>JAUCBN010000002.1:7500-2450833 GCA_035048815.1 Abelmoschus esculentus
AACTTTAAACACTTTTGGGACTTGTTGGATTATAGGAATTCTTTTAATGAACTTAGGTGATAAAGACTTAGATTTTTGGAAAGTAACTAGAGGTGCCTACCACCGGCTCTAGAAAGTCTCTTCTTCATGCTAGAGGTGCCCGAAATTGGCTCAAGATTTGGTGTTTGAAAAGAAGAGAAACACTTAACCAAATTCTATTTGTCTTGAACTTAGAGTTTTCTAAGAAAGCCTTTAATCAAATTGTCCATAAAAACGCACACACTCACAATTCTTATAGTTTGTTTCTAGGAAAACCCTTGGGCAACCGAATGGTTAAGGCTTGCATTGCATAAGGACAAGCAATAGTTCGAGTTTGGGGGTGTGATAAGTGCTCAACACACTATCACTTTTTACTCCTTTTATGGGCATTCATCAACAAATATACACCCACTCGGACCAATGCATGTGCTTAATGTGATATATTTAGAAGTTATGCTCATATAAATAATATTTACAGAAAAAGGCACGTTTTACTACATTTTCATATCTGTGCAGGAGAACCAGTGTCGCGGTAGCAACAAGGCCGAGGCAGGACCTGATGCCGAGGCAGCAGCAAAAGGACAGGAAGCAAGACTGTAGGCGATGGAAAGATAAAATCCAAGGAACGTGTCTGGACTCAAAGCCCATGGATCGGAGCTAGCTAGCACAAGGAAAAGCCCAAAGGAAGACCATGCGGGAAAGCCTCCTTAGCCGAATTAAACTTGGAAATATTTTTATTATTATGTACTTGACTTGTTCCCTACTCCAAGTTTTATTCTACTTAGGAAAGGTTTGCCCTAGGTCTAGCCTATATAAAGACCTAGCCACCCAATGTATGAAACACGGAATACCTAGGGAGAGAGCCGATTTCTATTCTTGTTTTCTTCTTCTCCATTATGTTCAAACCTTCTTACGGATTAGGTAAAGGTTGTCGAGTATTTGTGAGAGGAGATTGTACTTTGTCTTTGATTCAATGCAATAAAGTTATCAAGGTTTGCTTATCCTTTGTTATTCCTTGTTTTCACAATTGAGCTCGGGAGAGGATATTGTGAATCATCCATTTATTTAAGCTCGGGAGAGTTAGATTCACGAAAGGGGTAACTACGGTGTTTCAATCGCGAAATACTAACTCGGCCTAGGGATAGGTTAAGAGTTTCAGCGGCTAAAAGAAGTGTGAGATTGGTTGGTGTGTATAATTGGTTCACGCCAGGAGGTATCATCAAGGACTAGTCATCAACAGCACTCTGACTTAGGGATAAGCGGAGTCATCCAAGTACACTTTGCCGAACTTTGGTAAAGTCTACCCACGAGCAAGGGATTGCCGCGGCAGACAGTATTGTCGCTGCCAAGGTAGTAAATTGCAGTGCTGCCGAGGCAATAATATACGATTGCATTGGACAGAGACAAGTCAATCAAATCCACAATACGACGCAACTGGATCCTAGCCCATCTCTCTCTATTATTTCAACTCTTTTTTTTATTTAGTTATTTTAGTTTAGATAAATCAACTCCAATCACTTGTGTTTTTACTTCTCTATAGAACAAGAAGGTGAAGAAAGCATATTAAGTATACCGGTCCCTGAGGAGACGATAACTCGATAAAATACTTATCACTTATTACTTTCGATGTGTCCACTTGCACTAAACGCACACTTTTGACACGCGACAGTATAATTGATTCACGCCGGGAGGTACCATCAAGGACTAGTCATCAACAGTACTTCGACTTAGGGATAAGCAAAGTCATTCAAGGACACTTTGCCGAACTTTGGTAAAGTCCATCCACGAGCAAGGGATTTCCGCGGCGGACAAGTATCGTTGCTACCAAGGCAGTAATTTGTAGGACTGCCGAGGCAATGATGTGCAATTGCATTAGACAGACACAAGTCAATCAAATCCACAATACAACGCAACTGGATCCTGTCCTCTCTCTTAATCAGATCTCATCTTTATTCTTAGTTTTCTTTATTTCAATTTATTTAGTTTCATCAAAATCAAATTCATCTGTGTCTTTATTTTATTTCTTTTTACAGAGCAAGAAGACGAAGGAGGCATATTAAGTAGACCAATCCCTGTGGAGACGATACACGATTATACTTATCACTTTATTACTTGCGACGTTTTCACTTGCACTAATTGCGCACTTTTGAAACGCAACAAGTTTTTGGCGCTTTTGCCGGGGACTGACAACTAAATTTTTTCTTCTTTATTTTCTTGTTTTTAGTTATTTTTACTTACATATTTTCTTTTTCTTTAAAAATTATAGGTGTGTTTCAAAGGATTTTCAAGATGCAAGGAGAAAGAAAGAAATCTATTCGGGAGTTGATGTTGGAAGATATGAATCGAGCCAATCAAGAATTTCCTAGATTAAATGATGATTATCTATGCCAACCAAGAGCAACCCAACAAGTTTATGCATGGGCAAATTTTTGTTTTAATTGTGGAGATGATCATTTGGTTAGCAATTACCCGTATAGTACTGGAACATATGGCCACATAGAGGACCATAGATGGAACCAACAACAAAATCCTTCATGGTATGATCAAAACGCTCAAAATTTTTACCATGACAATTTTGTTAATGTTACAAGTAAGCCATGGCAATATAATTCTTCTCAAGAGTATCCAAATTCATTGGAGGAAACATTGAAAGCGTCAATGGCTAGAATTGAAGAATTAATGACAGAACAATCAAAGTCATTCGATGCATATATAGCTAGATTGGATGCACCCTTATGGGATTCAGAAGATCAATTGCAGAGACCTATATATACCATGGATACCATGGAATCTGAGGATTACTCTCACTCACAGTTGCCTGGGCAATTACATGACGACATGATCGATCAACAAGATGGCAATGTCGTGATAATGGAATATGAGATGGTAATGATTGAACCTTTTGAATTCTTTAAAAACTCATATCTTCCATTGCAGGTATCTTTCGAGGAATCAACGTTATAAGATTTGAAGCCATCACAAATAGGATATGATTATTTGGAAGATGATCTTTTATCTATGACAATTCCATCTAATAGTAGTCCTAAACCAAAATCTCTACTGATGGAGATTTTTGAGAAGCATAAAGAACAATGGGGGCTGATTCTTGAAGACTTCAAGAAAGATGATTCTTCATTTGACGTACACAGAAATTTGGCAAAGGATTACCACGGCAATTGGCTAGCACAACAATTGCCTCAATAACAAAGGCTATATCCAACCATTCTAGAAGTCAACAAGAATGAGGTAATTAAATTGTTGGATATTGATATAATTTTCTCTAACGAGATATTCATGCCTTCAGGAATAATATCGAGTTGGAGGATAGGCATGGACTACAAAAGAACACAAACGGAAGACACCTCCACCATGATAGCACAAATGGGATTATCCGTACCCGCATTAGCCCATATCTTTTTGAGTAGAATTGTCACTCGATGGAGGGTGCAGATGGACTATAAGAAATATCGGAAATGACCCTCCATAAGTTTTCTTTATATTCTTATTTTATATTAATTTTCTCTTTTATTTTATTTGGTATTTTCATGAATTCTCTTAATTATGGTGTTTAGGAATAATTATCTTCTCATTACTTGAATGTTTCTTTCTTTATTGATGTTTATCTTTTTAGGTTAGGATAATAAAGCAAGAATAACAGAGAAGTAGTTCACAGCAGGAAGTCTGCTGCCGAGGCAGTAAACAGTGTCAGAGCCGCAGAAGTTCCAACGGGCAGAACAGTGTAACGGCTAGTCTGCCGAGATTTCTGCCGCGGCAGAGAAGGAAACGACAGTAAAGTCTAACGGCTAAAAAACCGCTAGTGGTTCAAACGGTCACAAAGCTGAGGCCTATATAAGCAACCTCGCCCTCTTGAACTATTCACTCTTGCATTCTTGTTTTCTTTAGAATACTTGATAATCTTGCTCTCACAATACTCTCTGGCTACCCTTCTTGAAATTTTCAGAATTCCTCTAAGAAAACTCCAAGAACCTAATCTCTCACAATCCTTATGGCCACCTACAAACTTTTTGCCCCCTATAAACTTTTTGCCCCTGCCGCTGTCAAAGACCGTTTCAACAGGTCTTTCATTGCACGGCAGTTGTGGGAGGAGCAAGGGTTCCAACACTCCGATGAGGAAAACTTCGGCATCGAGCACTACTTGTTGGAGAGGATCAAATATCAAGCATAGCAAATCTTTGGCCTACAACCCACTTAGGCCAACGCCACCATCGTGCGGGAATTCTATGCACATGGGCCGAGCAGCGATTCTCTATACGTCCACTACCGAGGCAGGCCTATCCGCCTTGATGCCGAAACAATCAACCAATTCTATGGCTTAGCCCCTGAGCGAGATATCCATTCAGAGTTCTTCGACGACATCACCAATGAAGATTACAAGTTGATTAAAGACGACCTTTGCTACAACAATACTCCATGGGAAACCGGTGCCCATAGAGGATCTGTAGCAAGGCAGAACCTAAAGTCCGAGGCCAAGTTACGGAACACCTTTGATAAACGACGCCTCATCCCCACCTCCCACAACAGCATGGTGGACCGAAAGCGATTGGTGCTCATCCAATCAATCATCAACAAAAGGAGCATCAACGTTGGAGAAATTATCCTACGCGAAATTTACGAATGCGGTAAGAAGGATAGAGAACCATTATATTTTCCTTGTTTAATTACTGGTATTTGCAATACTGTAGGTGTCCCTACGGCCGAGACAGATGAATATACAGCGTATAGGAGAGGATGGACAAGAGAATTCTGCCACAAAATCATGCAGATCACATAGGCGAAACCAGTCCAGGCAACGCCTCAACAGTTCACTACTGATACTGCTATCGGGGCCTAGTACACGGCAGACATGCCAGACATTGCCCACACCACTACCGCAGCAGACCCGTACTAGGAGATACTGCAAAGGATGGCAGCAATGGATCTTAGGCAACGATACATGGAGTATCAAAGAGACTTTAACGGCACACTTGCCCAAATTATGCTCCATGCCTTTCCAGACCAAGGGGTATAGTTTCCAGAACTCCCCACCAACATGTTTGTAACAGCTGCACCCTACACCGAAACTACACCAGCTCTAGGAGGACCAAGGCCGTTCTTCCACACGGGCCCTTAACCACAATTTCATGCTGCTGGCCCATCTAGGGCAGCAGACTTTGCTGCGGCATCATCTGCCAGCAGAAGACCATCAAAGCGGAGGGTAGTCTTCAGCACTCCTCCACGATCCCCCATCATCATGTGCAGTCTATCAGCAGAGATAGATGCCTATGTACACCAAAGCTCAACCGCTGCCGGACCTAGTACCCACCATACCGGGGCAGCCGCAGAAAATGAAGGTGGAACGGACATCATGATCACCGAAGAGATTGTCGATGAAGAAGAAGGTGAAGAAGTGGATGCTCCAATGCAACGGACACCACCAAAAAGAGTCCAACCGCCCCGGCAAGCAAAAACTCAGCCATCGCCCTCACCAAAAACGAAGCAATCAGCAACACGACCCCGAAGAAAAATTGTTACAAGCAGCTCTTCGGAGTTCCTTTATTTGTTGTTTGTTTCTTTATATGCTGCTTATTTCCTTTCATATTTTTGTTGCCCACTATTTTCTTCCAATATAAAGCATTGAGGTCAATGCTTGGTTCGAGTTTGGGGGTGTAGAGCCACTGCCGAGGCAATCTACTGCCGAGGCCTTACCAAAAAAAGGGAGTATTTAAGTAACTTTGTTTTTAAAATATTTTTTTATATGTTCTCCGCCTTTCTTGAATCAATTGCCTATACTTTTGCACTGCCTATCATCAGTATTGCCTTAGTTTATTCTTTAAGGCTATAGAAATCTTTCTCCTTACCATGATTAGGTCCTGTTAAGAAGGTTTAACCTTAGGATACGTAAGGATGAAAACTTAGAAGCTTATTATAAGATAAGTTTTAAACACTTTTGGGACTTGTTGGATTAGAGGAATTCTTTTAATGGACTTAGGTGATAAAGACTTAGATTTTTGGGCAAGTGACTAGAGGTGCCTATCACCGGCTCTAGGAATTACTCTTCTTCATGCTAGAGGTGCCCGAAATTGGCTCTAGTATGCTACAAGGAATTTCAAAAAGAAAGAAGGAATTTGTGATGAAAAAAACACAATCCTTGAGGTGCCTGACATTGGCTCAAGAATTGGTTGTTTAGAAAAGAAGAGAACACTAAACCCAATTCTACTTGTCTTGAAAGACAGGAAGCGATACTGTAGGCAATCGGAAGAGAAAAATCCAATGGACGTTTCTGGATATGCAGCACATGGATCGGAGCTGGTTAGCACGAGGAAAAGCCCAAGACAAGACCACGCGGGAAAGCTTCTTAGTTAGAATAAACTTGGAAATATTTTATTTATGTACATGACTTATTCCCTACTCCAAGTTATATTCTACTTGGGAAAGGTTTGCCCCAGGCCAAGCCTATATAAGACCTAGTCGTCTAAGGGAATAGGAGAGTCGATTCTTAGAGAGTTCACCCTAAGACTCAATGTTTTCTTTCTCTCAAATTATGTTCTAAGTTTTCTTAGGGTTTAGGTGAAGGTTGTTAAGTATTTGTGAGAGGAGATTGTATTTTGTTCTTTGTTTCAATGCAATAAAACTATCAAGGTTTGCTTATCCTTTGCCATTCTTTGTTCTTGCATTCAAGCTCGAGAGAGAAGTTTATGAGTAATCTATTTATCTAGACTCAGGAGAGTTAGATTCACAAAAGGGATAAGTACGGTGTTTCAATTGCGAAATACTAACTCGGTCTAGGGATAGGTTAAGAGTTTCAGCGGCTAAAAGAAGTGTGAGATTGGTTGGTGGGTATAATTGATTCACGCCAGGAGGTATCATCAAGGACTAGTCATCAACAGTACTTTGACTTAGGGATAAGCGGAGTCATTCAAGGACACTTTGCCGAACTTTGGTAAAGTCCACCCACGAGCAAGGGATTGCCGCGGCGGACAAGTATCGTTGCTACCAAGGCAGTAATCTGCAGGAATGTCGAGGCAGTGATATGCAATTGCATTGGACAGAAACAAGTCAATCAAATCCACAATACAATGCAACTGGATCCTGCCCTCTCTCTTAATCAGATCTCACCTTTATTCTTAGTTTTCTTTATTTCAGTTTATATAGTTTCATCAAAATCAAATTCATCTGTGTCTTTATTTTATTTCTTTTTACAGAGCAAGAAGACGAAGGAGGTATATTAAGTAGACCAATCCCTGTGGAGACGATACACAATTATACTTATCACTTTATTACTTGCGACGTGTCCACTTGCACTAATTGCGCACTTTTGACACGCAACACATACTGCTGGGCTTATTCCCTTCAAATCATCAATTGACCACCCAATTGCCTTCTTGTGTTGTCGTAGCATCTCTATCAGGGTTTGTTCCTGTTCTGGCAGCAACTTAGAAGAAATAATTACAGGCATTGTGTGGTTGGCTCCCAAATAAGCATATTTAAGTTTTTCAGGTAAGGTTTTTAATTCCGTGACCAATGGTTCTTTACTTACAGATTTTTCATTCTTTCTTGGGTAATCTAATGGTTCGAAGTACTTACCTAGAAAATGTTCTGTCCAGTTTGCTTCCTCATTTTCTGTTGTTTCAACACTGTCCAAAATTCTGCTGTAGCAGTCATCAGTATCACTACCGAGGCAGACCTGTGGTGTGTCGTTAAGATTACTGCCGAGGCAGTGGTTACTAATACAAGGTATTACACTAACTGCATCTTTATTGTACATCATCTGGCATTCTTCTTCCGGATCATCATGTCTTTTCAGAATTTGGAAAACATTGAGTTGGACTTGCTGATCATTAACCCTCATTGTTAACTCTCCTTTTTCCACATCAATTAGTGTTCGTCCAATGGCAAGGAAATGTCTCCCGAGAATGATTGGTGCATTATCATCTGCTTCATAGTCAAGGACAAGAAAGTCAGCGGGAAAAATAAATTTGTCAACTCTTACCAGTATGTCCTTGATTTTTCCGTTGGGTTGCACATATGATCGATCCGCAAGTTGGAGCATCATTGTTGTAGGTTTTGCCCTTCCTATTCCAAGCTTTTGAAAGACAAATTTGGGCATTAGGTTTATGCTTGCTCCAAGGTCGCATAGGGCCTTTCCTTCATAGTTATTACCTATCGCACAAGGTATGGTAAAGCATCCAGGATCCTTCAATTTTGCTGGCATGCGATTTTGTAGCATTGCCATGCATCCTTCGGTAGCAGACACTGTTTCGAACTCACCTAGTCTCTTTCTCTTAGACACAATGTCTTTCAAGAATTTAGTATAATTAGGCATTTGTTCAATTGCCTCTAGGAATGGTAAGTTGATGTGGACTTGCTTTAAAATATCAAGAAATTTCTTAAATTGATGGTCCTGTTTTTGTTTCTTCAACCTTTGTGGGAAAGGTGGTGGTGGTCTTATCTCATCCAGGGTTTCTTTAGTTTGTGTCGCGTGTCAAAAGTGCGCGTTTAGTGCAAGTGGACACATCGAAAGTAATAAGTGATAAGTATTTATCGGATTATCGTCTCCACAGGGATTGGTATACTCAATATGTCTTCTTCGTCTTCTCGTTCTGTAGAAAGAAGTAAAACAAAAGTAATTTGGGTTGTGATGGAACTAAAATAAAACAACTAAGTAAAATAAAGAGATTTGAATATTAGAGAGAGATAGGTCAGGATCTAGTTGCGTTGTGTTGTGGATTTGATTTACTTGTCTTTGCCCAATGCAATCGTATATCTTTGCCCCGGCAGCACTGTAGATTACTGCCTTCGTAGCGACGATACTGTCCGCCGCGGCAATCCCTTGCTCGTGGGTGGACTTTACCAAAGTTCGGCAAAGTGTCCTTGAATGAATCCGCTTATCCCTAAGTCGAAGTACTGTTGATGACTAGTCCTTGATGATACCTCCTGGCATGAACCAATTATACTCACGAACCAAACTCACACTTCTTTTAGCCGCTGATACTCTTAACCTATCCCTAGGTCGAGTTAGTATTTCGCGATTGAAATACCGTACTTACCCCTTTAGTGAATCTAACTCTCCCGAGTCTTGATAAATGGATTACTCAAAAACTTCTCTCCCGGGCTTGAATGTAAGAACAAGGAATAACAAAGGATAATCAAACCTTGATAGTTTTATTGCATTGAAACAAAGACAAAGTACAATCTCCTCTCACATATACTAAACAACCTTCACCTAAACCCTAAGAAAGTTTAGAACATAGTTGAGAGAAGGAAAACAAAGAATCTATGAATCGACTCTCTCTCTAGGTATTCGTCTCTAATACATTGGACGGCTAGGTCTTTATATAGGCTTGACCTAGGGCAAACCTTTCCTAAGTAGAATACAACTTGGAGTAGGGAACAAGTCATGTACATAATTAAAATATTTCCAAGTTTAATTCAATTAAGAGGTTTTCCCGCGTGGCCTTGTCTTGGGCTTTTCCTTATGCTAGCTAGCTCCGATCCATGTGCTTTATGTCCAGACACGTCCCTTGAATTTTTCTCTTCCAATCGTCTATAGTCTTGCTTCTTGGCTCTCAGCTGTTGCCTAGGCATCAGGTCCTGCCTCGGCCATGTTGATGTCGCGGCACTGGTTCTCCTGCACAGATATAAAGATGCAGTAAAACTTGCCTTTTTCTGTAAATATTATCTTCATGATCCTAACTTCTAAATATATCACATTAAGTACATGCATTGGTCTAAGTGGGTGTAAATTCGGTGATTAATGCCCATAAAAGGTGTAAAAAGTGATAGTGAGTTGAGCACTTATCACACCCCCAAACTCAAACTATTGTTTGTCCTCAAGCAATGCAAACCATCAATTTGCCGAACTCTACTCTCTATTGGTCTTATGTTTCCATTTATTCTCCCCACCATAACTATGTCTATTCTTTAGACTTAAGCTATTGGCTACCCAAGGCTTTACCTAGAAACAAACTATAAGAATTGTGAGTGTGTGCGTTTTTGTGGACAAGTTTGATTAAAAGCTTTCTTAGATAAACTCTAAGTTCAAGACAAGTAGAATTGGGTTAAGTGTTTTCTTCTTTTCTAAACCACCAATTCTTGAGCCAATTTCGGGCACCTCAAGGATTGTGTTTTTCCCTTCATTAATTCCTTCTATCTTGTAAATATTCCTTAAAGCATACTAGAGCCAATTTCGGGCACCTCTAGCATGAAGAAGAGTACTTCCTAGAGCCGGTGATAGGCACCTCTAGTTACTTTCCCAAAATTCTAAGTCTTTATCACCTAAGTTCATTAAAAGAATTCCTCTAATCCAACAAGTCCCAAAAATGTTTGAAAAATTCATCTTATAGTAAACTTCTAAGTTTTCATCCTTAAGTATCCTAAGGTTAAACCTTCTTAACAGGACCTAATCATGGTAAGGAGAAAGATTTCTATAGCCTTAAAGAATAAACTAAGGCAATACTGATGATAAGCAGTGCAAAAGTGTAGGCAGTTAATTCAAGTAAGGCGGGGAGCATGAAAATTAAAAAAATCACTAGAATACTCCTTTTTTTTGCAAGGCCTCGGCAGTAGATTGTTGCCTTGGCAGTGAATCTACACCCCCAAACTCAAACCAAGCATTGTCCTCAATGCTTTATATTAGAAGATAATAGCAGATAATTAAAGAAAAATAAGCAGCATATAAAGACAGCAAACAACAAATAATATTGAATTATATGAAGAAAATATTAAAGAGACTCCGAAGAGCTGCTTGTAACATTTTTTCTCCTTGGCCTTGCTGCCGATTGCTTTGTTCTTGGTGAGGGCGATGGTTGAGTTTTTGCTTGTCGGGGCGGTTGGACTCTTGTGGGTGGTGTCCGTTGCATCGGAGCCTCCACTTCTTCTCCTTCTTCTACGTCGGCCATCTCCTCGGTGATCATAATTTCCGTTCCACCTTCCATTACTGTGGTTGCCCCGGTATGGTGTGTACTCGGTCCAGCGGCGGTTGAGCTTTGGTGCACATAGGCATCTATCTCAACTGATAGACTGCCCATGATGATTGGGGATCATGGTGGAGTGCTGAAAACTGCCCTCTACTTTGCTGGTCTTCTGCTGGCAGATGATGATGCGGCAGAGTCTGCTGCCCTAGATGAGCCAACAGCATGAAACAGTGGTTGAGGTCCTGGGTGGAAAAATGGCCTTAGTCCTCCGGGAGCTGGTGTAGTCTCGGTATAAGGGGCGGTTGTGACAAACATATTGCTGGGAAATTCTGGAAATTGCACCCCTTGGTCTGGAAAAGCATGGAGCATCATTTGGGCTAATGTGCCGTTAAAGTCTCTTTGATACTCCATGTATCTCTGTTGCCGAATATCCATCGCTGCCATCCTTTGCAATATCTCCTGGTATGGGTCTGCTGCGGCAGAGGTGTGGGCAGTTTCTGGCATGTCTACCGTGTATTGGCCCCGGCAGCAGTATCAGCAGTAAACTGCTGAGGCGTTGCTTGGACTGGCTCTGCCTGCGTGATCTGCATTACTTTATGGCAAAAGTCTCTAGTCCATCCTCGCCTTTGGGGAGTGTATTCGTCCGTATCTTCTATTGGCACACCTGCGGCAACACACAAACCAGTGATCAAACATGGGAAATATAATGGTCCTCTATCCTTCTTACCGCATTCGTGAATTTCACGTAAGATGATCTCTCCGACGTTGATACTCCTCTTGTTGATGATCGATTGGATGAGCACCAATCGCTTTCGGTCCACTGTGCTGTTGTGGGATGTGGGAATGAGTCATCTCTTGACGAAGGTGTTCTAAAGCTTTGCCTCAGGCTTTAAGCTCTGCCTTGCTACAGATCCTCTATGGGCACCAGTTTCCCATGGAGTATTCGTGTAGCAAAGGTCGTCTTTGATCAACTCGTAATCCGCGGTAGTGATATCCTCCATGAATTCAGCGTGAACATCATGGTCCGGAGTGAGGCCGTAGAATTCGTTGATGGTCTCGGCATTTAGCTGGACGGGCCTGTCTCGGTAGTGGACAAAGAGGGAATCTTTTCAACATTGGCTGGGGCAAAGCACTTGTAAGTGCCATCAAGATTGTGAGAGATTGATTTCTTGGAGATTTTCTTGGAATCTGAGAATTTCACGAAGAGTTTGTGAGTAGGCAGAGAGTATTATGAGAGCAAGATTGTAAAAATTCTAAAGAAAATAAGAATGCAAGAGTGAATAGTTCAAGAGGGAGGGGTTTCTTATATAGGCCTCGGCCTTGTGAACGTTTGAACCCACTAGCTGTTTTGTAGCCGTTATTCTTTACTGTCGTTTCCTGTTCTGCCGCGGCAGGAATCTCCGCAGACTAGCCGTTACACTGTTCTGCCCGTTGAAACTGCTGCGGCTTTGACATTGTTTTCTTCCTCGGCAGAGTTCCTGCTGTGAACTATTTCTCCTTTATTCTTGCTTATTATAAAAAATTAAACACACAAAAAGAAACATTCAAATAATGAGAAGATAATTATTCCTAAATACCATAAAGAGAATTCATGAAAATACCAAATAAAATAAAAGAGAAAATTAATATAAAATAAGAATATAAAAACTTATGGAGGGTCGTTTCCGATATTTCTTATAGTCCATCTGCACCATCCATCGAGTGACAATTATACTCAAAAAGATATGGGTTAATGTAGGTACGGATACTCCCATTTATGCTCTCATGGTGGAGGTGCCTTCCGTTTGTGTTCTTTTGTAGTCCATGCCTATCCTCCAACTTTATATTATTCCTGAAAGCATGAATATCTTGTTAGAAACAAGTATATCAATATCCAACCATTTAATTACCTCATTCTTGTTGACTTCCATAATGGTTGGATATAGCCTTTGTTGTCGAGGCAATTGTTGTGCTAGCCAATTGTCGTTGCAATCCTTCGCCAAAATTCCATGTACGTCAAGTGAAGAACCATCTTTCTTGAAGTCTTCAAGAATCAACCCACATTGTTCTTCATACTTCTCAAAAATCTCCATCAGTAGAGATTTTGGTTTGGAACTAATATTAGATGGAATTATCACAGATAAAATATCATCTTCCAAATAATCATATCCTATTTGGGATGGCTTCAAATCTTGTAACGTTGACTCCTCGGAAAATACCTGCAATGGAATAGATGAGTTTTTAAAGAATTCAAAAGGTTCAATCATTACCTTCTCATATTCCATTATCACAGCATCGCCATCTTGTTGATCGAGCATGTCGTCATGTAATTGTCCAGGCAACTGTGAGTGAGAGTAATCCTCAAATTTCTTCTTCAGCATCAGTGCTAATGTGACATCCTGGGAATCAGACTCCTAAGAATTTTCTATAGCATTACTCTCATCAGCCTCATTGAATGGTGTCGTGACATTACCCTGTTCAGGCTTCTCCATTGTCGTGACAATTATTTCTGTAGACTCATCCAATGTTTGACATTCTTTCTCATCAACATATTCTGGACTAGGAGGTTCTGGAATTCCCTCTTTGTCTTCTAGTGTTGGGATTTCAGTATCCCTAAGGATTGATTGTTGGGTCATGTTATCCATGGCATATATGGATCTCTGCAATTGATCGTCTGAATCCTTCAAGGGTATATCCAATCTAGCTGTATATGCATCCAATAACCTTGTTTGCTCTGTCATTAATTCTTCAATTCTAGCCATTGACGTTTTCAATGTTTCCTCAAATGAATTTGGATACTCTTGAGAAGAATTATATTGCCATGGCATATCTATAATATCAACAAAATTGTCATGGTAAACAAAATTTTGAGCGTTTTGATGATACCATGAAGGATTTTGTTGTTGGTTCCATCTATGGTCCTCTATGTGGCCATATGTTCCAGTACTATACGGGCAATTGCTAACCAAATGATCATCTCCACAATTAAAACAAAAATTTCCCAGGCATAAACTTGTTGGGTTGCTCTTGGTTGGCATAGATAATCATCATTTAATTTAGGAAATTCTTGATTGGCTCGATTCATATCTTCCAACATCAACTCCAGAATAGATTTCTTTCTTTCTCCTTGCATCTTGAAAATCCTTCAACTTGAAACACACCTATAATTTTTAAAGAAAAAGAAAAAGAAAATATTTTAGTAAAAATAACTAAAAACAAGAAAATAAAGAAGACAAAATTTAGTTGCCAATCCCCGGCAACGGCGCCAAAAACTTGTCGCATGTCAAAAGTGCGCGTTTAGTGCAAGTGGACACATCGCAAGTAATAAGTGATAAGTATTTATCAGATTATCGTCTCCACAGGGATTGGTATACTCAATATGTCTTCTTCGTCTTCTCGTTCTGTAGAAAGAAGTAAAACACAAGTAATTTGGGTTGTGATGGAACTAAAATAAAACAACTAAGTAAAATAAAAAGATTTGAATATTAGAGAGAGATAGGTCAGGATCCAGTTGCGTTGTATTGTGGATTTGATTTACTTTTCTCTGCCCAATGCAATCGTATATCTCTGCCTCGGCAGCACTACAGATTACTACCTTGGCAGCGACGATACTGTCCGCCGCGGCAATCCCTTGCTCATGGGTGGACTTTACCAAAGTTCGGCAAAGTGTCCTTGAATGAATCCGCTTATCCCTAAGTCGAAGTACTGTTGATGACTAGTCCTTGATGATACCTCCCGGCGTGAACCAATTATACTCAACAACCAATCTCACACTTCTTTTAGCCGCTGAAACTCTTAACCTATCCCTAGACCGAGTTAGTATTTCGCGATTGAAATACCGTACTTACCCCTTTCGTGAATCTAACTATCCCGAGTCTAGATAAATGGATTACTCAAAAACTTCTCTCCCGAGCTTGAATGTAAGAACAAGGAGTAACAAAGGATAATCAAACCTTGATAGTTTTATTGCATTGAAACAAAGACAAAGTACAATCTCCTCTCACATATACTAAACAACCTTCACCTAAACCCTAAGAAAGTTTAGAACATAGTTGAGAGAAGGAAAACAAAGAATCTATGAATCGACTCTCTCTCTAGGTATTCGTCTCTAATACATTGGACGGCTAAGTCTTTATATAGGCTTGACCTAGGGCAAACCTTTCCTAAGTAGAATACAACTTGGAGTAGGGAACAAGTCATGTACATAATTAAAATATTTCCAAGTTTAATTCAACTGGTTCTCCTGCAAAGATATAAAGATGCAGTAAAACTTGCCTTTTTCTGTAAATATTATCTTCATGAGCCTAACTTCTAAATATATCACATTAAGTACATGCATTGGTCTGAGTGCGTATAAATTCGGTGATTAATGCCCATAAAAGGTGTAAAAAGTGATAGTGAGTTGAGCACTTATCAGTTTGAAATTTAATACCTGGAACCACTGTGTTTGTTGTTGTCTCGGCAGGTTGTTCAGGTACTGCCGAGTGCTCTGTTGGGGCATTGTTATCTGTTAGAACATGATCAGTTTGTTCAGCATCCAAATCCTCTTTTTCTGGTTCTGTTGGTGGGATTTGGCCTGTTGGAATTCCTATCTTTTCCTTCATCTGTAGACCACTCCTAGTAGTGATTGCCTTACACTGTTCATGGCCTATTACCTTAGCAACTTCAGTATTGCTAGGTAGTCCTCCTTGTGGTCTATTGTTTATGTTTTGAGCAAACTGCCCAACCTGAGTTTCCAGTGCCTTAATTGCTGCCTCTTGGTTCTATTTATGAATGCATCTGTTCTTTTGATGAAATTGCTATTCTCTGCCATATATGATTCAGTTTTCATCATGAATGCTTTCAGAGAATTTTCCAAGGAACTTACAGGTTGCTGCTGCATCTGTTGCTGCGGCATTGGCTGCTGGACCTGCGGCGGCGGCAGATGTTGCATTGGTTGTTGGAATCCTGGGGGTTGAGTGGTTGGATTTAAGGCATTGTTAGGATTACTCCATGTAAAGTTTGGATGCCTCTTCCATGAGGGGTTGTATGTGTTGGACATCATATTGTTTCGGTTATAGTTTCCAACATACATGCTGGATTCTTGATTTTGCATGAATTCCGAAGAATTGTGGTTACACATAAATTGCAAAAAGAACCAATGACCTTAACCTCATGGGTATTTTTCTGTAGCTGCATGTTTTGCACCATCTTGGTAAGAGAGGCCAATTGTGCTGCCACTAAATTTGATGTTTCTAACTCATTCATTGTGGCTTGGCGTCTTACTCCTCCTCGCCTAGATGTAGGGAATTGAAAATCATTCTTTGCGAGTTTGTTTAGTATCTCAATAGCTTCCTCAGGTGCTTTATCAAGGAGTGTTCCATTTGCCGAGGCATCTAACATCATCCTTATCGGGGCATTCGTGGAATTAAAGAACATGGTCACTTGTTTCCATAGGGGAAATCCATGCAACGGACACTTGTGAAGTAACTCTCTGTAGCGCTCCCATGCCTCGTACATAGGTTCATCATCTGTCTGTCGAAAAGAAGTGATTTCATTACGAATTCGATCATATAGAATTGTAGGATTAAAGCGTGTAATGAAATCTCGGCATAATTCACTCCAAGTTCCTATTGATCCTACTGGAATGTAATTTAACCAGGTTTTTGCCCTATCCCTCAGTGAATAGGGGAATAATTTCAATCTCAAGACATCTTCATGGACTCCTTAGATTTTGAATGAATTGCATATCTCCATGAATAACTTGAGGTGTTGCCTGGCATCTTCAGTCATAGACCTACCAAACTGTCCAATAGTGTTGAGCATATTGAACATGACAGGTTTTAGCTCAAAGTGGGCTGCTTTGATCTCTGGTGTAACAACTCCTGGATTTAACCCATTCAAATCCTCTTCCAAGAAGTCTCGAACAGTAAGTTGCCGCGGCCCTGGTGGCGGCGGAAGACCTCCATTGCCGGCAGGTAAGTTTTGTCCTACCGGATGATCTGCCATAGCTCCTTGGATTTGTCTCCTCAACCTTTGTTGTGTACGTTCGATCTCTGGATCTAGTTCGTACAAAGGGTTGGTTGGTTGCCCTGGTCATACACCAAGAAAAACCGAAGTGAAATAAAAAAAATAAAAAGCAAGAAAATAAAGAAAATAAAATTTAGTTGTCAATCCCCGGCAACGGCGCCAAAAACTTGTTGCGTGTCAAAAGTACACAAATTGTGCAAGTGAACACGTCGCAAGTAATAAAGTGATAAGTATATCAGATATCGTCTCCACAGGGATTGGTCTACTTAATATGCCCTCTTCATCTTCTTTCTCTGTAAAAAGAAATAAAATAAAGACACAAGTAAATTGGGGTTTGATGAAACTAAATAAAAAGAACTAAATAAAAAGATAAAATCAGATAAAGAAAGTGGCTAGGATCCAGTTGTGTTGTATAGTGGATTCAATTGACTTGTTTTTGCCAATGCAATCGCACAACACTGCCACGGTAGTACTGCAGTTTACTGCCTCGACAGCGCTGATGCTTGTCCGTCGTGGCAATATCTTGCTCTTGGGTGGACTTTACCAAAGTTCGGAAAAGTGTCCTTTGATGCCTCCGCTTATCTCTAAGTCGAAGTACTGTTGATGACCAATCCTTGATGATACCTCTCGGCGTGAATCAATTGTAATCACCAACCAATCCCACACTTCTTTTATCCGCTGAAACTCTTAACCTATCTCTAGGCTGAGTTAGTGTTTCCCGATTGAAACACCGTACTTATTCCTTTCGTGAATCTAACTCTCTCGATATTAGATAAATGGATTACTTGCAAACTTCTCTCTCGAGCTTGGATGCAAGAACAAAGAATGGCAAAGAATAAGTAAACTTCGATACTTTATTGCATTGAAACAAGAAACAAGGTTCAATCTCCTCACACTAATACGCTACAACCTTCATCTAAGCCTAGAGAAAATTAGAACATAATGTAAAGAAAAAAAAACTCTAAAAAATGAAGTCGGCTAGGTCTAAGCTCTTTGTGCCGAAAACTCTCCTCCTCTCTTCTTGGACGGCTAGGTCTTATATAGGCTTGGTCTAGGGCAAACCTTTCCTAAGTAGGAGTATAACTTGGAGTAGGACATAAGTCAAGTCCATAAATAAAATATTTCCAAGTTTACTCCAACTAGGATTCGTTTCCGCGTGGCCTTTGGCTTGGGCTTTCCATGTGCTACCCAGCTCTGATTCATGCGCTGCTTGTCCAGAAACGTCCAGCTTATTTTTCTCTTCAAGTCGCCTACAATATCGCTACTTGTCTTTCAGCTGCTGCCTCGGCATCAGGTACTGCCTCGGCCACGTTGCTGCCGCGGCAATAGTTTTTCCTACACAGATGTAAAAATGCAGTAAAACTTGCCTTTTCTGTAAATATCATCTTTATAAGCATAACCTCTAAATATATCACATTAAGTATATGCATTGGTCCAACTAGGTGTAGATTTGATGACTAATGCCCATAAAAGGTGCAAAAAGTGATAGTGAGTTGAGCACTTATCACAAGCAATTCTTGTAACTGAACCTTCAACTTCTTTAACTCCTTCGGAGCCATACGGTACGGGGCCATAGAAACTGGTGTTGATCCAGGATAAGTCTTAATATCAAACTCAACCTCCCTGTCTGGAGGGAGACCAGACAACTCCTCAAGAAAAACATCTGGAAACTCACTAACTGTGCGAATTTCTTCGATCTTAGATAGAGACCCTTTTGTGTTAGGGAAACAGGCAATAAAGGTTTCATATCATTTCCAGATCAACTTGTCAATAGACAAAACCGATACCACATTGGACAGATATCCTCGTCGTTCACCAACCAAAACTACAGACCGTCCATCCAGAGTTTTTAAGGTAGCCCTTTTGGTCTCACAGTCCAGACTGACACGATGCTCAATTAACTAGTCCATTCCAAGAATTAGATCGAACTCCTCTAAAGGAAGTTCCATAAGGTCTGCCAGAAACACTTCCCCTTCCACAACAAGGGGACATCTCCTGAAAACCTTATCTACTAACAAAGATTTCCCCACTGGGATCATAATAGTAACAACACTCTCAGTTTCCTCAAATGAGATCGAAAGGTGTTCAGATACTGAATTAGATATGTAAGAGTGGGTGGAGCAATTGTCAAGCAAAGCAAAGTACGAAACAGAAAAGATGGTAAAGGTACCTGCGATAACATCTAGCTTGTCTCGGTCATCCCTA
Organism: Abelmoschus esculentus; assembly: GCA_035048815.1. Classification (NCBI taxonomy): domain Eukaryota; kingdom Viridiplantae; phylum Streptophyta; class Magnoliopsida; order Malvales; family Malvaceae; genus Abelmoschus; species Abelmoschus esculentus. The sequence goes on from JAUCBN010000002.1 coordinate 26,625, forward strand.
CGTCGGGTGGCATATACAAGAGCTGGCTAACGAGCCTCAGAAACAGATGGCCCACCACCCTGGTGGCCTCGACTCTTGGTATCAGATCTAACAGCAGACCCAGAAGCTCTACCCTGAAAACGTCCCGAAGCGGGTGTTTGAACGGATGTCTGTGATCTAGAAGGTGTCTGAGAGCGCACATGAGTCTAATTCGATGGTCGAATGACGGAGGGTGGATGAGGGTAGTCTCTCAGAAAATGCTCGGAAGATCCACATAGGAAACAAGCTCCAGTCTTCTTCTTACACTCGCCCCTATGCATGTTGCCACAAAATTCACGCGCTGGTACAGATGGGATCCCAGAAGGACTACCCCGGCTAACAGAAGAGTCCTATGGTATCACAGTCCGATGATAGGAGCCACCTCTCTAACTCGGTGCAGATCGAGCCCTCTTATCAGGGAGACTATAAGACTCACCATGGCTGATATGTCCCCCAGATCGACCACGGTCCTTCCTACGGTCCCTATCTCTGTCCCGCTCTCGGTCCTGATCTCTCATAGCCTGGCTATCAGAAAGCTTCTCCAAATCCTCAGTAGTCTTTGCCCGGTTCACCATATCCTCAAATATCACATCATGATGCGTGGCTACCCGGTCTCGGATACCAATACGGAGACCCTCAAGGAACTTATCACATTTATCTTTCTCTTTGGCCACTATCCCAGTACCATACCTCATCAAATCCAGAAACTAAAGCTCATACTCGGCCACTGTCATGGTACCCTGTACTAAGTCTCTAAAGGCCTGACGCCTCTCTCTCAAATATCGATCACCAAGATAACGATTCGTGAACCGTTCCTTGAAAAAGTCCCATGTCAGCCTGTCGAAGGATACACTAATAACCACAGACTCCCACCAGATATGGGCACTACCATCAAGCATAAACACAACTCCTAGGTATCTCTTAGCTGGCTCCAAACCCAATTGATCCATCCGCCTCTCAGTATCATACAACCATGTCTCTGCGTCTGAAGGTGCACCAGTCAAGGATCTAGAAAAGGTTCTCACTTCATTAGCGATCAGGATCTGAGAGATAGGAGTATCTGGCATCGCACCCGAAGCTCTAACAGCTCCCTAAATCAACTGAAGGAACTGTCTACTAAGGGTCTCATCAGTCACTGTAGCAGCAGGCTCGATACTCAGTACGGATGCACCTCTGATCGGGGTAGACATATCAATGCCTACAACAGGCTGAGGGTTGGGCGGTACAACGGTACTTATAGGAACAGGTGGGTCCGGAGGAATGATGGGCAGAGGATCACTAATAGGCTCCTCTACAGGATCAACAAAACTGGTCACTCGACCACGCCCTCGAGTGGTTCGGCGAGCTCTACGAGCACTCATATAGTTTAGGAAATCTACAAGGATAAAATTTAGAACATTAGAATTGGCACCGAAGAACCATACACATTACACAAAGATATAGGTGACATGGCCTTATAGATATTAATTCATAACAGTTTAACAGAAAACATTTCATTTAGGACCCATCACGGTCCGAGAATCATAAAACTAAAGCTCTGATACCAACTAAATGTATCCCCCTAGACCAGCCTATGCGGGAAGCCCGACTAGGGTGATCACATTGATCTTTAATTATATATCAAGTTTCAAGTAAAATCAAATAACTCATACGAATAAAAGATAAATTTGAATATCACTTAAAATGTGTAAAAGTGCTACCAAAACAATGTGTCCTGAAAACATTGTTCGCAAAATAATTCGAAAAACCAATAAAAAAAATTAGTACGTATAACCACTAGTAATAAGATATAGGCACATGTCTCCTTAAACGCAAACTAGAAAATTTTAAAATATTACATCAAAGTATAACCAGAAAATGTGTAGATCCTCCAAATGCCAAATCCGGGATGTCTATCTACGGATATCTAAAAGAGAAAGAAAACAGGTATGAGTTATAGAGCCTAGTGTGTTCCAACAGTGCATACAAAACACGAGTAAAATCAATAAACAATAATAACAGAAAATCATGTCATGTATATGCATGTTATGCTACCCTCCAACTGAACTCCGGAATCTCGAATAGGGTGATCACATTGCTCTTTAATTATAAATCAAGTTTCAAGTAAAATCAAATAACTCGTACGAATAAAAATAAATTTGAATATCACTTAAAATGTGTAAAAGTGCTACCAAAACAAGGTGTCTTGAAAACATTGTTCGCAAAATAATTCGAAAAACCAATAAAAAAAATTAGTACGTATAACCACCAGTAATAAATTATAGGCAAATGTCTCCATAAATGCAAACTGGAAAATTTTAAAATATTACATCAAAGTATAACCAGAAAATGTGTAGATCCTCCAAATGCCAAATCCGGGATGCCTATCTACGGATATCTGAAAGGGAAAAGAAAACAAGTATGAGCTATGGAGCCCAGTATATTCCAACAGTGCAACAAAACACGAGTAAAATCAATAAACAGTAATAACAGAAAATGAGATCATGTATGTGCATGTTATGCTACCCTCCAACCGAAATCCTAGATACAGTTCCCCAGAACAGTATATGATACGGGCATTAACCTAAGCCCATTAAGGCGAAGGTACCGACCTAAGGAATTACCTTAGGGAACAGGCAGAATTACCCCGGCTGAAGCACGGGAACTGATAATAGGCGGAATTATCCTAACTGAAGTTAGGAACCGTAAACAAGAGAAATTATCAGCTGGATCAAGGCTGAACCGAATTTTAAACACTACTCATCACCCCAATCCTAAAGTAACAGGCATTCAGTGACATCAGGAATGATGATAACAGAATCAGGATATAATCAAACACTATTTATTTATCAAGTCAGGAAATATCATACAGAATGTATCAGGAATATAGTAAAATCATCATATAATCATGCTTAAGGTTCAAATAGACGTCTATGTAAATTTGGGAAAATAGTCATGTGCACATGCTAAATTTTATTAAAACGATTAAACAATAATATTCAGTCATATAACACACAAGGAAACATGCCTCAAAATGGGCAGAAACAGTCAGGTGGTCTACTGGGCGTTCGAGCCTCGCTTTGTAGCAGTACTGGACCCTAAAGATACAAAATAAAATTTATTTTAATACCGGAGTTTAAATACTAATTTATTTATTCACTGGGTTTTAAACACATACGAGTTACAATCGGATCTTGGGATCAGTAAAAATGGGAGGAGCTGGGCTAGGTCGGTACACGATCGGGAGAACTATGAGATCCTACAAATAAACAAGTATTGATATTAGACTTTGATTAAAACTCTAGAATTAACTTAAATTAGAAGAAAATTTTGACTCGAGACTTTAAAGTCCAATTTGGAGGCTTTCGGGTTTAAATTTTGAGAAACGGACTTCACGGACGGGCTCAGGACATCGAAAAACATAAAATAAGAGTTTTTGAAAATTTTGACTTTTTGGTTCAAAGTCAACGCTGACGTCAGGAATCAAAGTCAACGCTAGCGTCACGCTGACGTCAGCAATCAAAGTCAACGGTCAACGTTGACGTCATGCTGATGTCACGGTCAACGGGTTAGGTCGGTCAACGGGTTGGTCAAAGGTTGACCGGTTCGGTTCGGCTTGGACCGGTTCGGGACTGGTTTGACTCGGTTTAAACCCTTGGTTCGTCGAACCTTTCCCATTCGGTTCATGGCGGTACGGTCGATCAACCAGCGAGTGGGTAAGTGGGTTTTGATCGTGGCTCGACGGCCGTTCGACTGGTAGCAGCGACAACGGCCACAGCGTGGTGGTGAAGGGGATCGCGTTGGATTTGAGTGGGGTAGGTGAGGGAGACAAAAAGGTTTAATTGATTCGAATATGGTGAAGATATAGATTTGCTAGAATAGGGTTTCTAACTGGAAAAGATAAATATTGGAATATAAATATTATTATAAACTCACCGAAACAGGTTTAGATTAAGAGTGGGATGAGGTATTTTAATTCACAAGAGCTCTATAATTAAGTGGTTGGGTAACCGGTTGAAAATAAGGAGGTTGTGGGTTCAAAACCCCATGATCACATTCTCATCCTTTTACCATTATTATTATTTTTAAGGTGTTACACAAAAAGTTGTTTAAATCAAATTTTCAACAGGTTCACTTTGAGACCCATTTAGAATTACGCGTCATATATCTCTTCAAAAACGACCCAAAAAGTTGTTTCAATCAAAATTTATGTGTTCATATATTAGATTACGATCAATTCAAAATAATTATGAATAAAAACATTAATTTCAAAACTTTTATCTAAGCTAAATTTTCAACGGGTCCATTTTGAGACCAATTTATAACTACACGTCATTAATCTCTTCAAAAACGACCCCAAAAGTTGTTTAAATCAAAATTTTTGTGTTCATATATTAGATTACGACCAATTCAAAATAACTATGAAGAAAAATATCAATTCTAGAACTTTTAACCTAGTTAAATTTCCAACTGGTCCATTTTGAGGCCCATTTAGACTTGCACGACAAAAAACTCTTCAAAAATGACCCCAAAAGTTGTTTAAGTCAAAATTTATGTGTTCATATATTAGATTACGATTATTTCAAAATAATTATGAAGAAAAACATCAATTCCAGAACTTTTTACTCAGTTAAATTTCCCTCTTGGTGAATGTTAGTGCATATAGAGCTTGCTCCTTTTCCACATTACATTATAGAAGCAGGGCCTGAAAGTAGTGCATTAATCTGATCTTTGTTATGTAACATGGATATGCATGTCTGTTTCTTATTGCAGCGAGCAGCCTTCCTTCAATGGCTGGTCTACAAGACAGTCTCTCTACATGATGATTGTCTTTTGTCAATGCGAGACAGAGATATTGGATAGCATAGGATTTCTTTTTAGAGAGACAGACGAGGCTGAGAAAGAAATATATCGCTACCTGAAGGACGGTAAACTGGTTGAGATAGCTATCTTATTGACACTCGAGAATAAGTTACTTCGTCGTTTCTTTTCAGAGACTTATGTGATCCTGCTTTGAATGGGAGAATGTCCCTTCGCCAATTGGTCTTATCCGAGATTATAGTACTAATGGCTTCACAATTAACATTAGTTTCTACTAGTGAAGAGGTGCATGATGAGCCGAACAATAAGTTGGAAACAATGATGTCCATGTTACGCTTGATTGAAGTTTTTGAAAGGGTTGGTGATAAAATAGAGCTATATCATCGATACCTAAATAAGGTTTGCTCATTGAAATGCTTCTATCACCTTCCGTAAGTGGCATGGTAGCTTTTAAGTTAAAAAGATTATGTCTAGGTCCATCTTTTCTTCAAGACTTTAATTTGATTGGAGTGCTTTAACATCTACCTTTTTGTTTCTTTTGGTTTTGTGGAGGTGTGCACTAATGGTTTGAGTTAGTCTTTTTTTGTTGTCTAAACAATGCCTTTTGATTTACAGTTGAGCAAGGAAGAATTGGCTACACATATGGCATGCTTGCTTATCGGTGAAGGATTTACCAAATATGAAGACTTTGAATTGAAAAGGTTTTATATTTTGCTTCTTCCATGTTGCCTATGTTATTTTGCTTGCATTTATCACATATGTAAAAATAAAAGGTTAATTTTTCCTCCTGCATTTATCAGTCAAAACTTTTCTTTTTAATTTCTTTTGGAGGTTTATTCTTTTTTCTGTCTTTTTTTTGGTTCTGTGTTGTGGCTGGTTTTGATACGATCCATGTGATGATAGATCAGTTTCCTGTGTGATAGTAACGCAATTCCACAAGTACTTTTTGAAATTATTAGGTAATTGCTTTATTGGTTGTATTTTTCTGCTACTTCTTAGATTGTGAAGCAAATAATAATAGGTGTGATTCACGCTAACACTATAGTTTTTGTTTCAATGTAGAAAGTAAATTATCTGGTGAAAATGAAGGGACTCAGTTGAAGATTAAGACTACAAAGGTTTACAAACAACAAGATGCAGATGCCCTGGTAAGAAAAAATGGTATTCTGTTGATAAATGTGTTTATTTAAAGTGATACACATGTTGTCTACTCTTAATAAACGATCAAACCAAGCTGATTATGTGCTTTGTCACCTTTATTATTAACAAAGTGGATTCCTCGGTTTTCCAATCAGCTGCCACACATCCCAATACTCAATAATGAGGATGATGCTAAGGGTTCTTTTCCACTCAAAGCATCTCTTGAAAAACTAAAGTTAATTCCTCCTGTCCCATGATATTTGTTAACATTATGATTGTTAGTTTCCAATTTCTACATGCATATCTCTCATGTTACTATCCACTTGAATTGTTGTTTTTCTTCCTATTATTATCGGTTAAGTTCCCTTTGTATTCTTCATGCAGTTATCATCCTTTTTTGAATGATTGGACTCCCAAAAAATCCGTCTTCAAGCTAGTTTGTATATTATGCCTATCTCAATTGGTTTGTTTGTTTTATTTGTTTTCCTATTTTGTTTTTTTTGTAATGCTTCTATTTTAAGTAGTTGTGTATTTCATTTTTCACTTCATTATCAGAAAGAACTCTTGGAGAGTGTCAGGTTGGTTGCATGCAAAACTGAGATTGAGACCATTGGTTACGAGTTGGTAATGCTGGGAAAGCTCATTGAACTGGCTTCATTGCTAATGGTGGCCCCGGAAAAGTTGATCATAATCACATCACCAGGAAGCAATGAGTGTCGTTCAAATGTCATTCGTCGATGCATAATGAGTGACCTCCAGGCATCACTTGATGCGGAGGTCAGACTAATGGGTAAAAACAACAATCATAAGTTAGTTGAGAAATGTAAGTATGAGCAGAAAATGAAGCTGTCTGCACTTATGGTGCTGGAGGTGTTTGAGAGGGCTGGGAATTCTATTAATCAATATCTTCAATCAGACGTATATAATGTACATATCAGGTTTTGATTGATGCTTTAAGTGTTTAGAATGCTACATGTTTCTTATGTGCTTCATTTATTGTTATGTATCATGTTCTTATTTTATACAGCAAACATAATATTATTGCAGGATGGTACAAGACTGAGGTTAGAAATTGTTAGAGAAATTCAGAACTTGCTTGAGAAAGCGGGCTTTGCTATGAAGCCCAAAGACACTGATTTAAATGACATAAAATAGTATGGCTCTCGGCATTCTGGTCATGTAGTCCACCCAAGTTGTTTAATAGGGTCATATTTGGTTATCTATCATTACAAAATATCAATTGCATTAATATTTTTTTTATGTCTATATTTATTCATATATATACATATATATTGCCTATGTTTATGTGACGCCTATCATTTGATTGTACTAGTTTCTCACCCATATTGGATCCAGTTGATCATACTAGTTTTTCATTGGCATTGAGGCCTCAAGAGTTTTTTGTTACAGAGGTGAGTTACTAGGTTTTTTTTTTTTTTTCATCCTCTACCCTCATATAATTTTCTATATATTTTTCCTTGGTTTTGATGTTGGATTAGTAACTTAAACATCCATAACGGTTCGAGATGAGAATATTTCCTTTTAGTTTGATTCCTTGGATTGGCTTCTTTTTTTTCTTTCTTTTTTGTTTCTGCATGTGAACATGTGGATTTCTCAAACTACTGAAATTTATATATCTTGCATTGATTTGTTTTAAAGAAAAAGCATTTGTTCAGCATGCAAAGTGGGCTTCCAAGAACACCCTCAGTTCAAGGCTTAGCTGCAGGATTGAGACCGTTTCACACAATGGTGCAGTGGAATTCGAAATGTTGTGCTCCTTGGGTTTTCAAACCTAAATCGAAGGCTTTGAAGCCTGGTATACCAAATGTTTCAGGGAATCGCATAGGGATGCTTTTATCTTTAGGGGTAGATATCATCAAGGTGATAAAGCGCCGATGATACCTTTTTTCTTCGACTTATATGCTAATATTCAGAATCAAACTGAAACTTCCTGCGGTTTTTATGGGTAGATATCATCAAGGTGATGAAATACTTATGATATCTGTTTTCTTGACAGAATTATGTTATAAATATGAAAAGAATGAGCTGTCAAGCCAACATATACGACAGAGTCAAGAACCACAATACAGCTCAGAGGCTTGGGATGCAATCAAATACAGCTGAGGTCTATAGGAGAACACGTGAAACGGGAGAGTCGACAGCTTGTGAAACGGATTGGATATAAATGACGGATATTGACTGTAACAAAGGATTAGGCAAAAACTTATGAATCAAGTTGTTCTTCCTCTCTAAATCTATTCTCTTTCTCTTCTATCTCTATTTCTATTTCTTTTTTCTGTAAACTCGTGAATTTACAGGAAAGTTCGTTACATTGTTGCTTTCATTGAGAGAGAGCTATGGTGAACAATACGGGGGCTATCCGAAATCTTCAAGAAGCTTCAGTGCGTCGGGATCAAGCTTTGGTTACGCTTCAAACTACGGTGGCTGAGAATTTCCAGACGCTTCAGGATATAAAACGCTACCTAGCTATTATCTCGTCCAAACTGAGACTAACGACTACGGTACCTGCTACTTACGACGAGACGAGTAGAGTTGAGACTAAACAAGATGACTCAATCATAGAGAACCATCAGATGTTCGACGAAATGCTAACACCCATTGATATTGAAATTGTTGATAAACTAATTTCTGCCAAAGAGGGAATTAGCTTTCAAAATGAAGACACAGTGTTTATACCTTCTTCCAATGCCAAAGGAACAAAAAAGTCTGTTGAAGATGACCTATATTCTATATTTGGCAATGAAATACTTGAAGGATGGAATGAAGATGGTGCGGTGAGTGTAGAGTTCATGAAGACCAACATGCAAGCTCAATTGGTAGAGAACTCAAAGGGAAATTATCCCCAAGATAATTATATTGTGTCAGAACGTTTTTCCTATAAAATTGCACTGCACCCCACTCTCGTCTCTCTTCACACATCCCCCGCCGCCAAGCAAACCTCTCATCACCGTTCTCTGGCAGCATCGTATTCTCTTTCTCCTCCTCCAGTTCCCTCTCTTCCCCTCAAGTTTACATAAGGTAATTTTTTAAACCCTGAATTTAACTCGAAGATTTATACCTGATTCATGCGATTTTGAGTTATAGCTTGGTTTGTGTTATCTCCTCTCTGCCTCTGATTCACCCTGCTATATTTCAAATTTTTTGTTTCCGATCCGCTGCTATTGATGTGAAATTTCTGGCGCCGCTCCGCGGGAGGTATATGAACAACCATATTGTATGTGGAAAAAATTCAAGTACATCGAGCTTGAAGTCTTGCATTGCAATTGAATTTAACTTTATTAGATAAACTAGTCTAATCAAGTAAGTTCAAGCAGTTGGATTTATCTCTGGCTCAACTGGAACTAGAACAATAAAATTTCGTTGAACTCGAGCTGATTTTTAAGTTGCAAGTGTGGGTTTTAGTTTCAAAGAGCTTTTCATTTTTTGGTCTCGCTCAAATATACCTGGTGACTTGTTCTAGCCAAGTGTTCAAATATTTGTTCTGGCTTGCTTGAGTATCGGGGTCAACTTTGTTGTCGACATTTGGAATTGTAGAGTTTGATCCTTGTCAAACACTTAATAATGATTGTTGGCTCAACTTTACTTTGATATTTGAGATTGTCAGGGTTTTGTCCTTGGCTGTCAGAGATATGAGTTAAGCAATCTACCAACAGATTACATAACTGCTAGCTCAACTTGTTTTTTGCTATGGAGGATTTTTGAGATTTGATGCTTGGCTGTTAGAAGTATGAGTCGAGCATTTTATCAACAGACTACATGACTGCTAGCTCAACTTGCATTTTGATATTTGGTTTGGTCCTCTACAAACTAGCTACATGATTGCTGGCTATTGAGCTCAACTTGATTGTTGACCTATTAAAGCTAAATATATTGTGGGTCTAGGGCCTTCAGGCCAATTAGGGAGGTTCTAAAAACCGGCATATTAAATGCTGACTAAAAAAGGGCCGAGTGTTTTTTATCGTTTGATGAACCTTAATTGATCTTGACCTTTTAATTAAAAAAAAAAAAGCAACACGTTCTCCCAGTAAACCAACCCCTTGTATAATAGCTTTCCCCTTTATAAGATAATAATGGAATTAAATAATTATTTAAATAAAAAATATACGAATAAAAATATTCATATAATAAAAATTAGAATAAAAATATTCATATAATAAATATTCGAATAAAAATATATCAATAAAAATATTTGCATAATAAACATTCGAATAATAAATATAGGAATAAAAATATTCATATAATAAATATTATAATAAAAATATTTTTATTTGTATATTTTTATTCGAATATTTTTTATTGGAATATTTATTCGTAAATTAGATATTTAATATTCGAATTTTTAATATATTTAAATAAAAATATTCATATAAAAAATATATGAATAAAAATATTCGAATAAAAAATATATGAATAATAATATTCGAATAAAAATATCCGTATAATAAGTATTAGAATAAAAATATTCATATAATAAATATTTGAATAAAAATATTCGAATAAAAAATATACGAATAAAAATATTCGTATAATAAATTTTCGAATAAAATTTATACAAATAAAAATATCCTTATAATAAATATTCGAATAAAAATATTCATATAATAAATATTCAAATAAAAATATTCGAATAAAAAATATATGAATACAAATATTCGTTTAATAAATATTAGAATAATAAATATAGGAATAAAAATATTCATATAATAAATATTTGAATAAAAATATACGAATAAAAATATTCGTATAATAAATATTCTAATAAAAATATTCTTATAATAAATATTCGAATAAAAATATTCATATAATAAATATTGGAATAAAAATATTCGAATAAAAAATATATGAATAAAAATATCCGTATAATAAATATTCAAATAAAAATATTCATATAATCAAAATTCAAATTAAAATATTCGAATAAAAAATAATCAAATAAAAATATTCGAATAAAAAAATATAAGAATAAAAATATTGTACACAAATCCTATACACAAATCCTATAAGAATAAAACCGTAAGGAAAAAGATATGTACACAAATCCTAACCACTTCTCACCATGAGCTAAAGAAGGCCATCCAAGGGTAAGGATTTGTGTACATACACAATTGGCTACGAGTATACATAAATTGGTACAAGAAATGTAAGGATTTATGTATGTACACAAATACCTACAAAGTATACACAAATGCTTACGAAAACTGTAAGGAAAAAGGTTTGTACAAAAATCCATACCCTTGGATGGCCTCCTTTAGCTCATGGTATCGAAGTCGTAAGGATTTGTGTACATATTTTTTCCTTATGGTTTTTATAAGCCATTGTGTATACTTTGTAAGGAATTGTGTACATACACAAATCCTTACCATTTTTGTGTCATATTATGTATACGCGTAGGCAATTGTGTATGTACACAAATCCTTACCCTTGGATGGCCTCCTTTAGCTCATGGTTTCAAGTCGTAAGGATTTGTGTACATATATTTTTCCTTACGGTTTTCGTAAGCCATTGTGTATACTTTGTAAGAAATTGTGTACATACACAAATCCTTACCATTTTTGTGTCATACTGTGTATACTCGTAGCTAATTGTGTATGTACACAAATCCTTACCCTTGGATGTCTCCTTTAGCTCATGGTTTCGAAGTCGTAAGGATTTGTGTACATACCTTTTTTCTTACGTTTCTTGTAAGTCATTGTGTATACTTTGTAAGGAATTGTGTACATACACAAATCCTTACCATTTTTGTGCCATATTATGTATACACGTAGGCAATTGTGTATGTACACAAATCCTTACCCTTGGATGGCCTCCTGTAGCTCATGGTTTCAAGTCGTAAGGATTTGTGTACATACCTTTTTCCTTACGGTTTTCGTAAGCCATTGTGTATACTTTGTAAGAAATTGTGTACATACACAAATCCTTACCATTTTTGTGTCATACTGTGTATACTCGTAGCTAATTGTGTATGTACACAAATCCTTACCCTTGGATGTCTCCTTTAGCTCATGGTTTCGAAGTCGTAAGGATTTGTGTACATACCTTTTTTCTTACGTTTCTTGTAAGTCATTGTGTATACTTTGTAAGGAATTGTGTACATACACAAATCCTTACCATTTTTGTGCCATATTATGTATACACGTAGGCAATTGTGTATGTACACAAATCCTTACCTTTGGATGGCCTCCTTTAGCTCATGGTTTCAAGTTGTAAGGATTTGTGTACATACCTTTTTCCTTACGGTTTTCGTAAGCCATTGTGTATACTTTGTAAGAAATTGTGTACATACACAAATCCTTATCATTTTTGTGTCATATTATGTATACTTGTAGCTAATTGTGTATGTATATAAATCCTTACCCTTGGATGCCTCCTTTAGCTCATGGTTTCGAAGTCGTAAGGATTTGTGTACATACCTTTTTTCTTATGTTTCTCGTAAGCCATTATGTATACTTTGTAAGGAATTATGTACATACACAAATCTTTACCATTTTTGTGTCATATTATGTATACTCATAGCAATTGTGTATGTACACAAATCCTTACGCTTGGATGACATCCTTTAGCTCATGGTTTCGAAGTCGTAAGGATTTGTATACATACTTTTTTCCTTATGGTTTTCGTAAGTCATTGTGTATACTTTGTAAAGAAATTGTGTACATACACAAATCCTTACAATTTTTGTGTCATATTATGTATACGTGTAGGCAATTGTGTACGTACACAAATCCTTACCTTTGGATGACCTCCTTTAGCTAATGGTTTCATGTCGTAAGGATTTGTATACATACCTTTTTCCTTATGGTTTTCGTAAGTCATTGTGTATACTTTATAAGGAATTGTGTATATACACAAATCCTTGCCATTTTTGTGTCATATTATGTATACTTGTAGCTAATTGTGTATTTACACAAATCAATACCCTTGGATGGTCTCCTTTAGCTCATGGTTTTGAAGTCGTAAGGATTTGTGTACATATCTTTTTTCTTACCGTTTTTGTAAGTCATTGTGTATACTTTGTAAGGAATTGTGTACATACACAAATCCTTACCATTTTTGTATCATATTATGTATACTCGTAGCCAATTGTGTATGTACACAAATCCTAACGTTGTAAGAATTTCTGTACATACCGTTTTTCTTACAATATTTGTAAGAAATTGTGTATGTACACAAATTATGTACATATTTCGTAACCAATTATGTTCGTAAATGACCGGGGTAAACCGATCGGTCTCTTTTTAGCCAGCTTTTAACAGTCGTTTGCTAGAACTACCCGGCCAATTAATATTTTTTGAGTAGCTTGACTTTATTCCCCTGGCAATTGATAAGATGCCAGGATAGCTATAATTAGTAATTGCATCGGTTAAATATAACTCTGCAAAGTAAACATATATGATTGTGATTTCAGTGTATTTGAATTACTTGGTGAACGCTTCTGATCAATTATTTGTTCCAACAGAAAATAAATTTTGTGTAGATAGCCAAGTATCAGTTGCTTTTTTGTTAGTTGTGAGAAGTGTTTTTCCTCTGCAAAACAGTGATAATTTTTTTCCCTGAAGGTGGGCTCATATCAGGTAGCACTGAAAGTATTTAAAATGGGAGACGTCTTTTACGTAATTGGTTGAAGGAGATAAATTCTTTCTATCCGTATTTTCTGTGAATCATTACGTTTTTCTGGTGTAAAACAATGAAGTTGGTTGAACTTGTAAAAGCAATGTGTGTCCGCCCCTCCATTCGAGGAATAATGGAGTCTTTGCAGGTTCGGACATTTCAGCATGATTTTGTTCCAAAAGATCCCAAAGCTAAGCCTAGAAAGCTCAAATATCCACAATTTTATGATCCATGTGTCCCTAGACCCTCTGGTAAAATTGTTGAACTGGCAGACCGTATATCAGCCTTATCAGCAGAAGAGCGTAGACAAATTGTTCCTACTCTCTGGGAGAGACTAAGGCACCTAAAAACGCAAACCATTGCAGATGAAGGAATGGGGTTGGGTTCACAGGGTGGAGGGGGTGCAAGTGCAGACGCTACAAAGGTAAAGAAGAATAAAGAGAAGACTGCATTTGATGCAAAGTTGGAGAAGTTTGAGGCTGCTGCAGAAATCAAGTTTATTAAGGAAGTTAGGGCTTTCACTAATTTGGAATTGAAAGAGGCCAAGGATATTGTTGAGAAGGCACCTGTTATACTTAAAATAGGAGTCACCAAGGAGGAAGCAAGTGATATAATGGAGAAGATAAAGGCAGCTGGAGGAGTTACTGTCATGAACTGAGCTCAGCTGCTTGCTCTTTTCTTTTTTATCCGTGTTGTTGGCGGTTATTAGAGAGAATATTGGAAAACAGTTTTACAGAATTTGAGGAAGAAAGAAGTTGACTTACTGCTTCATGGTCTTTCAATAATCAAATTACCATTATTATTTTTTTTAATTTGACGTGTCGTGCTTCATTTTTCAAGTATCAATAAAAGATTAATCGTTGTATTTTAATCTAGGCGACCATAAAACAGGGAATCCATGTTACATGCAATCTAAATAATGACATCTTTTGATGTAAGCTGTTGCACTTAAAGATTCATAATACCTTGAAGAACATGCATTAACATCTTACAAACATGTTTTCTCCTGGTCCCTGGTCTTAATGAATAATTGTATCAAATAGCCCAAACGATAAGAATTAACAACCAACGTTGAAGATGTTGGCTTGTACTTGCTAAACACTGTCTCCAATTCTCTATTCCACGGGATCATAAACATAAAAATTGACAAATAAACGGTATAGACTAATGCTATAGGATTCCTGGGGTTTTTATTTTTCTCACAACAGCGCAAAAGTTGTTAGCATAGAAGATCAACTGGCGGACGCAGATTCATATCGGCAAACACAATCATATATCTTTCCTTAAATCAGTTTTTCTGCCTACCTCACATTGCAAGCTGCAAACAAAGGTATTTGAGTTAAAATTAGTAGTCAATACAAGATCAGATAACCATGCATTCAGGGCTTCACATTTAAACCGAGCACTGAAATTGGTATGGAGAGCTCTACCCATCCCTTCTAAGATAACCAGTATGGGAAAAAATGCGTGTGGTTTTCTCTTATTTCTTGATTCTCGAAACATCAGACAAGGCAATGAAAAAGTTTTAACCAAATGAATGCTTTCACAAAGTTCAGGTCCTTTTTGGCTGATGCAGCTAGCTCGAAGCTGATATGTCTTAGATCTATGCATTTGCTCCCACAACCATCAAAGGAACAAAAGAAGAATTTCCTTTCGAACCATCAACGTGTTAGTCATTGCATCCACTAGGAGCTCCCCTGTGTGAGAATTCAGCCATAGTGGCTGGAGAAGATAAGGATGATAAATGGAGAAGAGAAAAAGGGAATTAGGAATTTTATTAATGATTGATCAAATACAGGATTATTCAAAAATTGTGTGTCAAAAAATGCTAAGCCCAATTACAATATATATAGGCTTAGACTTAACAATTGTAACAATCACAAACTAACTCAACAAACTAATTAATATTTAGTTAATATAACATAAGCTAACCAACTAGCACTTAATATCTAATCTTCTAACATTCATCCTGCTTCTTAAAATTCTTGATTCTCAAACAAATGTTGTAAAGTATTGTTGACCTCTGATCCAGTGTGATGGCCAAGAACAGTGAGCTAGATACGATTTACACATCTAGCTTTCATTAGGAATTCCTTCAAAAAACTTGTATTCCTTACTTGGTGGTTTACTGAGAATCAAAAGGGTTCTTCATCCTTTCGTTCTTCCTTACTCACCTTTTTATGTCGTACAACTTTTTTTTCATCTGAAATTCTTTTAGAAGTCTCTTCTTTGTTCTTCTTCATAGTATTCCTTCATTACTTATTCAATCATTCTTTTTGGTGGAACAAGGCAGTTAAGTTACGAGCTCCCCAGTGAAATCCGAAGTCTCTTTTGGATAAGAAAACACCATATTATGTCTGGTTAATAAAGAGAAAGGTTGTTAAACAGTAGAGATTTTCTTCTCATAGAAACTTGGTTGTTGAACCAAAATTTCAAGTATCATTGTGTATGAAGCAAACAGAAATGAAGAACTTTACTTGTATTAACTAAAAACCAATACATTGTGGTAAGAGTAGCCAACATTCAACACCATGAAAAACAACAGCTTTCAGAATCAATCCAAAAGTAGTACCAGTAGCCAGCAAATGAGAAACAACCATCTTAAAACCAAAGTGACACAACCCGAATATTAAAGTCCTCAATTCAACAGAACTATATTCACAAAACTCTTGAATATCCAATCAACTAGCAATAACTGATAAACAACGCAACATTGAGGGTCTTAATGAGAATCTTTCTCAAACTTTGATTAGAATGTCAATCATCCAAAAATAAATCAATCAAAAAAAACTACTTCAAAATATAAACTCAGAACAAAACACCACCTCCAATACCACAAATGAAATCATCATTGAATGTACGTGGCTTGCAAGCAACTTATCAGTTAATTATGACTGTGATCAGTTTTTCTTTTGTTGAGTACATAATGAGCAGATGAGAATACAGTGACAAACTCAAGAAAGAAAAAAATTATTCCAGTATCGTATTTGTTGCAACCGAAACCAATTCTTCCTTTCATGCCCTAATTTTATCTCAATTATAAAAAAAAAAACTAGAATCCTTGCGATCATCTCTGACTAACCAAATAAGAAGTAATATGGGAAAAGAAAAGATCTCACCAGAATAATGAACCTTCTAGATCGAAGAATTGCATAAATGAGCAGAACTTCGATTCAAGAAACCAAAAGAAAATGTGCGGCAATGATAACAGTGGCTTCAATGGACAAATCGAGTAAGATGAATCTCTCGATTAAGATGAAACAATAGCGATTAGCACATGAGCAGCAGAGGAGCAAATCCATGGAGCAGACGAGAGTCGCGACTGAGGAAGCCAACACGTGAGTTGATGAGTGGGTGCTTGAGATCTTGGAAGCGATGTAGCCATGACAAGCAGACAACAAGATTTGGAAAAGAAACTTTAAAGCAAGAACAAACAACCGAGAGAAGACAAAATCAGGAAATCACACGATCCAAAAGAAACTAAAGTCAGGAAATCAAATTTGTTGGAATCTGACGAGAGCAGTGTCCAACAGCAGCGGAAGAAAAGTAGACGTCAGAACCGTTGATGGCGAATGATACCATGTGAGAATTCAGTCATAGTAGCTGGAGAAGATAAGGACGATAAATGGAGAAGAGAAAAAGGGAATTAAGAATTTTATTAATGATTGATCAAATATAGGGTTATTCAAAAGTTGTGTGTCAAAAAATGCTAAGCCCAATTACATTATATATAGGCTTAGACTTAACAATTGTAACAATCACAAACTAACTCAACAAACTAATTAATATTCAGTTAACATAACAGAAGCTAACCAACTAGCACTTAATATCTAATCTTCTAACACCCTGCTGCAGCAACTCTGCCATGGATATCACAATGCAGTGTACTTACAAAATACAACAAAAACCAAAATAAATCCAGAAAATCTGGCATCATTATTTTTTATCCCGTTAACCCCATCTCAGCTATAAATGTCTTATATCACCAGTTAAAAACGTGTACACAACACTATGTCGTCTATAATACAACTTTTATATGGGAAACTGAGTCCCCTCCTTTTCCAAATTTAACAGAGAAAATTTTATGAGATGCTCAACAAAATATACAACTGCAAAGAGACAAAATTAACAATGATGTAGAAATGAAGAAAAAGATAAACAGAGGAAAACCTTTCCAGCCTCAGCAACAATATCAGGAAGTTTCATCGAAGTTGCATCATTTAGTGCAGGAAGAGAATTTGCAACAAAACAACCTACAAAAGCATCACATTATTAGTTATAATGCATTTAAATTGTAATTGCTATTTCAGTCCCAAAGTTACAGCATTTTGTGAAGAAGAAACTTTATCAAAGAAGCCTGATTATATTGCTTAATGATACGCGTCGTGTAGTGTCAAAATAAAATGTCTTATTCTCAAATAATAAATAAGTAAATTAAATGTAGTAAGTGAGAAGTAAGAGTCAATCCCACAAGGACTAAAAACTTCCAGATTATGCTTGTTCGATTGATGATTCAAGAAGAAGATTGAATAGTGTTTGAGTAAAAGGGGGGTTGTCGAATAAAAACTAGTAGTTGAATATGAAATAACTAAAGTAATTTAATAAAATAAAAACTAGCCTTTGGCTCTTGCTTTAACTCAAATTTAATAAATCATCGAAAAAAAATTCACTTCGGGATTTTACGTCGGTACTTAGCTTTCAAGGCTTAATCCTTGAAGCAAAACTTTCAAACCGAATACCCAAGTGTTATATTTGATATTGGTTTCATGGATTAATCCACCAACACAATGTTTGTAGATAAAAATATTTAATTATCAAGACCGACTTGGATTATGTTGTTTCAATAACAACTGATCCAATCTTAGTTTTCTCTTAGCAAACAATTTGCTAAATGTGTTCTCAAGAAGTCGGATTTGCTTCAATAGTCGATATTTCCTCCATACAAGTGATCAAATCATCAACTTGACCAAAGTCAATCTTTAGTTTTAAAATCAATTTGATTTTAGAAATAAGTTCAAAAAGAAAACTAAAAGAAATAAAAATTGAAGTTATTGATGCGCTTTTCAATCCTCGCGTTTGGATCGAGTCATTATTTAAGCCCTTGGCTGTAAAGAACTTAGTCGAGCATAATTATGGAAAGAATTATGCTCGACATAAAAATAAAATAAAGCAAAAAATAAGAACAAGAAAATAAAGAAAGAGAGCTTTTATAAATCTTAAACAAAGAGAAAAGAAACAAGATATAGGAGATGTCTTTAAGGCTTACCCAAGCTGGATATTTATAGCCTTCTACAAACCCTAAAATAAAGAGATAAATCCTAAATAAATCTAAAATTTTTAAATTCAAATACAAAAGATAAATCCAAATTTGAAATTCAAATCTTGGCTGATAAATTATCCGAAACACGGTTGATAAGCTATCAGGCGCTTGCTGACGTCATCTTTTAAAAGTTGTTGACCGAGTGTCACGTCAGCTTTTCATGCTCATCAATCTAAACTCGATCCAGAAAATAAAAAAACTTCAAAAATCAGCCATTTAAGTGCACTTTCCAGATTCACTTTGGGTTTAAGAGTCGGTTTCAAAATGACATCGTTTTGGAAGGCTTTTAAATACTAGTTTTAAGAGAAAAATACAGAGAAATCCTTTATAATTCTACATGGTATCAAAGCAGCAACGATTTTTTCTAGTCATTTTTCCTTCAAAGCTGTGACATCTCTACCAATTCCATTCTTTCTTTCTTTCGACCATGGCGACAAATAAATACTCTGAAGTTTCTTTTGGATTTGGTCTTCGAACCAATGACTTTTCTATATTAGATTCTTCCTTGTCTCCTATTACTTCCTACAAATTGAATGAGAATAATTATCTCCCTTAGTCTCAGTCAGTAAAACTGTACATCACAGGCAGAACAAAAGCCTCTTACCTTTCGGATTTTATGCCTATTCCAGCAGTATCCAATCCAAATTACCCTACTTGGCTGAGTGAAAACACCAAGATTAAGTCATGATTGAAACTCTATGACTCCCGAAATAGGAGAAAACTTTATGCTTTATCAAACTGCAGCAGAGATCTGGAATGCAGCAAGGGACACTTATTCCAGTGTCAATAATACACCAAAATTATTTGGTATTGAAAACCAAATTAAGAATTTTCGGAAAGGAGAATTGACAACAGTATAATACTTTGAAATTCTAACCAAGTGTTGGCAACAAATAGATCTCTATGAAGAAAATGAATAGAGGTTTCCTGAAGATGTGGCCTTCTACAATCGACTAAAAAACCAGAAGAGGATCTTTCAATTCTTGTTTGGTCTTAGTGGAGAATTTGATGGTGTTAAAAGTACAATTCTGGCCAACAAACCACTTTCCTTGATCAGAGAAGCATTCTCTAGGATTAGAAGGGAAGAGAGCAAACGTAATTTGATAAGGTCTATGCAAGTTCAACCTGAGGGTTCTGTGCTCCTTTCGAATAATGGTTCTAGCAACAAGCAAAAAAAAGGAGACCATGGTGTGATCATTGCAAGAAACCCGGACACTTGATGGATCAATGCTGGAGGTTACATGGTAAACCAAGTGATTGGAAGGCTCAACGATTCAAAGGCTCCAAAGAAGCATATTTGGTTACTTTTGAAGGATCCACTAGTCAATTTAGTAAGCAACAGATAAAGGAGCTGCAACATATATTTCATCAATTAAGTTCTAAAGCAGATCCTCCAGGCTTACCAACTACTGAAAGTAGTATTCCATGCTTGATTACATTGTATTCACACCATTAGATTGTAGATTCAGGTGCATCCGATCGAATGATAGAAAATTTGAGATTGTTTACAGACTACAAGGATCTAAATACTACATACTCTATTCGAACAGCAGATGAAGCTATCTTGGTGATTAAAGGCAGTGGATCCATTCCTCTCACCAATTTTTTGGTGTTATCTAATGTGCTTTATGTGCCTAATCTTACCTGCAACCTATTATCAGTTAGTAGGCTAGTTCATAACTTTAATTGTCATGATGATTTCATATTAAATGGTTGTGTTTTTCAGGCACAGGATTCGGGGAAGGTGATTGGCAATGCTAGGCTGCATAATGATCTCTTTATCTTTGATGATTTTCTTCCAAATAAATAAGTTGTTTCAAGTGTCCTACAATCTACTATTTTTTCTACATCTATGTTTTCTAGTGAAATTATGCTATGGCATTTTCTTTTGGGACATCCCAATTTTTTTATCTTTCTAAAATGTTTCCTAAACTATTTCTGAATAAAAGTTCATCTTCCTTTTACATGTGATACATGCCAAATTGCAAAACACACTAGAAATACATATGCTCCATCCCTTAGTAGTAAAAAGCACGCCTGAGGCGCTGGGAGGCGCTGAGAGGCGAGAGATGTTAAAAAAACGCATCCCAAGGTTGAGGCGGAGCGGTTTACATAAGGCGAGCACTTTCGACCGCTTTCTTCATAGGCGTGAGGTGCGCGACGCGGCGCTTTTTATCAATGTAGCAGCTTTAAGAAAGCTTGAAGGAAAAGAACATGGGAAGAAGAAGAATCATGGCTGGAGGAAGAAGAAGATGAACAGTACCGTCTGAGGAAAAGAGTTTAAGATTTATTTTATTTTTTTAACATGTGACAGAATTATGCTTTGGAAGTATTTTAATTTTTGTTAATAGAAAAAAATATCCCTCATTTAGTTTTGGTTAAAATAAATGATAAAATTCCCTTATTTATAATTTGATAAACCAAGAAATTGAAGTTGCCTCTTTCCACATTTATCTCAAGTTAAAAAATAGTAGTTTTATTTTATTTAAAACAAATTAAAATTATTTTTTAATTTTAAATTTAATTGTTCTATTATAATTATAATAATTATTATGGAGAAATGAGAAGAAGGCAAGTACAGATTAATTTTAAACTAAGAATCTTGTACGGCAAAGGGGAAAAGGGGACATTTGAATGGAAAAGGAAAATTTTATCATTGGCTGTGCTAATACTTTATGGATAATAAAATTGATTTGATTTATATTATTTGTAGAAATTTTTAAAATTTATTGATTATCATTTTATTTAGTAATATGATATTTTTAAGTCTTTTAGAACATAACTAAATTTTATTTGTAATTTGCATGGATTATTCTGTTTATTATTTAAATATTAGTCCCTTGTAATTGCTATAAGCCTACAATATTGGAAGTGGAACATACGATTAGGTGTCCTTAACGAGTTGATTAGTCTGTGAGCTATTCAAATTCGACTTGGTCAAAATTTAATAAATATTCAATTTAGATTAACTCAATTCGAATTCGATTCGATACCTTAACGAGTTGAATCGAACAAAATCCAATAGTAGAACATAACCATTCACTAAAAGAAAAAATATATACAACAGTGCCTTATAATTCAGTAGTAGTAACTTTGAATATCTCACTTGCATGTATCTTGCTAAGAGTTCAGGTTCTCTTTAATTTGAACTATAATTCGATACTTAAGTATAAATTTAGATAGAAATATTTTTATCTTTTGACATATATAATTAGGGATGGACACGGGTCGGGTCGGGTCGAATTTTCGGCCCACCCGCACCCGACCCGAAAAATCACACCCGCCACCCGACTCGACCCGATTTTTAAGCTTTAAAATCCGACCCGACCCGAATAATTAAAAAAAAATTAAAATTTTAGGGACTAAACTGTAAAAAAATAAAATTTAGGGATCTAATTATAAAAATATTTAATTTTAGTTACCTAATTGTAAAAAAAAATTAATTTTAGTGATCTAATTGTATAAAATATATATAAAGAGGGATCAATATTGCAAATATCCCTAAAATATATATGGGAAAATTACACTATTAGTCCCGGGTCGGGTCGGGTCAGGTCTGATTTTTTTTCACCCTAAACCGAATCTGACCCGACCCGAGACCACCCTTAAAAAAAACCCGACCCGACTCCAACCCGAACCCGAATTTTTCACCAAAAAATTCGACCCGATCGGACCGGGTCGGGTCGGAACCCGTCGGATTCGGGTTCCGTGCCCATCCCTATATATAATATAATTATAATGTATTTATGTACAAAATATATTATATAATTAATTTATAATTTTTAGGAAAAAATGGTGTCTTGCCTACGAAAGGCGAGCGCTTTCGCCTCTCGCCTCTCGCCTCGGTTCTATAGACCTTTTGCGCCTCGGAGCGCCTCGCGCTTTTTAAAACCAAGTTCCATCCTCACATACACTTACTTCTCCTTTCTCTCTAGTCCATAGTGACATTTGGGGCCCTTCTAAGGTCAAAACTATTTCTGGGTCTAGGTGGTTTGTTTCATTTATTGATGATCACTCTAGGACTACTTGGACCTAACTAATGCGAGATAAATCCGAAGTTGACACTATATTTCGTGAGTTTTATATAATGGTGGAGAATCAATTTGAAAGCAAGATTAAGATCTTGAAAACGTGAGTACCTTAGTAAATTCATAGGTTCTTTTTTCCAGGAAAAGGGTATTGTCCATATCACATCTTGTGTCAATACCCCTCAACAAAATGAAGTGGCCGAACGAAAGAACAGACACTTTACAAGAAGTCACTAGGTCTCTTTTATTTTCGGCCAATGCTCCTAAATACCTATGGGGGAAAGCCCTTTTAACTGCTACATACATGATCAACCGTATTCCAAGTAAACTATTAGATTTAAGGTTCCTCAAGAAATCTTGTTATCCTATTTCCCTCATTTTTCATACTTAGGTCCGGTTATGCCTTTCAAAGTGTTTGGTTGTACAGTTTTTGTCCTTGTCCATGACAATAATAGAGGTAAACTTGATCCTAGGTCGGTTAGATGTATGTTTGTTGGATATTCTACCAATCAGAAGGACTACAAATGTTACTCACACACGGAAATTTTATATTTCTTCCGATGTTACCTTTTTTGAAACTCAACCTTACTTTACGGGTAATGAAATTTAGGGGGAGAACTTGAGGGAATTTCATCAATCACATGATACTCTTATTCATATGTCTTTTTTACCTGTCCCTGATGAAACTTTGTTACCTGCAGCACTGCCCTCACCAACATCTAAACCACCTAGCAACCATACTACACCTATACCCACACCTATTCCTGAAAAGGGTCAACTTGAAAGTAAAACACTTAGTGTTTATTCAAGGAGAAAGAAGATCATCCAAGAAGCTATTACTCAGTCTAATATTTGCCGAGAACTAGACCTTAGTCCTGATGTTATGAAAAAAGATACAGATAATGATCCTTCCCAAGATATTTCTGATAATATAGATGACCTACCAATTACTCAAAGAAAAGGAGTGAGGAAGTGTAATAATCATCCTATTGAAAGATTTGTTACTTATGAAAAATTAATGTCTAGTTTCAAGGCTTTTACAGAAAACAGTGTAAAGATTCCAAAGACAGTGAAGGAGGCATTTGAGAACCCTAAATGGAGGAAAGTTGTTGGCAAAAAAATTTCAACACTACAGAAGAATAATACCTGGAGCCTAACTACATTACCAAAAGGAAAGATGATTGTCGGGTGTAAATGGGTGTTCACGGTCAAATAACACTCAGATGGAAGCATAGAAAGGTTTAAAGCAAGGTTGGTGGCAAAAGGGTTTACTCAATCATATGGAGTTGACTATCAAGAGACTTTCGCACCTGTAGCAAAACTGAACACCATCAGAGTGTTGCTTTCACTAGCCGCAAATCAAGACTAGAAGTTGCATCAGTTAGACATTAAAAATGCCTTCCTAAATGGAGATCTAATGAAGTAAGTATACATGCAAATCCCTCCTTGATTGGAAAGTCAACAGACAGATCAAAAGGTGTGTAAATTAAATAAGTCTTTGTATGGGTTAAAACAGTCCCCAAGAGCATGGTTCGATAGGTTTGCCAAAGCTATGATAAGGAACGGCTATAAACAAAGTCAGGCATATCATACTCTCTTTAAGAAGGTTGCATCAGATGGAAGAAAGACCTTGTTGATTGTTTATGTGGATGACATGATCATTACAGGAAACAATACTGAAAAAATATAAAGGTTAAAGGCTGGTTTAGCTAAGGAATTTGAAACAAAAGACTTGGAAAGTATGAGATATTTCTTGGGGATGGAAGTGGCTAGGTCTTCTGAAAAGATAGTCATAAATCAGAGAAAGTACATCTTGAATCTACTTTCGGAAATTAGAATGCTTGGTTTTAAACCTGTGGATACTCCAATGGATTCAAATTTGAAGCTCAACAAGAAAGAAGGTGATAGTCCTGTTAATAAAAAATCCTACCAAAGACTAGTAGGTAAATTGATTTATTTATCACTTACAAGACCCGATATTTTTTTTCAGCGAGCATAGTAAGCCAATATATGAATACCCTAAGGAAAAGCACTTGGAGGCGGTTTATAGGATATTGAGGTACTTGAAGTATACTCCTGGTTTTGGGTTTATCTTCAAAAAAAGTTAATACAGATTAGTAAAAATCTACACAGACTCAAGTTGGGCAGGAGAATTAACTGACAGAAAATCGGTTAGTGGCTATTGTTCATTCATGTGGGGAAATTTGGTCACATGGAGATTCAAGAAACAGACAATGGTGTCTAGAAGCAGCGCTGAATCAGAATATAGAGCTATGGCACCAGAAATTTGTGAAGGCATGTGATTAAAAAAGCTTATTATCGAGCTAGATCTGGATGTTGACAATGGTTTGTCTTGAGTGATAGTCAATCAACTATAAGTATAGCTAAAAATCTATTTCAACACGATCGAACTAAACACATAGAAATTGAAAGACATTTTATCTATAAGAAAGTCAATGATGGTACAGTAAAACTACATTATGTGCCAACAAAGAGCCAACTTGCAGATATGTTAACTAAAGCTTTACCAAAAGTGATCTTCGAGGAGTTTGTATCCAAACTGGGAGTATACAATATATACTCACTAGTTTGAGGAGAAGTATCGGTTATCTCTTTCCATATTAAATACTCTTTGTATCTCCTAGGTCAAGATGTTTCTTACTTTAGACTTTCCTAGTTAAAAAGATATTTTATATATGTAAAGATGTACCTTTATTCTTTCAGTAATAAGAAAAAAATACAGAAAATTCATTTGTAATTCTACACATTTATATCCATGTTAATATACAAACTACAAAATTAAATAGCTAATGAAATAACAGGTGAATGTACTTACCGGTCCTTACATGGCTCTCACTGTGGACATTGGCAGCTTTGTCGAGCAACACTAGGCTCTCGACATAACTGCCCTTAGGGATATCAATCCTGTGGGAACCTCAACTCCATGAAGCTCCATTTGTTGGTTGTTCAAATCAACCGAAGCCATCTTTCCATTAGCCACATGCAACAAAACTTTCCCATTATTCCTAAACCTCAATACTCTCAGAAACCAATTCCTGTGGATATGTAATTTCAAATCCAATGTAAACACTTTAGTCCATGACTCAACCACACCATACTCCTTCATGACTCACCATTCACGCAACTTGGTAATTCCGGATTCACTCCTAAGCACTGCAATGGAAGATTCTCCATATTTCTTAGTTGATGATAACTCCATGTAATACAAACCATTTAAGCTCTCGGGCAAACTTATCACTAAAACTCCTCAGCACTTAAATCAAACCCCCAAATCGTATTATTGTATTCATTATTGATTCTTTTCTGATATCCTAACCAATGAAGAGTTCCATTAACAAATGGCAGTTGAACCTCATCAGTATCAAAAGTATAATTAGGAGGAATTGCAGTAACCCTTTTCCAACGATTTTCATTAAGCGAAAACAAATAAGGACCGATCCAACTATCATCCCTTTCAACCCCAAATACAACTAGC
The DNA here is from genome assembly GCA_035048815.1 of Abelmoschus esculentus. Lineage (NCBI taxonomy): Eukaryota > Viridiplantae > Streptophyta > Magnoliopsida > Malvales > Malvaceae > Abelmoschus > Abelmoschus esculentus. Next base: position 53,056 of record JAUCBN010000002.1, read on the forward strand.
TTGTAATCATCGGTTCTCGAATCAAATTCAAACCCGACTTTGAAATCCACATCATCACTAATGCTCGGCCGAGGCAAAAAAATGCACTTTTGAATGGAATGGTTCCAAAGAAGAAAATTAAAAACATAACCGGGTCAAAAATTAAAACAGATCAACCCATTGCAAGAGCCAATCACTATATCATCAGACACGAAAGTACTGGAGAGGGGGAACTGAAACTGCTTGAACTCATCAAACCCCTCATTATCATAGTGTAAAATGTAGCTTTTTTGGCGGATTGTCGAGCACTCGCGGAGGAGAAAGGGAGTGTTGTTGGAAAGTGAATATTGTAAATGAGTTGAAATGAAAGATGGGTCGGAAGGGAAGTGTTCCAGGTTTTACAAACTAACCTGAATCTCACTAGGGACTTTACTAGAGTCTTTTGAGGATTTCTAGAATCAATTCTACGGGCATATAATCAGACATTGTTTCTTTTTACTTCGTTCAATTGTGTGTGTTTTGACGATATTGAGAGGTGTAGAGAGGAAAGGGAGAGGGGAAAGTTGAGTAGTAGTTGCCTGCAACACTAATATTTTAAGGTAAATATACATTCTTGTACCTGAGTTTAACTTTAATGTTCAATTTAGTATCTAACTTCATTTGTAATTAAATAAGCTCTAGTATATAAGTTTTTTATGGTATTTCTATTTTATCATATCATATTTTTTATGTTGGGTTTTAGAATATATAAAATTTGACCCATTCGTATTCATTTCAGGGTGAAAATAGATGTTAACTAAAATTGTATGGCATCAAGCATTTAAATTGTAGTTACGACCGTGTTTTTAATCTCGTGTCTTATAACAGTTATAAACAATAATTATTGTGGATCGCTATTTTTTTGTAATAATGGTTATTATGAAATCGGGCGACGATTATTAGATTGATCTTCAAAGTTCATAGAATAGACATGCAGGAATTGGTGTATATTAGCATGCTTAGAAGTGTGCGCATGCGAGTATGGAGAGAAGGATCACAACTTAAGTAGACAAAGGCAAACAGATAAGAAGGCACTTCTGTAATTCAAGAGCGCACCCACCGTATATAGGACAGATTTTAATATATGTAATATAAGGTAAATATCAACCAGAATATATTACAGGGAACATATAAATGTCTCGCCTGCTCAATAAGATTCACAATTTTGTTCCACAAATGCTTCACAAGTAAGGTTTAGGTTTCAAATCAAGAGCTCAGTTCAATTAATTCTTACATAAAAGATGGAACTCAATAAAGTTGATATTCAACTCCTAACCCCTAAAATCTCTTTCCGGACCTCCAAATTACAGTCATTTTTGTACCTTTGCACACATTCATGCTAAAAGGGAATTGTTCACAATACATTGCCTAAAAAAGTGGCTTGAAGAAACTCAAACATCAGCTTCAAATTTGTTTCCCAGGAGCCATCACCCTCCATTTAGTCCCTTCCTGCTGTATTTGTGAGAGGATGCATTGAAATTCCAATGATTCAAGTGAATGCAATTAAAGAAGCAATTCTCGTTAATTTCCCCTAAACAGACTAGTTTCATTATTATGACTCTTTTAATCAAAATTATATTTAATATTGATATTTTTGAAAATAATAACCTGTCATTTTTTTTCAACCGACCATTTTCACCGAAAAAGTTTAAAAAATCAACTTCTCTGTTTGATTGCAAAAACACTTTTGAAACTGCTTTTCTAAGCGAAAAGCTGACCGTTTGACAATGATTTTGTTGCTAATAAGTGCTTTTCGGCATCCCAAAAGCATTGTCTAAGCAGCATTGGCTTTGTTTTCTTATCCTTCAGCATTCCATTGGGTGATTTGGTACAATTCATAAGTTGATCTAAGACAAGAATTTAAATTACATCAAATGCCTTGGCCAGTAACAGAAAACAATTTCATCAGATTTATCATACAACAAACTATTTTGTCTAATTTGATTTCACAAAGGTAAACTGCAGACCTACTCGTTTATTCTACTTCGCATATATGAAGCAGTATCTCATTGTCAGATGCAAGAGTAACTGCATTCCCAAGATTAAATACGGTCCTGGCAAAATGATACTTAAGAAAATAAAAGGACTAAAAAGGGAAGAATGAGACTTAAAGATGATTACATTTCTTTTCCTGCATGGTTCCTTAGAGTCCTGCAAGAATTCAGAAAAAGAGTCATTGAATTAATGAATAGAAGATAGCATTGCTGGAATTCTCATTTGGAAACAAACATAATCTATTGGTTTTATACTAAGTTACTAACATGGAAACACAAGGACAACACACCCTAACGGAATGAACAAAGGGATTGAGTTATTCTCCAAAGTTCAAACAATAGGCATGCCAGAGTTTGTGTATATTACCATGCTCAGATTGTTCACATGAGAGTATGGAGAGAAATATTATTCAATTAAACTGGCACAAGGAGAGTTATGGTTATACACATCTCTCTTATGCAAGATCGAATCTGAGATTCATAGAGACAAAAACCTTGGTAAATATCAAGTCCACACAGACTAAGAATTAGACAGCTAATGAAATAATGGATGAATGCACTTACCAGTCCTATACAACATCAGTCTCTCCCCTGTTCGATTCATCTGAATCACTTGAATCAATAAAATGATCTACATCACTCTCGCTCGGGACATCAACTTCTTTGTCGAGCAACACTAGGCTCTCGACATAAAAATAGACCGATAGTAAATCTGCTCCGACGTCAACTACATGAAGATCAATCTGCTGGCAGTTCAAATGAAGTGAAGCCCCCATTTGCTGGGAGCTCAAATCAAGTGAAGTAATCTTCACTTTACACACTCGCAACAGAACCTCTCCATTCTTCCTAAATCCCAATACACTCGGAATAGATGCACACAGTCGGTATCCATCTGTCAACACTTTAGTCCATGACTCAACCACACCATAATCCTTCATGACCCACAACTCATGCAGCTCACCATGTATCGGATCTAAGCTGACAGCAATGGAAGTTTCCCAATATTTCATAACTGATAAATCAACAGGCCACAACCCAATTAAGCTCTCAGGCAAAGTCATCTCAAAAAAAGCCTCAGCACTCAAATCAAACCCCAATATCGCATGACTATATTCACTATTTTTTCTTTCCTGATTTCCTAATGAATGAAGAGCCCCATTAACAAAAGTCATATCCTTAGCATCGAAAGCGTAATTAGGAGGAATTGTATTAACCCTTTTCCAACAATTTTCACTAAGAGAAAACAAATAAGGCTAATTCCTAGGGATATAAAAACAGTTACTCGGATGAGATTCAGGTTAGGTACTCTGAGGTGGAGTAAAATAGGATACAAGTCATTTCAAGTTGATTTGATGTTTTGACTCGATTCGGGTCGGGTGCGGGTCCATTTCAGGTCGGGTTCAAACGGTTCGGGTTCAAATCGGATAATTGACAGTTTCATTTCAAGTCAGGTAGATTTCAGGTCGGGTCCATTTTAGTTCAGTTGCATTTCGGGTCGGGTTCATTTCAAGTCGGTTTTATTTCAGGTTGAATTAATTTTGATTTTATATTCATAGTAATTTAAATTATTAATTTTGATTTGTATAAATACGAAAAAAAGAATAAATATTAGACCATAAAGTTAAAGATTAAATTTTGAAATTAAAAAAATTCAACATTAACTTGTAAGGACTCAATTACAAAAATTAAAAATTAGAAACATTAAAGTAAATTAGAAAAATCAGTAATAATCAATTCAAAAAAAATAACTTGTAAGTTATAAGGACTAAATTACAAAAATTATAACTTAATAATAATTAAAATTATTAAAAATTTATCTTTAATACATTATAAATTTATAATTATATTATAGTTTAATATATTTCAAAAATTAAAAATAAATTTTAGACAATATATAGAATTTATAATATAATTGGAATAATAGTATATATAAAATTAATCCTATATAAGGAATTTATACTATATGTAGAAAATATATTATATATGGAATAATACTATAAATGGATTAATATTATTTTTGGAAATAGAATAATACTATATATGAATTAATACTATTTTTGGAAGTAAAACAATACTAGAATAAGGAACAATACTATTTATGGCATAATACCATTTATGGAATAATATTATTTTTACAAATGGAATAATGGCGAAGTTGGTGAGATATTGTATTTGATTTTTTTATTTTAAAAATTATTGTAGTCAGTAAATTATTTAAGGATCTATAGTATTTTAAACAGTGTTATTTATAAGGTCGGTTACATTATAACCCAACTTCAAAAAAATAAAAAATAAAAATTAAAGTTGGTTGGATTACATCCCGACTTCATAAAAAATATAAAAAATAATAAAAATTGATGAGGTCGGTTGGATTACAACCCGATCTCACAAAAAAATAATTAAAAAATAGATGCAAATCTCTTGTAGGCTATTGTAGTCTAAGTAAATGGCAGCAACATTCATAAGGTTGGATGGAAATCCCATCGATCTCAAATTTCTGTATTTTTTTTATTCTCAAATCGGATTACAAGTTCTACGCTTTTAATATTTTTTATTATTATTTTTATGATGTCGGATGGAAAGTATTCCGACCTCAACTACTGTTGTATTGTCACATATTCTTAAATAATTTACTGACTATAATAGTTTTTAAAACAAAAAAAAATCAATCACAATATCTTACCGATTTCGCCATGGAATGGAATAATACTATAAATGAATTAATACTATATATATATGGAAAATAAAATTATAATATATATTAAAATATGGTATACATTACACTATATATATAATACATTAATAATTTAATAACTAATATAAATATTTATATAATATATTGATAATTAGATGTCTAGTAATTAGATATGTTATATGTATAATGTATGTATAATATATTTATAATGTATACAATTATTAATTATACATAATACATAACTGCATAAGTATATTCTAATATTCATATATATAATATATGTATCAATGTATGTTATATGTATACATAGTGATAGTAGATTAGTAGTAATAGTAATAGTATTATACATAGTACATTAATATATATATATCAATAATTCAATATATCATATAATTAGTAAATGTATATTATATATTATGTATATATAACATATGAATATATATAATTGTGTATAGTAATTAGTATATAATACATGTATATATGTATATATATATTATATATATCATGTATGCTATAATCTATATGTATATGTATTATATATATGTATGTTATATGTATATATACAATATATTATTCATATATACATATATATATATTATACATATATATTTATTTTTAATGCATATATATGTATCATATTATACATATATATATATTATATAATATGTTATATATATAAATATATATATATATATGTATGTTTATAGTATATAATATATTATGTATTATAATATATTATAAAGTATATATACTAAAATTCCCTCAAATCACCCCCCAAAAACAAAAGTCACCCCCAAAAACTAAAATCAAAAATTCCTCCCATTCACCCGGTTAAATCAAATCAAAAATTCCCTCTCTCCCAAATCAAAAATCCCCCCAACGTTAAAATAACCCCCTCTAAAATCAAAAAATTTCCCTTAAAATTTTAATTTTAAATTTACTTCAAAAAGTCAAATTAATTCCATATAGATAAAATAAAATAAAAAACATGAAATAATTGAGTATTAATTCCATACGATGGTTACATAAAAAATTATCTTTATTCATATTGATATGAAAGATACCCATATCGATAACCCTGATAAATTTTCTCAATTTTAAGCTTCACTAGACCCACATATAAAATTTCCTCAATTAGTATTAATCCTCATCAACATTATTTCATTGTTTTTTACATACATCACCAAAACCATATTTCAATGCATTAAACCATACAGTAATCAATGTTCAGCAACATTATCAAATTTTGAATCATTTTACAAATGCAATCATCAACAACATATATTTTTTTCCAGCATTACTCATGCTAAAAGCATATAATAGTGAGTAAATATATCCTTTACTTTTTTAAGACAAGTGCATCAAAATCATTTACTAAATCAAAAACGAGGGAAAATATCCTTTATTATTTTTTTGAACTTAAACAAATGTTTCAAGCTTAATTTAAACTCACAACACAAATTTTAAACCTTTGAAAATTTGTAAACCACGTTCTTATCCAACAACAATGCAACGTTGAGCTTGTCAATGCGAATTTAAGCCTCTAAACCTTTTGAAACTCAATTGCAAGCATAAGGTTCAATTTTCCCTGTTTTAATCACAAAAAAATAGATAATTCAATGCATCAAAATGTATTCACAAACTCATTCACTTCAATTAACAATAATTCTCATCAATTTTAACAAATTTACCATTACACAATAACTAAAATCATCAACAAACACTCTAGAAACTCAACCCAACCACAACCTACAAATTAAACCTTTAACTAAGGTTAATTGACATTCAAAAACATGTTAACAACATCCTTATATCACCAATATTTGAAAATCATCTACATTTCCTTTAAAATACATAGCCATCAACCTAGAAAATTGGAGATTTTTATAATTTTGGGATTTTAAAATTAAAATCAATCTCTTAACATTATAAAGTATCGAAATCATATTCTAATCCAATCAAAAACATAACAAAATAGGTCAAGATCATGATCTTACCAATTTTATAATTAAACCTTAATTAAAACATTGAATCATATTATAATCAATAAAATCATAAGAAAACACATATAGATCAATAACTTGAGAATTTCAATAAAGAACATTGAATTAGAAGAGATTGAAAATCAAGATCGATACAATAAGATTTTGCTAAGATTTTTTTAAGAAAAAATTGAAAACAAGAGATTGATGATCAAGAAGTTACTTGAATATTTTGAAGAAAATACTAGTGTTTAGTTGAAGAGAATTTGAGTAAAAATCTTTTAGTGAAAAGTTAGTTATATCAAATTTGTTTTAAGCTTGAATTAACAAATTAATTATAACAATATATTTATATTTTTAAAACATTTTAAATAGACAATTAAGGAGAAAAGTCTAATATTGGACTTTGGGTACATAATTACTTAGAGATTCAAAGTTTTGACCAATTATAATATAATCACTAGAAATATATTTTTTTAATTCTTACATTTTAGCCACAATCTAAAATAACATTTTTTTAAATCTCTTTTCTTTTAATTGATTCCATCATAATTTTTATACATTTTTTCATCTTTGCCCTCAGTATAGGGGTGTTCCTTGGTTTGGGTTAAATCAAAACAAAATTATTAAGCTCAAAAGGAATAACAAGTGATATTTGATGACCTTAACAGCTCGTAACTCTATCAAGAACAACCGACTGATTATTGAAAAATTATCTACTATGACTCTCTATCTAAATTAGAAGATATTTAACACCCTTAACTAACCCAATCAACAATGTTCCATCAATACCTTCAAACATAATTTGTTGGTTTTCTTTCATTTATTTGTAGAGATAATATTTGGTGTATATTATGTATAACGTTAAAAATTTGAGTTCTAAATAAAAACTAGAAGTTATAGTTACATTCTCTGTTTTAAGTTTAAATGATTCTAGAGACTTATATCGTAAAGATGATTGTTTATGTTTTGTAATAATCAAAACTAACAAACAATAAATGAAAATTATCTTTATTTTTTAAAATACCAATGAAAAAATATAACCAATATCATCTTCTGCGTTGCTATGTTTGGAGTAATATTTATTTCTATGATTTTAGACAACTTTAATTTAATTCAAGAAGCTTTCTATTAGGATATCAAATAACAAGAAGCTTTACATGTTTGGAAAACTATATTCAAGCTTACAAAAAATATCAATATTAGATCCTTGACTCTAAATAATATAAAATTTAATTTATATAATCACAATTGTTTGAAATATAAATATTAGAGGTTAGACTCTAAATTATAAACTCTAAGTTTTAACTAACCCTAAATATTAAAATAAATAGACTTACCTACACTATCCTAAATATATTTATAAATATTTATAAATATTCCCTTAATTTTTTTATTTTATTGATTAATAAAATGATATTTTATGATTTATCAAAGTATATGAGATTTATTATCGATAATACACCAAATATTATCTCTACAAATAAATGAAAAAAACCAACAAATTAAGTAATGTTTGAAGTTATCGACGGAACATAAGTGATTAGGTCAGCTAAGGGTAATAAATCTCTTCTAATTTAAATGGAGACTCATTGTAAATAATTTATCAATTAATCAGTCGGTTGTTCTCGGTATAGTTACAGGCTATTAAGGTCACCAAAAATCATTTGTTATTTTTCTTGAGCTTGATAATTATGTTTTGATTCAACCCAAACCAAGGATCACTCCTACACTGAGGGCAAAGAAGGAAAAATGTATAAAAGATTATGATGGAATCAATTTAAAAAAAATTAAAAATGACATTTTAGATTAGTGACTAAAATATAAGAATTGAAAAAATGTATTTGTAGTGATTACATTATAAATGGTGACTCAAATTAGAAGTAGACAATGTAAAACTTAAACAAGCCAAAAAAACATAAACTCAAACATTCAATTTCCGGAACCATTTAAACCTTAATAGAAAATGTCAATTGTAGCATCTTTTATTATTTAGACTGAAATATTATAAAAACAAATTATAAAAAATAAACTTAAATATTTAATTTTTAAAACTATTTAAACCTAAAATAACGAATTTTAAGTATTTCTTATATATAGATATATTTAGGAGTTGAAATAAAAAAAAAAAAAAAACTCAAACATTAAACCTATATTCATATGTGATATTCTTTATATGTTAAGTTAAAAAAAAAAAACGAAATTGGCATTCTATTGATAGTTTAAGATAGTTAACATGTTTCTTAAATTGTTGCAAACATATTTCTTCACCAATGATAAAGTCATAATCTCTATTTTCTTCAAATTTTTAGCCTAATGCATAATATATTCAATGAATCTTCAATTTCATCCTTATTAATAAATTTGTTTACTTTAAACATCCTCAAACTCTTTGAGATACATTTTAGATAAATCCTGAAAATCACTTAAAACGTCCTAATAATTAAATTATCGGATCTTAATAATTAGTGATAAAAAAGTCTTTAAGTTTTTTGAGTAACTAATTAATCTTAACACAGACTATTCAAATGTTCACAACTGATTAATATTTATAATTATATTAATTTATAAAATACGAGAAACATAACATCATACGACATTAAAGCTACTTCAGATAAACAAAACAAATAACATTAACAAACTTTTCTATTTCTTAGATTATGTCTTAACTAAGTCAGACATGAAGACTTACCTGCAATAATAACAAAATTTACTCTTAAAAACAATCAATAAAAGAGCAAGATGTGTTCCTTCAATAAAATAAATAATATTCAACTATAAATTAAAGTCTATAATAAAAGACAATGGACCGCCAAAAGAACAAGATGTGTTTCTTCAATAAAATAAATAATATTGCATCTAGCAACTTATGAAAGAGCATGATAATAAAGTAAACTACTAGATTGCACAATCCGAAAACCAACTCAAAATCACCCATGCCAAAACAAGCAAGAAGATATAATACAGATCCCGATTCAAGATAACTACTTTTAGAAAATAACCTAATATCACTTACGTAAAAGAAAGTAAAAAGATATAATAGAATCCTACCATCACCTGAAACAAATGAAAATAAACAGTAAACTTTTTTAACATAAACTCGCTCCACCAAAAATCAACAATCATAAACGGAAAAAAAAAGCACTAAAAAAAGCCTAAACATGCCTACACCATGAACCAAATCTATCATAATAAAAATATCATTTGTAACAGTTCAACAACCAAAAAAACTCTCCTACTCTAAATGATAAGCCTTCACAAGAAAATCAATTAAAATAATTAATATAACTTATAATAATTTTATTTTAATAAAAATATAATAATTTTAATATTTTATAAAATAGTAAAAATAATATTTTAATAATAAATAATAATAATAATAAATAAATAATTTTAATATTTTAAAAACAATATTAATATCTTATTAATAATTAATATTATTTATTATATTTTATGATTATAATAAAAAATTTCTAAAATTATTTAGTAACTTATGAAAAATAAATTACACAACTTTATTCAAATACATAAAATAATTTTCATAAAATGTTATACAAAAAAATGTACATTTGTCACACCCTTAAAGTTTTATTCGTTCAAAATACACAATCTTAAACATCTTGTGATTTTACTCGATCGATTTTGCTTTTAAGTAGACTTTCAACTAGTTTTACGAGAACTTTAGTTCGACAAAGACTCAGACAAACTCTCAAAACTTCAATGATATAAAAGCTTAAATACAAGAAGGTGAGTAATCTTAGCCTGTAACACCTTAAAAAAAAAGAAAGTGTAGTTATAAGGTGTACAACTCACAACCTCATGGTTGTTAACCAGTTACCCAGCCACTTGAGCTATCAAACTCTTCTGTTTTAAACTCTTTCATCCTAACTTTAACCTGTATCTGAATCAGTTCTGTTAATTTAATATATATATATATATATATATATTCGAATAATTATCTTTTTCCGGATTTGTCATTGGAGGATCTATACACTATCTGATTACTTTTGATGTAATATTTTAAACTTATCCGGTTTACATTTTAGATGACATGTGCCTATAATTTTACCATTGGTGGATTAAACGTATTATTTTTGTTATCGATTTACGAATTATTTTGCGAATAATATTTTTCAGATACCTTATTTTGATGACACTTTACACATTTTAATTGTTATACAATATTTATCTTTATTCGTATAAGTTATTTGATTTTTTATGCAATATGATTCATAATAAAGAACAATGTGACCACTCTAGTCGCGCTTTTCGCATAGGCCGGTCTAGGGGTTACATAGCCACTACAAAAGGCAACAACAAGAAAGAAAACTAAAAAAAAGAATAGAGTAAATGACTCAAAGTCTTATTACAAGTGAGGTGGGAAGACCTCTATTTATAGTTGAATTCATTTACATTCGACGGTCACTACTAATTTACATTGACGGCTTATATATAACCCTACCAACCATAAAGCATAATTATAAAAATATTTTCGGGCTATCTATAACAAGAATCTCTTATATTTACCTGGTGTGTTTACATAGGTATGGATAGATAAGTTTTTCAAAATCTTCCCATTCATGTATATTATGTTCGAAAATATTCTTCTATGAAGACTTCCTTCGGGAAGAGTTATCTGAATGTTTTAAATGTGCATAATGAACAAACTTTATAAGACAAACAATATAGAATTCGAATAAAGTGATGCACCGAGTACATTAAAATTCATTTTAGAGAAAACGAAGGACAAATATTTGTGTATCCCATGTTTGCATCTATGAAGCTTGTATATGTTAATGATTCGTTTCTTGCAAACGTGATACAGAAAATTGAAGATGAAATCACTTTCATATCTAACCGAACGGAAAAACACACCTGGAAATTGGGCTAAGACAGTAAATTTGTTGAATTGTATTGATGTAGAGCCCAGGTCGGTAAAACACAACGGAAAGGGAATTAACAATGAAGGGTGAGGTTCCCTGAGATCTCTAAGAAAAGTTAGAAAAGGGAGATGGGGTTTGTTAGGGCATAATTTTTTAACAAAGAGTAGAGATGAGAATTTTAACGTGAACATGAGCAGAACTAAGAATTTATTGTAAAGAGGATCAAAATATATATTTAAAAAAATTGATTAACGGGGCAAAAAAAACAATTTTTTTAAAAATTTTATATATTTTAAAAAAATTATATCTATTTAATATATAAAAAACAACTGTTGCGGGGACTGGATCCCTTTTTCCCCAAGTTCCGCCCATGGCGACGAAGATGGCAGTTGCGCATGATTCCATTTTCTTTGGTTTACGGTCTGTAGCCTCGGCTTAGGTGGTTCTCAAATAGTAAATAGTGTGCTCAGCCTCAGGAGTCAGGAGTCTTCTGTCTGATATGCTTAACCTTCTTCATTCTTTTTCAGACCATTGTCCATTGGTGCTGAGGAGATGGCATTTCAAGTTTAAGCATCTTGGTTGCTGGAAGGAGATTGCGAGGCTGAAACAGGGAATCAGTGGGTTTGGTGGTACAGAAATTGGGTCATGTCTGTCCAGGCTTAGACGACTGGTTCAACAGAGTTTGTATACAGAAACGACTTAATACGATTTAAAGCGACAACAGAGTTGAACTTATAGTTTGATATAACAAAAAAGGACAAATATTTTTGAACTTATATTATTGATATAACAATTTTGATCGGTTTTAGTACATTAACTTTCAATTTTTCAAAACAACTAAAATTTAATTTTTGTTTCATTTTAGTACCTGTCGGTATATATTTAAGGCATTTAGTACCTAAACTATCAGTTTGTGTACATTTTAGTAACTAAACTTTCAATTTTTTTAAAACATAACGTTAAGTATAAATATGAAGTATCCAAATAAAATGATAAAATTCACTTCTTATGCATTCAAATTATTACACTTATTTTAGTTAAAATTGTGAAATTATAAAAGAAAATGAGAAATAGGGACGTACAGAAACTATTCGTACTATTCACAGAAATAGAGTAAAATCTAAGGTACTTAACAAAATCGTCTTCCGATGAGTACGACTGTCGAAGTCGTCGTGTACAGAATAAAAAATATCTACCATGAAAGTCGTCAACGACTTCAGGTCAAGGCAAAGACTAAATTGAATAAAACAAAAGTTTTTACCTCAACTGACGACGTCTTTGACAAATCGAATTCGGGGGTGACTTCGAAAAATATTACTATAAATTTTGTCCTATTTCGCTAAACAATTCTCGTGCATCCCTTTTCTTTTCATTTTGCACAATATTTACCTAAATTATTATGCATGAAACTAGAATTTAAAAGAAAAGAATAGGCAAAGCCTACAAAAGCTGATATACGAGAAACAACAAATTTGGCACAACTGAATGAGATAAAAAGAACCGTACACGTATAGGACAGGTTAGGACAAGCCTAACTACTACTATGATAAAATTTAAAGTCTCCTCTCAAGAACATTCCATCAAATCCAAAATGTCAAGGCTACAAAAAAGGGGGAAACCAGATTTTTCTTTTCCTCTTTTACAGAAACACTTTGCAGGAGGAGGATATCGGAAGCACGGAATAAATGTCGAAAAGCATACATACCTCAGATCGGTGATGTGTGTTTGTGTGTAAGGGGTGTATCATCAGCAGGCACATCCTCCAGACTGTTGTTGAGACTGAGATGCATTTGGGTTTGAAGACTTAAGATTGACGTCGACCATGTCTTCTTGTTTTGTTGAAGAAAGTGTCTCCATTCCAGGTAAAGCGGCTGCAATCTTCCGAAATAGAGCCTGTCAAGAGATCGAACAGAGTGAAAAAACTCAGTAGATTTGATTTGTAATGCAGGGGAAGGGAGAGGATTTGCTAGTAACTATGTTGGTTTAACTCCAAATATGTGGACAAACTTAAAAACTTGCCCGACTTGCACACCCAAGACCGAGTATCTAAAGTTAATCAATGCTAGCAATAAATGCCATGCAAGTGTAGAACAAATATTACTTCGAGAAACAAAGGGACTGAACAACCTTTCAGTGAATAGAATACCATGACATTGATCTATGCCTAACCACAATAATTTTCAACAGCATCAAACAAGCAGTCAAATTATAGGAACAATCATATGATAAGTTAAAAATGGTTTACCTTGATATTGAAGCCAGCCTTGGCACTAGTTTCAATGAACATAACATTGAGTTCACGAGCCTTGGCTTCAGCTTCCTCAACTGAGACTTGCCTATCAAATCAACCACAAAATGCACAATGATCGAACAGAAATCAGGGCAAGAATCTGGGGAACTGAAGTAATGAAAATTAATGGTAAGCTAATTTTCACAAGAAAGTTCAACCATAATAACAAATACCTTTTGTCCACAAGATCGGTTTTGTTCCCAACAAGCACAATTATAACATCACTACCCCGTTCAGTTCGCACCTCTTCGATCCACTTAGAAGTATTTTGGAAGGATTGCCTACCTACAGAATGAAAAATTAAAGTTGGCAACTTCAAGCACTTCCATGAGCAGATGAAAATCAACTTGTGAGAGTGCATCTCAAGAAACAGGCAAACATGCACAAACATAACAACTGAATATGTAAATATATGGTACAGGAAGGTTCCAAATCAGGATGACAAAAAGAATTGTCGACATACTTGCAACATCATAGACAATTACAGCCACAGAGGAATCCCTAATGTAACTTGGAATAAGACTCCTGAATCTTTCCTGTCCTGCAGTATCCCTGTAATAAAGATTTAAGCAGATACATATTAAAGAAAAAAGATATAATCTTGTAAAGCACGTCCTTAAATTCCTTCTCATTTTCTTTCCTCTCATCATTCCATTTTGGAATGATTTGTTTTTATGCCTTAGTACGGAAAATGGTCATCTTCGCTATTTTATATCCTCTCACAATTCCTTCTAACCAACCATACTCAATTTATTTTCTTTCAACTTTTCCCATCACCACTGCCCAACCTTCCCCTTTACCACTCAACCAAGAGACAAACCTAAATTCAGGAATACATCAATAGAAGAGAAAGACTTGTTACATGCTGAATATGATACATATACTATATACATATATATTAAAGGGAGTAAGGTTTGGGAAAGAAATCTAAACATGCATCGAAAAAGAAGAATCTAAATTCGATATAACACAATAAGAAAAGGTTAGACACAAGTCCATAAAAATCCACAATGCATCAGATAAGAAAATTCAAAAATTGATGTCTTACCAGAGCTGCAGTCGAACTGTCCGATCTTCGAGGTACATTGTTTTCGACAGAAAGTCAATACCAATGGTAGCCTAGTCAACAAATTAAAGATACAGATAACCTTAGAATCTAAAACACCAAAGGAACTCAGGGAAACAATAAGAAACCTGAACCTAATCAAACACCACAAAATCAAAGGATTAAATAATCAGATCCAAGCTGATAAGAAAGTTTTCAATCTAAACCCAAAGAAAAAAAAAGCACCGTAAAATTGAGAGAAATACCTGATAAGTGTTATCGAATTTGTCGTACATGAAGCGAGTGATGATACTGGTCTTGCCGACAGACTGATCCCCCAAGAAAACAAGCTTGTATTTGGCCAAAGCCGAAACCGGAGCCATGGAGATTTGGATCTAGGTTAAACAGATACTACGGATCGGATCGAGATCGGATCCAAACTCGAGATTCCACCGGAAACAATTACAAAGGTGTCGCCGAAGAGAAAGAGATCTCACCGGAAACAATTACAAAGGCGCCGCCGAAGAGAACGAGATCTCACCGGAAACAATGACAAAGGTGTCGCCGGAGAGAACGAGATCGAGATCCCTAGCGTTTTATTTATTTTTCGCAATGATTTTTTTATATTTGGAGAGCGAGAGTAGGCGTACGTGGATTTTTTCTAACGTGCGGAAATTTTAATAAGATACCAAAAATCTTAGTATTTTATATTTTTATAAAAAATTCAGTATATACCAAAAAATTAATAACAAAATTTTTATATTTTTATAATAATTTAAATTTTATCTTTTTTTTTCACCTACCTCACCTTAAAACTTCTCATCTTAATTATATTTAATATAGTTTTACACATATAATAAATATATTTTTTATAAAAATATGATTTAATGAACGTAAAATCATACATGAGATTTATTTTTATGTATCTCGTTAAAAATTTTCTTACATCTAATCAGAATAAAAGAGCACACATAAAAATAAGCATAATCAACACTATTATAATAACAAATTAAAACAATATCAAAGAATCAACCACCATTCTCCAAATCATACACCAAATCTGAAGTTATTATTCTTATAATCTCAGTTATGATAAATACGATACTAAAGTGAATCGTTACGCATCAATTTAGTTAGTCAATTCATCTCTCTGTTAGTCGTACGTAATATGTGGTCGAAGTTAATCTCTCAATCTTGACTCACAAAAAATACTGTAATAATGTATCTACTAGGGGTGTATAAAACCGAGTTCGGTTAACCATTAACACATTATTTCGATTAATTGATAAGTTCGGGTTGTTCAATTCTTGACCCTAAACCGTAACCATTCAACCGATTAATCGTTTATCCGATTAACAGAAAAAATCGATTCGGTTTGATTCGGGTAACGGTTTTTTATTTAGTTTATTAAAAATATAAAATTTAATAATATATTAAAAATATATATACTTTTAAAAAAGTTACATATTAGTATTTTTTTAATATTAGTAAGTTAAATTTTTAAATTTTATAAAATAAAATTATAATTTTATTTTTAGGAATAAAAATATAAAATAAAAACTATTTTTTAATATAAAATATTAAAATAACATATAATACTATAATATATATTATATAACCAGTCGGTTCGGTTACTCGATTTATCTCAAAATCGAACCGATTTTTATATAAAAAATAAAACCCCAAACCAAAATTGATTTTTTTTATTCGATTAACCATTTTTCGATTCAGGTTTCGGAATCGGTTTCGATTTTTCAGTTTTTTTACACACCCCTGGTATCTACACCACCCGAATCATCCTTCTTCAACAATTTTACCACATTTAGATTGTCAATTTTCACTTTAACACATCTGAACTAGAACAAGACCCAATTGACTTTGCAAAACCAATCACCCATTCTCCACCACAGTTATGAATCAAAGGACCACAAGAAATAATATCTTCCGATGAGCCATCAACACAAAGTGAATGCCAACCAACTTCAGATCTACTCCATCGAGCAACTCTTCTATCATTTCCTTAACCACCTCTACACCTTGAATCTCCTCCCTTATTATCCTTCGAATCTTATCAACAATAGGCTCCATTCAAAGAAATTTGACTAAAAAATTTTGCGATTAAGATTCTTGTAATCTTGATTGTTGTGATTTTGAGAATAATAGTAGGCAGAAAAAGATATGATAATGAATCCCATTTCTAGTTTTCCATAGTATCTACCATGCGAGCAATTAAGATTAACATAATGGATTCAGCTTGATCTGGAGGTACCAAATTAATTAATGGATCCATCCATTACACCAAAAATCAATATTTCTTCCAAATAACATTATTGTACACCTTTCCATACAATGCTTACTACCAATTATTTTATGTCGTTAGTTGTTATTTCTAATAGATAAACTAAAATAGTGTAGTTTAAGTTTAACTCTATCCTATTAGTTAGGAGATGTTTGTTATCTTTATTTATCAAGTAGTTTAAATTTAGTTTTTATCTTTGTAAAGGATAAGAGTTTTATCCTATAGATTTTCTACTTGTACAAAGCCTATAAATAGACTTCTTCTCATAGAGTTAATTAACATTTCATTTCTCAAAATAAAAATAATATTCTCTGAGAAAACACTATTTTCATAAGATTTCACACAAATATTCTCTGCGAACAATTTAAATCCAAAATTGATCTTTATTTTATAGAATAGTAAAAGCCATTTTCATCATAAACACTTTATTTTGAGTTTCCATAAAATGAAATTCCTAGGCCCCTTGCTTAATTGGTAATAAAGATCCTCGCATCTCACCAAATGGATACCTCTATGCTCTTCATTTTGATCCTATATAAATTTTTTGATGCATTTTTCAATTGCAGCACATATAGCTTTCTTCGGTAATAAAATATTTTGTATTGTATATGTGGGAATTGTAGCTAAAGTGATTCTTCCTACAAAGGATAAAGTTTTCGCCTTCTACCCCGTTAACTTATCTTGCACCTTTTGAATTAAATAGCTAGAAGATTGTTGAGTCACTCGAAGTGGAACCCCAAATATCTTTCAAGGTCTGTTACCTCTATAAAACCAAATAATCTGTTACAGAATATAATCAACTAAAACTGCACGTGGGGAAGACTTATATCCTGCTTGTTAACCTTTTCGAACAATATCTCTTCGACACTTCTTAGTGACACCCTGATCCCGATTCATTCTTTTCCTCCAACCTCGTTAACCATATCATCTTCCCTTACCTACAGATGTTTTAATTGATGTAACTAGAGTGTCTTCACCTTCTTTCAGTGCCACAAAAATCACAGATACCTTCTCCCCGATCTTGTTAATACACTCTTTTCGACCAGTAGTAGTTATCCCTCTATGTCTATCCGGTGTTCTTGCAATCGAACGACCGTAAGATGCGAGAAAAAAGATTTTAATTTAACATATTCTGATTTGATTTGATATTGCATAATTGATATTTTAATTCGAGTTTAGATGAGTGAGGTCTAATTCTATGAAGGATGGCATTAGATTAGATATAGATTTTTATGATAAGAATATTCAATCTGATCCGAGAATAATTGTATAATTAATATTTAGGATAAAGAACGTAAAAGATCTCTCGATTATAGGGTACTGTTTTATTGACTCTCTCGACTATTAAAAGTAAACTATTATTTTTGTTTTATTTTGGAATCTAAATTTTGTTTTTTAACCATAGTTGATGTTTAGTTTAGGTTTAAATTCGTTATCCACTGTTAAAAAACTATTAAATTGTTAATGTAATTTTTATTTTTTTAATGATGATGTAATATTATCTTATGATCCACAGTTATAGTTATTAGGGTAAACAGTGACGAAACAATATGGGGTGGGATAAAGCAATCGTCCTTATCTTCGGAGAATTTTTTTTACACTTTTGTCTTTATATTTAAATTTTTTAAAAATTTGATTTTTTATGAATTTACTTTTAACCCTAAATCCTACCTTTAAAAGTATACTCATGTGGAGGCCATTAGTAGAGAATTAAGGGAAGCATGAGACTCCTACGTCAGTGATAGAACAATTGAACCCTAAGCAGGTAGCACTGGTTTAAGATCATGCATATACCTATTGCTTATATTTATGAAACTCATATGTTCGTGGAGCATCGTTGCGGCAGGACTTTTTTTTTTCTTTGATAATGAGAAATTTATTCATCTAAAAACACTAATAAATTGTACAATAATAAAATCAACTATACAATCAAATAAAAATAACTATACAATTTTTCAGTTCATAACAAGACTTGAAGAATCAAGTCGTAAATTTTCTCCTAATAATCTCAATCGAACACTTGTCTTTATCAAAGAAACAATGGTATCCACCTGCCTTGACTTTTTTCTATGCACTCTACCATTTCGCTCTTACCAAATGAAATAGAGGTAACACACCATACTAACCGAGTGATAACAGCCAAGAGAGATTTTCCTTTACCATGGATTAGTATCCATTGAACCATACTTGACCAATCATCTAAAAAAATATTGTTTTGGCAAGCTATCATAATTTATATCCAAACATGTAAAGAATAAAGACAATCATTAAATAGGTGATCCTATTGTTAATACTAGAATTACACACATTTAACTGAAAATCAGGGGTTGTCTCGACAGTCCAATGTAGCACTTTAGGCACAATTGGATTTAAAGGGTTACAAATTTTTCGTAATTTTATTTTTTTTAAAAAGCATTTTTAAAAATAAAAATTAACATTTATTTCTGATAATTCTTTTTTCAAAATTAAGTTTAAATATCAATATATTTTTAATCTAATATTGTTATTCAGATTGTCTCGAATATGAATCGATACATTATTCAACTCTTCTAATGGTTTGCTTTTGAAAGTATAAGTGTATGTAAAAAACGATAACAAATACTAATTGAAATTTAACTCAACGTACGAACTAAAGACTTCCATAATTAAGGAATGATTATTATTCTTAAAAGTTATAAGTTCGAATATAAAATAATTTATTTTAAAAAAATTATACTAAAATCAAATTCGATTAATATTTAAAAAATCATTTTGATTAATTTTTTATTTTAGATTATTTGATTTTTGATCTTATATCATATCAATTATATTGGATAATTGAAATATTTTTATTTGAATAATATTTTTTATTTTTCTTATTAAAATATGATAAATTTAATAAAAAAATATTTCTCAATTTTTTAATTAATAATTTTCAATTTGTACAACCATGTCATTTAAAATTGATTAAAATATGAAAAATTCAAAAGTTAAATTATTGAACTTTAAAAATAACTTTACTTACCAATATAGGAGTGAGAAAAAGTAAAGTGACGATGGTTATAGTTTACTCATTTTTTTATGAAAGAGAAATTACAATAACGGCAAGTTTTAACGGACTGTAACAACAGTGACCATATCAAATACGAATTAGAAATTAACTGACCATATTAAATGTGAACTAAAAATTGAATGACCTTATCGAATACAAATTAAAAATTAAATAACCTTGTCAAATATTTTAAAAATACATTAACCAAATAAATCTACACTAAAAATTTAATAACCATTTATATAATGTACCCTAAAAACTCAATATACATAAATAATGGATGATTTGTTAAAAAAAAACTAACTGATGGGTATGGGTCGGATTGATCAAATTTTCACTTTAACCCTACTCAACCCCAAAAAATTATACACCCTCCACCTGACCGGAACCCAACCCACCCTTTTGAGATAAAACCTGAATTCATATGACCCAAAATAATACATTTGTAAAAATATTTCTTTTATTTAATAAAAAATAAAAATTTAATTAAAAACATAATATAAATAGAGGTCGGATCAAGTAAAAATCCATCAAATTCAGGTCTCATGCCCATCCCTAAAACAAACCATCTTTAGCTGTTTGCACACCTCTATTATTCATTGTAATTTTTGCTGCTGAAGATTTAGAGTACATAAAAGAAGTTGAATTGTAGAGTTGAGAAATGGAACAATTATGTCATGTAAAGAAACCATGCACAAATGAAGGGATATCATATAATCTAATATACCAAAAAAAGAAGTCAACCAAGTCATGTGTAGTGTTCACAGCCTTGAATTCGAATCCCAGATAGGGATAACGTAGTCTATCGACACTTAATCCCGAATTCGAATCCCTCTCATTTTCAAAGAAAATAAAAATAAAAGAGCAAAATGTCACTTACAAACAAAGTATGCTTACAAAACAAAGGCCCTCTTTAGAAGTTCATAAAAGTATATCCTAGAGATACACTCCATATTTCATAGCAATATCCATATTAACCAATATTACCTATTCTTTGTTTCTTTTCTTCTGCTTTTGGAACCCCACTTCACCTCGCATCTTGGGGAATCCATTGCTTTGGTAGGAGCACCAGGATAAGTGAATCACCGCAGACCGATGCTAGATTTTTGCATTACAAGTTCCAGCTTGCAACTAGCATATCAATCTCGTCAGGGCTTGTGGATCTTGAAGCCGAAAACTCTAGGGATGTAGTTTTGAGTTGGCTTGTGAGGCTTTAGGTTCCCATATGTCATCAGAAATAGATGTGGAAATGTAGTACCGAAATAAGCTCCATCGATATCTTTGGTAATGTCAAGAAAATTAAGCAATGAAGCAAAGATGTCAAGCAAATGTTCAATTCCACCCGCCGAAATGACAAAAAAGCACAAGGCTTCTTACATGCCCAACGACATCACAAAAGGGCATTTGGGAATATAGACTCCCTTCTCTGCCAAAATCAAGACTCAAGCATGGGCACGGGAACCCTAACAAGGACAAGGAGCATTGTCCAACACACAAGTATGACTTTACCAAGAAAAAAGTTATTTTAATCTTTGTAGGATGTGTGTATAATGACACAAGCGTGACAAGAGAGAAACCGAACTACAGGTAATTTAGTTCTCAAAACCAGTAAAATTGTAATTATAAAAAGAGGAAAGAAAGAATCCCATAGGTGAAATGAATAAAAAAGGATACTGCCTTGATACTTGGATCGAGGATAATATATATCTTCACATTTTGGGCAGTAGATTTTCACAGTACTTGAGCGAGGAATATCTGACTGACCAACTGGAAGACAAGGTTGTCCAGTGCAAAAAACTCTTGGGCATCTTCCAAAGTCATAACTTTTGTACTTCTCCAACTGAAATACAAGTTCCAAAGATGAACTTTGCAGATAAGATATGAAGTCAACATAAAGCAAAAACGAAAAAGAAAATGACAGTGATTACCATTGCAGACATTCCCTTGGTAGTTAATATATAGCGGACATGTATAAGACCATACAACATCTCAGCAGCAGATTCAACCAGTTCATTTTGTTCTTCAGTGAACATATCGCCTATAATGCCCAAAAGACATCCACTTAGTCATAAAAATTAAAGTGCAATGATGGCTGTCGTGTATCACGAAACAAAAGCAGGAACCATACATTCAAAAATTGAAAAAGAGAAACATTAAAATGCACAGGCACAGCAAACAGACAGAAATGACAGTGGAGATGCTAAACAACATTAAAACATCGGGAAGGCGGCTAAGTAGAGATGCAAACATTATAACCGCAAATTTTCTGCAGTAATTACAAAAACTCAAAAGTAGAAATAATAAACATATTCTTTTTCAAATCTCAAGCAAAGTGAAAAGCAAGCATAGCGGTCAACGTGGATTGTGGAGGGCAGTAAGATTACTGTTATGCATTTTAAAGTCTAAATCCCCCAAATAATGCTCATCAAACCCAAATCACGGGAAAATTAAGGTAAATAACTGAAACAATCTACTAAGCATTGGCCTAAATTTTGGAAAGTATAGCATCTTCTTGACCTTGAGAAACTATCAAATCTTCCAAAATTTACAAAATCCGAGTCATGGAATGCTTACCGTGAGAAGACTCAATGTCCAAAATTAAATCAAGTGCATAGTCATAATATGGAACTTGATGGCTCAACCCACAAAGATTAAAGTCATCTTGGATGTAATCATCATCAACTTCACAGAAAAATTCATTTCCTCGCAAATTGCAAAACCATGAGATCCAAGATGTGTCATCTCCATCCGAACCACTAACATCTGATTCTTCACTGTCCGTTTCAGATTCCACTGCAACCAAAGTAATTACTTTCTTATTAATCAATTGATGATCTTGTTAGTCTGTATTTTTTTCAAGTAAAAACACAAGGAAAACGATAACTTACAACTCTAACGAGCTTCAGATAATGCTGATACTAAGATTTAAGTTACAAACCCTGAACTAGCTACAGATGGTGGCAGTGGATAGAGCATATTCTGATCTGATATTAGAAAATATCCACTTGCTTTTTATGGATTCATATAACACTCAAATTTGGATATTCTAATTACTATATGCAGCAAATCAAAAGTGGATGGAAATATTAACCTTTGAGCATTCATTATCTGAATCCTCTTCATTTTTTATAAATATTTTGAACTTCTTTTAGACTTCTACATGCAGATTTTTGGTGTAATTTAATTAATAAGGATATGGGTAATAATACTCAGATTTTGAAAGACAAATTTGGATTTTTCAAGCAGATTTACAGATTCAAATTCGTGTTTTTACAGAAATTGCATAAATACTTGCTGTCATCATAAACAACCTATTTTCAGTAAACTAAGATCCCAAACATTTGGGCTTCGTCGGTTTGAAAATGGAAAAGATTCAAGTACAGTTTTCAATCTAAACACTATCCACAAGCAAATACGCAAACCCATCAGCTCAGAGATTCCCAAAAACACTTCAAAATATCAGATCATGCTAAAATGAAATTAATACGACAAAAGAGACAAGCCAACGTTAACACATCAAAAGAAATACAAGCAACTAACCATCGGAGCATTGGGCTTTGGAGAGAGGTGTAGATCGTGAATCGCGATGATCAAGCTGAGTTTTACCAGTGGAAGTCGAAGGCACAGAGGATCTTTCTTTCTCCTTGCTGTTGTTCAATCCCCTCGAAGTGGACGATGATAACTTCTCTATATGCTTGTCCAGAGCATCGTTTATGCGCTTCCGATCGAACGGTCCTCCCATCAGCTCCGATTTCGACGATCTGCCTCCTCGATCTCTATGATTATACATGGATTTTATCTTGTTCAACTCCCGAATCTCAATAATTTCAATTTTTTTCTTCAATTTTGATGGATGGACAGAAAATCAAGCCTTTATGAACAAGAAGGAAACCCTAGAATTAGAAATAAGGGTGTTGTGCAAGTTGAGGATGAAACGACGGCGTTTCCATGAACTTCTGTTGTTTTCTTGTTATAGCGGCTGGTGGATAGTGCTGCTCTGCTCCTCTTATTGGGAGATATTTTTAGGTAAACTACTCACTTAGTACCTAAATTATCAGTTTTGATCCATTTTAGTACCTATATTTTTTGTTTTCTCAAAATTATCCCTCATATTTAATTTTTATTTCATTTCAGTACACGCCATTATAAACTTAACACGTTAAGTACCTAAACTATCAGTTTTGGTCCATTTTAATACCTAAACTTTTAGTCTTTTCAAAACTTAATGATAAACTTTGAACAGGTACTAAAATAAAACAAAAACTAAATTGTAGGTATGATTTAAAGTTCAGGTACTAAAATGCACAAAATTGATAGTTTAGATACTAAACGCATAATTTTATCCTTTTCCCCCTTGAATTCAAGTTAAGGGTAGTTTCGACTAGAATAGTGTAAAATTAAATGACTCGACTAAAAAATTCAAAAACTTAAAATTATTGATGCTCAATTTGAACTCGAAATAAATAAAAAAAAGTTGAACCATGACTTATCGAAAAGCTTTTGAGCTTAAAAATTTTAATTTCGAATCGAAACTAAAAATTGAAGTTTGACTCAAACTCGAAAAAACTAAAACTCAAAGTATTCTTAAACTTAGTTCAATTGAAGCTCAAACTCAAACTTGAACCTAAATCTCAAATACATGAAAGCCTTATATTGTATTTTTATTTTAAAAAATAATAAAATATAAATGTTAATATTATTAATAATTTAATTTAAAAATGAAAAATAAATATATTATTTTTTCGAGTTGTTCGCTAGCATTTTGAGTCGAGTTTTAAGTAGCTCACTTCGATCATTTGAGTTGAATTTGAACTCGAGTCAAATCCATTTGATTCAAGAGTTGTTTGAGCTTTGATCAATTTAATATCAAGTAGCTCGCAAATGTCTGATTTCATTTACAAATGTAAAACTAAAATTGATTTTGATATAACAAATATGTTTAAGGATCTTTCTGAAATAAATTTTTAAGTCCTTAAGTCAAAAACAAAATTTTAAGTCAAACCAAGAACGTTAAAATATATTTTAAGTGTTTTCAGCACGAGCGTATTGATATTGATAAAACATGTATCGATACCGCCCTTTATTTCTAAAAGAATGTTCTTGAGTTTTAGAACAAGTATCGAAACACGTTCCGATACCGGAATGACATTGCCAACAAATGTTTCAAACCATGTATCAAAACCAGGCTTTAATTTTTAAATAATGTTTTGATGATGTGGCGTTTCGATACACGTTTCAATACCTCTCAAAAATCCCAACGGCTCTCTTAAATATTTTGACCGTTGGTGTCAGTTGAGCTTTAAATGTTAGTTGGTCAGTTTCGATACCCGTTTCGATACCGAAGCTCACAGTTTACTTCAGGTATCGAATCTCGTTTCGATACACCCCTTAATAAATGCACAACGTCTCTTTCTATTTGTGTACTGTTTCGAAATAGGTGACCCGTGTTTCGAAACAACTTGTTGCAGAGGAGCATTTATGATGGAAAGATAAAGCTCCAACGTCTCAATTTATGTTTTCAACAACCCCAACGGTTAGATATCAATGAGAAGGTATAAAATGAAGTATCTCAAGCAACATTAACAACTATTGAACCTCAAGCAACATCCAAGCATTCAAATCCAACTCTTGTAATCTTCATTGAAATTCTTTATTTGAATTTGGGGAGTGTTTTTATTGTAATTGGGGTAATATTTGTCTTTTGAGAGATATCTAAATTTGTCTTTCTTTCATTTGTAATCTTGTGAGGTTGAGTCAATCTTTGGGTAGAAGGATTGATTCGAATTGTAACGGTTATCCCATGAACCAAGAAAAAGGTCGAATTCTCTAGTGAATTGGTTTGAAAATCCTTAATGGGAGCTAAGGTAACGGATGTAGAACTTATTTTGAAGCTTGAACCACTATAAATCTTGTGTCTTTAATTTTCTCTATTTTCACTAAAAATCTTCCACCAAAATTTTAATAGTCAATTCACCTCTCTCTTGGCCAAATTCATTGTGTGATCAACTCAACAACCCTATTTAAAAAATAATATACGACAATCTATAAGTTTAAGTTTATTCTATGTATAAATTATAGATTTAGTCATATATTGTAATTTAAACAATTTTAAGTTTATTTTTTGGGTTTTAAATTTTTTGGTTTTGACTCAAATAATACATATAAGTAAATTATAAAAATTTAAAATTATTAAATAAATAAAAACTAGATCTACAAGTTATGTGTCGCGACCATTTTAAAACTGAAAAGTGAAAAATAGCCTGGCGATTAATTTTGAAAAAAAATCGAGTTTTTGTCGCTTTTAATTATAAATTATGAAAATCAGGGTTTTATTTGAAAACATATTATTTTAATTTTAAAATGATTTGGAGTCGCCACCGGCCACTTTGGTAGGCCAGACACCATAAAACAAACCAGAGATTCATTTAAAAACATTTGGGTTCGGGAGTCGGTTACGCGTAAGGACGACCCTTACGAGCGCCCGAAATCGGTACCTTATTAATTACACGTGGCATTTTGGCATTTCGAATAATATTAATTTAATCCATTATTGTCGAATAAATATCGCTCGAATAAGAATATCCTTTTGGGTAAAAAGGTACATTTCTTTTAAATACGAGCTTTGAAAAAGACGTCCTAGAATAGGAAATCTTAACTCGTATTTAAAGAAATATAAATTCTGACCCAAAAGGTTTTAAATGCATGATCGGTTTATTATCTGGTTCATTTTAAGTTCTAACCTAAAAACGCTCCATTGATTAAGTATTTAAACCCTATTAAATTATTAATTTCACCGGATGTATTATGATAACATCCGAATGCACGGACACTACCATTTTGACACCAAATAAAATTAATAATTACTATTGGTATTTCTAATTATTTACTTAATTAATTTATTAAATTCTAACCCTAAATTATTTGCCATTTTCTATGTTTCGATGGCGCGCCAAATACGATACCAAAGTACACTATTGGCCAACATAATGTTGTTCCAAAACACTGACCACTTAGTGTATCCGAGATATATGATTAGAACGTCATCATTTCTAAATTTTCTCTCCTATTTAATTAATTAATTAATTAAAGTGACTAATCCTAAAAAAGGCTCTAATTTAATTAATCTAAGTGTAAATTAAATGATATCCTAAACAAATATACTATATGATTTAAAAACATGCAAGCAAAAATAAACAAATTAAATAAAGCAATTAAAACGATAAAGATGACAAAAGAGCTAAGTTACTTTTATTAAAAAGATATAGGAGCTCGAAAATAAACATCGGAAAATTAAATTGACAAAGGGACTTGTAAGGCATAAATAAAAAAGACAAGGATTAAATTGACAAATGTTCAATTTTAGGGGTTGAATTAGACTTAATTTTGATCAAATTAAATTAATCTTAAGCTTAGAAAATTTAATTAAATCCAATTAAGTATCTAATTAAATTAGATCTAAGTTTAAAATTAAATTTAATCCTAATTAACGTCTAAATTGATGAAATTTTGGATTAACGGTTCGAATTGGGTTCAATTAGGGGTTAAATTGAGTGAATTTCAGAGTTTTAAGGGTTAATTAAGGGATTTGGGGACTAAAATGAATTACACCTCAAACCGCGGAGGACCACGGGAGTAATTTCCCCAGCCGTCCAAATACGCGCGGATCTCGGGTCAACCCAGATCAAAAACACGCGGACCCTGGAGCGCAAAACGACAACGTTTTGCTGTCAAGCAAAACCCGCTTAAACCGAGTTAACTCGGTCATTTGGTCTCCCCCTTTGACTCGGCCGACTCACCCACCTAAGAAATTCTCTCAACACAAACACCTTAAAACCCAGAAATTACCTTTGAAACGGATCAAACACCAATATTTTGGATGATGTTCATCAGTGTTCTTCATGAACACGAAGAACACGATGAACACAGTCACCTAACCACCGCACCAAACACTGTTCGATCCAAAGCACCACCACCGACCACCGCACCGACGAGTTTTCCGGCCACCGTCCCGGACCTCTGACCACCACCAGTCTTCAAGATTTTTATTCTGGTAACCGTTTCCGGCACCGGCGAACTCGCCGGAAACCTTAAAACCCCCTAAAACAACCCGGAAACCCATTTTCTTTAATCTAAACACTCACAAGCACTAAAACTCCTCTCTAACACTTGAATAACACCTAAACAACAACTAACTTCATCTGGATTTAAGAGAAATTTTCGAATTTAAACCAATTCTATCCAAACCAAATTCCAACCTCCATATCCGACTGTAACTAAAACTTAGACACCACTAACAACCATAATTCGAGCCGAGTAAGTACTTGGTCCTCCATTTTGATTCAAAATTAAATCTAAGAGATTTTTCAATTCATACTTAAGAAGTTCGAATCAAAACGCTACTCTAACAAATATGAAAATAATAAGAATGAAACCTTACCTCTCGAAGCGTTTTCGAATTTCCAGTAACCTCTTTCAATGATTTTCCAGTTGTCGCTGCCACTTCTCGATTGAATTTCCAACGCCTTCCAAGTTTCCAGGACAGTCCCGGTCCCCTTCTTTTTTCTCTGTTTTTTTCTCCATCCAATTCCCTCTCCTCCTCCCCTTTTTGTCAATGCTGTGTCCTCCCTTCCTTTATTTTTAATTTTTTTAATTCAAAACCCCCCTACAACTGCCAGTAACCAAACCAAAAACTAACTCCCATTATCCTTTTCTTTTTTTCTTTTTTATTTATTTTTAATTATTTATTTCATTTATTTATTTTTATTATTTATTTTATTTAGGTCCAAGCTTGGACAAAATTCATGTTCTACAGCTGCCCCTCTTTGCTTAATGCTGCGGAGCAGGAGACGAGCAAAGACTGAAAAGACACGAATTTTGTCTAAGCTTGTTGACCTCTGTTACGCTAACAAAGCTTGAAGCTGTTCTTCTTATTATGAAATTCTTCAAGCTAGATACTTGTTGTGGGACCTGAGGTTGTTCTTCTTATCATGAAATTCCTCGTATCCCGTGAAACCTGGAGTTGTTCTTCTCATTATGAAATTCTCCATGGACTGAAGCTGTTCTTCTTATTATGAATTTCTTCAGACAAAAAGATGATGAACCCGAAGCTGTTCTTCTTATTATGAAATTCTTCGTATCCCATCGAATTTGGAGATGTTCTTCTTATTATGAAATTCTCCATGACCTGAAGCTGTTCTTCTTATTATGAATTTCTTCAGACAAAAGGTGATGAAACCCGAGGCTGTTCTTCTCATTATGAATTTCCTCGTATTTCATAAAGTTTGGAGTTGTTCTTCTTATTATGAAATTCTCCATAACCTGAAGCTGTTCTTCTTATTATGAATTTCTTCAGACAAAGGTGATAAAACCCGAGGTTGTTCTTCTCATTATGAATTTCCTCGTATTTCATAAAATTTGGAGCTGTTCTTCTTATTATGAAATTCTCCATGACCTGAAGCTGTTCTTCTTATTATGAATTTCTTCAGACAAAAGGTGATGAAACCCGAGGCTGTTCTTCTCATTATGAATTTCCTCGTATTTCATAAAGTTTGGAGTTGTTCTTCTTATTATGAAATTCTCCATAACCTGAAGCTGTTCTTCTTATTATGAATTTCTTCAGACAAAGGTGATAAAACCCGAGGTTGTTCTTCTCATTATGAATTTCCTCGTATTTCATAAAATTTGGAGCTGTTCTTCTTATTATGAAATTCTCCAAAGTTTGAAGCTGTTCTTCTTATTATGAATTTCTTCAAACTTATCAAATGATGGAAACTGAGGTTGTTCTTCTTATTACGAAATACCTCATATTCCATGAAAGCTTGAATTGTTGTTGTTTGATTGTTTTTACTGAATCATTTCTCGTAGGTTTCTGAATCCTGTTCAAATAGAAATATGATGCTTTATTAGTATGATCCGAATGCAAATATTTCTATTATGATGCATGAGTATGCCTAGACAGGCAGATATTATCAGTCAATTGTCATTTTGATGAGCACGATCGACTCTTTCCTCTTTTCTCTGCAATCTTGATGATGTCTTGATTCTTCATCTCATATAAAGGGGCAACCCTTGATGACAATCTCTCTCACAAAGTTGTTTTTGAAGTGCCTTTTCAGGTTTTCACTTCAAATTATTTTTTTCTCAAAGCGCCCTTTCAGGTTTTCACTTTGGTTTTTTTATTCTTTCTTTTATTTTCTTTTTTCGATTTTTCTCTTTTTTCTTTTTTCTCTTCTTTTCTCTCTTTTTTTTTGAATTGGTCTTGACACTGATTTCAGTCACTGTCTGAAAACTTCCTTCTGTTGTGTTCCTTGTTTTAGGATTCTGTTTGACCGTCTGAACATATTCACCTTTTATTCCATTACTCTGATCTGGAAAAGCAAATATTACCTATAACTTTTAAAACAAAATAATGACAAAAGATTTTCATATTTGTTAATTTACATGAGTTCACTTGCACGATTCTTTGGATAAAAAGAAAAGCTCGGAAGAGAAAATGAATAAGTACTGAAGCTTTTTGTATGTTTGTAATAAGTATTGAATTTTTAAAATAGTCATGGCAAACCAAAAGAAAGAAAATCAAGAAACAAATGCGAATTCTCAAGCGCCCATTACATGTAATCATCAGGACCTTTTCCCGAGATATAGATTTTAAATAGATCTGTTTGTCTAACAGTTCTTAAAGTGAGGATCTAATTTTGCAAACATGAAGCCCCTTCTGAACTACTAGATAACCGAGAGGTATAAATTGCCGGATGCCTACTGTTATGCATTTGAGCCGCCATTTCTGGTTTTCGACCCAAATCCTCCTTTGGTATCGAGACGCCCTTTGCGGGTTTTCATCTCAACCCCTCATTTTTATTTTTATCATTTTTATATGAAACTCCCTTTCGGGTTTTCGCTTCATTTTCACTTTTTATTTTCTCTCTTTTTATTCTTCAGGCGTAATATTTCTTAACTGAATCGGAATTCACAGGCTTGTGTAATTCTTTTCCGTCCATTTCAGTCAAGATCATTGCACCTCCGGAAAAGGCCTTTTTGACAACATATGGCCCTTCCCAATTCGGCATCCATTTCCCACGGAAATCACGATGAATCGGCAAGATCTTTTTAAGCACTAGATCACCCTCTCGGAATTCTCGCGGTCACACTTTCTTATCATAAGCTCGAATCATCCGCTTCTGATACATTTGGCTATGGCAAATAGCTTTCAACCGCTTTTCTTCAATCAAATTCAACTGATCAAAACGAATCTGTACCCATTTTGCGTCATCTAGTTTCACTTCTGATAAAACCCGAAGAGACGAAATTTCAACTTCAAGTGGTAACACTGCTTCAGTCCCATATACTAGAGAATAGGGTGTTGCCCCAGTAGAAGTTCTCATTGAAGTACGGTATGCAAACAAAGCAAAAGGAAGTCTTTCATGCCAATCTTTGTACGTTTCTGTCATCTTCGATATGATCTTCTTGATGTTTTTGTTAGCTGCCTCAACCGCTCCATTCATCTTCGGTCGGTATGTCACAGAGTTGTGATGAATTATCTTGAACTGCTCACAGGTTTCTGCAATCATTTTGTTGTTGAAGTTAGTAGCATTATCTGTGATGATTCGTTCTGGTAGACCATATCGACAAATGATCTCTTTCTTCAAAAATTTGCACACAGTTGTCCTCGTAATGTTAACATAAGAAGCAGCTTCTATCCATTTGGTGAAATAATCAATAGCCACTAAGATGAAACGATGCCCATTCGAAGCTTTCGGGTGAATCTGCCCAATTACATCCATTCCCCATACAGCAAAAGGCCACGGTGAATTCATAGTGTGTAACGGTACCGGTGGAGAGTTGATCTTATCTGCATAAATCTGACATTTATGACACTTCTTGGCGTACCCTATGCAATCTCCTTCCATAGTAGACCAATAGTATCCGTATCTCATTATTTTTCGTGCCATCGAGAAACCGTTGGCGTGCGTACCACATATCCCCTCATGCACTTCCTCAAGGATACTTCTAGCTTCACGAGCATTGACACATCTGAGTAACATTTGATCTCTGCTTTTCTTGTATAAGACGTCACCATCTAACACATATCCGACAGCCATTCTTCTGATTGTTTTTTTATCATTATCATTCGCTTCAAATGGATAAGTTTGGAACTTGATGTATTGCAGAATATCAAAATACCAAGGATTACCATCCTCTTCCTCTATGCTGCAGCAATGAGCGTACGTTTCATAACTTTGCATTCGTATCAGCATCATATCCTCCGGTCGGTTTGCTTGAAATACCGAAGCCAGTGTAGCTAAGGCATCTGCCATCTGGTTGTCTTCTCTGGGGAGGTATGCAAAAGTTACTTCTTCAAACTCTTCAATTAGTTTTAACACCAACTTCCGGTATTCCATCAACTTTGTGTCTTTTGTCTCCCATTCTCTACGTAGTTGATAAATAACTAGGGCTGAATCTCCATACACTTTCAGGGCTTTTATTTTTCTTTCTATTGCAGCCCTCAATCCCATAACACATGCTTCGTACTCCGCCATATTGTTCGTGCACAAAAACTCTAACTTGCTTGTGAGAGGATAATATATACCACCTGGGGAGATCAATACAACTCCAATTCCACGTCCCAGCGCATTAACTGCTCCATCGAAATACAAACTCCATTTCTTCACCTCATCATCTTCCTCCACATAAATGGTCATCACATCTTCATCAGGAAAATCAAAGTTCAAAGGCTCATAATCTTCCGAAGCTCTACTTGCGAGAAAATCAGCTATAGCACTCCCTTTAACTGCTTTCTGGCTTACGTATAAAATATCAAATTCAGACAATAACATTTGCCAACGTGCTAATCTCTCGGTCAATGCTGGTGCTTCCATCAGAAACTTTAATGGATCAAGCTTTGATATCAACCACGTGGTATGGTATAACATGTATTGTCTAAGCCGTCGAGTAACCCAAACAAGCGCACAACACAGCTTCTGGATAAACGGGTACCGTACTTCACATTCGGTAAACTTCTTACTCAAGTAATAAATTGCCCTTTCTTTCTTTCCAGTATCATCATGCTGCCCCAGCACACACCCCATGGAATTCTCGAACACCGTCAAGTAGAGGATCAATGGTCTTTCAGGAACAGGAGCCACCAACACCGGCGCATTTGACAAGTATTGTTTGATCTTGTCCAACGTTTCTTGACATGCATCGTCCCACTCACACGGATTATTCTTTTGCAGCAGTTTAAAGATTGGATCACATTTATCAGTTAACTGAGAAATAAACCGAGAGACATAATTCAACCTTCCAAGGAAACCTCGAACTTCTTTTTGGGTTTTTGGAGGTGGTAAATTCTGAATCGCTTTAACCTTATCTGGATCAATTTCGATACCTCGTCTGCTAACCACAAAACCAAGCAGCTTGCCAGATGTAACCCCAAAAGTACACTTAGTAGGGTTAAGTTTCAACTGATACTTTCGTAGCCTCTGAAACAACTTTATCAAATTCTGAACGTGCCCATTTTCTGTTTGGGATTTGGCGATCATATCGTCTACGTAGACTTCAATTTCTTTATGCATCATATCATGAAATAATGTCACCATAGCCCTCTGGTACGTTGCCCCAGCATTTTTCAACCCGAAAGGCATGACTTTGTAACAAAACGTGCCCCATAGTGTAGTAAAAGTCGTCTTCTCCATATCCTCCGGATTTATTTTGATTTGATTGTAACCCGAAAAACCGTCCATAAAAGAGAACCACGAATGCCCTGATGTGTTATCAACCAGAACATCTATATGAGGTAAAGGAAAGTTATCTTTCGGACTCGCTCTGTTCAAATCTCTGTAATCCACGCACATTCTTACTTTCCCGTCTTTCTTCGGTACTGGAACTATGTTTGCCACCCATTCTGGATACGCTGCCACCTGTAAGAATCCCGCATCAATCTGTTTCTGAACCTCTTCTTTGATTTTCAAAAGCATCTCTGGTTTCAACCGTCTGAGCTTCTGCTGTACTGGCTTGCATTCTGGTCTAATTGACAACTTGTGCACCACAATGTCAGTATTCAAACCCGGCATATCTTGGTAGGACCATGCAAAAACATCTTTGAACTCTCGCAACAAATCAATCAAATCTTGCTTTTCCCCAGCTGAGAACGCTACCCCAATCTTAACTTCTCTTTTCAGTTCTTCAGAACCCAGATTCAGAATCTCTATTTCTTCTTTGTATGGCATGATCTGTTTATCTTCTTTTTCCACCAACCTTAATAATTCTTCGGGAACCTCATAATCCACATTATCTTCACACTCATTAATATTTGTTAGACAAGAGATCTTTTCCAAATCTATTTCGGAATTAGGCACAGAGTCACTCATGTTATCATTGATTGGGAACCTGCGAAGAAAACTTATATATTTGGAAAGGAATAATAAATGAATGAATAAATGAAATAATAAATAATTAAATGAATGAATAAAAGAAAGAAAACGTTTGCCATTTGAGAATTAAAGAAAAAAAACATCATCGTTTGCAAGTAAAATATGTAAAAGCCCTTTACAGAAAATCCCCTATACTTGCGGGCAGAAGTAATAGGGTAGTTCTTGGCATTACTTTGTTTTAAATACTACAGGTAAATCCTCTGCAGTCCAATTTTTCAGAGTTTCGCCAGGGAGACATGGACGGATTCCTTCCAGAAAATTCATCCTTGGTCCTTCAGAAATTCCTCCCACCAACAAACCATCGAAAGCATCCCCAAAAATCTCTTGCTCTTGTAGCCTGACAGCTTCTTGACGATTCTTTTCCGCTTGCTCAGTCACATTTACAAATCCATGAGATATAAAGTCAATCTTTGAACTCAATGAGATCGGCTTCTTAGCTGCAGCTTTCCCATACTTCTTCCAAAATGCCTCCATTGAAAAACCTAATCCAGCTCGGCCCTTCTTCATAATCACAGGTCTTGGACGTAAGCTTCCTTGCAATTTCCTTCCTAATCCCTTTCCGGTCTTGGCTCCTTTACCAAGAGTTTGCTTAACAGTCATTTCTGTGCAGTTCGACAATCTTGGACATGGAAACTTCGTGCCTTCAGCAACAAACGCGACATTGATAAACTCCAACGCATCCTCGCTCGCCTGGATGTACGGCGTATCAGTAGAAACTGAAGCGATAATGTCTTCCTTTGCCCCAACACACACGAGCTTCCCATCTATCACGAATTTCAACTTCTGATGCAGAGATGACGGCACTGCCCTGACAGAATGAATCCAAGGTCTTCCAAGCAAACAGTTATAAGTGGGCTTGATATCCATGACAACAAAATCCACATTGTACACAGCCGGCCCAATCAGTAGCGGGACTTCTATCCTGCCCAACACGTCCCTCGTTGTTCCATCAAATGCTCTGACTACGTTCTGATAGCTCTTCATATGGGCACTGTCAATTGGTAACCTTTGCAAAGTCACCAACGGTAATACATTCAATGCTGACCCATTATCAATCAGCACCCCCGGTACGACATGACCCTTACAGTGGTCGTAATGTTTAAAGCTTTAATAGACCCCATTCCACCATCCGGGATCTCATCATCAGCAAATGTTATGTAATTGTCGGCAGTAATATGATTAACAATTCGATCCAGCTTGTTCATCGATATATCATTCGGGACGAACGTCTGGTTTAACACTTTCAACAAAGCATTACGGTGTCCTTCGGAACTCAATAACAAATCAAGAATGGAAATTCTTGATGGTTGTCTCCTCAACTGCTCAACAATACTGTACTCACTGTGCTTCAAGAATCTCAGAAACTCATGCGCTTGCTCCTCAGTAACGAGCTCGTTTATTTTCGGCACTAGATCTTCAAAAATCTTCTTCTTCTCAACATTCCTTGTTTTCTCTTCTTCCTTCTCTTGAACAGGCGAATAACATCTTCCACTCCTCGTGAAATGTCCTACCTCGTTCACCGGTTCCTCAGTTTCACCTTCATTCCCAATCACGGGCTCCTCAGGATGTATCTCCTTGGCGGGCTTTGAACTGCTCGGCACTGTTACGCTTGCAGTGTAGTTCCATGGGATCCTCTGTGTATCCTTGAACGAAAAAGGTGCAGGAGGAGTAATCACTATGCGAGGGGTAGCCACTGGTTTTACTTCCCCTGATGAACTATCGCCTTTTGGTCGGACTGAAATAATCAACGGCTTATCTGTACTGTATTTTGGCGTGCTTCTTTCAGATGTGCATACATCCATCATTCTTCGTCCTTCGATCTAAACGAAAAATTCCACCTCCTTATTATCCATCATCCCCTGTAACAAACTCCTGAACTCAGAGCAACACTGAATCTCGTGTCCTTGCTCTTGATGAAATTCACAATACAATCCTGCCTCTATTGATCTCTTCAACATCGCTTCCTGACATAAAAGTCCATTATCGAACAATTGTTCAAACACCCATTTTAACGGCGATCTGATCTCCGATACACTCGTCTTTATTTGCTTCATCTGGTCCTCCCCAATCATATTTACACCTCGACCACTATGGTTTGGTAACGGATTCGCGGATATACTGGGTTCATCGAATTTTAACACACCAGTATTGATCAGATTTTGGACTATTCTCTTGAATGCGGTACAATTCTCGATGCTGTGTCCTTGAACATTGGAATGATATACACACTGGGCCCTCGGATCGTACCACGCCGGATATGGAGGCGAAAGTGGTATGATGTGATACGGACGTATCAAGTCTGCATCATATAGCTGAGTATACAGCTCGGCATATGTTATTGGGATAGGTGTAAAGCTTGGCCTCTCCCATTTCGAATCCTTCTTGCTTGAACTCTGTGAGCTACCGGCTCCTGCCCCCAGCTTAGAAATTGTCACATTTCTCGGCGCCGCGTACACAACGGCGTTGTTCACTTCGCTATCCTTCTTCCTGAAATTCCTCTTAGAGCTATCAGGTCCTTCTATCTTTCCACTCTTCATGGCTGCTTCCACAAGCTCTCCCGTAGCAACAATTTGGGAAAAGCTTTGCATCGAAGTATTGGTAAACAAACGATCGTACATCAAACCCTTCAATGTATCAACAAACATATTGGTCATTTCACTTTCAACCAGTGGGGGTTGTACTTGGGAAGCCAAATCCCTCCACCTATGGGCATACTGTCTGAACGTCTCATTCGACTTCTGTCCCATCTGTTGTAACATTACTCTAGTAGGTCCCATTTCTGACACATGCTTGTAATTCTCCAGAAAGGCACGATATAAGTCTTTCCATGTCTTTATATTTGCTCGGCTCAACTGTGTATACCATCGCAACGCCGAACCTGTTAAACTATCTTGGAAGCAATGAATCAACAACTTCTCATCTCTGTTGAAAGCAGCCATCTTGCGGCAATACATAGTCATATGAGCATTCGGGCACGTCGTTCCATCATATTTCTCAAAATCTGGCATTTTAAATTTCGGTGGTAAAACTAAATCAAACACCAACCCTAGATCAAATGCATCAGTATCTAGATCGGTTGCCCCCTGTATCTTTTGTATTTTTGCTTCTAACGCCTTGAAATGATCAGCGTATTTCTTCTCCATGTCTTGACGCACTTTGTCCACCTCGCTCATGAAGTTGAGATCCGGGACCTCTTCAACATTCGGAGTAGTAAAATCAGCAACTTCTATGGGATGACTTGCAGATGCTCCCGTTTGGTCAAATTGAACCTTTATAGGTACCGACTGCACTTTAGGTTGCCCTTTCACATGAGATGCAACATCCGTCTGACCCTCAGCTTCACTTGATCCACCAACCGGTGCTTTGTCCTTCTATGATTCTTTCGGTCTTATCAAAGCTGTTAACTGACTGATAATATCTGCTTGTGCTTTAGCAATGGTGTCCTTCATGCTATTTTCTATTCCCTCTAGTCGATTCTGAAACTCCACGCGATCATCCTCTAACTTCTTTAATCTTTCTTCCATTGCTGACTTTTTAGCATGTGACCGTGTTGAATATGAATGCGGTATGATTGCGATTAAAGTATTCACTGCCACAGAACCTTTTATTATTAAAAATTATTATTTTTAATATTAATGATGCAAATGATGCATAAATGCATGAATGTATGTATGTATGCAATAAGGCATTGTATTCGAAGAACAGTATCTTAAAAACATCCGTTTGTCTAAAAAGTTCATATACAAAGATAAATAATCAACAACTACAGAAAGCTGCTAGCTCTAATCCCCAGATTGGTCAACTCATGCAGCAAACGTACGATGACCTCCCCATGTTCTAGCTCAATGTTAGGTTGCTTTAGGAGTGTTGTATCTTCCTTTGACAAAATCTGCACATAAGAGGCAATACTTCTGACTTGTTCTTTGAAGCTGACTAACTCGTTGTTTTGATATTGAATGGTGCGCTGCGCTGCTTCATACTTCGCTTTCCACGGCCCGATATCCTGGTATAAAGCTCCCTCGTAGCCCGTTAATTTCTCCCTTAACTCTTGCACTTTGTTTTCAAGCGAAGCAACTTTCTGTTGTGGACCCTCTTTCTCCCTTTCAATCTGAACCTTGTCTTCATTGTGATACTTGGTAATCAACTCCTCCAGCTGTGTCACCTGGTTTGACAACTCGAAATTCCTTGCTTGCTCTTTCTCTAATTTCTTCTTTGCTTTATAATCCGCTTCCCGTCCTTCGCGATATTTTTGTTCATAGAGCCTCTTGTATTCTTCCTTTTCTTTTACCAACCTGTTCAAGCGATCGGGCGAACTCGGAATCTTCTTACTCCCACTTCCTTTCTGATATTTTCTCCTATGCCCTTCATGCATCTCTTGTAATTCTTTCAAATCCCGACTTAACTTTTCATTCTGAACTGTCAACTCTTTCTCTTTCCTCTCGTGCGTTAATATCTGATACTTTGCCATGTTTAACTCTTGCGTAAGATCATAAACCGTCTTCTCATATCTTTGGTAATCCAGCTCTCGATCTTGCTTCAATTTCTCTATCACTGACGGTGCTTCTTGAGTAATTCTGCTTGACGATCCGACGATCCTGGGTACCTCCTGAAAAGTCTTATCATTTACTCTCTGTGTCCTCCAATCATCATACCTGGCCATGATTTCCAGATCTCGGTAAGGCTGAACTTTCCTGAGTGTTTTTCATGCTTTCAAAATCGTTTCATTCTTTGACTTATACCCGTCAGTCTTGTGTGCGTATTCGAAACCTGCCATCCCGGTTGTATCAGGTATGAACTGTCTAGATCTGAACTGTCTGGAAACTAGAAGTGGGCAATAAGCTGTTCCACCCCAAACTCCTGGCAACGGGACCCAATCTATTTCTCCACATCGATACAGAAACACAGTTCCTCTACTCAACCAACAGGCCTTCCAAACAACATCTGTATCCGTCAAATTTTGAAAGAGTTCTTCCCATTGTCTCTCGTCCTTCTTTTCTATGACACAATCCTTCAGATGCTCCGAAATAGGTGAATATAAAACAGTATGCCTTAGCGCATGATAAGGTGCATTCCAACGATGACCTCTGAACCAGATCTCCAATAACTGTGCACAACCCCAGAATCTTCCTTCACCTGATTTCTTACATGCTGTCAAAGACCTGTATGTCTCCGCCAAGATAGCAGGGGCTGGATTCACGCCTTTACCTAACCTCTCGAATAACCCGACAGTGGATGGGTCTATATGTTCTGGGGTCCTCGGAAATAACACTAATCCATAAATGCATAAAGCATATATCCTTCTTACCTTCGATGGCTCTTCGCGACTGTCCACTATTAACTCTTTCAAAACTTTCCAATTAACTCTCTGTTTATCCTCGTTCATGTCCGTACTATCTCGACTAGCAAGCTTCTCATCCCAAAATTCCTTCGCCTTTCCTGTGATCTGAGTTAACTTCTTTTTAAAGCCTGAAGTACTATTCGGCTTAACATAAATCTTGTCTCCCTTGACCATAGGACTGTTAATCAAGACCTCGTATTCCTCCAATGTTGGTGTCATATCAACTCGTCCAAAAGTAAAGCAGTTATATGCTGGATTCTAGAATTGCGCCATTGCTCTGAGTAATTGTCTATCCACGGGTACCTTTAATAGTAATGCTATGTCTCCGAATTCCTTTTTAAACTGCTCTCTCATATCATCAGTCCACTGATCCCATATTTCTTGGACTTCCTGAAGACATGGATTCTGAGTCGTGTTGATCTTCACATAACCTTTCATTGTTAACTCACTTCCCGGCGGTAAACTATCTCCTTTCTCATGTTGGACTGTCTCTGACCAACCCCAGACATCCGTATTATCATCTTCTACAATGATCACTTCAGACATTTTTGGATACTTTTAACTTCACTGTTTCTCGAATTTAATGCCAATGCAAACGATATGACAGGTAATAAAACAAAATAATAAAGCAAAGGAAAACAAAACAAAATTCGTGTTAGTACAGTGAATACAAGATTTAAACAACACAATCACAAAAAAGAATTGTACTTAAAATAACCAGAGAACAGTTTATGTTGCGTAAAATTAACCAGAGAACAGTTAAACAGAGAAATCCTAATTTCGGCGGCATTTCGGCAGCATACCGCCTTATCTTATGGTCCCTGTCTGGCTCTAATAGAGGTAGGTTTCTACTCTATGCATGTGGGTTTTGGTCTAGACTCTGGGTTCCCGAACTGTCGTTACCGTCTACTGCGACGATAAGACATCGATTCAGTAGTATAGGTCCCTTACAACGGAGGTGAAAACCTCACAACGCGTAAGGTTAGTATACCGGAAGCAGATAAAAATCCGAAACTCGAAGCTGGATAGCATCACGTCGGACAATATCTAACTCCAACTCAAGGGTAAAAGCTCGGGTCGAGAGCTGATGCATGAATGACAGATATATCACACAAAATGAAAATACTACCCTTATCTGAACGATATTTATTTGACAATAATGAATTAAATTAATATTTATATTCAAAATACCAAAATTCCACACGTAATTAATAATTAGGCCTGACTCTCAAAAATTTATTCCCCAGCGGAGTCGCCAAGCTGTAGCGACCATTTTAAAACCGAAAAGTGAAAAATAGCCTGACGATTAATTTTGAAAAAAAATCGAGTTTTTGTCGCTTTTAATTATAAATTATGAAAATCAGGGCTTTATTTGAAAACATATTATTTTAATTTTAAAATGATTTGGAGTCGCCACCGGCCACTTTGGTAGGCCAGACACCATAAAACAAACCAGAGATTCATTTAAAAACATTTGGGTTCGGGAGTCGGCTACGCGTAAGGACGACCCCTACGAGCGCCCGAAATCGGTACCT
Source organism: Abelmoschus esculentus (assembly GCA_035048815.1). Lineage (NCBI taxonomy): Eukaryota > Viridiplantae > Streptophyta > Magnoliopsida > Malvales > Malvaceae > Abelmoschus > Abelmoschus esculentus. Next base: position 94,595 of record JAUCBN010000002.1, read on the forward strand.
TATTAATTACACGTGGCATTTTGGCATTTCGAATAATATTAATTTAATCCATTATTGTCGAATAAATATCGCTCGAATAAGAATATCCTTTTGGGTAAAAAGGTACATTTCTTTTAAATACGAGCTTTGAAAAAGACGTCCTAGAATAGGAAATCTTAACTCGTATTTAAAGAAATATAAATTCTGACCCAAAAGGTTTTAAATGCATGATCGGTTTATTATCTGGTTCATTTTAAGTTCTAACCTAAAAACGCTCCATTGATTAAGTATTTAAACCCTATTAAATTATTAATTTCACCGGATGTATTATGATAACATCCGAATGCACGGACACTACCATTTTGACACCAAATAAAATTAATAATTACTATTGGTATTTCTAATTATTTACTTAATTAATTTATTAAATTCTAACCCTAAATTATTTGCCATTTTCTATGTTTCGATGGCGCGCCAAATACGATACCAAAGTACACTATTGGCCAACATAATGTTGTTCCAAAACACTGACCACTTAGTGTATCCGAGATATATGATTAGAACGTCATCATTTCTAAATTTTCTCTCCTATTTAATTAATTAATTAATTAAAGTGACTAATCCTAAAAAAGGCTCTAATTTAATTAATCTAAGTGTAAATTAAATGATATCCTAAACAAATATACTATATGATTTAAAAACATGCAAGCAAAAATAAACAAATTAAATAAAGCAATTAAAACGATAAAGATGACAAAAGAGCTAAGTTACTTTTATTAAAAAGATATAGGAGCTCGAAAATAAACATCGGAAAATTAAATTGACAAAGGGACTTGTAAGGCATAAATAAAAAAGACAAGGATTAAATTGACAAATGTTCAATTTTAGGGGTTGAATTAGACTTAATTTTGATCAAATTAAATTAATCTTAAGCTTAGAAAATTTAATTAAATCCAATTAAGTATCTAATTAAATTAGATCTAAGTTTAAAATTAAATTTAATCCTAATTAACGTCTAAATTGATGAAATTTTGGATTAACGGTTCGAATTGGGTTCAATTAGGGGTTAAATTGAGTGAATTTCAGAGTTTTAAGGGTTAATTAAGGGATTTGGGGACTAAAATGAATTACACCTCAAACCGCGGAGGACCACGGGAGTAATTTCCCCAGCCGTCCAAATACGCGCGGATCTCGGGTCAACCCAGATCAAAAACACGCGGACCCTGGAGCGCAAAACGACAACGTTTTGCTGTCAAGCAAAACCCGCTTAAACCGAGTTAACTCGGTCATTTGGTCTCCCCCTTTGACTCGGCCGACTCACCCACCTAAGAAATTCTCTCAACACAAACACCTTAAAACCCAGAAATTACCTTTGAAACGGATCAAACACCAATATTTTGGATGATGTTCATCAGTGTTCTTCATGAACACGAAGAACACGATGAACACAGTCACCCAACCACCGCACCAAACACTGTTCGATCCAAAGCACCACCGCACCGACGAGTTTTTCGGCCACCGTCCCGGACCTCCGACCACCACCAGTCTTCAACATTTTTATTCCGGTAACCGTTTCCGGCACCGGCGAACTCGCCAGAAACCTTAAAACCCCCTAAAACAACCCGGAAACCCATTTTCTTTAATCTAAACACTCACAAGCACTAAAACTCCTCTCTAACACTTGAATAACACCTAAACAACAACTAACTTCATCTGGATTTAAAAGAAATTTTCGAATTTAAACCAATTCTATCCAAACCAAATTCCAACCTCCATATCTGACTGTAACTAAAACTTAGACACCACTAACAACCATAATTCGAGCCGAGTAAGTACTTGGTCCTCCATTTTGATTCAAAATTAAATCTAAGAGATTTTTCAATTCATACTTAAGAAGTTCGAATCAAAACGCTACTCTAACAAATATGAAAATAATAAGAATGAAACCTTACCTCTCGAAGCGTTTTCGAATTTCTAGTAACCTCTTTCAATGATTTTCCAATTGTCGTTGCCACTTCTCGATTGAATTTCCAACGCCTTCCAAGTTTTCAGGACAGTCCCGGTCCCCTTCTTTTTTCTCTGTTTTTTTCTCCATCCAATTCCCTCTCCTCCTCCCCTTTTTGTCAATGTCGTGTCCTCCATTCCTTTATTTTTAATTCAAAACCCCCCACAACTGCCAGTAACCAAACCAAAAACTAACTCCCATTATCCTTTTCTTTTTTCTTTTTTATTTATTTTTAATTATTTATTTCATTTATTTATTTTTATTATTTATTTTATTTAGGTCCAAGCTTGGACAAAATTCATGTTCTACATTATGAAATATGACTAAACTAATAGCTAAATTCGACTTAACACTTATTATTATTATTATTATTATTATTATTATTTATCAAAATTAATTAAAATGTCAAAAATTAAAAGATATAGATTAAAATTATCAATTTAAAGTGCAGACACTATATTTATTATTTATGAATAATACAATAACTAATAGAAGGATTTGAGAAAATATAAATAGGTTGTTATAAAATAATTATTTTATAATTAAATGAAATTTTAATTTAAAAGTAATAAATTACATAAATGTATTGTTTGGGTATCAACATAAATTGGTATACATAAATATATTTAGGATAAACTACATTTTAGTACCTAAACTATCAGTTTTGGTTTACTTTAGTACCTAAATTTTCAAATTTTTTTAAAATCATACTTAACGTTTAGTTTTTATTTCATTTTAGTATCTTGTCATTAAAAACTTAACTGTTTAATATCTAAACTATCAATTTTGGTCTATTTTAGTACCTAAACTATCTAGTTTTTTCTTCAAAATTTAACATTAAGTTTCAATGGGTATGGTTTTGAAAAAATGATAGTTTAGGTACTAAAAGAGATTTAAAGAAAGGATTCAGTTGCATACTCATGTTCCTAGCAGCATCTACCAAAAAAGGATTCAGTTGCAATTGACCAATCTAATTCTAGGGCGGCTCACCCAGTGCTTAAGGCAAAGAAAGATGTACAAGCCTCAGCCTTTTATGGAGCCCTTGTGAACCAGACACAGAAGCCACCTCTTTTTAATATGCCTATGGCTTCAATAATGCCATTTCATCACCACCCCAAGTTTACATGCAATTTGGTGAGCCTAATCCACATATTCGGTCTCAGACTACTTCAGTTCAGATGCCCATGCATATTCCATTACCTATGGAAATGGCCCTCAGGTGGTGCAGCAGCCTGTTTTTGTTCCTGGTCTTCAGCCTCATCCATTAATGTCGTCTCAGGGAATGATTCAACATGGATTTGGATCACTTGGCTTGGCTAAAAAAAAAACTTTAGTCGGCACAAACCTGTTATGACCTAATAACTTCCCATTGGTGGCATACCATAAGGTGGCATTGGAAGCATTCCCATTCCTCCCATGGACGACGGTGGTGGTGGAGCAAAACCTCCTCCCATGCCTGACATTGGTAGCAACTGAGCATACATGTTCTGAAACAGAAAAATAGATATTTCATAAGATAGTTGAACTCGTTGAAGAAGGCCTAATGCCATACATAGGAACGAGTTTGAGGACCTGTTCAATGAAATAAACAAGTAGCTCCTCGGCAAGTTCATGGTCACCAAAATGTGAAGCTGTTTCCATTGCTTCCATCTGCTTGCCTTCTTGTAAAAGTATGTGGCAACTCACATATCTGTGCTAATCGGAATTCCTCCACATCAACACACAAAGCAAACCTCTTTCCATGCCTTTGCAATGTTTGCTTTTCGTGCTGCACCGACAATACCTCGAAATTGTTTAAGTCTCACCAATGTAACAGCCAATTTGGCCCAGTTAGATATAAATGCAAATATTATTTTTGCAGCTTCATAAAGGGCTTCATCAAACAAGCGGTCACCAACATTTGGCATGAGAATGAATTCTTCTATTTCACCAAGTCTATCAGCCTTTGCATAGGCATAAATAAGTTCACTGTCCACCTTGGGTTCCTGTCATTCTGCCTAACCATCAGAAGATACCTCACCAAATCATAGTAGACATCGGCATACTCAGAAGCTTGGATAACATCAAGGAATTGGGTAGCATCATCTGCACGAATAAATGATTCAATTGCATCGCTCACCAGTCCTTCACTCAGTTGTGCCTTTGTAACCTGACTCCAAACAGCATCTTCTTCAACTCTGAATGCAAATTCAACGGCCCGATCAATGCTTTTAATATTATCCAATAATACATTGACAGCCTGAACATTTATGTTGAACTTTCAGAAGATTGCCAAAGCTTCTTCATACAATTGGACTTCAACAGCCGCTTATCCGACTGTAGGTCCATCAAAATTATCTAACCTATTGATAAATTTTATAACTCTAGATGAACATTTATAAGTTCATCGTCACATTGGCCTCATCGGTATGCCACAACTGCTAGGTGGGATCACACTTCTCGCAATACTTACCAACAACCCGAGAATCATACTAAGGTTAGTTGTGAGGATGTGCTCTGGATTGTTATTGCTATCAATGATATTTTTTACCCAGAGCACCGTGGACAAGCACATCTGGGATTCCCTCACTCACAAGATGCTCCAAGAACTGTGTTAGTAAACGAAGTGTGTTTAAAATCACCAGCGGAAAAATGAGAATCACATATGAATGATGGAAGGAAATAAAGACAATAATGCAGGGTACACCTCTTCTCACATTCCTCCACCAGGGGCTCAATTGGAAGAAAAGAACGAACAGAGAGAACGAGACCCTTTATAAAGTCTTCAGGACATTGATCATCTAGCAATTGCCCCACTACCAAGGGACCTTTCGCTGGGTTCATCTATCAAAAGAAGCAAACAATTTCTCAATTACTTAAAGAGTTCAAATTAAAATCATCCAGTGTGCCAGCGAATGTGAGATCGACGTATAATGCAGCTGACATGAGGTACTTTGAATAATACATCAAAAGCACATTGCAAAATACATGTACCTATGAAGTCTGATGAATATATTGTATTCTTATATTGGATTATCTTCGTACATCACTCAAAATCTCACATCGAATGATTTTCATGTATTACAATACTCTTTCATTGGGTATCCGAATCTCACCAAATAGACTCATAATCAAACAAGTGCCCACACGTCACATCCAAGGATCTCTAAACTTTGCTAATACAAACAATACTATTTAAATTAATACAAGCAATCACCCAAACATTACCAAGTTGTTAGTATATTATGGAGTGTATAATTGCCTTATTCTTTATATCCATTTATCCTCGTTATTACATTTATCCAAATATAATTCAATTATAAACAATCCCACTAATTTCTATTCTTAATTTGCACTTATAAATTATTCATTTCAACGAGAATTGAAGAGTATCTTTGAAAATGTAACATCCCGATCCGGATCCGGATCCGAAATGCTACATTTGGGTCACCCAAAACCCGACTCATCAAAACTCCTTTTTAAAAGCACGTGTCTGAATACTTAAAATGTCACATTTCATATATCCACGTAAGTCAAAATAAAATATATTAAAGTGTTTACAAAATAAGAGCTCCTTTCAAAATATGTTATCCGACTCAAAATAAAATCCAAAGTAAAGATACAGACTCGATATGTGGTAAGGTCCTATGAATACATTAAGTCCTACTAAAGATCAAGTATTGTACTCTTAAAACGGCTCCGATGCTGGGAAGTCCTTCCTCGATGTGCCCCTCCAAAGCTACCTATCACCTACGCACAGAAAAACCACAATTCCGCACGCTGAGCTAACAAGCTCAGTGGTACATCACAACTCTAACAAGTCATAAGTATCATAAAACGAGCAAGCAAGATAGTATAGTAAAGAGTGCACAGAAAGGCTTCTAACAACTCGCCTAACACCTGGCATAAAGAGATGTACACTAACGCACACAACATACACATGCCAACCAAAATCAAACACAAGGTAGTGAGGCCCGCGTCCACACAGCATCGGGATCCTACACTTTGAGCAGGGCCCACGTCCACACAGCATCGGGATCCCATACTCTAGGATGAGGCCTGCGTCCACACAGCGTCGGGATCTCATACTCTAGGATGAGGCTCGCGTCCACACAACATCGGGATCCTCCAAATCCCATACTTGGAATGTTACATCGAGTATCTTCGAATGAGACCCGCGTCCACACAGCATCGGGATCCTACATCCGAAAATAATCTTCAACTACATCACCCGGAATGTTACATCGGATGGTCGTCTTTATGTTGCAACACTAATTTGGATATCCGGATTTCCATCAAACAAAGACTCGATACACATAAATGATCCACCTAGGATCTTCTCATCAAAACATATCAAGACATAACATAACTTAGTTGTTCAAGGTTTATAACATCAATCTTGTGTTAACAATTCATTCAATCATTTATAAGATTCATTTGGACCCTTAATTCACTTATCGAACCTCAAACAATATCAAACTTGTCGAGTTCTAGCAGGGGTATCGATACCCTTATGTGGGGTATCGAACCACCCTGTATCGATACCCACCCAAAGAAGGTATTAGACCACTAGTATCGATACCCTTTGACCACTATTAAAGTAAAGGAAAGGGGGAATATCCGCTTCGATACTGGTATCGAATCGAATATGTCACTGGAGGGTTTGGTATCGATACCCGTATCGATACCCCCTCTTCACTACCTAATTTTCCCTCAGGGGTATCGATACACGGGCCACCAGTATCGATACCCCTTGCACGAACTTACAAGTTTCACTTGATATTTTCTAAGGATCATTCCTAAACTACTTCTAATCAATTTCATGCCACCAATCACATTAGTACGAAATTCATCATTTCTAGGGTTCTAAGCTCCCCAAACCCCCATCTAAGCATTCTATAACCAAACAATCTAGCCAAACAATATTTTATGAGACATATGAAGGGTAAGAGTCAGAGATGTACTAACCTTAAGCAACAAATCCGGATTCAAGCTTCCCACAAGCTTTTCTCACACTTTCCCTTTTCTTCAAGCCTCTAAGCTCACTCCCCATCAAAGCCAACGATAAGCACCTTGATTGATAGATCTCTTCGAGCTGAACAGAACTCCCTTGATGACCAAAACGAGATTCATTCTCAAAAGCAACAAGTTTCCATCTTTCTCTTGAGTTGGGGAGAAGAAGAAGGAGAGGATTGGAGAGATGATGAGAAAGATGACCCCTCATCTAAAGGTGGCTAGTCATAAATGAATGGGCAAGGAAATTACTCCTTTGCCCTTCACTAACATCTCTTTATCCAATCCAACCCAAAAGCTAAGTCCAACAAGCAAGCCCACAACAACACGAAGGGCCCAACAAGACAAAATTAAGGCCCACAAAAATCAACACGAACCCACGAGCTCCAACGAGACCCGACTGGATGATCCATGGCTTGAGTCAACTCCCGATGTTGACCTGGAAAAACTGGGTCGTTACAACTGTCCCCTCCTTAAAGAAATTTCATCCTCGAAATTTAAACGGAGTAAGGAGGTGTAACCACAACGATATATCTATAACCAACTCTTCTAAGAACAACCCAAAACATGGATTCTTCCTTCAACCATCCTTTAACAAACCAAGCATTAAACTGACTAAAACTGATCAACTCCTACAGAGATTCTAACAATCTAATCCCCTACCACTTACATCCATACAAGAAACCGTAACTTGCCTTAACTGAACCGATGCACTACTACCACACGGTAAACCATGAGTGTGACTCACCTTCTCACCCCTCTAAACCTCACTATTCTTACAAAACCAAAACTAGGGACCTAACTCCTTGTCCTTAGCTTAACAAGATAAGACTTAACGCTTTGCTTATCTAACTTGTCGTTACCACGACAAATACTACTTGCAACAACCAAGGTTCCGACATCCACATCTCTCACCACTAGATATTAATATTGCCACAAACACATCCTCATTTGCAGCTAGGCTATCAACTTGAACCTCAAAGGTTCAAACATTTCCTCTTTAACTATTTCCTCGTCCGATCTCAACAAAACACACACGAACCTATCTAACAAAACCCATAGACTCTGTTAGCTTCTTTATCCATATCCAAACCTACGGTCAACGTCTAGCTTACTCACAGCCTAGATGTTAACTGCTCAAAAACTGCTACACCACTTAACAACACTTCTCTTGACCACGCACGCCACCTGTCTCCCGAACAGGCTTACCGGACTACCACCAAGCTACGATCCACTGTCTGCCATAGATCTAGAAAACTAAGTAACAATCTTTCATTGTTACCCTAAGGCTCAACTCCCAACCCAAACTACTAAGAGATAACCACTAGCAACAGCCTCGACCTTACCTTCATCATAGTATAAACTACGATTCAACGGTGAAGTCAACTATTCTCTAAGGGTACTTCCACCTACCCCTAACACTTCTAAGCCTGAAGACCTAGAACTCAAAGCCTCCGCGACTACTTTGCAGCCCAAAACATCTCACTGCAAGAAACTCGTTGAACAACCACTACAAAACACGACATTACTCAAAGAGATAAAGATCTCACACACTTACCACCAACAACTAGGTACAAACAAACTAAAATCTTAAGACTTCACACTCATACCCATTTCTACCCCTTTGTGCTATTAACGATATTCTAAACAACATGCAACTTAACAACTAGGAAGTGAGAGTAACTACAACAAGTTCGCAGGAATCTCCTACTCTCATTCCTAAACTCAACTTACGGTAAGGATCATTCGAGCAAAAGATACAACACTAACTATTATTTAAACCCAACTTACTCAAGATTCTACTTAACGCATGCTCAACCAAGGTTAACTTATCATTCAACAAAAGATTGACAAGCTAACAAACAACAACCAAAACAAGGACAGAACACTGTTACCTGACAACTCCTCGGTAGCAAGACTGTTACCCTCAATCTGGACAGCAGACTATCTAGCGACCGCTCGTCCGTCAACTCTAACGGTGGACCTCACAGAACCTCTACCGTGGCAAGCTGACTGCACTCTAGCTCTACCTCTAGTAACTTTCTAAACATAACGCAAATAACCCACTCTCGGAGATTGATCCATCACACTCTCATCCAACACTAGACAGTCTCTCACCACATACCCTGGTTCGCGGCACCTATAACAAACCCTTCGAAGCAGAAAACAAACTCCAAGGTGATGCCGACCGTAGTGGTCACAAGCCGGTAGAAGCGGCGTTCCAACTGATCTCACAGTACTCCCTCCAGAAGTAGATAACGAAGAACCTCTACGGGTCCTCGGTCTAGAGCCTGAACCAACTATCGGTAACTGTTCTGAAGCAACCCTCTTCGAACTCTTCAAGGCACAAAGATTCTCGTACGGAAGCTGAGAAGAACCTATAACATCCTGGGTCTCCACCCCAAGATCATGTGGATTCTCCACCCTAACAGGCGTCACATCCTGAAGCCTTTCTAAAGCCTTCGCACTGTTGGCTAACTCTGCAAAAGTCCCGAGTGACTCGTTGTCACATAAACCTGAAGCTCAACTCTTAACCCTTGTCTGAACCTCTTACACCTCAACTCCTCGGTAGAAACCAACTCTGAAGCATAACGACTCAACCGTAAAAACTCTTGCTCATAAGCAAACACTGACCGCTCTCCTTGGTTTAAGTGAAGAAACTGATATCTCATCTCATCCATGTGTACCTCACTGATGTATTTCTTTCGAAACTCTTCCAAAAAGGTGTCCCAATTCGGGAGTTCCAGTTTCAAATCAAGCTCGATGGTTTCCCACCACTCGTGTGCATTACCCTTTAGAAGGGAAACAATGCAATCGAGATCATCCTTCGGGGTTCCCCTTATCTGTTTCAAGATTCTTTAGGTGTCACGCAACCACTGATCAACCTTGATCGGGTCATCCTCACCCAAGCCCTCAAAGATCTTAGGTCCATACCGATAAAGCCTCTCAACAGATGTCTTATGAGGCATCTCAGATTGCCCCGAGATAGCTTGCACCACTTGTAAAAGAGCAGCAGTAAAGTCACGAATGTGACTTACCCCATCATTAAAATTTCCACCTTCCATCAACCCTTTTCTGAAACACGAGAAACAAGGCAACAAATCAGGATTCCCAGTCTTGTAAGTACAACTCAAATTTAGGGACTTGTATTCACTAGACACCTTACCAAGACCACTATACCACCCCGGGGTTTCCTAGAACCGACTCAACCTAGGCTCTGATACCAATAAATGTAACACCCCAATCTCGATCCGGATCCGAAATGCCATATTCGGGTCATCCAAAACCCGACTCATCAAAACTCCTTTTTAAAAGCACGTGTCCGAATACTTAAAATGTCATGTTTCATATATCCACGTAAGTCAAAATAAATTATATTAAAGTGTTTACAAAATAAGAGCTCCTTTCAAAATACGTTATCTGACTCAAAATAAAATCCAAAGTAAAGATACAAACTCGATATGTGGTAAGTAGGGATGTTCAAAAATATTCAATCCAGTCGATCCGATCAGATCCAAAAATACGGATATTCGATCCGATTTTTATTTTTGGATCGGATATCCGATCCGATTTTAAGTTTTTCGGATCGGATACGGATCACAATATTTCAAGTTTTGGATTATCCGAAAATATGAAAATCCAAAACTTTAAATTTTTATTAATATTAATCTTGTTATATTTAACAATTTAGTTCTTGTTATTTCCAAAAATTTTAAAAATTGAAACTTTTATAAAAGTAATTCTTGTTGTATTTAGTAATTTATTGTTTATTATATTCGAAATTCCAAAATTTTTAAAAATATAACCTTCAAACTAGAAAAATTAGTTTAATCAAATTATATTTTTGGATAATTAGATATCCGAATATCATATCCGAGTATCCGATATCCAAATATGCGGATATCTGCTTTTTTTCCAAATCGGATATGGATCACTATATCATCGATCCGAAAACCCAAATATCAAGAAAAATCGGATCGGATCAGATCCGATCCGATATCCGACAATAAACACCCCTAGTGGTAAGGTCCTATGAATACATTAAGTCCTACTAAAGATTAAGTATTGTACTCTTAAAATGGCTCCGATGCTGGGAAGTCCTTCCTCGATGTGCCCCTCCAAAGCTACCTATCACCTACGCACGGAAAAACCATAATTCCGCACGCTAAGCTAACAAGCTCAGTGTTACATCACAACTCTAACAAGTCATAAGTATCATAAAACGAGCAAGCAAGATAGTATAGTAAAGAGTGCACAGAAAGGCTTCTAACAACTCGCCTAACACCTGGCATAAAGAGATGTACACTAACGCACACAACATACACGTGCCAACCAAAATCAAACACAAGGTAGTGAGGCCCGCGTCCACACAGCATCGGGATCCCATACTCTAGGATGAGGCTCGCGTCCACACAACATCGGGATCCTACATCCAGGATTTGAGGCTCGCGTCCACACAGCATCGGGATCCTCCAAATCCCATACTCGGAATGTTACATCAAGTATCTTCGAATGAGGCCCGCGTCCACACAGCATCAGGATCCTACATCCGGAAATAGTTTTCAACTACATAACCCGAAATGTTACATCGGATGGCCGTCTTTGTGTTGCAACACTAATTTGGATATCCGGATTTCCATCAAATAAAGACTCGATACACACAAATGATCCACCTAGGATCTTCTCATCAAAACATATCAAGACTTAACATAACTTAGCCGTTCGGGGTTTATAACATCAATCTTGTGTTAACAATTCATTCAATCATTTATAAGATTCATTTGGACCCTTAATTCTCTTATCGAACCTCAAACAATACCAAACTTGTCGAGTTCTCGCAGGGGTATCGATACCCTTATGTGGGGTATCGAACCACCCTACAACGATACCCACCCAAAGAAGGTATCGGACCACTGGTATCGATACCCTTTGACCACTTTTAAAGTCAACGAAAGGGGGAATATCCACTTCGATACTAGTATCGAATCGAATATGTCACTGGAGGGTTTGGTATCGATACCCGTATCGATACCCCCTCTTCACTACCTAATTTTCCCTCAGGGGTATCGATACACGGGCCACCGGTATCGATACCCCCTACACGAACTTGCAGGTTTCACTTGATATTTTCTAAGGATCATTTCCAAACTACTTCTAATTGATCCTAAAGTGTTTCTATTTGTTTTTAAGAGTGTTTAGGGTATTTTAACATCAATTTCATGCCACGAATCACATTAGTACGAAATTCACCATTTCTAGGGTTCTAAGCTCCCCAAACCCCCATCCAAGCATTCTATAACCAAACAATCCAGCCAAACAACATTTTATGAGACATATGAAGGGTAAGAGTCAGAGATGTACTAACCTTAAGCAACAAATCCGGATTCAAGCTTCCCACAAGCTTTTCTCACACTTTCCCTTTTCTTCAAGCCTCTAAGCTCACTCCCCATCAAGGCCAACGATAAGCACCTTGATTGATAGATCTCTTCGAGCTGAACAGAACTCCCTTGATGATCAAAACGAGATTCCTTCTCAAAAGCAACAAGTTTCTATCTTTTTCTTAAGTTGAGGAGAAGAAGAAGGAGAGGATTGGAGAGATGATGAGAAAGATGACCCCTCATCTAAAGGTGGCTAGTCATAAGTGAATGGGCAAGGAAATTACTCATTTGCCCTTCACTAACATCTCTTTATCCAATCCAACCCAAAAGTTAAGTCCAACAAGCAAGCCCACAACAACACGAAGAGCCCAACAAGACAAAAATGAGGCCCACAAAAATCCAACATGAACCCATGAGCTCCAAAGAGATCCAACTGGATGATCCATGGCTTAAGTCAACGCCCGATATTGACCTGAAAAAACCGGGTCGTTACAGAAAAAGTTGTCAATTCATCGCGAAAAGATTAATCTCTTCGAATTGATGATGCACTTTGGGCATATCGCACAACATTTAAAACACCATTAGGTATGTCCCCCTTTAAACTTGTCTATGACAAAACTTGTTATCTACCGGTAAAGATCAAACACAAGTTGTATGGGGTAATCAAAACCATGAACATGGATTGATAAAGTGCTGGACAAAAACACCTATTGAGCCTCAATGAGATAGGAGAATTTCGTACCTTAGCTTATGACAATTCAAGAATTTACAAGATAAAATTAAGCGTTAGCATGACAAGAAACTATTGCCGCCATAATTTTTTCCTAGGTAATTTGTATTTCTCTTTAATTCTTGGTTAAAGCTCTTTCCGAGAAAACTAAGATTGAGATGGTTTGGGTCATTGGAAGTAGTCAAACCCTTATCCTATGGTGTTGAAAAAATCAAGTTCACCATTGATGGACATGAATTTAAAGTTAACAAACAACGATTAAAGCACTATGCCGACACACTTATTTAGTGCGACAAAGAAATGATCACTTTAAGAAATGCATAAGCATGCTCTCCTCTAGTATTTTTATTTTCCGATTTTATATTCTACATTCTTTAGGATATTTATTTTTAATTAATATTTATTTTTTTACTTTTGCTTAAATTTTAGGAAATGACTTGAAGATCAAGAGGAGTTTGATTAAAGATTGAGTTGGACACTTTTAATATCTTTCTTTCACCTTAAATTTTTGTAACTACTGAAATTCTCATCGTTCTTGTAATAAATTGAATTTTTTTGTTTAAAAATTTACATGTACAAATATTCTTACCCTAAGTTGAGCTCTTTTCGGTTTTGATGATCTCGAATAAAGATTTCGATACCTACCTTTTTTCTTACGATTTTTATAAGAAATTAGGTGTAATTTGTATTAATTTATGTATCTACTGAAGTTCTCATCGTTCTTATAATAAATTAGGTTTTCTCATAGCAATATATATATGTACATAAATACTTGCCCTAAATTGAGCTACTTTTGGTTTTGGTGATATGAGGTAAAGATTTCGGTACATACTTTTTTACGGGCTCTATAAAAAAATTATGTATAATTTGCGAAAATTATGTACCTACTGAAATTTTGATAGTTCTTTTAATAAATTAATTTTTTTTCGTAGTAATATATATATATATATGTCAAAAATGTTTACCCTATGTCTAACTCCTTTTAGTTTTGGTGATCTCAAGTAACAATTTTAATACCTACCTTTTTTCTTACGGTTTCTGTACAAAATTATATATAATTTGTAATAATTTTTGTACCTACTAAAATTCTCATAATTCTTGTAATAAATTATGTTTTCTTGTAAAAAAATATGTGTATACAAAAATAATTACCCTAAGTTGAGTTCCTTTTAGTTTTAGTGATTTCAGGTAAAAATTTTGATACCTACTTTTTTTTCTTACAGTTTCGATAAGAAATTATATATAATTTGTAATAATTTAAATACCTACTAAAATTCTTAGACTTCTTGTACTAAGTTAGTTTTGGTAATCTCGAGTAAGGATATTGGTACCTACCTTTTTTCTTATGGTTTCTGTAAGAAATTACGTATAATTTGTAATAATTTTTGTATCTATTGAAATTCTCATCGTTTTTGTAATAAATTAAGTTTTCTAATAAGAAAATATGTTTGTTCACAAATGCTTACCCTAATTTGAGATGCTTTTAGTTTTGGTGATCTCATATAAGAATTTTCGTGCCTATTTTTTTCTTATGTTTTTTGTAAAAAAAAATATGTATATTTTGTAATAATTTTTTACCTATTAAAATTCTCATTGTTTTTGTAATAAGTTAGGTTTTCTTGTAAAAAAATATATGTGTACAAAAATGTTTACTCAAAGTTAAGCTCCTTTTATTTTAGTGATCTCAGGTAAGAATTTCAATAACTAACTTTTTTTTCTTATAGTTTCACTAAAAAATTATTTATAATTTTTAATAATTTATATACCTATTAAAGTTCTCAGAGTTCTTGTACTAAATTAAGTTTTCTCGTAGGAAAATATATACGTACAGAAATGCTTACCCTATTTTGAGTTTTTTTTTTAGTTTTGGTGATCTCATGTAAGAATTTTGATAACTATATTCTTTTCTTACGGGTTTGGTAAGAAATTATGTATAATTTGTAATAATTTCTGTACCTAATGAAATTCTCGTAGTTCTTATAATAAATTAGGTTTTATTGTAGGAAAATATGTATGTACAAAAATTTTTATCCTAAGTTGAGTTCCTTTTAGTTTCGGTTATTTCAGGTAAGAATTTTGATACCTATATTTTTTTCTTATAAAAAATTAAGTATAACTTGTAATGATTTCTATATTTATTAAAATTCTCATTGTTTTAATAAATTAAGTTTTCTCGTAGAAAAATGTGTATGTACGCAAATGCTTACCCTAAGTTAAAATACTTTTAGTTTTGGTGATCTTGGGTAAGAATTTCGATACTTTTTTTTTACATTTTTTGGTAAAAAATTCTGTATATTTTATAATAATTTTTTACCTACTAAAATTCTCATCGTTTTTGTAATAAGTTAAGTTTTCTCGTAGAAAAATATTTATTTATAAAAATGATTACCCTAAGTTGAATTCCTTTTAGTTTTGGTGATCTAAGAAAGAATTTCGGTACGTACCTTTTTTTTCTTTTAGTTTTTGTAAAAAAAAATATGTATAATTTGTACTAATTTTTATACCTACTGAAATTCTCATCATTCTTATAATAAATTAGGTTTTCTCGTAGAAAAATATATACGTACACAAATGTTTACCTAAGTCGAGCTACTTTTGATTTTGGTGATATGAGGTAAGAATTCCGTTACTTACTACTTTTCTTATAGTTTTTATTAAAAAAAATTATGTATAATTTGTTATAATATATGTACTTACCGAAATTCTTATTGTTCTTTTAATAAATTAAGTTTCACGTAAGAAAATATATATGTACAAAAATTCTTACGTTGTAAGACTTTATGTATATACCATTTTTTTAAATTTCTATAATTATTTATTTATAAATATCGTATGAAATTATGTATAAACCGATTACTTATATGACATGTCTGTCTCATATTAATCGATTTCACCCTTGAATCCCCCGAATGAACTTGTGTTACTTACGAAAACAACTCTGACAATAGAAATTGTAATTAGTTGAGGAACAGAGACATTATTTGTGTATGATGACAAGAACGTGATGCTTGCCTTGTTGATAATCTCATTGGTCGGCTTCCTGTACAATCACCACATTTTGTTGGAAAATGTTATTTACCACTGCATTCAACCATACCTACCATTATAATTCAACTCCAAACAAAAATAATTTCAACTTAAATTGCTTTAATGTTAAACTCTCAACAATTGACTCGGAAGCAGATCATCCAAGTAAATATATTTAAGAAAAAGGACCTGAATGACTCAAATCAACCTACATAACACGATCATAAGGTTTAAGTTGCAATAAAGCCCCAGTACTTTAGCCTAATACATAAATGGAACTTCAAAGAACAAGACAAACTATTCATAGCATGCGGATGTAGTTAGTCCATGGAGATTGTTATTCAAAGTAGCTGGAAATTACCTAATGTAACCATGAGAGCTGTACGGCATTATACATACACACATGAGGTAAATGCTCCCTATAAGCTTACTATCATGTCCGTATCAGGCGTCACACTTGCTTTACAGGAAACCTTATTATGCCCGACTCCTTTGCACCGTGTGCAACAAACAGATCTTCTGATAATTCCCTGGCTTTTGTTCCGTCTTATTTTCTTATGCTGTTGGCCTAATGGTCGTGCGATGGGAGGAATTATCTGTTCATCATCATCTTCACGATCTTCTTCGTTTCCAACCAGGTGAGCAATGGTCGAAGCAGGATTTATGCTCTCAGCGAATGCAGATCGGAAGCTATCTGCTGTGAAGTACCTTGAACAATAATCATACACATTCCTACCTGTGCAGTTAAAGACAGCAATCGCATGATGGCAAGGAAGCCCAGTTGGTTTCCACATAGCACAACTGCAATGTTGTTTAACAATATCCACGACATTAATGGAATTATCATGAACTTCAAATAGGGTGTCGGAGGAAAATAATACTTTCAGACCACTTGCTTTTGCAAATTCTTCTTGTAACATTTCCTGCTTCGATGGTGTAAGTTTCGTAGTCCAGTTACTTGATTCCACTCGACGACTTTCCATTAATTCCATGATTTTACATCTTAGTATTTCTATCTTTCGCATGATGGGTAGTTCCCGTGCTTCCTCTATCCAGTCAGCATACGACTCTGCAATGTTGAGTGTTATGTGATTATAAAGCTCACCCTTAAAAAATGCATTTGCCCAGTATTCAGGCTCATTTTGCATGATCCAATCATAAGCACTTGAGGAAACACGTTTAATTTGCTCCGTGTAGATTCTAAAACCACCAAGTCGGACTGCTTTTGCAGCGGCCAAGAAACATCCAGGCAATGAACCTCTCCCTTCTCCATGGAATGGTCCCTTCAAGTTTTGAATGAAGCTGTCCATCAAGTAGAATATTGAGTAACCATGGTTAGCATTCTCAAATATTTCAAGCACATGCTTCATTAATCCTTTATCTCTATCAGAAACGAAGGTCAGAGGACGAGAAGTCGACACTGCAAACCTCAACTGCTCCAAAAACCAATGCCAACTGTCTTCATTTTCATCGTCTACAACAGCAAATGCAACAGGGAAAATCCCATCATCACCATCCAGTCCAGTGGCAGTGAGCAGAATTTCATGGTATTTTGATTTCAAAGGGATGGCCTCGAGGAAAAGCAGTGGACGACATCCACTTTGGAAACCATAAACTGTAGCATGAAAGGATAGAAAAAGACGCTGAAATCTTCTATCATCACCAATGAGAAGCTTTGTAAAACTACCAGGATTTGTCTCCTCTATCTTTTCACAGTACCAAGGCAACTGACCATATGCCTCTTTGTATGAACCCTGAAGTTGCTGCCGTGCATCTTCAATTCCACGCCATACTTGCGCATAGTTCAGCTCAAGCCCAAAATCATGAAGAATGCCATTGGCAATTTCTTTTGGTTTGTGGTGTGGGCTATCTCTTAATCTATCCTTTATAATATTCACCAACCAATTCTTTTTAGCTGGAGTAGCAATCTTCCGAGATTCATCATCACAAGTATGTGGTTCATCCACCCTTTTAACCCTAAACACACCGGCAGATGGGACCCAAGATGCATGAATCTTCCAAGGACAGCCTTCTACTGCACATACAGCATAAGCACGATTAGTGTCATTCTTTCTTAATCTATAACCAAAGCGATGTGCAATGGCATATTTCTGTAGAGCATCACGGAATTCTGCCACACTTCTGAAATCCTGGCCTTCCCCAGTAATACCATTTTTCCAAAATTCAACCAGTATATCGGGTGAAGCATCACTGGGAGGAGCGGGAACCAGGTTCATATTATCAGCTACAGCAACACTATTGCATTTCCTAGCAACCTTTTTATGGGATGGAGTTTTTCTGGTCTCCTCAAAATTGTCGGCAGCAGTCACAATGGTAAGACCATTTGCACCACTTCTCCAGGAGGCAGTACGCCTTCGTTTCTTGACGGTATCAGCAGGAGAAGCACTCATATCCATTACATCTGTGCCACAGTCAGTTGCATCAGCAACACTGACCTCAAAAAGACCATCAACAATGTTACGGCCAGCTGTACGTTTGGCTGCTCTGGTGGGGCTTCGGAGTGTAGCATTGATACCTGCAACAGAGTCAGAAGAGGTTGCTATGCCAACGGTAACATCCTTCAGGCCAACAGCATTGCGAGCAACTTTGGATGTAACAGGACTTGCAGTAGAGGCGGCACCTTTTTTTGATCCAATTTTCCTGCAAGTGATGACAGATCTTAATGAAACTGTTGATTTTACAATTTCCACAATTAACCACTATGCACAAATATCGAGGCAAACCCAAAATATCAATGAACATGGACTTTTTCAGAACATTCTCATTTTGCTTGCTGATGCAATGATAATGCATGTCCTTATAATTTAAGGTGAAGAAAAATTGCAATGAAAGCAAAATGAATCTAGAAGATGCTGAAAATTGCAGGTAGAATGCAATTACCTCTTAGCTTCTGTGCCAAGATTTACAGGAACAAAGCCTTTTGTCCCTGTAACAAAAACATCTGCAGTCACCGAGTTCTCATGAAAGTCGTACATCCTTTTTAGGTCCTTGTCATTGGACAAAGTAATTAGAGTTCTCCTGTTTCCAGGGAGAAAATACTTGATAGTAAGAGATTTAAGTTCCAGGTTACTTTTTTCAGCTAATGTGTACTTGAGATCGTCAAATACTGTCTCAGGACTGATATCTAAGGCATGTGCCTCTCCTCCAGAATATGACAAGGATCCATCATCTTTCGGCACAAATTCACCGCCATGCTGGCAAATCAAGATCAGCTTCCCTCGCACCATTCCAAATCGCTTCTAACTAAAACAAACAACAAATTTACAAATAGATTACATAAACTTGTCAAATAAATTACAAGTTTTTAACCGTTAAACTGGCTTTACGAGCCAAATTTTAAAATTATTACAAACCATACATGACCTACAACCATCATTACATACTATGCACAAGGCAAGCAATGGGATTGGGAGAAATCCACTTAAAGTCATAAAAGGAAATTGTCAGGACCTCTAATCATGCAACAGTTAAACAAGAGTTGGCAATTTAGACCAAAATGCTAAGTCTTTATGAACTTGACTAAAGTGAAAGACACGGATTTTCATTGCCTAATCACCATCGCATTCCTTAAAGGCAAACTTACAGTCAGTACTACGTAGTCACGCTAGTTAAGTGTGAAACAACAGAACCACAGCATTGTCTTAAACCACCGAACCAAGGCTACCCACTTCATAATTTACCATGGCAAGAAAAAGATACAACATTAACAAAAATAGAATTTATACTACTAAAAACTTAAAATTTATAACATCCCGAAGCTAGCCATAAATTTTAAAACAGCTAAAAGGATTATGAACCCAAAGTTTATCTCAAGATGAAAAAGGCTATCAAAAACCAAATGGATTAGCATCTTCCGTTGCTAGGGAGTTCAAATTTGTTCTTTTTTAAACCAAAGAAAGGATCACGATAATCAGATCAGCAAAAACCGACCAATAAGCAGAACCTTTAACGAAAAACCAACAATCTAAACAAGAAACTAAATTAGATTTTTCGACTCAGCATCAAGGATCCCAGCACAAGCAAAGGGATTAAAATAATTAAACCAAATTACACCAGGCAAACCCAGAAAAGAAAAGAAAAATTACAAGAAATAGAACTAAGAGGATGAAATTGAATGATAAAGTGTAGAGAGAGAGAGAGTAAAAGGGGGAAATTTACCAGAGGCAAAGTCAGGGGCTTGGAGATGGAGAAGAAGAAGAAACCCTAAAGCTTTGGGGTGTTTTTTGAGAAATTGGGAAAAAGAGGAGTGAATTATCGAAGTAAAAGAAGGGGAAATAAATAATGGGGGTCAGCGTTGGCACAATAATAAATTTGTAGGGGTTGTTTTGTAATTTAGTGAAAATTGCGATGGGAGAAGAGTAGTTGACAATTCACTTGTTTGAGGTGATATAATTTATATATTCAAAAAATATATACAAAAATTTATTTAAATTAAATATGCAAGAAAATAATAAAAGTAGAACAAATAATTTTATTGAGTGATTTCGATAATAAAAATTACATTACTTTTTTACGTAATTTAAATTTAAATAATTTAATTAATATGTTAATAACGAAACTTGAAGAAAGAGGGCGAAGAATTAATTATTTTTTATATAGAGAGAGATTAAAAATAAAATTTTTAGAAACATAATAAGAAATTTTAAAAAATTTAGGGTATATCTAAATTTTTAAATTTTTTAGAAACATAATAAGAAATTTTAAAAATATGGAAGGAATTTAATTAAAATATTAAACACTTTATACAATTTTTTAAAATTTTATGAGGTCAAATTGAATATTTTAAAATTTTAATTAAAATTTTAAAAATATGGGAGGAATTTAATTAAATTTTAAAAAAAAACA
The DNA here is from genome assembly GCA_035048815.1 of Abelmoschus esculentus. NCBI lineage: Eukaryota > Viridiplantae > Streptophyta > Magnoliopsida > Malvales > Malvaceae > Abelmoschus > Abelmoschus esculentus. Next base: position 115,572 of record JAUCBN010000002.1, read on the forward strand.
TAAAACTTAAAATAATTTTTTTAAAAAAATTATGGGACTAAATAAAATATTTTAAAAATTTAAGAAGCTAAACTCTATTTTTTTTATTTATAGAGCCATGGCCCCCACAAGCCTTCGCTTAGGTCCACCAATTACACAGTGTACATATTTTTCAAAAAGGATAAAAGTATTCTATACCATCGAATAATCATATTAAAATATTAAAAATACGTTAAAATAGGAATATAAATATTAATTGAATATAAGAAAAAGTTAAAATTTATATAAAATAATTTGTTATCATCTATATAAAATTTGAGGTTAACTTACTCAAATTATACTTATTTTGTAATATATATTTAAATTATTTTTTAACTAAAATAAATATCTAAACTTTTATTTCATTATTGTTTAAGGTAAGTCGTTAAAAAAATTATCACCCAATTAAAATTTGACATCTTTATTTTTTTTAATTAATTTATTTTTTAAAAATATAAAGAAAAGAAAAGAATCTAAAAGAATCTAAAATCTCTCAAAAATCTCTAAAATTTTAAATCCCTAAAACCCAAAAATTTTAAAGTTGATGTCATTGTCACCGTCGTTAGTCTCTCTGGATCTTATCACTAGAAATGAACATTTTACTCGAACTGGTTGAACTTTTTAATGAAAAAAATCTGGCTCTAACAATTTTATTTATCATACGAATATTATTTTTTTCGAAGTCTGTATACGTGTCAACACCCAATTGTTTGGGGGCATTGACCGTGTTAGCTTCGAATATAATATTCAATTAACTAATTTGTCCTAATTATTTTGGTTCTAATCCTAATTAAGCTTTAACTAATTATCTATGTCATTTAATTATTTTTTAATGTGTAAATGAATATCGAATATTTAATTTAGAGATTTAATTAAATAATGTCGAAACATTTTAGGATACTATTTAAATTTAAAATTTTAAATATCCGATTTAATATTCATTTAATTATTACAATTGTCTATCTCATTTAATTACTGGTCATAGTTAAAGAATTCTAATCTAAAGGCTTTATTCTAATTAATCTTACATGAATTTAATTCTCCTATGACATGTTGCAAACAAACATAAAATAATTACAACATAATTAAAATCAAAGGTTAAATTGAAAACAGACATCAATTTTATTTATTTAGTGACTTAATTGAAAAAATTATAATGCTAATGGTCTAATCACAAAAGCTCTAATGACTTGATTGAGACAAATTCAAAACCTAAAACCCAATTTCAAAGATACGAGACTAAATTGTCTTAATTGTAAGTCTAAGAGCCCAATTAAAATGCGCTCGAGACTAAATTGAATCAATTATAGATTCTAAGGTTCAAAATTAAGGATTATAGATAATAGGTACAATTAAAAGGACACGAGGGTTAAATTGAGTGAAAGAGTAAAAGAAGAAGGGCCAAAACCCAAATTCCCCAAGAATTTTGAAAATGAACCTGACCCACCCAGTTACGCAGATCCCTTTAATATCATTTTGAAATGGTATGTATTGGTATTGCTCTCTTTATTTAAGGTTGAACATAGTTAACCGTAAAAGTAAAAATTGATATGAACTAAGGCGTTTAAATGGTTTAAGGTTTATAAATTTTTAAATCATAGTTAATCGAATTAAATTAAATTTTTAATTTATTTTTATAAGATAAAAACACATACTTTATATTTAAAATATTATAGATACATTTTTAACTAAAAAATAAATTTTTAATAAGTATTTATGGTAAAACATCTTAAAACTTTACTTTATAATGTTTAAAAGTCAAAAAATAAAATTATTTTATTAAAATAAAATCAAAATTTAAAAATTAATATTAATATAAAAAAATTATACTTTTAAGTTATTTTTAAATTTGATTTGAATTATTTATTATATAGCAAAAGGGGAAGGTTTGAAAAAAAAGAAATTTTAAAAGAAAAAAAGGAATTTTTAATATTTTTTTAAAAATTTATTTCACTAAGGGAGAGAATACAATAAATAATTTTTATGTTGATTTTATTATATAAAAAAATGATTATTAAAATATTTATTTTGATATAATAATTTTAAAAAATATTTTTTGAACTTATTCGAAAAGTATAAAAATTATTCAAAGTCTTTTAAACTTATAAAATTGTTTGAAATGGTTTCAACGAATTTTATCATGATTTAAAATATTTTTAAATAGTTGTTTTATTAAAACTTAAAGACCTGTAACAATACCCATTAAATCCATACCTATACGAGTATTAATATTTTTTAAAAAATTAAATCATGTGTCGATATTGATATTGTCCTAACAATACCAGTACGGGTGGTTCAGTTTTGAAACCCCTTTTGGGTTCAAAACCTCCTCCTACGTAGCCCTCCAACAAGTCTCTGTTAAAGGAGAAATTATATTAATTACATGACTGATTAATAGCAAAATGGATAGTTTTCATTGGTTAGGAACCACGGTTAACGTGGTAGGTCGGGCCTATGATATAAATCTCTCCTATTAAAGAGACATATAAATATCCGTATTCGAGTATCATTATCGACAACATAAAAAAAGAAATGCATAAAAATTATTTTCAACAGCTCCAAGTCATCTTTAATATTCACCAACTTCTAAAACTCAATTGGGAATATAAAAAACATCAATAAACATCAGAAGAAGCCAATGATAATACAAGTTCATATTCAATTATTGTAAAGGGTCTTAAATTTTAATGGTAACTTAAAATATAATTCTATTTTTTGAGTGTTGAGTGTTGTTTGATGCTTTGTGTATTGACAGAAACAGAGCAACCGGGAGAAGATTGAAGAAGATTTGGCTAAAGCACGAGCTGCCATTCTCAAGGCGGTTCAATTGCAGAATTAGACATCAGATGAAGAAGAGATTTTTGTTCCAGGAGGATCAATTTACAGAAATGCATATGCGTTTTACCAGTTAAGTACTAAATCAGTCAATGTTATTCGAATCGATTAACAGTTTCTTTTTTCATGATCAGAAGCCTTGCAGAGATAGTGAAAAGGTTCAAGGTGTAGACATACAGGGAAGGGGAGCCACCTTTATTCCACAATGGTCCATTGAACAATATATATGCCATAGCAGGGCAGTTCATTGATGAAATGGATAGCAACAGAGGCCCTTGCAGGGCTCGCCATCCCGACGAAGCTCACGTATTCTTCTTCCCCTTGAGTGTCACCGGAGTGATTCACTATGTTTCTAAGCCTATAACCACGGTTAAAGACTACTCTCGTGATCGACTGCGACGATTAGTGACGGACTATATCAGTACCGTGGCAACCAAGTATCCTTATTGGAACAGAAGCAATGGTGCTGATTATTTCATGGTTTCGTGCCACAACTGGGTATCGTTCGAACTCCGGTTTTTCTGTTGTTTTCTCTGTTTCTGCAATGTCAAGTCCACTAGTGAATGTTGCTTGTTTCCTCTGTTGGATATTGCAGGCACCCGAAGTTTCATATGCGAATCCTGAACTGTTCAAACACTTTATCAGAGTCCTTTGTAATGCCAATACTTCAGAGGGATTCCGTCCAAAAATCGACGTCTCATTGCCTGAAATTTACCTACCCTTTGGAAAGCTAAGTCCACCGGATCTGAGCCGGAGTCCGGACCATCGACCTGTATTGGCATTCTTTGCTGGTTCACCTCATGGCTACATCAGGAAAATCTTAATGGACTATTGGAAAGACAAGGACAGTGAAGTTAAAGTCTATGCTCGCCTTCCCGAGTCTCTCAATTATACCAAAATGATAGGGCAGAGCAAGTTTTGTTTGTGTCCGAGCGGGTTCGAAGTTGCTAGCCCGAGGGAAGTCGAAGCCATTTATGCAGGGTGCGTCCCGGTGGTAATCTCGGACAACTATACATTACCCTTTGGTGATGTGCTTAATTGGAGTCGATTCTCGGTCCAAATGCCAGTGGGGAAGATACCTGAAATTCAGACCATTTTGCAAGGGATACCAGAGAGCAAGTACTTGAAGATGTACAAGAGTGTGAAGAGAGTACGCCGACATTTCGAGTTGAACCGGCCGGCGAAGCCCTTCGATGTAATTCACATGGTGCTTCATTCGGTGTGGCTAAGGAGGCTGAATTTCAGGTTGTCACCTTGATTTCTTACATAGGGAAGCCTATGTGAAGAACATGTTTTGTCTGATGAATGGTTGGTTTTTATTTGTCTGTGTGTTAAGTGTAATTGTGTTGGATAATTTTATGAGAAAAGTTTATAATTCCTCGTTACAAGAGAAAATATTTTAGTATTGTCTTAATATCAAATAAATATTCAAACTACGTGGTGTTTTTTATTAGGTGTTTAATTTTTTATACTCTTTTTAAATATTTAAATTATCATTTTTTATCATTTCAAGATCAAATGAAATATTTACTTTGATACAAAAATTATACACCTAAAAAATAAAATTGAACATTTATTTTAATATTAATTATACTTTTTTCCTATAAGAAATATCCATTAATTCTAAATGTAGTGGGACACCCTCGTCCCGCGTTAGGAGGCAGGGGCGTCGACCAGACTTAATTAGACCAGAAATTGTATACATTTCGTTGATATTTCATTTATTTGCAATACATTACGAATCAATCTTGTGTAACACTTATCAATTTTGAGGCCAATTTAAAACTTTTTCGTACCTATACAATTTATCAATTCGATTCGTAAATTCCATTCGTTTATCAATTTTAATTTCAATTGAGATTGATCTAAACTTCTAACCAAATTTTATTCGTTTAATCATCATATATTTTATTTTATTGATCAACCAAAATTTTCAATTCTCAAGTTGAACCAAGATAACTAGGGGTATCGATACCCCTCATAGGGAGGTATCGGAATAAGGGTATCGAACCCCAGTTCGATACAAGTCAACTATGTTGACTCGTTGACCAAGGCTGAAGAGCCTAGTTCGATACGGGTATCGATGCAATTTCGTTACTGGAAGCCCCAGTATCGAACCTGGTATCGATGTTGGTCTTCCTCGTTGACTCGTTGACTATGACTGGGTAGCCTGGTTCGATACTGATATCGATGCAATTTCGTTACTGAAAGTTCCAGTATCGAACCAGGTATCAGTACTGGTCTACTTGATGACTCTTTGACTTAAGGCTATGGTAGCCTGGTTCGATACTGGTATCGAACCAGGGAGCCCACAACAAGGCTCGGCATCGAACCATGCATCGATGCAATTTCATTACTGTCAAGGGTGGTATCGATACCCATGTAAGTGGTATCGATACCCCTGCCCTAATTTCCCGATTTCTAACTTTTTAAACACTTAGACACTACCAAAAGGGGCCATCTCTGTGGTCTCAAACCATCCCTATTCTTTAAAGAACAATCTAATCATGTTTAGGTATCATTATCTATTTACCAATTCTATTATCTATCATCATTTCATCATTCATGTCGTTATACCTATCACTCTACTACCAAGCTAACCCCTATGCCATATATCCCTCACTATGGTAACCAACATACTTATGTTATACTTTAAGGATTCTTATGTTATCCTACTTAGTTCATGTTTATCATGCCAAGACAATTAATTACATACCATATGCAAAACACCAAGGCCTACCTAAGCAAACCATAAGCCAAAACTCAAAATATGCAATGCTAGCCTAAGGAGATCATTACGCCTTATGGCTTACATACCAATTGCTCGAGTGATCACACATATATAGATATATAAACAAACCATGAACCACTTATCAAAATGCATAAGCTAGTCTAGCATGATCACTAAGCCACCTTAAACTAGGAGTTAACAAAACATTTCAAAATACCATACATTGCTTGTTTAGTGTCTTTGCTCCCGATCAATCTCAATCTAGCTCCTTAGCTCGATAACCAATTAGTTGGGAAGGAGGAAACAACGAGTGGTAAGTACTATGAAGTACTTAGTGAGGTAGCCCTAGTCTAACCACATTAGACTTAACACAATAACAAATACAACATGCTTCAAATAAGCAACCAAATCTAATTCATAGCAATAGTTAAACATGGTAATTGTTTAACAAGACAATAGTTAACATGGAAATAGTTTAGCATGGAAATAATTTAACATGGCAATAGCTCGGTCACTAATCAAATTTATCAATAGCTCAATTTCATGGTTAACAAGCTCTTTATAATTAACATTTCTATCATGCAACCCAATATCATTATCTATATGCTCAAGCTAGCATAAAAATCAATGCATATAACTTATTAATCCTTTTTCGTTTCTCAAGTTTCATAGAGCATTCATAACAAGGGATACTTATAGCCATATAGACAATTTCAATATCCATTAACCGATTCACAATTCAAGTGCTACACTTAGCAACAATTCCGTTTCAATGTTCCATAGCAAATCTTATCAATTTTCAATGCTTCTCACGCCAATACATGTACATATAGTTCACATTTAAACCTTTAATCTTTCAATTAAGTTCGTGTGATGCCTTGGTATAGTTAGACAAGGTAAGCGAGTCAACAAGAGGGTGTCACGAAGACACTAACAAGAGTGCCACGAAGGCACTAACAAGAGTACCACAAAGGTACTAACAAGAGATACCCATGGTATCTAACAATTGGTGACTAACCACCAAATCACGGTACCCACAGTACCAAACAAGAGTACCGAAGTACTAAACAAGAGTGTCGTAGCACTAAACAATGAGCTCAAGACTCTAGGCATGTCGTACTACCTATGACCAAATATCAACTAAGGCTCAATAATATTTCATTATCCATTTTATCATTCAATTCATATTTATCAAGTTCTTGTCATTAAGATTAAGAATCCAAGACATGTTATCAAGCAAGGCATTTATATCATATCACAAGTAATAGGCATATCAAATTATCAAGCAATTGATCATATCATCAATAACATGCTCCATGCATGATTCGCGTACTTGGCATCCTTAGCCGCGTGCCATACTTACCTCGGCATTTCCGAGTGTAGAACTAATGTTTTGATATAATAATTGAAAAATGGTTTTGGACTAATTTGAAAAGATTTCAAAAATGGTTCTTATGTCCAAACTACTTGAAATTATATTTAAGATGTTTTTGAGAAAGTTTGAAAGTGTTTTAAATGGTTTAAAGAAACCAAAGAAGTGATTTTTACCCAGGTGTTTCGATACACCTTCAAGGTGTTTCGATACCTGTTCATCATGCCATGATTTCAAAGGCAAAATCACAGTGGTATCGATACTGGTATCGATACCTTTTCACCACTGTGATTGTTGGTTTCGAACCTTGTTTCGATACACCCCTAACGGTCACAAACGATTTTACAAAAAACCCAACGGCTCAGAGCAGTATCGATACTGGTATCGATACTTGTTCATAAATGCAGGTCAACAGCTATTTCCCAACAAGGGTGTTTCGATACCGGTTTTAGGGGTATCGATACCTCCTGCACCAGAAGAAGAAATATGCCTTGAAATCAGCTCCAAACGGCTCCAAAACATCTCCAATGGCTATAAAAGGCTAGATCATGATTTGGGATGATAAAAGGAAGCCTCAAGCATCAAAAGAAGACTAATGCTTCATTGTAAACAACATTATGATTCAAGAATTGTCTTAGAGCTTAATTCTCATATTTTTGGGTAGACAACACTTGTGAGCTTAATTGTCAATATATGCTCAAGTGTAATTAGGAATTGGGTGAGTGCTTAGATTGCGAACATTAGCCTTGTTAGAAGGATTAAACAAGTTTGCTAAGTTTTCTTTGTTTGAGTGAATTCCCAAAGTTCGGGTTGTGAACTTTGGATGCTTGGTTCGGTTTTGAATCAAGGTTTGTAAGGTTATCCCTTTAGCCTCAAAAGGTTGAATTCTTAGTGAATTTGGGAAATCCTTAGTGGGAAGCTAAGGTAGTGGATGTAGGTGCTTGTTCGAAGGTCGAACCACTCTAAAATCATTGTGTTATTTTTGCTTCCACAACAAACACCCAAATTGTCACTTCTCCACCACTTGGCAAGAGTTCAATCGGTTATTCATCGAGCCACATCAATCCCAACACCGAGCTATGCATATGTTCTAGGCTAGTACTAACAATTTAACAAACAATTCATTAACATTAGCCTCCTTCTCTTTTTACCGAATATAGATTAGTTCATTTACATGATAAAATCGGATCAAATAAACAAATAGATGGTTAGGACCCTAGGTCCTAACCCTAAGGTTTGCCACACTCACAATGTTTCCAAGCTATTAAGGGTTGTAGATCGTAATCCCTTTGCCTCGTTTCCTCGCTACTTCGAGCCTCTCTTGTTCTTCAATATCCTTTTCTCTCGGATTCTCAAGCCAATCGAATATGATTTCCTAATAAATTTCCCCTTCCATGCAAAGAATTGAAGCTCTATTTCTCAAGCTCCCATGAACATTTTCTCTCTTCCTTTTCTTTGGTATTCACGTGAGAATGGGGAGGAAGAAGAGAAAATTAGTTGGTTTTGTTTGATTATTAATTGGGTGTGGAATGTCCATTTTACCCTTAATGACATAACTAGTCTTGGTTTATTACGAAGGGTAGTTTAGGGAATTCTTATGTTTATCATGCAACCTTCACCTTTCTCATTTAATTCAGTTAAGTCCCTTACTCTTAATCCAATTATCACATGATTCGGTTTAATCTACAATTGATTCGAGTCATTTTACTAACCCGGTTTCGGGGTGTTACAATTCTCCCCTCCTTAAAAAGAAATTCGCCCTCGAATTTACCTGAAGGGAACAATTGAGGATATTGTGCTTTCATTGTGTCCTCGAGTTCCCAAGTAGCCTCTTCTTTCTTGTGGTTCCTCCAAAGGACTTTTACCAAGGGAACATTCTTGTTACGAAGCCTCTTAACTTCTCGATCGAGAATCTGAACCGGTTCTTCTTCATAAGACAAATCGGGATTCAATTCTAGTTCTTCCGGTTCCAAGACATGAGAGGGGTCAGATCGATACTTTCTTAGCATAGAAACATGAAAGACATTGTGTATCTTGTCAAACTCACTAGGGAGAGCAAGTCGATAGGCCATGGGACCGATTCTTTCAATAATTTCAAAAGGTCCAATAAACCGAGGGCTAAGCTTTCCCTTTTTCCCGAATATGAAAACTTTTTTCCAAGGAGAGACTTTTAGGAAGACCTTGTCTCTCACATTGGTACTGAATATTTCTTCGTTTCAAGTCTGTATAAGCCTTTTGTCGGTCGAAGGCTTGTCTCAGTCGATTATGAATAACTCGAATTTGTTCCTCGATTTCCCGAATCATTTGAGGTCCCAAAACCTTGTTCTCTCCCAATTCAGACCAACACAAGGGAGTTCTACATTTCCTCCCGTATAAAGCTTCAAAGGGAGCCATTTGAATTGATGCCTGATAGCTATTATTGTAAGCAAACTCCACCAAGGGTAGAGACTTCTCCCAACTCTTTCCAAAGTCTATAACACAAGCACGTAACATATCTTCCAATATCTGTATCACTCTTTCAGATTGACCATCGGACTGCGGATGAAAAGCAGTGCTAAGATGCACTTTGGTTCCGAGAGCCTTTTGCAAAGACTTCCAAAATCTAGACGTGAAGTTCAGATCTCTATCAGAAATGATCGATGTCGGCACACCATGTAATCGAATCACTTCACGGATATACAACTCGGCCAAGGTCTCCGAGTTCATGTTCTATCAAACCGGGATGAAATGTGTAGACTTGGTGAGTCTATCCACAATCACCCAAATAGCATCATTCTTTCTCGGTGTTACAGGCAAACCAGTGACAAAATCCATGGTTACTCGATCCCGTTTCCATTCAGGCAATTCAATAGGCTGAAGCAATCCCGTAGGAGCTCGATGCTCAGCCTTAACTTTTTGACAAGTCAAGCATCGGGATACAAAGTCCGTGATGGTTACTTTCATGCCAGGCCACCAATACAAAGATTTCAGGTCTTTATACATTTTAACTGAACCAGGATGGATCAAGAACGGGCTTTGGTGTGCTTCTTGTAGGATGTCTCTTTTCAATTCCTTATTATTTGGTACAAACACTCTATCTCTAAAGTAGAGCAGTCCATTGGAATTGAGGGAGAATTCGACATTAGCTTTCGGATCAAACTTCGATGCAATAGCTTGAAGCTCAGAATCAGATTGCTGAAGATCTTTGATTCTCGTTATCAAGTCAGATTGAACCTGAAGTTCAGATAAATATCCTTGCTTTCGATATACTCGAAGGTGAGCATTAATCGAATTTGGGGCTACGAGGAAAAATTTTCAAAATTAAACACGATAATTAAAAGGAAGTTTCAACATTTCAAGGTTATTGAATAGCTTACCCAATGTCGGTTTACGACTAAGAGCATCGGCCACCACGTTGGCCTTTCCGGGATGGTAATCAATGACCAAGTCATAGTCTTTTAGCAATTTCATCCACCTTCTTTGCCTCAAATTCAAGTCCTTTTGAGTCAGGAGGTATTTAAGACTTTTGTGATCGGTGTATAGGTAACATTTCTCACCATATAGGTAGTGCCTCCATATCTTGAGGGCAAATACAATAGCAGCTAACTCAAGATCATGAGTCGGGTAGTTCAGTTCATGAGGCTTCAATTGCCTTGATGCATAAGCGACCACATTGTTTCCTTGCATCAAAACACATCCCAATCCCGAATGTGAGGCATCACTATACACAGTGAATTCCTTGCCTGATTCCGGTTGAATAAGAACAAGAGCATGGGTCAAAGCCTGCTTAAGCTGAAGCTTCTTTGTTAGTCCTCTGACCACTCAAACAATTGATCTTTTCGGAGAATCTTGGTCAAAGGCAAATCAATGGTGGAGAATCCCTTAACAAACCTTCTGTAATACCCGGCTAAACCAAGGAAACTTCTAACCTCATTAACATTTTTCGGGGGTCTCCAATCCAAAATGGTTTGTACTTTCTTAGCATCAACCTTGATTCCTTCTACTGAAATGACATGGCCAAGGAATGACACTTCCGATAACCAGAACTCACACTTGGAGAACTTGGCAAACAATTGACGTTCCCGGAGAGTTTGTAAAACAATTCAAAGGTTTTCAGAGTGTTCCTCCTTATTCCGAGAATACACCAGAATGTCATCAATAAAAACGACCACAAACTTATCAAGATGAGGTCGAAAGATTCGATTCATGAGATCCATGAATTCAGTTGGGGCATTAGTTAACCCAAATGGAATCACTAAGAATTCAAAATGGCCATATCGAGTTCTGAAAGCCGTCTTAGGAACATCCTCTTCTTTTACTCTCATATGGTAGTACCCCGATCGAAGATCTATCCGGGAGAACACCGCAACATTCTTGAGTTGATCAAACAAATCTTCAATTCTAGGCAAAGGATACTTGTTCTTAATGGTCACCCGATTCAATTGCCGGTAGTCAATACAAAGCCTTATGGTGCCATCTTTCTTCTTTACAAACAAAATCGGAGCACCCCATGGAGAAGAGCTGGGATGGATGAATCCCTTATCTTGTAGCTATTAGAGTTGCTTCTTAAGCTCTTTCAATTCAATAGGTGTCATTCTATAAGGTGTAATTGACACCGGACTAGTCCCAGGCTGGACTTCTATCCCGAACTCAACTTCTCTAATCGGAGGAAGACCAGGAAGTTCCTCCAGAAAAACATCTACAAATTCAGATACCACTGGGATTTTCGGCAAACTGAAATCATGCTCATCTTGCAAAGCCATAGCAACAAAGATCGAAGTTGGCTTCTTATCAATTAAGAGGATTGACTCCTTCCCTAAACCCCGAAGATACAGTCTTCGATTTTGACAGTCGATCCAAGCTTCATGTTTGGTCAACCAGTCTAACCCCAATATTAGGTTAAACTCACATTCCGGTAGTACAAATAGATCAATTCGAAAAGGAATGTTCCGAATTGTGATCGGGGAATCTTTACAAACAAGGTTAACATTCATTATTCCTCCTATTGGGTTTGATACTACAAGACCCCTATCAACATTTTCAGGCTCTATCTTAACCTTTACAAGCATTTTGGAACATACAAAAGAATGAGTGGATCCAGAATCTATTAAAGCATATGCAAGACTTAAATTTAACTCGACGGTACCTGCAATAACATCAGGAGATTCTTCCTCTCCTCTACCACGAATGGTGTACATTCTAGCTAGGGCTCGAGGTTCTTGACGAAGAGGGGCTGATTGACGATCCTCTCCCTTGCTTTGATTCCCGGAATGAGCCTGTCCTGGGCCTTTGTTTCGGTTCTGAGGTGGAGGACTCTGATAGGCACGAGACTAGGGTGTACCTCTATTAGGATTCCGGGGGCAATCCTTAACAACGTGGTCCGATCCACCACATGCATAACACAATCTCATCTGAATTTGACAAGGACTAGCATGATACTTCTTACAGAACTGACAAGCCGAAGCCTTTCCGGAATTCCCCGTACTATGAATAGAAGCCACGGGGGCTACGGGTCTATTTGCCGACTCAGGTCTTGGCACATAACGATTCTTGGACTCATGGTGGTAAGTCGAGGAGCCCTCTTTCTGTTGCTTGGCTTTCTTCACATTCCAATCAGATCTATCCTCCCATTTACGCTTCTTATCATCCTTATTTCCACCCTTTCTCTTTTCCAAAGCTTTCATCTTGGCTTCGGTAGCAATAGCCCGATTGACTAAGATTTGAAAATCAATAATTCCCAAAGCAGTAAACATGGGGCTCATCTCATCATTTAGCCCATCAATGAACATCTGACATTTCTGTTTCTCAGTCTTAATATACTCGGCTCCGTACTTGCAATACTTACAGAAGTCTGCCACATACTGCTCAATAGGACTATTAGCCTGCCTCAAATACTAGAACCGTCTTCGTCTTTCAGCCAGATACTGCTCATTAATATACTTCTTCTTGAACTCCTCTACAAAGAAGTCCCAAGTGATGGAGTCAGCAGGACCAGTCAAGATCGTAGTTTCCCACCAACTCAAGGCTTCATCAGCTAGAAGCGAGATAGCACATTCAAGCTTGTGCTCGTCGGAGCACTGCAATTGCTTAGTCAAAATTTGGGTGGTTCTTTCTAACCACTGTTCCGGTTCTTCGGGCTTTTCCTCGTTAACACCCGCAAAAGTATTGGCTCGATATCGGGCAAATCTCTCAATAGGTGCCCTACTCGGTGTAGCATTAACAGAAATATTAGGACGATTCTGCCTCAAGTCGGACACCAACTGATCGAACATCCCCTTCATACTTAGGAGACATTCCCTCTGAACATCCTGTATAACCGGGGCTACTAACTCAGGGGCAGCTTCCACTAGAGGTGGTTCTTGTTCTTGAGGAGGATTCGGTTCCACCCTCACGTTTTCATTCTCATTAGAGAAGCCCTCGGGACTTTCATCTCCCAAGGCTAGTCTCGTATCTACCATACTACAAAAAGTAAACAAAATTCATTCAATTAAGCAAGAACACAAACAAGTATGGTATATAAAACTCCTAGATGGCTTAATTCAATCCTATATGATGCATGCACATTACTCTCGGTCCGAGAATCATGCAACCGAAAGCTCTGATACCAATAAAATGTGACACCCTCGTCCTAGGTTAGGAGGCAGGGGCATCGACCGGACTTATTACTTACAATTAGACCGAAAGTTGTATACATTTCGTTGACATTTCATTTATTTGCAATACATTATGAATCAATCTTGTGTAACACTTATCAATTTTGAGGCCAATTTAAAACTTTTTTGTACCTATACAATTTACCAATTCGATTAGTAAATTCCATTCGTATATCAATTTTAATTTCAATTGAGATTGATCTAAACTTCTAACCAAATTTTATTCGTTTAATCATCATATATTTTATCGTATTGATCAAGCAAAATTTTCAATTCTCAAGTTGAACCAAGATAACTAGGGGTATCGATACCCCTCATAGGGAGGTATCGGAACAAGGGTATCGAACCCCAGTTCGATACAAGTCAACTATGTTGACTCGTTGACCAAGGCTGAAGAGCCTAGTTCGATATGGGTATCGATGCAATTTCGTTACTAGAAGCCCCAGTATCGAACCTGGTATCGATGCTGGTCTTTCTCGTTGACTCGTTGACTATGACTGGGTAGCCTGGTTCGATACTGGTATCGATGCAATTTCGTTACTGAAAGTTCTAGTATCGAACCAGGTATCGGTACTGGTCTACTTGATGACTCTTTGACTTAAGGCTATGGTAGCCTGGTTCAATACTGGTATCGAACCAGGGAGCCCACAACAAGGCTCGGCATCGAACCATGCATCGATGCAATTTTATTACTGTCAAGGGTGGTATCGATACCCATGTAAGTGGTATCGATACCCCTGTCCCAATTTCCAGATTTCTAACTTTTTAAACACTTAGACACTACCAAAAGGGGTCATCTATGTGGTCTCAAACCATCCCTATTCTTTAAAGAACAATCTCATCATGTTTAGGTATCATTATTTATTTACCAATTCTATTATCTATCACCATTTCATCATTCATGTCATTATACCTATCACTCTACTACCAAGCTAACCCCTATGCCATATATCCCTCACTATGGTAACAAACATACCTATGTTATACTTTAAGGATTCTTATGTTATCCTACTTAATTCATGTTTATCATGCCAAGACAATTAATTACATACCATATGCAAAACACCAAGGCCTACCTAAGCAAACCATAAGCCAAAACTCAAAATATGCAATGCTAGCCTAAGGAGGTCATTACGCCTTATGGCTTACATACCAATTGCTCGAGTGACCATGAACCACTTATCAAAATGCATAAGCTAGTCTAGCATGATCACTAAGCCACCTTAAATTAGGAGTTAACAAAACATTGCAAAATACCATACATTGTTTGATTAGTGTCCTTGCTCCCGATCAATCTCAATCTAGCTCCTTATCTCGATAACCTGTTAGTTGGGAAGGAGGAAACAACGAGTGGTAAGTACTATGAAGTACTTAGTGAGGCAGCCCTAGTCTAACCATATTAGACTTAACACAATAACAAATACAACATGCTTCAAATAAGCAACCAAATCTAATTCATAGCAATAGTTAAACATGGTAATTGTTTAACATGGCAATAGTTAACATGGCGATAGTTTAGCATGGAAATAGTTTAACATGGCAATAGCTCGGTCACTAATCAAATTTATCAATAGCTCAATTTCATGGTTAACAAGCTCCTTATAATTAACATTTATATCATGCAACCTAATATCATTATCTATATGCTCAAGCTAGCATAAAAATCAATGCATATAACTTATTAATCCTTTTTCGTTTCTCAAGTTTCATAGAGCATTCATAACAAGGGATACTTATAGCCATATAGACAATTTCAATATCCATTAACCGATTCACAATTCAAGTGCTACACTTAGCAACAATTCCGTTTCAATGTTCCATAGCAAATCTTATCAATTTTCAATGCTTCTCAAGCCAATACATGTACATATAGTTCATATTTAAACCTTTAATCTTTCAATTAAGTTCGTGTGATGCCTTGGTATAGTTAGACAAGGTAAGCGAGTCAACAAGAGTGTCAAAAAGACATTAACAAGAGTGCCACAGGCACTAACAAGAGTACCACAAAGGTACTAACAAGAGATACCCATGGTATCTAACAATTGGTGACTAACCACCAAATCACAGTACCCACAGTACCAAACAAGAGTACCGAAGTACTAAACAAGAGTGTCGTAGCACTAAACAATGAGCTCAAGACCCTAGGCATGTCGTACTACCTATGACCAACTATCAACCAAGGCTCAATAATATTTTCATTATCCATTTTATCATTCAATTCATATTTATCAAGTTCTTGTCATTAAGAGTAAGAATCCAAGACATGTTATCAAGCAAGGCATTTATATCATATCACAAGTAATAGGCATATCAAATTATCAAGCAATTGATCATATCACCAATAACATGCTCCATGCATGATTCGCGTACCTGGCATCCTTAGCCGCGTGCCATACTTACCTCGGCATTTCCGAGCTATTCATATGTTCTAGGCTAGTACTAACAATTTAACAAACAATTCATTAACATTAGCCTCCTTCCCTTTTTACCGAATATAGATTAATCCATTTACATGATAAAATCGGATCAAATAAACAAATAGATGGTTAGGACCCTAGGTCCTAACCCTAAGGTTTGCTACACTTACAATGTTTCCAAGCTATTAAGCATTGTAGATCGTAATCCATTTGCCTCGTTTCCTCTCTACTTCGAGCCTCTCTTGTTCTTCAATATCCTCTTCTCTCGGATTCTCAAGCCAATCCAATATGATTTCCTAATAAATTTCCCCTTCTATGCAAAGAATTGAAGCTCTATTTCTCAAGCTCCCATGAACATTTTCTCTCTTCCTTTTCTTTGGTATTCACGTGAGAATGGGGAGGAAGAAGAGAAAATTAGTTGGTTTTGTTTGATTATTAATTGGGTGTGGAATGTCCATTTTACCCTTAATGACATAACTAGTCTTGGTTTATTACGAAGGGTAGTTTAGGGAATTCTTATGTTTATCATGCAACCTTCACCTTTCTCATTTAATTCAATTAAGTCCCTTACTCTTAATCCAATTATCACATGATTCGGTTTAATCTATAATTGATTCGAGTCATTTTACTAACCCAGTTTTGGGGTGTTACATGTAGTTTAGAATTTAGGGGTTTTATGAGTAGGTGTATTTATTCTTGAATACTTTGACTACCTGAAATATTGTGTATCAAGTCTTTCGAGTATTGAATTTTTGGTCTGTTTTCGATTCGTAATTTCTAGGTATCCATAATCGGGTACCCATAAAACTCACGTACCTACAAAATCAAGTGTTGGGTACTTGATTTACATTTTTTATTTATTTATTTTTAAATTTGAGTGTTTTATCTTGGTAAGATTTTAACGAGACACATTATCCAATACAAATTAGTGATTTGAAGTTAATTTTAAGATAGAAATATTTTGATATATATTAAAATATATTACTAAAAAGACGTTAAAAATATTAATCTCGTTACATTTTTTTTTGTAAATTTTAAAACTTAAAAGTACATAATATAAATATAAAAAGAATTTAGAGATTTAAAATTAATTTTAGGATAAAAATATTAATAAACTTAAAACTAAAAAATATAAATATATTAAAAGTAACAAGTCACGCGTTTATAAAAATTTTGGCCAAGACTTGATCAATTACCTGGAAAAAATCTCGAATCAGATACTTGACTTGGTCGAGTAATTTTTTAAAAAAATATACATTTTTTAGTTCGGATCCACAAACCCTGTAATACTAAGAATTATCTAGACTCGTTAGATGATATGATGAACCAGATTAGATGATTCGATCAAATTTTGAAAATTAAAATTTAACTGAATATTTTTATGTGATAAAAATATAAAAAATATATAGTAAAACCCTTAATTAATATTCTAAAGGTTTGGTGAAATTAACTTTGTCACGAGATTTTAATATAAGACATTTTGGGTTGGTGATCAAAACATAAAATTTTAAAACTATTTTCTAAAATTAAATACGAGATAAATCTTAAAATCTTTGCTTTTAATCTGACTTTCCTTCAAATTTGGTTAATTTTAAATAAATTTTTAATTAAAGAATTAACAGGTTTTAATTAAAGAGAGATATTTATTTCTTA
The DNA here is from genome assembly GCA_035048815.1 of Abelmoschus esculentus. NCBI lineage: Eukaryota > Viridiplantae > Streptophyta > Magnoliopsida > Malvales > Malvaceae > Abelmoschus > Abelmoschus esculentus. The sequence continues at coordinate 133,230 of JAUCBN010000002.1, forward strand.
AAATCATTTTATGTAACATTTTTCTCTCAAACTTTCCTCAACCAAACACTCATTTTCTTCCTCATATCTTCAACTAATGGCTTTGATTTCTCAATATTTTAATTGTAAATGTTTTTTAATCATTTACAAAACCTTATGTAAAGACTTTGCATTGTCGACGAAAAAATCATTGAATTTAGCTTTTAATCAATTTAAAGATTATTTTAAGAGTTTAATTTAAGATTAAAACATTATTTTAAACTTACAAGTAAATAACGAAATACTTCTCTTTTTTTGGTTTGACAAAATGATTGACGCATTTATTTTAATGATATGAATGCATATTATTATATGTATATTTTGAGTATATTTTATACTGAATTTGATTACGTGTAGATGATAAATTTATTTAAAAAATGATTCATGAAAGTAGAATACTTGTTAATACATGATTTAATGTATAACAACATACACTCCCTTCATGTATCAATTCACTAATTTGTTACTAGAATTAACAATGAAACAGTTGTATCATCGTACTTCAATCTATACCGATATCCCTTTGTACTGATACTAGCCTCATTCATGCAAATATGCATGCCCAGAATTTTATTTCTGGAGTTGAGTTTTTTTTTTTTATATATTTATTTTGCCCCTTAAATTCAATAGTTAAACCTCAAATTAAGCCTACAAGTTATGGAAAGATTATTAACAGTGGCGGATGTATATGTAGCTGAGGATGGACCCGTGCTTACCCTAAAATTTTAAAAGTTTATATATTTATCTTTGATTTTTGAATTTTTTATGAATTAGTCCTTAAAATTTTTAAAATTTTATGATTGTGCCCACTCTAGAATTTTAAGAGTTTTATGACTTGTACTTATCTTAAAAAATATTTTGATTTGTGCCCACCCTCACATATAGTTCTCAATCCGTTACTGAATTTATTAAGTAGATTTTTATCAATTTTAAATTTTGTTAACATCAAATTCATGAGTTGTCATTAAAGATCAACCAAAATTCAAATAAACCAACAGCTTCAAATCATGCATTAAAGCCTAACTTTATGAATTTTAAGAAAATAATAAAAGTTAATAGTTGTCTGATTTCTAGAGAAGAGACCACCAAGCTTTCAAGTAAAGCCTTCTCTTTTTCTAGAGTTTTGGAAGGTTAAAGCAAATGATTACTTGTTGATGGCATATAAGATTGAAAAATAAGATGGGAATGCTTAGTATATGGTTTATTACATTTGAAATTGGTTTAAATGAAGGTAAGATGTTTAAAATAAAATATATTGACAGGGAACAATGATTTTATTAAATTTTGTTGGTACGTCGTAAGGTTTAAAATACTCTATAATAAATAATCTCATGTGTCTCAAAGGAGAGATTATATCATAGGCCCGGCCTACCACGTCAACGGTGGTCCCTAGTCAATGAAAATCATCTATTCCGCCACTAATCAACCATGTAATTAATATAATTTTCAAAAATTATATTTTTAAAATGACATGTAAATTATGGGTGAAGATTCATTGGTTGAAAAAAAAATGAGTTGACAATTAGTGGTGAAGTGGGTGATTATTATTAGATGGGACCACGGCTGACGTGGTAGGCCGGGCCTATGATATAATTTCTCGTCTCAAAGAGTTGCGATTGTAGTATTTTCTCCGCCATAAGAACCATAACGGTCTAGAGGTTAATTGTGTTGTTTACTCCCGTTGTAGAATATTATAAATCATAATTGTTAAGGGGTTAAATATGTTATTTGCTCCGATTAAGGATGTATGTTTAAATGGGCTAAAAAATCACTTGTGAATTTTGTACATTCGATGTGTTTTTCAAAATAAAATAGTTTGGTTTTAGGTCACGTTAATGTCAATATACTAGTTGATATATTATGATGGATAAATTATAATTTATATAATATGATTTATATATGCGGTGCTCTTTAAACTTTACAATTATAAAACTATGCATGCGAATACGTAAACTGAGGCTTATATATGAGATTATACAAACTGATTTATACATTATTTGTTCTTGAGTTTGAGACAAAAGATTTTACTAAAAAGATTATTTATTAAAATTAAATATATAATATGAATTAATTCAGATTAATTAGGTAGTAAAGAATCGGGAGGACAATCGAATACTTAAAATGTACCAAGGTGCGTGAACCCGGCCGGACCCAAAAAATGCCCTAAACCCTCACAATTGGAGTTGGTTTTACGAGGATTCTTGTGGCAACTGGCAGAGCAAAGCGAAGACTGAACAGAAACTAACCCAGCACCTCGCTGTTTCAGATCCTCTGCTGTTCAAATTCTTCACAAACGAACCCAATGGTCGATACCTCGGTTTCCGAAGAAGCCACCATGGAAGGTCAATCACCCAAGCTCGCCTCCATTCACGCTGGCGACTCCACTGTCTGGGCCGACGCTTCGCCTCTCATTCAAGCTGCCTGTACAGGTTCGCTCTCTCTCCCTTTACCTTTCTTTGTTTTTGTCCCCCCCCCCCCCCCCTGAATTCTTATGTTTCTTTGTAAGGAAAAAAGTCAAAAGGAAAGTAGAGAAAGGAAAAGCCTTCCTTTTTAATTTGATTGGGAAATATAACAGTTAATCTCTAAACCCTTTTTATTCCGAAGGGTGGAAGGTTGTTTTTTTTATTAGAGAGTTTAGATATGGAAAAGAGAAGGTATTTGCTTTATGAACGTTAAGGTTTTCTCTCTTTTATTTGTGATCACCCAAAGCGAGAAAATTATTATTGAATCAGAGTCTGTTTTTAGCGACTAAATCTTATCAATGGTGTTGTCGAGCTATGCAAAATATTAAGCGGAAATGTTGCTTTCACTTTACCACGTAGCTGTAATGCAATGTTTTGTGATCATAGGTCTTAGAGATGGAGAGCTCATTCACGGGGACAATTTCAATCTTTTTGCTGCCATGTCTGCTTTAGAGGTAATGATACTTGATTATTGATCAATATCATTATCATGTGATTCCTTTCTCATTCTTATAGTGTGTTGGAAGTTATCATTATCTTAAGATGATACTTACAATCTTTTCTGAATGAGGGCGGGTTGCAATTGTCATACTCGAACGTCAAGACAAACACAAAAACAAATGCTCCCATTTAATATATATTAATTGATTTGCTTTTTTCTTGTTTAGTTTAAGTTTTTCCCTATTTTTTATGTTCGAATTATATGGTTTCAATTGACAAGTTTTTGCATATTTTTATTAGATAATGGATCCAAAGATGGATTCGGGTATTGTTTGTACATACTATTCTATTGATGAGGCCATTGAAAATGGTGCTGCTCCTATTCCTATTAGCCTTGACAGCACTATTGACGTCCAACGCACTATCGATATCATGGATCATCTTCTAGCTTGTGAGGTATTATCTGGCCCATTCTTGGTTCATTTTTTTATTGCTATATTGCACATATATGGTTGTTTTAGTTGGTCTTGAATTTATTCACCTATTCCAAACTGTCCCATATGCAACCGAATAATCATTCCTGTGCCTAGAATGAGATTTTCCCCTCACATTTTTAATGATTTTGCGTTTATACTTGTTCTGTTTGTGCTTATGCTGCAGCCTTCTACTTGTTTCCTTTCTCCTTTTTTTTTAATCTAAATTGAAGTCTTTCATGGCAGGCAGCATGGCATAAGGGTCATTCCTTGGCACAAACTGTCTTTTCTTGCATCTATCTTCTGAGGCTTGATAGGACTGCTCCGCATTCCTTACTGCATTCTTATTGCAGAATTATACGCGCCACCTGCAAGGCAGTAGTGTCAGTTGTTTCAGATGCCCGTACCCATGAAGTAAAGTATTCCAACAACTCTTTTGCCTCTTTCCATTTGAAAAGAAAACATAAGGCTTCTGTTTTTTCACGTTATTCACAAGCTAAATCATTGGGGATGACATCTATCAGCTGTTCTAAGATTAAGATTAAAACTTATTTTCAAATTTGCTTCTAGTTTTGATATTGAAGGTGTCAGACCTGAACAAATTTTATATATTGAAATAATTGGTCCTCTTATCCCTCCCTCCCAACACTCCAAAAGACCTTGGGGGTATAACGAAAAAGGATGGGCTAAGTAGACAAGAATTAGTTCAATCAGTGTACTTATTGTAGAATTGTTCTTCATTTAAAAATATTATCTCATACTCTGGTGGTAGAAGAGTTTGTATTGCATTCACTATCATTATTCATTTGTTCTAGTTCTTGAAATCGTGATTAAAACTGCATGATCAGTTGTGAACACATTCATTTGACAGGAGGAGGATCTTTTTACAATGACATATGGTCTTCCTTTAAATGGGGATGGAGATGATAAGTGCTTGTCAATGTTAAATGCTGTTGAAGAGACAATATCTCGCCAGTTACGTGCATGTAAAGCTGCATCATCAAAAAGATTATCAGAAGGTAGTTATACTTATCCTTGGTTTTTATTCGTTTCAGGGAATCTTTGTATCTGAAAAATCACATTATAAATGACCAGCACAATGTTCCTAATTTGCATCGGTCATTATGATCTATTGTACTCTTTAAGCTTTCTTGCATTTGCTATGTGTGATATTTTACAGAGAAGTCGATTATTTCTGAATTATTGTGTTAAAACTTTTGTAAATTGGTACACTGGTTGATAACCTAAAGCTTATATTTATTTTTGGTCTTTAGTAAGATAAATCTAGTTCTAATTTTTATGTATATTAATATAGATCCCATGTTCTAATTTTTTATGGAATTTATCATATTATGAGGGGAATGATAAATGATGAAAAGATTCACAAGAAAAATAGTAAAATGTGTTGCACAGCTTAAGATTTCATCTTAAAGATAGGTCATGTTATGCAAACATTGGACTGTACTTGATTTTTCCTTTGGACTCAAAATAGAATGTTTTGCATTAACTAGTCATTCCATCATTAATGAGCTTCTCTGAAAAGAATTACCTTCTGTCTAAATTCTTGTTTATAATCTTCATTCACTGTGAACTTCTGTCATAGATTATTTCTTAAAGATCATTAAATATTTAAAATACAATTCTCTAATTAATCAAGTTTCTATTTTGATGCAGATTTGGAGCCATTACAGTCCAACCCCAATCTGGAAGAAGGATTCTGCAAAGCTTTGTTGTGCCGTTTACGCTTTCGTAAGGTCTTAAGCTGTGTTATTCTTTTTTTTTACTTCTCTGAATATGTTCTTCAGTCTGGTTGTGCTTTTGTCTAGAAGATTTGCAGGCCTTTGAAATTTCTTTAGTGGATCTCATTTCCTGTAATCTCTTATTTCCTGAACATTCAAAGCTTAGATTGTTCATCGCGTACAATCTGAAAATTCAATAAATTATGTATAGTTTCCTAATTTGAAATTTTGAGATAACAGTTATTAATATGGGACAGTACATTAAGGGGGGTATATCGTCACACATGGAATATAGTTCCATTAAATTATGTATAGTTTCCTAATTTGAAATTTTGACATAGCAGTTATTTATATGGGACAGTACATTAAGGGGGTATATCGTCACACATGGAAAATGTTATGTATGTTGTTTTCCAAACTTATATTGCCAAAAATCTATTTGGTTTTTTCTTCTAGCAAATGTTATTTACTCTGGTGACATTGTCATCTGTTTTATTGTTTCTGACAAACGTATTAAGTGTATAATATTAACCGTCCTTTGCTTTGCTTTCAGCATTTTTTCCATGTCCTTGCCTGCATGAAACGACCTCAGGGGAGAGGTTTGGAGTCTGCAAGAAAACATATAGCTTCCTGCATGACAGAGCTGGAGTCCATTCTAAAATCAGCAGACTTTATAAGGTCTTGTTTTGTTGAATCTTGTGAAGGTGATATAGATGAGAAAACTACTGCTTCAGGTCATGAACCAATTGGATTTGATGCTATGCTAAACAGTAGATTATCTGCCCCCACACCACCACGTGCAATTAAAATTCTTAGTTGGAAAAAGGTTGGAGATTTTTGTAGTTAATTTTTATTTCTTTGAATATACTTTCATTATTACAATAATTGCTCTTTTGTTTCTTTGGCAGGCGGTTGAGTATTTTGTAAAACTTCTTCATGACCTTGATGTTATTTGCTCTTACCCATTGGATCCTCATTTAGAAAGCCTTCTGCGCTTTGTGGTTCTGTTCCAGAAATCTCAACCTGATTTGGTGGCACGATCTCATCTGCAGGTCGAACTTTCTTGACTCCATTTTTTATTGGACAACTGCCCTTATGAATTACTGTTTCTAAGCATCGTATTTTCAGATGCGTAATCTTGTGAATATTGTTGAACAGCTTCTATTGGTTCAAGATGGGAAACTCTGTGGGCGTGATCCTTTCTTTGCAGTGATAACTAAAGCTGCTGCATTGCCTGAAGCCACCAAAAACCATGATATTCAGAAGAATGAATCTATTCTGCAGCTAGGAATGGTTATGACAATTATCATTATGCCATATGTTCACTGTTGTTTTCTAGTACAGTTTTATTATGGATGTTGCTATAAGTTCCCTTAGGGCACTTGCTAAGGTTGGTTGAGTTACTATTTGTGGCGGATCCATAAATATTTTTGAGAGTGGGCACACATGAAATCTCAAAATTTCAGGGTAGGTAAAAGTTATAAATTAAAAAAAAATCTAAGGACTAACTCATAAAAATTGAGAAAATTGAAGCAAAATGTGTGAAGATTAGAAAGTTCAGGGTGGGCTCATGCCCACCATAGTATGCACTTTCATCCACCACTGGTTACTAGTAATAGTAATAATTAATTTCATGAACTCCGATCTTGTTGACAATAATAGCTTACCTAATACAGCATCTATACGAGTGCCCTTACATCGCTCATTATCAAAACCCTTTTCAGATGATATATACATTTATTTAGCTTTCCTCTTTGGAGTTAGAAGAATAAGGCTACTGTCTTGATCAGAACGCTAAGATTTAATGTTGCATACATCAAGGTTTGAAAATGTTTTTTCATCTAATACATATGGAATGCTATTATTTATTCCAGTTGGTAATGAATTTGCTCAAAGTACTTTGTACAAATGCTGCCTGGCAGAGGCGTAAGCTTGGGAGATTTTTGCAAGATTGGCGTGTCATCTATGTACAGGTTTGTACTGTGTCAGATTTCCAAATGCATCTCATTGCATTGTTGCTATCCTCACTAACACACCGAACCACACATCTGTTTGTTCTGTTTAAATTTAGCACATCTAATTTCCTTTGCTGTGCTGTTTTTCTCATGACTTTAACATGGATGCCTCCTTCGTTTATCAGGGACATAGCCAAGGGCTAAGTAATCCTGAATGTTTTATTATTTGCATGCATGATTTTCTTAAGTTTTTTTTTCTTCTTTTTATTATTAGTGTCTGCATCTTTAAAGCACCTGATTCATGAGATCAAACAGATGATAAAAAAGAATTGGATTTGGAACTTTCGTCACATTTCAAGACAAAAAACTTGTAGCTGATTGGTTGGTTAAATGGAGCTTAGGCAACATAGGGGGTTGAGAACTATTGATGAACTACCGCAAAATGCCATTAGCCTGTTAATGGCTGACATGGTGGGGGTGCTTTACTGAGGATTAGTTTTGTCTAGTGTCTTTTGATTATAGGCTTTCCCATTTACACCAAAAATTTAAGCACACCTTTACCTCTTCCAATCAGGAAATAAGAAAACAAGAATTCTTTCTTTTTTGTGTTATATTACCTTGTCCTATGAATGTGCACATTGACTTTGTTAACTTTCAACAGCTATTGAGTAAATCTATCTTCTTCTTCTTTTTTTTACTTTATGTGCTGCATGTCTCAATAATTAGACTTCCTTTTTTTTTGTTGTTGTGCCTTTCAAATATTAGCTTGAGCTTGCTTTCAGAAATGAGTTTGGAGAAGTGTCTAGCGGTTCAAATGATGAGGTGTGTTACTCTTTCACTTTTTGTTTTTTGAATCAATTCTTTTATTTTTAAAATTTATTTTACTTTTTATCATTTGTTTTGCATTAGAGAAAAAAGAGTTGTTAGATTATATTATTTTTTTAATTCCTTTTTTAATATATTATAAAATTGAGGGAAAAAATTTATCAGCACTTTGTTCGAAATAAATTACTATTTTTTCTTCATTATCTATTATTAGAATTCTATTATTATTATTATTATATTAAAAAGATATTTATTAATTTTATTACTTAAATACTTGGGGCCAGTTTAACATTGTTTTTGAAAAGTGCGGTGAAAAAAATACTTTTAAAAATTTCTTTAAAGAAGTGCTTTTGGATTTTTGGATTTGAGATTTAAATATATAGTATTGTTGTCAAAAAGTGTTTTTAATAAGATAAATGACCATTTTAGACATTATATTGTAAGTTATATATATAAATGTGTTAAACAGAGAGTTGAAATACTCTGTCGACTTAAATTTTATTCGAATACTTAAAGTCTAATATATAGACTCTAAGAGAAGAGTTTACAATAGAATAAACTACCTATCTCAGATAGGTTTCTAACATAATTTAAAGATAGATAAACTAACTAATAAAGCTCCTAAGAAATAGGTATTTATCTCTAGGTGATAAGATCCTATAAGATAGGAGACTTAATCCTAATAGATATAACCAACACTCTCCCTCAAACTGGTGTATATACATTGTATATACCCAGTTTGGACGAAATTTCATCAAAAGTTGATCTTGGAAGAGCTTTGGTGAAGATGTCCACAAGCTGCTTTGTTGTGGGAACATACTTCAAATTAGCTACTCCATTGTTGACCTTCTCATAAATGAAGTGTCTATCTATCTCGATATGCTTCGTACGATCATGTTGAACCGGATTTTTGGCTATGCTCATAGCTGATTGACTATCACTCAGAACCTCAAAACTTTCTTCATTATCTAACTCAAGTTCTGAGAGTACCTTCTTAATCCATATTCCTTCACAAATTCCAAGAGCCATTGCTCGAAACTCAGATTCTGCACTACTTCTAGAGATAACAGACTGTTTCTTGCTTCTCCATGTGACAAGATTGCCCCAAACATAAGTACAGTAGCCACTGATAGATCTTCGATCAGTTAATTCACTTGCCCAACTAGCATCTGTGTATACCCTTACACTTCTGTCTTGACATTTTCTAAAAATAAATCCTGCTCCTGGTGTGGACTTTAAGAATCTCAAGATTCTATTTACGGCTTCCAGATATTCTTCTCGGGGATCACTCATATATTGACTAACAATGCTAACTGAGTAAGCAATGTCAGGTCGAGTGAGTGAGAGATAGATCAATTTCCCAACAAGTCTCTGGTACATTTCTTTATTTATAAGATTTCCTGCTCCTTCTTTGCTAAACCTTAGCCCTGGATCCATTGGAGTATCACTTGGTTTACAACCAAGCATTCCTGTCTCGGTAAGAAGGTCCAGCACATACTTGCGTTGGTTTATAACTAGTCCTTCCTTGGATCTTGCAACTTCCATGCCTAGGAAATACCTCATGGTTCCTAGATCTTTGATCTCGAATTCTCTTGCAAGGTTCTCTTTTAGTTTCTCTATTCCTTCATCATCATTGCCAGTAACAATTATATCATCAACATAAACAATTAAAAGTGTAATTTTACCATTTAGGGCCTTTTTCTTGAAAAGAGTATGATCAGCTTGACTTTGTACAAATCCACTTTGGACCACAACTTTAGCAAATCGATCAAACCAAGCTCTTGGAGACTGCTTTAGACCATATAGAGACTTTTTGAGTTTACAAACAATATTCTTGTTAATTTGTCCTTCTAATCCTGGTGGCACCTCCATGTACACATCCTCCTTAAGACTCCCATTCAAGAAGGTATTTTTTACATCTAATTGATGTAATTTCCAATCCATGTTTACAGCAATCGACAAAAGAACTCTTATAGTATTTAATTTGGCTACTGGAGCAAAAGTCTCCTGATAGTCTATGCCATAGGTTTGTGAGAAACCTTTGGCAACTAGCCGTGCTTTGTACCTGTCTATGCTCCCATCTGACTGAAACTTTATAGTAAATATCCATCTACAACCCACTGCATTCTTTCCAACAGGTAGATCTGTCAACTCCCACGCGTCATTCCTTTGTAAAGCCTTTATTTCTTCTTCTACAGCTTTCCTTCACTTTGGTGATTGAAGAGCTTCTGTCACATTCTTTGGTATCATCTCATGATTAACATTAGCAATAAAAGTCCTGAATTCAGACTTTAGTTTTCCATATGCTAAATATTAATTTATAGGATGTACCGTGCACTTCCTTACCCCTTTCCTGATGGCAATAGGAAAGTCATCGAGGTTTGTATCAATAGTCTTTGGAAACCCTTCACTGCTCTCTGTTCCAGCATCACTAGCCCCTCCTTTGCTCTCTGTTCCAGCATCATTAGCCCCTTTTTCAGCAACAGAAATTAAATCTGGTTGTTGGACATTACTAGGCTGACAAATTTCTTCCACTGTAGTTTTTTTCCTCCTTGAATACACCTTAAGTTCAGATGGTAAGGTGTCAAGACCTTTAGTGAATGGATTTTTCGAAGTGGGTGGTGTTTTACAAGGGCTTGGACTAGATTGCTGAGATAAAGAAGGGTTTAACTCCTCAACTGAGACATTTGGTATTTGTGGATCAATAGCAACTGTGGGAACATTAGGACTGTTAGAACCAGTAGGATCATTATTGCTAGGACCAGTACTGCTACTGGAACCAGTGGGATTGTTGGAACTAGTAGGAACTGGTCTGTTGCTGGAACCAGTGGAATTAATACTCGGTTGAAAGGTTATATCAAGCTGAAAATCTTTATGATTATGATTCTCCCCCTGAATTTCAGCTTGAGAGAAATATGGTGTATTTTCAAAAAAGGTGACATCAAATGACATAAATGTTTTCCTTGTAGATGGGGAATAACATTTATATCCTTTTTGAGTAGGTGAGTATCCTATAAACACACATTTGAGAGACTTAGGATCCAACTTGCTTCTAGCATTGTGATGTACATGAACAAAAACAGTACATCCAAATACTCGAGGAGGAATTTTGGAATATACTGGTTTAAAATGAGGAAAAGACTGAAAAAGGACCTCTGTAGGGATTCGAAAATCAAGGGTCTTACTTGGCATACGATTGATAAGATATGTAGATGTAAGAACAATATCCCCAAAGATATTTAGGTACAGAAGTAGTAAACATTAGAGACCTGGTAACCTCAAGAATATGTCTGTTTTTCCTCTCTGCAATTCCATTTTGTTGGGGAGTATTGATACATGAAGTAAGATGTACAATCCCTTTGTCCACAAGGAAAGACTGAAGAGAAGTACTCAAATATTCACTTCCATTATCACTGTGAAGGATTTTAATCTTTGTGTCAAATTGAATGAGAATTGTTTAATAAAATTGGCGAAAAATAGAATCAACCTCAGATTTTTCTTTCATAAGGAAGACCCAAGTGGTTCGAGTGGAGTCATCTATGAAAGAGATGAACCACCTATATCCAGATAGACTTTTAACAGAACAAGGACCCCAGATATCACTATGAATAATAGAAAAAGGGTTAGTGTGTTTGAATGATGCAGGGGAATAAGATTGTCGAGTATGCTTAGCTAGTTGACAAAATTCACAAGAAAATTGAGTAGAAATTTTATTAAGAAATAAAGCTGGAAACATTTTTGACAAGTAGGAAAAACTAGGATGGCCTAAACGATAGTGCCATAACAAAACATCATTAATTCCTAAAGCTGAATTCCTAAGTTGGGTGGACAAGGCCATAGTTTGGGATGCATGGTTTTGAAGGATGTAAAGACCTTTGTCAAGCCTAGCATTGCCAATCACCTTCTTCAATTCCTGTTCCTAAAAAACACAACCACCAGAACCAAACACCACATTACAATTGGAATCACGAATTAACTTACTTATGGATAAAAGATTGCAAGTAAGTTTTGGAAAATAGAGCACATTATGAAGCACCAAACCATTAGTCAATGTGACTGAACTAGTCCCTTTCACACAATTAAGAGAACCATCAGCAATACGAATGGATGCTGGCAACCTATTCTCACCATAATTTTCCAGTAAAGATCTATTGCCTGTTATGTGATCTGTCGCCCCTGAGTCCACTATCCAAGGGACTGATTTATTAGAGAAACCAGTACCTGCATTAGCAGCGAAAGCCTCTGTGGATGGTTTGGCTGACATGGAGCTGAGAAGTCTCTGTAGTTCCTCAATTTGCTTAGGACTAAAGTTGTTGTCCGAGTCTCTTTGAGTAACGATGTGAGCCTCTTTGTGAACTGGAGGTCGAGAGGACTTCAAATCACTAGGTTTTCCATGCAATTTCCAGCACTTATCCACCATATGTCCTACCTTTTTACAGTGTTCACACCAAGGACGATTCCTCTTTTGTGGAACTCTAAAATTGGAACTGGTTACCAAAGCAGAAGCATCAGATTGCAGGCTTGCTGGTAGCATCACTTCTCGTTTACTTTCCTCTCTTCTTACCTCAGAGAAAACCTCTCGAACCAAAGGAAGAGGTTTTGAAGCTAGTATTCTCCCCCTTGCCCCATCAAATTCATCATTCAGTCCTGATAGGAACTGAAACACACGTCTCTGATTCTTTTGTTTGTTAAAAAGAATTTGATCTTCTTGACACCTCCACTCAAGATTCTCATACAAATCTATCTGCTGCCAATACTTGTTCAATAACCCATAGTATTTAATAACAGAAAGTTCTCCTTGTCGAAGACTTTTGATCTGATTTTCCACCCCAAACAACTCTGAAGTGTTATCAGCACTGGAATATGTATCCCTGGCTGCAATCCAGATCTCTGCAGCAGTCTTGTATAGCATAAAATTCTCTCCAACTTCAGGAATCATCGAGTTGATGAGCCATGACATTATCATGGTGTTCTCACTCAACCAAGTGTTGTACTTAGGGTTTGTAGGGGCTGGAATAGGTGAGGATTCATCAAGATATGCTTCCTTTCTTCTGCCAGTGATATATAAGCGAACAGATTGAGACCACGGAAGGTAATTGTGGCCATTCAATTTGTAAGTTGTAATAAGGGTGAGAGATGAATCAGAAATTTGAGACTCTGATTGTGAAGGATTGTTTTGACTACTAACCTCAGAAGTCGACTGATCTGGGTTAGTCATGATGGGATGAGAGAAAAAAGAAGAACAACAGATCGATACTCAAAGGAATAGAGACAGATGAAGGATCGACCTAACTGATACCATGTTAAACAGAGAGTTGAAATACTCTGTCAACTTAAATTTTATTCAAATACTTAAAGTCTAATATATAGACTCTAAGAGAAGAGTTTACAATAGAATAAACTACCTATCTCAGATAGGTCTCTAACATAATTTAAAGATAAATAAACTAACTAATAAAGCTCCTAAGAAATAGGTATTTATCTCTAGGTGATAAGATCCTATAAGATAGGAGACTTAATCCTAATAGATATAACCAACAAAATGATACCTAATTTTTTTAATGTTAGAATATATAAAATATATCAACTTAAATCATCATAAAAATATAAAAAATATTTTATTAATAAATATATATTTTTCTAATAATTATATGTATTCTATGAAAATATAATAAATTTAAAATATTTTAATTAATATGTATAATTTTTAAATTAAAAATATTTTATTAATTGTATCTTTATAAAAATTATAAATTTATAAATTATAAATAAAACAATAGTAATGAAGGTTAAATTTGCAATTTAACTCTCAAAAGCACTTTTTCAATCATAAAAGCTAGAAATTTTAGTTTTTGCGTTCGGGTTGAAAATCACTTATTAAACACAGTTTTTTTCCAAAAGCTACCCGTTTAGTATTGCTTTTGATCTCAAACCAACTTTTGGAGCTAAAAGCTGATTTGAAAAGCAATCTAAACACACCCTTATTTTAGATCAAGAAATTAATATTAATTTTCATATAAATTAATATGATAAAAAAGATTTATTTTTAAATATTTATTTATTTAAATAAAACATTAAAATTATATATTTAATTAATATATATTTAATAGTTTTTAAATTTATATATAGTGGAAATATTTTAACATTTATAATATAATTATCATATTTTTAAGTGCAAAATGTGCTCTAAGATTAATTTATAAATTTTTAGGATAAAAGCGCCTTGCCTACAAAAGGCGAGTGCATTCGCCTAGCACCTTGGTTTTAAAGAACCATCGCACCTCAAAGCGCCCAACACTTTTTAAAACTAAGCTAATAAAAAGTTTGACTTGATAGATTTCACAGATATTGTTTGAATCAGGATCGAGATTTCAAATTTTGAGAAGTACAGGGATTGAAAATGATTAATTTAGAGTATATGGATCAAATCCACAACTTTCACATAGTACAAGGACTAATTGAAGAATTTGACCATTCACAATTAACAAAATTACTAGCTTCTTAAATAGATACCGAAATTTAGCCATTCTAATTTGTATGTGCTGGAATTTCCTCTTTTCCTTTTTCTCTCTGAGCATTACTTTTGTAAAGCTTGAAGGAACCATTCTAGGTAATAAGTATAAATTTTATAATAAAAATATGAAATTTCGTTATGAGTAGCCATGAATTGTCTCAGAGTAGCAAATTCATATATGTCCGGTGGTGTACTTGTTTTAAAAAGAGATTGTGACCTCTGGGGCACTTAGCTGCAAATTTATTTCTTGAGATGTTTTAGAGTGGAAAATGCAGCTTATAGCAATAAATTTTAACATTCATGAAATTACAACATCTTTGTTGCAATACAAATGCGCAGAAAATAGATATGTTAAGTCAGTAGGTTCTCAGTTAATGGGTAACATTTAATGAAGTTTGTGCTTCAGAACATTACAATGAAATATAAATTGTTGGGTCTTCATTGATATACTTTTTCTTGCTTTAATTTCTTAGGCAAGATTGATACGTAAAATTTGGAGAAAGGTTTATTATATAAATGTCCTTTTTGTATTGCACAAGTACGGCTCTTTTTTCAAATCAAGATAAATTAATACACTTTTAATGTTTCTGTTTGAGCAGAATGGACTATATATTAGTCCTATTATGTAATAATATTTGCAAGCAACATTGTGTTGACACAAGGAAGCAGCCAGCTTTGCCAATATACAAACAAAAGAGCATAGAACTTTAGTAAAGTCAACAGAAAACCTTTTAGGTTCCACTGCTTTCATTACATTGTTCCATGTTGTCAGCGGGACAACATTTTATCTATTTTCTTTGTTCTCTTTTTATGCTTGACAAAAATTTCCTTGTGGTTTGCAGAATATATGCATGAAAATATTCCAACATATCCTCCTTTGGGTTGAAGAGCAAACATACTGGATAGCTTTTCGATTTCTCATATTGGGTTTTGAATTGGAACTTTATTCTACCAGTGAATACTGCATGGTATACTGGTACTTGTACGCTGTCTTAACCAAGCTCGCAGAGAAAACTCATCTTAAGATGGTTGTCAGCTATGACACTGGTACTCTTATTTTGCTATGATATTGTCTGAGGCACATGCGGTTTTGTTTTTCTCACCCAAAATATTAAACTAAAGTTTCATTAAATCTGATGTATTTTGTTTTTCCTTGTATGATCTGCATGACATTGTTATAAACAACCAAATTTATGAATGGTGTTATGACCAGCTAAACGGAAGGGGAAGAAAAAAAAGGACTCTCCTAAAGATTTGGTTAGGGAATCTCGGATCCCACCGGCAGTCTTGTTCCTTCAATGCTATATATGTCTTGCTGAAGGACTTACAATGGTAACATTACTTGTTTTATCTCGAAATTGTGATGTTTTAGTGATTGTGAAATGGCATAATCTTCCAGTCTTAGCCAGCCCTGTGTCGTATATCATCATGCATGAGAGAAAATAGTCTTCCAGTCTTATGCCTAGCAATTGTCAATTTTGGTTTAAACTGCGGATTTCTGAAAAGAAGTTGGTTTACAATTGTCCTCAACATGTATATATAAACAGCAGATGATGCTCATCTCTCATATCAATATTTTGCTTTAACATTGTCAACTCATGTTCTCTATTAATCTGTTCAGTCTCTTTCCAGATGCTTGCTGCTTTGAGGAATGAAATTTCGGTCTTCCAGAGTCCAGGCCCTTTTAATACCGAGCAGGAGGTGAAGTATTTAACTCCATATTTGTGCACACAAACTTATACCATCTGTCTCGCATGGTAAAAAGATATAAGTTGTAGCAACAGGGCTTTTCATAATCTCTTCCACCCTCCCATTTTTATATATTATATATGGATGAATCGCGTAAGACATTTATTTAACTACAAGCATTTGAATTAGAAGTTCACCGCGTTACATTCGAGAATGTGTTCTAGTTATTTTCATTAACTGCATTGTATTAAGTTCTCAACATTGTTAAATTCTATCCAGAAATTTGCTCAGCATTTTGAGCTTTTACAAAGGGCCTGCATTCCTGATCATGTTTCGTACCCGTCATACAACGAATCAACGACTCATGCTCGTTTTTCTGTGAGTATTTGATATCTGCCCCAATCAAACTCCACTCTAGGATTCTTCTATTATTATTATTATTATTATTTTTCTCATGCTTGGGTTTCGCACGAGTTTTTAATGCAGACACTAGCTATGTATAATTACTTCAAGGATGCTCAGAGGATTGCGAAGGAGGTCAAGAGTAGTTTCTCCAATGATCCAGACAGATTAGCAGAACTCCGGAAACTAGAACAGGTAGCAGAACACAACAGTGTTGCACAAAATCTCATCTGCCGGTTAGGATCCTTTGATCCGTCACTTCGGGTGTCTTTTGAGTTGAGCCATCATCCATTCTTTGCAACTGTTGTTGTCAAGAGATCTTGAAGTGTGCTTGTTTCTTTCAATGATCTCTGCCAATTTTTGAACACAGGTTTGAAAGGCATTTGAGTCCCCCTGGTGTAGCAATTGTAATATTTGTATGTTTTTTATTATATGAATAATATAACTGGAAATTAAAAGAAAAAACACAATTGCTTTTATGTTGTTTTTTGCATTAAGTATCCCTCTGGCTTCTTCCTTTTCAAGTGATTTTAGGTTTGCATTGCTAAAAGGTTGGTCTAATGAGCAAAAATAAAAATTTAATATTAAAGGTTATAAGTATATCGATAAACTACTACAAAAAATTAATTAATATTATACTATCAATTTTCTTTAATTAAAAGATGCACTATAGTAATCATTACAAAAAATTATAATATATAAAAATTGTATTACAAGGCACCAGGCTATCATAAAAAAATATCATACCACAAGACCAAAAAAATACCTTAAAGACAATCGAACAAATATACTTCTATATAAACTACTTATGTCTCTTCAAGTTAGCTCTTGAAAATATACTTCTGTCATGTTTGATTTCATGGAACCACATGGTACTTTAAACTAGCATAATCAAAAGCTTCTCTATGTTTCAAGGTTTCTGAACCTCCCTTCTGGCAATCTCTGTTTGTATCCTCTAGTTTAGTTCCTGGAACACATCTATGGCTATGCAGTTTAAGTTTTAACTAAACAGACTACCCTGTGAGGACCTTAATTTTCTTTCTCTACTTGGAACTCTATAACTATTAACTATGTCTCTTACAAACTCTTAAAATTTATTGAAACTGAAACATACTGATAATTCATAGATCTAAATATTCTTCCAGAGAACCAAAGATTTGGAGACTGCAGAGTTGCTTGAGCAGTTGCCACTTGCCAGCTTTGCAACGACTTCTCTTTCGTGTTCTTGGCTGTCAGGTGAGTAATTATTAAAGCCTCTTATTGTGCTATACATGGCTATGACATGAAAATGATGTCTGGTCGTGTTACTTCCATACCCCTCTGACCTGTGTCTTATAAAATCTTTATTCTTTTTAGTGGGAATGTTAATGGAATTTCTGTGCACCTGTTCATAATTTTGTAATCCGCTTGGCACTTTCAATGATATGTTACTTTTTAAACATACTACCCCATCTATAACACCCGTATTTGTAGGTTAATTTGGAAGTGACATTTCTCGTCTGTTTTTTTTTTTTTTGTCATTTCGAACAGGTTGCTTCTGAAAGTGTCAAACTTTATCAAGCTATAACTGATGGTATCTCGTAGACAAGGTAAGCTCCAGTATTAACTTTCTAAATAAGATGCTTTCTATTCAGTTAGTCATATATATGATACTCTAAACAATGTCAGTTCTTTGAGATGCAACGTCCTGATGCTTTGAGGGCTTTGGATATAGACAGGAGATCTGAGCAACAGGTAAATAGCTGTTCCAGTGCCTCTAGTATATTGTTTCAAAATGTAAATTTAAGAGGATTTCAAATTTTGGGGGAATTTAACACTATATTTGCAGGCAGAGAGGCTTTCAGAATTTTATGAAGTATGCAAAAGTCTTGATGTTGGGCGTGGAGAAAGGTTTATTAAGATAGAGCAGGTTAGGATTCTCTATCTTCAGTGCCTTCCGAAACAGTTCCTCCTCCCTCCTATTTAATTCTCTGGAGTTCTATTAATTACTAATTTTCTTTTTTTTTGGCATTTGTGTTGGAAGTCCCCTGATCCTAGGATGTGCTGGCCAATTGCCATTGAGCACAAGAAAACACCAGAGGTGCAGGAGGAACATTCACCATCACCTCCTCCTCCTCCTCCTCCTGAACCAGAGAAGGTGGAAAAAGTGAAAGAGCCTATTATTGAACCGCCTGATTTGTTGGTAATTCCGGTCCCGTTTTGTTATTTTACAGACTTTATTGTTCTCTAGTTTCATTATGTATTTCTTATTATCTTTTGTTCTTGTTAACTACTATGTTATATAAGACCTGGCAGTTCATCTGTATTTTGTCTAGTTTTCTTTTTTTTTTTCTCTCTAGGGTTTAAATTATCCATCCCCAGTTGCTTCAGAATTAGATGAGAAAAATGCTTTGGCATTGGCCATTGTTCCCGTTGGTGAGTTTCGAATCCTTTTCAGTATTTCAATGATACACTGCATGAAATTTCAAAAACTTGCTTACTGGTTTGGAGCACATAAACTGAAGTTGAATAGTTTTATTTTGTCTAAATCTTTGAATTTATAAGCTCATAAGCAATTTCTCTTGGTTTTTTCTTTCAAATTGAATAAACTGTGCTCAATGTTTTAATTCTTGTCTGGAAATTCCGTTTATGCTTCCATGGTGGTATTTCAGCCGAGCAAACAACTGCTGCTGCTGCCGTTCAAGCAAGTGGTGCTACAGACTGGGAGTTGGCACTTGTCACTGCTCCAAGCTCAAACGAAAGCGCCACAGCTGCAAGCAAACTGGTACTTTTACTTCTGTTCTCTCCTTTATGTCGGTTATAAATTTGCATGTTTGTTCAGATATAGGTAATACAACATATATGCATTTATGTTCCACTGACACTGTTTTAATAGTTTTCACCAAAAGGCTGGAGGACTTGACAAGCTTACACTGGACAACCTGTACGATGATGCAATCAGAAGAAGCAACCAGAATGTGAATTATAATCCATGGGAACCCCCAGCGCCTATATCCGGTGCAACGATGCAACAACTACCACAAGACCCTTTTTTTGCCTCGAATATGGTTGCTGCTCCGCATTCAGTCCAGATGGCAGCCATGGCGAATCAAGAGCAGGCTTTTATGTTGCAGCAGCAGCAGCAACAGCATATGATGATGATGATGGGGCCACAACTGCAGCAACCTTCTAATCCTTTTGGTAATCCTTATGGAGCCAATGCGCACCCTTATGACCCAGGTATGCCTGTTCAAGCATACAATCCATATACAGGCCTTATGTAGATGCTTTTTGCAAAGAATATGTTCTATATTCGGAAGCACGGGGAATAAGAGACGTGCAAATCGTCAGAAAAAATGCTCAATGAATAGGAAATTGTGTACCAATCCATATGTTGTGCATGTGCAGTAGTAAGCTAGATTAAGATTCTTTATTAGTGAGAGAAAGAGCATTTAGTTACTGATTATTTTCATTGATGAAGATTTGGTAATAATATGCTTGTAGACTCGGGCAAATCTTTTTTCCCTGATAAAACCTGCTTCAACTGTTGGTGATGCTGAAGCAGGACAGGATTATTCATCCTGTTTCCGTTCATAGACGATAGATATGATTTGTAATATTTCAAACTGCTCCTACACACTTGATATATTGAGCCATGAATTTGAGAAGGTAGTTTAATCGAGTTTTGCATACTCTAGATGATAGCTTGTGAGTCAAGAAAACCTTCATTTGTTGTTGCACTTGCAGTTCCTTGTATATTAAGCCAGTGGAGACTACTCCTTTCCCTCATTACTGAGTACTATAATATTTATTTTTTAAAACTTATTTCTTATATAATTCTAAAATTATATTGTAATATCAGAACCTAAATGAAGAGCACTGGTGGTTTAAGGTGGTTGGTTGGTTGTAGGTTACGATTTATCTCTTCTGGTTTGGACGGAAAACAGCTAGTGGTGGCTGTAACAGGTCTGTATATGGAGCACCAGCACAACAACCAACTTGTCACCCTTCATCCCTCGTTCCTCTGATTGTGAAACCAGCCGTTGATCATCCTCCGGTAGTCACTAATCCACTGAGTACAGTCACCACCGAGCAGGGCAGCAATTTGCCCATTGATACATTGAAATTGGGTGCATGGGTGGATCTGCTTGTACGGTCGGTTCACGTTGGCCTTGGTTGTGAACACATGCTGTTCGGTTGTAGCAGGAGTTGTGGAACTGGAAGGTGCTGTCTGGTTGTGCACCACATTGAAGCTCAAGGTTCTCAACCTTAACATGTATGTCCCACTTGTTCTTAGCTTCTTGTCACTTGTGGCAAAATACCCCCTCCTGGTTATACTTACTCTCTAGAGATCAAGCAGGGATTTAAATTGCAATTGTAGTCTTTTTTTTTTTTTTATCATGGAATTTTATCGCAGTCACGAGCAATAATGGATATACTATAATCATTATAAATTAAGATATGATTATTTTATTGAAGATAATGAAGCCAGACAATTTTATATAAGTTTGATACGAGATTTTTAAATAATTATAAATTTTCAATGTTTCTATTGATTATTTGTAATTTAAATTAGCTTAACAATTTTTATTATATATTTTAGAAGATTTAGAATCGTATTTATCATTTAATTAATTTTATTAAGAGATTTAAATAAACTAATATTTATTTTATTAGTTTTATTGCAAAGTTTTCCTTATATATTTTAAAAAGATTTATGATTATATTTATTATTTAATTATTTTTAAAGAGATTTAGGTAAATTAAGATTTATTTTATTGTTATCAAATTTAGGGTTTAGTTCAAATATAATTCTTTATATATTTTTTTTCTTGTGTTAGTATTTTACTACCCTATAAATAGGCTTATCTCTTTTAAAAAGAAGACACTTATGTTTTGATCAATAATATTAAAAAAATTTCCCAAGAGATTTGTTGTAAGATTTGTTCATCTTGTATTTTTCATTAGAAGTTGTTTTAACAAGATTTTCTTAAAATATCTTTCGAAATTATCTTCACACGCTTGAGTTTTTATGAATCACTGTTATAAAATGATCATGACAAATTTCTATAAATTTAAGTACTATTTTCTAACATTTTAATAAATTTTAAAGGCTTCTTTATAATGGTTTGATAAAATTTAGTGATTTCTGAAATTTCCATGATCAAAAAGAATGTTTTTATTTAGTTCAGTGTACAATTCACGTAATTTTTAAATCCTCCCTATATGATCGGATCCAATGGCTAGTGGACTCCTAACCAAAACAAGGTAGTGAAGTCTTCCAAAATGCTGAATTATCATAGAGTTTTCAGCTTCGGTCATCACCTAAATATACAGGAAAAAGTGAATTATGTTTCTATTTATAGTATGAATTGACATATCTAAAATAAGGACATAAATACGACTTCAGTCTTAATTCAGATACTGTTGTTAGTATTGCTATAAGATTTGGGTGCTGAACTTAAGGTTTATGATTTTAATTTTAGTGTTAGGGTTTAAGATTTTAATTTTTATAGTGAAATTAATCATACATGTAAATAAAAGGGTATAATTATTTAGAGTATATATAATATGATTTTAAACCACTTAAATCCACTGTCTGTATGGTATAATTAATCATAGATGTATTTTCTACAAGTGTAGCTGATTTACTTGTATCCTACAGGCTACAGGAATCCATCAACTTTTGCAGCCTAACATGGAGCAACAAAGAGAGGGGGGAACTTTAAAACCTATGTCGCATTTATCCGAAACCGAAACAAAACAACAACTAAATATAGATTTTATAACATCTTGGAGATGAGAAAAGAAGATTGGAATGAATGGATTTGGAATTTAAATCCAAGATGAATAAAAAAACACAGTACCTATCTCTCTATGAACTATGAAGGGATGGGATGGGACACTGAAACACAATGGCTCTAGAAAAACATCACCTAAAATAAATGATCACACAGGTGGGGGCATCAGCTCTTCAACACTGAAAAATGAACCCTAGGGATGGGGGAAGAGGACCGAATTCAACTAGATTTGTATATGGTACACACAGGATTGCTCATAGACCAACTGAAGGGTGGGGGGCGCACAGGATTGGATTGGATTGGATTGGAAGTTAGAAAAAAAAACTTCCCCACACAATCACAAGGATGATTTCTTCATTCCTTGACTGCTGGATAGGAACCTGACATGACTACAATGTTTTAACTTGGACATGGCTTCTTGGGACTTACCAAGCAGGAGATCCACATATATGGCGGTCATAATAGCTTCACTTCTGTTGGGAATCAGGGATAATGCTTGTGTCACAAATTGATGGGCCCGGTCAAGGTCACCTTGTATCACAGACACCACAGCAAGGTTTGTGTAGAGCGTTCCACGTGCCTCTTCTGGCTTGAGGAACACGAAATCCTGTGAGCCCTCGCGGGAAGGATTCTTGGCAGCAGCTCTGTTTGATTCTTCACAATCAACATGTTTGTCCACTCGCCACTGCTCACAGTCCTCTGGACCAAATGGTAATTCGACATTACTTTCACCAGACAAATACACGGACAAGTGATCTGCAGCTTCCTTAGGTTTGTTCAGCAAACAGAGAGCCTCGGCCACATAAACATGACCTAGAAAAATGTAAATTCTTGAACAACCTGGTAGTTCTAAGAGAGATCGTGCTGCAGAGAGCGCCTTCAAAGGATTTTCCAGTTCTAGCTCTACATATGCCAAGTTAGCCAGAAGAGCTTGCTTAATCATTTGATGTTCTCGTCTGCAAATATCTTCATAATAAAAGATGGAATTTGGAATACTCTCCAGATTAGTTCCCCCTTTGGGCTCTTTCAAATCGCCATTCGAGTTAATTAGTGCTGCTGACATAGTTGAATCCTTGGAATCAGTGCCAGGTAAGTTCTTACGGTTTGAGTTCTTGGAAGATGCTCCATCACTCGATTCATTCTCCTCCAAGGATGATTTGGAGGGCAAAACAGATTTTGAATTACTCAATTCAGAACATTTCAACAAGTGCAGTGCATTATAGAGACACAGTCTAGCAAGGGGTAATGAAAGCTTAGGCTGCCCATCACCACCTATAGCCCAAACATCCTTTTCAACAAAATCTACATGTCCATTTCTTGAAATTCCATTTTCAATTAGAAGTTTCCTCCACCGACCCTTTCCTACAATGCTGACTCTAGTTTCAGATTTGTCTGATGAAACTGAACTTCCTTTCACAAGTCCCTTCTCTGCAGCCATTAGACAACATTCAGCAAGACGAAGCCACAAGTGGGGTCTTTTGTAGAAAATTAGACTTGCCTTCTGGAAACAACGAGCAGCAAGTAGCGGTTTCCCACAAGCCAAGTTCTGCAACCCGCAGTTATAAGTTATGAGGAGAGACTTATCCTGTGAGAATGTTAATAGCTTTAGAGGCTTCTCTTTCTGAAGAGATGAACAATTATTTAGTGCCGTAGAAAAGAATACTGCAGATGTATGATACTTGCCAAGTTGATAGTAAATGCAGCCTAGATTGTTGTTAAACATGCTTGACATTGCCGTGTCAGTCTGAGTACTTGATGCCATTAACAACTTGATAGCTTTTCGATGATTCCCACGAGCATACTCAAGCTGGGCCTTCAAGAATAGAGCCATAGATGAATCTCTCCCTCGCGCAATGTTCATTGCATGCTTGATTTCATGCTTAGCTAGTTTTACATTTCTAGTGAGAAGCAAACACCGAACCTTGTAAAGTTGCAACTTGAGCTTTAGATCAACACCAGAGACAGATCTATCAACTGTGATCCTGCTTAGATCATTTGCAGATGTAAGACCAGCACGCCTAGCTAAGTTCTGTCCTCCGATATCCAGTGTTGAAAACATTTCATCCAGTCGATCCTCTGATAAAGTTTTAGATAGAGGACTCTCAGAGGCATGTACACTAGCAGCCAAGTCTGAACAAGAAACATCTGAGACCAGTGAGCTGTTTTGATCTGAGGCTGATTTTCCAACTACATTCAAAGATTGTTGTGCAGCTGTATTACCATTTTCCCCTAGACTCACATTGGCAACACCAAATGCTTTTTCCAAATAATTCAATACATCCTACACGTGATTAAGGCATTTTTAGCATCAAAGTTATAATATACAAACACTAAACCAGCCACTAGAATTGTTAGACCACCTACAATGAATGCCATACAGGATAATGCCAAAAATTCATGATAAATGCTAGGAAATGATCTTCCTTTATGCATCCAAACCAAGTATGGCCCATAATTGTTAGACCATTCTCATCAATAATTCAGTACAAAGTCCTTCAAACAATAAAGTGGAATATAATCTTCTTGCCAAGCATGCTTATCAGTACAAGATAGTCACCAATATCATCTACATTATTATACATAGAACCCCTGACTAAGTTAGTATCACAAGTCAAGTGACGCTTAAGGAATTTACGAAAGAAAAATGAATGTCAAAGTTATAATATACAAACACTAAACCAGCCACTAGAAAAAAAATCTACACCCACAATGAATGTCATAAAGGATAATGCCAAAAATCCAGGATAAATGCTAGGAAATGATCTTCCTGCAAGTATGTCCCATAATTGTTAGATCATTCCCATCAATTCAGTACAAAGTCCTTCAAGCAATAAAGTCATATATAATCTTCTTGCCAAGCATGCTTATCAGTACAAGATAAATTCACCAATATCATCTACATTATTATACATAGAACTCCTAAGTATCATAAGTCAAGTGCCGCTTAAAGAATTTACGAAAAGAAAAATGAAGTTATTCTAATAAATATTAAGTTCAAACACTTTTTCCTTTTAAGTTGAAAAAATTACTACCCACCTTTCTTCACTTTAAGAGACTGCATAAAATTCATTTTAAAAATATCATTAGGAGGAATCTTTTTTAATAGTTTGTCAAATAAAACATTTCGAATAACCGAATAGAGACTGCAATAGAAGACAGGAACCCTTTGATGGATGAATCATTCATAAAATCAAAGGAAAAAAGAGATTTTTTTAAATAAATTAGTTCATCTATTTGAAGGTTCAGAATGGGCAAGCACTTGGGTGTCCTCTAACAACATGCTTATCAGAATTGCAAGTACAAGGCTAACAGTTAGGCATGGTGATATCCATCTTATAGTGGTCTCTAAAGTGACTGGCTGACTGCAACTAAAATTAGCAAGGAATATTTTTAACTTGAATGAGTTCCAAGTCACGCTACAAATATTTAGAACTTACCACAGATTTTGAAGTGTTGTGGCAAGCTAGCACAACATCCAGCAACAACTGGCAGATATGAAGAGCTGTTGTCTGTAATGCATATGCAAATAAAAAGGGAAGAAATTAAAACAAAACAGGTGAAAGGATGTTAAAAAAATAAAAACAATACAAAGATAAAATACCTCATCTATTGGTTCAATGTTTTGATAAAGAGGTTCAAGAATTGACACGGCCTTAGCATATTCATGAAGGTGGAACCAAATGATTGCCTATATTAGATCAAATCAGACCAAAAGTGTTAAATGTTACTCCAAGCTATCCATGAAAAGATTATTGCCTTGA
This sequence comes from Abelmoschus esculentus, assembly GCA_035048815.1. NCBI lineage: Eukaryota > Viridiplantae > Streptophyta > Magnoliopsida > Malvales > Malvaceae > Abelmoschus > Abelmoschus esculentus. The sequence goes on from JAUCBN010000002.1 coordinate 159,289, forward strand.
AACTCTTGAATAAAAAAAGAGGGCATACCATGTTTAAAGAAGCCACAGAGGTACAGAATCTTAAAACTAAAATCGATGTCACTATTATCGTTGATAACCATGTTAAATCCAATTGTCATCATCGTTTTAGGCCACCACTGATTTTCTCCAACCAACCACCGTTAATAATCAGCAAGTGAGATTTTAATCAGATGTCAAACAACGAATACGAAAGATTTTAGTTGTTCAATGTTTGATTATATTATCTTTTTCTATTTATTGACGATAAGTGGTTGTGAAAAATGAGTGATGGTCTCATGGAACGACGAGATCTGATCAATGACGACAGTTATGTCAATTTTAAGATTTGAGGTTTTAGAGATTCGAGTCTTTTTTAAAATTTTAAGATTTTTAGATGATTTTTCAAAATTATTCTTTTCAGTCTATTTATATATATATATATTTAAAAATAAATACATATTAAATTTTAATTAGTTAATCATTTTTAGCGATTTTATCTTAAAACACTAACGAAATGAAACTTTAAATACATATTTTAGCTAAAAAAATCATTAAGTATCAATTTTAGGGTCTGACAAGGCTATCAACGATGATAATTGTACTAATTTTAGTTTTAGGGTTTGATGTTTTTACGCATTTTAGGACTATTTTATGATTTTTTTAAAAATTTTAGAATATTATTTAAGTTAATTTATTTTTTTTTAAAATAAAAATAAAAGTCACACGTCAATCTATTTATTATTGGGTGACAAATTTTTTAACAATGTTACTTAAAACACTAACAAAATAAAACTTTAGACACTCATTTCAGAAAAAATATTAGACACTTATCTCAGAAAAAAAGTGTATTATATAGTTTGAACACCTATTTATGAGTTAAACAAATTTTACTAACGATATTACCTTAAACGAAACTTTAAATAGACAAAAAAAATCAATCATTTATTTTAAGAAACATATAATTTAAACATTTATTCATGAGTCAGTTTCTTTTAATGGGTTTTATAGAATTTACTAAATTTTGACATTTAAAATATTAAAATTAATAGTTTATGAAACTCGTCGCACCAATCAATACTAGTCATAAGAGTTTCAGACATGGATATTGGATCGAAATTTAATGTTATTTTAGATATTAGATCCATAAATAATATTAAAAAATATTTAGGTAAAAAAAGTCATATAGGATGATGGGTTGAATTTTATTTTATTTGGCATTGGGCTGACTTTAAAAGTCAAAATTGGTTCTTTACAACAAACCCTAAATGCCCAAAAAACAATTGAAAAAAAATGATTCTTTCTGGGGAAAAAAGACCTTGACTTTAATAACCCCATGAAATTTACCTGATCCCCATGAACCAATAAGTCTCATGCCAACCACCTTCAGGTCCAATTGGCTTTTCTTTTACGGGTCTGTTACAAGCCCAAATCTCTTACCCCGTCTTCCTCCTCCCCCTTTCGATCCCTGCAAAACCCTAGATCTCTTGCATCTTCAACGGGCCTCACTTCCCGGCCTTCGTGTTCGCTCACAGATCGCTTCTCTCTGGGGCTTTGATAGGTAAAATTCTCATTCCCTTACCCAATTTTTCTGTTCAATTCTTAAGACTATAAATTTCGGGTTTTCCCCCTTATTTCCTGTTTCTCTGTCTTTCAACGTTTGCTTCGTTGTTTATGAGTTTGGAGTTTTGATTCTAAACGTTTCGTGTTTCATTGTTTGTAGAGAATTGATCTCGATCATGCTGACAAACATGAGAAATTGAAACGAATGGTTTCTTCCCTTTGTTATTTATATAGCTTTGGTTTGGTTATTTCATGAACTGATATGGGTTTTTGCTTTCAATTCCTAAGCTCCGGTTTTGCCTCTGTAATGTTAATGGGTCTTTTTTGCTTTCGTTGTTGATCTGGGTTTTGTTTTCCCTTTCTATGTTCTGTGCTTGTTGCTCTTGATTTCAATCTTTCTGAATTCCATCTTTGTAAACGAATTGGGTTTGATCTGGGCTTTTCCTTTTTCTATATGTTTATTTTGTTTTGCTTTTTAATCCCTAGATCTACTTTCTTTCTTTGCTTTGTGCAATGTAAACGTTGCTTGTCAATCAAGCCCATTTAGATGTGAAATGTCTAGTCTAACCCTGGTGCGTTCAGGTGGGTCCATTTGACATGTACTCATCCATTCCGAGCCCGGTAACGTTCAAATTGTTGTTATCAATTCATGACTTGGTTTAGTTGTGAGCCACCTAGGCACTTGGCATGGTTTCAATTGTTCCTTTTTTATAACCACTAATATGATATATTCGACTTATCCAAATCGGATACTACATAAATAGGCTAATCTACTGATCTAGTTTTTTTATTCACAACATTAATATTTAAACACGGATGCATAAATCTAGACCAACTGTATACTGTGTTGTTGGTTGTTTATTTTTTAAAAGCCTAATGTTTAGGTCTAACTCAACTGTGTTAATAAACTGGATCGTATCTCGGTAAATTATGCACAAAGTTACCATTTTCTTGTCTGAAGATTGGTTCAAATGTTATGTATTCTGGAAAGACTCTTGTCCATTGTAGGTTCGCAACAACATGAAACGTGTGATTTCTTTAAGTTAAGAAGAAAGAAAATGTCATTTGTTCAACCAGCTAATGGTTCAACTCCAAATCTAATTACATCGTATTGGGTCAACATGTTAAGTTTGTGATGTCTTTAGCATGGAACAATTTGTAAAGATCTGTTCTCGCGATTTCAGCCTAAATTTTGGATTTGAGTTTTGTGTTCGTGTAGGTGTCTTTGATATGGATATACCCAGTTTTCTAAGCATGTTCATGTAACTGGAGTGTGACATTCCCATACCCATGTCTGCATGGGTGTTGGTTTGAGCGTAGGAGAAGGTACTTGAATAAAAATGAAGAATTTGGGTGTCTGCATTATGACTTTGATAGCATTATTGAGTGTTCAACTACCTAGGATAAACTTTTTGTTTCATAATTCTTCCCTTTCCATCAAAAGCATCTCTTATTTGTGATTATGGATCTCTGGGTTGTGGATATATCATTTGATAGTAGAATCTTATGGATCAATGTCTGTTGCTTAAAGTTACAACGAATTAAGACTTCATTTCTCTAGAACCTCTATATATTATAGGCCACTGTGTAATGATGCATCTCAAAGCTGAGAAGATTTTTGTTTTGATGAGCTTTATGAATCTTCCATCTCTCTTGAGTCTTGATGTGTGAAACCGATTGGTTGCTGCAACACAATGTCCTTGTTTCCTTTATATTTAACATCTTGAGTTATGTTAACCTTAATGGTAATTGGAGTTACTCTTTTGTTTTGATATATATGGATGTTTTCTAATTCCTTTTTAAAATTTTCTTTTGCTCTCAGGGGTGAGTTTTGCTTATAGACCAAAATGGCAGAAATGATGGAAATGGAAACAACTCCCGTGGAGAATAATAATGAGCTGGCCCTCATCACTTCTGAAGAACAGCCAGAGACACAACCAGAAATACAGCCTAAGCGAAGGAAAAAGAAGTCCATGGTTTGGGAATACTTTACCATTGAAAATGTGAGTCCTGGATGTAGAAGAGCATGCTGTAAGCGTTGCAAACAAAGTTTCGCTTATAGTACTGGTTCCAAGGTAGCAGGAACCAGCCACCTCAAACGTCACATTGCTAAAGGTACTTGTCCCGCTCTCCAACGTGGGCTAGATAACAATCACTTGTCTTCCCCATATACGCCGAGGGTTGGTGGGAGTGAACCACGAAAGCGGCGGTACAGAACTCCCAGTTCACCTTTCATACCATTTGATCAGGACCGTTGCCGCCATGAAATTGCAAGAATGATCATCATGCACGAGTACCCTCTTCACATGGTTGAGCATCCCGGGTTCATAGCTTTTGTTCAGAATCTTCAGCCTCGGTTTGATAAAGTTAGTTTCAACACTGTTCAAGGGGATTGTGTTGCAACGTACCTGAGTGAAAAGCAAAGCGTCATGAAGTTTATGGAGGGTATGCCTGCACGTGTATGTCTTACACTAGACATGTGGACTTCTAAACAAACATTGGGTTATGTATTTATTACTGGACACTTCATTGATTTCGAATGGAAGTTACAAAGACGAGTTCTCAATGTCATAATGGAACCATATCCTGATTCCGATTCTGCTCTAAGCCATGCTGTTGCTGCCTGCCTGTCAGACTGGAGTTTGGAAGGCAAGTTGTTTTCCCTCACCTTCAATCATCCAACAAGTGAAGCTGGGCTGGAAAATCTTAGACCCCTGCTCTGTACGAAGAATCCTCTTATTCTTAATGGTCAGCTGCTGCTTGGAAATTGCATAGCTCATACTTTGAGCAGCATGGCAAAGGATGTGCTTGGTGCAGGGCAAGAGATCATCAAGAAAATCCGTGATAGTGTAAAGTACATGAAGACTTCAGAATCCCATGATGAAAAGTTTGTTCAAGTTAAAAACCAGCTTCAGGTGCCGAGTGAAAAGATCCTGACCCTTGATGATCAAACTCAGTGGAACACGACCTACCAAATGCTGGCAGCTGCTACTGAATTGAAGGAGGTTTTTAACTGTTTGGATACTTCTGATCCAGATTATAAGCTATCTCCATCAATGGAAGACTGGAAGCTGGCTGAGACTTTATGCACTTTCTTGAAACCTCTTTTTGATGCAGCTAACATCCTTACAACTCCAAATAACCCGACCGCAATCACATTCTTCCACGAAGCATGGAAAATACATGCAGACTTGGGTCTTTTGATCACTAGTGAGGATCCCTTCATCAGCAATCTTGCTAAGTCAATGCAAGAAAAGATTGATAAGTACTGGAGGGATTGTAGCTTGATTTTGGCAATTGCTGTAGTCATGGATCCTCGTTTCAAGATGAAGCTTGTCGAGTTCAGTTTCACAAAAATATATGGTGAAGATGCTCCCGCATTTATCAAAGTTGTTGATGATGGAATTCATGAGCTCTTTCTTGAATATGTAGCACTTCCACTGCCTTTGACACCAACTTATGCGGAAGAAGGGAATGCTGGAAACGGGAAGGATGAATCTCATCAAGGGAACCTTCTTTCGGACCAAGGACTTTCAGATTTCGATATGTACATCATGGAGACTAGTGGGCAGCAGATGAAATCTGAGCTGGATCAGTACTTGGAAGAGTCCTTACTGCCTCGAGTCCAAGACTTTGATGTTTTAGGCTGGTGGAAACTGAATAAGATGAAGTATCCTACACTTTCAAAGATGTCACGTGACATCTTGTCGATTCCAGTCTCTGCTGCTGCTCCTGATTCTGTCTTTGATATCACGATCAAGCAACTAGATGATTACCGAAGCTCCTTGCGACCAGAGACCGTTGAAGCCCTAATCTGTGCCAAAGACTGGCTTCATTATGGATCTGAAGTATCATCTACTGCTCCTGTTAAAATGGAATTTTAGATATATGTGTTGCTTACTTATATAGTAGGATGCTGTGGTAGACATATACTTCACCTGTTAGGCATTTGATATGTACAATTAGAACCCAATTGTATTTGTACGGTTGGATGGACATGAACACCCTAATTTCTAGAGTAGTTTCTATTATTACCTTGCCTAGTTTTAAGTTTACACTTGTCTTGATTCAGCTGCCTCTCTACATAGTACTATGAATAACTTATGCATTTAATATTTCTACTGTGTTTCGGTTATTTTTACTATGTAATCAAGCGTAAATTAAAATTTCTTCACTCCATCTTGATACATAAACCTGATAAATGAGTAAAAAACAGTAAAATACCAACCAGACCATAATCTACTCTCCATCAGTATCTCTGATACATATAACTCAACTTCAAAACTTTAATGGCAAAAAGAAACTTTTGTTTTAATTTCTTCAATCCAAGGTATGAAAATAGTTAAAACATTCTAAAATTGTTAGGAGCTATAAATACGATTAAATAAAATATTTAACAAATATAAACTAAATAAATAAAATTATAAATATATATGGTCCTACGAATACATGATTCACTACATCTAAGTACTTGTACTTTACCAACGATTAATGTTGTAGATTCTCGCTGAATGTGCTCCGAAGCACTTGATTCACCTACTTACCTACGAACGAAAACATATTCTGAATGTTGAGCTACGAAAACTCAATAGATATATAATCTATTGATTGTGCTTCAAGTGAATCATAACATATTAGATAAGATATGAAAAGATGATATGAAACAATGATGTTACCGTAATCACCTAAATACATTATATGAGCAAACAACCAAAGCACAAATGTAAACAAATCAGAAATGAGACCAAATATCACCCGATACTAGTTTATTAAGATTTAAGGTGTTCATGTCCATCCAACTTTACACATACAATTGGGTTCTAATTGTACAAATAAAATGCCTAACAGGTGAAATATATGTCTACCACAGCATCCTAGTATATAAGTAAGCAACACATACATCTAAAATTCCATTTTAACAAGAGCAGTAGATGATACTTCAGATCCATAATGAAGCCAGTCTTTGGCACAGATTAGGGCTTCCACGGTCTCTGGTCGCAAGGAGCTTCGGTAATCATCTAGTTGCTTGATCGTGATATCAAAGACGGAACCAGGAGCAGCAGCAGATACTGGAATCAACAAGATGTCACGTGACATCTTTGAAAGTGTAGGATACTTCATCTTGTTCAGTTTCCACCAGCCTAAAACATCAAAGTCTTGGACTCGAGGCAGTAAGGACTCTTCCAAGTACTGATCCAGCTCAGATTTCATCTGCTGCCCACTAGTCTCCATGATGTACATATCGAAATCTGAAAGTCCTTGGTCCGAAAGAAGGTTCCCTTGATGAGACTCGTCCTTCCCGTTTCCAGCATTCCCTTCTTCTACGTAAGTTGGTGTCAAAGGCAGTGGAAGTGCTACATATTCAAGAAAGAGCTCGTGAATTCCATCATCAACAACTTTGATAAATGCGGGAGCATCTTCACCATATATTTTTGTGAAACTGAACTCGACAAGCCTCATCTTGAAACGAGGATCCATGACTACAGCAATTGCCAAAATCAAGCTACAATCCCTCCAGTACTTATCAATCTTTTCTTGCATTGACTTGGCAAGATTGCTGATGAAGGGATCCTCACTAGTGATCGAACGACCCAAGTCTGCATGTATATTCCATGCTTCGTGAAAGAATGTGATTGCGGTCGGGTTATTTGGAGTTGTAAGGATGTTAGCTGCATCAAAAAGAGGTTTCAAGAAAGTGCATAAAGTCTCAGCCAGCTTCCAGTCTTCCATTGATGGAGATAGCTTATAATCTGGATCAGAAGTATCCAAACAGTTAAAAACCTCCTTCAATTCAGTAGCAGCTGCCAGCATTTGGTAGGTCGTGTTCCACTGAGTTTGATCATCAAGGGTCAGGATCTTTTCACTCGGCACCTGAAGCTGGTTTTTAACTTGAACAAACTTTTCATTATGGGATTCTGAAGTCTTCATGTACTTTACACTATCACGGATTTTCTTGATGATCTCTTGCCCTGCACCAAGCACATCCTTTGCCATGCTGCTCAAAGTACGAGCTATGCAATTTCCAAGTAGCAGCTGACCATTAAGAATAAGAGGATTCTTCGTACAGAGCAGGGGTCTAAGATTTTCCAGCCCAGCTTCACTTGTTGGATGATTGAAGGTGAGGGAAAACAACTTGCCTTCCAAACTCCAGTCTGACAGGCAGGCAGCAACAGCATGGCTTAGAGCAGAATCGGAATCGGGATATGGTTCCATTATGACATTGAGAACCCGTCTTTGTAACTTCCATTCGAAATCAATGAAGTGTCCAGTAATAAATACATAACCCAGTGTTTGTTTCGAAGTCCACATGTCTAGTGTAAGACAAACACGTGCAGGCATACCCTCCATAAACTTCATGACGCTTTGCTTTTCACTCAGGTACGTGGCAACACAATCCCCTTGAACAGTGTTGAAACTGACTTTGTCAAACCGAGGCTGAAGATTCTGAACAAAAGCTATGAACCCAGGATGCTCAACCATGTGAAGAGGGTACTCATGCATGATGATCATTCTTGCAATTTCATGGCGGCAACGGTCCTGATCAAATGGTATGAAAGGTGAACTGGGAGTTCTGTACCGCCGCTTTCGTGGTTCACTCCCACCAACCCTTGGCGTATATGGGGAAGACAAGTGATTGTTATCTAGCCCACGTTGGAGAGCGGGACAAGTACCTTTAGCAATGTGACGTTTGAGGTGGCTGGTTCCTGCTACCTTGGAACCAGTACTATAAGCAAAACTTTGTTTGCAACGCTTACAGCATGCTCTTCTACATCCAGGACTCACATTTTCAATGGTAAAGTATTCCCAAACCATGGACTTCTTTTTCCTTCGCTTAGGCTGTATTTCTGGTTGTGTCTCTGGCTGTTCTTCAGATGTGATGAGGGCCAACTCATTATTATTCTCCACGGGAGTTGTTTCCATTTCCGTCATTTCCATCATTTCTGCCATTTTGGTCTATAAGTAAAACTCACCCCTGAGAGCAAAAGAAAATTTTAGAAAGGAATTAGAAAACATCCATATATATCAAAACAAAAGAGTAACTCCAATTACCATTAAGGTTAACATAACTCAAGATGCTAAATATAAAGGAAACAAGGACACTGAGTTGCAGCAATCAATCGGTTTCACACATCAAGAGAGATGGAAGATTCATAAAGCTCATCAAAACAAAAATCTTCTCAGCTTTGAGATGCATCATTACACAGTGGCCTATAATATATAGAGGTTCTAGAGAAATGAAGACTTAATTCGTTGTAACTTTAAGCAACAGACATTGATCCATAAGATTCTACTATCAAATGATATATCCACAACCCAGAGATCCATACTCACAAATAAGAGATGCTTTTGATGGAAAGAGAAGAATTATGAAACAAAAAGTTTATCCTAGGTAGTTGAACACTCAATAATGCTATCAAAGTCATAATGCGTAAATCTTTTGTACCCGGAGCTTAAGAATCGAAAGCAAAAACCCATATCAGTTCATGAAATAACCAAACCAAAGCTATATAAATAACAAAGGGAAGAAACCATTCGTTTCAATTTCAAGAAATAACAATTTCTCATGTTTGTCAGCATGATCGAGATCAATTCTTTACAAACACTGAAACACGAAACGTTTAGAACCAAAACCCCAAACTCATAAACAACGAAGCAAACGTTGAAAGACCGAAACCGGAAAGAATGGGGAAAACCCGAAATTTATAGTCTTAAGAATTGAACAGAAAAATTGGGTAAGGGAATGAGAATTTTACCTATCAAAGCCCCAGAAAGAAGCGATCTGTGAGCGAACACGAAGGCCGGGAAGTGAGGCTGTAAGCACACGAAAATGAAAAAGAAAACAAGAAGAAATGGGAGAAAGACAGAGAAATTTCTCTGCTCACAGAGAACCAAAACACTTCTATTTCATTCCACAAACAAGAAGATAGTCGTTCAGGAAGATTGTAAATTTCTCGACCGGTTCTGACCCGACCCGATCGGATTTTTTTTAAAAATTTAGGTTCAGGTCGGGTTGGGTTTTTTTAAGGAAGGTCTCGGGTTGGGTCCGGGTTTAGGGTGAAAAACATCCGACCCGATCCGGGACTAATAGTGTAATTTTCCCATATATATTTTAGGGATATTTACAATAATGGTCCCTCTTTATATATATTTTATACAATTAGATCACTAAAATTATTTTTTTACAATTAGGTCACTAAAATTAAATAATTTTACAATTAGATCCCTAAATTTTATTTTTTTACAATTTAGTCCCTAAATTTTTAATTTTTTAATGATTCGGGTCAGATCGGGTCGGGTCGGATTTTAAAGCTTAAAAATCGGGTCGGGTCGGATTTTTTTTACCCTAAAACCGAGTCGGGTGGAGGGTGTGATTTTTCGGGTCGAGTGCGGGTGGGCCGAAAATCCGACCCGCCCCGCCCCGTGCCCATCCCTAAATATAAATAAGCCTTAATTCTCTATACGCAGCATTTAAGGCTTTAGGGAAAAAAAAGTCACGTGCCCAAACTTAACGGTTAACCAACATCACAAATAAAACAATTAAAAAGTAAAACCAACTCTCAACAGCTGACATAACGGCTCCTTGAGTTTTGACTCGTTACAATGCCCTCTTCTTCAAATAATCCTTGTCCTCAAGGATTAAATTCTGGACCCTTGACACTAATGAAGTTTGCTTGACACTCATTGGCACCTGGAGGGTCATAGAACAGAACACACTTTGAGGGTGGCATACCAAACTTCTCAATAACATTCTCGAGGCCTCCAATATCTTCCCAACTCACATTGGGCATTGGGCATTTCAACAACAGTTTCACGTAATGTTGATGGGTTGCTGCTAGTTCTAAGAGCAGTCTGAAATTGCTCATTGCTACCTGTCATAGAGTTGAGTATCTCTGCATCTATCGATTCATCTTCCAAGTCAATCATATCCATCTTTTCCCTGATGCATTACAATGTTGCCTCAGTACAGAGAGCAATAAGAGCAGCACCAACATAACCATGTGTATCCTTGATAATTTTTCCCAAATCAATATCTTCAGCCAGCTTCATATTCTTTGTGTGGATATGTAGCATTTCAAGAAGGCCAACTTCATCAGGTACATCAATATCAAACTCTCTATCAAACCTCCCAAACCTTCTAACAGCCAGATCAATGCTATTGGGACGATTTGTGGCTCCCATAACAATAACATGAACACGGGATTTAAGCTCATCCATCAATGTCAGCAGTTGGGAGACTATTCTCCTCTCAATTTCACTATGTGTCTCCTCTCGCTTGAGAGCAATTGAATCAATTTCATCAATGAATATGATAGAGGGTGTATTCTTCTCTGCTGCCTCAAATGCTTTTTTGAAATTGCTTTCACTCTCTTTAACCAGTTTTGATATGATCTCAGGACCATTTATGCAAAAAAAGAAAGCAAAAGTTTCCTGTGTAACAACATGAACAATTAAAGTCTTTCCAGATTCATAAGGTTTATAAAGCAAAATTCCTTTTGGTGGTTTCACACCAATTGACTTAAAAAGTTGTGGATGCTTCAGTGGAAGCTCGACTAATTCCCGAATCTGAGCCATCTGTTTTCTAACTCCACCAATATCATCATAACCTACCTCTTATAGTCTATTTCCATCCTTCCTCCTGACAAGCTCTCCCTCATAAAATATCTCAGTATCAGGTGCAACCACACAATACTCAACAAGGTTAGTCTCAATAAACTTGAATTCCACACTTCTTATCGCACCTCTCACAAGGAAAAAATCACCCTTCCTCACTAGAAGGTATGCTTCCAGAAAATAAAGTTTCAGATAAGCATCAAAAAGATTTCCTGTGACCCCTTCAATTGTGTCATCAATAGGTAAGATGTGAACACAGTTTCCATACTTGACATCAAGACACTGATGTACAGGGACAACATCCTCAAGCCTAACCCTCAAGTTTGACCTGACACCCTTATTCATTCTAATCTTTGGTTTATCACAAGTTTCATTAGCAAAAGCAATGCAAATAGTATCTTTCCTCTTTTTCCCCTGAAGCTGCCTAACATCATGGTGAGTCATGGTAAAGTCATGCCACGAATAAACATTTGCTACAGATATACGTTTCTCATGAGTCGATGGAAAAAATATACTTATTTTGTTGTCTTTTGTCATTAGTAAAAGCCTAAACTCATATGGGTCATCAATCTCAACTAAATCAAAAAGAAATCTGCCTGTAATTGATTTTTTATATTTTTTCACAAACCTTTTATCAAACATATGAACTGCGTCTGAATCCACATCTCTAGCCACCATTAATAAATCCAATAATAGACCTTGGTTTGGTGACAGTTCCATGAAGCCCCTAGTTGACTCTTCACACCCCTTGAAAATTTGGAATTTGTTTTGTTCACTCAGAAATTTATCGATAGAGTTATTAGAAAGAATCACATAAGTGTTGTCATTCGAATCAACAGAAGTTATTTCACTGGCTATAGCTTCACCACGTCCTAAATCACTTCTTTCACCATCAATTACTTCCACCATTGGTGCCAAGATTTCATCAAGTATTTCACCAGAATCCACCTCCATAGCATCCCTAGATGAATCTGGAACATATGTCGATTCAACAACATCGATCAACTCTTGAACCAGTGATGGTTCTATCACACGACCACTAACTGAAATTTCTGTGATTGAGACTTGAACCTCTAGTTCGATTGAACCGGACACCCAAGATGAATCATCCGATTTTTCACAGCTTTGCAACCTAGCCACAGGAAAATCAATTGATTTTCCGAAAGCCTTCTCAAGAAACAGCTTTGCATCTGCCAAAAATTTTTCCTGAAACTCGTTGAAGATTCGATCCATGGAATGTTCCAGACTAATAAACTCCTGTCGTAACTGATTTGTCTCCATGGATGTAACCTGAGCTCTGATGCCTTGTAAGCACACGAAAATGAAAAAGAAAACAAGAAGAAGAAATGGGAGAAAGACTGAGAAATTTCTCTGCTCACAGAGAACCAAAACACTTCTATTTCATTCCACAAATAAGAAGATAGTCATTCAGGAATATAAATAAGCCTTAATTCTCTATGCGCAACGTTTAAGGTTTTAGGGAAAAAAGAGTCACGTGCCCAAGCTTAACGGTTAACCAACAGCACAAATAAAACAATTAAAAAGTAAAACCAACTCTGAATAGCTGGCATAACGGCTCCTTGAGTTTTGACTCGTTACAGAGGCCCGTTGAAGATGCAAGAGATCTAGGGTTTTGCAGGGATCGAAAGGTGGAGGAGGAAGATGGGGTAAGAGATTTGGGCTTGTAACAGACCCGTAAAAGAAAAGCCAATTGGACCTGAAGGTGGTTGGGATGAGACTTATTGGTTCTTGGGGTTATTAAAGTCAAGTTCTTTTTTTCTCCAGAAAGAATCAATTTCTTCAATTTTTGTTTTGGGAATTTAGGGTTTGTTGTGAAGAACCAATTTTGACTTTGAAAGTCAGCCCAATGCGTATAGCCTTTTCCAGCTAAGACCAAACTTATAAAAATAAAATAAAATTCAACCCATCATCATATACGATTTCTTTTACCTATTTTTTTTAATACTATTTACGAATCTAATACCTAAAAACATTAATTTTTGATTTAATATTTATTTATAAAACTCGTATGACTGGTGTGACGAAATTTTAGTATTTTTTATTTTTATAAAATTCGTATTGATTGGTATGAAAAATTTCATTGATTATTAATTTTAATATTTGTTGAATGTCAGAATTTGACGAGTTCCTTAAAAACTATTAATTTTAATATTTTTTTAATGTAATTTTATAAATTTTATAAATTATAGGATTAAATATATAATTTTATAAATTTTATTTAACAGACACATCATTGTCGTTAACCTTTTCTGTTATAATTTTAACGGTGCTGACAGGTAGAGTTTAAAAGTTGGGTGACCTGATTGATGAGTTTGTTAATTGAGTGGTCAAAATAGGTTTCCCCAATTATTTGGGTGGTCATTGAAGTAGTTTACCCTTATATTTATGACTGGGTTTAACTTGGTATTTTTTATTTTTTCTTTAAATAAGGATAAGTAAACTCGATTCGAAAAGATCAAATAACTTGACTTGACTCAAGGCAAAAATACTCGACTCGATTTTTTTTTAAATAAAGTCCGAGTTGTAAAATGAAAACTCAAATAACTCGAATTTTTTTAGTAATTAAAGAATTTATTTTTATGTTCGAGACGAATCTCTCAATTTTTTATGATATATATTGATATATAAAAATATGAAAAAATATTGTCATAAATGAAGAAATATATACATACATATCTTATATGATAAAAGAAAGTCATTTAATCTGTAACCAAATCATACTATAACATGATAAATAATTACAATTAAATTTTTATAGGAACTCGATACTTTGGGTACTCGAATATCCAGATACCCGAATTTAAACACCCCTATCCACGGCCATGTATGAAATACATATTACACATTAAAAGTAAATTTCTTTGACTTGAGCTAAAAGGAATGTCGTGACTCGTGAGAGCAATATCATGGATTTATATGTACAAGAATAGATTCCCAGTTGTTCATTCAGTATTTAATGTTTGCTTTACATAGAATTAACCTAAAAAATATGAGAGAACAAAGATGAACCTCTTTTTAATATATTGAGAGCTTTGCCGATTTGATTATTAGGTAAGATAGAGAGATTGTTCAGTTGAAACATAAGGTAAAGTTAATCATAGTCAGCAACCGAGGCATTATAGCATTTGTTCTTCTTGGGATTTACTTATTTTGTTTAAGCTGCATGTACCCTTTGCTTACTTGTACAAAGAAACTCTTTATATTTTGGATTATTGAAATACAAAAAAGATAACTCATTTAAAAAAAAAATAAAAGAATATAACACTTTATATTTTGTCAAATGTGTACCATTACTTGAAACTCTTCATTTAGTTTTATTTGATTCTCAAGTATGATATCATGCAGAGGTTACTAAATTTTTTAGTTATTGGTACCCTACCGGTGAGAAATTTTGGAGTCCTTTTAGTATTAATAAAACTGACCATTAAGGACTGTGTACCACTACTTGAAAAGATCAAAATGAAAATTCAATTTTGATCTACTTTGTATCTCAATTTTGCAGGCCGGTTAGAGATTATAAGATCCACTATCTTCAGTATCCAGAACTTTTGGTGTAGGCAATTGATTTTGCCGAAAGCCATCTTAAAAAAGATCAGTCAATTATGTATCAGGCTTTTCTAGAAAGGAAAAGATGTAGGTGCTGGTGGGGCACGAGTAAACTGGGATACAATTTGTTCGCTCAAATCTGAAGGCAGAATCGGCTTGAGAGATCTTAATACTTGGAGTGATGCTTGCTTATTACAACTAATTAAGAATATCTTTGCATGTCAAGGGTCTATATGGATCGCTTGGATCCATGCTTACGTTCTTAAAGGAGTTGATATAATGCACATTCAACTCAAAAGCTCTATGAGGTAGCTATGGAAAAGGCTTCTTAAGGTGAGAGACTACTACATCTCTGAGGGGCTCAACATATCTGTTTTTTACTCAAAGTATCGAGATAAGGTACCTTGGTGCAATCTTATCTGTTTTTTACTTAACATACCCAAGCATGCTTTGGTATCTTGGACAACCATTCAGGGTATGCTTCCTATCAAAGACAGACTTCTCGCTTGGGGGATGCTCGTTGATGGAAGGTGTTTATTTTGTGATTGCGAACTAGAAACTATAAGTCACTTATTTTTTGAATGTCCATTCTCGCAAAACATTTGGAGGAAGGTCCGGGATCTTAGGAAATGTCTATAGTTGAAATCAAAAGGTTAATTGGGCTATCAAATCTTTCAAAGGTAAATATTTCCTTGTTGTGATTCTTCGATTGGCTTGGTGTGCATTCATCTAATTTATTTGAAAGGAAAGGAATCAAAGGCAATTCTGCTATTCATGTACAGATGGGCGATCCATTTTACAATCTATTAAGGAATACATAGGGTAGTATTTACCATTGTACCTTGTTTCTTGTACCAGTTCTCTGCTTTTGGATAATAAAATAAATCAATTATCCAAAAAAAAGTTATTCGAATTTTTATTTTATAACTCAAAAATCAAAATTTATATAGTTTTTTAATCGAGTTTATATAATTTTGAATCGAGTTATAATAAGTTAATTTTTTACCTCAAATCAAGTAAAAAAATTATTTTTTTTCAAATCGAGTCAAGTTTTATTTATCTCTACAGGTCACCATGCATAAAAATTTATTATATTTATATATTAAATTTTAGTTTAGTAAAAAGAGGAAATAGCCGATATAAAAAATCTTGGTTTGAGTTTTAAGCCTTAATAAATTAGTTTAAGATGAAGCCAAAGTAAAATAAAATGAAAAAATGGACTATAAAATTAATTATTTATATTATCATTGCATTATACAAACATTACATAATTATTTTTTAATAAAAATAATTTAAACATATTTTTTCTACTAATTAATTAAATATGTTTTTAAATGAATTCTCCAAATGTAGGTAAGGTTTTATGGTACCATAAAACGATGATAAAATATTAAAAAATAAAATTAAAATTAAAATTAAAATCAAAAGATATTTTTAGTAAAAACATATAACTCATCTTTAATGTCTTTAAAAAATAACTTAAAGATTATACAAATATAATATATATTTTTTATTAAAACTTACTAAAGAAGATAATATTTAAATAAGTAAATTTAAGTTCACATTTTTATGATTTATATTTTTGAAAAATCAATTAATTTACAATAAAAATTTAAATTATTTTAGGAAACACTTTGATTTTATTTAAATAATAGTAATAATATATATATATATATATAAGTTATGTTAGATTAATTTTACATTTATATAGATTAATTCAGTTCATGATTTTTTTTTTAAAATTTATCACTAGCGATAAAACTCCATTATTAAATTTAGGTTATTATAATTTTTTATGATCGATAATAAGATAAAAATCATTATCACAAGTCTTGTTAAAATCTTTCTATACTTGAATGAAAAAAAAAATACTTGTAATAACAACTATAAAGAACTTAAACCATAAAGGTCAACATACAAAAACACTAAAATAAAATTAAGAAATAACATGTCTTCAATAAGACGGGATCAATATCGCGATCCATCATAGGTTTTATCATACACGAAACATAATCAAAAAATTCAAGAGCAGGTAATTCTTGGGGACGATAACTTGGACATGGCATCGAAAAAAAATCAAATAAAACCTATAAACGCTCGATATCTTTCGATCATATAACCTGAAGATCAATAAGAATATTCTAAAACTCGACTCGAAGAAACGTAACAAAATCAACAATTTTTTATAACCTTAGTTCTATAGTCAATGGTTGTTTCAGTTTATTGGTCTACTAGCACTTCTAATGTCTCTAAAATACTAATCGTTTAATTTAGTCTTCTTTAGCCTTTTAGGTAAATGGAAAAATCATGTTTTTAGCCCCTCCAAAAAATATAATTCAATTTAAGCTATTTAACACGAATGTTTTAATTTTTTGATAAGTTGTATATTTTATTTACCCAAGAAAACTAGAAAGATCCTGTAACAATATCAAAAATTATGTACTTATGTAGTTATCTCTTAGGGAATTCCCTAGCGATACAAAGTGTTCTATTTACAGTATCTATATGAATATCTCTGCTGCTAACTTTGATACTAACAATATCTCGTATACATCGAAACAAGTTACAACAGTCTCTGCTAATAGACTTATACTTCCTTCGGTTACGTTCTTCCCAAATGAAATACACAAAGGAATTCCAAGCAAGCCGACGGATGAAACAATCATCGATCTCCCTTTTAGGTTTGTGCATAGCCAATCTAGTTCTCCATCCCAATCTAACATACAACTGGTTATGCCGCAATGAGTAAGAGCAGTCTCCCATACCTGTCTAAAATAAGAACAATCAGCAAAAAGGTGATTTTGTGACTCATGCTCACTGCCACAAAAGATGCAGCAATTCACTAGATTAATTCCCATGTATTGAAATCTATTAAGAGTAGGCAAACGATCAATAATAGTCATCCAAGTGATGATGGAGTGTTTTGAAACTCGCATCGTAAACCTTACAAGTTTATGCCAATAAACTCCATGATTGATGTTCTTAATTTTCTTCCAAATGCTCTCAATTTTATTGATAATGCTTAAGGACAAAGATTTTAATATAGGTCAGAGCTTCAATATTTTCTTTAAATACCAACTAAAATATTATTTATAATTAACATTTCAAAGATCTCTACTCTTAAAAAGGAAAGTTTATAGTTTTGGTTGATACAAAAATTTAACAATTCAGTCAAGCTATTTTAAAAGTACAAGCTTTAGGTTTGGCACCTTAAAAAATTTATTAAAATCAATGTAATCTATTTTAACACTAAAGTTTTAAGCTTTGTCCCTCCAAAAATTAATAATTCAATTAAAAACCACAATATGTTAGTTATATGGACTAACAAATAACAATTCTAAAATACAAAAATAACAAAATATGTTATATCAAAAATACAAATACGTTGGTCCCCAAACACAAGTGTAAAGACCAAATTCCAAAATTTAAGTAACTAGATGAATCTGGCTCACTACGTAATCTATGGTTCATCTAATAATATTCATCAATTTTAATATATCTTTAAGTAATTATCCTCATTTTATATATATTTATATATATAGAAAATAGCTGAAAATTCACCTTAAAAAAACGAAATGAAAACAATCGATTGGATGAGATCATAAATGATGTGGTTAGCAAGACCTACTTAATAATTTTCCCTAAGCATGGGCAGAGACGAAGTTAGGATCAAATATTGGGAGGGATAAAGATCTATTAAACCTTTAAATCTAAAATTTGGGAAGGATAAAAACCTTATTTTACTACTATTTAAATTAAAAATGGCCTTAAATGTAATTATACCAAATTTTTTGTGTGTGTGGAACGAGTTGTTGGAGGCCCAAAAATTTAAAGTTTCGACCCGACCTACTCAAGTTTAATATATCTGTATCCTCGACTCAATATAAAAAATTTAATCAAACTTCAACTCGACTCCAAAAAATTTAATAAAAAATTGATTAAACTCAACTTGTTCCAACCCAACAACTTTCACTTCGTATGATCTTGGTGCACACATTTCATATGACGAAATTTATGTCATCTCTACGTCTAATTTTTAAGTCACCTTTAAATTTATAAACTCTTTAAAATTATAAATTAAACGACTGACTTTACTTAAAGAATTAAATATCTCCGATTATTTGGGGTGTTGGAAATGGCAAGATTGTGCCGCATACTTTCTTGATTCAATCCTCCATCAGTTAGCTGCATGTTTGACACCTCGTCAATTTTCTTTCTCCGATTATGTTGATTGAAAATGGAATGCGTCACGGGTTTTCACGGTGAAATCTGCGTATGAGTTTCGGACTGGTCCTAATGTTTACAATGAAGATAATTTATGGAAGATTATTGTGCAATTTAAAGGTATTCCGAAGATACATTCTTTTCTTTGGTTTGTTGCTAGCAGACGTGTTCTCACTAACCTAGAACGTGTTCGACGACATATGGAGGATAATACGACTACTGCAATTTAAAGGTATTCCGAAGATACATTCTTCTCCGGCTACTGCTTTGTGGGTTGCTACGGTTAGTGTACACAAACTTCCTAAATTTCTTTCTATGGAGTTTCATGACTGGATTAAAATGAATTTGGCGTATTCAACTTATTTTGGTTCGACTATGCCTCATTGGGACTTATTTTTTGGCTCAGTGTTATGGATCCTATGGAAGTTTCGAAACTTTTGTGTTTTTGATCCAAGTAAACGTGATGCTTTTAGTGTGTGGAATGAATGTCATCGAGCTTATGAGCTATGTATTTTGGGAAAATCGTCCACGAGACATCAGAGGAAGTTTGCACGTTCAGGTGCAGGTTTTAATGAGCATTTGCAACATCCTTCAACTGAGTGGTTTAAGGTTAATACAGATGGTTCTCAGAACACTTCTACGGGTTTTGCTACTTGTGGTGGGGGTGATAAGAAATAGTGTCGGAGAGTGGTTATCTAGGTTCTCGAAGTGTGTGGGTATTTGCTCAATTATTGAAGCTAAACTTTGGGGGTTATTAAAGGTCTTCGTCTGGATTGGACGAGAGGTTTAAGAAAGGTTATTCTTGATGTGGACAGTCTGGATGTGGTTCGTATTTTGCTTAAACGGACTGCAGGAGGTGTTTTGGCATCGTTGGTTAGAGAGGTTTGTTCGTTTCTTGATCAATCTTGGGAGATCAAAATTTGTCATATTCGTCGGACAACTAATAAGGTTGTTGATGGTTTAGCCAAAATGGCTCAATCTGGTGATGTTCCTTCATTTGGAGAACTGGACTTCTCATCTTGTATCTTCATGTTTCCACCGGACGCAGTTCTGGCTTTGGTTCATGATGGCTTGTAACTCTATGTGGGTGTGGGTCTCTAATGTTTACTTAGGTGTTTCTTTTTCTTTTTGTAAATACTATCAAGTGTGCTCTTTTTTCCTCATTTAGATTTAGGAGGATTTTTTAATGAGGCGCTTGATAGTATACTTCTCTCTCAATTTTATCAAAAATAAATATTAAATATCTTATCTCGTAAAATCAAACTCATAAGGATATTTTAGTCGTTTATTTACACTTCTTATAGTTCACACGTTTTTGTGGGATCCAACGGAAAAGGTTTTCTTGTTAACCAACACTAACATAAAACAAAGCAATCCTTTTTCTTTTATCTTCTTCCTCTTGCTTTCTATTTCACTGACAACAAATATAGCGACATCTCTTCTGCTACTGACATTTCTCTTCATCAACGTTTACTTTTACTTCTCTCAAAAAAAGTTTCATGCATGGATTCAATCTTTCTTCCCCCTAATAATCCATCCAAGACCACTAGTCAAGTCATTCCGGTGAAGGAGAAGAGGGATTCAAACAGTGTGGATCTGAAAAGGCTTTTCTCCACCTTTTATAAGAACGGCGTATTGATGACGCAGAAAGACATGGTGATCAGAATGGATTCAAACAGGGTTCAAACATGGTGATCAAAATGGAGAAAGAAGTAGTAACTAAGAGATTCCCTCAAGAACATCAGGGTATTGATGACGGAGAAAGAAATGGAAAACATGGTGATCAGAATGGATGCCAACGGAGATGGGTTGATTGATTTCAATGAGTTCTACATCTTATGTCAAACCATGGACGGAGGTGAGATAAAAACTAAAGACGGTGAAGATTGTAATCAATTAAACTGAAATTCCAGAATTAAAATAAGATCAAAGATAAGGAAGAAATCAATTAAGGAAGAGAAGAGAATATGAGGAAGAATAAAGAATTTCATTCAGTAAAACGATTGCCTGTACAATCCCTTTCCTTCCCTTTTAAACCTTAAAAATTAAAACGGTACTGTATTATCTATTAACATTTCACCTCCAATATTGTGTTTCATTTAATCTATTAAACCTGACTTAATTAACGGTCAAATAAAGAAAACCAACTCTCTAACGGTCATCTTCTCATTTCACCCCCTTACAAAGATGAACTTAAAAAGGCTTTCGATGTTTTCGATAAAGATAAAGATGGGTTTATTTTGGTTGAGGAATTAGGTTTTGTGCTTTGTTCCTTGGGGTTGAAGGAAGGAAACTTGCAAAGCAATGATTATGAAAGTAGACACGGACTTGTTAAGCATACACTTGTATGGGGTATCGAAAGTACATCGTATCGATACGCTTAAAAAGAGGGTATTGAAACACCTTGGTATCGATACATCCCTTTGGCGTATCGATACGTTTTGACGATCCTTTCAAATTGACCAAGAATGAATCTACCCGTTTTGATACACCTTTTATAGGATATCGGAACAATTTACTACAGTAAAATTTGGTATCGAAACACGGGGATGACATTCTAAAACACCTGTATCCCAAGCCTTATTTTTCTCTCTAGGGTATCGATACGCCTACCAAGGGTATCGATACCCTTGCACAAAAATGCAGAACTGAACCTAAAAATTTCTAGGAATCCTCCCCAAACTTAAATCATTCAATCTCAATTCATTCCTACAAATTATTAGAAGTATTTAAAGTGTGTTTCAATCAGTTTTAACACATCAATCATCTTATTACGAAAATCACCATGAAAGAGACTTTAATCTACCAACCAAGTCACATGCACACATATCACATGAAATGCAACCTACTAATGAATTGCATGATGCAAGGAAGAGTTGGAGAGTACTAACCTCAAGCTTAAGCACAGAAACCACGAACTCCTTTTTCTTTGCCAAGTCTCCTTGAAGGTTCAACCACTTCTTTCTCTACAAGAAAGAGATTAATCCAGCTTTTAAAAAATGCTAGGGAAGTTTTTAGGATTTTAAAACACCAAAGAAACATATTAGAAACTCCTTAATAACCCTTCTCACGATCTTGCCTCCTCAAACTCTTTAAAACTAATCCCCCACCAAAACACACAATTTTTACCTTGTTTTTGTAGATCTTCCAAGACTCTACAACTCACACAGAGACCCTAAACGAAATTCTTTAACAATCGAGCAAAGATTGGACCTTTAGTAACATCCTTCTTGAAATTTAGATGAAGAAGATGAGAGGAGAAAGCTCTCTGGTGTAGTGACCTCACCCAATACAAAATATAACACCCTAAAACCCCTCTCCTTTGTCCTCCTAAGAAAAATACCACAAGGCCCTTCCTTAAACCTTCTTTGGGCCAAAGACAACCCAAAATCAAGGCCCAAATTCAGTCTAATATATAAACTCGAGGCCCAAGGAGGTCCAAACATCGGAGCCCAACGTTCCGGGTTAATCTTTCACTCGAATCCCAAATCTGGATCGTTACATAATGTGTCTATCTTATTTTTGATTTGAGCTAAAAGTATCCATTGTCGATAATAATAATTAATCCTCTTGCCACAAGTGCTCTCACTAAAAGATAAACGATTAATCATAAAGATACTTTATTCTCCTTAGCACCTGAAATCACAATGAAAAAAAGATTTTGGGTTATGAAAACTAGGTCAAACTCTAGTGTGAGCTTGTGGAGACAATAAAAGCATACCTCCATCTTCTCTTTGGCAATTACTATACTATTCACACTTGAGTATCGTGAATATGATTTTTAAAATATTAATGTCAACATGAGAAAGTAATGTTTGAGAAATTATGGATTAAAATTTGATAAATGTTACATTCGTATATTTGATTATTAAACACTATTAAAATCTTAATTTTTGATATATATATATATATCATCAAATAAAATATAAATTAATTGATTTTAATGTATTTCAATTGCATTTATTATTACAAACAAAATATATTTATCAAGCTCTGTATTCTTAATTGCATTTATTACAAAATATATTAAGTTCTTTTAGCTCAGTTGGTTAGAGCACCCGTTTAGTAAGTGGGAGGTTTTGAGTTCAACCCTCAACGAGAACAAAAATCATTTCATTCTGTTGAATGAAACAACAAATATTAAAAGTATGGTAATTTAAAGATTATGCAAATTTGGTCTTAAAATTTAATTAAAACAAATTTATTGAACTTGTTTCTACTTTAATTTTATTTATTTTGATACGATTTAAGAAAATTTTAAATTAAAATAAAATAATAATATATGATTCATCAATTTAATTAACTTAGAAAAAAATATTTTGTTTAATTGAAAACTCACCCCAAATAAAAATAACAAAAAAATTCTAACCAGATAAAAATATCACAAAATTTTAGATATATATTGCTCCATAATAATTGGGTAGCATAAGTAAAGATTAAGCCAATGACCTAATATGATATCCGAATTCTTAAACCGGATAAAATTATTAAAAAAAATGTATTCTTTATTTAATTTTAGCTAAAAATAAATTTAATATAAATAAAAACTCATAATAAATTATGTGAATGTTTAAATAATTAAATTAATCCCATACTCAAAATTGCAAATAAAGAAATTCATTCTTTATGGATTTCTCCATAGGGGAAAAAGAGTAAATAAAATTGGTCTTCATCAGTTTTTTCCATTTCCAACGTTCAAGAAATTAACATTAAAATTATTGAGTTTTGTTTGACTGATAATAATATCAAAATAATATAAAAAATAAATTCGTAATATACTTTATCATTTTCTTTCATTTCCAACATTCAAGAAATATTGAATTTTATTCGATTAATATTACCGTAAAGATAATATACAAAAAGATATAATATAAGATTAAATATATTTTATCAATCGAGTTTAATATATTTTAATTGTATTTATTATTAGAAATACATTAAAAGATTTATCGAGCTCTCAGAATATCACATAAAATTAATCCATTTTAATATTTTTTAATTGTTTATTATAAGACATATCAAGCTCTTGTAGCTCAGTTGGTTAGAGCACCCGTTTAGTAAGTGGGAGGTCTTAAATTCAACTCTTATCAAAATATAGTCGATGAAGTCCAAACTATCATAGTTTTTATTTAGGGACATGTTATTTTACATACAACATTGTTGATTCGTATTAAGCTATCATAATCTCTTCTATTATAAATGGTTATTTGTCAAGAATCAAATATTTTTTATCTTAAAATTTTTGGATGTGTGGTTTAGGGTTTGATTACTCTACCAAAACGTATAAATATGAGTCTTCAAAGGAGGTTGAAAATATATGTCGGATTTGAATCCCCACGATAATCAATTATCTTAAGCCTTTTACGAAAAATTTATTTACAACTCAATTTACCAACTATCATTTTAATAAATCACACTTATCCAAAAAAAATTATCATTTTAATAAATTAATTTTCTCAACATTAAGGGAATAAAATAAACAGTTAGAAAAAGAAATAAGTTAAAATGAATTATTATTATCTCATTTTGATGCACACCAACAATGTGAACTAGAAATTTAAAGATATTCATTTGTAAAACTTAGCAAATTGATTGTAAAATATTTTTGTTGGCCCTAAAAGAATGACTAAGTCACATATTCTAATTGTAAATGCTTCGATTAAAAGCATTCACAAGATCAACCAATCAAAAGTATTCATTTAATTATTATTTTTTCACTTATTATTTTTACCGAGTGAATCTTCACTCGGTAAAAATTGTTTTTAAAACTTAATTTATAATAAATATGAGTGAATATTTACTTGATAAAAATGATAAGGTAAAAAAAATAATTAAATAGATGATTTTGATTGATTGGTCTCATAGATAACGTGGTGGAAATGACCAATAATATAATTTCTCGAAAAATAAACAACCACCTTTCACTCTTACAAGATAATTTCATTAACTTCCTCTTTCTTTTATTATTAGTTCTAAAACTTAAACTATTAATTTTATTTAAAAAATTTAATATCTTATCTCAGTAAATCAATATGTAATTGATAGTTAACATACTATTATATATTTATAAATCCATAAATAATTATCTATGAAACGAAGACACTCGATATAAATACAACAATTTTTTAAAATAAAGAGATGAATGCAACAAGAAACAATAATAATAAAAATGTCTTCTTTACCTATTTTTAGGTAAAGTAAATTTAATATAAATATAAACTCTTAATAAATTATGTGCTTGTTTATATAATTAAATTGAGCCCAAACTAAAAATTCAATTGGGAAAAAGAGTAAATAAAATTAGTCAACGTCATTTTCTTCCATTTCCAATATTCAATAAATATCAAGTTTTATTTTATTAATTTTAACATAAAAATAATATCCAAAAAATACGAGATCTAATATACTTTTTCAATTGAGTTTAATATATTTTAATTGTAATTTTTTTAATAAATACTTGTTTTTATTTCATCCAAAAAAATCATCAAAATACAATCAAAAATCACCAATTCGTTATACAACAAAATCAAAATAAAAAAAAACTTAAATCAAATTCCAAGAAACAAGAAGTGATGGAGAAGAGTGAACAAGTTTACTACATCCTCGCAGCCTCATACCAACATAGCCCCCCAAACTATACGAATAATGGCAGCCCGCAGTGATTTTTCCTTGCCATGCCCCTGCATTCAGTCAAGTTGCATTCCCCATCCTCCAACAATAGGGCTAATAGCACAATCTTGTAGGATGAGATGTCAAACTTCTTTAACAAACCTGCAGTCACAAAATAAATGATCTCTTATTTTTATAGAATCAGAACAGAGAACAAAATTTGGATCAACCAAGAACCCCAAAATAACATACGATCTTTAGTTGGTAATATATTCATGAAAGTTAACCAAGCGATAAAAGAGTGTCTTAGAAGTGTTAGGCCACCCTGAATAACACAAAACCATCCAACTTTCTCTCTTTTATGTCGAGCTTTCGTAACTTAGCAGAATTTGATATAAATTTAATTTATTTTATTATTTTTCAATTGTATTTATTTCATGACATATCAAGCTCTTGTAGCTCAATTGGTTAGAGCATCCGTTTAGTAAGCGGGAGGTCTTGAGTTCAACTGAGCAAAAGTTACTTGATAAAGTTGTAAAAATCTGAAATATAATGGTTAAATTAATATTAATTTCAAATTTGAATTGTCATTTGTATAATTTATCTTAAAATATTTTAATTCTACATATTTAAAAATTGGTAAAGTTCAGTGGTTTTTTCTGGTTCATAGAGATTTGGAGACCTAATAGGAGGGATAAAAGAAAAAGGTTGAAGTATATCGGTCACTAAATTAAGTAAAAATTATTTTTTACCACTAAAATCTTAGAAAATACAAATTAATCATTATATTTATTAAATTATTATAAAATAATCAATATGTTTTGATAAATTAAGTAAAATGGCATTTTTATAAATATGAAATTAAACCTACAAACCTAAAAGAAATGATATAAAGTAGTGGTTTTTATTAAAAGCTATATATGAGTGCTTTTCTTCTGGTCCAAAAGAGATTTAATAGGAGGGGTAAAAGAGAAAGGGTAAAGTATATAAATGGTCATTAAACTAAGTGATTTTTTTTTTAATTGAAGTTTTAAAAATTATAAAATGATCACTTCATGTTATAAAATAGTTATAAATTTTGATAAAATTAATGACCATTTAATATTTATTTTAAAAATATAATTATTATTTATTAACTTAATAAAAATTACATTTATTTCTGATTTTAGGATTGAAAAGGCTATTAGTAATTAAGAGATTGTAATTTGTGACGGTACAACGGCTTGTCGTACTCATCGTCTAAAGGGCGTAAATTATTTATCTTATAATTATATTTTTATTAGTATCTTCATTTTAAATTAATAGATTTAAGATTTAAAATTAGGGTTTACGATTAGAATTTAGAGAATTAAAGATATAGTATATTTTTAAGGTGTAAGATTTAAGATTTAAGAAATAAAAAAATTAAAATTAATGTTTAGAATTTAATATTTTAAATTTCTTTAATAAAAGACATAAAAAGAGACACAATAAAAGGCATGATATTTTCTATTCATCTTTAATATATTTTCCCACGGTTTGTAACCTCATCAGACCTCGTATACCGAGACCTTTGATGATCATGTTATTGATGCTACGTCAGTTTGCCAAGAATGTTTTTTTGTTTTAACATCAATTTGTCAATATAATACATCTAATCTAAACTATGTTACCCTAATATTTTACATATGTAACAACCCTAAAGGAAGAGTGGCACATTAAAAGAAAAATATATATCTTTAATAGTGGTTTTATATCTCACATTAAAAAATATTTAAATTTAATTTTTAAACTTTAATTTTAATTTTACATCCTAGATCCTAAACTTTATATCTTAAAAAATATAACAACATATACAATTTTTTAACTATAATGTTATAAATATATTTATTTATGGTGGATATCCATATATTAAGTTACACTTTAATGGGCTTTAGTATTAGGGTTTAATACCCATTGAAATTAGGGTTTCCATCTTATGCCTATAAATATAGACTTTTGGCATAGCATTGTACACAACCCTACTTTGAGAATATAATAAAATCTCTCTCCCTTTTGTCTCTCATCTTTATTCTTCTATTTTATTCTTGTTCTTTACTTTATTCACAACACGTTATCAGCACGAGTTTGCTCAGAAGATTTTTATTTCAAGTCTCTTCAAAGATTTACCCGGTATGTTCTTTTTCAATCTTTTATATTTAATTTATAAAATAGTATATATACGATGATGATTATGATTTTTCTCTTTTTCATGTAAATATTTTTATTTTTGTCAAATGATATTATGTGTTTATTTCATGTCATTAATATTTTGTTTTAATAATTTAATCCGAGTATATTGGCTGGACATCCCGTTCTGCGAGGCTACTGGTCTCAAAGGAGGTTCTTTTTAAAGGACCTTGTGGACTGGTTTAACAACGCCGCGTATGAGGATTAAATTTTTATTCTTTGAATATATTGAATATATATTGGGTGATCATTTACTATTTAATAGTATGAATATTATAAAATTTATATTTGCTTGGAAGCAATATTTTTTTATGTCGAAAAACTCGACTATAGACTTCTCCCAAGTTCAAGTTACGAAAATTGTCTTGATCAAAGAATTTTTATGGGAGGCATTCCCTGAAGTGAATGCATGCATGATGATTATTCCATGCAATTATTGGATTTATGACATTCCTTAAAGTGAATGCAAGCATGATGTTTATTCCATGCGATTATTGAATTTGTTTCATTCCTTGAAGTGAATGCAAACGTGATAATTCACTATATGGTTAATGAATAAAACTCAATTATGTGCCAGAGTATCATTGATGAGGATATGTTAGAAAAAAAATACTCCATTTTTCATGCCAACAATGTTGTCCTTCAGACACAATATCGTGAAAAAGGCTTTAAGAAATATTCCAAGTTAATTTCTTGCCTTCTTGTGGCTGAGCAAAATAATGAGTTGCTCATGAAAAATTATGAATATCGCCCAACAGGCTCCGCTCCATTCCCTGAAGCGAATGTGATATTATATAGAGGAATGAATAAAAATCACATTAGTAATTGTGGTCATGATTGAGATCATAAAATAGACATGGATAAGATGATTATTTTGAGAATACTTATATCCACAAGAAGTGGAATTGTAAAGATGTCAAGAATGATAGAGATCAGATTAAAAAATCTTTATGTTATCAAAGTGATGGTATAAACCATTGATCTCGTACTTGTCAAACGCCGAAGCATTACAAACTTTATTCATAATCATGAATGATAAATTGAAGAAAATATAATCAGATTTTCTTTGTGGCGAAAATAATGGCGTTATTGATCCAACTTAATTGGATATTGATAATTTTTCTCATAGTCCTTCAAGAGAATAATTCGCCATTTATTTTATTTTCCTTATAATATCTAAAAGAAATAATTGATCTTTATTTATTTTGTTTATTATATATTTATATTAATTTATTTTACATATTATTTATTTATGCTTTATGTTAATTTATCATTTATTTATTTTATATATTATTTATTTACATTCTATGTTAATTTATCCTTTGAAGAATATTATCACTTCCGGAATGAAATCTATAATGAATTGTGGCTATTTATGCCAAGCAAATAGTGCAAGTACTCATACTATATTTAAGCATAAGAAATATTTTCCCATTTAAATACAAGGGAAAATGTGAGTACTATATCTCAAAGTACTGAAATATCAATGCTTCGGAAGAGCTTTTGAGAGCTTATCTTTGATAAATAAACGAGTTGATATAATGTGCTATATTTAATATTTTCCATTCCCCGAAGTGAATGGTACAAAGCACATATTTTTCATTCCCCGAAGTGAATGAAATAAAGCACATATTAAAAGGTGCATAATTATGCATATTTTCCCATTTTAAATGCAAGGGAATAATGAGTACTATATCCGGAAGTACTAATATCACAGAAAGCTCCGACAGAGTAAATATGTTATTGCCAAATGAGACTTTATCTCATATTTTCAGTGCATTATGCCCGTTAAGCAAATATGTTATTGCCAAATGAGACTTTATCTCATATTTACAGTGTATTATGCTCGTCAAAGTCGCAAAGAGACTTATTGAATTTTAAAGATATTTACAGAAATATATTGAGAATATTAGTCAAGGGATGCTGACTATATCAATATTACGAGTGTAAGGAAATCTTGGCAAAATTACATGCACTGTCATCCATATTGTACTACATAAGAATTAGTACAAGTTGAAGCTCATGCTATTGTAAACAATATGTTTACTGATAATTTTATTTGGCATGATCGGTTAGACCATCCCGGTTCAATTATGATGCGAAAATTGGTTGACACTTTCATGTGGTCATTTATTGAAGAACTAAGATTTTCTTCATGGTAATATTTCACATGATACTTGCTATGAAAGCAATTTGATTATACAATCATCAACATCTAAGATAGAGTTCTATTAATTTTCTGGAACGGATACAAGGTGATATATATATGGGCCCATACACCTTTCTAAAAGACCATCTAGATATTTTACGATTTTTATTGATGCATCGACTAGATGGTTATATGTATCCTTGTTATTAACCCGCAACTTGGTGTTTGCGAGGCTACTTGCTCAGTTGATAAAATTACGAGCACATTTTCCAGATTATTTTCTAAAGACAATCAGTCTTGATAATGTTGATGACATGTAATTTTACATGTAGTATCATAAATTCGCATCAAGCCAACAAATGATCATAAGTTCTCCCCATTACAAATGGTTTTTGGCCAGGAACCAAATATTTCTCATCTTAGATTTTTTTTTTGTGCGTGTGTGCGATATATGTTCTAATTGTTCCACCACAACGCACAAAGATGAGTTTTGTTGGGAATATATATAAGAGCTTCTGACAGGGGATTTATTTACATCCCGATTTATTGACTATCATTTTAATGAGTCAGTTTACCCAACATTAGGGGAAGAAAATAAATAGCTGGAGAAAGAAATAAGTTAGAATGAAATATCATTTTTCTTATCTTGATCCACGTACTACACAATGTGAACTATAAGTTCAAAGGATAATTCATTTAGCAAATCAATTGCCAGATGATTTTGCTGACCCTAAAAGAGTGACTAAGTCACGTATACCAGCTATGAATGCTCCGATTAAATTTGATGTCATGGAAGGACAAACTCTAGTTGCTAATGGGTCTAACTTACGCTTAAAGCGTAGTAGACAAGTAAGTTCCAAAGATAAGAGATCCTCGAAAAAGAAAAGGAGCTATATTTTATGATGGTCTGATCGAGGAATCAATGATTATGAAAATCTCTAGAAGAGATTAAATGGTCTCCAACAGAGACATTGACATGACTCAGGTACCTGATAATAAAGAGATCTCAATAGATTATGTCATGTATGGTAATAAGTGGAACTGAAATTAAATCGACGTCGTTAATATATTTGCATACAATATAGCATTAGAGATTTTATTTGATGATGTGGATCATGAATCATTGTCAATTGGGCAATGTAAACAAAGAAATGATTGGCCAACATGAAAGAGGCAATTGAGGCGAAACTAAAATCTCTTTTGAAAAGAGAAGTATTTGGGCCTATAGCCCGTATATTGAAATGTGTAAAGCTCGTGGATATAAACGAGCCTTCGTGAGAAAGAGAAATCAAAAGGGGAAATCATGAGATATAAGCTCATTTGGTTGCACAAGGATTCTCACAAAGACATGAAATTGATTATGAGGAAAATATATTTCTCGGTGGTGGATGCAACTACTTTTAGATTTTGATCAGTCTGGTAATAAATAAAATTACTCGGTTTCTACCTAATGGGTGTTGTTACATCCTATTTGAATGAGCCTCTTGATAGTAATATTTACATGAAACTTCCGGAAAGATTTAGATTGCCATAAGCAGTTCATTCAAATTCTCGAGAACATTATTCAATCATATTGAATATATCTTTTTATGGTTTGAAACAATTTAGGCGTATTTGATATGATCGCCTCATTGAATACTTATTAGCATAATGCTATATGAATTATTTCCCCGAGCATTTTTATTAAGAGATTTAGCTCTGAATTTTTATTGATTGTGTATGTCGATGATTTGAATATCATTGAGACTCGTGAAGAGACCTCAAATCCTTGTGCATCTATCGACATACAGAAAAATATTGAAATAGACTTTACATGCATAACACATATCTATTTATCACCTTTATGGTTGTTGTTAAGTCTCTTACCGTAAACAAATATTTTTTTTTCGCATCACGAAAAAGGTAATGATATTTTTGGTCTAAAGCACAATATACACATTTTTGATCTGGAAGCATCGTATCTTAACTGGTCCAAAAATATTATTTAAGTGCTACGAGATCATTACCTTTAAATAATTGTCATGCATAAGGCAAAGCCGAAATATGTGTTTGGCTAAACATATCCTGAAGATATGTGAATGTTTTGCAAGTTATCTTGTACAGAGATAATACAAAATTTATATCTCAAGGTGGATATATCAAATATGATAAAACGAAACATATTTCTTCAAGTTTCGTCCCTCATGATTTTCAGATGAATAATATTCAATGAATCATTTCAAGCAATGATTTGGAAGATTTATCCAATAGTGCATGATCTACTTTAATATTTGAAGATTGTATTCAATATTGAATTATGAAGATTCAAAGATCTTATGTGATATTTTCATGAGGGGGAGTAAATACGCGTTGCACTCTTTTTCCCTTAACCGAGGTTTTGTCCCAATGGGTTTTCCCGGTAAGGTTTTTAATGAGGCAACATGTTATGCGTATCAAAGATGTGTGTACTCTTTTTCCTTCACTAAGAATTTTTTTTCCCACGGGATTTTTATCTTAGTAAGGTTTTAACGAGGCACATTATCTTCATGGATATCCAAGGGGGAGTGTTATAAATATATTTATTTATGGTGGATATCCATATATTAAGTTACACTTTAATGGGCTTTAGTATTAGGGTTTAATACCCATTGAAATTAGGGTTTCCATCTTATGCCTATAAATATAAACTTTTGGCATAGCATTGTACACAACCCTACTTTGAGAATATGATAAAATCTCTCTCCCTTTTGTCTCTCATCTTTATTCTTCTATTTTATTCTTGTTCTTTACTTTATTCACAACATATAAATCTTAATCTGGAACCCTATCATTTTTGTAGGTTAATCGGGTCATAAAAGCCTTTGTTGTTCTGTTGACTTTGCTTTCCATCTCATACGCAGGGACGGAGCCGTTGCCCACCCCACCTCGAAGAAATTTTTTTCCATTTTTGTCCCCTATTTAAAAAAATTTTAAAAATTAATTTTTTAATGAATTTGTCCCCCTACTTTTAAACATTTATGTTTTGCCTCCCTCAACCACAAATCTTGACTCCGTCTCTGCTCATACGAATGTGTTTAAACACATTAAGGGTTAGTCTGGTTAGAGCAAAAGTGGTCTTCTTTATGTTAAAAGACTTTTATCTATATATTCTTTTTCTCATGCACCTAAAAATATTAATTTATGATTTAAAATTTATTGTAAAAACTTGTGATAATACGACGAGTTCTATTATAAAAATAAAAAATCATAATACTAATTAAATCAATTTGTCGAGTTTCATGATATATTTTTAATTAAAATTGATAATATATATCTATAAAAGAAACAAAACATTAAAAATAAAAACTCATGGAATTCGACATTTTAGTGTGACAAGTTTCCTATGTTTCTTTTAATTTTAAAATGGAATTCGTCGTCACACCAACTAGACTAGTTCCTTTGATCAATGCCAGATAAGGAAGTAATATTTTTAGGTGTCAAATCCATAAATAATATTATAAACGGAAGATTTGGGTAAAATAACCTAGAAAAAAATGATAGAAATATAGTTTTTGAAAACTTGTATTTGACATTAGTTTTTATTCCTACTATAGGTTTTCTCTTAACCTAATTTTTTTAATTCACAATGTCAATATTTAAATATTAACGTTGTTGAAAGGACCTAATACCTCATATCATTAGAACATCTAGACATTATTGTGAAAATTTATAATAGAGGATTAAAATAAAAAAAATGTATTTAAAACAATTAAAATTTAGAGTACAAGGATAATAAATTTATTTTATTAATAAAAAAATATGATTATTTCATTCATTACAATGAATTTCTTATACAAATTAATTTTTAATGTTGTCATGTATTTTATTTAAGGGACTGTAAGCCTTAACCTCTAGACTATACTTTAAACACTAACCTTTAAATCTAAATCTTAAACTATCAACTCTAAGTCAGATACATAATAATATTAAGGAAAATTCTACAACGGGCGTCGAACATTGTTGAACACCACTAATGTTGAACATTGTTGAACACCATTAAATTAATTAATAAAAATTTAAAATTTTAAGGACTCAGTATGTAATTAATAAAAATGTGATAAACTCAACATATAATTAATAATTATATGATTAGTCCTTTAGATTTTTATTCTTTATAAATTAATTTAATAATGTTCAACGATGTTCAACATTAACAATATTCAGCGGTGTTCGACGCCCGTTGTAGACTCATCCTAATATTAAATACTCACTAATAAAACAAATTCACTTCCAAAACATAGAATTAAGTGTCATGTCTATAGAACTTCATTGTTCCGGTGTGTACGGCCTTAGATACTCTCGAACGATACAACACCTAAACAGCCTGAAATTATCAAAGCTAGAAGGAAATAAAATGGAAACCAAAAGAATGGGTCAACTTAGATGGGTGTTACTAGGCCCAGGATATTGTGGAGTGCTTCCTCGGAAGCTTGTACAATGGGTGCGTTGGGATTGGACTCTATTGTATGGGTTGTGACATTCTCTCCCATTGATTTAACGACGCCATCATCGTTCGGCTATTATGCTATCAATCCTCTTGTTTTTTGAATTGCCTAAGGGTCTTAGTTGGTTCCTAAATTTTTCACTATTAGAAAGTCTCTTTCACTAAACAAAATACTCGTATCTCAGTCGGTAACTTAGTCGTCGAACGACTCTTTCTGCTTAGATTTCTTGAATTTCATTCTCATAAGATACTTTCACTTATACCGACGTGACTTGCCTCAATACATATATGACTTATCTTTATGGTATGGCTTTTGAAGGCAGACATGGAACACTTGATGAGCTCGGATGATCGATAGAAAATCTAATTTGTAGGCCATAGTGCCTACTTGCTTCATAACTTTGAACAGACGCTCGTATTATTGCACAAGTCTTTTGTGTGCGATTGGGTTGTGCAAAATCTTAGAAAACTTGACAAAGATTAGATCATCAACTTGAAATTTCATGTCCTTATGCTTTCGATTGGACTATTTCTTGATTCGCTTCTCTGTCTTGTATAAACAAGTTCGAACTAAGTCATGACGTTCTTACCACTCATTGAAAAACTTGTGTGAGGTTGGATTAGGTCCCTCATACTTGATAGCAACTGTATTGGGTATAAGAGATTGTTGTTCAATCACAATTTCGAACAGACTATGGTTAGTTGCTTTGTTCTATTACAAGTTGTAGGAAAACTAAGTCATATCTAACAGCTTCGGTTAATCACATTTTGTGGCACTCACATAGTACCTCAAATAGATCTCTACCAGTGCATTCACTCATTCGGTTCACTCGTCGGTAGATAGATGAACATTGGTAGAGAAGTTCAAGCTTGATCCCATGAGCTTGAGCAACTTAATTCAAAATATATTTTTGGATCATGTCACCCGATAAATGATGATCGTCTTTAGCACCTCCCAAAACTTTATTGTGTGATTCAAGAAAAGACGAATTATCTTCTTTGTTGGGCATACCTTGAATGATGTTATGAACATATCATACTTTAAAAACTTGTCAAACACAACCATTATACTAGAGAAGTCATTAATTTTAAGAAAACCAACAATAAAGTCCATGGAAACACTTTTCCATAATCGTTTGAGAATGAGCAACGATTGTAACAGTATTACTAGTTTCTTCATATTTATCTTATTTTGTTGGTAAACGAGACAAGTCTTCATATAGGCTTTAATGTCTTTACTTAGGCATGACCAATTGTAGTGATCGACTGTTGGAAAATAGTGAGCAAATGACCATCTTTGAAGCATTTTTTAAAATGTAAAGATGAGGATTCGAATAAAGAATTATTGATTCCTATTTTACTCCGCGAGATCTTTACAACGGTAGCTCATATGCTCAAAATTGTTGAGTAGTGAATGAGAAATTGATGCTCAAAGTAATAAGGTTGAAATAAAGTAAGGAATGAGAAACCCCATTATCCCATATTGATGGGATAAATGAAGTGGGAAGTGTTTATATACACTTACTCACATAATTGTCATTGAATGATTTAATTCTTGGGTTGGAATACACGACGTGGGCGATGCAAATGTTCGGATCGGTCTGGCCCTTTTTGGGCCTGCGGATATTTTACCCGTTGTGCACATTTTTTCCTTAATTTATTTTTTGAAAATATCCAGAAAAGAATTTTAATTCAGAATGAAATTTGAATTAATTAGCAGTTGACTGCTCTGGATAATTAGAGAGATAATTGGTAATTATAGTATTTAATTTAAATTAAATACCGGATAATTGGTAATTATAGTATTTAATTTAAATTAAATACCGGATAATTAACCATTACCCCGGATTTTTCGGATCTTAATTCCGAAAATTAAGCTCACTGTTGCCCTAATTTTCACTATAAATATGGGATTGATTGCTCAGTTTTTTACACATCTCTCAAACACTCGTCATCTCTCAAAACTTTTTCTCTCCTACTTTTTCTTCTGGTGACTGGCGAAGGCAAGAACGGTTCGGGAACTCAACAAATGTGCTATTATTGGAGTTCCTCTTGTTGTTGTATCTTGGGAGACAGACTACCAATAAACTCAGCACCATCGAAGTGGCAAAAAATTTGTATTAAGGAAACTGCAATTGGGCAGGCCTCAACACGATTCCGATTTATAAAAAATCAAATTCGGTTTGATCGAAATTTATTTACTTTCGTTATGGTTTTACTGTTCGTTTAAAATAATAATTTTATATCATTTTATTTTATTATTATTTTCTTGGATTAACCACTTATTGTCCAATAATCTTAAGACCGAGTTTAACCTTTAATCCAAGGTGAATGGAAATAGATCGAAGCAAATCGGCAAAGCACATGATTTGAAATCATGTTTATCACTTCCGCCGATTACACTTGAGGTATAAAACATATTTGATATGTTTCGGTTATTGCATTGAATCGAAGTCTTGGAATTTTAATTCCTTCAAGCGACCATTGAAATTGAAAACAATTGGAAACTGAATCTCGGCCAAGGAAACAGAATTCAATCGGTTGCAAATTGGAGAAGCCATATTCAGCACGATTCTAAGTGTTTTTTCAATGGAAATTTCGGTTGAAATTGTGCAAAAGGAATCAAATTTTGATTCTATTTCCGTGCAAAGGAAGTTGAATTAGACAAAATCTAATTCATGAAATTTACGTTTTGGTGAACTGGAAATTCATAACTGCCACGTTAAGGACTTCCATACAGTGTTGTTGGAATCACCAAAGTTGTGTACTGTCGTCAAAGTGGTGAACTTGCATGATTTTCGGCCACACTTTTTTGTATGGTTTCCATGATCAATTGGAAAGATTGATGGGACCCGCAAATGGAAAGATTTCCATGATCAATTGAAATTGATCACGATTCTGTTGGAAGGTTTTCAACGTGGTAAATGCCTTATTTTAAGGTATTTGTTGCGGTTTGTTTCATTAATATTCAGAAACAATGTATACTATTTTATTTCGTATAATAATTTTTTGAGAAATTTTATAGAGATAAATAGTATATTCGGATGATTAAAACCGAATTTGGTGAATTTATTCTTTGGAATAAAAATGAGAAAGCAAACAATTTGTTTCAGGAATTATCCTGCCATTTTAAAAGAGAAACAATGGATATAGTAAATTTAATTTTTACCTTATGTAAATACATGATTGCATGTATTGATAAAACCTTATTCATGGGAATAAAGGTTTGACTTTAGACAATATTGTCTATTAATCAAATAAAGCATTTATTCAATATATGATTAAATTGCTTATTTGATATGAAATATGGTGATATTAAAACCATATATATAAATTTAAGGTAATCATGAATTCCTTAAATGAGTTATGGTATTTTGTGATAATATCATATAAGTGAATATTTCATTAAGGTAATCTTCTTTAATGATATAATACTGCATGTATTATGATAATTTTAATATCATAAACTATGTTTAAGGCAATTTATTTATTTTAAAAATAATATTGACCTTAATGTTGTATGGCATGAAAAAGAATATCCTTTTATGTGAAATAATAATTATTGATATAATTATTATTTGTGTTTGGAAAAACTTTGGATTATTATTTTAATTAATAATTTTCTTAAAAAAAATATAAACACAAAGAATGTCTTGATTGGTTTGGAAACAAAGATCTCGTAAATAATTCGTTTTGGGAATTATTTCCTACCGTTTTAACGGATTTACTTGATCTTCCAAACAACAATCAAAGAAATTTTAAATCAAAGGATTAATTCATTTTGAAGAATTAAGTTGCTTTGATATTTATGTTTGTGTTTTAGTGCCACTAATCCCAATATTTAAAAGAAATAAATCAGTGAATTTATTTATTTGATAGAATCTTGTGTTGATTCTAATTTTTTAAGGAAAAATAAATTATCAGATTTATTTTCTTGAGAAATCTTTCATGATTCTAATTTAGAAATAAATCAGTGAATTTATTTTGGAAATTGAAATACAGTAAATAAATTTGTTTTCAGGAATTTAATTTCTGCCGTTATAACGGATTTACTTTATCTTCTTTTTCAAATAAAGTGAACAAATCTATTTTAACAGAATTTGTTAGTAGAAGTAACATTGGTTACTAATTCTACAACGTTGATTCGACCAAGATCTTGAATCAAAGCATAGAAGAAAGTGGTTCTCTATGTCAAATTTCTTAAAGCTTATTCTGATGTATGTTATGAAATACACAGTGTTTAAAATTGGCTTAAGAATTATGAAGGTTGTTGGACCGTAAATGGAAGATGTTGATTCTAAATTATAGTGAATCAAAGGTAGTGATTTAATTGATCACTTAAACTTGAATGATTTCAAGAACTTTCATAAACGGATGATTGAAAGAAATATTAAAAGTGCATGTCTAGGATTGGTTCTTTGAAAAGATTTGGTTCTTAAGTGTGTCTAGTGCACCACCTCTCTTATCCGAAGTTACCTACCTGGTGCATTGTTTGTTATTATTCCTTCAATTAGAACCATGTGAACTTTTGTTTTAGGATTCTAGTTTACTAAAATCCTATCGTCTAACAAAAGTTGGAAATTATAATTTTGTTTCTGATTTTTAGTCTTTTACTAAATTTTTGATGTGTAACAAATTTATAATATTTTGATTGTAACAATCAGTGAAATTCATAAGGAAGAATTTCAAAATGTGACAACAAAGATGTATATTTGATCATGATGAACTTGATCAAAAGAAGTTCCTCCTAGTGTTAGAGAGGATGAGGTAAAAATTGTTATCATATTTTGCTAAGCAATTATTAATATGAAAATATTGCTAGAGCAAATATATTGAAAGTCAAAAATGATTTTAAACCGCAAAGTAGGTGGTATATCTCAAGAAGTTGAATTCCATGAGGAAATGCTTCTAGTGTTATGAGATATGAATAAATCTTTGGACTATACTTCCAAATGAGATCAATATTATGATAAAATTTTGTCATAATAATTGATATGTCAAACAAATTGTTTGAAGGAAATTTATTACCTTCATGATAGAACAATTAAGTTTTGCTTAAAAGCAAAGATGAATTAAGGAAATTTTTCCTTATAAGAAGGATGTTGAAACCCAAATTGATTAATTTGAGGACAAACTTTATGTGAGTAATGTTGCAACATCCAAAGGAACAATGATTTTGAAGATAACTTCTAAAAGAATTAAATCTTCAGAATGTGCCTAAGGTGTGGGAGAATTGTTCTATCAACTAAGTGTAAGACACCATATGAGTTATGGAAGGAAATAAAACCTTCCTACAACTACATAAAAATGTGGGGGGTGTTACACACCAAGGTAATATTTCATTACCAAAGAAAATGAAAATAAGTTGATTGTATTGGTTATGTGAAACATAGCAACGAATATTAATTTTGTAGAAAATATGATAATAAAGAATGACTCATTCTTTAAATGCACTTCCTAGAGAAGTTGATCCAAGTTTCGTAAAACGAACTATGGATATGAAAAATAGTCCACATGTTCAACAAACGGTTGAAATAAATATATTGTCATGATGACAAGTAAGTGTGACAAAGGATGATTTGTCAAACCGACTAGGATATATAATCCTATGTTGATGACGTACAATGAAATGGTAAATGTACCAAAGACTTCTCAATTCAAAATTGATACGAAAAATATGAGATTGATAGTTTTGATTTTGGATATCCAAATCAAACAATCAATTGAAGGTCTCATATTGACAGTCACACTACATGAAAAAGGAAGTTTGGCCAGGATGTTTCCGGTTTAGCCAGAACTCCAAATATAAGCCAATACTTGTTGAAATGGAATATGCAAATGTCATATACAATCTAAGTGAATTGTATTAGACAAAGTAGTGCTTTCACTGTGAGTAGTTTAAGCAGATTCACAAAATAATCCAAGGTCAAACACTGGATAGTAATTGTGAGAATTTTGAGACATCTTAAAGATACTCAAAATTGTAAAGCATTATTTCATAAAGATTATTCGATATAATTATCGAATGAATAAGCTATGTCATGTGTTTTCTCAAGACAAACGTTTACAACCAGATTCAAAATAGAATCTGAGTTTTGAGGTTCATATAATTCTGGAAAAAGTCAAATGACTTTAAAATGTCTTGGAGAATAAATGGCATGAGCATATGCCAACAATGTTTTTTGGTAGAGCACATAATTTTATGAGCAACGGTAATTTGAGACATATGGGTCATCAATTTAAAACCGTTAGACAATTGATCTCAAATAGAGTTATCGCTACAGATTTGATAAAATCAAAAGGATAACATTGTGGATCCACTAACCTAAAGGTTAAATTGAGATCAAGTTGAGAAAAAAATCTAAAGGGATGTGACTAAAGCCCATGAAAAATAAAGGCGCTATGTGAAGGAAAAACCCTACCTAGCTGACTGGAGATCCCAAGAACTAGGTTCAAAGGGACAACCTAATTGCATAGACCTGTGCGGTCACTGTGGGTGTTCCTCCCCAAGTCCATTCCTATGATGTGAACAGTGACAAGAATTTGGTAAAGGTTAAGAAAAAGCTTTTAATGACCATTGTGTGCTTCGGTGAGACGAGCAACATAAGTCACCTATGTTAGAGTGAAGTGGGGTCGCTTCAAGGAGACTATTGGGCATAGTTCTCTTATACTCTCGCAGAACCAAGAGATGTCCATGGCCATAAGGGCATAACCATGAGAGATGTATCTCTTGTCAGAGAGATAGGTGTGTGAAGTATGTCATCGTTTACACCAACGGCTGACAGTTCAAGGACATCGCGTCTACTGATTAGCTAGTAAAGTAAATATACTTTCACAAGGGAAGGTACAAAGGTGGACACCTACCTATCTTATGCATCTATCAATCGTAGAGCCTATCACCACAATGTGCCAAAAATGTTTTGATACAATCATCAATTTCATTCATGTGGGGGATTGTTGGAAAATAGTGAGCAAATGACCATCTTTGAAGCATTTTTTAAAATGTAAAGATGAGGATTCGAATAAGGAGTTATTGATTCCTATTCTACTCCGCGAGATCTTTACAACGGTAGCTCATATGCTCAAAATTGTTGAGTAGTGAATGAGAAATTGATGCTCAACGTAATAAGGTTGAAATAAAGTAAGGAATGAGAAACCCCATTATCCCATATTGATGGGATAAATGAAGTGGGAAGTGTTTATATACACTTACTCACATAGCTGTCATTGAATGACTTAACTCTTGGGTTGGGATGCACGACGTGGGCGATGCAAATGTTCGAACCGGTCTGGCCTTTTTTGGGCCTGCGGATATTTTACTCGTTGTGCACATTTTTTCCTTAATTTATTTTTTGAAAATATCCAGAAAAGAATTTTAATTCAGAATGAAATTTGAATTAATTAGCAGTTGACTGCTCTGGATAATTAGAGAGATAATTGGTAATTATAGTATTTAATTTAAATTAAATACCGGATAATTAACCATTATCCCGGATTTTCCGGATCTTAATTCCGGAAATTAAGCTCATTGTTGCCCTAATTTCCACAATAAATATGAGATTGATTGCTCAGTTTTTTACACATCTCTCAAACACTCATCATCTCTCAAAACTTTTTCTCTCCTACTTTTTCTTCTGATGACTGGCGAAGGCAAGAACGGTTCGAGAACTCAGCAAATGTGCTATTGTTGGAGTTCCTCTTGTTGTTGTATCTTGGGAGACAGACTACCAATAAACTCAGCACCATCGGAGTGGCAGAAAATCTGTCTTAAGGAAACTGCAATTGGGCAGGCCTCAACACGATTCCGATTTATAAAAAATCAAATTCGGTTTGATCGAAATTTATTTACTTCCATTATGGTTTTACTGTTTGTTTAAAATAATAATTTTATATCATTTTATTTTATTATTATTTTCTTGGATTAACCACTTATTGTCCAACATCGACAATCAAGGTTAAAGTCTAGTTCATCTTACGATGTGCAGCCCACGTGGAATCATAAAACTTCTTTATGAGTTCATTGTGTAACTCTTCCGCCTAAGATAGAGGCGATATCCTCGAGCATACAACAAGTCCCTTTCAAGTCAAAACCTTCTGGTTTTTCTTTTCTTGGTATAGTCGATAAGTATTTTGGTCATTGGGACATATGATAGCCCCTCTTTGATGCACTCCAATAGTTGTCCATATTGACAAGCTAAAAAAATTTCATGTTATATCTTCGGTTTAAGACATCAATAATAATATTCATTTTTCCTAACTTGTATTTAAAAAAAATCAAACTTTATAAAATATTCAAGTTAATATACATGCTAAGAATAAAGTATAACGATAATCAAAATTAAATTTAAATTATAATATCTCCCGATCTAAAAAAAATCTTATCAAACATTCCATAGATAAGAAATTATAAAGAATATAAAAAAGAATAAAATGGAATATATTGGATTCAATATGCTACTTGCCACCTTCAATGTTTAAAGCTTTTCAACCCCAAGTGATAGGCCAACTCATTTGGGTACCAATAGGTCCAAGATGTTGTCGAGTGCTTCCTCGACAGTCTGGTGTGTGTTGGGGTCAGACCCTAAGGTCCGAGTTATGACACAAAATTAAAAACATTATTTCTTGTACTTTTATTATTTGATATATTGGTTGAATGTTTGGATCAAATTTTATTTATGATTATTATAAGACGACTCTTTTAATTTATTTTTTTCATTTATAATATAAAAAAATTTAAATATCTTACGTTATTTAAAAAGTCTAACATATCTTAATATATAAAATGATTATTAATTGTCTCATCCTATTCCTAGTATATCAACTTAATCGTTAAACAGCAGAATTTTAATAGGCTTCTAGTTTAATATCGCATGATTCATTAGTCTTAAGGTAACTTGTAGATAAGGGTGCATTCGATTCGTTTTCAGTTTAATTCGGTAAACTATTTTAGTAATCGTGGTTTTCGGTTCGGTTAATTTTGGTTTTCGATTTTTCTATATTAACGTTAATTTTTAAAAATTTGTATTTTATCTTGACAAAATAGCTTTATTTTATGACTTTTAAACATTAAAAGATAAAAATTTTGAGATATTTTTCATAAAAAAATTATTAAAAATTATTTTTAAGTAAAAAATAAAAAATAAAAATACATCTATAGTATTTTAAGTATAAAATATATATTTTTATTTTATATAAATAATTAAAAATCAATTAAAACATCAAATTTGGTTTAATTCGATTAATTACGTTTAACCATGATTCGTAAATTCATGAACTATAATATCTCGATTCGGTTCGGTTTTTGATTTTACGGTTTTCCATGCGGAGCCCTATTTGTAGATCTGGCTTTAAAGTTCCGTTTTTGATGCGCGTGAAAGGCCTAGCGGTGTTGTTAGCAAAGGTGCAGAAAACAATGGCGGAGAGAGAATAGGTCGACCAAAAGTGAAATAAAGCTCGGACCCACTCCACTAAATGTTACCCTTCATGTCTGATACATCAATCTCACGCGCCTCCTCGTATTAAAAATCCCACCCCAACCCTGCTTTGTTATCAAGTAACACAGATTCCATCTTCTTCACTCCGCGAATCGCCGAATCCCAATCGCCATTTGCTTCTTTAAACCTTTTTTTTTAATATTTCATTTCGGACCATATCTTTGTGCTTTTGTTGTTTGTCGTGCATGGAGCTCCAACTGGGACTCGCTCTTCCAATCACTCCTTTTTCCCACCTGCAGGCTCCATTTGATTCTAATGTTAACGACGACAATCGAAGTTGCAGCAGTAGTTCTAGCAGTAGCGGCGGCGGCACAAAAAGACATGGATTTGATGAAGAGACTCGAGTTGTTGGTGTTGTTCCTAAAACGCTGCATCTTTTGGTTTGGAACACCGACCCACCTGATGACGGAGATGGCCGGAGAGATGTCGACGACCACCACAACTCTTCTTCTGCCATTCTCAATGACGATGAAAAGGGTTTAGTGGGGTGGCCACCAGTGAAAGCCTGGCGGAAGAAGCCACGCCGCCACAATGGCAGAGCAAATAACAACCACATGGTGGCGGCGAAGAATAGCTGCGGTGGTTCAACGTACATGTAGGTGAAACTGGAAGGGAATGCCACTGCCAGGAAAATTGACCTTAGCGCCCATCACTCCTTTCAATCGCTTACAGCAACCCTGATGAGAATGTTCTATATATGTAAGTACAAACATTAAACACCCGGACCTAACTTAAATTCGACCGTGTTTTTTTTTTTTTTATCACAGTTACAAACATAATATAAATTATTATGGTCATTTATATATCACATTGTTATTTACAGGAGATATCACGATTTCAGACCGTAACAAAACTGTTATATAAATGTCGTTATTACGATTGCGAACCACTGTTTAGAGCATGAATTTACTGTTGGTTCCATTAGTAATAATTAAGTTGTACGAATACGAATAGGGATACAAAAACGAAAAATAATTTTTAAAATTATAAGGTACGTATATGATAAATATAATATTATATATATAATCAGTAAAATTTATAATATAATAAAGATTAAAATTATAATTGTAATAATTTAAATTAATTTGA
The DNA here is from genome assembly GCA_035048815.1 of Abelmoschus esculentus. Lineage (NCBI taxonomy): Eukaryota > Viridiplantae > Streptophyta > Magnoliopsida > Malvales > Malvaceae > Abelmoschus > Abelmoschus esculentus. Next base: position 204,263 of record JAUCBN010000002.1, read on the forward strand.
AATATTTAAGAATCAAGTTTATAAAATTCGAGTTGAGTTTTTTAGTTTTTGTATAAATTTAATTGTATATATGCATATAGTTAGGATAAAATGGTGCACATATTGATTCTAATTTTAATGACTTTTTATATGCAGATATGAAATACATATGTATTTTTTATATTTTCATATGTGATATACATAATATATCATGTAGAGTTGACAAACTTAATTCGAATATAAAAACTGATAAACTAATTATTAATAATTTTGAGTCATTTGAATTTCTATTTCATAACTCAAATTTTATTTTTTAAGCTTTAATTGATTTTGAGTTTTAATTTAATTTGATTAAAAAAATTAAAAATTATTTTTAGGTAAATTTATTTGGAGACATCCCGTTAATTGTTTTTGTTAAAGTTTGACCGTCTCCGAAACATCCCTAGTCGTCCCAACGCCGTCCCCGTCTCTGGACATATCAGGGACGGTAACAGCCTCAAGGGAGGCGTCCTCCTGCTTCATTGGGTAACAGCTGAGGATGATTGGCAGAAGAGTTTGAAACTGGTTTATCTAGACAGAGGTGACTGGTTTCTAACTGAAGATGTTCCTTGGAGGTACTTATCTTCTTCTTCTTCTTTTTTCCCTTTCTTGTTTGGTTACCTAGAAATTGATGGGAAAAAGAAACTTTTGTTATTTCCAGGACCTTCATTCGTTCCTTGAAATGCATCAAGTTAATTCGAAGCAGATGCATATTTGAATCTTAGAAAGTTAGGGCCATGGTTAAGCTGGGTGCAAATCGTCTACCCTTTTATATGCCTCTATTTATGCTCTCACTTCAAATTAGAGGGTTTAGGGTTTTAGGTTAAGGGTTTTGGTTAGGGTTTAGGGAATTAGGGGTAGGGTTTAGGATGTAGGATATAGAAAATAAGGGTTTAGGGTTTCAAAATTCAATTTTTTAAAAAAAAATCAAAAAAATACAAAAAGAAACACGAAAAAGAGACAAAAGATTTTTGTTCGGTTAAGCTTGTCCTTATTTTGAATCTTAGAAAGAATTTTCTTGAATTTTGAAAGCATATTTGTAACATGCATAGGGATTTATATTTTTTAATCTATAACACTCTATATATATATTAACTAATCCAAATTAAATAATTAAAATACAACTGAAAGAAAAAAACTAAAATTGAAATTATCTTGTGGTTTTAATAAAAAATAAATATATTTATATAATAAGTGCAACTATTATTTTTTAAGGTAGATTACAGTAAAAGTTACTTAATTATAAGTAAAATTATATTTAAATTATCTGATCATTAAAAACAATAAAATCAATGCTCTTGTTGAGAGTTGAACTCAAAACCTCCCGCTTACTTAACAGGTGCTCTAACCAACTGAGTTATAAGAGCTCAATATATTTTATAATAAATGCAATTAAAAATATTAAAACAGATTAAATTTATATCAAATTCTCCTAAGCTATAGGAGCTCGATAAATTTTTTAAATGTTTGGTTCATGAAATATAACATTACTCTTGATAATAGGATTCCCGAAATGATTCATTACTTGATTTTATTATTGAAAATATAATATTATTTTATTGGGTTTATTTGACAGTAATATAAAATTACAGTATTTAGTTGATAGATTATAAAATTATCAAAATGTGTGTTTTACAAAATTATCATTGTCATATATTTTTTTAACTAATCAAACTTCCAATATTAAAGTGAAAATAGTTGCATAAAATATAGGAAGTATATTTTCTATTATTTTTAATTTATATAACTTTCTTTTATAAAGTTATTACACAAATAATTGAATATAGTTATTATTTTTTACTTATAATACTATATATGTGAATAATTATGATCTATTATAATTTTATATTTAAAATATACATAAAAATAAATTTATAAATGTCTATTGTAATTATCATATTCGTTAGAAATCAAATAGACTAATAATTAACTAAAAACATTGTATTTATATGTTTTATTACATAATTTATATTATGTTTAAATCAAAAGTCATTTCTTAAAATTTAAAATTTCAAAAAAATTGTAATGTGACTTAAAATTGAATAATACAAATTTTTATTATATAAATATAAAATATTATTCTTTAGAAAAGAAATAATATTAAAAATCATTTTAATATTTAGTATTATTTTTTGTGATGAGTATCATTTATATATTTTGTTATGCAATATTTAGGTTGGATAAGGAATTGTTTTAAAATATTAAAATAAAAAAAAATATTATTAAATGTGGAAAACTTTTAATTTTGTCGTCAAATTAATTTTCCATTAATATTTAATGATATTTAACATTAAAGTGATTAAAACTTTATATCAAAAAATATAAGTGATTTTATTGATCCTTTTTCAAGCGATTAAAATTATACTAAAAAAAGCAATGATGACCAACGTAATAGTTTATCTTAAAAAAGAATATAATATTTTTATTCTTAAGTTGTTTGTTTAGACGATGTGTATGTTAATAATGACCGAAATTAATTAATGTATATTATTTTATAATCGTAACGAATATATTTAAATTAAACATGGGTGCAAATATTATTATTTAGAATTGGTCACATTGCAAACTCCATGGCCCTGACGTTATAATGTGGGTGGTAGGGGTAAGATTTAAATTTATATTAACTGTCATATCATTAATTATTATTTTTTAACGATATTTAATTAATTTGTTATAATTTTAAGTTGTGGGACAATTTATAAGTCGAATGATACAAAAGATAATTGAAAAGAAATAAAGTAAAAATTATCTTGTGATCTTAATAAAAAAATAATATTTTTATTCTTAAGCGACCAGTTTGTTTGGACGATGTGTATGTTCCTTATTATATGAATAAAATTAATTAGCGTATATTATTTTATAATCGCATGAGTTTTTTAGCTTAAGTGGTTAAAAGAACAGTTATTATTTTTAGAGGTTATGGGTTCGAGCATTAGTGAGACCATCAGAGTGATTGAGCAATCAATGCCAAATAGTAAGATTATATTCTAAAACAGATACTACACCAAATGAACTAGAAGAGAATGACATATCTTATAGTTAAAATTATTAAAATGGGTTAAATTTATATGAAACTATGCCAAGTTACATGAGCTCGATAAATCTTTTATTTTCTTTCTAATAATTAATACAATTGAAATTCATTAAAATCAACTAATAAAATATTTAATTTTATATTTTTTATATATCATATTAATAGAATAAAAGTCAATATTTTTTAGGCTATACTTGGGCCATGGAGAAATCCATCCTTTATTGCAAATTTGAGTTTGGGCTTAATTTAATTATATAACCAAGCACATGATTTATTATTTATATATTTATAATAAATTTACTTTACCTAAAAATAGGTAAAGAAGACATTTTTATTATTGTTTCTTGTTGTATTTATCTCTTTATTTTAGAAAATTATCGTATTTATATTGAATGTTTCGTTTGAAATCTTTAATTAATATAATATAAAAATTTGTATATATTTTAATATTTGATCTCAATTTAATCTATGATCGAAACTGATGTACATTATCTATAGAATTTTAGAAGTTGATGCTACACTTTAATTGTTTAGGGTTATTTATCTCGGAAAACACTTAATATTAGTATCGGTTCATGTGTTATTTTTTAATATGTCAAAAAGAACCTTAAGACATATTTAATCGAATCATAAGAAAAATAAATGGTGGGTCGTTCTTTTAATTTGGAATTATAAGTTGAAGTTTTAATCCTTGATCTTAAAAGTATAATATATTTTTATATATTTTAATATTTGATCTTAATCTTATTTGAAAGTGACAGACAGGGAAGGGACTGAAAATGACACACTATTTGTGTAATAAAAGACAACTTTGAAACGACTCTTTGTTGATTTGGAAAAAATAAAAAATAAAATCAATAACAAAAAGTAAGACCACCTTTTAAGTAGGGGTGAGCGTTCGGGCGAGTCCAGTCGAATCGAGTCAAAAAATTTCAAGTTGAGTCAACATATTTTATAATTTAAACTCTTTTTGAAATTTTTTCGATTCGAGTCGGTTTTTGCAAGTTCGAGTCGAGTTCGAGTCGATTCGTTTTTTCGATTTATGTATAAATTTTAATTATACTATTTATAATACTATAATATAGTTTTATTGTAATTTAAACGGTTTTCTCTTTAAATTTACATACATATTTTTTCATATTATTTTTTATATGTGTAAAAAAAGATTTTAAATTATTATTACCATCAATCAATCAAATATCTTAGGTATGAATATGTCAATTTATTAAATTACAGACTTTATTAATAACTTCTTATCTAGATAAGACTAAACAAAAAATAATGATAAATTAAATAAAAAAATTAAAAAAAATAACATAATATAAAAGATACAAATAAAAAATTTATTAAATAAAAAATGAATTGACCATATTATAAAAAAAATTAAAATATAAAAAAGAAGGGACTGAAAATAAAACTATATGGGTTAAATGTGCAATTAACCTTTATAATTACTAAAAATTTTGAGTTATTCGATTTCCATTTTTGTAACTTGAACTTAATTTGAAATTTTTTCAAGTCGATTCGAGTTTATGAAATTTCGAATCGAGTTAATACGAGTCGAGTTTTTTCACCTCGATTCGAGTCGAGAAATTTGATTTTTTCGAGTCGAGTCGAGTTTTGCTCACCCCTACCTTTAAGGATGAAGGGGAAAATTTTAAAATTATCAGTCTTAAAAACGACTAAAAAGTCGTTTTTTATAAAAATTATAAAAAATTCGATATATATCAAAAAATTTATAATTTTTATGAGAAAAATAATATATACCAAATTTTTTATATTTTTTTAAGAAATTGATTTATAAATCATAGTTTTTATATTTTTTTTAAAAAAATGGTATATATTATTTTTTTTATAAAATTTGTAAAAAATTCAGTATATACCAAAAAGTATATACCGAAATTCTTACAATTTTTGTAATAAAAATGGTACCATCATATTTTAACCATTTCTTAAGGTTGTCGTTTTTTAGAACTTCTCATCGAAGGGATTTTACAAAACCCATAAAAAATCAAAATTTCCAATTTACTTAATTTGACGTAAAAAGAATTTAACTCGACTCGAATTATAATTTTATAAATTTAAATTAATTCAAATAAAAATATTAAAAATATATATTTATAAATTTGTATCAATTTTCATGTTCAAGTCAAGTCTTTTAGCTTATCAAAATATATATATATATATCGTGTAAGGTATAAAAAATTATTCAAATTGGAAACAATTTATACTTTAACATTATAAATAATTCAAATTAAATTTATATACAAATTTAAAATCACGAATCGTCTTATTAAGATCTCGAATTAAATACAAACTAGAATTAAATTCATTCAAGACGAACTTAAATTAAATTAAACCAAATAATTTATAAAACGATAAAATTCATTATCACCCTAGGTATGTCGGAAGTTTCTTGGAAAAAAACCTATGAAATGTTGTCTAACAAGATTCCTAACTTTTCTCAACTTGGAGTATTTGATTGCGTTTGTTATGCTATATTGGTTAATCTTATCGTGTAATTTAAACGGACGATAATAGTTATTAAATTTTGTTAATCGTGATTTAATTATTAAAAAATGTTAATTGTAACAATTAATTATTAAAAAGCGGATAATAAATAATTCAGTTATAGATTAACCTGTAACGTATTATAAATTTATTATTTTTTAGAGAATAATATAATTTTCTTTGTGATAAATAATATATTAAAATCTTCATAAAAATATTTAAATAAAGATATTTTAATCATTTATGCCATAATTAAAAAAATACATACATATTATAAAGTTTTAACACAAGACAAACGCACAAGTTTCGTAATATTTTAAAGTTAAAAATGTTTACAACACACAATATTATAGTAATACACCATCAAAGTAGTTTAAGACATAAAAATCGTCATCAAAATTTTTAAAAACAAATAATTTAATAATGATTAACCTATATTTTAAAATGATTTAAATATATATAAATAATTTAATAACGATTAATTTATAGATTAATCATTAGTAAAAATTCGTAATCGTGATCGTAATCATTAATCATCATTTTTAGTGGTTCGATTAACCAAATTTATTTAATTTAAAGATTCAATTAACTAATCCATAATATAATGATTATATCGGTTAACAGTTACGATTAATTATAATGATTATACTAACCCTAATGTTATAGATACAAATTATAGTGATAAATTTTCTGGCAAGGCAAGTCCTATTTTGGAGGGTATTCTGATGCAAAAAATGTTCTTATTTAATTTTGGGTCCAAAAACTCTTTATAATAATTTATTTTTGTCTGGGTTATTATTTAATAATATATTATTAATAATATTTTAATATTTTTAAATATATATGCTATTATAATATTATCTTTTTAATTTAGTTTTAAGTTGTCTAGACATAAAATAATTTTAATTTTTTAAATTAATTTAAAATATTTTTAATTATTATATCTAAATAAAAATTCTAACAATTAAATCTTAACTCTCAAACTTTAAACCATATATAAAATCAACTAAACTATAAACTTTAGATCTTAAATATATATAGTGTCGTCCGTAGGTGGGTTATAAGGGCAACGGCCGAGGGCCTACCCCTATCCAGAGCCTTGATTTTAATTTTTTTATTAAATATATTTAATTTTATTTTTTAATATTTATTATTATAGGTTAATTATTTTTTAATACTTATTATTATATGAGTTTATTTTTTAATATTTATTATTACGGTTTCAATTTTTTTTAATATTTGTATCATGTCTACTCTTAAAATTTATTTTTTCAATATTTTTTATTATGATTCCTAAATCCTAATTTTTTGCAATTCTTGTCGTTAGGGGCTTATCTTTTACTAAATTTATTATTAAGGGTCTACTCTAAAGAAATATTTTTTAATATTTATTAATATATACTATTAAAATATATTTATTTTTATTATTTGCTATTAGAGTCATAATTTTTTTCTAATACTTATTATTAGGAGTCTAATTTTAAAATTTATTTTTCGATATTTATTATAAGAGACCTATTTTTTCAATATATTTGTTATTAGGGTCTAATTTTTTTTAATACTTACATAAGAGGTCTAATTTTTTAATAATTATTATTAGGACCATAGTTTTTCAATTTTTGTTATTAGAGATTTACTCTTAAAATTCATCTTCTACATATTTATTATTAAGGTTTTTTTTATCAATACTTGTTATTAGGGCCTAATTTTTCTAATATTTACTAGCAGACATATACTTAATTTAATTTTATTAATACTTATTATTAAAAAATTATATTTTTAATACTTATTATCAGAGACCTATTTTTTTACATTTTCTTTAGGGTCACTAAAATCTTAGAAACGACTCTGAATATATAATTAAATATAAAACTCAAAATCATAAAATTAAAATATTATTTAAAATATATTAGGATTTTTAATATAAATTATAAATAATATTTAGGTTTTGGAGATTTAAGTTTTAATTGTATATTTAGGTTTTGGAGATTTAAGATTTATGTATATATTTAAGTTTGGATTTGAGATTAATAGTTTATTTATATAATTTTTAATTTAGTGGTATGATTGATGTAAGGGTTGAAGTTTAGAAACATTTCGTGTAGTTTATCTTATAAAAATATGAAGAAATATATTTATATACAAAAAATATAATGAAATATATGTATATACCTTATATAATTAAAAAATTAAATTACAATCAAACTATATTATAATTTGATAAATAATTATAATTAAATTTATATAGAAATTCTAAAGCTCGACTCAAATTTTATAAATTCGATTTAAATTAAAAAATAAATAAATTTTAAAATATGATACTTTAACTCGAATAATTTTTTTTTATTCAACTCAATCAAATACTTACCTTTATTTATATGATCGTTTATCTCGCATATATACACAAATCTTCATTAGATTTCAATATTAGTTTATTATTCCATTAGACAATTCTCTCTCGAAGTCCTTGTGAACCATCTTTCCACTCTTGTTATAAAATTAGAAATATATTTCTTTAGGACAAGTTTTCAACCTGTTGCTGTCAGGTAGGACCCACAACAAGAGAGCGTAGGAGAGAAAGGAACTACGCAAAATATCGTCTCACGAGAACCGTCCATACTGAGGGACAGCACATTCTTTTGTCTTTTTGTCAAAACGAGAAATTACGAGGAAAAACAAATCGAACAATATCTCTTCTGGGAGCGATATATTGTAATTCAGAATTTTTTATAGGATTAACTATAACATTTTTGTTTATTCTCGGTATAAATTTCATTATTTATTTTAAAAATCGACTAATAAAATTATTTATATTTTTTAGTTATAAAATTTTAATTATTTCAATGTTAGATGTTGTTGAGATTGACGGAACGATGATTTAACATAATAAAATAAATAAATTATTTATATAATCTTTAAATAATTATTTTATTTTTAATTTAATCTTTAAAATTTTATATTTTTACCGTATTTTCTAAAAAAACATCTATCTTTTCACTTATGTTTTTTCATGCACCACTATTAACTCTCTTCTTCTTTTCAAAAGCTTAGATTTCGTTGACAATAATCGTAAATATTTTTCGAAGATCAATGAAGAAACAAAGATGAAAAGAGAGATGTTTTTTTAAATACGGTAAAAATATAAAATTTTAAAATTTTAAAATTAAATTAAAGATAAAATAAAAAAATCATTTAGGGATTATCTAGGTAATTTATCCTTTTTACTGTGTCAAATCATCTTTCCGTCAACTCTTAATGGTAATTAACTTCGGAGTGATCAAAAATTTATAGTCCGAAAACGTAAATGATTTTATTAGTCGATTTTCAAAATCGGTGACTAAATTTGTATTAAGAGCAAACAAAAATGACCTTTATGATAATTAACCCTTTTTATATTTATATAGAAATGAGATTAACGCTATTTTAAAAAATATTAACATCACCAACGGGATTGCTTTAAGCGATAAGCAGTTTGATGTCACTTAAACAAAATTCCATGTTTGAGAGGTTGTGTATGTAAAAAATATTACCGAAAATACAACCACTAAATTCAAATATATAATACGAGTTAGTCTGAATTAATTACAGCCATAATCCTAAAAATAATAAGGGCGACAAAAAAATGTTAACTCTAGTTAAAAGAATAAGCTTTATCTAACTTGTTATAAAATTTAAAGGTTAAAGATCAATAAATAATTTAAATTAAATAAAAGATTAATTCAAAATTAAGATACTCATTTAATATGATAGTATTGTTTAATTTTATAGTTTAATATTTGAGATTTAGACGTCGTAATTAATATTTTAATGTTTATAGTTGTAAAATTTAGGAATTAAAATTTATTGTTATGATTTTAAGGTCTATATTATATAATTTTCTAAGTAATTTTAATTTAATAAATAACTTATTTTTATCGATATTAAATAACTCATATTTTTTAAGAATATTTTTTTAAAAATATTATAGTTAAACTTGAAATTAACGTCACTAAATAAATATAATTTATTATAATAAAACAACGAGTCAAAACTATTATATGATTTAAACAGTCATATTTTATATATTTTACGATTAAATTTTAATTGTCATATTATACTCTTAATCTAACCATTATAAAATTAATGGAATTCAACCACCCATAAGCACGAGTGCTTTGGATTAAGAATGTTTTTAGAAAATCATTATATACACACAGGATTTTTTTTACAGTTGTACCTATCGAACATGTTTAGAACCATTTCAATTAATTTTAATGTTATAAAGTGTAAACACGAATTATCTTATTTCAGTGATTAAAGGAACAATTATTGTTTTATGAGGTTACAGGTTCAAACACCAATAATGTCAACACAGTAATTGAGTGATCAATGTCCAATTGTCGAATCTAAAACATATACTACTGTAACATTGTAACTGATTAAAAAATTGTTATTTTCATTCAAGGTAATTTTTTTTTCAAAGAAAATTTATATTTACTATTTACCATACTATATTTTTAATAAAATATAAACTAACACTTAAAAATTAATGTTTACAAATAAAAAACTCTCAAACCTATATTTTTTTTAGTTTGGTGCATAATTTTTTGACCACTTTAATATTTAATATTTTATTTTATAACTCAAATCATTTTTTATAACGAATATTATTAATTTTTAAATTATTTTTTAATTTTATAAAAATAAATTTTTTAATTTTTCTAAAACCCCAAACCACTAAATTCCTCCTCTCCCATTATTAATTCAATCACCACCTATTATTTTTGTCTTTGTTGTCCTCCCACAACTAAAAGTCTCATCATTTTGTTGACGAAAAAGATCGATTGAATCATTGATTGCTCTATCGTCAAATATCCAAAAATAAGAAAGTATTGATTGAGCTTCTAAACATCGATCAGAGGATGAAAGATGTTGACAGTGAATTATCCGATGTTTGAGTAGTGAACGATAAACTGTTGATGTATGAGAGATATCATATGGTGAGAGAGATGTGATTTGAGGGTTTGATTAAAAAAATTAAAACTTTGAGTTTTCTAAAAAATTCATATTAAAAAAATAAAAATTAATAAATAAAATAAGTTACGTGTCATGTTATAATTGAATAATATTTTTTAATGATATTGACGAAAAAAATCTGATCTGAGCTACAAAATAAAATATAATAAATAAAAATAAAAATTTATAAATTAAATACCTTTTTAATATTTTTAACGCAAGATATATTAAAATAAAACTAAAAAAATATCAAAATTATTAAAAGAATTGTAAGAATTCTATTAAATTTTTAGTGTATAATGGTCAATATAAAATTTTTTATATTTTTTATAGTAATTTTAATATTATTTTATTTTATTTTCATTTTAACCCTTTTTTTTACTATGAAGCCTAGAATTTTGTATTCCTCTGATGACTATGACAAATTATATCATAGGTCAGTTCCATCATGTCATCTATGAGACTAACCACTAAAAATTATCCACCTCATTAATTTTTAATTTTTCAAGTGAAGATTCACTTGGAAAAAAAACATAACATGAAAAAATTGATGAGGTGGGTAGTTTTTAGTGGTTGATCCCATGGACACGTGGTGGGGCTGACCCATGATATAATTTTTCGATAACTACATAGATGGGCATGTGTTTTCGTGATGATGACGCACGAATATTAAATTAATATTTCTCATTAAATAATTTATTATATATATACCTCTACCCATTTTATTTAGAAATCTATATTTTTATCGAACTATATAAATAAAAATCGCTTTTTATAAAAAACGGATTTTAAAGTCACGTCTTATAAAAAATTATTTTTGTATTAAAAATGTATAAAAATAATTTTTCTATCTTATCGCATTAAAATTGTGTTTTATAAAAAATAATTTTTAAAATCACATCTTATAAAAAAACGAATTTTTTTAAATAAAACTGATAAAGGTATAAATTTCTAAAGGGTAAAACGCAATAGAGATCACTTAATTATTGGTAAGGTTACATTTGGGTCACCTAATTTATTAAAAATTATATTTGGGTCACTCATTTATGGATAAAGTTATATTTGGATCACCCAATTATTAGAGGTTACATTTAGATCACTCAATTACATGTAAGGTTACATTTAAGTCACTCTTCATATTTAAAAAAAAAGTTTACCAATTCGTATATTAGATTAATTAATGATTTCAAATGAAACACTCTAATATTAAACAAGGTTATACAAGTGATTTAGAAGAAAAAATAATAATAAAATTGATGTACCTTTTCAAATATAAAGGATGACACAAATATAACCTTACTTATAATTGAGTGACCCAAATGTAACCTTTAATAATTGGGTGACCCAAAAGTAACCTTACCCATAAATGAGTGACCTAAATATAACTTTCAATAATTAAGTGACTCAAATGTAATTATACCTATAATTAAATGATCTTTGTTGCAGTTTATCCATTTCTAAATAAAGTGGGGAGGGATATATATAATAAAATAATAAAAAATATTAATTTCATATTGCTAATCTTAAAGGTCATCTGGTAGCACCGACAACACCATGTTGTCATTCTACAGGTCGGTTTGTTTTCATTGTCAGCATTTGTTTATAGTCACTGGTCGAGTGATTGCACGCGCGATAAATGATAAGGTGGGATAAAGACAGGGACGACATCACGTGGTAGAGAAAGGTCTGTATCACGAGGTGTCAAGTTTCTAGTGGAGGTACAATCACACAGGATCAGGCGGCGAGGGCACAAAATTGAAGAAAGTATATAGTAAATTATTTCTATCACGTAATTCGTAGTCTTAGTTAGGGGTTGACAAGATCGAGTGTTCGGTCAATTTGAATAAAATTAGTTTCGGTCCTAATAATCACCGGTTCCTAAAAATTGAAACAATTTCGATCTCGGTCACACCGGGTCCTAAATTTTAAGAACCGATCTTGTTACTGGTGAGTACCGGTTCCAATACCGAATACCCGGTCAATTAGTTTATTCTTAATTTTTTTGAGTAATTGGAGAAAAAAATTTAACCACCAATAATAATATTAAATAATAAAATTAGAATATTGTAGACTTGAAAATTGAAGTTTTAAAACTAATCATATTCATAATATTCATACATAAAGAGAAAGTTTGATAAGAAAAATAAACAAAAGAAAACCAATATTAGATATTTGATATTGGTCTCGATCCTACTGGATACCCACCGGGTCCAAAAAATAAGATTCAGTCCCGGTTTCGGTTACGATCGGGACCTAAAATTTATATCCAGTTACGGTCCTATTGGAACCAATACCAGATAAAAATCTACTTGGTCTTACCAGGTTCGGGACCAGGTAATCATGTTTGTTGCCCACCCCTAGTCTTAACTAATCAAATTTATTTATTTTATTTTTTAAAGTGAACTATTACTTTTTTATATATAGTTATTCAATAAGTAATTATTAAATAATTACTTAAAGATAAATGGACTTGATTATTTGGATTATGAATAACGTAATAAAAAAAATTCACGATATAATCTCACAAAATTAAAAAAAAAATATATATCTCATTTGTTGATAATTTTTTTATGAGATAATATATATACTTTTAGGATAAACTACATTGATAATTATTGAGTAATTTTTTTTAGTTTTAGTTATTAATTTTTTTTTTTTGATAAATTTTTATTTTGATTGCTTCTTTTGATATGTTAATACGTGTAATAGATTAAATTAACGTTAGAAGAAAGACTTGGACCTCCAACCTTGTGATTAACAATCATATACTCTAATCAACTGAGTTATTTAAGCAAGTTTAATGTTATAAAAATATTATTAATATTATATTTCTTTTATATTTTAATTATCAACCATTAAAATTTTTGTTTTATTTTATTTTATATATTTTTTCTCTCATCATAAAAATTTTGTGTTATTTAATAATATTTTTATTTAAATCAATAAAATAACGATACATATCATCATTTATCAATAGAATAAAAGTAAGAAAAAATACGTAATTAATCACATTATCTATTATAAATAATTATTGATTATCCTTATAGAAAAAAATTGAGTTTGTGTAGATTTTTTTTATAAAATTAAGGAAAATTCTACAACGGGCGTCGAACACCGCTGAACACCGTTAATGATGAACACCGCTGAATATTATTAGACTAATTAATAAAGATTAAAAAATTTAAGGATTCAACATATAATTATAAATTATTTAAAATAATTTTTTATTAAATTATTTTTTATATATATTATTTATTTATTAATAATTGCATAAAATATTAATTTAAATTAATTTTAAAAAAATAAAAAATCTTAAACTCTAAACCCTAAAACCAAAATTCAAAACCTAAATCACTAAACATTAAACTTTAAACCCTAAAAATATAAAATCTCAAAACCCTAAATCAAAACCCTAAAATCAAAAACCCTAAAAATACTAAACCCTAAACACTAAATCTAAACCTAAAATCCTAAACCCTAAAATAACCAAAACCCCTATATCTAAATCTTAAACTAATTTTGGGTTTCAAGTTTAGGGTTTATAATTTTTAGAGTTTCATTTTTTTATTTTAGGGTTTAGGGCATGGTTATATTTTTTAGATTTTATTATTTTAGGGTTTAGAGTTTATGATTTAGTGTTTTAGATTTAATATTTTTATTTTTAAATTAAAAATAATTTAAATAAATTATTTAAAAAATTAAAATATAATATATATAATCTGTTTAAAATTTTATTTTAAATAATTCAAAATTATATATTTAATCCTTGAAATTTTTAATTTTTATTAATTAATTCAAAATTATTAATTAACTTAATCCTTAGGAATCCATTTTTCAATTTCATCCTTTTTAGTTGAAGTGATTGGTCCTTTTGGGACCCAAACACTTCTAAAACATTTTCCACCAATAAATCTAGGGGCACTAGATTGTCTCATGTAAAAATTTGATTTTCCCAAATCATTTTTCTTTTCAAGTTTTTTGGAAATCAAATTTTTTCTTTCTTAAGATCATCTAAAGCAATTTGATGATCTTTTTTTTTATATTTTGAAGCAAATTTTGTAAATCAAAAACTTTAAGCTCAAAGTCTTTCAACCTTGCTTCAATTTCAAAATTGGTTTTTGAAAGCAAATTATTTTCTAATTTAAGCTTTGAAATCATGTTTTTGTTTTTAGAAAATGAAGCCTTAAACTCAAAAGCCAATTTGTCATAGGCTTCTTGTAACTCATCAAATGAATATGAATTTAAACTAAATGAGTTAGAGTTACCTCCCGCTCATTGAGGGCCATCAAGCATAGGTTGGCTTCTTCATTTTCGGTGGAGTCCCCATCACTCCAAGTAGCCACATATGCTTGTTTCTTTGAAGATGACCCCCTCATGATAGACTTGTGGGAGTCCTTCATCTTCTTCTTTGATTCGTGCTTTGAAGATTTCTTACTTTTATTCCTCACGAATCGATCGAAGTCTATGAAGAGTTGGGCAAGCTCTTCATCTCCTTCACTATTCTCCTCACTTGAATCTTTAAGGTGGATACACTTGGAGGATTTGAGAGCAATGATGTTGACATTTACACCAAGCTCTTGAACCTTCTTCTTCCCCATCAATCTAATCTCTTTCTTCTTTTTCTCCTCTTCTCTTCCTTTCATCATAATTTGATGTGTAAGGAGTGACCCCATGAGTTCATCAAGCTTGAGAGTCTTCAAATTCTTTGCTTCGATGATGGCGGTCCTTTTTGAGTCCCATGACTAGGGAAGGGAATAGATAAGCTTACGAACAAGCTTCTCCTCCGGAATGATCTCTTCATATCTTCTAAGTCCATTGGTGATGGTGGAGAATCGATCAAACATCTTTTCTATGTCCTCTTCCGGATTCATCTCGAAATTCTCATACTCTTGGTTAAGGAGTCCAATCTTGGTCTCCTTTACTTCGTTTGTACCCTCGTATGTAACTTCTAGCTTGTCCCAAACTTCCTTGGCACTTTCACAAGAAGATATGTTCTCATAGATGCTTGGATGGAATGCACAAACAAGAATGTGCAAAGCCTTGGAATTAAGCACCATCTTCTTGCGATCTTCCTCGCTTCATTCCGCCTTTGTTCCCTTTGGCACAAATGGTCTGTCTTCCACTATATCCCATAGCTTGTAGTCTCTTGAGTTGATGAAATACTTCATCCTTATCTTCCATTGGGATCAAAGAAAGGAGGCTTATCAATGGATTGCGCCATGAGTTGTCGGTTGATCGGTAATTGGTCGAGCTCGCCGGATCTTCTCAATAGGATGTTAATTCCTCTCGATTGAGCCTCGCTCTGATACCAATTATTGGGCTTGATGTGGCTTGATTGATAACCGATTAACTTGCCAATTTGATGGAGAAAGAACACTTTGGGTGATTTGTTGTGGAAGCAAAAATAACACGATGATTTTAGAGTGGTTCGGCCTTCAAACAAGCACCTACATCCACTACCTTATCTTCCCACTAAGGATTTCCACAATTCACTAAGAATTCAACCTTTTGAGGAACAAAGGGATAACCTTACAAACCTTGATTCAAAACCGAACCAAGCATCCAAAGTTCACAACCCGAACTTTTGGGAATTCACTCAAACAAAGAAAACTTAGCAAACTTGCTTAATCCTTCTAACAAGGCTAATGTTTGCAATCTAAGCACTCACCCAATTCCTAATTACACTTGAGCATATATTGACAATTAAGCTCACAAGTGTTTGTCTACCCAAATAATAGGAAATTAAGCACTAAGACAATTTCTTGATCATAATGTTGTTACAAGTGAAGCATTAGTCTTCTCTTGATGCTTGAGGCTTCCTTTTATCATCCCAAATGAGCTTCTAGCCGTTTATGACTGTTGGAGATGTTTTGGAGCAGTTTGGAGCTAATTTCAAGACATATTTCTTCTTTTGGTACAGGCGGTATCGATACCCCTGAGACTGGTATCGAAACACCCTCTTTAGGAAATAGCCGTTGAACCTGCAATAAGAACAAGTATCGATACCGCTCCTAGCCGTTGAGGATTTTTATAAAATCATTTATGACCGTTGGGGGTGTTCAGAAATAGGTATCGAAACCAAACATCACAGTGGTGAAAAGGTATCGATACCAGTATTGATACCGCTGTGATTTTGCCTTTGAAAATATGGCATTGATGAACAGGTATCGAAACACCTTGAAGGTGTATCGAAACACCTGGGTAAAAATCACTTCTTTGGTTTCTTTAAATCATTTAAAACATATTTAAAATCTCTCAAAAACATCTTAAATATATTTTTAAGTAGTTTGGACATAAGAAATATTTTTGAAGTATTTTCAAATTAGTCCAAAACTATTTTTCAATTATTATATCAAAACATTAGTTCTACAAAAATAAATAGAAAAAAGGAGAAAAGGAAAAGGAAAGAATAAAGTGGCTATTTGATTTTAAAAGTTGTTTGATAATGAGAGAAAAAGAAGAAGAAAAAAAGAAAAAAAGGTAGAGGGAAAAGAGAGAAAGTTGGGTGAAGATATTTCAAATTTCGATTGAAGGAGATTCAGTCGTTGGCTTTCGATATCTCTAGTATCATTGGAAAGATCTCATCGAAACAGATTCACCGATAATACTAACACCACCACCATCGAAATTATTATCGAAGGAGGTGAGAAAAAAAGTTTCAAATTTTTTAGTTGGGGAGTTAGAGGGCTCAAAACGAGAAACAAAGGGTACCATTGAGCTCACGAGGGTCAAGAGTGTCATGAAGGGAGTTCACCATCACCCGACGACGACCAGAAGTCGTTGCATGCCTCTCACACTGTTGCCCGTATGTGGGCGAGTCCCTACAATAGCGATCGAATTGAGCCGAGATGATCTAAGTTGAGTTGGGACGAGTCAACACAAGCTCAACTGAGCTAATTCGACCCAGTCGATTCGATCGTTAGTCCATCAAGCCAATGTCGTCGCTGTCATTAACCGTTAGCCGATATTGATTTTTTGCGGAAATCCTAATTTTCGAATCTATGATTTTATTTTATCGTATTCAGTCTACCCAAAGTAACCGATGATGAATCCAACATTTTTCTAAATATTACCTTTTTAATAAAATACCTTTTTAAATGATTTTCAAATAAAATACGGTACATCCATTACGCTTTGAATAATTAATTATTATTATTTTATTTAGTGGACGAAAATAATTGTTACAGTACTCGAAGAGAGTATTAATATCGTTAAAGACGTACGAATACTCATATCGATATACCCGTACGTAGTAAAATATCTGAAATAATTAAATATAAAATACAATAATAATTATGCTTTATTGTTATATGTTTTGATAATATCTTTTTCACAGGTTACATATACTTATGAATTAATAAATATGAAAAAACATCAAACTATTTAGATTGACAACCAAGTATCAGGCTTTATAATTTAAGGATAGGTATTTTAATCTAATTATATTTTAAAAAATAAAAATAAAAAAATATATTTTAATTAATTCATTTTTTACTTTTTATGATTATACGATAAGTTTTTTAGATTTTTAATCTTTATAAATTAAATTAATTGTGTTTATCATTAATGGTGTTCGACGATATTCGTTGTATTAATGTTTTTAGTAAAAAAAATAAGAAAGAGTATTACAAAAGGCTAGGGGTATTATCCGAGAAATTATATCATATGCCTGACTTACCACATCAGTCACGATCCTATCCAATCATAACCACCCACTTCACTACTATCTTCTAAGTCACTTTTTCAACTAATGAATCTTCACTTATTTTTTTCATGTCATTTAAAAAATATATTTTCTGAAAATTAGATTAATGACATGAATAATTAGTAGTAAAATAAATAATTTTTATTAATTAAGAATCACGGATAACCTGACGAACCAGATTCATAATATAATCTCTTGTAATTATCCAATTAATTCCATTTCCATACCTAATCTAACCCTAAACACCAATCATCTCCCTTTGCGTATTTGTCTCAAAATCAATCTTTCTCTATCCAAAATTCATCACATGGGGAGACCTTTCATTGAAGGGTGTACATAAATTAAAGGCAAAGTACACACAAATTAATTAATTTTTAAAAAATATTTTTAAATCAATAAAAATTGATGGATTATAAAATAGGTCATTATACTAATTAAATTATTACAAAATAACTATTAAACTTTATCGAACTATTAAAAATATCCCCAAAACTTATTAATCTATTTTAAAATAATCGATAAACATATAAAAATTATATACTATTTTGTTATAATTTAACAAATTAACAATTATTTTATAATTTTTAAAAATAAATAACAAAAAAGTCATAATTTGGTGACAATTTATAAATTATTCTATAAAGTAATTATGATAAAAAATTAGTAGCAAAATTTTATATAAATGGCAAGAAAAAAAAGAACTGGAAAGTCAACAAATCCAATATAATCTACTAAGAACATATATAAGAAACTGTACTTATCAGATCTCCAACATGTTATAAGTGAAAGTACTTATCAATCGAGTTTTAACCTTTTATTTCTCCCAATATCTCATCTCGTCTCGCCTCGCTCAGATCACGAGATTCTGTCTGCATATTTCTTTTTTGTTTGTTTCCTTTTTCTCTTTCAAATCCCTAATCCTTTTCTCCTGTGTATAAATACTTCAACCAGAAACGACTAAAGAAGATGGAGATGGAGAGAGAGACGCACCAAACAAAATAACATTAAAAAGAGAGAGACAGAAAGCAGTGAAACGACCGATCTTTTCTATTCGCTTTCGCGAAAACAATTCTCCCCGATCTGTGAAATTGAATCTGGTAATTTTAGTTAACATTTCGGTGTTTTTATTAATTTTTTTGGATAATTATTTTGAGTTGGTGGATTTCTTGAGCTGAGACCCTCATTTCTAAGGGTTTTTTGGTTGATTTTTGAAGTATAATTGATCTATGTGAAGCTCAGATCTTTTTGCCTTTATCTTTTTGTTGATTTCCTTTCTTTTACAGAATTACGATCATGTCGTCGCTCAGCAGGGAACTCGTGTTCCTTATACTTCAATTCCTTGATGAAGAGAAATTTAAAGACACTGTTCACAAGTATGTTTTAATATTTGCAGTTTTTTTGAATGAGAATTTTTATTTCTTTCTATTTTGTATATTTTGATTTATGAATTTAAGGTTAATAGATTGGAGCAAGAGTCAGGTTTTTTCTTCAATTTGAGACATTTTGAGGATATGGTAACAAATGGGGAGTGGGATGAGGTAGAGAAGTATCTCTCGGGGTTTACAAAGGTTGATGATAACAGATATTCCATGAAGATTTTTTTCGAGATTCGAAAACAGAAATATCTTGAAGCTCTTGACAAGTAAGCTGTTTTCCCCCCTCGTTAAGATCAGGGTGTCTTCTAATCCTGTTGTTTAGTTTGGCAAGCTTGCGGGTGAATTTAGTTGCAGAAAAAGGGGAAATGTTGTAAGTTCATTTTGTTTCTGTTTTTTTACTGAAATGAATGCAGGAGAGATCGTGGTAAAGCTGTGGAGATTTTAGTTAAGGATCTGAAAGTGTTTTCAACATTTAATGAGGAACTTTTTAAGGAAATTACACATCTGTTGACGTTGGAAAACTTTAGGTATGAATGAGTTATTGATGCTCAGCGTATTCTTTGTCCACTGTGTGAGAACTTTGGCTTCTTTGTGTCTCTAATTCATTGGTTGATGCAATTTTATGGCTTACGTTAATATGCAGAGAAAATGAGCAGCTGTCTAAATATGGGGATACCAAATCTGCTAGAGGTATAATGCTTGCGGAATTAAAGAAGTTAATAGAGGCTAATCCCCTTTTCCGCGATAAGCTTCAGTTTCCAACCTTGAAGAATTCAAGACTGCGGACACTAATAAATCAAAGGTTATTCTTGTTTCTTGATTCTAATCTTCATTAATTCCTTCCTCTTTCATCTTCTTGACAGTCGTCCTTGTTATTATAATGCAGTTTGAATTGGCAGCACCAGCTTTGTAAGAATCCAAGGTCTAATCCAGACATAAAAACTCTATTTGTAGACCATAGTTGTGGACAACCAAATGGTGCACGAGCTCCATCCCCTGTCACTAATCCTTTAATGAGTGCCGTTCCAAAGGCAGGGGTTTTTCCTCCGCTGGGTGCTCATGGTGTAAGTTTGTAGAAGTCCTAACTCCCAAGTAATTTTGTGTTGTTTCTGGATTGTGTATTTCTTTTGACATCTTATGCCTATATGCACAGCCTTTTCAGACAACACCTGCCGCTCTTCCTATCTCTCTTGCTGGATGGATGGCTAACCCAGCTCCTGTGCCTCACCCTGCAGCTTCTGCAGGACCAATTGGACTAGCTGCACCTAATAATGCAGGTAGTTATTCAGAGAATCTGTTATTGTGTTCAAACTTCAAATGCTTATTCTTTATCAAGTTCCACACTTAACATGCGGGTGCGGATATGCATGTTGTAAAGCTTCGTTTGCATGTTAGAATTATTTGTGTTGCCTCTGATGATATACATAATGCATAAACCTGTTTGAGAAGGGAATATTTGTTGCTAATATGTATTTAAGATGCAAGACCAAGATACACCGAGAACTCATCAGAGCATAAAGATTTTAGTATATCAGACAGGTTGTTTTTGTAGTGAAATGCGTATCTTGATGGATTCTTATTTTACCTTCTATATTTGTATCTCATGCTAGCTGCAATCTTAAAACGCCCTAGAACTCCTCCAACCAATAACCCAGCTCTGGACTACCAGTCAGCAGATTCTGAACATATTTTGAAGAGACCAAGACCCTTTGGAATGCCAGATGAGGCATGTCAATCTAGTCATACCGTACGTAATTGTTTATAATTAGATTTTTCTTCCTGAATAGCTGATGTAACATACACATGTCTATTTTTGCATGTAACATCGTGATACCTTTGTATTGAGTTTTAGAGGATATTAATTAAATCATGTGAAGAAGGTGATTTAAATGAAAAATTCAGTTGTTTTGAAATTTTATTTGTATATTATGGCCTTTTCTGGTTATAATAATTAGCAATAGAAATTTTGTTACTCCTCTGGTTATCTGAAGATGGGTAATCAAATAGAGAATTTTTCTCCTAAATTTTAAACCTCATATTGTTTTCCCTTATAGTTTTTACTTCTTTTGATTGAGAAATGAAAGAACCAATTGTTTCCCCTTATAGTTGAAAGTAAAGAAAATGTCACTTCACAGTTTTTGAGTTTTAGTTGTTTTGTTTTCACCTCAAGTTTTTTTTTTTCCTGCCACTAGTCTTTCGGGTGGTAACCAGGAGGTCTGCTTCTTCTTGTAGCGTAGCAGCATCCATCCCGCTTTTATTGAAACTGTATATTATAAATTATCTGTAACTAATCAGCTATGCTTCACCACCAGGTTAATAATTTGCCTGTAAATATTTTACCCGTTCCATATGCCGGTCAGAGCCATGGTCAAAGTTCTTATTCTTCTGACGACTTGCCTAAGACTGTTGTTATGACTCTAAGTCAGGGCTCTACAGTCAAAAGCATGGATTTCCATCCAGTGCAACAAATTCTACTTCTTGGTGAGCAACGAACAAACATTTTCATGGCTGCTCATAATCCTTTTCTGGAAATTATGTTTCATAAACTGGTTTTTGCTTCCCTTTGTTGCCGTGTTCTAATTTTGTGTGTGTTTCCTTTTTCCATATTTGGTTTTATAATATCAGTGGGTACAAACATTGGTGATATCACGGTGTGGGAAGTAGGTAGTGGTGAAAAGATAGCTCACAGAACTTTTAAAGTCTGGGACCTTTCAGCATGTTCGATGCCTCTGCAGGTTTAGATTCTTTCGCCATTAACATGATTTATTGAACTTCAAGTAATCACAAATGTTAACCTTCTGTTTCTCAATCAGGCATTTCTGGCGAATGATCATACTGTAGAAGTCAACCGTGTTGTGTGGAGCCCCGATGGAGCTCTTTTTGGTAATGCCTGGGGCTGTAGCAATTGAATTTCTGTTGGTCTGCCGCAATGCAAAGGAAGTAAATTCATTTAATTATAAACTATATTTGATATTTTCTCCTTATTTTCAGGTGTTGCTTATTCCAAGAATATTGTGCATATATACTCTTACCATGGTGGTGTCGATCTACGTAACCACCTAGAGGTTTGTGTGACTAGTTAATGCAGTTATGTCCAGCAAGGACTTTTAAGCTGATATGTTCCTTTCTTTCTCCTAATACATTCATTGAATTCTTTTATATTTTAGATAGAGGCTCATGCGGGGAGTGTCAATGATCTTGCATTCTCTTATCCAAACAAACAGTTGAGCATTGTCACTTGTGGCGAGGACAGGGTTATTAAGGTTGCTTTTTTATCATTACTTTTATCTGACTTCATCTGTTTGAATTCATTACTAACAGTTCAATCTTTGTAGGTTTGGGATGCTAATACTGGGGCTAAGCTGTATACTTTTGAGGGTCATGAAGCACCAGTCTATTCTATATGTCCTCATCACAAGGAAAATATTCAGGTAACAGACAACAGTGTGGAGATTGGCACTCATTTGTCCCTTTGTTTAGATTTCTTTTCCATTTCAACGGAGTAAAAAGGTGTACATTAATTATTTTCCTTTTTAGTTACAAAATGAACCAATACGACAGTAAGAAACTAAGTCTCCGTTTGGTTTCAGAAAACAAAGGCCATTTTCGTTTTCTTTCTTTTTTGAAAAATGATATTTTGAAAGTGAGAATGAAAATAAGTATAAAAATTAGAAAACATTGAAAACTTGTTCTCACTAAAAATGTTTTGTAAATTGTAAAGGTTGAAAACAATTTTTTTTAACTTAATGAATTGACTTGGGTTCAGATCCACATAAACACAAATATATATATATATATATATATATATATATATATATATATATATATATATATATTTCAATTACTTTAAATGTTAAATGCCTGACCCCGGCTTGAATCCATGTTAGTGTAAGATTTTTTATTCATCGTGTTTGTATTATAAGAAAATAAGTAATCAAATGTGCTTTCATTTCTTCATTATTGAAAACAAATTTTAATTTCCATTTACCATACATGTTTTTCAATTTTCAAAAAATGGAAAATGAAAATTATTATTTTTAAAACGAAAATAGAAAATAAAAACAAAAATGTTTTTTGAAACCAAATGGATCCCAAGTTCTTAAGCTTTGACCAGTATGTTCATAGAACTTAAACAGATGAAATGTATAACAGTGAATAATTATAGAGCAATCCTAGCCCCGCGACAATATGCTAAACCACAACCATTGTTCACTTAATTTTTATTTCAATCCGAGTTTGTTTTTAGCCTATTCTTGGTGATTGGTGTTTTTTTTTTGCTTGTTTTGTTTACAGTGTTCTGGAACACTTTATGTGCAAATTTTGTTTCTGGCTTCTATCCCAATATCTGCTGTGTAAATTAAAGCTACTTTTACCCCCCCCCCCCCCAATGACCACCTCATGCTTAAATCTTTTTAAATAATGGAAATCAGAATTGGTGAAAAGATTTCAAATTTTGGGATATTTTTTCAAAGAACAATCAGTTTTACGATTTAGTGCATTCTTTCTGTCAACCATAGATTCCACAACTCCTTTCTAAAGACCTTTCAATCATTAAGAAGCTCTCTATTTCTATTTTGGTGAATGTTATTTTTAAGTTTCTTGTTTTATTTCCCTTTCTTTCTTATTCTCCCTTTTCAGTTCATTTTCTCAACAGCAACTGATGGGAAAATAAAGGCATGGTTATATGATACTATGGGTTCAAGAGTTGACTACAATGCACCAGGCCAGTCCTCAATAGCAATGACATACAGTGCAGATGGAACAAGGTTCTTATGTCATATGTCCACTCTCTGGTCTTTCTTTTGAGTTTTTTCTCATCTAGATTCATTATGGTAGTACTTATCTTTTCAATTTACCGGCTACTTATAGGCTGTTTTCGTGCGGGACAAATAAAGAGGGGGAATCATTCTTGGTGGAATGGAATGAAAGTGAAGGAGCTGTCAAGCGGACATATTTTGGTCTTGGGAAGCGATCTGTAGGAATTGTTCAATTTGATACCACAAAGAATCGGTTCTTAGCTGCAGGTGATGAGTACACTGTCAAATTCTGGGACATGGACAACCTTAATTTATTAACAAGTACTCCAGCAAATGGTGGATTGGCGGTACATAAGCATTTGCTTTATTCCTTGAAAGGCTGTCTGATACTAACTCCTACCTGCTAACTGTACCTGCTATAACAACATGCAGCCCTCCCCTTGCATTAGATTTAACAAGGAAGGAACGTTGCTAGCCGTTTCAACTGATGATAATGGAGTTAAAGTCCTAGCAAATTCAGATGGCGTTAGGTTGCTACGGACATTGGAGAATCGTTCATTTGATGCTTCTAGAGTTACTCCTGGTATAGTCAAGGTAAAAGCTCTCTGTTTATATATATATATACAGACAATATAACTATTCATTTACGTGCATACATATTCTATGAAAATATGTTTTCTAAGTGGCTGATTTATGTAACAGGCTCCAAATATTGGTACATTTGGCTCCAACAATGCAACTATTGGAACAACCTTGGGTGATCGGGCTGCATCAGTACCTTCTATGGTTGGAAATAATCATAACCTAAATGCTTTTGCAGAAATTTACATGGATGTGCCTATCTTTTGAATGTTAATGTTTACCTAATCTAATTTATGATCTAATATTTTTACTTTTGTGTCACTTCAGATCAACGATGGTAGAAGCGTGGTGGATATAAAGCCCAGAACTGCAGACGAGTCTGTAGAGAAATCTAGGATCTGGAAACTTACCGAAATCAATGAGCCATCGCAATGTCGCTCCATAAGGCTTCCTGATAGTTTGACAGCTATGAGGGTAAACCCAAGTCCCTAACTATAGAATTTGGAAATTATTGTGCCTGAATTTCACCTTTTGTGGCCTTTCTAAAATCATCTGCTCAGGAATAATTCAATAAGATTTATCCTCTACTCACTGTTTGGCAACCAGCTGTTATGTTTTTCAGGTTATATTAACAAGTGGGAACTAAATTTATCTGCAGAGAAGTTTGCAGTTCTCATTATTTATATTTCTGATTTTATTCTGAGTAGATTATGATAATATTTATTATTTATTTATTTATTAAAGACAAGGAAAATCAATCATTTCTTTGTATGATGTCAGGTTTCTAGACTAATATATACAAATTCTGGAGTTGCCATATTGGCGTTAGCATCTAATGCTGTGCACAAGCTTTGGAAATGGCAGAAGAATGACCGCAACTTAACAGTGAAAGTATTAAAATTTCTTTAACAACTCTTTATTAGGCTGCGTACTTTGTATCATAATGTTTTGTATCTACCCCCAATGTTATTATAAACTAGGTATTAACTAAGATTTTTTGCTTGTTGTAGGCCACAACTAGTGTTGCGCCCCAACTATGGCAGCCAACGAGTGGAATATTAATGACTAATGATATAGGTGATACGAATCCTGAAGATGTTGTTCCATGCTTTGCACTTTCAAAGAATGATTCCTATGTTATGTCAGCTTCCGGGGGTAAAATCTCATTATTCAATATGATGACATTTAAGGTAGCTCCTTTCTCTATTGATTTCTTTTTTGGACATGGCTTTTTGGGGAAGCTCTTCTGTTTTATGTGTATTATGCGTACAGGCTAAACTTTCATTGTGTAAACATGAAGTCAATTTTTTTTGTTTAAATAATATGAGGGTATTCATTAGGATTTTTAGATTGAAATCGAACTGATGATGAGGTTATTCCTATGTAAACATATGGGTCTACTCTGTTTAAATACATTTGTATTTTCTTTAGGTTAATTTTTGTCTTTGTGCTTTCTTAATGTGCAGACGATGACAACTTTCATGCCCCCACCACCCGCAGCTACCTTCCTTGCGTTTCATCCTCAGGACAATAACATCATTGCCATAGGCATGGATGATTCATCAATCCAAATTTACAATGTTCGGGTGGATGAGGTCTTTAATGGACTCAGAACTTTGATGGATGTTTAGAAATAAATCGAAATTGTTTGGTTAACTGTGTGCTCTGTTCTCTCAGGTGAAAACAAAGTTGAAAGGTCATCAGAAAAGAATAACAGGCCTTGCGTTCTCTAATACTCTAAATGTGCTTGTTTCTTCAGGAGCCGACAGTCAGGTAAGAAATATCTGTGTTTCTCCCATGCATGCTTGTCTTATCCTAAAAGCAGTTCAACAACCAACCCACTGGGAGAAAACTAATTATACTCTAGACATGGAAACTTGTATATGTTTAAAGCTAACTCTCAAAAAATGTGATATGTTAAAAGCTCGAGTTTGTAACAATTGGGTTATTTTAAGTTAATCTTGTCAAGGATATATGGGAAACACTTCTTGCTGGAAACATATTAATTATTATGCTTCTACGAGGTCTTTCCTACATGGTTTGTTTAGTTCTCCTTAGAGACAGAGAGAGACCTTGTATGTTAATGTCTTAGAAAATGATTCTTAGTATTTTTTGGTTCATTATCAACTTCTGATTACTTCAAATCCATTTTCTCCCTGCAGCTGTGTGTCTGGAGCACGGATGGATGGGAGAAACAAGCCAGTAAGTTCTTGCAAATCCCAAATGGACGAGCGCCATCTCCTCATGGAGATACTCGTGTTCAATTTCACCTGGATCAAATACATTTGATGGCAGTTCATGAATCACAGATTGCAATATTTGAAGCACCAAAACTAGAATGTCTAAAGCAGGTTTCTGTGCTTATTTTTCATGTATATATTTAAAAAATTATTGCTTAAACCCTATATGTTTGAATCAAGTGCAGTTCAGGAGGTAATGGCTTTGTATGTGCACAGTAAGAAGTGTCTAAATTCGAGTTTCTAGACATTGTTTTGTTGCCAGTACAGTTTGCTAGTGATTAGGGATTATTCTGTGCTTAGTAATATTATTTTTGTGAAACAGTGGTTTCCTCGAGAAGCAAGCGGTTCCATCACGCATGCCACATACTCCTGTGACAGCCAGTCGATATATGTGAGCTTTGAAGATGGAGGTGTGGGTGTTCTTACTGCTTCAACACTGAGATTGAGATGTCGAATAAATCCGGCTGCATATTTACCTCCCAATCCAAGGTGCTTTTAAATTATTATCCATTCCTGTTTTGGATCAAGTCATTCCTTGATGTTTCGAATGCTCTCCTTGAACAGCTTGAAAGTTCATCCACTTGTCCTTGCATCTCATCCATCGGACCCGAATCAATTTGCTTTGGGACTAACAGATGGTGGAGTCCATGTCATTGAACCGTTAGAGTCTGAAGGAAAATGGGGCACTTCTCCTCCAGTTGAAAACGGTGGCGGACCAAGTTCCACATCTGTCTCAGAGCCTCCCCAAAGGTGAGCAATGCCTGAGCAAGTTGTTTACGCTGTACATGTATCTCTTCCTTGTTATCCCTCCTGCCCCAAATGGATCCATGATTTTGGAGGGGAATCCTCCCTGTTCGTCAAGGGCATAGTGTTCATTGATTCTCAAGGATTGTAAATTTAGGAATTGGTGAGCGGAGAAGGTGGGTGTTGCTGCTGACTATATAATGTAATGTACACACACACACACACACACACAGGGAGAGAGAGTTGGAAAGACGAGGAAATTAGGTGATGAAATGTGTTGTTGCTGTACTCTGTATGCTTATTATTTAGCTTTAGGTTTTTTGTAAGTGGCAATGAAATCTGGTTCCAATGGGGTATGATAAATTTTGTTCCCAGAAGAATAGGAAAAAAAATCTTAGGATTAGGTACTTATTTGAGTCCAAAATCTGAAAAATTAGATATAATTCGAATATTAAAACTTTTTAAAAAATAAATATTGTTCTCTTTAATAATACACATTGTATTCGAATATGGATCCTCTACAAATAATTGCATGCTTTGTTTATTTCTTAAACAATCATTTTCTATCTCATTTTTCCCAGGGCTCAATAATAACATGCCACGTTCTTATTGGACACTGTTTGAAGGATAATCTGAAATGAAAATTATTGGACACGTTCTTATTGCATGCTTCTTTATGAATACTTGTTCTAAATCTTCAGAAACCCTTGGATGAATCTACAAAGTATTCAACTATACACAAAAACATGATTGTTCTTTCCCCTCAGGGTAATCACATGTCCCTAATTACGTCTTCGACCCGATTTCTTGTGCCTCCGGCTACTAGACGAGGAAGACTGCGTAGACGGAACAGGCAAGACTGTTCCTCCCCTGATACTATCTGAATCTGTCATGTCAACAAGTGTCTTCTGAGCTTCGATATAGACCTTAAGATCACGTATCTGTCATGATAAACTACTGTCAATGCCAGAAAGTCTCAAACAATAGCATACAACTGTATAAACTTAGGTCGTTAAGATACCTGCTCTTCCAGATCAAGTATCTTCTCATCCATCAACCTTGATTCAGAAGCTTCCCTAAAAGGGAAAACAAAGACACCATGTAAGATCTGGAAGCCAAGATAGACAATAAGAGAAAAAGCCAAAAGCTAATACTTGTAACACAATACAAACAACCCAGTTGCATGTGTACTGGCAGCAAGTTTCCCCTTGTTTGGGCAACAAATGTAGATAATACTTTGTTAATAGATCCAGGGTGTAAAATAGAGTACCTTTCTTCGATTTCCTTGACCTTTTCACGCCAAACTTGTTGGTCTTTTATGAGTTTACGATTGACCTGCAATGGAAAAACTCAAGTGGTAACAAATGCAAAATATTGTACAACTGATAATGATGAAGTTATAAAGAACTAACAACGCAAATGATTTGCACATAGTTAAAGCATTTAGGAACATGCTGAAACACACCTCAGCAAGAGCATTTTTTTCCTCGGTGCACTTATCCAGATTACTTTGGATGTCCTGCATTTCGGATGTCACAGCCTTCTCCACTGCTTCAGCAATGATACTCTCTCTTTTGCTTTTGGCTTCCGCGAGCATAGATTCATAATTCTGTAGGATGGGGAGTAGAGCAGAATATAAACAATAGTTCTTTATACCACAAAAATAACAATAGTACCAGTAGGACAAGAACACTAGAACATAGAGAGAAATCCTTGATTAAAAAAATATCCGAGTTGTTCCTCTTACCTGTCTCTGTTTCTCTAACTCAGTAGCCAGAAGTCGGCTGTACTCATCAAAAACCTGTTTCATTGGCATTTATGTCAAAACATGCACGTGAAGAACAGCAGTTAGATTGTTACATATCTACAATTAAAGACACAATTTCAAAACACAAAGTACAAAGTATGACAATATAATTTGATCTACAATTCTTCATTATATAGATCGTTCCAACAAATTCGAAAAATTGGTGCAAAGTCATATGTTTCGGTTAAAGCTAATGAGATTATTCTCCCAGTTCAAGGAAACCAGTTAAACTTAAGAGATAGACATGGTCAAGATTTCCAACTGGCTAGATTAAGTTATTGGTTATCCATAATTTATCATTGAATAATAAATAACCAGCCAGAAGTCATTTATAAGGAATATACCGCTTCAACTTTGCTGCTATAGATGACCTCATTAATTCCAGAATCATCACCATAGTCACAGGTACGACAAGTTCCTTCGATTGATGTGCAACGAGAGTTTATCTCAACCGGTTTGCCATCAACTCTTGAATGATTTAATCGATGAACATAACCATCACCCACATAATCCCATATTTGCTGTGATATTAACTCAAGGGAATAGCAATGCTGTGTATCTTTCCAGTGTCTAACAGCATGACCCTCTTTATATCTGTAGTGCCCACAAAAGAGTGGGATGAAACATAAAAGACCTTGGATTCATGTAAAAAAATTCAAAACATTAATTAAGCAATAACTGCGCTTAGATAAATGTTATCGTGTTTAAACACAAAAAGAAAGGGACAGCTGATAATGCATTACCTTCCACACCCCATAAAACCACATATCAAGCATACCCAAAGATTCTCCCCAGATCCACAAATAGAACAAACTGGATTTTCATCCTGCTGCTGGCAAAACCGGCAGACCTATCAACATTAATGATGCCAATTAAAACATTATTCCATACGGGAAAAAACAATTTTAACAAATGTGAGTCCTAAACTAAATAGATGCAGATGAAATAGTAGTAGCTGGTACCAAAAAATAAAGTAAGCTTCTCCGGGATAATGATAGAAGGATAACAGACAAGAATACAATATAAAGTGCACAAATTTCATGGAGCCAAGAATAAGCTTACTGTACAGGACAAGTAAGTCCATTTCGAAGTACAAGAACATTGAAACGAATGGTCACAAAATGTACTAAGTATCCCACTAGTATCCGGGTCCAATCTCTCTGTCATAAAATACCAAAACAACAAACAAGTGAAATTAATAGCATAAATATATGACACAACATAAACACACAAGATCAGATAGGATAATTTCTGCTTTTTCATCACTAACCAAGACAAATGGGGCAAGTAGGCAATGCAGTGAATCCTTCGGGAGGTATGCTTGCAATCTCGGCCAATTCTGTGTATTCGACGGAATGCATAAAAAGGATGTGACATAACTCAGCCTAAAACAAATTCAACTCATTAATCAAAACCGTTGATCAAAAGGATCAAAATGAAGTCTTTAGGAGGTAAAGCTACAAACCTCAGAAGGTGAAAACCTCTTCCCGTTCAAGCTAAAATAGAATGCATCCGCCGCCGACTGGTTAACTAACTCGATTAATACACTATACCTATCTTCCATTCCATCATTCCTAATATTCCGAAACATACACCATTAACGAAAAATGATTGGATTTTTAAACGAAAGTATGCTACGAATATAAAATTTTCTTTTTTAAGTAACAATTCATCAAATTGGGATTAAAACGATCTATGAAAGAGTTGCAATGGTAGATGGCGATACCTGATAAAGAGGAGGTAGGAGACATTCTCGAGGTGGGATCCGGTGAATCGGATGAAATCGGCGGCGGAGAGATAGTTTGGGACGGCGACGACAAATAGGGAAGTGGAGTGAGTACCAGGGTTTGGAAGTGAGCTTTGTGAGGCTTCTCGGTAGAGGTGAGCGACCCCTCTCCTTTCGCGGAATTTAGGGTTAGGGTTTGATGGAGAAGAAGTGTAGAATTCGATTTCTTCTGCGTCGACGAGGGGTAACTCGGTGTCCATTGAGTGAACTCGGAGGATGAACATGGTTGTACTTAACTGAGTGAACTCGCTTTCGGGAGTGAACTCGGAGGATGAACGCAGTTCAAACCAACGAAATTGATCCTGCGAGCTTCAAGGGAGGGGAAGATAAAAACAAAGAAAAGGTAACGGGTAAGCTACTAAAAAAGGTTAAATAACCAAAATGGTCACTTTTATTTCATAATTATTTACTTTTAATAAATAAATCTAAAAAATAATATTTTAAAAATAATTCTATCACGCACGAGCCCTCTAACCCAAATGGTTAAAGAAATAATTATTGTTTCTAGAGGTTACACGGGATTCGAGCACCAGTGATACCGATGATTAAGCGATCAATGTCAAACGGTAAATATTATATTCTAAAACAGATATTGTTGTAATTACTATTAATTAATTAAAAAATAATTCTATCACATGTGTCAACAACATTAAACATCATTAACGTTGAATATCTCTAATTCCCATTACATTGATTAATAAAAATTAAAAATCTTAAGAATTTATTATATAATTAATTTAAATTAAATTTTATTTTAAATAATTTATAATTATATATTTAGTTTTTAAAAATTTTAATTTTTATTATTTAATTTAACAGTATTTAACAATATTTAATGATGTTCAACGTACGTTATAATTTTTTATTTTAAATTATTTATATTATTATTACTGTTATTATCGGTTTAAGAACTAATTTTTTATTAACTTTACGGAGTGTATACTACATTTGTTACACCGAACTTAACGGTTGAAGTTAGTTATTGAAGATGTTGGGGGGAGATGTTATGGTAAGGTACTTAGGATGCTGTTAAAATATGGTTTTACACTCATTTTTATTATTTTAATAAGAATTTATATAAAATTGAATAATAATTTAGATAGAATCACAATTTTTGCACCCATGGTCCATTTGTTATGCCCCCTCCTCAACAAGCTTTGCAACGTGCTCTTCTGCCGCAGATACCAACTATGGCTTTGCTTCAAATCCAAACTCTAGATGTCTTCCCCTTTAATAACATACTTATGCACCCAAGCCACCCATAAAGAGCCCTCACTAGCCAACAATTTCTTCAACAAAAGGACTAGACATGCCTGGTTCCAAGTCTTCACATCCTTGAGCCCTAGCCCACCTCATTCTTAGGACAACAAACATGCTTCCAACTAACTCTTGCACCTTGTCCAGTACTATCTTGACCTCTCCAAAAGAATCTTAAACACAATTGTTCAACTTTTTCAATGACTCCTTTTAGGAAGTACTAACTGTCTACACCAGTAATTAGTTAAACTACATAGCACAGCTCGAATCAATTGCATTCTTCTTGCATAGCTCAAATTTAATTTTGACCAATACCCCAGCTTAGCTTTGATCTTTTCAATTAGCACCAAACAAATATCATAGTTACTGCAATCACGTGTGTCAACAAATATTGAATCGTTCATCAGAGAGTTTGGCTGTGACATCTTTGGTAGTTGTTGCACATGAGTTAATGTCGCATTCTTAGACTAGTTGAAGTTTACAAAACAGATTGTCATGTTAACAGGATTGCAGATTGGTTAGTTGGTTACTATAGAAGAGACCCTGTTGTAGTTTCATTTTTTGAAAATCTACCGATTGGCGTAATTGATCTATTACAAGAGAAGATTGAGCCTTAATTTTAAATATCTTTGTTCTTTGTCATAAAAAAAACAAAGACAACTTTGGATAGTCTCAGCAGCATCACCAGTACTTGTGGCTCTGCAATCAGAACATTGACAAGAAGGCAATGTTTCTCAGCATAAACCAATCAATACACTTAAAAGATGGTGGTTTCTTCAGGGTCAGTCAAATGGAGTTTATGAATTTGATCTAGCAATTTGTTTCTGCTTTGGTTCAACGATGAAGAATCGATACTCGAACTACCACGATAACACTAGAACATGTAGTTCTGCAATCAGGCATGGTAGTGACATTGTCGGTTTTCCTGCAAAGCAATGGAATAGTGGAGGAGGAAGAAATTATGACAGTCTGGCATTATAAGAGAGATTTATTGAGGCAAAATAGATATACATTTTTCTGAGATTTCTAATCATGTGTTTTCTAAAGGTACAAAAAATCAGGTGTATTGGTTTAGCATCAAGTGCAAATGCAAGCTCAGAACAGAATGCGCCACCAACAGAGATTCGATGTTCAACCACCATCTTCAGAATACAAGAAGTAATGCAGTTGTAATTGGTAATATAGTGGAGCATGAGCCAAACCAACCGGCAACTCGAATTTCCTGCGAAAATTTCACATACAAAGATGCAATGAAATGGGAATCATCACAAACAAATGAATCATTCAAATAACATATTTGCTATGTTCAAGGTAACGTTTTAACGAGCTTTATGCCGAAGCAACATCTCTTTTGTTCCCTTCACCAACATAGGAATACAGATACATGCATAAGAAATGAAGGAAGATCTTGTACCAAACTATATAACCTACCATATAAAATCACCAAAAGAGTATTGCCATTCGAAGAAAAACAATTTACCTCATTGTTTAAATATTTTTCGTCCAATCCTTTTTTCCCTTACATTTTGAACTATTAAACTTGCTGCATTGGGGATAAGGTGAGGTGGGAAGGGACATGATTCGGCAATTAGTAAGGTCAATTCTAAATCTAAAGGAGTCAGAGAGGCTGATATGCACTTTATACTTCCAACTGTCATAAAAATAGAAGCTACCAATCGGTCCCAAAGGTATAAAACTAAATCCGCATCTGTATTGCCGTTTTCCAATTATTTAATTTACTCATCCATTGAGGAATGTGATTCATGCTATCAAGAAATCAATTCGGATGTACTGTGTATGAATGCAGTACTGGCAAGTAAAGCACTACATAAAATGCATGGCTTTAAGATGCTTCTTATTGAAGTTGGTGCTTCCCATTTAGCATTGGTTATCTATAAGTTTTCCTGTACCTATCTTTTCCAATCTAATTTCAAGTGGAAACCAAAATAATGAGCACACCAAGTACATGAAAAACTTAAAATTCTTCTATGAATATGCTTATTCTGTCTGAGAAATCAAAAATCTAGTAACATATATGTCAAGGGTTGGAGAAAACCTCGTACCTTCAAAGGTGGCAATGATGAATCTGCAGATGAAGATTTAAGTCCATGAAACCCGATGTCATATGAGATGCTCCCATCAGGTTTAAACAGTCCAAAATTCCTCTCAGATGTTGGCCCAGGCTTCATATTCTCATTAAAGATTGCAAAAACATATGCTTTGACCACATTTTTTGGTCTGAATGGAGTTCCTTTCATCTTTGCAAGCCTTTTCCGCAAATTGTAATTATACGTCCTTGCATTACTTGCAGTTGCCGCAGCTTCATTATCGTCTCCGTGTGAAGCCCATCCGGTCTCTGTGATGATGACTTTCATCTTTCCAAATCCAGCCTGTTCTAACGCAGCATATGCTGCATCGATCTGAGCATCAAGCAGGTTATCATAATGCAACTTAGTTTTCGGATCATCTGCTCCTTCCGTTGGTAGGAAGAGAGCATAATTAATATCAATTTGGTCTTTATTATACATGTAGGCTAGAAACGGGTAAGCATTTAAACAGAAAGGCGAGCCGATTTGCGAAAAAAACTCTAAGAGTGGCTTCATGTACTGAACAACATTATCTTTGAATACACATGATGAAGGAGGGAAGGAATCATCAAAAACAGCCTGTGAATGAGCCGTGGTAACCTGAACCAAATGACTTAATTTAAGCGTATCTAGTGCATTGTAAACATTCTTAACTGCACCGAGAAGAAATCCCGAAAACTCATCACTCCCTCCTAAGACTTCATTCCCTATAGCGATCCCACGAATCTGTGTATCAGGAAGATATGCCTGCACATTGTCCTTGACCCAATCCATAGCATGATCTGCATTGGCACTCACGTCTCTCAGATTTTCATTTGGGAGTCCAACCACAAGTTCCAGCCCTGTCCCACTAAATGCTTTGATGACATTATGATCAAAATCATAAATCCGAACATTCTTTATTTTCGCCGCCCTAAGAAGTGTGACAACTTCATCGGGCGAGAGTATGTTATTTGCAATTCTTCCATAATTAATGCCATACGTTCCGGTGAATGCGAGCACAGTAGCAGATGCTGGAAAAAAAGATTCAAAAAACAAGCTTTTCATCAGTCATCTTATTTCTAAGCACAAATGCTTGCAGTCACATAAATGTAATACACCAGTAAAACCATCTTTATGGATCAAAGCTCTACTGATTCAAAATCTAGTATTTCGATGAAACTTGAATCGAAACATTATTCACCGAGCTGATTTCCTATTCACTCTACTAACCCTAACAAGAAAATAATAGCATTCAAAACCCAAATCCAACTAAATATGTACAACAATTAAAACACAAATATTTTAACAATCATGATACATAAACAGTAGAGCTTTTTAAGACAAAATTCCAAGCACAACAGCAGCTTCTTAGTTGATACAAAAACACCATAGCTTACACTTAACAAAACATAAGAATAAGCCAAATTAAGAAAGTATGAATCCAATTCCAAAACAAGGTAAAGTTTCATTAGAAAAAGACAATATAAACTGATCAAAACAAACACTTCAACAAATTCAGAGATCAACCCAATTCAGACAACATAAAGAAAAACCATAAAAAAACAACCCCAAAACGAATTGATTATAAACCTTAAAAAGAAAGAGGTATAAGAGAAAGTACCAATTGCAGCAAGAAAGAACAGTACAAATAGATGAACCCCAAAACTTTTCATTGCCTTGTAATTTTTTTCTTCAAGGAAGAATCAAACGATTCAACTTTTAGAATCGATTCTCACAAAGGGAAGACAAAAAGGAAATCGGAAGAAACTCCTTCAAGGCAATGCTCCTCTTAAATCCGGCAAAGATTCTCTCCCTTTATACTTCACTTTCCCTCTTTTACACCTCCATGCCTTTGTTTTCCAACTAAAACCTGGGTAAATCTGAGTATGTAAGATTGTGAACTGTGAAGTGATTTCAGAACAGAACAAAAGCTTTTTCCTCTCTTTTGGAGGTCGTTTTTCTGTGGGATTTTGTTGAGAGAGAAGGGTTTAGGCCATGGAATTTTGAAAGATTTCTTGTTTCTTTGAACAAGAGAATACTCTGGCTTAGCTACTGCTCCTTTTAAATGAATAAAATTACACTAAAAAAGGAAAAACAAAAGATTATTTGGTGTTAAAGTTGGTGTCTTGCTTTGCTTCGTTTGTCCATTGCTCCACCATACTTGCTCGCCAATTCTGAAGTTTTGAAATTTGGTTTCTCACCCACTCGCTTTGTTCAAAGGCGGTCTACACGCGCCAAACATTGAATAATTAAAAGCTTGGGTAAATTACAAATTTAAGTCACTTATGTTTCATAACTGTTCGCTTTTGATCATAAATTTAAAAAAGTTATATTATCATTTATGTTATCAATTTATTACACTTTGGTCATTTATTTTATTTATTTGTTATATTTTAATCACTGAATTGTTAACTCAATCATATTAATAAAAATAATTATTTTTAATTTGAGTCTTATAATCTAAATAAAATATTATTTTGACTCTACATCTTAAATAATATATCAATTTGACCCTAAATTTGACTAAAATTTCATGCTACTAATTTCCTTTCACCGTCTTAATCAATTGTAAAATTATTTTTATTGACAATATAAATTAATGGAATTTATTAAAATATAATTAATATAATTTTAAAATATTAAAATATATTAATTTAAGATGTTTAATGCAATTAAATCCTAAATTATAAACCCTAAACCTTAAACAATAAACATAAACCTTAAAAATCATCAACTCGTGAACTATAAAAATCATAACAACTAAACTGTAAACATCATTCCTTAAACAATAAAAATAAAAAATTTTAAAAAATTAAATTCATAAATCTTAGACACTAAACCTTAAATATGACCGACGGACAAACTCTATCCCTCGGACAAAATCTCCCCTCTACAAGACTATATATCTTCAACCTTTTTCACCTCAGCTCCTTTTTTTCAATTCAATTATAATTTAATATGACTCATTGTTTAAATTAGAATAAATAAAATAATACATCGTCACAATGTGATTCTATACAATTTATTAAGATGTGATCTTCGTAAATTTCATTAATTCTAAAAATATGGCATTTAAAAGTAATTATCCTTTTTAGAGGTCCATGTGCAATCGTTTCTATTATACCTATCCAGAACCCATTAGTTTTACAAAAGCAATAGTAATAAAAATAATCAAAAGATTTTATAATTGATTGTCACATTTAAAAAATAATTATAACGTTTTAATAAATATCAGATTAAAGTCAAGATCGAATCGTTGTTTGATGGGGTTGATTTCTTTGAGACATTGAAAAAACTAAGATTTAAGGAGTTGAACAGAGACTTGTTTAAGAGAATAGGTCAATTAATTTTTAGAGTAGTTTTATAGAGGATTTAGTTCAAATATTTGATGAGTTATTTTTATTAAAATTAAATTAATATAATATAATAATTTTAGGGATTAAAATTGTTATTAAATTATACTACAATATAATTTTCATTAAATATTTAACAGTTAGTGACTACAACGATAACGAGACGAAACATTAGTTAAACTTAAGAAACAAGCAACAAGTGGGTTATTTTGATATGTTTAATGATAATCTTTAATAAAATTAAAATTTATTTTTAAAAATTATTTGATATGTTTAATAATTATTTTGTAATAGTTCAATGTAATGATATATATATATTTTATTTTTAAAATTTAATAGTCAAAAAATCATTTTTATTTTGTCCAGTTATTATT
Organism: Abelmoschus esculentus; assembly: GCA_035048815.1. Lineage (NCBI taxonomy): Eukaryota > Viridiplantae > Streptophyta > Magnoliopsida > Malvales > Malvaceae > Abelmoschus > Abelmoschus esculentus. The sequence continues at coordinate 242,871 of JAUCBN010000002.1, forward strand.
TGTGTACTTTACACCTAATTATAATATTTTTAAAAGATTTTATTTGATTAAAAATAATATTTCTATCTAATTTTAAATATGTATAAACTCATTCATACCTAAAAATTGAACTGTTAGAACTTCAATCTTCTAAGTAGAACATGACACCCTTTCCTATAAAGTTCACCCTTTTCCGGTCTATATAAATTCTTACCGATTTAATAAGTAATAACATAAATTTTTACTCAATTTAAAATAAGATAAGTCTACAACGTGCGTCGAACATTATTGAACACCACTAACGATGAACATTGTTGAACACCATTAAACTAATTAATAAACACAAGGACTCAATATATAATTAATAAATATTTAAAATAAAATTTCAATTAAATTATTTTCTATGAGAAAAACTGCATGAATGGTCATCCAACTATCACTCATTTTTTGGGTTAGTCACTAAACTATTTTTTTCATCAAAATCATCGTTAACGTTTTATTTCATTATTATTTTGGTCATCGGTTGTTAAATATTTAACAAAGATATGATAGCACATGGTTTAATAATAATTTTAGTCCCTAAAATTATTATATTATGTCAGATTAATTCTAATAGAACATAGCTCATCAAATATTTGAACTAAACCTCGATTTTTTTGTTCTCTTGCGACATTACTTTAAAAAATTAATTTATCATTTTTTTTATTTCTCTTGTATCTTTGAACAATTTATTAAATTTTAGATTATATAAAAACACTTTAATTTTATGATTTGTTCTTTTAAAATCTAATCTAACTTCTTTGACTTTTCCTAAACTACTAAGATATATATTTTCTATCATTTTCTATGCTTATCGAATCCATAAAAAAATTGATTATCAATTCACATAAAATTTTCGATCTTCATATGGATGCTCCTACAACTTCACACAAATTTGGATGTTCATATGGATTTTCATATGGATGTTTCTACAACATCACACAAATTCTTGAAATTAAATAAAATTTGGTTTCATTTAAATTTTTATTGAGCAGTCTAACTTTTCAATCTTCAGATGGATGTTTGTACAACTTCACACAAATTTAGTATCAATAACTTCTCAGATGTCGAAACACAATCTTCTTTGGGTTGAAAAAAAATTATTTGACGAAAATGCCATCTCGATTCGGAGAAAAAGAAACTATTCTTTCAACTTAGATTTTAAAAGAATAAATTATAAAATTAAAATAATTTTTAATAATCTGAAACTTATAAGTTGTACAAAGACACAAGAAAAATAAAGAGAGAATTTGCAAATTAATTTTTAAAGTAGTATTGCAAGAAGAAGAAAAAAAGGATGAAAAATTTGAGGTTTAATTAAAATATTTGATGAGTTATTTTTTATTTGGATTAATTTGATATACTATTATAATTTTAAGGACTAAAATTATTATTAAATCGTACCATATCATAGTCTCCGTTAAATATTTAACAGTCGATGATCAAAATATAGCAAGATAAAATTTTAATGATGATTTTGATAAAAAAAGTTAGTTGGTGACTAACACAAGAAAAGAGTGATAGTTGGGTGACCATCCATATAGTTTCCCTGTAAAAAATAATTTAATTAAAATTTTATTTTAAATATTTATTAATTATATGTTGAGTTCTTAAGATTTTTAATCTTTATTAATTAGTTTAATGGTGTTCAACAATGTTCAACGGTGTTCGACGCCCGTCGTAGTACTTTCCTTTAAAATATCACTTAAATTCTTATCCAACATAATTTTTACTCGGTTCGTAAAAATTTTAATTGTTATAATCCAAAATTTTATTTTATCTAAATTATTACCCACTTTTATATAAAATGTTACCAAATTATTAAAAATTTATGTTGATTACATTCTAAAAATGTCTTTTCCCTCTTAATTACATGATGAATGACAAAAATGATGTTTAGATTGTGGATTAAGTTTAGGAGAAATTATATTACGGGTAAGTCTTATCACGTCATCTATGAGACCAACCACTAAAAATCATTAATCTTATCATTTTTTATATCATATCTTTTTAAGTGAATCTTCACTCGTATTTACTATTAATTTATTTTAAAAACAGTTTTTTAAAGTGAAGATTCACTTAAAAAAATATGACATGAAAAAATTGATGAGATGTATAATCTTTAATGGTTAATCCCATAAACACGTGGTAAGACTTACCCATAATATAATTTCTCTAAGTTTTGAATAGATAAATAATTTTATTCTCTCTGTCTTCAAAGGATATGGAGAAATTGTGTGGTTTTTGGAATCTACTTTTTCCCTTCCTCTCTTGTGTGGGTAAAGATTAAAGAAAAAACCTCAACCGTTTCTTTTCTATATTTCTATTTCTTGAGGACCCAATCTCTTCACTTTTCTTAGGGGGGGAAGTAAAGATAAAGAAATGATATTTCTGCATAGGATAAGAGTTTGTCTCTATATAAGGAAAATATATTTTTATTACGAGTAAAAAATTATCTCATTTTAGTACTTTATGTAACACACAAATTTTGAACAAGAAAAACCCTAATTTTAATTAAAATTCTCAACTTCGAAACTTTAGAAATTAGGGATTTGATTTATGAACAGAGGTAATTTTCAAATTTTTGTGATTAAAAAAGTTATTATTATTATTATTATTATTATTTAATCATCGATCCTTGTAGGATTAGAATTTTTTCCCCTTATCAGCCCGTGACCTTCTCTTTTTTTCCTATACTGTTTTCTTTCATCTCTCTCACTACCTTCTTTGCTAATCGATTTTCTCTCAACCAACACAATTAATATTTTGATATAATAATTGAAAAATAGTTTTGGACTAAATGAAAATATTTTTAAAATGGTTTTATTTTCAAACAACTTAAAAATAAGTTTGAGACATTTTAAGGACTTGTTAATGTGTTTTAAATGTTTTAAAGAAGCCAAAGTACACAAAATGTCCCAAGCGTTTCGATACACTTTCCAAGTATTTCGATACAGCTTGCCTATTTTCAAAGGAAAATGTACAGGCGTTTCGATACACCCTATAGGCGTTTCGATACGCCAGTATCGAAACCTATTTTAGGTGTTTCGATACACCTCCAACAGTCATTTGAAAACCCTCAACGATTTTATAAAACCCCTTAACGGCTAGGAACAATATCAAGACAGATAAGTCCTATTTTGATACGATGAGCTAAGGGTTTCGATACACAAAACCTGATTTCGATACGCCGGTATCGAAACCTATTTTAGGTGTTTCGATACACCTCCAACAGTCATTTGAAAACCCCCAACAATTTTATAAAACCTCCGAACGGCTAGGAACAATATCAAGACAGATAAGTCTTATTTTGATACGATGAGCTAAGGGTTTCGATACGCAAAACCTGATTTCGATACGTCGGTATCGAAACCTATTTTAGGTGTTTCGATACACCTCCAACAGTCATTTGAAAAACCCCAACGATTTTATAAAACCCCCTAACGGCTAGGAACAATATCAAGACAGATAAGTCCTATTTTGATACGATGAGTTAAGGGTTTCGATACGCCTCACAGGCGCTTCGATACCGATTCTTAAATACAGGTTCAATGATTATTTCCCAAAGTAGTTGTATCGAAACGCCTTTCATGCGTTTCGATACCACATGCACCATAAGCAGAAATTAGCCTTGAAACAAGCTCCAAACGGCTCCAAATTAATATCAACGATCACCAACGGCTAGAAGCTCAATTGGGATGCCTCAAATATCAAGAGAAGATTAATGCTTCAATTGTAACAACAATATGATGAAAAATTTGTCTTAGAGCTTAAATCCTATCTTTGGGTAGACAAAACACTTGTGAGCTAAATTGTCAATATATGCTCAAGTGTATTAGGATTGTGTGAGGTCTTTAGATTGCAAACATTAGTCTTATTAGAAGGATTATCAAATTTGTTAAGTTTTCTCTTTGTGAGTGAATTCCCAAAGTTCGGTTGTAAACTTTGGATGCTAGATTCGGGGCTAGAATCTAGGATTGTAAGGTTATTCCTTTGTTCCTCTAAAGGTTGAAATTCTTAGTGAATTTGAGAAATCCTTAGTGGGAAGTTAAGGTAGTGGATGTAGGACTTGGGTTAGAAGTCCGAACCACTTTAAATCCTTGTATTTTATTCCTCTCACACATTTGACCTAATTTCCCCCTATAAATATGAACGAAATTCTCAGTTTTCAAAACACTGAAAACCCTTTTCTTCTCTCATCTTCTATTTCAAATATTGATAAGACAAGAGTCTAAGTTCGGGATCTCCACAATTTGTGCTTCCGTCGAAGATCTTCTTCTTCTTATATCCTGAGAGACGAATGATCAAATAATCCAAGCACTGCAGAGTGGTCGAAAATTGTCTTAAGAAAATAACTTTCGTAGGCCTCAACATCTCAACCTTAATCGGGTTTGATCTTTAAAATTTTCTTTTAAATTCAATTTTTTATTTTATTCGATATTCATTATCTTGGATTATTACTTTGTAACAAATAATACATAATTAACAAACCTTGGGTTGGAGTATGACTAAAAAATTAATTATGAGATAATTATAACAAACATTTTCTATGTTTATTAACAAAAAAAAAAATCTAATTTTATATTCAGTTTAACTTTTGTGTATCGAATGATATGCGATAATGATGCATACAATCCTTCACCAGTTCACCTTGAGACCACCATAATTCTAACATTGTGAGTTGTATATTTGACCTAATTGAACGTCTTTTGTAACTTAATGTATTATAAATATTATTGTTAGATATATCAAAATTTGAAAGGGTCTAATTATTTTTAATTTTTTTTGAAGTTTTTTTTTAAAAATTTGGGGCCAAAAGTAAAATTTTCCAAAATAAAGCTTTTAAGAGGAATTAAATAAAATAAATCAAAACAAAAATATTTTAAACTTTTGAAGAATCAAATTAAAGCTTTTAACTTTTTTGAAGGATTAAATGTTGGTTTAGTTCGATAAAATTTGTACGAATCGTATTCATTGATAAAATATTGTTCGACTCGTTGCTCGTAGGGCTGTAAACGAACCGAACGTTCGTGAACCATTCAGCGGGAAGTTCGTTTATGTTCGTTTATTTATTAAACGAACGAACATGAGCAAGATTTTTCGTTCGTTTAATTAAACGAATGGACATGAACAAAGTGCTCTTTTGTTTATTTATGTTCGTGAACGTTCGATAATCTGTTTGTTTATATCGTTCATTTATGTTCATTTATATTCGTTCATTTATGTTCATTTAAATTTATTCACATATATGTAAGGGTGAGCATTAGATCAAGTAAGTCGAGTAAAAAAAAATAGTTACTCGAGTTGAGAAGTCTTATTTTATGACTCGTTAAAAACTTTCTTGTTATAGTCTAGGGTGTTCATTGTTTTGTTAAACCGAGTTAACGGATCAAACCAAAACAAAATTGGTTAATCAATTAAATTTTAGGTTTCGTCTAATAATTAAGAGTTTTTTTAATTTTAATTATCAACTAATTTAGTTTAATAACAATTAATTACATGAATTAATCGAATTAATCCAATATATTAAATATTTAGCATATTATATATGTTATTTATGTTCGTTCATTTATTTATGTTCGTTTATGTTCATTAACATTAATTTATGTTAGTTTACATTAATTTATTATTTAAATAAACGAACATAAACAAATATGAACAAGCTACGATCCTTAACGAACGAACACGAACAAGAATTTGTGTTCGTTTATGTTCGTGTTCGTTCATTTGTTCGGTTAAAGTTAAACGAACGAACATGAACACACCCTCGTTCGTGTTCGTTCGATTCGTTTACAGCCCTAGTTGCTTGTTAAGCTCACCATAATTTTTACTTTAATTTTTAATATATAAAATCTAATAATTAATTAGTAAATATTGTTCGACTCGTATTCATTAATTAGTAAATATAAATTAATAATTTTTTTAAAAAAATATTAAAATAGTGTGCGAAGTTATTCTAAAATCTAACCTCCAAAATTAAAATCTACAAACACACCAAACTTATGAGTTTGATTTAGACATTTTTCGACTCGTTAAGGTTTTGAATCGAATATTGATCAAATTTGGCTTATCTGTTCGCGAACTACTCAATTTAATTAGCACCCTACCACTGATACAAAGTACAAACTGAACTAAACTCAACCAATAATTATTAATGATTTTAAATCATAATTTAATTGAGTTTTTTTTTTTTTGTTTACTATTATAATTTATACATTAAGTTCCTTTGTTAAGTTTGTGATGAAATGAGAGAAAGCCCCTATAGCTAAAGCATTTGAAAAATGTGTGGACCAGATTACACAACAGAATCCAGCAACATTATCTTCTGATAATGCCAATGCCTCTAATTTTTCCCTGACAAAAACATGGCAACTGCGTTTCTCTCTTCTGCTAATTCCTTCTTCCCATCCTCTATTTCCCCTAAAACATCTTGCTGTTCTTCTTCTTCCACTTCATCATCATTAGGGCCTGTATTAGTTTATCACAACAATCAAAATGTACCAAGAACAAGAACCCTTTGCAAAGCATTCAATGAATCTCCGCTTCCTACTCCAGCTTTAACCAAAAGAAGCTTTTCCCTTTGCTTCATCACCAGCTTAGTGTTGGCTGCCTCTAATGGCTGCTCCAATGCCATTGCAGCAATTCTAGAGGCCGATGATGATGAAGAGCTTTTGGAGAAAGTCAAGAAGGATAGAAAGAAGAGGCTTGAAAAACAAGGAGTTCTCAGTTCATCAGGCAAAGAGAAAGGTCTGGTTTTGGTGCTTTGATCAAATTATATGTTTTCCTCAAATGTTCATAATTTGAGTGTTACAATTTGTTTCTTACGTGTTTGACTCAAGTTCTATGAAACCTTGTATGTGTCTCAATGGATACAATCATAAGATTTTATGTCAGGGGTACGAACCTTTAATAAGTTATATTAGAAATTCAGTGGTGCACCCAGCACCCTGCTTGGTCCATCCCAGAGTACAACATGAATAGATGATGTTTTTTCATTGAGATGTAGTTTACATTTCATAACATTTTCCTTGTTATTTTCTTAAGTTCAACAGCAAATATTATTGTCTTTGGTGCTGGTTGCAGGGTACTTGCAGGATCTTGTCTATAAGTTGAGCCAAATTGGACAAGCCATTGACAACAATGATCTATCAGCAGCTAGTTCAGTTCTTGGGGGAAACACTGATACAGAGTGGGTCAAGAATGCCTCTGTAGCCTTCAACAAGGTCATTTAACAATGTTTTCATATCTAATTTTCAGCAATATTACACTCTACCTGAAACCGAGATCAGATTTCGATCTTAACTTTCGACAATTCTAGTGTTACCGGTTTTATTGAACACGCCTTATGTTCTAAAGAGGTTCTCTTTACTTTTCTCAACAGCTGAGTTCTAGTCCTGAAGAGAAGATGCAAGTGGATACATTCAATTCTTCCATAGCTTCATTGATATCATCAGGTAGGCCATTCTTTAACCTCGATATTCGAGCGCCGAGATCAAAGAAATGCACGGTTGAAGAATCTAGGTGAATTCAGTCCTATGTTTCTGATTATGTCTTTCTCTTGCTTTGCATTGTCCTTTACGCAGTTATAAAAAATGATGTTGAATCAACTAAAGTAGCATTTGTGGAATCTGCAACTGCCTTTGAGAAATGGACCAACTTGACAGGGCTTACTGGACAACTTAAAGGACTCTAAAGAAAAGGATGAAGAAATCTTCATTTGCTCTTCTTAGCATCTACTGAAATCCACATTGAAATGTTTCATTGGAGATTAGCCAACTATTTATTTGGTAAGAGCTGTAATAACTTTGCTCAAAATATTTGAGCTTCTGTAATAACTTTGCTGCAATTTATCAATAAAAAGTAAATCATTTGGCAGTGCATATTACATCCCTTAGCAGTATTAGATGCCACTGTCGGATCTATCACTGTAAACTGTAGGTCTGATCTGATCCAAAAGAGAAGCCTACACCAACACGTCAGGGCGGTTCAAAGATTTTGGGGCCCTGTGTAATTTATTAAAATATGATCTTTAAAAGTAATTGTCCATAACCTCCACTAGTTATAAAATTGTAGCCCTTAGAAGCAAATGTTCTTTCTAGGAGCCCCTGTACGATCGTTTCTATTACGTATGTTCAAAACCTCACTAGTTCTACCGAAGTAATAGTAATAGTAATAATCAATAAGATTCTATAATTAATTGTCATATTTAAGAACGGTTTAACAATTATAACTCATCTTTGTTAATAACGTTTTTAAATAAATGTAGTTTATCAAAATTTGGACTCTTTTTTTTAAGAGCCTTGTGCGGTCGCTTTTATTACACCTATCCAAAACCCTCTGCAGCACGTCCAACACCATGTTAATCTATTGCATAAGGAAACTCGAGGCTCAACCTCTCCCTTGTTAAAAATCAAATGGTGTGAGAATGTAGACATGGTCAAAATAGAATGTATACGTCACCTATCTGTAGAAATTGTTTAAAGATAGAATGTTTATGTAATAAAATATTATCAGTCCGGAAAAGAAAGCTCAATAAAAAGCTGGTGGAAAAGAAAGTAAAGAAAAAAAGACACATTTTCATTTTCAGGGCTAACTAATGACTGGAGAGAGCGCTATCCACGGCTAACGAGATAATCAGACAGTTGCAGAGTCGACGATTAAATGCCATTGGCATGCATGCACGCAACTCATTTCTTTTTCCTTTACAGATCGGGTAATATTATTATTGTTAGGGTAAACTATATTAATAATCATTGAAATATTGCTTTTTATTTTAATCACTAATAGTATGTGCTATTTTTAAAGATGGATACGAAACCCGAATCTGACGGGTTCTGACCTGATCTGATCTAATCGGGTCGGATTTTTTTTAAAAAATTTGGGTTTGGGTCAGATTTTTTTCAAGGGTGGTATCAGGTCGGGTCGGGTTCGGATTTAGGATGAAAAAAATCCGATCCGAGATTAATACTGTAATTTTTCCATATATATTTTAAAGATATTTACAATAATGATCACTCTTTATATATATTTTATACAATTAGGTCACTAAAATTAAATATTTTTACAATTAGGTCACTAATTTTTTTTAAAAAAATTAAGTCCCTAAAATTTAAAATTTTTTAATGATTTAGGTTGGGTCGGATTTTAAAGGTTAAAAATCGGGTCGGGTCGTTTCAAATTTTTTTCACCCTAAACCCGGGTCGGATTGGGTGGTGGGTATGATTTTTCGGGTCGGGTGCAGGTGGGCCGAAAATCCGACCCGACCCGTGCTTATCTCTAGCTATTTTATCCGATTAATACAATAATGACACGAGTCAACATGTGTCATCACTGTATTGGTGGGAATAAAATGAAGAAAAATTTTATATCATTGTCATGGAGAAATTATATCATGAACTTTTTCTACCACGTCATCCGTGATCCAAATCAACCAGATTCATCTATTTCATATATATTTTTTAAGGTGAATCATTATCTCTTTTCTACATGTAATTAGTGAGTGAGTAGTTATTAAAAAATAAACGAATCTGATTATATAAACCACGAATGATGCGATAAACACGGTTTACGATATAATCTCTCCCCGTCGTGAGCAGGGACTCCATCCGAGGGCTAATAGCATAGTGGTCCAATGCTTAGCCCTCAAGTGAAATTTAGAAGTTTGTAAAAGTTTAACTAAAGTTATATTTATGTTGAACTTCAATAGAACTTGAACACAGGTGATTCAAGATTTAAAACTGTTTCTTAAAATCCTCATTTAATTTTCTCACCTAAAAAATCTTAATGGGATAATCCTACCTAAGTGCTCACTGAATAATGCCAAAACATCAAGGATTTTCATAAACTAATATAGAGTACTTAAATTCGTTGATCATCGATTTTTCATGATACAACAACAAATGATTTTCGTCAGTAACAAAACTAAAAAAATCACGAACAAAAATCCTTATCTTTGCTTATCACTAAAAACTAAAGAAAAGAAAATTTTTAAATTTGTGTTTAACTTAGTAGGTTAACACGATATTTATAGACATTTTACATAGGGATATTATTTGAATTTATTTTAATATTTTTTGAGGTTCTGTATAGTCGCACATTTTCATAATATTCTTGATAATGACCGTATTAGTTAATAGCAGGTGTTACTTGAAAATTACCTTGAGATGATTAACTTTTATTGGAATTAATTATAAATGACGTGATAAACATAATATATATAATAATTTCTCGATGATACGAGATTTACCTTTTTCGATTTAAGCAGAAATTCTCTATTTACAATAATGTTTTTTATTTTGAGATAAATTTTCTTATATATGTTCGATGTTAAGCCAAATGTGGTTAGACATTATTGAGAAGAATGGCATGACTGATAGACGAAGGTTTAAGAGGTTCTGCAGATTAAAATTGGAAACTCAGTTAAAATTGATGAAATGTTATTTTCAATGTTCGATCGATGAATCATTCGAATTGACGCGTTATCTTTTATAATTTTAATTTTATTTTTTTTATTCGAGTCGATTAAAGTTTTTAAGTTCTAATAAAAATTTAATTATAATTATTTATTACTATAGTGCAATTTGATTATAATTTAAACAAATTTCTCTAATCATACAAGATATGTATATATATTTTTATATTTTTTATATGTGATAATATTTATTCATATTTTTATATATCAATATATTTATATCATAAAAATCTAAGGGACTTATTTCGAACTTAAAAATAAATTTTCTAATTACTAATTTAGAGTTATTCAAATTTTTATTTTGCAACTCAAAATTTATTTGTATCTGTTTCGAGTCGAGTTTATAAAATCTCAAGTTAAGTCAAGATGAGTCTAATATTTTTGTCTCGATTTGAGTCAAGTTATTTAATTTTTTTAAATCGACTTTTACTCGTTCCTAATTTCAGTCTTCAAAAACAATGAAATAATATTCTAATTTTTTTAGGCAACTAGACTTCATTTTTTTTAAATTTTTAATGAAGAAAATTACATTACTGTTTAAAGACAAACTTATTCAAACTGTCTTTATAATAAAATCAAATTATTATTCAAAGACAAATTGCATTAATTTCGACTATAAAATTATTGTACAAACTATAATATATTTTCTCAATATAGCCGAATGGTCCCTATGCTACATATACCAAGAATTTCATCACTTTAAGCATAAAAACAACATCAGGACAACATTTCCAACTTAATTAAATCTTGAAACATGAAATTCCAACATGTCCTTCGTCCAACTTAATCACCCGCTTCATCATTTGGTATAACTTAATCGCTTATTTTTGTTACTTTGTAATATATTATTATTATTTTTGAATCAACAATCATTTGATCCAAAATTGCGCAAGTACACTCATTTGGCACTCTGAGTCTGAATTTGATATTTGTTTCACGAAAAATATCTTGAAACCCGTAAATTTTCGTTTGAATTTTTTTGGTTTTTTAACTTTTGATATTTTCTCGTAGACTTTGGAACATTTTCAGGTAAAATAGAAGTTGGATTCAAACTCATGAGACCAAAACAAAACGATCGATAAAATATAACTAAGTGATGATATGTGTATTCTACCTAAAATTTTATTATAAAATTATATAAATTAAAAATAAAGAATATAACAAAAATTTAAGCGGATTTTTATGTCACAACACGGATTTGGATCTGAGTGTTGGGTTAACCCGAAGGGTTGTGCTCCAACGTTTAGGCCCTGGGTTTGTGTTTTGGACCTTAGTTGGGCCTTGGGCTTGGGTTGTTTTGGGCCTTAGGGGTTTGTTTATGGGGGTATTTGGGTAATTTAGGATTCGAAAGAAGAGGGGGAAGAGAGCTTTAATTTTTTCTATGCAGAAAAGTTTAGGGTGAGATCACCCTTGTCCTTGTTGTGAATCACGTTTGAATGCTTGCTTGATATGCTTGATAGCTTTAAAAGATCTCTAATGGTAGAATCATGGACTGTTGATAAACCTACATTTTTAGGTTGTAAACATGCTTAGAGTTATCTCCTTAGAGTGTAAGAATGATTTGGGGTCGAATGGTTAAATTTGGGTAGTGTTTTAAGCGTTTTAGAGTCTAGAATTGCATTTCTTGCAGGCGTATCGATACCGAGTGGTTGCGTATCGATACACTAGAGAGAAAACTAAGGCTTGGGATACAGGCGTTTTGGAACGCCATCCCTGTGTTTCGATACCTAAAATTCCAGAAGCAAATCGTTTTGATACTTAAGATCCAGACTTATCTCACGGCTATCCCAACTAGAGTGTTTTAAGAGTTGACTGCTAGTGTCAAGTCCTTGTAGTAAGTACAAGGGTTAACTTATGGTTCATTTTCCGGACAAGAAGGTGCAAGTGGAAACAATCAAAGATACTCCAACAACTTTCAATGTCACTCGGGAAGAAGTAAAAACTGTTGGAATCAGAATAAAGGAGCTTCTAATCAGGGTGCGAGATTGAACCACAGGTCTGAGTCGTCCGGTAGAAGGAGATAGTCTACATCTTCCCCGATGATGAGCCCAAAGATTTTTTAGAGGAGTTCGGGTGTTCCAGCTTGCCTTTAGTGTGGGGAAATCATAGAGGTGAGTGTTGGGTAGTGGCTAAAGCTTGTTACCGTTGTAGATCGACAAAGTATTTCTTGAAGGACTATCCCGAGAAGGCGACACGGTTGACATAGCATGTTCAAAGGACTAGTTATCCAAGCCAGAGGGGCCAAGACTTTAACTGTGGAGGAGCGAGTCATATGTCGGTGGTACCTTATAGTCCACGGCTAGAGCACCTACCAGACAGTATGCTGTGAGGGCATAGGATGACTATGCAGCTATCGATGTTATCTCAAGTACGTTTATCTTGTTTTCAGCTCTCATAGTAGCTCTAGTGGACTCGGGGTCTACCCACTCCTATATCCGTAGTGAGATATCTCAATAGTGGGGGTTACCAATAGATGATCTAGAGATAGAAGTCCTAGTGTCAAGCCCATTGGGTTTATATGTGTTGGTAGATAAGGTGTATTGGAGGTTTCCAATTGAAGTGTAAGGCTCAATCTTTTTGGTGGACCTTATGGTCTTGCCTTTCCAAGAGTTCGATGCAATCCTAGGAATGGACTGGTTATTCGAACACAATGCAAGTCTTGGAGTGTAGGTCAAAGAGTTTGAAGCTTCGTGTCACGGATGGGTCAAAGCTTGTTGTGAGGGGTCAAAAAAACCCTTGTTTATCGAATGTTATGTCAGTTTTGTTAGCTCAACGGATGATCCAACAAGTTTGTGAGGCTTTCTTAGCTCACGTGGTGGATGTAAGGGTCAAGAGCTCGAATATAGGGAGTCTGAGCACAATTTGTAAGTTTTTGGACGTGTTTTCGGAGGAGTTACATTGTTTACCTCCCGACCGAGAGCTTAAGTTCTATAGTGGTGATGCCGAGTACGACACTAGTGTCTATAACACCTTACCGTATGGCATCGTCCGAGATGAAAGAGTTGAAACAATAAATCCAAGACTTGTTTGAGAGATGTTTTATACAGCCAAGTGTGTCGCCTTGGGGAGCACCGGTTTTGTTTGTTAAGAAGAAGGACAGAACAATGCAGATGTGCACCGACTATCGTCAGCTCAACAAAGTCACGATCAAGAACCACTATCCTTTGCCAATGATCAATGACTTGTTTGATCAGTTGAGGGGTGCACGTGTGTTCTCTAAGATCGACTTGAGGTTGAGGTACTACCATTTGAAGCTAGTAGAAGAGGATGTCCAAATGATCGATTTTAGGATGCGGTACGAGATTTATGAGTTCTTAGTAATGCCTTTTGAGTTTACGAATGCACTTGCATCTTTTATGGACTTGATGAACCGGATCTTTCAGCCTTACTCGGATCAGTTTGTGTTTGTGTTCATTGACGACATCTTGGTGTACTCATGCTCAAAGGAGGAGCATGACTATTACCTAAGAATGGTTCTTTAGGTTTTAAGGGATAAACGTCTTTAACCAAGTTTAGTAAGTGTGAGTTTTAATTTTCAGAGATGGCATTTTTGGGCCACATTGTTGCAACAGATGGCATCCGTATAGATCCTCATAAAATCCAAGTTGTAATGGAATGGAAACAACTGAGGAATGTATTGGAAGTCCGTAGTTTCCTTGGACTTGCCGAATACTATAACAGGTTCGTTAAGGGCTTCTCAATCATAGCAGCACCATTGACCAAGTTACTGTAGAAAAGGGTTCTTTTTGTATGGAACGAAAGGAGACAATAAAGTTTTGAGCAGCTTAAGGTTTATCTTACACATCGGTCTTAACGCAACCGAAACCGGGAAATGATTATATAATGTTTAACGATGCTTCCTTGAATGGTTGGGTTGTGTGCTCATGCAAGAGGGTAAGGTGGTTGCTTATGCCTCGAGAAAGTTGAAACCCTATGAAAAGAACTATCCCACACATGATCTTGAGCTTGCGACAATTATCTTTGTGTTGAAGATATGAAGGCATTATCTCTATGAGGATAAATGCTATGTGTACACCAATCACAAAAGTTTGAAGTATATGTTCACCCAGAAATAGTTGAATCTGAGACAACGATGGTGGATAGAGTTGTTAAAGGACTATGACTGTATCATAGAGTATCACCCCGACAAGGCGAATATGGTCGCCGATGCTTTGAGTCGGAAGTCCATGTCGGACTTGAGAGCTATGTTTACTCGATTGAGGATGCCCGAAGATGGATGTCTATTGGTAGAGTTATCCCTTTAAAGTGTAGGAATGATTTGGGGTCGAATGGTTAAAGTTTGGGTAATGTTCTAAGCGTTTTAGGGTCCAAACTTAAATTTTCGTGCAGGCATATCGATACCGGGTGGCCGCGTATTGATACCCCAAAAAGGAAACTAAGGCTTGGGATGCAGACGTTTCAGAATTTTATCCCCGTGTTTTGATACCTAAAATTCCAAAAGCAAATCGTTTTGATATCCCATATAGGGTGTACCAAAATAGATAGGTTTCCTTTTGGTCAATTCGAAAGGGTCATCTTATTGTATCGATACGCCAAGGAGGTGCTTCGATACCTAGGAGTTTTGATACCCTTTTTGTAGGCGTATCAATGTGGTGATGTTTCGATACCCGATATAGGTGTATCGAAACCCTTAGACAATTTTTCCCAAGTTTGTAAAGGTTAAGTTTGGGGATTCCATAAATTATGCTAGTAATTCCTATGGGTAAATTAAACTATAAAATGAATACTAAAATCTAAGAATTGGCTTATAACCCCGTTATGTGACAATCGGTTTATGACTTGTATTTGGTGAAGTAAATACGTGATATGGTAAGCTAGGGTCCTTGCTTAGTGTTGATGGGTCGCCTAGAGTTATATTATTATGTGGTGGGTACGGACACCCTTTGTATACATATATGATCAAAGTGTTGCAATACTCGAAGACTTTCCGAATGTAGGATCCCGATGCTTAGTGGACGCGGGCCTCATCCTAAAGTATGGGATCCTGATGCTTAGTGGACGCGGGCCCTGCTCGTAGTGTATGATCTTGATGCTTAGTGGTCGCGGGCCGCACTACTTATATATATGAGGTATATGAACTTGAGATGCTCTGTGGACTTTTTTTATATGCATTTGCTATGTGCCGATAATATGCAAGTATGATATCCTGTGTTTAGGCGAATATGATAGCGTCATTGTACTCATGTCATGTCATTATTCATGTTCTTATGCTTATTTATGTTATGTGCGATGTGAACCGGTTGGTAGAGTACCCACTAAGCTTTGGAATGTGTTTTCGTGCGTAGGTTAAGGAAAGCATTGGATCGGAGGAGCATCATCGTGGTTTGTTTCAGCATTGACATTGTTGTCAGAGTACTCTTACTAAATGTAGTGGGCTATGTACTTGTACGACCCTATATGTATAATTGTAACTTTTATTTTATTTTAATTTAAGTCGAATGTTTTAAAAGATTGTAATATTTTAAAGCTCCAACTACTTTAAACTACTTGAATTTATGTTTGAATTTGGTTTGAAATATGATGAACTATTTATGGTTTTGGACTTAAACTTGCTCTGGGGCTTTTAATTTAAAAATTTTAGAATACAAGTTTTGGACCGGAGAGCCAATGTGAAACTAGGTCGAGGATGTTATATTTTAGATACATGATTAGATCAAATTATGAGGACCGGTCCAACTCATGAACCCACTAACTATAGAGGTTGGGCTACCCGTAAAAAAATTAAAAGGATAAAAAATATCCTAAATTTAAACATTGAGTCATTAGGTCAAATATTTTTAAATACTCTTAAGTACTGAACTTATTCCTATTTAGAACAGATTAATGAAAATTAAAAACACAAATCCAACTATTAAGGTTCATCATTAGGAGGAGAAATTTTATTATTGTTTATTTATGTTACATCTTTATAAAAAATTTTATTAGAGAAATTATATTATGGGTCATTTCGGTTATATCATTCATGAGAGCAACTATTTAAATGTATTAATTTATTATTTTATTATCTTATCTTTTTTATCAAGTGAATCTTCAATCGAAATTATAATTTTATTAATATGTTTAAAGTTTGACTCCGACAAGTGATCACTCCTAATAATATTATCTTGAAGATACAAAGATTAATTGTATCTTTATATTGCATTCAACTTTAAACCTTAAATTTCATACGATTGATAATGAAGTTCATTCATCCCTTTATTCATAAAATATGATATTGATTCAGCATCATTGCCTTTTATATTTACTCTCATTGGATCTTATCTATCTCTTTCGTGTTTTGCCTTTCTATCTCTCAGAATAGAATAGAATTTCTTCTATATGAAGGACACTTACTTCACTATTGTGATACATTACAGACCCAGGCTTTAAAGCAAGGAGTTGAGGGAATAAAACCTCTTTCCCTAGTGGTTCTCTTTTATCCTTTTTACTTGGTTTATCTAATTATTTTGCTCCAACGACATGTCGACCTGCATCGACGTTCCGCTGCCTGAGCAACTCTGCTACATCCCTTGCAACTTCTGCAACATAGTTCTTGCGGTATCTGATATTTTTTTTCTTTATGTTGGTAGTTCTTTATGAAGTCATTAACTCATTATTATATGTGCAATTATGCATAGTTTTGGTGTTTTCCTTCTCCATGTATAGGGTACAAGAAACAACAATTTAGATCCTGATGTGATCAGTTCTCTTTTTATTTTACTGAAATCTATTGATTTTCTTCTCTGGGGTTTTTTGCTTCTTTCTTAGCAGTCTTGTCTCCCTTTTTTCTTCTTCTGTTGTTGCTTTTGCAGTCACAGAAAAGTAATAACACAGACCCAGAAAGAGAGAGGGAGCTTGGAGATTATCTTTTTTATTTTTTATGAATATAACAAGTCTCACAGATAAAGTTGTTCGAACTCGGATTTCTTAAAATAAACGTCATTTTTTTTTTAATTTTATGTTATTACGGTGAAAATGATGTTGTTTAGTTATAGTAAATAAAAGAGGTTATGTTAACGTCCAAAGTCCAAACACAGACATTTTGTTGATGTTTGATGAGGACAAGTCCTCAACTCCCTTGGTTTGGACATACCTTTCCCTTGCTAAAAACACTGCCACCGCCTGCTTCCTCTGCTAACTCAGCCTCTTTAGCTAATTGGGGAAAATCAACAAGAACAAGATCTATTCTGCTTTTTATTTAGCATTTCCCAGATCTAATCTTCTTCTTCTTGGTTCATGTGCTTTTGTTTCCATTTTTCTGTGTGTGATCTTATAGTATTCTTTCTTACAGGTGAGCGTTCCATGCAGCAGCCTGTTTGATATTGTGACTGTCCGATGCGGGCACTGCACCAATCTATGGTCTGTGAACATGGCGGCTGCATTTCAATGGCAAGATTTCCAGGTGATATATGCTCAAAATGGTTCCTTACGAGTATTATTATGTCTGTTACCAAACTAGCTAGGGCTTTTCCCAATGGAATAGTAACTGGAAAGTGGAAACCCTAGTTTATTCACCTTTCCAGTAGACCTGGATTTGCCTATAAACATAAACTGAATTAGGGTTCTTAGGTTTAATTTTTTTTCTTTTTGTCAGAGAAAAGGGGTTGAGTTTTGAGAAACCCTTTGGTTAGAAACTGAGTTGGGGGATCTGGAAAACTGGGTTATGTTTCTTAACTGACTCAGTCACATCAATGCTGGTTTTGCTCCTTTTCTTTATCTCCAAACATCATTTTCTTGAATGAAAATAACCTTAAATCTGGGTTTTTCTTTCCTAGGCACCCAACTATGCAACACAAGATCGTGGGGTGAATCTGGTTTCATCTTCCAAATGCAACACCACCACCACCAAAAATGCTGCTGAAGAAAGGGTGGTTAATCGACGTAAGTTAACCAAAATCCTGTGTTTTTTCTTTCACATGATTTTTCAACCTTATCAAAGTATTATTATTTTCATTTTCAGCTCCCGAGAAGAGACAAAGAGTTCCTTCTGCATACAATCAGTTCATAAAGTATGAAATTCCACTCTAATTTGTATATATATGTTAGTTTTTTTTGTGACAGAATTACCATTGATTTATATATAACATGTAGAGAGGAGATCCAAAGGATCAAGGCTAACAATCCTGATATTACTCATAAGGAAGCATTCAGCACTGCTGCTAAGAACGTAAGTTCATCTAAAGCTGCAGAAAAGCAAAAGCTTTGATCATAAACAATGCTTTTTTATTTTTCAGATTTTTATTTCATATTGTTTATGTTTTCAGTGGGCACACTTCCCCCATATCCACCTTGGGCTCATGCTGGAAAATCAACCATCAAACTAAGATGGATTATGTAAGTTTTAAGAATATATGAATCATCTCTCTCTAGATATACATATAGAGAGATAGGATCCATTCATATAGAGTATTTTTTTTTTAGTTTTACACGTTTTTTTTGAATCGTTGGGATAGTTGAAATAAAGATTAAGAGTGAGAGTAGAATATGTGAAGATTATGGTTGTGAAAAAATGAGTTAATTTCAATCATTCATTTCACTCATGCAACGATCCATAAAACTCGTAAAACTCGTAGTTTTACATTGTGTGTAACTGGATCCTAACTCATGTAGAGAGATAGGATCAAGTTAGTAAAACTCTCTAAGTTTTATACATTTTTTTGGATCGTTGAATGACTTAAACGGATGACTCAGATTAACTCATTTTTTCATAATTGAAAATCTTCACATGATCGACTGAGCTATCTGTTTAAGTCATCCAACGATCCAAAAAATATGTAAAACTTAGGGAGTTTTTACACTATATATATAATATTACAAAGGGATGGTATCAAATCACATGACGTAAAATTAAATGAGTTTTACACTTATTCATGGCCATTGGATGAGTGAAATGGATGAATGAGATTAACAGTAGAAAATATGAAGTTATCACTTAAAAAAATAAAGAAATAATTTTAGTCATTTATTAGTATCATTAAATGGACCAACCACTAAAAATCACCCATCTCATCAATTTTTTCATGTCATATATTTTTCCAAAGTGAATCTTCACATAAAAAATTGTTTTTAAAATAAATTAACAGTAAATATGAGTGAAGATTCACTTAGGAAAATATGACATGAAAAAAATGATTCACTTAGAAAAGTATGACATGAAAAAAAATGATGAGATGTATAATTTTTAGTGGTTGGTCCCATGGATGGTGTGGTGAGACTTACTCATGATATAATTTCTCGTAAGTTGATCCTAACCCTATTACATATAGGGATGAAATCCACTTACATATAAGGATGAAATCCACTTACATAGTGTAAAACTCATTCACTATAGGGATGAAATCCACTTAGTTTCACACTTACATATAGGGATGAAATCTACTTACATAGTGTAAAACTCATTTAGTTTTACACTAATCTATGGTCATTGGACGAGTAGAACTATAGAATGGATCGATTAGATTAAACACTCATATTTTCCCTTAAAAATCTTTTTATTTTAAACTTTTTAACTCATCCATTCTTTCCACTAATCCAATGAACATGAAGTATAAAATCTACAGTGTTACACATTCTATTAGATATCTTTTTAGAAAGAGGGTAATAATTCCATGACATTCGATATAATAGTCCCCTAGTGAGACATACACATTATATACCATGCATATGTCCCAGGTGTTTGACATTTGACTTAATTCTATTTGATATTGATGATTTCATGAGCAGGTGTTGGAGAAGCATCTCATGGCAACAACTATTCCACTGATAAACAAAAGAGTGTGTTTTAAGATTGAACAAATACCCTAATTCCCAGTAAATTAAAGCTATGGTTTTAAGGACATGTTTGCCTTAGATGTTTATTATTTATTAATATACTCGAACTAAAGTATGTTGGTTTGTTGTCATTCACAAAGTGAACACACGATATTGTATGATCACTACAAATAAATTCCATTAGGAATATTAATATATTCTTTGTGAAAGTCAAGAATTGGTGGTAATTTTACTGTTTTATATCTTTATTATTACTTCAGACATGTTAAATTTACAACTTCCTTAAATCAAATATAGCTAACTTATATGTATTGTTATTATACTATCGTTATAAATCTTCTGTCATTTTATTACGTCCTTTTTAATGTTCTCATTCTAAAATAGTAGTTTTAGGGTATAAGGTTCAAAGCTAAGGATTGTATTTAAGGTCTAAAATATTAGGGTAGAGTATAGTTTTTAGAGTTTAGGGTTAGGGATATAAAAATTAAGATTAGGGTTTGAAATTTAACTTTTAAATATTTTTTAGGGTAAACAACAAAGATCATTTATTTATGAGTACAGTTACATTTGGGTCACCCAATTATGAAAGGTTACATTTGGATCATTCAATTATAAATAAGGTTACATTTGGGTCACTCTTTATATTGAAAAAGTACATCAATTTGATCGTTTTTTCTTCTAAATCACTTGCATACCCTTATTAACATTAGAGTACTTCATTTGAAATCATTAATTAATCTAATACACGAATTGATAAAAAAACTCAAATATAAAGAGTGACACAAATGTAACATTACATATAATTGAGTGATCTAAGTGTAACCTTTAATAATTGGGTGACCTAAATGTAACCTTACCCATAAATAAATAACCCAAATGTAACTTTCAATAATTAAGTAACCCAAATATAACCCTACCCTTAATTAAGTGACCTCTATTACAATTTACCCTGTTTTTTAAGATGTTAAAAAGAGATACAATAAAAAAAATATTTTTGTTCTCATATTTATCCCCCGCAATTCCTAGTCCTCCAATACAGTGTAATGTAATATGTGAATTTTAATCTCGCATAATAAAACTTATATAATTTTTATTTTTAATAATATAATAGTGTAAAACATGAGAAATTATTTAAAATTAAAAATGAAGTTAGTAACTATGTAATAAGTAGACCGGGCAAACTTGATCCGAGAACCAAAAATCGAACCGATTTATCCGAACCGAAACCGAAAACGATGATTTAGCGTGATCCGAAACTCGAACCGAAATCGATTCGAATTCTAGAAGAACCGATATAGACCATTAACCGATTTGACCCGAACCGATTTTCTCCTGAACCGAAAGCAACCCGAAATTAACTTGCTCAAAACCGATCTAAACCAAACATCAATCCGATTTTAACCCGATAATTCAGTCAAAGTGAATGAATAATATATTTTTACTATTGTTTATTTTTAACAATATGATAAATAATTAAATAATATATGTTTTATTATCTTTTTGTATGATAATACTAATTAATCATTACATCTGATAATAATTTAATGTTTAATATCACATTTCTTTTTTTAAAAATCAATTTATTTTTTGTTAATCAGTCCCCACCAGACCTCTATTTTGATTCATCTGCTCGTAGTAAACACTAAAGACCAATAATCCACGATGTAAATGGTGTTTGTATTTGAAAACATCCATATAAGAATATATTTGACCCGATTACATTCCATGATTAATTCTATATATAAAAATAAAAAAGATATATTTGACCCGATTTCATACTCAAGTCCAACTCAAACCAAATTAACCCAAAAATTCAAAGATTGACCCGATCCTAATGACCCGACATGGACCCGACCCGAAAACATCCGATCCGATATTGATCCGACCCGAAAACAACCGATCCAATATTGACCCGAATCACCGATCCGATATTGACCCGAATCACCGATCCGATATCCGAATCGAATCGAATTATCATAAAACCGAAACCGAAACCAGAACCGATCCGAACCGAATCTAAACCGAATACAAACAAGCCCAAAATGAATCGAACCGAAATAATCTAAACCGAAATTGAACCGAATGACCTTTGCTCCCCTTTGCTACTTCATTTCTTATTATAATCTCAACATCCACAGAATCTCTAATAAAGAAAGCACTACTAAAGATATATATCGCAAATATCAGCTTTTTGGAATTTATTTATGTATGCATTCAAATGCTTGACTTAATTTTATGTTATTATTGGGCAAATAATTAGGGAATCTCTCTAAAAAACCAGTTTGATGATTTGAAAAATACTTTTGAAAGTAATTTTGAAAAAGTTGGGTTCGAGATTCTAATGTATGATATATGGTTAAAAAATATTTTTAAAAATAAAATACTTATTTTAGACATCATTGTATTATAGTTAAATTAATTTAGGTGATGTTCAAATTCGTTATTTTTATAATATATAAAATGAATAAACTTCGATTATAATCCACGTATAAAAAATTGTTTTTTAGAAATCAAGAGAATTGAAAACCCAACATTATTTCTTTTAATTACCCAATAAATTCAGTTTTTTTTTTTGATCAAGCAAAATATATATTTGTCCCATGCTGTAAAATTTAATATAAAGTGTGTAAAATTTAATTCTAAAATATAACTATAATTTAGATATTAAAATGTTATAAATAGGACAAATACAACCGGGCATGACGGTTCAACAACTAAATCATCAATGAATTTGGATGTCTACGTTTGTTTTTAAGAGGCATAAAGTAAAAAAAAAAAAAAACATTTAATAAAACAATTGGTTTAACTCTATTTTTTTAGAGTAATTCAACTCTCAATATTTTTAGGATAAAATAGTTTTCTTTACAAATAAAAATTGTTGATCATTTGACAAAAAATTACTTGAAATGACGTTATAAACCTATATGACAATGCACGATGACATGATATTATCATATATAAAATATTAACTTGAAAAATGTTATATTAGTTAAAAAATAATCTTATAAAATTATATAAAATATTTTTTTATGTTAACTTATCATTCTATCAAGTTATTTTAAATTGAAGTTAATTTTCTAATAATTTTCATCCACAAAGGGATCATTTTGACCCAAAATAAAACGTTGAGTGTTGAACTGTTCAAAATAAAATAAGAATTAAAATAACTATTCAATCGAACGTTGAAGATATTTTTTAACTTTATACCTTTTTAATAACCAATTACATATAAAAGATGATTGTATTGATTATTTTCATTAAAAATGTTATCAAACAGACTCTTCTTTTCTTGTTAAATATCTTCTTTCTTTCTTTCTTTTTTTTTTTCGATATTTCTGTAAATTTCTATTCATTGTTAGAAAAGATCTTAACATAAAATTATATACGGACATAACTATAAAAATATAATAAAATTACCATCACCCTTTTTTTCTAAGTTCTTCTAAAAAAACATTTATTATTCTTTTTTTTTTATGAAGGAAGAGGTCTCACTTTCCGATAAATACTTTAATTTTATTGTCGAATAAAATTACAAAGATAATAAAGTATTTAATATTATTGTAATTACAGAAACCTATATTCAAAATTTTAATTAATCTGAAACAACCTGTCAATTGATTTAAACGAAATGCGTTATTCTTGTCTATTTGTTTCGCGACGAATATCCAAGTAGATGTTATTGTTATTTAGAATAAATTATTACTTTACAAGAAAATATTTTTATCGCATTTTATTTAGGGATGAACATATATCAGGTTGGATTTTTGGTTTATTCGAATTTAATTTGAAAAAAAATACTTTAAAATCGTACATGATCCGACATCATTCTTTTTAAAAATTTGATCAGATCTGAAAATAAATACTTTAAATCCAACGTGAGCTTTAAAAAAACAATTTTAGGGACTATTTGTATAAAATAATTTTAGAGAATTTAATTATAAATAATAAGAAGAAGAAATTTAAAGATTAAATTATAAATAAAAAATCTATTTTAAGGAACTTGTTATAAAAATATATATAAGGGAGAATTGTTACAAATATCCTTAAAAAGTTTTTAAAAATTGAAGAAAATTTATATTATTAATTTTGATTTGAATATTTTTCACCCTAAATTCGAACCCAACTCTCCTTACCCTTAATAAAAATCCAACCCAATTTGATGTAAACTTAATTTTTGTTAAAAAAATCAATCCCCATCTGGTTGGTAAAATGTTAATCCCCATTTTTACTACTCTAATTGTTACATAGATTAGGTAATAATCACTTAATCAGAAATCAAGTAATTATGTAGCCATTAGCTGAAATCAAGTTTCTCTCAATTAACTGATCCATCAACTTAAGGATCTTCTAACCACATAAATTTTCAAGTTCATGACAGAAATCTAAACAACATAATAAACAATTATGATTTTTTTTTATAATATCATTACAAGGTAGTATCTGATTATATATATTCATAATCATTAGATAATATACAAGCCTTTTAAAAAAAAAAAAACGATTTGAACCCGAATCTCTTAAGATGAACTACGTCTTGTTTTATACTGGGATTACTTATTGGATTCTTTTATAATTTAAATGTTTTTTTTGAATAATCCGAATATTAAAATAATAGATGATATACCTTATTGATATAATAATGTGATAAATCAATTTGAATCCGTTGGATGCGAGAGATTATTAGGTGAATCCTGTTCACCACATCATCCATGGTCTATTTAATCAGGACCGTTCATCTTTAAATAATTATATAATAACTACTCACCTTGAAAAAAATTGAGATGAACAGTCCTGATTAATTCGGACTATGGATGACGTAATGAACATGGTTTACCTAATAATTTTTCGTTGGATGCAGTTACAAAGGGTAGACACAATTGCAGTTACTACTTAAGGGTTCACCACAACACTTTAAGATCATTAAACCAATCAGAATCGACTCAATCATGCTTAAAGCTCAAGTTTTCTTATAACTCTAACCGGTACAATGTCCTTTTTAACTTATCACTAAATAAAGCTTGAGTTCCACTAGGACATGGATGGATGTAAGTAGGGACGGACCTTAAATGTTTTGACTCGATTTAGATTTGGGCGTGGATTAATTTTTAGATTGGGTTTATTTTCGGTCGAATTCATTTCAAGTCGGGTTAATTTCAAATTGAGTCAATACGGTTTGGTTCCATGTCAATTCAGGCTCGGTTGGACTTTAAGTTGGATTTATTTTAGGCCATATTCATTTAAGGCCCGTTTAATTTCAGTTCAGGTCCATTTCAAGTAAAATAATTTTCAATCAGCTTCATTTCAGGTTGGGTTAATTCGGATTTCGAATTCGTATTAAGTTTGATTTTGATACAAATAATCAATAAACTTTTAAGAAAGGTCATTTTGAGTTAATTATTTAATTCCTTTCGACTTTCACGAAAATGAATCATATTAAAAAATTACTAGACAGTAGAATAAATAAAAATATCATCATTTAATTCATATCTAAAATATTAGAGTACCTGAGGAAATGAGTAGGAGAAAGAAACTATTGTGCGGGAGCTTAGACATTTTGAAGAGAAGATGTCTGAATGAAGACAGAGATTTGGACATGCAAGATTAAGAATGAAGGATTGGTATTTTAGAATAGTGGTAGAAGGGAAGAGGAGAGGACATTATGTGCAGCAGTCAAGGAAACAATAACTTCACTATAAAATTTTGAATATTTTCCCGTAATTCCTTCAATTGAGTTTTTTCAATCTTCTCGTCTTAATCGGCTTTCCAAAATAATATATTAAAATAGTTTTCTATGTCACTTTAAAATGAGGCTAAAAGTGATGAATTTTAATTATTTATTTACACCAATGCAATGATTATTACAGAAAATGAAAAAAAAATATTATAAAAAAATCTTAATAATTTATTTACTTTCTACTAATGATTGAGAAAGGATATAAAAGTAATTAAATTTATGTAGTGTGAGTGAATCTTAATTCATATATAGTTATGATCCGTTTACACTCTATAAAACTTGTAAAATATTAATCTGGCCATCAGCTGAATATAATTTAATCCTTATAAACCAGAAAGCTATGATAGAATCTCATAAACATTATGCAGAAATTAAAAAAAAATCATATTAATACTCTTGGTTATGGATAAATAAAAAACTCAACAATTATTTGATCTCTGTCCAAGTCTCATAACCAAACATCAAAGAGATAACAAGCCTTCTTACAGATACCTTTTTTCTGTATCCATCAGCTTGTCGGGAGGGTCATTTTCTTGTACTTGAGAACATGGTCGATATCATCTGCTGAGGGTGTATATGATTTAGACCGTCCGAGTTCAAACCAGGTTTCACCACCATTCCTGCAGCAGGGTACAGAGGTGTAGAACTATTTGCAAGCTACCGCTCGATGCTGAACCAGATAAGCTAGAATTAATAACTAAAAACCGTGTGCTATTGAAACGGTCAAATATCTCTTCCTCATTTTCATTTACAGACCTTGCAACATGGTCATGCAGAACACGATGATGATGCCATGCATCTGAGAAGCACTTAGGACTTCGGAGAGCAATGGTAACTTTTAGCAACAGGTATTTTAGCCTTAACACAACCTAGGCACTGATGTGAAAAAATCTAAATACCACCCAAGGAATAATTCAATTTTATATTACTAATTGCTACATGAAACTCATTGGATAAAGTTCTAGGATTTGTGATGACTGATGACTGATGAAACATATGGAAACCACTGCAAGTTCATATTAACTTCCAAGGTCTCAGAGCCAGATTCTGGGATGTTCAGTGGATCAGGTTTCATGTGTCCTAGAAAGTAATGACCAGATACAGGACAATGGCTTAACGAGTGAAGGCTAGATCCATGCTAGAAATACAAAGAGAGTACTTGGATGAAGGTTGAGAAAAAGAAAAAAAGAGACCGGACCTTGAAAAAATTGAAATCCTATGAGCGACAGGAGAAAGTTGCAAGGCATCAGTTTCTACTAAATCATAAGGGATGCAACTAAAGCATGAGAAATCATAACAGATTAAACATAAAATGGTAATAGGGGAATTAAACTAGAAAGTATATTGTTTAACAACTCGGAAAGCTAGATTTATTACATAAACACAAGAAATGAAAGAGGGGGAGGTTGTTGTTCGACTAAGTGCAAGGCCAGGTACATTGACAGGAAAAACGATTGATAGAAGTCTGAACGCAACTGCCATTGCTTCCTGGGAAGGACTTGTCACATTGGCTGCTGCATGTTCCATCATCGCACGTACCATCACCAGGGATATGACCATGGCACATCTCTTGCCCCTCCACTTGATTCATCAACGTCAAACCAACTGCATCATTAAAAAATAATAAATATAAATCAAGCCATAAGATTTTTACAACAATATTAAAGTTATGAATATAAATAAGAAACCTGAGGAAATGAGGAGTAGGAAAAAGAAAAGATTGTGCGGGAGCTTCGACATTTTGAAGAAAAGATGTCTGAATGAATACAAATATTTGTACATGCAAGATTGAGAATGAAGGATTGTTATTTTTAGAACAGAATTTTATAATGGTAAAATGGGAGAGGAGAGAACATTCTGTGCAGCAATCAAGGAAACAATATCTTCACTACAAAATTTTGGATATTTTCTCGTAATTCCTTCAATTGAGTTTTTTCAATCTTCCATCTTAATCAGCTTTCTAAAGTAATATATTAGTATAGTTTTGTATGTTACTTTAAAATGAGATTAAAAAAAGGTGCAATAAAAAAATATTACAAAACTTATAAGAATTTTAGTATCAATTTTCTTATATATATATCAGAATTCTTATATTTTTTTAAGAAATTCGGTACATATTAAAATTATTATGTTTTCAAAAATTTTAATCTTTTATAAATTTTTTTTGATATATATTGAAATCTTTATATTTTTTATAAAAAATTTAATATATCAAAAATTAATGCTAAAATTCTTATGATTTTATAATAATTTTAAATCCGTAGCATTTTAGCTCCATTTAACATGTTTAATCCTAAAATTTCCCAAAGTTTTGGGATATCTTTCCATAACTCCTTCATTTGAGGTTCTTCAATCTTCCCATCTTAATCAGCTTTCCAAAGTAATATATTAATCGATACTTATAATTAGGGATTTTATCAAACTTTTGTCTGGGCAAGATGTAATCTGTATGTTTCGTTACATTCCAAAAGTAAAAGCATTTCGACCCATTATGTTCCATAATTAATGAATAATTGATTGCATAAAAATTATAATAAAATTAATTAATAGTTATTTAATTTTTTAAATAAATATAATAATATAAAAATATGAGAGATTATTAGGTAAATTTTGTTCATTATATCATTCATGATCCAAACAATAAGACCGTTCATCTTTAAATATTCACCTAATAACTACCCACTCACTATTACAATTTACAGGTAAGAAAGAAATAATGAAACTCATATATCTTGATTAAAAAAAACACTCACTCATTCCTTTTTATAATAATGTTTTTTAAATTATATTTATACCAACTCATTAGTTGTCACAGAACTCAATCGACCAACACCATGTATTTATTTAAAAAGAGTGCAAGTTAAACTCAACCATTTGCTTCTGATTTTTATTCTTATTCAAAAATATATAAAAAAAAAAAGAAAATGAGATTATTTTAAATAAAAAAGTGAACAACTCAAATTTAAATGAAGATAGAAGAAAAAAAATATTAACTAGAATCAAACCAACAAAAAAATATCATCAAATTTGGGATAGATTGAAAGAAAAGGAATAAAGATTAGAATCGAATTAAAGATTTTAAAAAAAATTTGTACCCAATTTTAAGTGATTTTAATTTGATTTTCTATGTAATTTTGATAGTGAAATTATTATATAACCCCCTTTCCCTTCACTCGTAAAACACACATCTCAACTCATACACAATTCACATTCACTATTCATCCTTTACTCTTGTAATTCATCATTTTTCTTACCACTATCACTTTATATTAAAATTTTTGTAGAATATAAAAGAAAAACTTGTTATGAATATCTTTATTCATGATGATATTCATATATTAAATTGAACTTTAGTGGACTTTATTATTAGGCTTTAATACCCATTGAAACTTGGGTTTTCATTTTATGCCTATAAATATAGACTATTGGAGAAAACATTGTACACAACCCTACTTTGAGAATATAATAAAAATCTCTCTGTTTTGTCTCTCATCTTTGTTCTCCTATTTTATTCTTATTCTTTATTTTATTCACATCACGTTATCA
Source organism: Abelmoschus esculentus (assembly GCA_035048815.1). NCBI lineage: Eukaryota > Viridiplantae > Streptophyta > Magnoliopsida > Malvales > Malvaceae > Abelmoschus > Abelmoschus esculentus. The sequence continues at coordinate 272,411 of JAUCBN010000002.1, forward strand.
GCACGAAACTCTAACCAACGAAGGTATTTTTCGTTCAAATATTAAAGGAGTTATTGAAAAGAAATTATTAATAGCATGAATCAAAGATAAGTTCTTCTCCCTTAATTATATTCTAATTTCCAATTTATCTTTCTTTCTTTATTTATTTAATCTTTATTTTTAATTAAAAAAAACATTGGTTGTTTGGTGTTTGTGTAGTGATAAAGTGGCTCAATTAATGTGGTGCTTGTCGACAATTCTCGAAAAAGATTTTAACAAAATATTGGTGATTAAACCTACCATATATTCAAATTAGTGAAAAGTCCGGTATGTTTTACTTATTTAATTTGAGTATTTTTGTCTTTATTTTATAACTAATATTTGTTTATTTTATTATTATATGAAAGTTTATGTTCTAATCATGTTTTAAGTATTACATGATATTAGAAAAATATTAAACCTTTAATTAATTAATATTTTCTTTGTTATGTTGGTTTAATCCGAGTATATTGGTTGGACATCCCATTCTGCGAGGCTACTGATCTCAAAGGAGGTTCTTTTTTAAAGGACCTTGTGGACTGTTTTAACAACGCCACGTATGAGGATTAAATTTTTGTTCCTTGTATATATGTATTGTATATATACTAGTTGATAAATTACTATTTAATAGTATGAATATTATAAAATTTATATTTGCTTGAAAGTAATATTTTTGTGTCGAAAAACTCGACTATAAACTTCTCCCAAGTTCAAGTTACGAAAATCGTCTTGATCCAAGAATTTTTATGGAGGCATTCCCTAAAGTGAATGCATGCATGTTGTTATTCCATGTAATTATTGGATTTATGTCATTACTTGAAGTGAATGCCAGCATGATGTTTATTCCATGGGATTATTGGATTTATTTCATTCTTTGAAGGGAATGCAAACATGATAATTCACTATATGGTTAGTGAATAAAACTCAATTATGTGTTAGAGTATCACTGATGAAGATATGTTAGAAAAACATACTTCACACATCTTGCAGACACAATATCATGAAAAGGTTTTAAATACCTATTAGTCTCCGCTTCATTTCCTGAAGTGAATGTGATATTTTATAGCTAAAAGAATAAATGTCACATTAATAATTATGGTCATGATTGAGATCATAAAATGGGCATGGATAAGATGATTATTTTGAGAATGCTTATATCCACAAAAAGTGCAATTATAAAGATGACAAGAATGATAGAGATCATATCAAAATCTTTATGTTATCAATGCGATGGTACAAACCATTGATCTCGTACTTGTCAAGCGCCGAAGTATTGTGGACTTTATCCATAATCATAAATGATAAATGAAAGAAAATATAAACATATTTTCTTTGTAGCGAAAATAATCATGGCGTTGTTGATCCAACTCAATTGGACGTTGTTAATTTTCTCATAACCCTTGAAGGGAATAATTCGCCATTTATTTTATAACCTTTACAAGGAATAAATGTTCTTTTATTTATTTTTTGTATGTTAATTTATTTTTATTTATTATTTATTTATATTAATTTACTTTTATGCATTATTTATTTATGTTAACTTACTTTACATATTATTTATTTATGTTTTATGTTAATTTTCCTTTAAAAGAATATGATTACTTCCGGAATAAAATATGCAATAAATTATGATAATTTATGCTTAAGAAATATTTAAGCATACAATATTTAAGCATAAGAAATATTTTTCCCATTTAAATACAAGGGAAAATATGAGTACTATATCTCAAAGTACTAAAATATCAATGCTTCCGAAGAGCTCTTGAGAGTTTATCTTTGATAGATAACTGATTTGATATGATGTACTATATTTAATATTTTTAAATTCCCCAAAGTGAATGGTTGTTGGGCTTGATGTGGCTCGATTGATAACCGATTAGCTTGCCAATTTGATGGAGAAAGAACACTTTGGGTGATTTGTTGTGGAAGAAAAAGATAAACAATGAACACAAGGATTTTAGAGTGGTTCGGCCTTCGAGCAAGCACTTACATCCACTACCTTAGCTTCCCACTAAGGATTTCCCAAATTCACTAAGAATTTCAACCTTTTGAGGCTAAAGGGATAACCTTACAATCCTAGACTCAAACCCGAATCTAGCATCCAAAGTTCACAACCCGAACTTTGGGAATTCACTCAAACAAGAGAAACTTAGCAAACTTGTTTAATCCTTCTAACAAGGCTAATGTTTGCAATCTAAGCACTCACCCAATTCCTAATTGCACTTGAGCATATATTGACAATTAAGCTCACAAGTGTTTGTCTACCCAAATAATAGGAAATTAAACACTAAGACAATTTCTTGATCATAATGTTGTTACAAGTGAAGCATTAGTCTTCTCTTGATGCTTGAGGCTTCATTTTATCATCCCAAGTCATGATCTAGCCGTTTATAGCCGTTGGAGATGTTTTGGAGCCGTTTGGAGCTGATTTCAAGGCATATTTCTTCTTCTGGTGCAGACGGTATCGATACCCCTGAAACCGGTATCGAAACACCCTTGTTGGGAAATAGCCGTTGACCTGCATTTATGAACAGGTATTGATACCAGTATCGATACCGCTCCTAGCCGTTGGGGATTTTCATAAAATCGTTTATGACCGTTGGGGGTGTTTAGAAACATGGTTCGAAACCAAACATCACAGTGGTGAAAGAGTATCGATACCAGTATCGATACCGCTGTGATTTTGCCTTAGAAAAATGGCATTGATGAACAGGTATCGAAACACCTTGAAGGTGTATCGAAACACCTGGGTAAAAATCACTTCTTTGGTTTCTTTAAATCATTTAAAACACTTTCAAACTTTCTCAAAAACATCTTAAATATAATTTCAAGTAGTTTGGACATAAGAACCATTTTTGAAATCTTTTCAAATTAGTCCAAAACTATTTTTCAATTATTATATCAAAACATTAGTTCTACAATCTCGCCCTTTTTGATATAATAAAACCAACTTGAAAAATTCTTGAAAAGAAATTGTTGAAAAATTGTTTTTGAGTTTCTTCCCCTTTGTGAAATAAACCATTTGAATAAGAGAGTAATGATTCAAAAACATTTAAGCTCCCCCTTACTCATTAAACCATTTGAAAAATCAATTTTTCACAACATTCTCCCCCCTTTTTGTTATATCAAAAATGGTTCAAACCAAGTTTAAAAATCTTTAAAGCTCATAACATAGGAGAATTTTGAAATGGTCAATTGTTTTAAAATCAAATATCAAAAATTATTCTATGAAAACAAAAGACTCCCCCTTACTCAAGGCATCAATAAGATATTAGTCCAACATATATGATAATCTAGTTTAAACAAAAGATAAACAAAAATAAAGCTAAAAACTAGATTTTACCACACTTGAACTTAAGGTAGGATATGAAGCCTTCCTTCTCCAAGTGTCCTTCTTGTGTGTATGGAGCTCCCCCTTAATCTTGTACTTTGATGCTCATACCTCCATCACACCTACAATAAGGCAATCAAGTAATTTTTGGTATCCAAATTGCTTTGGATCCTTTAACGTTAGTAGCACAAAGTTTAGTCCCCTTAGGAATCCATTTTTCAATTTCATCCTTTTTGGTTGAAGTGATTAGTCCTTTTGGGACCCAAACACTTCTAAAACATTTTCCGTTCACAAATATAGGGGCACTAGATTGTCTCATGTAAAAATTTGATTTTCCCAAATTATTTTTCTTTTGAAGCTCTTTGGAAATCAAATCTTTTTCCTTTTTAAGATCATCTAAAGCCATTTGATGATCTTTTTCTATTATTTGAAGCAAATTTTGTAAATCAAAAATTTTAAGTTCAAAATCTTTCATTTTTGCTTCAAACTACAAATTGGTTTTCAAAAGTAAATCATTTTCAATTTTCAACTTTGAAATCAATTTCTTTTTCTTTGAAAATGTAATTTTGAAATCAAAAACCAATTTATCATAAGCTTCTTGCAACTCATCAAATGAATAAGAATTTAAAGTTTGAGAGTTAGAAGCTACCTCCCCCTCATTGAGGGCCATCAAGCATAGGTTGGCTTCTTCATTTTCGGTGGAGTCCCCATCACTCCAAGTAGCCACATATGCTTGTTTCTTTGAAAATGATCCCCTCATGATAGACTTGTGGGAGTCCTTCATCTTCTTCTTTGATTCGTGCTTTGAGGATTTCTTACTTTTTTTCCTCACGAATCGATCGAAGTCAATGAAGAGTTGGACAAGCTCTTCATCTTCTTCATTATCCTACTCACTTGAATCTTCAAGGTGGATGCACTTGGAGGATTTAAGAGCAATGGTGTTGACATTTACACCAAGCTCTTGAACCTTCTTCTTCCCCATCAATCTAATATCTTCTTTCTTCTTCTCCTCTTCTCTTTCTTTCATCATAATTTGATGTGTGAGGAGTGACCCCCATGAGTTCATCAAGCTTGAGATTCTTCAAATTCTTTTCTTCGATGATGGCGGTCCTTTTTGAGTCCCATGACTCGGGAAGAGAATAGATAAGCTTTCGAACAAGCTTTTCTTCCGGAATGATCTCTCCATATCCTCTAAGTCCATTGGTGATGGTGGAGAATCGATCAAACATCTTTGTTATGTCTTCTTCCGGATTCATTTTGAAGTTTTCATACTCTTGGTTGAGGAGTCCAATCTTGGTCTCCTTTACTTCGTTTGTTCCCTCGTATGTAATTTCGAGCTTGTCCCAAACTTCCTTGGCACTCTCACAAGAAGATATCTTCTCATAGATGCTTGGATGAAATGCACAAATAAGAATGTGCAAAGCCTTGGAATTAAGCACCATCTTCTTGCGATCTTCCACGCTCCATTCCGCCTTTGTTCCTTTTGGCACAAACGGTCCATATTCAACTATATCCCATAGCTTATAATCTCTTTAATTGATGAAATACTTCATCCTTATCTTCTATTGGGAGTAGTTGGACCCGTCAAAGAAAGGTGGCTTGTCAATGGATTGCGCCATGAGTTGTCGGTTGATCGGTAATTGGTCGAGCTCACCAGGTCTTCTCAATAGGATGTTAATCCTCCTCGATTGAGCCTCGCTCTGATACCAATTGTTGGGCTTGATGTGACTCGATTGATAACCGATTAACTTGCCAATTTGATGGAGAAAGAACACTTTGGGTGATTTGTTGTGGAAGCAAAAAGATAAACAATGAACACAAGGATTTTAGAGTGGTTCGGCCTTCAAACAAGCACCTACATCCACTACCTTAGCTTCCCACTAAGGATTTCCCAAATTCACTAAGAATTTCAACCTTTTGAGGCTAAAGGGATAACCTTACAATCTTAGACTCAAACCCGAATCTAGCATCCAAAGTTCACAACCCGAACTTTGGGAATTCACTCAAACAAGAGAAACTTAGCAAACTTGTTTAATCCTTCTAACAAGGCTAATGTTTGCAATCTAAGCACTCACCCAATTCCTAATTGCACTTGAGCATATATTGACAATTAAGCTCACAAGTGTTTGTCTACCCAAATAATATGAAATTAAACACTAAGACAATTTCTTGATCATAATGTTGTTACAAGTGAAGCATTAGTCTTCTCTTGATGCTTGAGGCTTCATTTTATCATCCCAAGTCATGATCTAGCCGTTTATAGCCGTTGGAGATGTTTTGGAGCCGTTTGGAGCTGATTTCAAGGTATATTTCTTCTTCTGGTGCAGACGATATTGATACCCCTAAAATCGGTATCGAAACACCCTTGATGGGAAATAGCCGTTGACCTGCATTTATGAACAGGTATCGATACCAGTATCGATACCGCTCCTAGCAGTTGGGGATTTTCATAAAATCGTTTATGACCGTTGGGGGTGTTTAGAAACATGGTTCGAAACCAAACATCACAGTGGTGAAAGGGTATCGATACCAGTATCGATACCGCTGTGATTTTGCCTTAAAAAACATGGCATTAATGAACAGGTATCGAAACACCTTGAAGGTGTATCAAAACACCTGGATAAAAATCACTTCTTTGGTTTCTTTAAATCATTTAAAACACTTTCAAACTTTCTCAAAAACATCTTAAATATAATTTCAAGTAGTTTGGACATAAGAATCATTTTTGAAATCTTTTCAAATTAGTCCAAAACTTTTTTTCAATTATTATATCAAAATATTAGTTCTACAATGGTACAAAGCACATTTTTCATTCCCCGAAGTGAATGAATAAAGCACATATTAAAAGGTGCAATTATGCATATTTTCTCATTTTAAATACAAGGTAACAATGTGAGTACTATATCCAGAAATACTAATATCACAGAAAGCTCTGAATGAGCAAATATGTTATTGCCAAATGAAACTTTATTTCATATTTACAGTGCATTATACTCGTCAAAGTCACAAAGAGACTTATTGAGTTTTAAAGATATTTACAAAAAAAATATATTGAGAATATTAGTCAAAGGGATGCTGACTATCTCAATATTACGAGTATAACTCATGGCAATAAGAAAATCTTGATAAAATTACATGCATTGTCATCCATATTGTACTATAGAAGAATTAGTACAAATTGAAGCTCATGCTATTGTAAACAAGATGTTTACTGATAATTTTATTCGGCGAGACGGTTAGACCATCCCGGTTTAATTATGATGCAAAAATTTGCTGACACTTTCATGTGGTCATTTATTGAAGAGCTAAGATTTTCTTCATAGTGATTTTTCATGTGATAATTGCTATGAAAGCAATTTGATTATTCAATCATCAACAGTTAAGATAGAGTGTAAATCTATTAATTTTCTAGAACTAATACAAGGTGATATATATGGGCTCATACACCTTTCTTAGAGTCTATATAGATATTTTTACGATTTTAATCGATGCATCGATTAGATGATCATATGTATCCTTGTTATTAACATGCAACTTGGTGTTTGCGAGGCTACTTGCTCAGTTGATAAAATTACGAGCACATTTTCCAGATTATCTTATAAAGATAATCGGTCTTGATAATGTTGATGACATGTCATTTTACATGTAGTATCACTAATTCGTATCAAACCAACAAATGATCATAAGTTCTCCCCATTACAAATGGTTTTTGGTTAGAAACCAAATATTTCTCATCTTAGATTTTTGTGTGTGCGATATATGTTCTAATTGCTCCATCACAACGCACAAAGATGAGTTATTGTTGAGAATATATGTCAAATTTAAATTTCCCTTGATAATTAAATATCTTAAGCTTCTGATAGGAAATTTATTTACAATCCGATTTACTGACTATCATTTTAATGAGTCAGTTTACTCAACATTAGGGGGAGAAAATAAATAGCTGAGGAAAGAAATAAGTTGAAATGAATTATCATTTTCTCATTTTGATCCACATACTACACAATGTGAACTATAAGTTCAAAGAATAATTCATTTAGCAAATCAATTGCCAGATAATTTTGCTGACCCTAAAAGAGTGATTAAGTCATGTATACCAACTATGAATGCTCTGATTAAATTTGAAGTCCTAGAAGGACAAACTCTAGTTGCTAATGAGTCTAACTTACGCTTGAAGCGTAGCAGACAAATAAGTTCCAAAGATAAGAAATCCTCGAAAAACAAAAGGAGATATATTTTATGATTGTCTGATCGAGGAATCAATGAATTATGAAAATCTCTAGAAGACATTAAAAGGTCTCCAATTGAGACATTGACATGAATCAAGTACCTGATAATAAAGAGATCTTAATAGATTATGTCATGTCTAGTAATAAGTGAAACTGAAATTAAATCGACGTCAATAATATATTTGCATGTAATATAGTACTAGAGATTTTATTTGATTATGAGGATCATGAATCATTGTCAATTGCGCAATGTAAACAAAGAAATGATTGGCCAACATGAAAGAGGCAATTGAGGCAAAACTAAAATCTCTTTCAAAAAGAGACGTATTTGGGTTTATTGCCCGCACATTAAAATTTGTAAAGCTCGTGGATATAAATGAGCCTTTGAGAGAAAGAGAAATTAAAAGGGAAAATCATGAGATATAAGCTCATTTGGTTGCACAAAGATTCTCACAAAGACATGAAATTGATTATGAGGAAAATATATTCTTCGGTGATGGATGCAACTACTTCTAGATTTTGATCAGTCTAACAATAAATAAAATTGCCCAGTTTCTACCTAATGGATGTTGTTACATCCTATTTGAATGAACCTCTTGATAGTAATATTTACATGAAACTTCTAGAAATATTTAGATTGCCATAAGCAGTTAATTCAAGTTTTTGAGAACATTATTCAATCATATTGAATATATCTTTTTATGGCTTGAAACAATTTAGGCATATTTGATATAATCGCCTCATTCAATATTTATTAGCATAATACTATATGAATTATTTTCTCGAGCATTTTTATTAAGAGGTTTAGCTCTGAATTTTTATTGTTGTGTATGTCTATGATTTGAATATCGTTGAGAGTCGTGAATAGATTTCCTCAAATCCTTGTCAATCGACATACACATAAAAATGTTTAAAGAGACTTTACATGCATAACGCATATTCATTGATCACTCTTATGGTTGTTATGTCTCTTAATGTAAACGATCTATTCCACCCTCGAGAAAAAGGTAATGATATTCTTGGTCTAAAAGCACAATATATACATTATTTGATCTGGAAGCATTATATCTTAGCTGGTCTAGAAATATTATTTACGTGCTACGAGATCATTACCTTTAAATAATTATTATGCATGAGGCAAAGTCGAAATATGTGTTTGGCTAAACATATCCTGAAGATATGTGAATTGCTTTCACAAGATAAGATGCAAGCTATCTTATGTAGAGATAATGCAAAATTTATATCTCAAGGTGGATATATCAAATGTGATAAAATGAAACATATTTTTTTTAAAGTTTCGTCCCTTATGATCTTCAGAAGAATAGTATTCAATGAATCATTTCAAGTAATAATTTGGAAGATTTATCCACTAGTGTATAATCTAGTTCAATATTTGAAGATTGTATTCAATGTTGAATTATGAAGATTCAAAGATCTTATATGATATTTTCATGAGGGGGAGTAAATACGCGTTGCACTCTTTTTCCCTTAACCGAGGTTTTGTCCCAATGGGTTTTCCTGGTAAGGTTTTTAATGAGGCAACATGTTATGCATATCAAAGATATTATACTCTTTTTCCTTCACTAATAATTTTTTCCCACAGGGTTTTTCTCTTAGTAAGGTTTTAACGAGACACATTATCTTCATGGATATCCAAGGGGGAGTGTTATGAATATCTTTATTCATGGTGGATATCCATATATTAAATTAAACTTTAGTGGGCTTTATTATTAGGCTTTAATACCCATTGAAATTAGGGTTTTCATTTTATGCCTATAAATATAGACTTTTGGAGAAAGTATTGTACACAATCCTACTTTGAGAATATAATAAAAATCTCTCTCTTTTGTCTCTCATCTTTGTTCTCCTATTTTATTTTTATTCTTTATTTTATTCACAACACGTTATCAACACGTTAAAATAAAATAAAATTTATAAGCATACATTAATTTAAATTTTATAAGAACTTGCAAATTTCGACATTAAAATGTTTTGTAATTAGTTAGGTATCGATTTTTTGGCATTGTAGGGGTGGTAACCCTTCCTCACATATAACCGACTCTCTAACCCATTTTTTTGTGTTTTCAATAGAACAAAATTATTGTTTTAATAAAATAATTTTTTATTAAAATAACATATTTTTAGGTGATCCAATCACACCTTTAAAAACGATTAGTGACGAATCCGTTGTTTAAGTTTTAAAAATAGGCCCTAATATCAAATATTAAGATTAGACTTCTAATAACAAATATTAAAAATAATAATTTTAAGAATAGGCCCTAATATCAAATATTTGGAAGGGGAATGAGCCTATAATAATAAGTATGGAAGAAAATTGTACTAATTATTGAAAAAAGTATACCACTAATAATAAATATTAAAAGAATAGACCCCAAATATCAAGTACTAAAAAAATGTATTTCTAATAACAAATATTAAAAAGATGAACTCCATTAATAAAGATTTTTTTATATATAAAAATATTTATACAGTTTTAATCATGTATAGTGGGCTCTAGCTGGGTGAAGGGTGGCAAATGAGTCGGGTCGAGATTTTGATTTATCCAAATTCGAATAAAAAATTTATAGTAAAATCAAATTTGATTTAAATTTATTCTTTAAAAATTAACCCAGTTTAATCTATAAAAAATAATTTTTAAGAATTTAATTATAAAAAATAATTTTATGAAACTTAATTATAAAAATAATAGTATTAAAATTAAATTATAAATAAAAAATAATTTGAAGATCTAATTATAAAAAAATAAAGAGTTGTATTATTAAAAATATTCTTAAAAATAGAAGAAATTATACTAATAATCTCATATCAAATCTATTTTTTTACTCTAAACTCGACTCTAGCATATTTTTACTCTAATAATCTCATATTTCATCATCAACAAAAACTTGACTCGACCATAACCAGATTTTTTATTAGACCGTTGTAATACTATTATTCTATATTAATAGAAGACTTAATTATATGTATTCGAATATTTAATTTGATAAAACTCAAGATGTAATGTTAATTATCAATGTTTTTAACAAGCATTCTTCATAATAATAATAGACATTGAAAGTTATATTCAGACATGAGTAGTAAGTTCAAATTTACTGAATTTAGGTCGTGAGAATGGAAGGATCTCAGATTTGGATCCAAGAACTCGAGACTTGGTGTCCGGGAAAAATTCCATCCCCGGAATCTCTTTCACCTCTCCGTCGCCGGTAACTTGAATCGGATACCTCAGCATATGGCCCGGCATGTCATAATCTAATGACTCACAGGCGTACAAATCCCAGTATTCCTCAGCAATCTGGTTTAACGTCCGGACACATTCCAAGTTTTCGGGTTCGAGAAAGCACTTATCGAGCTTTCCGAAGTGCTCATACCACAGTGCCATTCGCAGGCCGTGAATTTGGCCCCTGGCGGGCTCGGTAGTCGATAGGTGATACGGTTGGTACGCTCCCATTGCGATTTCAGTATCTCTGGCACCATCCATTGATCTTTGATTAATGTTGGCTGATCCAATTATAATGTATTCATCGTCGACTGCGGAAACAAAATCGTCCGAGTTTAGCATGTTCATGAAGATCACATTATATGTTCAAGTTCAAATGTGTCGAACACCTTACCAATCATCATCTTGGCATGAACATAGATCATGAATCACCTGGACCGTTGAGCTCGATCGTAATCAGTATGTGGTTGAGGTTTTTCGGGCGGTTTGTATTCGCCGGGATCTGTTCTCTCTCTGTTACCAAGACAGGAAAATGTCAAGTAGTCCTTCGGGTTGGCCTGCAGAGCCTGAACAACATCAATGTACATCATCTCCATCGTTCTCTTTTGCCAATCTAATATTGCCTGAACAGATTGGCTGTTAGGAACACCCTCTGGCCACATTGGAATGACAATGTAGACCGTAAACCTCTCGCCGGCTTCGATTTTACTAACAATCTTTAGTGATAATTCCTTCGGAATAAGATGTAAAGCACCAACGTCTTGAACATTTATATCACCTGAATTCCAGCTGAAAGAGCTACCAACAAAGTATTGATTTTCGATATAAATAAAATTCTTAGATCGACGAATGGCATTAATATATGCATCCTGTATGCTTCTGTCAATAACATGATCTTTCCCACTGACAAGACCAGATATAGCAGCATCCTCAGGGTTTTCAGGAAAGTCGAAGGCAGCTCCACCGTCGATTGATCGGAATAGTTGAACGTTCCACGTTTCATGGTCTTCAGTGGATGTCACAGGAGAAGGAGGTACTAATATGTCGGACAATTCATGTGAATATACGAGCACTTCTTTCTCTCCTTGCTTCCTCCACCTCTGCTCAAAATTGAACAATACGTCCCATGCGACCGGTCCTTCCAATCGGCAATGCATATCATGCCAAGGCTCCCTTGGCCCTCCTTTCGTGATCGATGCATCATGGAAACAAGGTTGATGGAAATCATCATGATGAAGTGTGCCTAATGTCCTGAAAATTGGATGACAAGGAGTGTCATATCTCCCATCAGTAAGGTCAATGCCACCGATGAAGCTCACGATCCTCCTCTTCGGTCCTCCATCGCTCAATTCACCGTCCACAACGACAACCTTCTGGTGATGAGTGAAAATGGTAGAAATTTCAATGTCCTGACTAATGCTATGCAGATTATCAGGGTTCCGTGGACATAAAACACAATGGACTTTACTATCATGGAAATAACGTGTCGTATCCTCGTTGTGAGTAGCCATCACTCCATCTTTCTTGATAAACTCGATCAATGTTCTGTCGTCACAAACGAGCATCAATACCTGGACGCCCATCATGTGTTGGCCTTTTCAGGTCTCTTATCATTGTCATTTCAGCATACACTGACCAACCAGCAATGTAAATAAGATGTCTTGCATCAGAAATACAGATGGTACCAGAACAGAATTTGTCATCAACATCAGCATCTTGGTAAAGGGTAACCCTGCAGCCTTGTCTTTGAGGAAAGAATGTATATGGGACTCCTTGAAACATAGGACTCTTGATCCCCTGAGACCAATTCGGGTGTCGAGTTTTATCGAAAAACCGCAACCTGACATCGATCTTGGACCCCTTATAAATAGGTTTACCATCTCTATCCAGAATCTTTAGCCATTTATCTACTTCTCCATTTAGCAGTTCTTGAACAGGCAAGTAAGCCTGTCCAATCAAGGGTGCTCCAATGGGATCATCTTGTTTGATAGAGAAAACAACCTTGGAAACCATATGGGCACAATATATGTGAAATGACTCCTGCCATTGTGGATTAGAACCTGCATTTTTCAACACCCTGGTTCTTCCAACTCTGGTTTCTTCTAAATCAATGGTGACATACAGTTTGGAAATTCCTTTACCAAATTCTGAACTTTCTTCAATGTTTTGCAGTAGCTGCAGAAAAGAAAAGAAAAAAAAATACCATTTTAAATGATTATTTGACTTCACATTATAACTTGAAATGCAAGTTAATTGTTGCTGACAACAACAAATAAAATAAAATATACATGTTGAAATAGTATATATAGGCTCAAGTCAAAATGAAGAATATGTCCAAATATCAAAATTGAATATTGAAAAGTAGAAAGATTTCAAGAAAGCAAGAGGAAATGTTGACAAATCGAATTCGAAAAAAAAAAAAGAACTGATCCGAAAAAGTCGGTTTCAGTAATTTTTTTGGTTATGATTCAGTCTCGAGCAAAATTGATTGACTGATCCGATCAATTATCTATAATATTTGTAAATTCTATTAAACGAAAGTCAGTATTGATACATGCGAATAGGGGTGATAATGAGCCTGTCCGGCTCGCAAGCTACTCGGGCTCGGGGTCGACTCGGGATCTAAACGAGCCGAGCCGAACTTACCCAAGCTCGACTCGAAAAGCTTATGAGTGAACAGGCTTGGAATAATTATATATAAACATATATATATATACATTAAAAATAATTTGTTTAGCAAAAAAAATAATAAAAAAATAATTGAGAGTAAATCCATTAAAAATAAATTTAATATTATTAACTAAAACAAATTTACAAAACTACAAATAAATAAATAAATAAATAAATAATAAAACACAATAATATAGAAAATTGTCCATTTCAAGCCAAACCGAGCCCAGTAATATTATTTTCGAGCCGAATTCGAGCCTAAAATTCCGAACTCGATGAGCCTCGAGCCAAACTGAGCCCAGATATACCTGTTTTCGAGCCGAGTCTGGCTTGATTTGAACTCGGCTCATTATCACCCCTACATACCAAGACGCAAACATAAAACACATCCCTCTAAATATTTCAAAACACTTGAAATGAATACTTTTAAGAAAAATAAAAAATCAAAGGAAATACATTAAGCAAGAAAATCAACAGGAGTACATGTACCTTGCAGAAAACATTGCAGCAAGCTGATCCAGAGATTCTATCGATTTCATCAATTATGACATGAAGTGTCCCATGAAGTAATAAACGTGACATGTTTGTTCCTACACTAATCTCTTCTGAATCCCAACACAACAACTTCATGACTTATTTATAGCAATCCGAGCTTGAATCAGTCACTGGTTGTGGATTGTACAAATTGGTTAAATATTTTCATATTTTTTTAATATTAGAAGCCATTCAAGTACTTAGAATGGAGGTTGAACAAAAGTTTAAAATATTTTGCCTGCATATGCTTTAGCAGGTAAACTGAACTCGTTTGGAATCTAACCATTGTTACGACAGGAGTTTGTTGTGTTTTTTTGTTACAGTAGTTGACCGTAGCAGTAGTCATTGAATTTTTTTATCAATAGGTCATTGTTATTTAGTTTCTTATGTCACGTCTTGTCTTATTTTCTTCACCCAATCCATTAACAAGTGTTCAATTTTAATGGGTCAGAACAACACAATTGCGAGAGGTTCTATCGAGAAGAATTGAGTTTAAGATTTATGGTTTAGGTTTCGAGATCAAGGGTTATAGTTAAAGTTTAGAGAATAAATGGTATAATATATTTTTATGGTGTAGGATTTAAGATTTAGATATTAGAGTTAGAGTTTAAAATTTAATTAAGTATTTTTTTTTAGTATAGAACATAATAAAGGACATGATTAGAAGGCAGAAGATTTTTACTCGAATCTAGCCAAACGGAAACCTACTACAAAAGTTACCTCAACATATTTAAAATCAATCAGTTAGTCTTAGGATGAGATATTAGATTCCTTAAATAAGATTAGAGATTTAAATCATAGTGTTCTTAATGAAACTATTAGGTTGATAAGGTTGCTCTATAATAGGACTCTGCAATACTGATCGAATTAATCAATTAATATATTGAAAGCCAGATGTTAAACAAAAAAATGTTATTAAAGATACTTAATTTGTTATTGTACTTTAATATGTTAGGTATATTTTTAAGAGTTATTTTTATATACAAGTTGTGTAAAATGTCAAAACATATTATGTTATTTTAATGAATGTTATTTGTTCATACAGCAGTTGAATATTTTGTTTGGGTTTATTGATTTTATGTTTTAATTATTTGTTCAATGACGTAACATCTTTTATATATATATTATTTATTATTTTTTTATGTATAATTATTGTAAGAGTTAACGAGAGAAACCTTCTAATTATTAATTTATGGCTTAATTTAGAGAAAGTTAAGTTACGTAAACATGAGCAAATTGAGCGTAGCGGTTAATTTAGCTACCAATCACGATCACTACAATAAAATAGATCTTCAACAATATTTTTTAGTGTTAACATTGATAATTCAATCACTGTATTGATAATATTGGTATTCGAACCTGTAATTTCTAGAAGCAACAAATATTCTCTTAACCACTGAGGCAAGATGGTTCGTACAATTTAAATCTTTAGATTAGTTAAAACATTAAGTTTGTATCAAATTGATTAATTTAAAATTTTCCTTACTTAACGAGGAATATTTTAAATTAATTAAATATATTATACTCCTGATTATTTTAAGATAAAATTAACATTTAATTCAATATAAATAAAAATCACAACTATTAATTTAATTTGTTTTAAATAGTATCATTGATTTAGGGATGTCATTTTAAAATTAATCAAATTAATTATTATGATTTAAGATAAATCCATAAAATGTTAGGTTGTTTAGATTTTTTTTAAAGATTTTAATCAATTTAAGTTTAATATTAGAGGAACTTAGTTAATAATTAGATCATCAATTATATCTTTCATAATTTGGACCTTTTAGATTGAAACTTTAGCGGATTCTTGTTTTTCTTTGAAGCTTTTATAATATTATTTAATTACCATTTATTTAATCTTATTTAATTCAATATTTAATTTGATAATTAACTAATTTAAATTATAAAAAAGAGATGCTTATTAACTAAAATATTTTATCATAATATCATGACTTAATGAATATTAATTAAATATTTAAATTAATTTGTATTGTCTAAAGATAAATTTTAGAGCGATTAAAAGTTGTCATGTCATAACATCATATTTGATTGTTTTCATAATTGATAAAAAGTGATTTACTTAATTTGAACTATAAATTAATATTATAATCATACTTATTTGATGTCGATTTAATTTATAGTTTGAATCTAAAATTGTCCTTATTAATTAAATGACTACTCAATTTAAACTCATTAAGTATTAAAGCACATTTAATTAAAAATTGTATTCAACTAAGAATATTTAATTGTATCTAAATTAAATTTCAACGATTTTCATCAATATCAAAACAATGTTTGATTTGGTATGAGTATCAATTTCATGCGTTATAGGATGTTAATCCTTCCTCACGTATAATCAATTCTCAAACTCATCTTAAACGAATCTATGATTTTATGGTATTTGATCTACTTTATCCGATAGATTGGTTTTTAAAATTCCCAAAAATATGGATACCTCACATTAATTTTTAAAATATGATTTTTTTTTAAATCCCAAAAATTCAATTTAAAAAAAATTGACATAACTCGCATCAATTTTCAAAAAATCGCTTAACTAACTTTCAATTCTTCAATATCATCATGAAACTTTTAGTTTTGCTTCAATATTATCATCGACCTATTAACAACATTTAACCTCAGTTAAAATATAATGTATAATAATATATTTACTATTTCATATTTACACATTTAAATAATTTAATCTTAATTTAAAAGAAAATTAATTTTTAACCTTTATTATTTATACACTATTTTAATTTGATCCTATTTTTATATAAAAAAAAATAGTTTAATTCCAAACCCTTTAAATCTAAAATTCAAAGCTCTAAGGAGTAGGGTATACCTTTAACCGATGTGGATGGGGATATCACATCGGGGACATGATATTGTAGTTTAATTTGATCCTTATAGTTTTTCTTTTAATAGACATGCCCATGATTAGGGTTTAGTTTATGGTATTTGATTTTAGGTCAAATTTCGAATTTAAGAGTTTAAGGGTTTTGAATTTTAATTTTAGGATTCATGTAAGATTTTTTAATTAGAAATATGATCAAATTGAAATAACATGTACATAATGAGATTTAAATTAATTATTTTTAAATTAAGATTAAATTGTTTGAATGTGAAAACGTAGAGAACCAAGTATGTCATTATATAAAATATATTAATTGACGTTATATTTTTTTACCGATCAATGATAACATTAAAATAAAATTAAAAGTTTAATAATAACATTAAAAATTACAAGACAAATAAGCCTTTTCCGACCATACAAACGCACAGCGAACCCATGCAAAAGGTTTAGTTAAGATATCACAGATTCCACCAAATATACAAATGAAACTTAACCATACGTGTCCTCCAATTATATCTTCCAAATCGTTCACACTAACAATCCATTCTTCGCCCCAAAAAGAGATTTTAGTAAATAACCAAATATAGCACTTGGGCTAAGAGTCAAGTTAGTAATTTTTCTTACATCTCCCCCTCCCAGAGCCCAGGTATCATATACACCTCAAAATAAAGAGCCTTGAATACTAGAAGAAAAGCATCTATACTTAGCAAAATTAAGTGAATACCTAAAATTGTGGTCATTTTATTTCTATCTTTCTATACATAATCGAAAAATGAAAAAGATTCTTCAAGAATTTCAAGTCCCAAAAGTGCATGATAAATATCGTCAAAGCCCAATACAATAGACAAAATTAAGTGAAGTACTCCATATACAAAGTATGAAAAGGTGTCTATAACTTCTTCGTCAGGACTTACCCTAGCCTAGAGTAACTAGGTGGGGAAATAAAATTAATCCTTGTTCGTACATAGGTTTTTCTTGGACAAAATGAGTCACCTCAAATAGGTTTATTGCTCTGGCCCAGAATACGATTAATCCAACATGGGTTACATGAGCCCCAATAGTTTACCGGATCAATTGATAAGTCGGATATTTCCGGCCCACCAAACGAAACTGGTGGCTTCTAAATCACGACCGGCTACAACTAAAGTTTCATTAAAGAGCGTTTCTACGAAGTAGAACCTCCTTAAAGCAATTGAAATTTTCGTTACCATATTGAATATTCACAAAGTTTAGTTACTGTTTGTGAACTTTATCCTTTATTTATTTTTAATTATTTGGCATTTTTGTAAAAATACTACTTTACACCATTTCAAAATTAATTTTTCGAAATGAGAAATTATATCATTAGTTATTTTCGTTATACTATTTATGGACCAACCAATAAAATATATCTATTTTATTTATCTTATCTTTTGACTAAGTAAATTTTCACTCAAAAAAATTTATTTTTAAATTCAATTTCCAGTAAATATTGATAAAGATATATTTAATAAAAAGTTAAGATAAAAAATAATAAAATAAATATATTTAATTAATTGATCTTATAGATAACGAAATGAAATAGTTTATGATATAATTTTTTGTATGAATATCTAGAGCGAGACAATAAGATAAATCTTGAGATTGATTTTCATTTTTTAGTTTTATTGGTTCAATTATTTTAAAATTTAAAAATATAGTAAGTAGTAAAGGTTAATTAAATTATTAATATAATAGCAAAAGGACTTACTTTGAATTCAACCCATAACCTTCCCTTATCAAATAAATTTAAAAGAAAAGGGGAAATATTAAAGAAATCATAACATTCAGGAAAAAAATATTTGGAAAAAAAATAAAAATAACTCAACGAGTGATCAAAACCGGAAAAAAATGTTCGCCATAAAAGAATTAAATTTAAATAACTTTATCTCTAAATTATTTTAAAAAATTAATTAATTTTTATTTTAATTCGTTTTATTTTACTTTTAAATTTTAAATTTTATGTTAAATGTTTTTGGATCCCTCACTGCCATCGATCGACGCTTCATGAACCAGCAACACTTAAAATTCTTTGCTTCACTTAAATTCTCAAGAAACGCGAGAGAAAGTAGAAAAGGACCATTTCATTTGGGCATTAATGCCATAATAACGATGTTGAAAGCTATTGATGTGTTCATTTTGGGACCACATTGTTGAGATATATAGCTCACGGTCCAATATTTGTGAACACTCAAACATGAATAAATAATAATCGATAAAAAATTTTCTGTCTCTTAATTATATCTTATTTTATGTTTCACTCTAAAAAAATATTTAATGATTAAATTTTAAATTCTAAACATAGTTTTCATGTCATAGATCATAAACCTTACAGCCTAAAAAAAATATATCGCACGAGCCTTCTAGCCTAAGTAGTTAATGGAACGATTGTTGTTCCTAGAGGTCATGGGTTCGAGTACTAGTAATGCCAACAAAGTGATTGAGCGATCAATGTCAAATGGTTTAGATTATATTCTAGAATATATACTATTATAATCACTATTAGCTAATTCAAAAAAAACATATATCCTTAATTCTTTAAACACTAACCACAATACATAAAAATAAACCATAAACTCTAAACTCATTATCTTAGAATGGGCCACTAAAGGAGGCACAATAAAGGAATAAAAATCCTCAGCCTCTTCTCTATGTCTCCTTTGAAAATTTTCTAAAAAATTGAATTTTAAACTCTAATCCTTATTTTCTATATCCTTAATCCTAAATCCTACACCCTAAAAATAACCTACCCCTAACTTAAAACCCTAAATCCTAAACCATACACCCTACCCTAATTCCCTAAACCCTAACCAAAACCACTAACTTAAATCCCTAAATCCCTAAACCTTCTAATTTAAAGTGAGGCATAAACGGAGGTATAAAGAAGAGGTAGAGGATTTGCACTCGTAATAAAAGGATTCATGATTTCTACCCCGGGCAATCAAGTAAATATATGAAAAAAATCCTCGATCCTTAACTATGTTCTCTCTTGTGTCTTACACTAAATTACAAAATTAAATTTTAAACTCGAACTCTAATTTTCATATCATAATTTTTTAAACCCTAATCTTAAATTCTATATCTATCTTCTAAAATTGGATACTAAAGACAACATGGTTAAGGCTGAATTTTGTAACATATCTATGCCCACCTAATTCTGTCAATTACTACACATTAATGTCTTGCATGTGGGATTTGCTTTCCATTCCGTGGTTCATGTTTAAATTCATCAACCAACCTAGAACGACTCTTTTAGTATAGTACTCATGGATGGCTACGTATTTTGTATGTATTTTCCAAGCATGACATTTACGTATAAGACTACGTAAGTGCATGGTAACTGGTGTTGTCCGGTTAGATGGAGATGATGAACCTAAAATGGATGGTCGGACCAGATTTTTATTCGACAAATATTTTAATACTTGATGAGGAGAAATTATATCATAGGTCTGGCTTATCACATCAGGTATGGTCTCATCCAATTATAATCACCCATTTCACCACTGTTTTTTAACTCATTTTTTCCCAACAAATTAATCTTCAGTCATCTTTCTCGCTCATGATTTTTATTGGTTAGTGGTGAAGTGGGTGGTTATAATTGGATGAGACCATGACTGATGTGGTAAGCCAAACTCATGATATAATTTTTCGCTCAACCTATACATTTTTTAATTTGGTACCTAACGTTTCATTCTGTAACTCAAATCAGATTTTTTCGTGACATACTTTAAAAAAATTTCATTATCCAATAAGAACACAATACACGACATACATCAAATATTTTCTTTGAATTTTATTTTTTATAAATAAAAAATCTTTAGTTCTATAAAAAAAACAAAGTCTTTAATCTCAAAAAAAATTCAAACCCAAACTCTAAATCTCTAAATTTATCCCCTCCCACCATCATCACCCTTGCTTTCACTGCCCCGCGACTAAATCCCCATCATCCTGTCATCGAAAATCTACGAATGAATCATTTATAATTTCATCGATGAATATTTAACAATGAAAAAAAAAAGATATCGATTGAGCTTCTAATCAATGGATAAAGGGTGGGGGATGTTAAACGGTAAGTACACAACAATTGGGCAGGGAACAGTGAACCGTCGACATGTGAAGGATGTCGAATAGTGAGAGAGATGTGATTTGAGGGTTCAATTGAAACAAATTAAAATTTTTATTTTTAAAGAAGTTTATATTTTAAAAAAATATCGAAAAATAAATAAATAAAATCAGACCACATGTCGAGTTTTTATTGCATAGCAAAAATTTTAACGACCTTTGATAAAAAAAAACAAACTAATTTGAGTTAACTAAAGAAAAGAGTATAAATTAGTCACTCTTTTACTATTAAACCTTTAAAATAATATAAAATAAACAAATAAAGGTAATTTTATTTTTGAAATACAATTATTTTTTGAAATACAAATAAAGGAGAGAAACCGGTTTCAAATTAAAAAAAAAAAGCATATATATCATTAAAAAAACAGTTACAAATCTCGAACATATATTATAAAATAAGAAAGATGTCTAAAAAAATTCTTGAAAGTTTAATGAATGTTAGAAAAAAAAATAGAAAGAGGTATGATTTGATGATTTCCCATTCATAGTAAGACTGGGAACTGTTCCTTTTAACCTTCCAAGTGAACTACAGTAAAAGACATTGGGAATCATGCAATTTGGACATTGTACAAGGTGGTAATTGCCTTTTGCTTCTGGTTTTTCTCTTCCTTCATAAATGAGTAATCTTTAAGGAACAAGAGCTTTCACTTCACCTTTCATAACCCAGGGAAAAGCTGACACAAAAATCCCATAAATGTAACAGAACCTAATTGTGCATATCTCAGAAGCTTGGTTGTGGAAACTAGTTACAAAAGTTAAACCACATGAATCTCACTGTCCACCCGACATATAAACCAGAACATGCTAGCTGGATCGAGCTATTTGATTTGGTGATTGGTAAAACCACAAGGAACCAATCCCTAAAAAAGGGCGAAAATAAGGACCACCGGTGTTGCACATGCAAAGTATATGCATGGTTTTACATGTTTGTTTGGGAGGGTCGACTTTAAGTTCCTTGGCCTATGGAAGTTGGTATCTTTGTCTCTTTTCTTACACATTTTACCATCTAGGATCTAGCTGTAATGGGGGTCCATCGTTTTCTTCATCGTCAATGTTGTGTGATTGGGAGCTTGCAAGATAAGCCAGGAAAATGCAAGGTAAGCATGTATTATGTTGTTTACTTGCCTTGAGTCAATTATCATGGAGTTGGAAATGGTACATATACCGACAACGTAACAGTAGTGGAGATTCTGGACAGGTGCAATAAGAGCGACCGCACAGGCCCTAAAAAAGTGGGACTCCAAATTTTGATAAACTACATTCATTAGATAATGTTAATCTCGAAATTCATTAAAAAATTTTGAAAATGCTATTAAAAAATATGAGTTATAATTATTAAAACTTTATAATTATTTCTTAAATATGACAATTGATTATAGAATCTTATTGATTATTACTATTATTATTGCTTCAGTAGAACTAGTGAGGTTTTGGACAAACGCAATAGAAAAGATCGCACAGGGGCCCCTAGAAAGGACATTTACTTATAAGGGCTGCAATTTTATAATTAGTGAAGGTCATGAAAAATTACTTTTAAGGACTATATTTTAATAAATTGTACAGAACCTCCAAAATCTTTAAACCGCTCCTACATAACAGTGAAAAAGGTGATTGTAAGCAAATCATGAAAATAAAGATCATCAAGATTTACGTGAAAAACTCAAATAGAAAAAACATCGCAAATTTCGTGTATCTCTTCTATAATAAAATTTATATCATAACTCTAACATATTAACTAAGAAAAGATAATAGGGTGAATGGACCGATCAATGATGTTCAAAATCAATACAGCGACTTGCCAATTTGAACCAATAGATTCCAAACGTCTTAAATATTAATACCCCATTGCTAGGTGAGCTCCGAGTACATAGACCATGGCCTACATCAATACTTCCTCCATGTGAACTTCATAAACTTCACTAAAATAATGCCAGACAAGGTTATTTACTTGATATAAAATCCTTTCCCAACACATCATTAATTGGCATTAAGTTTAGTAAATGGGATTCACTTGGAGGGAAAATTGATGAACAAAGACGTCCCACCAGTGTCATGTTTTAACATTATTTTCAATCACATGAAAAGTATATATTTTTTCACGTCTTAGATACTAACATTAATTTTTACGTCTTTTAAGAAGAGGTAATGGTCCTGTGATAAATGATATCAGAGCGACCCTTTGACTATCCAATTTCACGCCAAATGCTCGGTAGATAAGGTGAACAACCGTGACAAGAGACCAATCACGAGAGTGGAAGCTCGTGACGAGGGCGTTACGAGATTGAGTGGGGGAGAATGTCACGCCTAAAAAGAGGCAAGCATCATTAATCTCACATCGAAAAGGAAAAGGGAAGTCTTGGGATATATATACGGTGACACTGCACATCCTATTGAACATGTCTTTCAGGAAGAGGATAATGACCTCGTGACAAGAGTCTTAAATCTCACACTTGAAAAAATAAATCATACCCTTTTTTTCTATAAATTATAACCTCTAAATCTAGTATTTTAAAATGAAACGTCAGAAAAACAATAAAAAAGACCAAGAACCCAAAAATATATTTCTAATAAAAAATACGACACTTTTACAATTAGCCGACAACCCATCTTTTCAGTTTAACTTTCCACTCGGTATTCCTTCATATATTTGCTCTCTTCTGTACTTCCATTCATCAATAATTCCATCTCTTCTTCTTTGAGCCTGGTTCTTCCGTACCCTTCTCAGATCATCAAATCATGGTGCTCTCGAAGAAGTTTCGAGGTGTCAGGCAGCGACATTGGGGCTCCTGGGTATCTGAAATTCGACATCCTTTACTGTAAGTATCGTTTAACCAGACACAACTTTTTATATATTTCTCGTGTATTTTATGATTCATGTTCGAAGTTTGTGACTGTTGCAGAAAGAGAAGGGTGTGGCTAGGAACATTCGAAACTGCGGAAGAAGCGGCTCGAGCTTACGACGAAGCGGCCATCTTAATGAGCGGAAGGAATGCAAAAACCAACTTCCCTATATCACCAAGCGGAGGAGACCAGAAAGGCACTCAGAACACACATTCAACACCACCCAACGAGCTATCCGAGCTCCTCCATGCCAAGCTTAGAAAATGCAGCAAGACTCAGTCTCCTTCGATGACTTGTCTGAGGCTGGACACCGAGAATTCTCACATAGGAGTGTGGCAGAAGAGGGCAGGCCAGAGCTCGGGTTCCAATTGGGTCATGACTGTTGAGCTAGGGAAAGGAAATGCTGATCAAGTGCCGACCAATGAATTGCCTCCCAATACCCCAGTGTTGAATGTGCCTGAGTCGAGAACCGACATGGATGAAGAGGAGAGAATTGCACTGCAAATGATCGAAGAATTGCTTCACAGGAACTGTTCTTAAGTTTGATATGCAAGGAAAGGGTAACTTGTTATTTCTATCATACTTTTCACTTGCTTTGGTTTGAAAAGTCATAGTGTGTTCTATATGATATAATATATATAAGAAATTATTAGGTGAATCTTGTTCATCACGTTATCCATGGTCCAAGCAATTATGATCGTTCATCTTTAAATAACTACCCACCCACTAATTACATGTAGGAAAAAGGTGATAATTCACTTGAAAAAAAAATGAGATGAACGGTCCTGATTGCTTGGGACCACGGATGACGTGGTGAACATGATTCACCTAATAATTTTTCAATATATAGGGTAAGGTACACCTATAGTCACTAAACTATGAAAAATAATCATTTTAGTCACTAACCTTTCAAAGATTATAAAATGGACAATTAAACTTATAGAGCTATTACAAAATAATCATTTTGTAGTAGTTCAATAAATTTAATGACCATCTTATAACTTTTAAAAGGTCAGTGATTAAAATGATATTTTATAGTTTATCGATTATTTGTGTACTTTATCCAAATATATATCATGTAATCTTTGTATAAATGGGGGAGGATATATCATAATTTAGAATTTGAAGTTTGTGATAAAAATAAGAATAATTTATATATTAGCACTTCCTTTGTTTATATTATCGTCTCATTCTACTCTATCAATATATATTTTTCTTAAAATCTCTTTAATACTCGTAAACGTGGCTCAAAAATTAAAATTTGGTAACTCTCATACCATTCCGATCAATAATTTTCATTGTTTGATCAATATAAAATCAAGATGCATAACGTGTCCTTTCTTTTATCTTTTTACGTTAAGATTTGAGAAAAGAAACTCTATTATCGAGAAATCAAAAAAATATAAAATTAAGTGTTCCTTAACAAAAACAATTGAAAATTGTGATAATATTTTATAATTTTTAAAAGATAAGTATTTAATTATTAATTGTATTTTAAATTTCAATAAACAAACTAGGAGTGAGAAGAAACTTCAACGTAGAAAACAATATAATTTATTCCAAATATAATTACTTCGTTTATGTCGACCCAACTGAAGTTAATGTTGCTCCTGGCTGGTCAATCAATTTTCATAAGCTTTATATACATAGTAATTTGTAATTCTAATTCATCCTAAATATACAAAGTAGGAGAAATTATTATATGAACCCGTTTCATCATTTAAGATATAGTCTTTAACCAATTAAATTAAGACATATCTTATATTTTTTCCATATCATATTTACACATAAGCATTGTCCAAATTATCCAATTTAGTGTCTTTGATTTAAAAGAGAAAAAATATTATCAAAGATTTCTTGTGCCATCTTTCTTTTTGTTCTTTAAATTTTTTTATAGATTTAAGGTTTAGGGTTTAGAGGTTAGGGTCTATGAATTAAGGTTTAGGGTTTATGGGGTTTTGGGTTAGGATTTAGGGTTTAGTGTTTAAGTTTAGGGTTTAGGATTTATGGTTTAAGGATTAAGGTTTAGAGATAGGTTTAGGTTTAGGGTTAGGGGTCATGGTTTAGGGTTAGGGTTTAGGGTTAAGGTTTATGGGTTATGTTTTAGGGTTTAATGTTAAGGTTGGGGTTAGGGTTTAGAAAAAAATAATTAAAAAAGTATTGAACAATAAAGGGGAAGACAACATAAAAAATCTTTGATAATACTTTTTTTTTAAAATCAAAGGCATTAATGTGAATAATTTGGATGATGCTTATGTGTGAATATGATATAAAAAAATATATGATGTGTCTTAATTTAATTGGTTGCGACCATATCTTAGGTGGTGAAACGGATTCATGTAATAATTTCTCATAAAGTCTTAATAAATAAAATAAAAATATTATTTTAAGATAATTTAAATTTGAATAATATATGTATATAATATATTATTAAAAATATACTAATTTTTAATTGCATCAATTTAATATAATACACACTCAGTATTTTAACCCTCAAAATTCAAGTCCACCGTCAATCTATATACGGGTGTAAACTATTCGAGTTCGAGCTCGAGTAGTATTAAGTTTGATTCGGCTCGTTAAGATTTTAAATCGAGTTTGAATAATTTTAAACGAGCCTGAAAAATCTGAGTCTGGCTCAGCTCGACTTGTTAAGAACTCGAGTTTTTTTCGAGCCTAATCGAGCCAAGTATTGATCGATCTTTGATCGTGTTAGACTCAAGTAATTCTTATCTCTCAAGTCTCATTTAAAACCTAATGGAGAAAAAACTTTGATACACAAGTTGGATAAACTCAAACTTGTTAATTTTAGGTTTTATATGTTAATTTAGGGTTTAGATTTTAGGGTTTTAAGTTAAGAAATTTAAATTTTAAATTATAAAAAATTAAAAAATAGTATATTTATATTTTCGAGTCGGATATCATATAGCTCGACTCGGCTCATCAAGAACTCGAGTCGAGTTTAAGTCCGAACCGTATCCAATCGAATCGAGTTTTAATCAAGTTTTAATAGAATCGAGCTTAAGTAACTCGCGATTTATCTCGTCTCATTCACAACTAAATCTGTATACGATAATAAAAGGTGTAAAGACAAATTCGAAACATGTCTCTCGTCTCATCGTTATCATATTGCATGTGCTCATATCAAAACAAAACTACTGTTAATGGAAGTAAAATAACTCGTGAAGAAGAAAGTAACGAAGAGGAAATAGTCTCATAATAAATAATAGGGGTGATTTTTTTAGTAATATAATATTTAATATTATATTTATTTTTATTTTAATATTTTATCGATAAAAAATTAACAACCTATTGACTAAGAAAGATAAAAACACACGTAATAAGCTATCACATCATTTTCTTTTTATTCAGTATATCACGTCTATTAAAATTATGAAACAAACACATGTGACATATTAATTAAGAGAAAGAAAAATGATGTATCAAACTGTTACATATGATTTTCTTTCTCTTAATCAACATGTCATATGTGTTTCTCTCTCTTAATATGCATATTATTGATTTTTTAAAGGTGTAGTATTAAAATAAAAACAAATCGTAACTTTAGATACTATTTTATCAAAAAATAAGTGAGATATCAAAAAATAAATAAATAAAAATAAAATGTTAAATATATAATTATCCCTAAATAATATTTGAGCTTTCTTTATATATTTATTTCATGCCATGTACTCATGTGAGTGAACTCGACAGAATAAAAAAATATGATGACGGTCTATAGCGATAGTCTCATAAGATTAAATAAAAATATACACCTTAAAGAGAGGTAAAGATATTAATCATATATTTTAAAAAAAATAAAAGTTATGAAGTATGAAAATAATAATGCTACATGACTTATCATACATGTATTCAGGGTGGATTGATTTTTAGTGGCCTAGGTAAACCGAAAATTTGGCCTTAAAAGTAGAAATTTTTGATAATTTTAGTTGTAGTTATATTTTCGGTCGTGTTATATTTATCGTGACTAAAAATATATTTTATATTATTTTCGGTCACTATGAGTATTGCGGTTGTAAAAATTTTATGATACTCATAAAACATTATAAGTTCGATGTGTATTAACCTTAAGCTAAAACGATAAATCTTCATCCAAGCTCCTGCCCTGAATCTTTAAGACCAATTTTTGTGTCCACAAATTTCTTGGATAAAAAACATATGACTACACAAACCAAATCATATTGTCAGATTACTTTAAAGAATAAAATGCATAAAAATAACTTATTGGACTTAAATTTAGTAAAAATAATTACACAAACAAACTCAGAACATCAAGAACCCTTAAATAAGATTTATCAAAAAAATCAACATTAATCAATGGATACAAAAGTTTGATTAAAACAACTCGAATCGATCAATAGTGGCTTAGTCAAGGCGGCTGGACTTATTCATTGACAGCTTGACTTAGCTTAACTCGACTTGTTAGATTGAAAGCTTAGCTGGACCTTTCTTCTTCCCACGAAGGCTCCAACATCGGCAAGACTATCACCATCTGACTCCTCTCTATGAGTAGGGATGGGTATGTAACTCAAACCTAACTAGTTTTGATCTAATCCAATCAGGTCAATTTTTTTTTTAGAAAATTCGAGTTCGGGTTGGGTTGGGTTCGGGTTTAGGGGGAAAAAATTCGACCCAACCCGACCCAGGACTAATAGTGTAATTTTTTATATATATTTTAGGGATATTTGCAATAATAATCCCTCTTTATATATATTTTATACAATTAGATCACTAAAATTATTTTTTTATAATTAGGTCACTAAAATTTTATTTTTTTACAATTAGATCCCTAAATTTTATTTTTTATGATATTTCAACACCCCTTTTCGAATATATATACATATATATATACATGCAATTTAATTGAATATATATATTGAACCGTTTGATGATTGTAATAAATTAATGATTAAAATTATTTTTTAAGTGATAATCTTCACATTTTCTACTGTTAATCTTATTCATTCATTTTACTCATCCAATAACTACAGATTAATGTAAAACTCTTTAAATTTTATACTATAACTCGATTATATCCTAAATATATTCCTCCAATGATGTTGAAATTTGTATTGACTAATGAAGGATTAAATGGAAACAAATCTATGTTTCTTTTGTACCCATCTTTTTCATTAATTTCAAAGAAAAGATGTGAATGAATAGATTGAGATCTAACCAATACCACTTAGGTACATGTGTTTCATTAATTAAAGCTGGATGTCTAAATCTAAAGTAATCATGCCCAGGGGAGTTTGTGCCAGATTGTTTAATTAATGAAATATTATGGTCACATAATTATGTATAAGAAAGCAATAGCTTTGATAGGTGATGGATCATTAGGCACATCAGTCAACTATAAACCGAAAATAGTGTTTAATATTTATGTTATTTTTAGAATAATTTTTTTTTATCCTTAATCATATCTTCATTTATATCCCATGCTAAAAAAAATTTAAAATTTAAATCTTATCCCTAATTTTTGAATTGTAAACCCTAAAAATACATCATATATCTAATTCCTTAAACTTTAAACACAACTCATAACCAGTGACGAATGCAAAAATTTATTTGAGGGTGGGCAAGGACGGAGCTAGAATCAAACATCGGGAGGGACAAAGATCTATTAAGCTTTTAAATCTAAAAATTGGGAGAATCAAAAACCTTATTTCATTACCATTTAAACTAAGAGAGACCTCGTATGTAATTATACCAAAAAAAATTTGGGAAGGGCAAGAGCCTCCCTCCCATTGACAAGGTAGCTTCGTCCCTGAGGGTGGGTACATGTAAAATTTTAAAATCTCGGTATGGACACAAACCTTAAATATTACAAAAACTTAAGGATTAATTCATAAAAATTATAAAAATTAAAGATAAATACGTAAACTTTGAAAAGTTTAAGTTGAGCACAAGTCTATCCTCCCTCGAACGTGATCCGTCACTACTCATAACCGTAAACCCTAATCTCATTATTTTAAAATAAACGCACCAAAAAAACATAATAAAAAAAAAAGCGAATTGCACCCTTCCCCTTTGTCTTTTTGTTATTAGTTTTATTCTTTTCTTTGTTATTAGCTCTTTCATTGACTATTATTTTTTTTATAATCTTAATATTTAATTTTTGATCGATTAATTCAATCCAAATTAAAAGTACTTACGACATGAATCTTTCAGTTTAGTTTGTTCTATCACAATTATTTACTTCTTAAAACGTATGATTGACAAATCATGTAACCGATGAGAAATTAATTTAATTGTTAAAATATTAAAAATATTTTTAATCGGGTAATGTAAATACTTATTGTGATGGTATTATCAGTAATATTTTATAAAAAATGTGTATAAAAAAACTACATAAACTTTTATACTTACTCTTTAAAAATAAAATTTAAATCTCAAATCTTAAAATTCAAAAATCTAAACTCTAAAGGTATGTCATTTAAACTTTAAACGCTCTAATCATGTATTAATTAGACTATTTTTCATTTTTACGAGGACCAAACGAGTAATTAGTAAGAATCTATCAATATTTACCAATCCACATGTATTCATTCATTAATTAAAAATTTATAAATACACTTTTAATTATTAAATATTTTCTTTCACCCATTGTGACATAATATAATATTCTTTATAATTAGAGGAGAGTACTCAAATCTTGAATAAATTTAATGATATTTAATTATTTTATATTAATATTACCCAGTAATTATATTTTATTGTAAATTATTTTTATTATGATTTTTTTATCAGTCAACCATATATTTTGTGTCCTATTATACATGCGATATCCATGCGATGTCCTATTATATTTGTGTCCTATTTTGTGTCCAATTAAATATTTTAATTTGGTATATAAGAATTCTTAAATGATATTTACGGATTTATGTCATTTTTTACAGTATCACACAAAAAACGTCATTTGTATATGGCTTTTTTTCTTCTAACTTCACGTACACATAGCGTTGTTTTTTTTTGTTTTGTTTAATATTTTTGATCATTCAAATTGCACAAAAAACGTTATATATAGGTGATGTTGGAAGAAAAAAAGTTATGTACAGGTAACGTTTTTTTATCAAAATATTATAAAAAATATCCAGATTATCATTTGAAAATTTCTATACATCAAATTAAAATATTTAATTAGATTATTCTGTAAATTCCACCCATGGTATCATATTTATATGACAATTAAAATTCAATCTTATTAATATATATTATCGGGATAAATATGTCGGATTAATTATATTTCATCTCCTTGTGTAAACTATTAGAGTCATTTCACATCATGACAAATGCATGCCACCATTAGGTTCTTAAACGCACAGAACAATTCGGTAGCTACTACCAAAATTATACAAATAAAAATTATAATATCTAAAAAAGAAAATCATGTTATAAATATATTTATTTATGGTGATATCCGTATATTAAGTTAAATTTTAATAGGCTTTAGTATTAGGGTTTAATACTCGTGAGTTTTCATCTTATGCCTATAAATATAGATTTTATTGTATTTTAATTATTGACTATTTTTCTCTCTTAATTTTTAACTTGATTTTTAATTTTTAAAAATCATTGGTTATTTGGTGTTTGTGTAGCGATAAAGTGGATCAATTACCGTGGTTCTTGTCAACATCCCGAAAAAAGATTTTAACAAAATATTGGTGATTAAACCTACCATAAATTCAAACTAGTGGAAAATTCGGTATGTTTTACTTATTTAATTTGAGATTTTTTTTTGTGTTTATTTATAACCAATATTTATTTATTTTATGATGATGAAAGTTTATGTTTTAATCATGTTCTAAGTATTACATAATATTAGAACAAATATTAAATCTTTAATTAATTAATATGTTCTTTGTTATATTGGTTTAATCCGAGTATATTGGCTGGACATCCTTTTCTGCGAGGCTACTGGTCTCAAAGGAAGTTCTTTTTAAAGGACCTTGTGGACTGGTTTAACAACGCCGCGTATGAGGATTAAATTTTTGTTCTTTGAATATATTGAATATATATATCGGTTGATTAATTACTATTTAATAGTATGGATATTATAAAATTTATATTTGCTAGAAAGCAATATTTTTGTGTCGAAAAACTTGACTATAGACATCTCCCAAGTTCAAGTTACGAAAATCATCTTGATCAAAGAATTTTTATGGGAGGCATTCCCTGAAGTGAATGCATGCATGATGCTTATTCCATGCAATTATTGGATTTATGACATTCTTTAAAGTGAATTCAAGCATGATGATTATTCCATGCGATTATTTGATTTCTTGAAGTGAATGCAAGTATGATGTTTATTCCATACGATTATTGAATTTGTTCCATTCCTTGAAGTGAATGCAAACGTGATAATTCACTATATGGTTAGTGAATAAAACTCAATTATGTTCCAGAGTATCATTGATGAGGATATGTTAGAAAAACATACTCCACTTTTCACACATTAATGTTGTCTTACAGACACAATATCATACAAGGGTTTTAAATACCTAACAGTCTCCACTCCATTCCCTGAAGTAAATGTGATATTTTATAGCGGAAAGAATAAATGCCACATTAGTAATTGTGGTCATGATTGAGATCATAAAATAGACCCGGATAAGATGATTATTTTGAGAATGCTTATATCCACAAGAAGTGGAATTATAAAGATGACAAGAATAATAGAGATCATATCAAAATCTTTATGTTATCAATGCGATTGTACAAACCATTGATCTCGTACTTGTCAAATGCCGAAGTATTATGGACTTTATCCATAATCATGAATGGTAAATTAAAGAAAATATAAACAGATTTTCTTTGTGGCGAAAATAATGGTGTTGTTGATCCAACTCAATTGGATGTTATTAATTTTCTCAATCTTTTAAGAGAATAATTCGCCATTTATTTTATTTCCCTTATAACATCTAAAAGAAATAATTGATCTTTATTTATTTTGTTTTATGTTAATTTATTTTTATTTATTATATATTTATGTTAATTTATTTTACATATTATTTATTTACGCTTTATGTTAATTTATCGTTAATTTATTTTATATATTATTTATTTACATTCTATGTTAATTTATCCTTTGAAGAATATTATCACTTCCGAAATGAAATCTACAATGAATTGTGGCTATTTATGCCAAGCAGACAGTGCAAGTACTCATACTATACTTAAGCATAAGAAATATTTTCCCATTTAAATACAAGGGAAAATGTGAGTACTATATCTCAAAGTACTAAAATATCAATGCTTTGGAAGAGCTTTTGAGAGATTATCTTTGATAGATAACCGAGTTGATATAATGTGCTACATTTAATATTTTTCATTCCCCGAAGTGAATAGTACAGAGCACAGATTTTTCATTTCCCGAAGTGAATGAAATAAAGCAAATATTAAAAGGTGCATAAGTATGCATATTTTCTCATTTTAAATGCAAGGGAATAATATGAGTACTATATCCGGAAGTACTAATATCACAGAAAGCTCCGCCTGAGCAAATATGTTATTGCCAAATGGGACTTTATCTCATATTTATAGTGCATTACTGCTTTTTGCTCGTTGAACAAATATGTTATTGCCAAATGAGACTTTATCTCATATTTACAGTGCATTATGCTCGTTAAACAAATATGTTATTGCCAAATGAGATTTTATCTCATATTTATAGTACATTATGCTCGTCAAAGTCGCAAAGAGACTTATTGAATTTTAAAGATATTTACAGAAATATATTGAGAATATTAGTAAAGGGATGCTGACTATCTCAATATTACAAGTATAACTCAAGGCAATAATGAAATCTTGGCAAAATTACATGCACTGTCATCCATTTTGTACCACATAAGAATTAGTACAAATTGAAACTCATGTCATTGTAAACTAGATGTTTACTGATAATTTTATTTGGCATGACCGGTTAGATCATCCCGGTTCAATTATGATGCGAAAATTTGCTGACACTTTCATGTGGTCATTTATTGAAGAACTAAGATTTCTTTCACGGTAATTTTTCATGTGATACTTGATATGAAAGCAATTTGATTATTTAATCATCAACATCTAAGATAGAGTGCTATTAATTTTCTGGAACGGATACAAGGTGATATATGGGCCCATACACCTTTCTAAAAGACCATCTAGATATTTTATGATTTTTATCGATGCATCGACTAGATGGTTATGTGTATCCTTGTTATTAACCCGCAACTTGGTGTTTGCGAGGCTACTTGCTCAGTTGATAAAATTATGAGCACATTTTCCAGATTATTTTCTAAAGACAATCAGTCTTGATAATGTTGATGACATGTAATTTTACATGTAGTATCACAAATTCGTATCAAGCCAACAAATTATCATAAGTTCTCCCCATTACAAATGGTTTTTGGTCAGTAACAAAATATTTCTCATCTTAGATTTTTTTTGTGTCCGATATATGTTCTAATTGCTCCACCACAACGCACAAAGATGAGTTTTGTTGGGAATATGTATCAGATTTAAATATCTTGAGCTTCTGATAGGGAATTTATTTACAACCTGATTTACTATCATTTTAATGAGTCAGTTTACCCAACATTAGGGGAAAAATAAATATCTGGGGAAAGAAATAAGTTGGAATGAATTATTATTTTTCTCTTTTTGATCTACGTACTACACATTGTGAACTATAAGTTCAATGGATAATTCATTTAGCAAATCAATTGCCAGATGATTTTGCTGACCCTAAAAGAGTGACTAAGTCACGTATATCAGCTATGAATGCTTCGATTAAATTTGATGTCATGGAAAGACAAACTCTAGTTGCTAATGAGTCTAACTTACGCTTAAAGCGTAGTAGACAAGTAAGTTCCAAAGATAAGAGATCCTCGAAAAAGAAAATGAGCTATATTTTATGATGGTCTGATCGAGGAATCAATGATTATGAAAATCTCTAGAAGAGATTAAATGTCTCAAGCAAAGACATTGACATGACTCAGGTACCTAATAATAAAGAGATCTCAATAGATTATGTCATGTCTGATAATAAGTGGAACTGAAATTAAATCGACGTCGTTAATATATTTGCTTGCAATATAGCACTAGAGATTTTATTTGATGATGTGGATCATGAATCATTGTCAATTGGGCAATGTAAACAAAGAAATGATTGGCCAACATGAAAGAGACAATTAAGGCGAAACTAAAATCTCTTTTAAAAAGAGAAGTATTTGGGCCTATAGCCCGTACATTAAAATGTGTAAAGCTCGTAGATATAAACGAGTCTTTATGAGAAAGAGAAATCAAAAGGGGAAATCATGAGATATAAGTTCATTTGGTTGCACAAGGATTCTCACAAAGACATGAAATTGATTATGAGGAGAATATATTCCTCGGTGGTGGATGCAACTACTTTTAGATTTTGATCAGTCTGACAATAAATAAAATTACTTGGTTTCTGCCTAATGGATGTTGTTACATCATATTTGAATGGGCCACTTGACAGTAATATTTAAATGAAACTTCCGAAAAGATTTAGATTGCCATAAGCAGTTCATTCAAGTTCTCGAGAACATTATTCAATCATATTGAATATATCTTTTTATGGCTTGAAACAATTTAGGCGTATTTGGTATGATTGCCCCATTGAATACTTATTAGCATAATGCTATATGAATTATTTCCTCGAGCATTTTTATTAAGAGGTTTAGCTTTGAATTTTTATTGATTGTGTATGTCAATGATTTGAATATCGTTGAGACTCGTGAAGAGACCTCCTCAAATCCTTGTGCATTTATCGACATACAGAAAAATATTGAAAGAGACTTTACATGCATAACGCATATCTATTGATCACCTTTATGGTTGTTGCTAAGTCTCTTACTGTAAGCAAAGATTTTTTTTCGCCTCACGAAAAGGGTAATGATATTCTTGGTCTAAAGCATAATATACACATTTTTTTGATCTGGAAGCATCGTATCTTAGCTGGTCCAGAAATATTTTTTAAGTGCTACAAGATCATTATCTTTAAATAATTGTTATGCATGAGGCAAAACCGAAATATGTGTTTGGCTAAACATATCCTGAAGATATGTGAATGTTTTTCACAAGATAAGATGCAAGTTATCTTGTACAAAGATAATACAAAATTTATATCTCAAGGTGGATATATCAAATATGAGAAAACGAAACATATTTCTTCAAGTTTCGTCCTTCATGATTTTCAGATGAATAGTATTCAATGAATCATTTCAAGTAATGATTTGGAAGATTTATCCACTAGTTCATGATCTACTTCAACATTTGAAGATTGTATTCAATATTGAATTATGAAGATTCAAAGATCTTATGTGATATTTTCATGAGGGGGAGTAAATACGCGTTGCACTCTTTTTCACTTAACCGAGGTTTTGTCTCATTGGGTTTTCCTGGTAAGGTTTTTAATGAGGCAACATGTTATGCGTATCAAAGATGTGTGTACTCTTTTTCCTTAACTAAGAATTTTTTTCCCATAGGGTTTTCATCTTAGTAAGGTTTTAACGAGCCACATTATTTTCATGGATATCCAAGGGGAAGTGTTATAAATATATTTATTTATGGTGGATATCCATATATTAAGTTAAACTTTAATGGGCTTTAGTATTAGGGTTTAATACCCATTTGAATTAGGGTTTCCATCTTATGCCCATAAATATAGACTTTTGGCATAGCATTGTACACAACTCTACTTTGAGAATACAATAAAATCTCTCATTTTCGTCTCTCTCTTTTGTCTATTTTCTTCTTATTCTTTATTTTATTCACAACAAATCACACATTTTTTATAAATTATTAATTAATATGGGAAAACATAATTCTCTAACAAAGCAATTAAGAGTAATTTATTGTCAGATATTAGATCAAATTCAATCCGATGTTTAGATATTCGAGTTTACAGATTGATAATATAATGATTCATATTTGATTTTTTTTTTGATATTTGACTTTTTTGATAATCAAATCAAATTTTTGGATATCTAATTATTCAAAAATATATTTTAATTTAATTATTTTTTAGAATTTAAAGATTATTTTTATGAAAATTTTGAAATTCCAATATAACAAACAACAAATGATTAAATATAACAAGATTCACTTATATAAAAAATTAATTATTTTAATTTTTGGATATAACAAACATAAATTATTAAAAGTAAAAAAAAATATATTAAAAAATAATTTTTCGGAATTTTGAATAATCAAAAACTTAAAATATTGTGATCCATATCCAATCCAAAAAATTTAAAATCAAATTGAGTATCCAAATTTTTGATCGAATCAAAAAATTTAGACCAAATCAATAAAATCAAATATTTTTAAATATCCCTAATCAAGATTAAGGTTTTGTTTGATGCCGTTACGAGATTTACATTTAAATATAAAACTCATATTTAGGGAAATTGAAAAATTTTGACATCTTTAAACGTAACTATCTATGATAAAAAAAAATAGAAAATTACAGACAAAAAAACACAACTCGTTCAATATAAATTATCTAAAAATTAAATCAACAATTCTTTGCCTAAATCAAAAGATTAAGGTTTAATATCCAAATAAGTATCTAAATTATATTTGAGGATTTTTTTTGTGCCTAAATTATTTTTAGTTCTAAATAAGTGTATAAAATTTTAATTTTTATCATTTTAAGTGTCTAACCATTAATGAAAAGATCATTAACCAATTAAAATTTGACAAATAATATATTTTAATTTTTAATTTCTTTTAATTTTTTTAAATAAAATATAAGTTTTTAAAATAAATGACAATCTTAGAACTTTATAAAACAATCCCAAATCTCTAACCCTAAACCCCAAAGCCCTAAATTATCATTGTTATCGTCGTTTATTGTCTCACCGAAAATCATCACTATCGTCCTCACATCATCACGATCGTTTTTCCAACCACCCATCATTAATAATCGGTAGTAAACGTGTCAATTGACTTTCTAACATCGAAATAAACTAAAATTTTAAAAGAAAATCGTCGATACACCTACAGTCGAGACGATGGGGGAAAATGGTCATCGTAGTCCGACAACGGTAATAATGATCTTCGATGAGATAGTAAACAACGTCGGCGACAATGATGATAATTTAAAGATTTTGGGTTAAATTTAGGACTATTTTATAAAGAATTAAAACTATCATTTAAAAAAATAAGTTAAAAAGTAAATTAAATTAAAAAAAATAATTATTTTTTAATAAAAATAACACTTTAATGGTTAGGCACTTAAAAGAATCGAAATTAAAACTTTATACACTTATTTAAAACTAAAAATAATTTAATTACCAAAAATAACCATTTACACTTATTTAACTATTAAGTCAAAGATTAACCAGCAGTGTAGTATCCAAGGTTGTGGTTTGTTCTTGACTGTGTTTCTGTTTTGTTTGCTTAAGTCATCTGTCCTAATCTTTGGGGTTATATTCATAGTAAATGGAATGGTCCTTGGAGAGAAGAGGGACACACCTAGACAACACTAGTATGGTACACTGATTTAATGTCACTGATTAGTAAGCTATTGAATAAAGGAAGTGGAGGGTTCAGATTTATATTGTAACGACATCAGACTATTAGGACTGTAAAATAAATATAATTAATTTAATTTAAATATTATTACATAATAAAGTTAGACTCATTTATATTGATGATGTCATTAACTAAATATTTATTCTATTTTACTATTGAATTCTAATTTTAATTTAATTAATAAACTATTAAATTTGATAAAGGAACAGATCTTGAATATGAGCAAGCCTTCTATTCGGGCCCTTGTGGACGTTACACGAATGGATCTACAGATGGATTTGGACTACAACAAAGATAATGAGATTAAAGGGAAACCTACCATTTTTCATTACAAGATGTTTTTTTTCATATTTTTTTTAAAAAATCTTAAAAAATTAAATTCTAAACTCTAATAGTAACTTTTTACATCATAAACCTTAAATTCTAAACCTTAAAAATACATTCTACCACTAATTCCCTAAACCCTAAACCCTAGACTCACTAATTTAAAGTAGAGACATTAATATAGGCACGATTACGACGTAGACGATTTGTACCCATTTTCCCAATGCCTGGGTAATCAATTTCACATAGGTGCTTGGCGTATCAGATGGATAAAGATAAAAGAGATGATTAAAATCAATCGTATCATATTCAATCGTCGTAGATGTAATAACCCATTTAAAGAAACCCATTTTATTATTATTCAAACCCATGTTATAAATACCCACTAACCCAACAAAGCCCACAAATTAAACCCAACCCAAATCTGAAACAAACCCTAATTACCATATGATAACCCTAAACCCTAGCCACCCATGCTTTGCCAGCCGCCGCCTCTGCCTCCTCAGCTTCCAGCAGAGCGCGCGTGGCAGTCACGCGCTCATACTATTGGCTCATTCGATCGGCCACCGCCCATGTCTGCCACACCACCGCCCCACCGCCTGAAACATCATGTTACCTGCAAAATAAGGGATAAAACATCATTAGTGCTAGATTTCTAGATCGAAATAGGATTTTTTGTTCCTATTTTCTAATATAATATATGCACAAATCATGAGTATTTAAACCCAAAAAACTCAGATGTAATGGGTGACTACCGAACGGAATAAAAAAAATCCATATTCGGATCAAAAAAAATTCGAAGCAACATCCACAACCAAACATACCAAATATTCGAACAAAAAAAAATAAAGAGGAAGATCGGAAATATTTGGAAGAAAATCGAAGAAAAAGGTAAAAGAAAAAAGAACAAGAACTTATCTTTTTTCTTTCTTAGATCTACGCTTGTTGAGTCGTTTTCTCGAAAATCCGAGACCATATTAGGCATCCCCACGTCAAGAGGAGTTGGAAAGTAGTCTCCTTTCTCGATTCCGGTCGCCGGCGCGGCGGCCGGCGACGGTTCACGGCGGTCCGGCGATGGGAGGCTCCGGACAGGGAGAACTTTCTTTCAAAAGCTCTCTCCTCCATTTAAAAACAAGAGGAACAAATGAATTGAAGCTGAAAAAAAAATAAAAGAAAAGGCATTTATATTTGAATCAAAACGGCGCCGTTTTGGTGCCGGTTCTTAAGGCCCAAAACGACGTCGTTTCATGCTGGGTACCCGAGACCCACCCGGAATCCTGACCCGTACCCGCGCTTAACCCGGTAAAAAGGAGAAATCACGCGCGTAGTCCTTGGGCTTCCAGGGCATTCGCATTTCAGCCGCACAGTTTGCATTTTCTTCCAATTTATTCACTGTTTTTAATATTTTAGTTACATAACTTTAATTTCTTTCAATTACACCCTTATTATTATTATTTTAATCCCAAAATTTTCTGTTTTTTTGTAGATCTAGTCCTTATAACTTTCAAAAATTATTATTTCCATGGTTTATTTATTATCATTATTATTATTAAAAATTTTACTAACTTTTGTTACAGATTCGAATACCGAGCTTATACTTTCGATCATATAAAATATTATGTAACCGAAAGGTGCCTATTTCGGGCGTCGTAGGGGTGCTCACCCTTCCCTACGCGTAACAGACTCCCGGACTCAACTCAGGTTTCGCAGACCCTATTTGGTGTTCCAATCGCACCGTACAAAAACGATTGGTGGCGACTCCCCGGATGAATTCCGATGATTACAGCTGGAGACTCCGCTGGGGACTTTCTCGAGAGTCGAGCCTAAAATCGGTTACATTTTATTTAATGATCGAAATTATAAATTCGATTTATTTTGTGATCTTATTTATTTTATTTAAAATATTTTCTAATGTATTTTAAATGTTTTTTTTTCAGGACCTCTCATTTCACGAGCTCTCAATCCGAGCTCCGTCCAATTAAGTGGGAGCATGAAACCACTCCTTCGTGAGGTTCCGCCTCCGTGTAGGATGGTGAATTGCTTTCGGGATATTTTTCCCTCTGTCTTCGTGAGACATGCGTCTCCGTATAGGCGTAGAGAAACGTATCCCCCTGAATCGTGTTTATTATCCTTAGTAGGATAATAAATTTCGTTCGGGTACCTTTTAGAACCGAACCACATGTAATGAGCCCTAGAAGCCTACCCTTAGAGCCATCATGCCGAACTTCTGCCCGACTAGAGGACCACCCTGTAGGGTTTTTCCTTTAGAAAAAGAGCGAGCGAGGGGCTTTATATTTATTCACGCCCTTAATTTCTGTTATTCATTGTTCGTTATTTATTTTCATAATATATTTGTCATATGCATAGTCATGCATCATAAAGCATGCACATTCATTTTTATCTAGTTCGATACTAATATTTTTGCATCTTTATGTTGCATTGTTTCTCGTTTTTTGCACTCACACTTCTTAATAAAAAAAAAGGTGTTGATGCAAGTACAACCGTTAAAAAGGTTTAGCCACGCAGAACCACTTTCTAGATAAGGTGGGGGGCAAACGGATGTGCTCCACAGATAGTATCAAAACATCATAGTTCGAGATAATTCGTTCCAAAAATAATGGAAGGCTCACCACGATCAGATGCAGGATTAGATCGCACCATGATCAAAGCCTTAATACATGTCCAAAATGGTCGAATATCTACGGATTCTAGATGTTCGAACCGATTTTTTTATTTGGGGCAAGAAGCCGATAGTGCTTTCCCTGAAAATCAACATTTCGAAGATAAAGGTTAAACAAGACCCATTTGTTGTAGAGAAAGCTTCATTCTGATTCGAGCTTCCTTTTCAAAGTTGTACTGAATCAACATCCTTTTATATAAAATATTTTGTAGCATTTTGCATATACATGACATCATCCTAGTTACATCAAGCATGTCATGTTGCATCGTATCCACCAAGATCTTAACATAAGAGGGGCATTTTCGTTGCAGTCTTTCTAAGCAACATCCTCGTCTCGTCAAAAGCAAAGCCGAAGTAATGGAGGCAAGATTAGCCAAGATTGAGCAAGCACATGAAGATATCAAGCGGGACCTCGAAAATAGGGTGGAAAAAGCGCAGTCAGATACTCGCGCTCATATTTCGCAGTCACAAAATGATTTGTTTGAAAAGATATCCAATCTGTTGGCAGACAGAGATCCAGGAAAACAGAAGGGAATGGTTATTGACCCAATCGCAATGAAAAATGACTCGGGAAATCTTCTTCAAACCCAAATGTCAGTTAATGCTCCCAAAGTACATAACGATCAAGCAGAGTCCTCACTTTCAGGAGGTTTGGTAATTCGCAACCATAAGGAATGTATGGTGCCAAATTTCAACGAAATGAACAAAGTCGAGCTATACAAGAAGATCGAAGATCGATGTAGACAACTCGAAGAAAAGTTCAAATCCATGGAAAACATCGATCAATTCCCGATGGTGGAGGTAAGAGAATTAAGCCTAGTCCTAGATCTAGTGCTGCTACCAAAGTTCAAGATGCCAGAGTTTGAAAAATATAATGGGACCACCTGCCCAGAAGCTCATCTCACCATGTACGTTAGGAGGATGACTGGTTATATCATCAATGATTCGTTGCTGATACATTGCTTTCAAGATAGTCTGACTGGATCAACAGCCAAATGGTACAACCAGTTGAGTCGTTCCAAGATAAATTCATGGAATGACCTAGCCCAAGCCTTCGTCAGACAATTCAGTCACGTCATCGACATAACCCCTGATCGGGTTACTTTACAAAATATGCAAAAAAGACATGATGAGAGCTTCAGACAATATGCTCAACGCTGGAGGGATGTTGCTTCTCAGGTGCAACCTCCGTTATCAAAAAAAGAAACGGTGACACTTTTTGTGGGAACGTTAGACAAGCCTTTGCTTGGTCGAATCTTGGGAGGTGTCACAAAGGATTTTTTAGACATCATAATGAATGGCGAGATGATTGAAAACACTATTCGAAGTGGAATACTTGAAGATGATGAGGTCGATAGTACCAATGTCCATAATGTCGGCTATTCAAAGTCGCTGACAGTGGGGCAAGCAAAAGTCACAGCCTCAAATACACAAAATTTCACGCCTATTCCAATATCTTATGGTGAACTGTACAGGAATCTGTACGATGCACATATGGTATCACCGTTTTACACGAATCCAATACAACCACCTTATCCCAAGTGGTACGATCCCAACGCCCAATGCGAGTACCATGCCGGAATCGTGGGACACTCCATTGAGAATTGTATCTGTTTTAAGAAGCTTGTCGAGAAGTTCATCGACATAGGAGTCGTACGATTTGAAGACTTTGCTGAATCTGATACGACCGTGAATCCTTGACTGAGGGACTCAATCACCTCACAACTACTTTGACAGTCAGACAGTTAAAGAATTTCCTACTGTTTTGGAAGTTTTCTAAGCTATGTACAAAAGAATACGCTTGTCACTTTGGCCTGAGAAACTTTTTGTAAAAAGGCCTAAGTTTGTCATCCTATGAAAATAAAATGAAACTTTTTGTGCTACATACAACAAGCATTCATGTTTCCTTTTACACTCAAGTTTTGAACAAACCACTCGTCATTATGACCGAATAGATGTTTCAGGTCCACAGATACCAAATCATCAAGCGATACTAAGACTGATTTAGAACTCTTTCTCAGGAAAATTTGTTTCTGAACAAACTTCTGAACTGTGGTGATAACTAACATTTTGATCCACTTTCTGATCCGCAAATAAGAATGACAAATTCTGCCACA
This sequence comes from Abelmoschus esculentus, assembly GCA_035048815.1. Taxonomy (NCBI): domain Eukaryota; kingdom Viridiplantae; phylum Streptophyta; class Magnoliopsida; order Malvales; family Malvaceae; genus Abelmoschus; species Abelmoschus esculentus. The sequence goes on from JAUCBN010000002.1 coordinate 315,961, forward strand.
ACAAGAATCTACAAGAAAGGGCATGATAAGCCATCCCTCGTTCTACATCACTTTGAGCTTCTATCGGGGCAGCCTCTTTTTCCCTAGTCTAGGGGATAAATGCGATATTACCCGTAGAAATCTAAAATCATGGAAAGGGGAATAAGAATCCCTCATTCACCCTGCACTAGTCAAAACTTCTATCGGGGCAATCTCTTTTTCCCTAATTCATGGGATAAACGTTATATTACCCGTAGAGGTCAAGAATCTCTTCAGCTTGGAGTTTGCCAAGACCAAAACGAGATGAAACATAATTCTGTAATACAAGGAGAATTTTCACTCAAAGCCTTCAAGACACAAAATGGCTCGCTAAATCGATTCTATCAAGCTCATGGGGCATCACATTTTGAACTGAGAGCCAACTTTATTCTGAAAAAGACATTCTTCGAGAAAATATCTCAAACTGAAAATAGTCACTCAACAAACAGAGTGGAGTCTAATATTTCGCCCGATGAAGGAGGCATGACCGTCAGAGTTCCAACAGTTAATCAAACCAATCAACTGAGTCAATCTTGAAACACAACCATTTTCATATGCATTTTGCATTTCATGCTAGGATCATGCATGCATGCATACATCATACATGTTAGAGTTAGAATCATGCGGTGCATGCTAACCTTAATAGTTTGAATCTATTTGCAAAAATGTTACAGATCTTGTCTCTTCAGCAAGCAATGAAACAGACGAATGTAGCGTCGTCATCAAAGGCACTTCGATGAGGAATGCAGGTAAGAATCCTCATCCTTTGCACTTACTGTTACTCAATAGACATGTCATTCGGTAAAAAATAAATCCAATTAGTGATGAGGACTATTCGAATGTCCATTAAAATCCATTTTCACAAATGGTCAAAGGAAATCAATCCCTTTGAATAAATCCAATCTCAAGGATTGGTACCAACTGATTGTACCCAGGGGAATGGTACAACTAGCCCGAGGCAAACGGCCACCGATAAAGGCGAGTCAAATCCGTTGACCCCTGTGTATTTGAGAAAAATGCATTAAGAAGGACTAATCGAATATCCATCAAAATCCATTTTCACGAATGGTCAAAGGAAATCAATCCCTTTGAATAAATCCAATCTCAGGATTGGTACCAACTGATTGTACCCAAGAGAATGGTACAACTAGCCCGGGGCAAACGGCCACCGGTAAAGGCAAGTCAAATCCGTTGATCCATGTGCATTTGGGAAAAATGCATAAAAGAGGACCAGTCGAATGTCCTTTAAAACCCATTTTCAAAAATGGTCAAAGAAAATAAATCCTTTGAAAAATTTCAATCCCACGTTCAATATTCACCAATTGTACTCAAAGAAATAGTACAGTTAGCCCAAAGTAAACGGCTACCAGTAAGGATCATGCTTCTTCGTCAGTGTAGCAGCATGCAAACTCATTCTCAAATGGTGCTTCTTCGTTAGTGTAGCAGCATTAGAACTCCGTTAGATCATGCTTCTTCGTCAGTGTTGCAGCTAAATTGAATGGCAGAACTCGTTGTCAGATCTCGCTTCTCCAGTAGTGTTGTGAGTGGATCAATTGACATTTCCCATCTCGGCAGCAGTGTTGTAGATGGATCAGATAAATCATGCTTCTTCGTCAGTGTTGCAGCTAAATAGAGTGACAGAACTCTTTGTCAGATCTCGTTTCTCTGGCAGTGTTGTAAGTGGATCAATTGACATTTCCCATCTCGGCGGCAGTGTTGTAGATGGATCAGATAGATCATGCTTCTTCGTCAGTGTTGCAGCTAAATAGAGTGACAGAACTTGTTGTCAGATCTCGCTTCTCTAGCAGTGTTGTTAGTGGATCAAATGACACTTCCCATCTCACGGCAGTGTTGTAGATGGATCATACAAACCATGCTTCTTCATCAGTGTTGCAGTTTAAGAATGACAGAATTCGTCGTCAGGTCTCGCTTCTCCGGCAGTGTTGCAAGCAGATCGAATGTTGTTCCCAATCTCAGCGTCAGTGTTGCAGATGAACCAGATAGATTGTGCTTCGTCAGTGTTGCAACTTAATCGAGCATCAGAACTCCTCGCCAGATCTCGCTTCCTCAGTGGTGAAGCTAGATCAGACATCAGTGCTTGTACCAGACCGTGCTTTTCCGACAGTGTTACAGCCAGGTCAAGTCTTCGATAGAGATGATAGCATCATCGCGACTCAAAGTGTTGTGCCGTCCTCTCTAACAGATCCTCAAATTTTGAAGGTTTTGTCGACAAGGGCGGTGGAGTAGATCAAGTTGAAGTTCCAGAAGAAAAGGTGGTGGTCACCGAAAACTAAAACCTTACCAAAAGAACCCCAACCGCACCAAAAAAGCCTTTACCTGACCAAAGAAGAACCACTAAACCATGCCAGAGTAAATGGATTATTCTTTATCTTTGCTCTATTGTTGTTACACAACAATGAGCAAAGAGGGGCAGCTGTAATAACCCATTTAAAGAAACTCATTTTATTATTATTCAAACCCATGTTACAAATACCCACTGACCCAACAAAGCCCACAAATTAAACCCAACCCAAATCTGAAACAAACCCTAATTACCATATGATAACCCTAAACCCTAGCCACCCATGCTTTGCCAGCCGCCACCTCTGTCTCCTCAGCTTCCAACAGAGCGCGCGTGGCAGTCACGCGCTCACACTATTGGCTCATTCGATCGGCCACCGCCCATGTCTGCCACACCACCGCCCCACCGCCTGAAACATCATGTTACCTGCAAAATAAAGGATAAAACATCATTAGTCCTAGATTTCTAGATCGAAATAGGATTTTTTGTTCCTATTTTCTAATATAATATACGTACAAATCATGAGTATTTAAACCCAAAAAACTCAGATGTAATGGGTGACTACCGAACGGAATAAAAAAAATCCATATTCGGATCAAAAAAAAATTCGAAGCAACATCCACAACCAAACATACCAAATATTCGAACAAAAAAATAAAGAGGAAGATCGGAAATATTTGGAAGAAAATCGAAGAAAAAGGTAAAAGAAAAAAGAACAAGAACTTATCTTTTTTCTTTCTTAGATCTACGCTTGTTGAGTCGTTTTCTCGAAAATCCGAGACCATATTAGGCATCCCCACGTCAAGAGGAGTTGGAAAGTAGTCTCCTTTCTCGATTTCGGTAGCCGGCACGGCAGCCGGCGACGGTTCACGGCGGTCCGGCGATGGGAGGCTCCGGACAGGGAGTGCTTTCTTTCAAAAGCTCTCTCCTCCATTTAAAAACAAGAGGAACAAATGAATTGAAGCTGAAAAAAAAATAAAAGAAAAGGCATTTATATTTGAATCAAAACGGCGCCGTTTTGGTGCCGGTTCTTAAGGCCCAAAACGACGTCGTTTCATGCTGGGTACCCGAGACCCACCCGGAATCCTGACCTGTACCCGCGCTTAACCTGGTAAAAAGGAGAAATCACGCGCGCAGTCCTTGGACTTCCAGGGCGTTCGCATTTCAGCCGCACAGTTTGCATTTTCTTCCAATTTAGTCACTATTTTTAATATTTTAGTTACATAACTTTAATTTCTTTCAATTACACCCTTATTATTATTATTATTTTAATCCCAAAATTTTCTTTTTTTGCAGATCTAGTCCCTATAACTTTCAAAAATTATTATTTCCATGGTTTATTTATTATCATTAGTATTATTAAAAATTTTACTAACTTTTGTTACAGCTTCGAATACCGAGCTTATACTTTCGATCATATAAAATATTATGTAACCGACAGGTACCGATTTCGGGCGTCGTAGGGGTGCTCACCCTTTCCTACGCGTAACAGACTCCCGGACTCAACTTAGGTTTCGCAGACCTTATTTGGTGTTCCAATCGCACCGTACAAAAACGATTGGTGGCGACTCCCCGAACGAATTCCGGTGATTACAGTAGACATGATTAGGTTAGTAGGAGAAAAAATGATTAAAAAATATTTGAGAGTTAGAAAATAGGATGAGTCTACCACATGCGTCAAACACCACTGAACACCACTAATTTTGAACATCGTTAAATACCATTAAATTAATTAATAAAGATTTAAAATCTTAAGGCTCAATATATAATTAATAATTATTTAAAATAAAATTTTAATTAAATTATTTTCTATAGAAAAAAAACTACACATGTGATCACCCAACTATCACCATTTTCTGTGTTGGTCACCCAACTAAACTTTTAATAATAATCATCACTAATATTTTACTTTATTATCATTTTGATCACCGTCCATTAAATATTTAATGAAAATTTTGATATGGCATGGTTTAATAATAATTTTAGTCCCTAAAATTATTATATTATATCAAATTAATCTTAATAAAAAATAAATCATTAAGTACTTGTATTAAATCTTAAATTTTCCATCCCTTTTCTTCTTACTAGCATCTTTCATGTAGTTAGATTGTGACTCACTAGGAGTCAATAACTAAGGTTCTGTAAGATAAACGTTAGCATCTTTCATTATGTCAAGCAATAGCCTATGGCTTTACCTACACTTCCTATGATAGATACATTCGCCGTTTTCTACTACGTAGTGACGGATAAAAAACCATCAGTAAAACTATACATATCCGTCGGTATATGGTCTAAAACCTTTTGCCGAAGGAAATTAGAAAATTTCAGACACACAAATAGCCGTCGGTAAATTGTTAGTCGGTATAGATTTATACCGACGCAATACTCCGTCGGTATAGATATTAATAATTTTTACCGACGACTCAAACCGTAGGTATATGTATGGACTACCCCGACAAATCTATATACATATAGCGACAGATTGTCCGTCGCTAAAACTTTTTTTTAGTGACGGTTTATCCGTCGCTAAAATAGTTTCTGTAGTGACGGTTTTGTCCGTCGCTAAAATATTTTCTTAAGTGTCGGTGTATCCGTCGGTATATGTATCATTTAGATGTGTGTTCTAATGTATATATACTGACGCTTTTGTCCGTCGGTATAGATTCCATTGACATTTATTTTTGTTTGGATAATAATAATTATTAATACTATCGTTACGACATTTATTAAATTTACTAATACGAATAAAATAAAGTCGCTTCTTCTGTGTGAAGAGAAAAATAAACTATTTAAACTTCAAATAAAATAAGTATGTAGTACATGTACGAGTCTATTACAAGTAGTAAAAATACGGAAGCAACTTAAATAATAAAAGCACTACTAGTACTACCAGTATCAGGAGGAAGCATACATCTTTTATTGTGCAATCGGATCATTTCCATCAGTATTCCGTTGATTCGTTGAAGGCAACGATCGACTGGTACAATTAATTGTCGTTGAAGCACTACCAGCATCAAGAGTTGCCTATTAGAAATAATAAAAATAATTAATTTAAATAATAAAATAAATGTAGTAATAAAAAAGTGAAATATTTTTTATACCTCTGTATCAACCATACGAAGCAAAGCATCCATATCAGGTACATCTAGATCTGGATGTTGTTGTTGAAAGTAGGGTAGAAAGCAAGTTTCAAAAAGTTTTTCTAATTTTGCAACCTTAAATTTCAACCTTTCCACCTCTTCAGTATTTTAGACTGATCGTGAAGGTCCAGATTCTTGAGAATGAGTGTGAATTGCCCCTATACAACGAACACGCCCTCTACTTTCCGGTCCCTTAACTTGAGCAAATACATCATTTGACCATGAAGTTTGTGATATATTATCAGAAGAAGAGCTTTCATTTTTCTTCTCTTGAATACGTTCCTAAAATATAAGAAAGTTAAAATATAATATTATAACTATATGATATTTTTTGAAGCACATATATAAGATTTTATAAAAATAAATTACCACAACAATCGCGGCGTTGGAATTAATGATACTCCCATCTTTGCGTGTACGAGATCGAATATAAACATCTGCTCGTGTTGGTGGGATACCATTAGATTCTGCAGTCTGACATTAAGAAAAAAATGTGAGATATTAGAAACACTTGCTATTAATCTGATCAATGGTAATAATAAACAAAATTATACGTACCAAGTCTTCAACAATCCTAGGGAAAGATCTTGTTCCTGTGCAATGTGGTTCATCTAACTTTGACCTATTTGATCTATTTTTGGCACTTTGTTCCTATTCGTCATTATAAGTATAAAATTGTTAATAAAAATTAAAACATGAATGATATAGAAATTCTAAAATTATAAAATTTTACCATCGCCTTTGAGGACAACCAATATTCAACAAGCATCTTCAGTTGATCCAAATTCACCCGTGGATCTTTGCAATTTTCAACGATTTGCTCTACGGTTTGGTTCTCATCAAATATTTGAGAGTTTAATTCATTTTTCCACTGTCTCCATTTCGTATTCATGTCTGAGAGAACCCATCTCTTAATATGTTTTAATGTGGCTTCATCAACTCTTTCCTCCGAATAAGATTATATGGTATACAGCAGAGAACTTCTATGGTATTCTTTTCATCATTTTTCTGTGATCTTATTGGAAGTTTCCTATTAATGTTTTAATTAATGAAACTGCACACTTCAGTCTGAATTCCAAACTATGACACATCAATGCACTTTCCATGGAAACTTCTATGTTTAGTTCATATTCCAGTGACTCCTATGTTTAGTGTTATAAGTCTTGTTCTTTTTATTTTTATTTTGTTAATGCTCTCTCTTAGGTAATACTGGATTTATTTAGCATGAATGGTTTTCCAGCGTTTTTTGCCAGTCTAGAGATTAATAGTTTAAATTTGGTTGGGCACATGGCAGTTGAAATGATTGAAGGTTTTCTAAATTGAACTCTGTTGCATTAATGATAGCCACCGGGTGTTACTTGTTTGTTAAAAGTTCCATTTTGTTGTTGTATGACCTATTAAATATTGCTAATATTCTTAATTTGCTTTCAGGCATTAATATTTTAGAGGCTACTGGATATCTCAATTTCTGCACAACCCTCAGAAAAAGTATGCCTAGAAACAATCTTTCTAAGGTTTCATTTCTACACAAGAAATCATCATATATACACACACATATATACATACATAAAGACTTCAGTATCTTAAGTGAAATTTCATTATTCAACTAACAATACAATCTGATTTTAGTTATCTTAGAGTTGATCACCTAAGTGTTTATCACCTAAGGAGATTAGGATTATAAGTTTATTGTTACTAAGATGACTTCTAAGTGTACTAAAAATCCTATTGTATAGCCTTCAAATATGCTGTAAACATGTTGTAAATATAAGAAACTCAAATGTGATATCACTCCCCTTCCCATGATAGTAGAACTTTTCAGTTGACTGAGAAATATCTCCTTACCACTCATGCCCCTTACTCATACTGGCAAAGGGGTTCAGTTTGCTGATTTGGTCAACAAGAGTGCTCAGTATTGCTTTACTGACAGGACTGGAACACACTAATCTCTTTTACCTAAAGATTTTTAATAGAAACCAACGAGTGGCTTTAGTGGAAGGCAGAACACACTAATACCATGCAATCAGTTTTGGTTTACCCTCTATGCTCAATCTTGAACAAGAATGTATATATACAACGTTAATGACGTATGTATTCAGCCCACTTGCTCCTATAGATGATCATGTGCTTCATTGCCTTTCTTAGCTTATCATTATAACCAATAACTAAATTCAACCAAACATTCCAAACTAACAACACTATGGTCTAGGGGGAGTCAGCTTTTGTTTGTCTTCAAGATAGTTGGTCATAAATCAAGTTGAGACTCAATTTAAAAAATATTTAATCTTTCACTTAACTTATTATTTTTTATTTAAAAATAAATAACTATAATTTTATATTCATAATTACATAATTAAATTTAAGTATAATATACTTTGAATCATATTATGCTTGGTCATGATCAATCTACCATCTTAGAATCTTTGTTTAAACTCAGACGTCCTATTTATGGATAGGTTTAGTCTTCCATGACCATCTTAGAATCTCAATGAACTCTGTTCCACAGTATGCATTCGAATTACATTCTTTGGTCCTATCAGTTTTGACTCCACTTCGGTTTTGGTGAGTCTCAGTTTATGTAGTATATTGTTAGCAAATTGACAACAAAAATGAAAAACTAACTAAAAATTAATTGAGAACCCAAGATCAGTAAATATATTAGCATGAGATTCCAGAACAATTACAAAAGAGGAGGAAAATAAAGTAAAAATAGAGGCGACAATCAGAAATCAAAAATTAAAATCAGAACCCAAGTTAGTACCTTGTTCAGCAAATATATTCCGGAAATTTGTTGTATTCCTGCAAAAATATATCCAACAGGAAAAGTGTATTCATATCTGGAGAATCGATTTTGCTGTGTGAAAAATTTACCTTCGAACTTTGGAGAATCGATTTTCCTTGAAGGAGTCTTCTTCAAGAAGATCGCAGATTTTCTTTGTAAGAACCGATTGGGATAATTAGGGATTGGTTTTGGTTGAAATCTGGTGAGATATGTTAAAACGGTGAGTTTTAATAAAATATTTTAATCAAAAAAAAATATGTCTATACCGACGGACAAAACAAACCGTCCGTATAAGGTAACCTTATACCAACGGTTTAAATAAATACCATCGGTATATAGCTATTATATACCAACAGCTTCAACACCGTCGCAAGACATTTAATCTATACTGATACACCAAACAATCCATCGGTATACATTGCATCTATACCGACTATTTATTGGTATTCGTCAGTATAACTCTTATATACACCAACGATTAACTATCCGTCGGTAAAAGATCAAAACCTATACTGACGGCTTCGTATTCCGTCGGTATATATAGTGTATGCCGATAATATATGTCCGTCGGTATAAGTCAGTGTCGGTATATGTACATTTTTTTGTACTGTACGTTAAATTGATAGTCTTCAATTTAACTTCACCTACACTTCTTTATTAAATTGTTCGATGTTCACAAAATTGTTGCTCTCTAATTGTGGTATAGAGAGTATTCCAGAGTTTTTTTACCATATGCATGAACTTGAGATTCTTGATCTTTTCACAAATCTTATTAAATATTTGATGAGAAATTTGAGGTTTAATCTAAATATTTGATGAGTTATTTTTATTAGGATTAAACTGATATAATTTTATAATTTTAGGGACTAAATTGTTATTAAACCATATTATGGCACAATTTCTTTAAATATTTAATTTTCGGTGACTAAAATGATAACAAAATGAAATATTAGTGATGATTTTGACAAAAAATTTAATTAGGTGACCAAAACAAAGAAAGAGTGGCAGTTGGATGACCATCCACAGGGACGGACCCACTATTATGCATGGTAAGTCACTTGCCCTACCATTATTTTGGGTAAATTATATTTATGATTGTTAATATATTTTTTTTTATTTTAGTCATTGAATTATTTTTAAAATTTTTTTGTTAAAATATTATATTTTTCTTTTTCTTTTTGTTATTAATATCATTTTTTTTTGTCATCAATAGCTTCTTGTTTATTTTATCTACTGAATTATCATTTTTTTATTATTTTTTAACAACGAGTGATAAAAATTTTAAAAAATATAATATTAAAGATGATTTTCTTAAAAATAATAGTTTAATAATCAAAATTGAATAAGTTTTGATGTAAATGACAATGTCAGTAATAAAATCAAATTAAAATTTTTCTTGACTATAATGAACGTTTTTCAATTTGAGTGGTCAAAGTGAAAGTGTCTTGAAACTATAATGACTACCATTGTAGTTTACCCTAAAAATATTAAATATTTTTTGTTTAAATGAAATTTATTATTATTATTATTATTATTATTATTATTATTATTATTATTATTATTATTATTATTATTATGGCTTTGAGCTATTAATTTTTTTTTGCCAAAACAAATATCTAAACTAACATTCTACAATTATTTTATGTATATTTATTGATTTCGTTAAAAAAATATTGACACTTATGTTAAATAATTTAATTAAAATTTAGATTTTAAATTTTTAAAATAATTATATTTTAATTTAAATAAAATAAAATTTAATATTATTAAAATATTTTTTAGTTCTCAAATAAGAACGATTACCTAAAATAATTTTTTTCTAATAATGTAACCCTTTTCCATATGAAAATACACTTCATGTTTATACTATTTTGAAATTTATATTCATTTTCAATTTTTTTGTTTGTTTTCAATTAATTTTAATCAATTTAAGTTTTTGAAACCTAAAACGGATTAATTTTTTTATCTTTTTAAAAATCATAAAACTCCAAATCGATTGTGAAATATAAAATTCACATATAAGCTTTTCATTCTCTAAAAGACAATTACAATAATGTGAAATAGTTATAATCTATCGAACATATTTATATGATATACATTGACTCTTCAATGTTAATATGTCTCTGTGTAAAACTAATGTTTTGATATAATAATTAAAAAATAGTTTTGGTCTAATTGAAAAGATTTCAAAAATAGTTCTTATGTCCAAACTACTTAAAAATATATTTAAGCTGTTTTTGAGAGATTTTAAATATGTTTTAAATGATTTAAAGAAACCAAAGAAGTGTTCTTAACCCAGGTGTTTCGATACACTTTTAAGGTGTTTCGATACCTGTTCTTCAATGACATGTTTTCAAAGGCAAAATCACAGTGGTACTGATACTGGTATCGATACCCTTTCACCACTGTGAGGTTTAGTTTCGAACCTTGTTTCGATACCCCCAAAGGTCATAAAACGATTTTATGAAAAACCCCAACGGCTAGGAGCGGTATCGATAGTGGTATCGATACATGTTCATAAATGCAAGTCAACGGCTATTTCCCAAAGAGGGTGTTTCGGTACCAGTGTAAGGGATATCGATACCTTCTGCACCAGAAGAAGAAATAAGCCTTGAAATCAGCTCCAAACGGCTCCAAACCAATCTCAATGGTCACCAACGGCTAAAAGCTCACATGGGATGATAAAAGGAAGCCTCAAGCATCAAGAGAAGACCAATGCTTCATTGTAAACAACAATATGATCAAAAATTTGTCTTAGTACTTAATTTCCTATTTATTGGGTAGACAAACTCTTGTGAGCTTAATTGTCAATATATGCTCAAGTGTAATTAAGAATTGGGTGAGCACTTAGATCGCAAACATTAGCCTTGTTAGAAGGATTAAACAAGTTTGCTAAGTTTTCTCTTGTTTGAGTGAATTCCCAAAGTTCGGGTTGTGAACTTTGGATGCTTGATTCAGTTTTGAATCAAGGTTTGTAAGGTTAGCCCTTTAGTCTCAAAAGGACGAAATTCTTAGTAATTTGGGAAATCCTTAGTGAGAAGCTGAGGTAGTGGATGTAGGCGTGACCGAATCACTATAAATCCTTGCGTTTATTATCTATCTTTTTGCTTCCACCATAAACACCCAAATTACCGATTCTCCATCACTTGGCAAGCTTAAATCGGTTATTCATCGAGCCCTTCAAGCCTAACACTCTGACTATAAATCATGTTAACTTGTACAACAATCATCCTTTATCGATATATTATTGTATCAATGTAAATTAATTTATATTATTATACTGATCGGTGAACTACCAAACTTAAATTTCTAGATACGCCTCTAATCACCCATGTACTTTTTTCTATGAAAAATAATTTAATTTAAATTTTATTTTAAATAATAATTAATTATATGTTGATTACTTAAAATTTTTAATCTTTATAGTATTTAGTGTTGTTCGACGCTCGTTATAAAATTTTCATAAAAAATAAATATATATATAAAAAAATAACTAGCTGAATTAAATAGTCTAACTAATTACTGACAACTTAACTAATTGTAATCAATCATGTACAACAAATACAAACTACAAAACATTATTTATAACATTAGTGGGTCATCTTTATAATAAAGTTTTTTGTAACATATGATTTAAATTATTCGATATTAAATTAAATATCAATAATTATACTAAAAATATATTCTTGGAAGAAGTGAGCGATAAGAGCGAAATAAGATAATATTATATTGGTTAAGGTGTTCTATATGTTTAGTACCTTATTTATTTTTATGTTTCTGTTTTATTCAACCAACTATTAATTTTGAAAAAATTATATTTAATATTATATTTTATTTTCATTGTGATACCATTTTTTTCTAAAAGTTGGTGACATGATATGGTATTATCACTTTTTTAGTCCTAAAAATTCATACATTGTATCAATTTGGTCCCAAAATATAAACACTAGAATAAGTAAGGTACCAAATAGGTCCATCACTTTTCCAACCAAATTAATTATATTATTTTATTTTATAATAATACATATTTGAAGTATGGATATAAATAATTTTATTTAGAGTAAATTACAAGGTAACCATTTAATTATGGGGTTGTTTCTATTTTTACTATCAAACTAAAAAAATTTCCAATTAGACTACTTAACTTATAAAGTGTTTCTATTTTATCATCGATAGTTAAAAATTAAAAAAAATAATATGAAAGTTAACAAAAATTATATAATTATAAATTTAATTATTGTTACTTTTATGTTATACCAATTTAATCATGATTTTAATTTAATTTAAAAAATTATATAATTATAAATTTAATTATTGTTATTTTTCTTAAATTGGTACCGGAACTTGTACATTCTATTAATTCTTTATTTTTAAAAATTTTATCAAAATATTTTTAGTTATTCTCTTAAATTATTTGTTCTTATCTCAAGAATGTTACATTACTTCTCTGGTATAATAAAAATTTAACAATAACTTGTTGTTTTATCGTAAAATATAGTTGATCAATTGTATCTTTAATCTTATATACTCATTTGATTTGATAATATTTTTTACTAAATTGATGTAATTTTACAATATTAAAGGTTAAATTTATTAAATTATTTTGAATTGAGATCAAATTGATAGAATGTAGAAGTTTTTAGGATTAAATTGTTAATAAAAATGTCAAAACCACGAATGAAATTGAAGTTCGGGTACCAACTTGAGAACAACGAATTTTTAGGTATCAATTTGAGAAAAATGTCTTGTTCAAATACCAACTTAATAGTAAAAAATTTTTAGGTACCAACTTGAGAGAAAATACCTAATTCAGGTACTAAATATATATATATATATATATATATATTTAAATTTTAACATTTTGGTGATTTTAATCTTAACATTTTAACTCAGATTTAAAGTTATGAGGGAAATAACTCTGTTTCCCAAAAAGATATTTAAATTATATTTTTAAAAAAAGTTTAAACACAAAATTTAGATAAAAAAAAATTTAATCGACATTGAATTTGATGACTTAACTCAACAACATTTTTCAATTAAAAATTAAAAAATATTTTTAAAAATGAATATTATGCATTATATTACATTTTAAAAATATTTTTACTATTTAAATTAAATTCATATTCGATCAAATCCAACTCCAACCTATGAACATGTCTACCAAATAAAGTAATAAAATCTATATAAAAGAAATAAGTAATAAAATTATTTTTTGACCAATATCTTTTTTTCTACAATACAAAATATTAATAAGGGCATGGAAGTCCTATATCTAAATTGGAAGTCTCATTAAAAATTATTTTAAGTTTAAGTGAAAGGAAAGAATATTTTTAACTAAATAAGATCAAATACTAAAATGTTATTGAACGTGATAAATTTTAATATTTAAAGACAAGTTTCGATATTTAATATTAACTTAAAATATTATCAAAAGTGAAAAATTTTCATACTTAAAATCAAATACCAATACTTAATCGACAATCAATATTATTAATTTTTTTGATAAATATTTTAAATTTCGTGTTTTATAATATTTGGTATTGCAATCCTTCTATACCCTACACTCTCATTTATATCCTGCTGTTTTCTTTACTTTATTTCGTGCTTGTTTGTTGTTTGTTAGATTTGTTTAAATATTTTTTATTAATCATTCGGTTTTCAGGGTTTTATTCTGACTAATACAGATTGATCTGCATCGCATACCTAATTTTAACGAGTGAGTCTCGAACTTTAAGACTTTTAGACGAACCAGACTTGTTTAGCTGCTTTGAAACCAAGAAAAGCAAAACTAACTCTCAAGGTTACAGTTCAACCGAGATTAATGCAATAATTCTTCTTCATTTAGACATATTTGAAACTCAAAGCAGTTCTTAATCCACAAAGCCAACAACCATATCATGCAAAGTTTGTATTTTTAAACAACCCTAGCACTTATTCTCAGTATCTGAGCCATTAACAATGGTGATGCTCTCCATCTGCAAACAGGGTTTTTGGCTCCTTGGCTTGTACCACACTGCACAGACAAGATACAGTGCAAAATTTATGATCCCAAGAACGGCTAAAAGTCCATAGAAGCAATCAAGTCTGCCGTGGTTTATGTTATCAGCCAGCCACCCTTGTCCGCCGTTGCTTCCTCCGCTCACTCTTTTCACCACGGACACCAACAAGCTGCTGACGAAGAAACCGAGGGATAAGGTCGTTAAGAAGAGACCGGTGCTCATGGTTTTCATTCCTTTGGGGGATTGAGTGATGAAGAAATCGAGTTGGCCTGTGTATATGAAGGCCTCACCGGCTCCAACCAGGAAGAATTGTGGAATCAGAAAGAAAACGCTGATAGGCAGCGTTGATGTGGTGGTGGCAGTGGCGGCGGTGGTGGTGGTGGTGGCTTTTGCCACTGAAAGTCGTTTCTTTTCAGCTAGTGCAGCGGCTGCCATTCCAATTGTTGATAGGACTAGGCCTATGGCAATTCTCTGTAGGTTGGTGAAACCTGGTTTGCCTTTCCATTTCTTCCAAACCGGCATAATGAGACGGTCGTACACTGCTAGTGTGATCAGTATAGCGGCGACGAAGAAGACGGTGAGGGAACCGGCCGGGATTAGGAAACCGCCGATTGATCTTTCCATGGTGGAGGCTTGCTCAACTGAAAAAGTGATCATCTGTGCATAAGTGGTCCAGAATATGATGGTTGTGGCCCATATTGGCATAAGTCCCACCATCATTTTCACTTCCTCCACCCTTGTAACCGAGCAAAGTTTCCATGGATTTGGAGCTGAAGCAACATTCCTTTCGAAATCGCCTTTGGCAACAATGGCTGCCTTGTCCAAGAAGCTAGGGTAACAGAAAAAAGAAGTGATTAGGTATTGTATTTATGACTTGATTCCCAAGCAAACACTGAAGAACAATGAAATTGACTCACCGGAATTGATCGGTGTGATGAATTCTTTGTGCCTCCGGTGTATCTTCGTATAATAACTCAGCATTGTAAGGGAGTTCCATCTTTCTTTTATTTATTGCAGCCACAAAAACTTGGAAAATCTGAACTATTGGACTTCCCAAACTTTTCTTGTACCTGTACCTTTTAGTCCCTGATAAGAATATCAAGATGGCTACAAGCATGGAAACAGAGCAGATGCCGTAGCTCCAGCTTCGGCCGACTTCGTCTTGTAAGTAGACGAGCACGGTAACCGCCGTCAGGGTTCCGGTACTGATGAAGAAGAAGAACCTGTTGAAAAAATAGGTCATCTGGGCTTTCTCCTTCTCATCTTTCTCATCAAATTGATCGGTTCCGAATCCGGAGACACTTGATTTTAGGCCACCAGTGCCTAGTGCAATCAGATATAAGGCCACGTATAAAATCCCCATCTGAAATCCATTGGCTGGTTTGCATGTATGAGATGCCGATGCATGGCATGGCGGCGGGCGTAATTGTGGCAGCTTTGTAGCTATTGCTAATGCCCCAGTCCCCTAAAAAACAACCATTATCATCACAGATCAAAAGCTGAAGTGCTGAACATTCAACACAAAAGATTGGAATTATAAACAGTTGTGTTCTGAACAGTGAACACCCACCAGTGTCTGTATGATGGAAAACACAGCAATCGTCTTGTATCGACCGAGGAACGAATCGGCAAGAAAGCCTCCAAGCAGACACAAGAGGAACGATGTGCCCATGAAATCGGTCACAACATTGGCCGATGTCGAACTTGGCAAATGCATCACCCCAACCAAGTATGTCACAAGGTTAACCGCAATCCCCATTGTTGAAAGCCTCTCACAGACCTCAATCCCTATGAAATAATATAAAAGTAAGAGCTCAAAGAAACCCTAGGATGACAGAAGCAGGGGGCATTACTTGTTAATTATTACACTTTTAATCAAGTAAATAAACAAAACATAACCCTTTTTGCTGTTTCTTTGGGTGGATAAGGAATGTTAGAAGAAAGTGAAGCCTATATAATAATGTTGTAAAGGTGGACTAATATTAAATGCCACAAAGAATGATAGTGGAAAGCAGATTGGCTTTGAGAAAATCTCAATAATTCAGAGCTTTTTCCATGCATGAAAGGCCCCAGATAAATATCTTCCAAGTATTAGTATCGTTAGAGTTTATGATCCAAATTTCGTATTCTTTCGGTCCACTCGACTAAACTCAAATATTAAGGCGAATAAAAATAAAAAACGGGTTCGATTCTTAGCATATGCAACATCTTTTGTACAAAAAATAGTTTATTTTTCTTTTGATTTCTAGAAGGTTGTCATGTATTATTGCTGAATCTTCTAACTTTTTGTTCAAGTTCCTTTAAATATTCAGAACTAACTGCATGAACTAACTGCTTGTTGCTGTGACAGAATATAGCCTTCTTTAGTATTTTTCTGCCAAAGCTATTGCCTTTTGACAGAAGTTTATACTTGTTACAGATATGGTAATAAATGTAGTCACATGGTATGTTAAATGCATGTCCGGAAAAAAATTATGTATGAAGCTGTCTTAGAAATGACATGGGGCAACAACTCTGGATCTACAGAATACCATGGTGGATGATGCAACAAACATACCTAGAACAAGTGCAGCCGGAACCCAACCACCGGTTTTCGATCTGTCAGCCGGGAAACCCTTGTAGTCCACCGCATCTGCCACCGTCCAACTCATCTTGCCATCCTGGAAATCCATGAACAGAACATTTAAGAATCCTTGAATAGTAGATACCGTGTTTCATAGTGTTATACTGTTATTGAAACTCAGATAAACTGACCATTTTCTGGTATTCAACAAATGAATGCAAGAAAATAAAAAGAGCAGAACAATGCTGAAAAAGAGAAGACAGGAGAGAAGTATTGTAAGAAAGACTTGGATGTGTTTGAGAACTATCTTCCCCTTTTATAGGCAAACGTTGAAGTTAAAAGGGACTCTCCACTAAGTAATTGATAAAGATTATTTGCTCATGTTTTTTTGATATAATTAAAGGTAGGGGTTAGGTTTATCAAGCTATGAGTGGAAGGCTCTACCACTGGAAAAAATTATTAGGTGAACATTGTTCACTGCATCATCCATGGTCCCAAATAATTATGACCGTTGATCTTAATTTTTTTCCAAGTGAATCATCACCTCTTTCCTACGTGTACTTAGTGGGTGGGTGGGTAGTTATTAGGCGGTTATTTAAAGATCAACGGTCCAGATTACTTGGACCATGGATGACGTGGTAAACAGGATTCACCTAATAATCTCTCCTACCACCGATTAAAACCATTTTTTTAATTTAGAAAATATATAATCTTCAATATATATCATTGAAATTTGTATGGAAATAGTGAACCATAGGCAGCTTTCATTAGTGCATTTTCTGCCCCACAAGCCAAAAACAAAGGCTCCATTCACCCTTAGCCTTCTGTTTCTGCATGAAAACCAGAAACCTGCAGTATGGTTTTAAAACGTTTCACAGAAAAGGAAAATTTAGAAGTTTGTATTATGATTTATGAACCCTTTTCTGACATTGAAGACAATAATGTTGCAATTGAGGGGAGTTTAATGTATAACAGGTCTAGGGTGCGGCTAAAAAACGATAAATTCTAAAACTTGTAACATAAAATGTCGAAAAAACTTATCTAAAAGTCTAACATTTTATGTTCTTGGACGAGTTTTGGAAACTTTTCGTTTTTATCTGCACCGCAGACTCACCCGCAACAGAGCCTGATGAAAACAAGGAAAAATAAAGCAAACTTTTCACTGAGATGCAGCCAAAAGATGGTGGGGTTGAAGAATGTTTCATATTGTAACACAGACACAGTGTGATGTTTCATTTTCACAGCAAGTTGATAGTTGCTTGAGCTTTTTAGCTGTCGATTTCGATGGAAGAAAATGGTGTAGCCGACTTTGTTTGCCGGGAGAATGAAGATCACAGATGTATCAATCAAGAAAATATTGCTTTTGTAAGGCTGATGGAGATAAAAAATTATAACCAGCTTAATTAGAGATAATAATATAATTTTCAGAAATCTGTCACAGTGCTGCTTATGAAAATTCGAAGATACCTTGAGCTACAGGTCATTAAAACGGGATTGACCAGGATTGACAGAAACTATTCTGTTTATTTTTTAAGGTAAGTTACGTAAATCATTAGTAAACTTTACTCTGATTTATTTCGGTATTTAAAGTTTCAAAAGGTTCAATATACTTACCGAAGTTTATACATTGAACATTTTTTGTTACTTTTTCGTTAATTTCTTGACGACGTCCAATTATCGACAAACAAAAGAACTTAAAGATTATAAATATTAGAAAATTTTATCGATACGAGAAAAGCAACATACAGAGAAACGAGCTCTATCCGACAACGTAAGAGAGAGATTAATGGAAAAACATACATTTTTTTATAGATTTATTAACTTCGAAGCACTTTCTAACAAAATAGATGTCAAATTCAGATATGAGGAGCGGAGACAAAATAACTAGTGAAATTTGAGACCGATCAACTACCACCTACGACTGTTTGAGGTTTAAGAGTAAAATAAACTTTCAATATCTAAATTTTAGTGATAGAAAACGTTTGATATCTAACTTTCAGTGAATAAATTGAACGTTTTAAATCTTTAATGACTAAAATAAATTTAAGAATAAAATTTAATAATGATTTACGTAATTTATATGCTTTAATCGACATGAATGTATGTTATCAGTCCTACCACTATATGAGGACATTATGGGTGAAAATGCTTAAAATCGAAGTTGACAATAACAACAATGATTGTTGAGTAGGACCAAACAAAGTTGACATAGAACTCATCCATATACATGGCACCCCATGTGCTCCGCACGTGCCGGAGAGTACTCGAGCTTCGCACGTGCGATCGTATCGTCTCCACACGTACCAACAGACACCACTCATGAACCGATCAAACCCACCGGCCATTGCTTCCACATGGTTGATGAAAAAGAGAGTTTCCACTTGAAAAAGAAGATCATGTAAGGCCAAACATGTCCCATAACCAGACAATGCTCCTCTCCCCTGGGACCCTTTATCTCAATTCTGTCAAACACTCATTTCCCTTCCCCTTCCACTACCAGTTGAAAGATTTGCTTTTGACATGTTTTTCAGGCATATGCCACAGAATCCACAACCACTCCCATCTTATGCATGATGTTTAGGTCTATAGAAAGGCTCCAAGTGGAAAGGAAAACACAACATGGAAACGACATGTTTGATGTTGCAGTTGTTGTTCCAATCTCTATGCTTTATGAATTCCCTTATTAAACTTGTTTTTCCAACATGCCATAGACTTCACCCTCAATTATTCTGCAGCATGGCCACTTAGTCAAACAATAATATCCCACTTATCAAATATTTTATTCACTGCCATAACGAAGAAATATTTTTTTAATAATGTCCAGGAGGAGTTAACCAGTTGGTATAATCAATGGAAAAGATTCCACATTATGTTTCATATGGAAAATTTGATAAAAACAAGTGTGTTAGGACAGGTTTGAACTGATGCTTACCACGGGTGCAAATTGTTTTAGGACAGGTTTTGTGTTAGAGTCATTTTTAACGACATTCTTATGTTTTGTCTTGGGAAAAAAACGTTTGAGGATTACTACCTAACAACAATAATGATGAATATTGAGTACTATTAAAAAAAATTATAAAAATTAAAAATGTAAAAAACTTAATATATAATTATAAATTATTTAAAATAAAAAATTTAATTAAAATATTTTTATATATTATATTTTTAATTTTTTAAAATAATTAGATTAAATATTAATCTCAATCAATTTTAAAAATATAGAACCCCTAAGCATAAACTATAAACAAGAAACCCTAAACCTTATACAAACCATAATTCAAAAACTAAAAATTATGAACCGTAAATCATAAACTAAAACTCAAAAACATAACCATAAACTCAAAACCCTAAACCCTATATAAAAAATACAAAACCATAAACTCTAATACATACCTTAAAACCTAGACAATAAACTCAAAATCATAAATCCTATTCAATAAATCATAAACTCAAAATCCTAAACCTAAACATTTAACCCAATATTTAGATTTAGGGTTTAAACTTTATTGTTTACGATTTATGTTTAGGGTTTAAGATTTTGAGTTTAGAATTAAACCTAAATCATAACCCAATGTTTGAATTTGGAATTTATGATTTAATATTTAGGATTTATGGCTTAAGGTTTTTGATTTTTGGATTTCAGGTTTATAGCTTATATTTTTGAGTTTATGTTTTTTTATAGTTTATAATTTAAGGTTTAGGGTTTCATATTTAAGGGTAGGATTTATTTTTTTATTTTTTAAATTGACTAAGGTTATTATTTGATCCAATTATTTTTAAAAATAATAATATAATATATATATAAATAATTTAATTAAAATATTATTTTAAACAATTTATAATTATATGTTAAGTTCTTGATATTTTTAATCTTTATATATTAATTTAATAGCGCTCAATAGTACTCATCGTTAGTGGTGCTCATCGGTACTCATCGAGTGTGATAGACTCATCCTTATCTTATACGTCCTTTGTGCATCAAATATAAGTGTTTACTATTAAGATGAGCCTACCACACGCTCGACGAGTATCGTTTAGTGCCACTAACAACTAGTACTATCGAACATTGTTAAATTAATTTATAAAAATTTTAAATATCAAAGACTCAAACTATAATTATAAATTATTTAAAATAAATTTTCAATTAAATTATTTTCTATATATTATATATTTTATTTTTTAATAATTGGATCAAATATCAACCTGGTCAATTTAAAAAATAAAAAAATAAACCCTAAACCATAAATATATACCTTAAACTATAAGTCCTAAGTAAATCCTAAACCCTAAATTCAAAATTTGGACATTGGGTTTAGGGATTATGGTTTAGGTTTAGCCCTAAATTCAAACATTAAGTTTATGGTTTTAGATTTAATATTATGATTTATGATTTTAAGTTCTGAGTCTAGAGTTTGTTTAAGTTTTAGAGTTTATGATTTTGAGTTTGTGGTTTAGTGTTTAGTTGGAGTAGGACTTAGGGGTTTGTTTTATGAGTTTGAGTTTATAATTTTGGATATATGATTTCATTTTAGGAATTTTAATTTTTAAATTGATTAGATTGGTATTTGATTCAATTATTTAAAAATTAAAAATATAATTAATATGAAAAATAATTTAATTAAAATTTTAATTATATATTGAGTCTTTTAAATTTTTAATCTTTATAAATTAATTTAATGATACTCAACTATATTCAATCGAATGTTGTAATTTTTTTTACTTATATTAAGGAAGCTAGATAAATATTTGAGGAGTTGTTATTGATTTAGAAGTTCATAAAGAAAATTTTCAGTGTTATTTTTACTTCCCCATCGATGTTATTCGTAGTTTTTTTCTCGTTGTTAACGACAGCATAACTCTTGCGTTGGTCGTCAACTGAAGTGATCTTTCTTATTTTTTTTCTTTGTTTGTTTTTATTTTAAAATATTTTTTATTTTAATTCTTCGTTTTCGTATATTATATTATATTATATTAATTTGATATTCGTATAACAATAATTATTAACAACGATAGTAAGTCGTCTGTCATCTTTCATGATCATGGCGGAACTACCAATATCAATGGATGATCAAATGATGCTTTAAAATTTTTGATCTAATTGTTTTATATAATTTAATAAATAAATAAAATCAATCTATAAATAATTGATACCCAAGTATTTATGTTTTATTCATGTCTAATTTAGGGGTGTTCAAATTCGGATACCCAGGTATTCGGGTACCTAAAGTATAGGTACCCAGAACTTCAAGTAGTTAAAAAATCAGTCCATGTCCCAACTTGGATTTTCCAGACATCCGAATATCCAGATACCCAAAAATTTGAGTAATCGGATACCTATATTTTTAATTTTTTTGACCAGGTACCAAAGATTTTTAATTTTATAACCCGGATTCGACTCGGGAAATGAAGAACTAGATACCCGACTCAGACTAAAATTTTTTTGAATAGTATCCGATATTTATGTTTGAATAATTGAATAATCGATTCAGATATTTTTAAATATCCTTTATTGTCCATGATAGTTGCTTTTGTTCCTAAAAACGTGATACTTAGGCCTCATGTTACATCTTAGCTGAACCTCCGATCACAAGAGAGATGATTTTTAGTCGCTACACAATCTTAATCCCAATAAAATATAATTAAATCATAAAAATATTATTAAAATGATAGGAAAAAGGCTATTAAAAAAATGTGAGGGTCAAAGTCTTCTATTTTATATTTAATTTATTATTTTCAATATTAAATAAATTAAGTATAAAATAATATAAATATGTATATATTAATTTATATAAATTAAAATTTAAAATTCGTATTTAACTAAACGAGAAATTCATATTAAGTGAATAGATAAGAAAAAAAATATATCAAGTTTTTATTACACAAAATATGAATGAAGGGGTAATCCCCCAATTAATTTTTTAAAACGTGGGGTGGGGAGGGACAGTTACCCTCACCTCCGATTTTTTTTTAATCTTTTTTTCTATTTAAATTTTGATTTATTTATGAATTTGTCCTCTCACTTTTAATCATTTACAATTTATCTCTCAACCATAAATTTCAGTTCCCTCCCTAATCCAGAACTCATTTTGACTAAACACGAATTTAAAATTTGTTTTTTAATAAAACACGAATTTAATTTATGTATAATAAATAAATATTTTTTAAAAATTTTATTTAAAAAAGAGATTTTTTAAAAAAAAACTAAATTCCCAAAAAAATTATTGAGTCAATATTGTCGATGCACACAGCTTAAATTCTAATTCTTCTTTTTTCCAGCATTAATGATTAAATTATAATGGGAATAAGACCCCATGTCCTGTTTCATGCGTTTGGATTTTAGAGTTAGGGTACATATTTTAATAGAAATATATAGTTTAAAGTTAGAGGAATCAATTTTTTAATTAAAATATATAAATAAAAACGTGTCGGTAATAAATTAATAATTTTAGTTAAAATTAGAGGTTTGAGGTAATATTAAAAATTTGATCGATCAAATAAATTAATTTAGATATTTAATGAATAACATATTAGAATGGAACTTCTAATTTTAAAATTTCTGCTATAAAGACACTTAATGATTATAAAAAGAATCTCTAATAATTTAAATTTGATATTTTATTTTATTTTTTACCCTCAAGTATTTATATTATGATATTTGTAAATTAATATTTTTTATTTTTATTTTTATATATTTATAGTCATATTTAAATTTATTAATTAATTATATTATATTATATTAAAATTAATTATATAAACAATAAATTAATATATATCTTTCAAATATGCTTAATAATGTTATATTAAAAAATATTTTTATAATTTAATTTATATTATAGATACGAAATATTGATAATTAATAAATTATTCAAATAAATATTGAGTATAATCATGTCCTTATGTATCATTTTGTTTGTTTATATAATTAAACAACTATTAACTATCAATTAATTTTATCAAACACTTCTGTATAATTAACTAATATAATCTGTTAATCAAATCAGTTATCAGCTAATATAATACGCTATCAGTTATCCCTTAATTGTCAAATAAGACAATAAAAATAAAGGTTTGAGGAGTAAAAAGTTTTGAATTTTTGAGAAAAAAATCAATTAAGTTATTAAAATCATCTTATATTAAAATATTTTTATCAATATTATTGTAGATTTAAAGTTTTTTTTAATAAGTTAATGCAATGAATCGTGTCACAATGTTATCATTTAATATTTTCAAAAATTTTATTTTATTTAAAAAATTATAAAAACTTAATAAAAATTATACTAAAAATATTTTTTAAAAAATTATAAATGACATGTGATAGCAATGTAATATATCTTTTGACAATAATATTTAAAAAAAATTATCAAGATTTAATAAATAAAATTCATCAATAAACTTAATTAATTTAATTTATTAATTCAAATGCTTAATTATATAAAAAATTAAAAAAAATTATTTCTTCAAAATCATCTTTAAATCTAAAAATAGAATATACAAAATTAGATGAATTTAAACTCAGGATTGATAAGCCTTAGCCACTTAATTTTTTCTGCTAATTATATTTTTTTCGTTTTTAACATTTTAACTGTTAATTACATATATTTTATTAATTAGAAATTTGAATTTTTGTAATTAATAAAACTATTATATTTGTAAAAAATAAACGAAAAAGGTAAATATTACTCTTTTAATGTCGATAGATAAAGGGATTTTTTTTATTATTTAAAATTACATGATTAGAAGTTTTTAATATATGTTTTTCGTAATTTTATTAATAATAAATTTAAAATAATCGTGAGTCAAAAAAATAACTAAAAAATTAATAAAAATCAATCTTCATGAGAAAAAAAATATTATTTAAGGATATAAATTATTAACATGTATTTTTTTCTTTTATGTTCCCCTATCAAAATTCAACGGTTTCATAATACATTAAATCTCTTAATTAATATAAGACGTTTGAATCATGACGTTATAAATAAAAAAATTGATAGTTCAGTTTTATTTTATTAACCATTAAAATTATATGAGTAGAAGTTTTTAATATATATAATATATATTTCATAATTTTATTAATAATAAATTTTAAATAATCATATGAGTTAAAATTTAAAAAAAATATACTAAAAATCAATAAAAATAATTTTTATAAGAAAAAAATATCATTTGATATAAATTGTCAACATGTATTTTTTTCTTCTTTTACGTTTCCTTATCAAAATTTATTGGTATCAACAACATTTGATTTAACGCGAAAATACATTAAATCTCTTAAATAAAATAAGACATTCAAATCATAACGTTATATATGAAAAAATTTAGAGAAACTCATTATGATAACACTCTCAACCCAAATTACTTCTTTTCAGGTCGAGAGTGGGAGGGAAAATTGTCCCTTCCCAACTTTATTTTTTTAGTCATTAAACTTTTATTTTTATTTCAATTTGGTCATTAACCTGCTATCACTGTTAAATGATTATGTGGATGTTAAAGTATTTTATATAATAATATATTTTGATATTCATATTTACATTCAAACAATTTTATACTAATTTAAAAAATAATAAATTTAATCTGTATTATTTTAATTTGAACCTATTCTAATTAAAGATAATTTTAGATTTTATTTGATCCCTCAATTATTATTAATATTATCTTGTCCTTTATAATCTTAATCCCAATCAAACCCAATCCATTATTTAAAAATTTTATAAACTGTAATTAAATTATTATCATAAAAACGAAAAATTAAGTATAGTTTTTAAAATTAATACTTGAATTTTTATAATTGTTATTAGTAGGGATGTTCATTGTCGGATATTAGATCGGATTCGATCCGATTTTTTCGGATATTCGGGTTTTCGGATTGATGATATAGTGATCCGTATCCGATCCGAAAAAAAGCAGATATCCACATATTCGGATATCGGATATTCAATTATCCAAAAATATAATTTGATTAAATTAATTTTTAGAATTTAAAGGTTGTATTTATAAAAATTTTGAACTTTCGAATATAATAAACAATAAATTACTAAATACAACAATAATTACATTTATAAAAGTTTCAATTTTTAAAATTTTTAAAAATAACAAGCACTAAATTGTTAAATATAACAAGATTAATATTAATAAAAATATAAATTTTTGGATTTTAGGGTTTTCGGATAATCCGAAACTTGAAATATTGTGATCCGTTTCCGATCCGGAAAACTTAAAATCGGATCGGATATCTGATCCAAAAATAAAAATCTAATAGGATATTCGTATTTTCGAATCGGATCAATGAATAATCGAATCGGATCGATCGGATCAATGGATAATCGGATCGGATCGATCGGATCAAATATTTTTGAACACCCCTAGTTATTAGGCCAACCAAAACATATATTTGTTGTTATGCATATTCAATTATACATAATAAAAAGTAAATTAGGTATATTTTTTAAAATTGATACTAGAATTTACTATAAAAATAATTTAATTATTATTTTTTATCGAAACAAATATGACAGTATTAGACTATAAAATTATAAAAAAAAAAACATCACTAAAAGTCTCGTTAAAAACTTTCTTAAACATAAAGTAAAAAATATACCCTCAATAATATTAAAAATAGAACAAACAAAACATTATACGAACATGTTCCACTCCCGAACAATAAATATGTTTGCATTAGACGCTTGACAGAAACAGACAAGACTCATTTATTTGATGGATTGGTTCATATTTCAACTCTAAAATTTAATTTAGTAATAATTTGATTCAATTCGATTTTTAAAGGATGGATTGAGTATAATTGGGATTGGGACAAGATAATATTAGTTATAATTGAGGGATCAAAATAAAATATTAAATTATCTATAATTAAAAATAGGGTCAAATTGAACTAACGCGGGTTAAATTTATTATTTCTTTTAAATTAGGATTAAATTTTTTAAATGTGTAAAGATATAAGATTAAATATGTTATTATACAAAATATTTTAACAGTCACATTATCTTTTTAACTAAGGGTATTCAAACAGTCGGTTAAACCGAATTAACCGATCAAACCGAATTAATTCGGTTATACGTTCGGCCACCGAACTTTGTTCGGTCAATGAGTGGTTAAAGTTTTCTTAAAAGTTCGGATAACGGTTAATTCGGTTCGAAATATTAATTAACCGAATTAACCAAAATTTTATATTTTATATTATATATATTTGTTTTTAGTCACTAAACTTTTAAAAATTAAAACTGGTTATTAAATTTCATCAAATTAATATAAAATTATAATCAAATTTATTAAATTATTAAAAAATATTCATTGTAATTTTTAAATTTATCACTTATTTATAACATACAATAATTAATTGATCGATTTATAATAATTAGATAAGATTAATGGTTGTTTTATAATTTTTAAAAGTTCGGTAGCTAAAAAGACTATTTTAACATTGTTCAATGATATTTTTGTAATTTTTCAAAATTTTATAACAAATTTCGGTTTACCGAATTAATCAACCGAAATTTGTTAGGTTCGGTTAATATATTTCAAAAAAAAATCGGTTCGGTTAATAGTCAAGGATTTAAAAGTTCGGTTAATTCTGTTTTTGGTAATTCGGTTTCGCCATCGACCGAATTAACCATTTGAACACCCCTACTTTTAGCAATTATTAACTATCAATGGTCAAATTAAAATAAAACTAAAAGTTTGATGATAATATTGAAGTAATTGGAAGTTTGGTTACCAAATTAAATAATTGATCAAAATTTAGTGACCATTTATAAAATTTACCCTTAAAATAAAGTGAATGTAATAATTATTATAATAATAAAAGATTAATTATTTTTTGAATTAAAATAAAAAAATTCTAAGATTTTATTCTAAAAAAGGATAATAACATTTGATCATTGCTATTACGGTACATGATATTTTAGACTAATCGTAAATCATCATTGACCAATGTTGACCATTATTAATTGAATATCATAATGTAATAGTAAAGTTATTATGTATAGATAACTACATAAAAAGTCTTTATACTGTGATTACAGTTTTATCGTACGATATTTACAGTTTTTTAAAATTATTTTTATATATTTTTTAAATTTTAGAAATTTTAAATGATTTTTAAAATAAAATAAAAAAAAATCAAGAATCGTCAAATGACAATACTTTAACACGATACAATACATCAACTGGTTAAAGGGTTTAAATTGATAAAATTTTAGAATATAAGAGATTAATTGAGAAGAAATTAAGGTTTAACAAATTTAATATGTTAAAACAACACGATTGTATAGGTGGGTGATGGTGATCGACGGTGAAAGAGTAGCGGAGTAGCGAAGATTGGTGAGTTTATGGATCTAGAGATCTTTAAAATTAGCAATTTGAGAATTAAAAAACTTTAAAGTTTTAAGACGTTTTAAAAAAATTATTTTTAACAAAAATAGACTGATTGTGAATATTTGAAAAATCAAATTTAATTTTGATATAACAAATAAGCTAAATGACTATTTCATAAATAAATTTTAAGGTCAAAACAATTTGACAAGTCAATAAAGTTTTCAAAGTCAAAACAATAACTTCAAATCTATATTTGCTTAAGATTTTTCAAGTCAAAACATTCAAAATTGAACAGGCGTTTCGATATCATCCTTAATGGTATCGATATCGTGCTTATATTTTTGAAGAATGTTCTTGAGTTTTTTCAAGCGTATCGATACGGTTCAAGATTATTTCGATATCATTTGAAACTGTGATTTTTTTTTTTTATTTTGAAACCTTTTCAAAACAGTATCAATATTATTCTTTGCAATTAAAAATTTAATGTAGTATCGATATCACAACTCAACGTTTCGATACCTGGTTATTTTTTAAATAATTTTAAAGTATTAAATGTTTTGAGCGTTGTATGTCAGTTATTCTTTTAAAAGATTGTTGACTAGTATTGATACGCCCTATAGGCGTTTTGATACCAGTTTTGGCAGATTCAAAATGGTTCGATACAACCTTCAAGCTGTTTCGATACCCCTTGATTTAAAGACATACATGTTTCGATACCGTAATCAATGGTATCGATACCTCTTGTTAAATGCATATAATGGCTATTTCTATTTTGGTAGTGTTTCGATACAAGTACCTCGAGTATCTATATTTATGTTCTCAACCACCTCAACAATTAGAAATTAAAGAGAGGGTATAAAATCAAGTTTCTAAAACAGTAACAACTATTGATCTAAAAAACAACATTCAAGCATTCAATCCAACCTCAAGAATTTTATTGCCAAATCTTTGTACACCTAATTTATGTTGCTTCATTGTAATCTTTATTTTCTGAGTTTGGGGTGAGAACATTGTAATTGTGACAAAATCTTCTGTTTTAGAGAAAATATTTTTGTCATTTTTCTTGTTTGTGACCTTGTGAGGTTGAATCAATCTTTGGGTAGCAAGATTGATTCGGTTTGTAACGGTTATCCCTTAAACCGAGAAAAGGTCAAAATCTTTAGTGAATCAGGTTGAAAATCCTTAATGCGAGTTAAGGTAGTAGATGCAGAGCTTATTCGAAGCTTGAACCACTATAAATCTTATGTTCTTAATTTTTCTTATTTTATCAAACCGTCCACCAAAATTTTTAATTGTCAATTCATCCCCTTTTAGCTAATTCCATTGATTGATCAATTCAACAATATCTCTGTACGAACATCAAACGTTTACTAAAGTATGTTAAAATATGCTAAAACGATAGATGAAACAAAACCAAAAAAACAAAAATATATATGACAAAGAGCAAAAATGTGCTACAAGAGAAATTTTTTTTAATATAAAACCAAAAATAAAATAAAAACACAACAAATAAAAGCAATAAAAATAACGAATATCAACGACCAAAAATTAATATTTAGATAATTATTGATCGCCGATCAACTCAAAAATGAAAAAAATAATATACTAAAGCTATTTTAAAACTAAGTTTTTAACCCTAAAACCTAAATCCTAACCTCTCACTCCGATTTTTTTTTTCACTTTTGTTTCCCTATTTATTTATTTTTTAAATTTTTTTTTTATGAATTTGTTCCCTTACTTCTAAATATTTATGTTTTATCCCCTCAACTCTAAATTCTGACTCAGTCCCTGATTGTAAGTAGGGCCTCAATAAAGAGACCTTTGACCTCTGTACCTTATCGACATCTTTGCCAAATGATCCCTATCCGAGCTGCAAAGCATGGTTGGAAGAGGTGCTTAAGTCCTTTCACAAGAAAAGGTTCACACTACTCATCATACTCAGTTGGAGCCTTTGGAATCGTAGAAATAAGCTCGTCCATGAGAACAAGACCCTCTCGACACGACCAGTGGTGGACCATGCTCAACTCTTAATCGTGAACTATGCGGCCGCCTATGAACCTACTAGCATCCTAGTCCTATGTAGTCGAGTTAAGCAATCGATTTGCCCACCCGAGAGCACCATCAAAGTAAATGTGGATGTTGCATTCTTGGCCAACAGGAGGGCAACTTCGATTGAAGTGGTAGCACCAAACTCACATGGCCAGGTCTTCGATGCGAGAGCCTAGAAGCTGCAAACGGCGTAGGTCTAACAACCAGCCAGATTTGGGTGCGTTAAAGTTTCATTCACTCCGTCATTTGTATTTAAAAATATCATGCAATCTATTTATCGTCCGTTTGATCATTGACCCAAATCCGTCTCATCCATCAATTACGGAAAAAACAAGTGAAATGGGTCATAAATGAGTTATACAATGAAAAAAATAAAATTAAAATTACATGTAACAATTTATTTTGGTAATATTTTAGATTAAAATGGGAGAAATTAAGAGAACTAAAAAAAAGTTGAAAATGATTGAGAAAAGAAAACTAAAAACAAAAATCAAACATTGTATAAGAAATTGTAGGAGAACGAAAAAATATTAAAATATAAACCAAGATTAAAAAATAAAAAATATATATACCTTTTTGATTCAATTCCCAATTAAAATCGTAGGAGAAAATGTTTTTAAAATTTAAAAGGTAAAAAAATGAGAAAATGAGTAAATATTTTAGGATTTAATTTTAAAAAGTCTTTAAAATAATTAATAATTTTTAAAATTAATATTATATTAATAGATGGGTGGGTGGATAATAGATCGGATGATAAGTTAAAAAAATTCACCTAAATTCATCATCCGTTTCATCTATCCTCCATTTTAAATGGATGAAACTTATATTTTATTAAATTTTTATTTATTTAATTGGATTGAATGGACCGAATATACTATCATCCATAGGTAATGGCGTACACAGTCGAGATAGCCGTGGCATGTGCCTTCACGTTGCGCCTCCAAATCGCCGTAGAGAACAATTGGTCACAAGCAATCATCGAGGGAGACTTTATGGCAATGGTCGACCGACTGAATGTCGAGAATTTGTACTGTAAATGAACCAACCGTTTATAAATCGTTTCGGTAAAAAATTCGTTTATATTTATTTATTTATTAAACGAATAAATATGAACAAGATTTTTCGTTCATTTAATTAAACAAACGAACACGAATAAAGGGTTCGTTCGTTCATTTATGTTCGTGAATGTTCGGTAATCCGTTCGTTTATGCTCGTTTAGATTTATTCACATATGTCTAAGGGTGAGCATTAGATAAAATCAAGTCGAGTCAAAAAAATTTAAGTTACTCGAGTTGTTAAGTCTTATTTTATGACTTGTTAAAAACTTCCTTGTTAGAGGTTAAAGGTGTTTATTGTTTTGTTAAACCAAATTAATCAATCGAACCAAAACAAAATTGGTTAATCAGTTAAATTTTAGATTTCATATAATGATTAAGAGTTTTTTTTTAATTTTAATTATCGATTAATTTGGTTTAAAACCAATTAATTAGTTGAATTAATTCAAAAAATTAATATTTAACGTATTATATATGTTATTTATGTTCGTTCATTTACGTTCATTTATGTTCGTTCGTTTACGTTTGTTTATCATTAAAACGAATGAACATAAATGAACACGAACAAACTACAATCCTTAACGAACGGACACAGACAGAAAAATTTGTGTTTGTTTATGTTCGTGTTCGTTAATTTGTTCGATTAAAGTTAAATGAACGAACGAACATAAACACACCCTCATTTATGTTCGTTCGATTCGTTTATAACCCTACCGAAAACTCGATAGATCGGTCATTGCCTCACACTTACCTGATGCGATGCCATTCTTACCGATCATGCCAGGCTCAAGGTTTGGCACATAGACCGAGAACCCAATAGAGGAACACATTTACTTGTTCATTGGGCTGTCTTATAACGAACCTTTTATTTTTATTATGATATTTTAAATTATATTAAAAAATTATTATCGACAATGTCATTTATAATTAATGAAATATAATCCATCTTTTAAAAAAACTAACTATCAAGAGTAAAATATACTTAAATTACATAAATATCTAAACAAATCATAAAAAAATATATTTATTGTTTAGGCACTTTTGGTTAAGTCGTATTGAAATTGGATAAATATTTCTCTACAACGACGTCGTTTTAGAAAGCCACGACGTTGCTGATGCTGAGCCACTGGCTTGGGTGATTTCCATTTCTTCTCATCTCTATCCTGGAACTGCAACTGGAGCTGATGGTATTTCCATCCATCTACATTTTGAAATAAAAATTAACATCATTACAGTCTATTTAGCAAAAAAGAAGGAATCTTTGTGTTGGAGGATTGGAAAGAATCAGATAGATGAGAAATCACAGCTCCTAATTCCTCATCCTTTTACTATTTGGTGTTTGAAGAAGAAGAAGAAGGCAAACAACAGCTGTGTATTCAGAAATGGCGTCCCCTTTACTCTCCATATCTGCAGCTCCAACCCCATCTTTCTCTCTTTCCCGGGAGTCTTGGACCCAATCTCTCAGAGACAATATCCAAGCCAACCAGTTCCATCAAGCCATTTCAACGTACGTCGACATGACTTCCTCCGGTGTAACGCCGGATCACTTTGCTTTCCCCGCTGTCCTCAAGGCCGTCGCCTCTCTTCAACACTCGGCCCTGGCAAAGCAGGTTCACGCCCACGTTCTTAAATTCGGCTACGGAGCGTCCTCCGTCCCCGTTGCCAATTCCCTGCTTAACGTCTATGGAAAATGTGGGGATATTTGGGATGTTTACAAGGTGTTTGATAGAATTCCCCAATCACAGAGAGATACCGTTTCTTGGAACTCTTTTATTTCCGCGTTGTGTCGGGCTGAGGACTGGGAGACTGCGTTAGAGGCGTTCAGGTTAATGCTGTTGCATGACGTGGAGCCTAGCTCGTTTACGTTGGTGAGCATTGCGCATGCTTGTTCGAATTTGCCCAGGCATCAGGGGTTACGTCTAGGAAAGCAGCTTCATGGGTTTAGCTTGAGAATGGGAGATATCAAGACATTTACTAATAACGCATTGATGACTATGTACTCAAAACTAGGACGTCTCGATCATGCCGAGTCGTTATTCGAGTTGTTTGAGGAGCGTGATTTAGTAACTTGGAACACCATGTTGAGCTCCTTATCCCAAAGTGATATGTTTTTAGAAGCATTACTGATGTTACGCCGCATGGTTGTTCAAGGTCTCAAACCTGATGGTGTCACAATTGCAAGTGTGCTTCCTGCTTGCTCACACTTGGAGCTGTTAGAACTCGGAAAACAGTTTCATGCGTATGCCTTGAGACATTATATTTTGATCAACAATTCTTTCGTTGCTAGTGCTTTGGTTGATATGTACTGCAATTGCAGAAAAGTTCAAAGTGGTCGTCGAGTTTTTGATTCTTCCATGGCGAAATCAATCGCTCTTTGGAATGCTATGATAACTGGGTATGCACAAAATGAGCATGATGAAGAAGCCTTGATGCTTTTCATGGAAATGGAAGCAGCTGCGGGACTCTGTCCCAATGCTACCACAATGGCCAGCATTGTGCCTGCATGCGTGCGCAGTGAGGCCTTTGTTCACAAACTAGGAATTCATGGATATGTACTGAAGAGAGGATTGGGAACCGACCACTATGTACAAAATGCACTTATGGATTTGTACTCTAGAATGGGGAAGATACAAATCTCAAAGGCTATATTTGAGAGCATGGATGTTAGAGATATTGTGTCTTGGAACACAATGATAGTCGGTTATGTTATTTGTGGGCAACATGAGAATGCACTTCTTCTGCTACATGAAATGCAAAGTGTCGAACAGGGGAGGAATGGAAGTTCTTATGAGCGTAAGAAGAGAATTCCTCTTAAACCTAATTCTATAACTCTTATGACCGTCCTTCCTGGTTGTGCCACCCTGGTCGCATTAGAAAAGGGACAAGAGATCCATGCATATGCTGTAAGAAACATGTTGTCATCAGATGTTGGGGTTGGAAGTGCATTGGTAGACATGTATGCAAAATGTGGCTGCTTGAACACATCTAGGAAAGTGTTCGACATACTTCCCTCTCGAAATGTAATTACCTGGAATGTCATTATTATGGCTTATGGCATGCATGGAAAGGGAGAAGAAGCCTTTGAGTTGTTCAACCGTATGGTCAAGGAAATCAAGCCTAATAACGTAACTTTTATTGCTGTCTTTGCAGCATATAGTCACTCGGGGATGGTAAGTGAAGGCCTAAACTTGTTTTATAAGATGAAGGATGAGCATGGGGTCAACCCTACATCAGATCACTATGCTTGCGTAGTCGATATGCTTGGTCGAGCAGGTCAAGTTGAGGAAGCATATCAATTGATCAATGGCATGCCTTCCGAATTGGACAAGGCCAGTGCTTGGAGTAGTTTGCTTGGTTCCTGTCGGATCCACCAAAAAGTTGAAATTGGGGAAATTGCAGCTAGGAATCTCTTCCTCCTAGAACCCGATGTGGCAAGCCATTATGTCTTACTCTCCAATATATACTCATCGGCTCAACTATGGGACAAGGCAACAGATATTCGTAAAAGGATGAAAGAAAAGGGTGTAAGGAAAGAACCAGGATGTAGCTGGATTGAGTTGGACGATGAGGTTCATAAGTTCATAGCCGGCGATGCATCACACCCACAAAGCGGACAACTATACAAATTTCTTGAAACCCTGTCGGAAAAGATGAGAAAGGAAGGGTATGTGCCCGATACGTCTTGTGTACTACATAATGTTGATGATGATGAGAAAGAAGCTTTGCTCTGTGGGCATAGTGAAAAACTGGCAATAGCTTTCGGCCTTCTCAACACCCTTCCAGGTACCACCATTAGAGTTGCAAAGAACCTTCGAGTTTGTAACGATTGCCACGAGGCTACTAAATACATCTCAGTTCTAACGAATAGGGAAATCATCTTAAGAGATGTGAGGAGATTCCATCAATTTAGGAATGGAAGATGTTCCTGTGGGGACTATTGGTGAAAATGTTCCCCAATAACACTTTTGTTCTCTACAGGAATATTTCCCTGAGGCTCTACACTATCTAGAAGGAAAAAAAATCTTTTTCAACATATTCTGTCCATTCTAAGCCCCTCAGATTTTTAATATTGGGGAAGATGGTTTAAGTTATATATATATATATATATATATATATATATATATATATATATATATATATATATATAACTATGAGTTTTCATTATAAGTTAGAATGATCTGAAAATTATATCTGCCATTGGAGACCATGATTTGTCCATTAGAAGCTGGACTGATGTCATTGCATTTAGAAACAACAGAGTCGATTCCTAAATTGATTTATGCATTTCAACAGGCACATAAACTAAGGAGTAATCTACACAGATGATCATCAAATTATGAGTTTGTTCTTATTTTGACTACCTATTTAAGAATTTATCGATTAGATTATCGAACTTTTAAAGTGTTGTTATTTTGATCATCAGTCGTTAAAATCTTATAGTTAACAAAAAATTGTATAATTACAAGTTTGGATCATATTTTTTACCTATTATATTAATTTAGTCGTAAGTTTTTAATTTAAATAAATAAAAATAATCAATAAATTAGATGATGACATATGTTTTATTTAAAAAAATAATATTTTAATTCTATATGAAATATTAATATAATTAATCATATATTAATATAATTAATTATTTATTAGCAGAGGCGGAGCTGGAATTTAACATTAGGAGGGATAAAAATTTATTAAACCTTTAAATTTAAAATTAATAAGATCGATTTAGGGGTTTAGCATTTTAATTTTATACTATTAATCTCGAGTTTGAATCCTATTAATTCTATTTTTTTTTTAAATTTTAACGAGTAAAAGCTTTTAATAAAACATGCTATCATATAGTATCAATAAGATTGTTGACCCTGCAGTTGGCATGGATTAATTACTATGTGCATTTCCCTCCGTTTGTTTATGTTTAATTAAATAATGATACGTATTTCCTAGTTGATTAAATTTATTAAATTAAATAATAAAAAAATAGACATGTCATTTATTTAGTTTGTTGGTTAATTTTATTTAATTAAATTAAAATTAAATAGATATAATAGGTAAATAATATAGATCAATATATAATTATATAGAAAAAATAAAAAAAATTAATTGTTGTATCATCTCTTTTTGTTAGATTTTAATGTGTAGCGGTCAAAATAAAAGTACTTTAAAAATTTGATTGTTTGATTAGAGGTACTTACTGAGTTAAACAAATAGTAAACAATTCGAGATCGATTTAGTCAAAAACTCGATCAACGCTCAATTTAATATCTTAACGAGTCAAGTCAAGCAAAATCTATCTTGACTTGATAAATTAACGAGTAACTCGTTATTTGTTATAAACTTTTAATGATTTTTATGGCTTATGGTTATAAACTTTTAATGATTTTTATGGCTTATGGTAATTATGTTGCAAAAATTTTAAATATTAGTTGAAAATTCTAAAAAACTTAATTTGTATTATTAAGAAATTAAATTAATAATTTCCCTTTGATTTTTTTACTAAAGTGTTTTTTATTTTATTATTACTTTATATATAAAAATAAAAAAATTGTAGTTTTCATATAAAAATACAATTGTAAGTCAAAATATTGAAATCTTTAAGGCCTTCTCTCATTTGGTGTTAATAGAATTGAGAAATTAAAAAGAATTTTATACTCGAATATTGATTTTATTTTTAATTTTTGACTTTTATTCGACTTAACTCGATCTTTACAAGGACGATTCAAAGATTTAAAGAGGGCTATGCAGTTATTAAAATGAGCCCTTAATTTATATGGTACATTACGTGAATTTTACCCTCAATTTATAAGGATATGGATGTCATCCACCGTCTCTAGATAGAACCGTTGACGATCGTAGATGATGAGATGATTATTCAATTCCAAATTTTATTAGTTGTTTTGTCTTAATCTCTTAATCTGAATCTATCCTTCATTTTATTAGAAAGTACCTCAAAACCCATAAATCAAACAAAATTCTATTGATTTTTCTCTCGTGAATCTTTCTCCTCCACCGTCAAACGAAGTTTAATTTTTAGTATATTGTTTCTCTCATGTCTTTGAAGTTTTTCGATGTTTGAATCTTGAAAAAAATCATTTAGTCGCTGATAAACTAATGTAATCACCGGAATTCGTCCGGGGAGTCGCCACCAATCGTTTTTATCAGTGCAATTGGAACACCAAATTAGGGTCTGCGGAATCAGAGTTGGATCCGGGAGTCTGTTACGCGTAGGGAAGGGTTAGCACCCCTACCACGCCCGGAATCGGCACCTGTCGGTTACATAATATTTTATACGATCGAAAATATATACTCGGTTTAACTTTAAAAGTTATGATCCCGTATTTTTATCAAAATATAATCTGCAAAATGAAAAGATTAGATAACAAAAATAATATACGGAAATAATAATAATAATAATAATAATAATAATTTCTGTTAGAAAACATGAGCCAAATCTGCAAAATAGAAAACTTTAGGGTTAAATAAAACATTATAGGGGTTAAATTGAAACAAATTTAAAAAATATGGTTAAAATAAGCAAAACAGTGACCAATTTGAGCAAAAATACAGACTGAAAGGCTGAATGCAAATGCGTTGAGAAACCAGGGACTGCGCGCGTGATTTCCCCATTAATCCGGGTTATGCGCGAGTCGGGTCTGCTACGCGGGTTCGGTCCACGGGTCACGGGGCAAAACGACGTCGTTTTGGGCTTTATAACCGGTCACCAAAACGACGTCGTTTCGGTTAAGGGTTATAAGGCTCATATTGATCCAAAAAATCATCTATTGTTCATTTGTTTCCTCTTCATAAAATCAGAAGAGAAGCTTTCTCTGGCTCACTCCAAACTCCGGTGGAGATGGCTCGCCGGCAACCGTCCACCGTTGCGCCGGCCGCCGCTACCGGTGGTCGGAAATCGCAAAGGAACCAATTTTCCGACTCTTTTCAATGCGCAGAACCCGATTCCGGTGTCGGAATTTCAAGAATCCAAATGCATGAGCCTAGATCTGAAAGCTAAGTTTCGAACTCCTTTTTTTTACCTTTTTTTTGCTCCGATTTGCTCTCTGTTTCACTCTTTTCGATTCGATATTATTGTTGGTGATTGTTTCGACTGATATGGGATATTTGGATCTATTTTTTGCTTCGAATCGTTGCTTTTCTCATTCCATTTGTTCACCGGTTTTACATGCATGTGTTTTGGGATTTAAATACCCAAATATTACATAATAAAATATGAAAATATCTCTGCATTCCTTTTTTTTAAGATCTGACTTGTTCATTATAATCAAATTTTTGCAGGTTCGAATGGGCAGTGGAGTCAGATCCAGGGCGGTGGGACGGTGGCCGATTGGAGATCCAATGAGGGAGTGACGCGTGGCAGCCACGCGGCAAGCCAAACGCCGCGCGTGGCAGCTACGCGCCGGATCTGGAAGACAAAGGGGCAGAGGCGGCGGCCGGTTGGATGGGGTGGCTAGGGTTCCATTAGGGTTAATTTAATTTGGGTCATTGGGCTTTAATTATTTGGTTATTGGGTTTCAGGGTTAATGGATGTTGGATATGGGTTTGCACTATTGGATTTGATTTTAATGTATGAAATGGGTTATTACAGTTGCCCCTCTTTGCTCATTGTTGTGTAACGACAATAGAGCAAAGATAAAGAATAACCCATTTCATCTGGCATGGTTTAGGGGCTCTTCTTTGGTGAGGTAAGGGTTCTTTTGGTAAGGTTATAGTTCTTTTTGGTAAGATTGGGGTTCTTTTGGTGAAATTAAAATTCTTCTTGGCCACCGCTTCTTCTGTTAGAGCTTTGACTTGATCTACTCCACCACCTTTGTCAACAAAATCCTAAAAACTGATGATCCGTTGGAGGAGACGATCTGGGCTTGACTTGTTGTAAGATACAAAATATGCTTGGTCTGCAATGGCACTGATGTTGTTGCCATCTTCGGAGGAAATTTGATCTTTGTTGCAACGTTGACGGAGCTGCGAGGTCTATAGATCTTGATCCATCTATAGCACTGACGACGAGATAGATTATAACATTTGATACAGCTACAACACCGTCGATAAGATGCTTTATAACGTCTGATCCAACTATAGTGTCGATTCTGATCCAACTGCAGGACTGATGGGGAGGCAACGTCTTTCACTCTGAGGATTCTGATATTAGATTTGACTGCAACATCAACAAGGAGATGAGTTCTGACATTTGATTCCGTTGTAACATTGAAGAAGCAGTGATCTTGGTTCAATTGCATTTTTCCCAAATGCACAGGGATTAACGGATTTGATGTGCCTTTACCGGTAGCCGTTTGCTCCGGGCTAGTTGTACCATTTCTTGGGTACAATCAGGTGGTACCAATTATGACATTGGATTCTTTTAATGTTCTAATCCCTCGACCATTCGCGAGAATGGATTTCGATGGACGTTTGAATGGTCCTTATCAATGCATTTTCCCCAAATGCACAGGGATTAACGGATTTGATTCGCCTTTACCGGTAGCCGTTTGCTCCAGGCTAGTTGTACCATTATTCTGGGTACAATCAGTTGAAACCAAGGACTTAAATCATTGACCATTCGTGAGAATGGATTTCAATGGGCGTTTGAATTGCCCCTTGTTTCATTTTTCCTCCCCTTATCTGTTCATATAAAAACATGTGTATCCTTCAATATGGCATATCGACATCACCTGCAAAAATGCCTGTATCTTCGTATTAGTCAGCTCTTTATTTTTTATCAAACGAATTATTTTTAGGATACTTTATAAAGAAAACTTAATACGTAAAGCTAATAACGCAACAATAATTTAACAGATAACATGATATAGTATCACCGATAAAGACTTGATCTGCACTACATCTGAGGAAGTGGTAAGATCTTCATGAAAAACTGATCGGTACTACATCTGCAGAAGTGATAAGATCTTTATGAAATACGGATCCGCACGACATTTGAGGAAGTGACTAGATCTTCGTGAATAACTGATCTACACAACATCTGAGGAATTGGTTTGATCTTCGTGAAAATTGATCTACACGACATCTGAGGAAGTGGCTTGATCTTCGTGAATAAATGATCTACACAACATCTGAGGAAGTGGTGGATCTTCATGGAAATTGATCTACACGACATCTGAGGACGTGGTGGATCTTCGTGAAAAGTGATCTACACGATATCTGAGGACGTGGTGGATCTTTGTGGAAAGTGATCTACACGACATCTGGGGACGTGGTGGATCTTTGTGGAAAGTGATCTACACGACATCTGGGGACGTGGTGGATCTTTGTGGAAAGTGATCTACACGACATCTGGGGACGTGGTGGATCTTTGTGGAAAGTGATCTATACGACATCTGGGGACGTGGTGGATCTTTGTGAAAAGTGATCTACACGACATCTGGGGACGTGGTGGATCTTTGTGGAAAGTGATCTACACAACATCTGAAGAAGTGGTGGATCTTTGTGGAAAGTGATCTACACGACATCTGGGGACGTGGTGGATCTTTGTGGAAAGTGATCTACACGACATCTGAAGAAGTGGTAGATCTTCGTGGAAAGTGATCTACACGACATCTGAAGAAGTGGTGGATCTTGCTGACGAAGTTGTTGTGTTCATCTATTCCCTCGTGTATTGGAAGAGGAGTGAATTCTATATCACTATTACAAACAGATTCAGAATGTTATGGTTAGCATGCGCTGCATGATTCTAATCCTAACATGTCTGATGTATGCATGCATGATCCTAGCATGAAATGTAAAGTGCATATGTCGATGATTTTATTTTAAAAATGGCTCAATCAGCTGGCCTGGTTGTCTGTTGGAATTCTGTTTCCATGGTTGTGCCTTTTCTCTTTAGGCAAAATATCTGACCCCATTCTATTTGTTGGAGTGACTGTTTTCCTTTTGAGGTGTGTTCTTGGAGAAAAATCTTTTTCTGAATTGAGATTGCTCTCAGTCCCTATACTTTTAAGAATGTCTTTGGAGCAATATAGATAAAAAAGTCAACTGATTGACGAAGCCCAAGTAGCAAATATTGATAGCTACTCAGATAAATTGGCAAGATATGGTGCCCCACTCTCTTGTATTTTGGAGGCTTTTAAGTGAAAGTTCTCCTTGTACCACGGAGCTTTTGCTTTATCTTGAAAAACCCATAAAGAGTAGGTTTTTGACTTGTACGGATAATATAACGTTTATCCCCTATATTAGGGAAAAAGAGGTTGCCCCAGTAAAAGTTCAAATTGATGTGAAGCGAATAATGATTTCTCATGCCCCTTCCTGTGATTAGGAGGAAAAAAAATTAACTTCAACGAGTAATATAGCGTTTATCCCCTATATTAGGGAAAAAGAGGCTGCCCAGAAGAAGTTCTGATTGACGTAAAGCTCACAATGGCTTCTTGTATCTCTTCCTGTGATAAGGAAAATATTTTTTTGACTTCTGCGGGTAATTTTACGTTTATCCCCTACATTAGGGAAAAACAAGGCTGGCCCAATAGCAGTTATAGCCGATGTTCTGTAAGTTTGTACGACAAACGGTAGCTTCTTGTGCCAATTTCTGTAGGTCTCTACCGTTTTTCCATTGTTCTTCTTAGTAGCCTTATTAAGCGGCTTCCACTGCCTCGTTCATCTGTGAACAGTTTATGTTGGATTTGTGATGTCATATGTTGAATTGTTTGTGCACTTCTGATGTAGTTTTATTGTTCAAGTTCAACGCATTATCAGCTAAGATGCTTTTTGATGCTCCATATAGAGTATGGCCAAGAAGAAGTCATCATATGCAGAGATGACCGAAGAACATGGATTTTATCAGTATTCATGTTGCATTTGTGGCATTTTTTTAGCATGATCTATGCTATCTCTTTTCATTGTGAGCTTGTAGTACCCCAAATCTCGTGATCAGCCTACCAATGTGAATATGTTGGTATGAATTCAACATTCAGCAAACACTTTCGTAGACTTTTCGGGAATCATTTTTGCTTCAGCGGCATTTATGTATCGTGGCACCGCCTTATCTTTTCTTTTTCGTGCGTATCACATCCTTATCTAGGATGTGATCACTTGAGTTTCTGTAACATTTCCAGTGACCCTTTTTCAGGTACTCACAGCTTGAATTCCTGTAATGTAGGCTTCATACCCTGTCATATTATCGATGCATTCAGAGTTGAACTTACTGATGAAATGGTTGCAATCATCTTTGGGGGACACTAGCATTGCCCCCAGTACATTGTGCCTGTGAACTTGAAGTCATCGTCAGAGTTCAGATCTCGTGTTTCATCATTTATAGCCTCTTTTTGCTGCCGGTGAGACTTAACAACTTTTCGGATGCGACTTCAAATGTACATCTAGCAGGATTCGGCTTCAGTGGAAACTTTCTTAGTAACCATGGTTCGCTGGTATGTTGCCCCCAACATTTTTAGTAAAAGGGCACTAACTTATAGCGAAAGGTTCCTTCATACATCAAACCTTAATTTCTGTAATTTTCATTGAATGGTTTGCAGTCTTCCTTTTTGGGAAGCGTATGTACCATGATATTTGTGCTTAGTCTAGGCATGTACTCTTCGCCTGTTTTTCTTTTATCAG
Source organism: Abelmoschus esculentus (assembly GCA_035048815.1). Classification (NCBI taxonomy): domain Eukaryota; kingdom Viridiplantae; phylum Streptophyta; class Magnoliopsida; order Malvales; family Malvaceae; genus Abelmoschus; species Abelmoschus esculentus. Next base: position 358,762 of record JAUCBN010000002.1, read on the forward strand.
CCTTAGTAACTCAAAAGACGGATCATAGTCTTGATCACTTCCAGCATCGGACAACTTCCCGAGACATATTTCTTTCTCGATGATGAATCTTGGATCAATTTTGACATCATTTGATATGTCAATATCTGAGAACTTGGACGATTGTTTGCCTCTGAAAGTTCATCATTTGTTTGACATTTGTGTTTAAAAAGAAAACAAGAATGCTTGTCATATGTAGCACAAAAAAGTTCCCTTTCGTTATCGTAGGATGACAAACTTAGGCCTTTTTACAAAAAGTTTCTCGGGCCAAAGTGACAAGAGCATTCTTCTGTACATAACTTAGAAAAGTTCCAAAACAGTGGGAAATTCTTTAACAGTCTGACTGTCAAAGCAGTTGTAAGGTGATTGAGTCCCTCATTCAAGGATTCACGGTCGTATTAGATCCAGCAAAGTCTTCGAATCGTACGACTCCCATTTCTATGAACTTCTCCGTAAGCTTTTTAAAACCGATGCAATTTTCAATGGAATGCCCCACGACTCTGGCATGGTACTCGCATTGGGCGTTGGGATCGTACCACTTGGGATATGGCGGTTGTATGGGATTCGTGTAGAACGGTGATACCACATGTGCATCGTACAGATTTTGGTACAATTCGCCATAAGATATCGGAATGTGCGTGAAGTTCTGTATATTTGAGGCTGTGACTTTTCCTTGCCCCACTGTCAGCGACTTTGAATAGCCGACATTATGAACATTGGTACTATCGACCTCATCATCTTCAAGTACTCCAGTTCGAATAGCGTTTTCAATCATCTCGTCATTCATTATGATGTCTGAAAAGTCCTTTGTGACACCTCCCAAGATTCGACCAAGGAAAGGCTTGTCTAACGTTCCCACAAAAAGTGTCACCGTTTCCTTTTCTGATAACGGAGGTTGCACTTGGGAAGCAACATCCCTCCAGCACTGAGCATATTGTCTGAAGCTCTCATCATGTCTTTTTTGCATATTTTGTAAAGTAACCCGATCAGGGGCTATGTCGATGACGTGACTGTATTGTCTGATGAAGGCTTGGGTTAGGTCACTCCATGAATTTATCTTGGAACGACTCAACTGGTTGTACCATCTGGCTACTGATCCAGTCAGACTATCTTGAAAGCAATGTACCAACAAGGGATCATTGTTGATATAGCCTGTCATCCTTCTGACGTACATGGTGAGATGAGCTTCTGGGCATGTAGTTCCGTTATATTTTTCAAAATCTGGTGTCTTAAACTTTGGTGGCAACACTAGATCTGGGACTAGGCTTAATTCTCTTACCTTCACCACCGGGAATTGGTCGATGTTTTCCATGGATTTGAACTTTTCTTCGAGTTGTCTACATTGGTCCTCGATCTTTTTGTATAACTCGACTTTGTTCATTTTGTCAGAATCAGGCATCATACATTCTTTGGGGTTGCGAATTACCAAACCTCTTGGAAGTGAGGACTTTGTTGGACCGCTCTGTACCGTGGATGCATCAATTGATATACGAGTTTGAAGGAGATTTCCTGAGTCATTCTCCATTGTGCTTGAGTCAATAACCATTCCCTTCTGTTTTTCTGGATCTCTTCCTGCCAACAGACTGGATATCTTTCCGAACAAATCATTCTGAGACTGTGAAATGTGAGCGCGAATATCAGACTGCTCTTTTTCCAATCTATTTTCAAGGTCCCGCTTGATATCTTCGTGAGCTTGCTCAATCTTGGCTAATCTTGTGTCCATTACGCTGGTTTTGCTTTTGGCGAGATGAGGATGTTGCTTCTTAGAATGACTGCAACAGAAATGCCCCTCTGATGTTAGGATCCTGGTGGCAATGATGCAAAATGATATGCTTGTGCAACTAGAATGGTGTCATGATATGCATAGTGCTGCAAAATATTATAAAAAGGTGTTGGTTCTGTACAACTTTGAAAAGGAAGCTCGAGTCAGAACGAAGCTTTCTCTACATAAGGTGGGTCTTGTTCGGCCTTCATCTTCGAAATCTTAATTTTCTGGGGAAACAATGTCGGCTTCTTGCCCCAAATGAAAAAATTTGGTTCGAACATCTAGATCCGTAGATATTCGACCATTTTCTCAGACTGGCTTTAAAACTTCGATCATGGTGCAATCTTAATCTTGAGTCTGGTCAAGGTGGACCTTCCATCATTGTTGGCACAAACTATCTCGAGCTATGTTCTCTTGATGTCACTAGTGGAACCCATTCCGGTGCCCCTCACCTTATCGAGAAAACGGTTCTTACGTGACTAAACCTTTCTAACAATTGTACTTGCATCAACACATTTTTTTGTTTTTTATTAAAATAAAAGCGTGAATGCAAAAAACGAGAAACTTGATAATACGAATATGCGATAATATCTATATCGATTTAGACAAAAATAAACGTGCATGCTTTATGATGCATGAATGTGAACATGACAGTTATATTGTGAAAATAAATAACGAGAAATAAATAACAGAAAATAAAGGGCATAAATAAATATAAACCCCCCGCTCGCTTTTTTTCTAAAAAAAGGAAAACTTATAGGGTGACCCTCTAAATGGGCAGAGGTCCGGCATGACGGCTCTAAAGGCGTGCTTCTAGGGCTCACTATATGCGGTGTGGTTCTAGAAGGTACCCGAACGAAAATTATCATCCTACTAAGGATAATAAATTCGATTCAGGGGGATACGTTTCTCTAAGTCTATGCGGAGACGTAAGTCTCACGAAGACAAAGGGAAAAATACCCCGAAAGCAATTCACCATCCTACACGGAGGTGGAACCTCACGAAGGAGTGGTTTCATGCTCCTACTTAATTGGACAGTGCCCGGGTTGAGGGCTCGTGTAATGAGGCCTGAAAAGCATTTAAAATACATTAGAAAATATTTTAAATAAAATAAATAAAATACGAGATCACAAAATTAAAATAAATCGAATTTATATTTTCGATCATTAAATAAAATGTAACCGATGTTGCGGCTCGACTAGCAAAAATAGTCCTCAGCGGAGTCGCCAGCTGTAATCACCGGAATTCGTCCGGGGAGTCGCCACCAATCGTTTTTACCGGTGCGATTGGAACACCAAATTAAGGTTTGCGGAATCAGAGTTGGATCCGGGAGTCTGTTACGCGTAGGGAAGGGTTAGCACCCCTACCACGCCCGGAATCGGCACCTGTCGGTTACATAATATTTTATACGATCGAAAATATATACTCGGTTTAACTTTAAAAGTTATGATCCCGTATTTTTATCGAAATATAATCTGCAAAATGAAAAGATTAGACAACAAATATAATATACGAAAACAATAATAATAATAATTTCTGTTAGAAAACATGAGCCAAATCTGCAAAATAGAAAACTTTAGGGTTAAATAAAACATTATAGGGGTTAAATTGAAACAAATTTAAAAAATATGGTTAAAATAAGCAAAACAGTGACCAATTTGAGCAAAAATACAGACTGAAAGGCTGAATGCAAATGCGTTAAGAAACCAGGGACTGCGCGCGTGATTTCCCCATTAATCCGGGTTATGCGCGAGTCGGGTCTGTTACGCGGGTTCGGTCCACGGGTCACGGAGCAAAACGACGTCGTTTTGGGCTTTATAACCGGTCACCAAAACGACGTCGTTTCGGTTAAGGGTTATAAGGCTCATATTGATCCAAAAAATCATCTATTGTTCATTTGTTTCCTCTTCATAAAATCAGAAGAGAAGCTTTCTCTGGCTCACTCCAGACTCCGGTGGAGATGGCTCGCCGGCAACCGTCCACCATCGCGCCGGCCGCCGCTACCGGTGGTCGGAAATCGCAAAGGAACCAACTTTCCGACTCTTTTCAATGCGCAGAACCCGATTCCGGTGTCGGAATTTCAAGAATCCAAATGCATGAGCCTAGATCTGAAAGCTAAGTTTCGAACTCCTTTTTTTTACCTTTTTTTTTTGCTCCGATTTGCTCTCTGTTTCACTCTTTTCGATTCGGTATTATTGTTGGTGATTGTTTCGACTGATATGGGATATTTGGATCTATTTTTTGCTTCGAATCGTTGCTTTTCTCATTCCATTTGTTCACCGGTTTTACATGCATGTGTTTTGGGATTTAAATACCCAAATATTACATAATAAAATATGAAAATATCTCTGCATTCCTTTTTTTTAAGATCTGACTTGTTCATTATAATCAAATTTTTGCAGGTTCGAATGGGCGGTGGAGTCAGATCCAGGGTGGTGGGACGGTGGCCGATTGGAGATCCAATGAGGGAGTGACGCGTGGCAGCCACGCGGCAAGCCAAACGCCGCGCGTGGCAGCCACGCGCCGGATCTGGAAGACAAAGGGGCAGAGGCGGCGGCCGGTTGGATGGGGTGGCTAGGGTTCCATTAGGGTTAATTTAATTTGGGTCATTGGGCTTTAATTATTTGGTTATTGGGTTTCAGGGTTAATGGATGTTGGATATGGGCTTGCACTATTGGATTTGATTTTAATGTATGAAATGGGTTATTACAACTAACATCATCAAAAAATTAATGGATAAGTGATCGTAAATGTTTAATGTCTAAATTTCAGTGAGTAAATTAAATGTTTTAAAACTTAAGTGATCAAAATAGGTTTAAAAGTAAAATTCAATGATATTTCACGTAATTTATCATAATTTATAGTAGGGCAGAGATATATATATTTTCTTTAAATAAAGTTTCCCTAATACAAAAAATATTGGATTACTCATTTGAGTAATATAAAAATAACTTACAAATATTTAAAATTTTAATATTTTCTATAAAAAGTATTCGTTCTTCTTGTATGATCTTAAGATGCTAATTTTTTTATTAAAAATATATCTAAATTAGATATTTTTATTTACTAAGTTATAAATTTTATAATATCAAATATATCATCGTTTAATAAAATTAACGAATTTTAATTGAGAAAAAAATTAAAATGAATATCACTCGATGATCGACAGATTAATTAAAATTTGAATTAATCGAAAGGAAAATTCTACAACGGGCGTCGAACACCGTTGAACACCATTAATGTTGAACATTGTTGAACACCATTAAATCAATTAATAAAAATTTAAAATCTTAAGGATAATTAATAAAAGTGTGATAAACTTAACATATAATTAATAATTGTATTATTAGTCCTTTAGATTTTTATTCTTTATAAATTAATTTAATAATGTTCAGTGGTGTTCAACGTTAACGATGTTCAGCGGTGTTCGACGCCCGTTGTAGACTCATCCTAATCGAAATTATTTTTTCTAGTTTAGGTCCAAATTGGCAACCCTCGAGGATTAGGGACCGTTCTTTCCACTTTCAGGCTGCAGCGAAGGAACCGTCTTTGACAGCAAACAAAAGGTTCGGTGGACGAGAACCACCGTAGATCTCTCTTGCTTCTTCTCTCCTCTGTCTCCTCCATCTTTTGGCTTTGGAGGAACACAGACAGAGAGGAAGATCAGAAGAGAGAGTCCCAATCACCCTTGGTCCATGCACCACTGCCTTCTTCTATTCCTCTGAATTATCTTTCCTTTTCTACCCAATTTCACCAGTTGCAGAAAACCCTTTTCTTTTAACTTCATACTACTAGTGTTTTAGAACGAGATGGCTGAACAAAGTTTACAACTTCTTCAACATGGAAACAAAGACATGGTTTTTAGTAGTTCAGGTATAAAGATCGAATCTTGTTTTCCTAACAAGAGAGTTGGTTTCAAAGCTCAGGGGTGTTTTGCAAGTGTTAACCAAGCTGGGATGGGATTTGCTATCTCACCAAACCCTCCAATCCCACTTGAAAACACTGCAAAGCTTCATTATGCAAGTCTCCATGCACAATTTGTTTCAGTCTCCGAGGTTCCTCATCTGTTGTTGGATGATGAACTTGAAATTGGTGAGATATTGGTGGAGAAGAAGAAGAAGAAGAAGAAGAAGAAGAAGAAGAAGAAGAAGAAGAAGAAGAAGAAGAAGAAGAAGAAGAAGAGCGGGTTTGAGTTTAGAATTAAGGTTGAGAACGAGTCATTAAGGAGGCTACTAAGTGGGGCAGTTGCAGGTGCTGTTTCTAGGACTGCTTTGGCTCCATTGGAGACCATAAAAACACATTTGATGGTGGGGAATTGTGGGAATTCTGTGGCACAAGTGTTTGATAAGATCACCATGACTGAGGGTTGGAAAGGCTTGTTTAGAGGCAATTTTGTCAATGTCATTCGAGTGGCTCCCAGCAAGGCCATGGAGGTCTGTGGTTAGAGTTAGACACTTGGTTTCTTATGCTTAAGACTGTGAATCGTTCATTATCTTCTTTCTCGTAGAAGTTGTGACTCAAATTCTATTTTATTCGGTCTGAACAATCTATAATGGTGTATGTACTAGAATTATACTTCACTTTAGAGTATGAAATTCAGATATCCTGGATTAGAATTAGAAAATAAATCTTGGTGTCTTTCTTTATTGTGATCATATATTTATCGTTATCGTTCAACAATTTCCGCAATGAATTGCTTGTACTTCTATTGCCTTGAATCTTGATATGAACACTGATATCTTACCTTGCATCGGATCCTTTGTGCAGTTATCGGCATACGAGATGGTTAAAAAGAAGTTGACACCTGAACATGGGGAACAGTCGAAACTCCCTCTTCCTGCATCGCTCATTGCCGGTGCAGTTGGCGGAGTTAGCTCGACATTGTTGACATACCCTCTGGAGTTGCTCAAAACTCGTTTAACCGTCAATGTAAGCATGAACATTAGGGGAAGATAAGAACTAATGAGCTAATTTCTTCACCTGGAATGTATTTTTACCTGTTATATCTGATTGCAGGAAGATTACAACAATCTAGTCGACGCAATCGTAAAAATTGTTCGAGCTGAAGGGCCGGGAGGACTATACAAAGGCCTTACTCCAAGTCTGATAGGAGTGGTTCCTTATGCTGCCTCTAATTATTTTGCTTATGATGCATTAAGAAATGCTTATAAGAAAGCTTTTAAGAAAGAGGAGATTGGTAATGTTATGACCCTTTTAATAGGATCAGCAGCCGGTGCAATCTCGAGTACCGCAACTTTCCCGCTCGAGGTGGCACGGAAGCGGATGCAGGCCGGAGCCATTAATGGAAGACATTGCCGCAACATGATGGAAGCTTTGATGAACATAGTCGATAAAGAGGGGATTGCAGGGCTATATAGAGGCTTGGGTCCAAGCTGCATGAAGTTGGTCCCTGCAGCTGGGATTTCCTTCATGTGCTATGAGGCATGCAAGAGGATATTAGCAGAGGAGGAAGAAGAAACTCCATGATTGATATGCTTCAAAAGCTGAAATTCTTCAAACAAAGGGGTTAATACTTTTAGATTGTAGCATCTCGTGCTGCAATTATATCTATATCTATATCTATACATATAAGATGAATTTTTCATCGGGTTTTAGAGAATTGTTCCTTGATCTTGCAAGAATTATAAATTTTCTCAATCCTATTTAAACTTAAGGAGCTGAGACGAAACAACAAGTCAAATCAAAGACCAAATAACTATCGTCTACGATTGTTAACGGTGGTAAGATCAAATAACTATCATCTATGATTGTTAGCGATGGTGTCTGATACCGACAAATAATGAACGACATGATAGAGATAAGGGGTGAGTATTCGATCAAGTCAAGTCAAAAAATTTTGAGTTATTCGAGTAGACGAGTCATATTTACAACTCAAACTTTATTTAAATTTTTTTCGGTTCGAGTCGAGTTTAAGAAATTCGAGTTGAGTTGAATCGAGCCGAGTTTTCGAGTTCCTATAAATATTTAATTGTAATTATTTATTAAGTTATAGTACGATTTGATTCCAATTTAAACAACTTTCTCTAATCATATAAGATATGCATATATAGATTTTTTTCATATGTAGCAATATTTCTTTATATTTTTATATATTAATGTATATATATCATAAAAAATTAAGAGATTCATCTCAAACTTAAAAATTAATCCTTTAATTACTAAAAATTTCGAGTTATTCGAATTTTCATTTTACAATTCGAACTTTATTTGAAATTTTTTCGAGTCGAGTCAAAACGAGTCGAGTATTTTCGCCTCGAGTCGAGTTTTTTTCACCCTTAATAGAGATGACTAACAGTTGATAGTTTTTATTTTTATTTTATTTATTTTATATTAAATAATAATAAATATTATGCCATAGGAAAATAATTTATAGTTTTGAAAATATTTAAAGTTGAGTGAACTAGATAATGTCACGCCTGAAACGAGGTAAAGAGCATTAATCCCATATTAAAAAAAAGAAAATAAAGATCTTGAGATATATAAACAGTGACGCTGTACATCCTATTAAACATATCTTTTAGGAAGAAGGTATTAATCTCGTGACAATAGCAATAAAAAGATAGTTGATGATTTGTGTATTTTACCTTATTTATTTATATTCTTCATACATGAAAGTTATATGGTTTCACCTGTCTGTCACGCAAATGCTAAATTAATTATTCTATGATATCTTTTCTGATGAATCAAGACAACGACAAACTTTTCTCATCATATTTTGATATTTTATATATTTAAATTTTTTTAAAATTACTTTAAAACTCGTAAAATTCGATCTAAAAACTAAATGCATAAAATCCCAAACTATTTTAATTTAAAATATTCAAAATTCGAAGAATAAATGTATATTATCCTCTCCTTTCTCTACCTTCTCATTATTGGGGTTTTGAAGAATATATTTCATTGTTCAAAAACAAAAATAATATAAGAGTTTTTTTTTTTAAAAAAAAAGAGTTTATTTTATAATTTTAAAAAGACAAATATTAAGTAACGATATGATTAAGAATTTTACAATTGGATGACTAAAATAATAATAAATCAAAAAATTTAATTAAATTATAAAAATAAACTTAAGTTATCAAAATTAAAATAAAGAAAATTAAGCGATAAAATCTATAATTTACCTTTATAACTTTTATAAAAAAAAATCTTCTATTGTTCAAACTAATATTTTTTTAATTTAAAATTTCTCTAATTTACACACATAAATTAAATAAAATTGAAATTAAATAGATTTAGATAGATATTTTATAGCTGAATCTTCTTGACGTTGTTAGTATCAAGATGCAAGTAACACCAGAATTAGGGGTGCTGATAACAGTTGTAACTCTTTAACATTTTTTAAATTTTATATTTTTCATTAATAATTTAATTATATATTCTTAAAATCATATAATTGTATACCTTATATTTTAAATATTTTTTTACGTCTCGTTAAATAAAATTTTGAATTCATCCTTACGCTGACCTTTATTGTTAATTGTATATCGTGATTAATTTCGAATAATATATATAATGTCTGTAATTACGATAACAGGAAATACATAAATTTTATTAATAATTTGTTTTATTCTATTGATTTATTTCTCATAATTACTTAACTCCCAGCGCTTCCTTGAACTTCAAATAGAAGTCATAAATCTTGTGAGGATGAGGCAATGCATCTGAAACGCTCTGTTTCTCTCGGCACCTCTCCACCCAAGCAATCAGCTTGGGGCAGCTCTCCTGGATGCTGAACTGCCCACTGGTCTCGTAAGTGTAAAACCAGGTGGTGAACGGAAGAAGAGCAACGTCAACGAATCCGATGCCGGCGCCACCGAAGTAGAGCTTGTCGCCGAGCTCAGTTTCCAATGTCTTCAAGCATTGGATGAGCTTCTCTGTCGCTTCAGCTTGGTCCTCCTGGGCTATATAAACCCTCTTGCCAAGGTCATATATCTGCATGCACAGAAATTACAAACGTAAATTATCAAAAAGTTATAAAATGATAACGTAAACGAGAACGAGGTCTGTGATCAAAACACTCACTTGTTTTTCTATGTAATCTGCCCAGAACAAGGCCTGTGATCGGCGATACGGGTCGGAAGGTAGCAGCCGCGACACGTGACTCCATACCTCGTCGATGTATCGAACAATGATCAGAGACTCACAGATGGATTTTCCGTTATGAATCAGAACTGGGATCTTTTTGTGCACAGGGTTGGCTTGTAGGAGCTCAGGTCCCTTGTTGAGCAAGTCTTGTGGCTTGCACTCGTACGTTATCCCCTTCTCCGACAGGGCTAACTTCACTCTCATCGCAAAGGGGCTTGCCCAGAAATCAAGAACAACCACTTCATCTGCCATTTCTGTTAATCTTCGTCGTCGTCGTCTGGAGTTGATGGCTGCAGGTTGAAGACAGTTATATATATAGTTGTTGATTGCAGCAATGATGTCATGGCTTGCACAGAATTTCAGACACTTTGGTTTCTTTTTCAACCGTTGGATCAAACTTCAGAGGCTGCAAGCAAATAAATCCAATCCGTTGCTTCTTTGATGTTGATTTTCCATGGAAATTAAGACTTAAAATATAGCGTAGCATGTTTGAACGAGGTGCAGTCGGTCAAGATGCAAGAGTGGATTAGAGACTAAAACATGGCTACTATGATCCAAAAAAGTAATAATTAAATAATAATTAGGGTCCATGTAGTAGGTGGGAAGTTGAATTCAAAATTTATATTATATAAAAAAAGTCATGTTTAAGTATCCACCGATGATGTACCGTTTGTTTCATTAAAAACTGTTTCGGAAAATGAATTCTGAAAAGTAAATTATATCTTTTGAAAAATTAATTACGGAAACTATTTTCAAGTGTTTGGATAAAACTGTATAAATCATATTTCATTGTTTGATAATTTTTTTTAAAACAAAACTCAAAATTTATTTTTAGTAAATAAATATAATACAAATTTTATCTTTTATTTTTTTTATTGAGTTAATAAAATTATATTTTACAACATATTTTATTTTTATAAACACATTGAGTTAATTGTCTTTATATTTTAACTTGTGCATATTTTATAAGTATAATATTTTTATATTTGATTCATTAGTATTTTTAATGAAACAAACAAGATATTACATTAAAAATTTATTTATTTTATTGAGTTGTTTTTATTATTTTAAAAATTATGTTTTATAAAGACTTACACTAATATATATCCAACCTAATAATCAATAATAAATTATAAAGATTTACGTTCTTTATGATTTTTTCCTTTGTCCAAATATCCTCATAGGAATTAGGGCATTGAATTAAACAAATATTCTTAGATATTGATCTTATTTTAAAAGTTCGAAAACATTGAAAAGAAAATTTAAAATCAAACACATTATAATTATAATAAAATATTAAAATATAAAATAAATTAAAACAATAAATTAAAGGAAAACAAATTAAAATATAAATATAAATAAATATTAAAATATTAAATAAAAATTAAAATAAATAAATTAAAATATAATTAAAATGAAATATTAAAATATAATTAAATTAGAATATTTCTTCGTTTGTAGAGAGAACAAAAAGGAAGAAAAACAACTTATCAAGAATGGATGGGTAAGTCATTTTTCATAGAAACAAGAGTTTTTTTCATTGACTGGAATTGGTTTTCCTTTGACTTTTTTATTTTCCATGAACCAAACAACGGAAAGTTAGGAAAATGTATTCCGTAAAACCATTTACACCAAAACAAACAGACTCCAAGTTGCACGAGCTCTATAGTTCAAATGGTTAAAGGAACAGTTGTTGTTTTTAGAGGTTACGGGTTCGAGCACCAGCGATGATAGTAAAGTAATTGAGCGATCAATGTCAAATGATGGAGATTATATTCTATAACAGATATTACTATAATCACAATTAGCTTGTTCAAAAAAAAGAATCCACCAAGTTAGAGAACTGGAGTATTTTTTAAGTGATTCGAGGTCGAATAATTTATTTGTATGATATTTTATTTGATGATTATTAGTTATATATTAATTATAAAAAAATTATAAGTAATGTTATTTAAGAGTTTAGGGTTTATGTTATAGGGTTTAAGATTTTATTGTTTTAAGGTTATAAATTTAAATTTTAAATTTTAGTTTGAAAAATATGTATGTTTTCATAAATTTTTTACACTTGCAGTGTATCGATATCCATACGTTGTTTAAATACCCCTAATATTTTATTTTAATTTTTGTGATTTAATGACAATTGAGGTCTATAAATTTAAATATTAGATAATTCAAGTTTTATCTCATTTTTTAAATTAAAATGTTTAATAAACCATTAAAATTTTAAAGTTTTATTTAGTCCTTGCAATATTCGATCTTAATTTCATCTTGTTTTCTAATTCTAGCATATAAGACATCCCAATTGTTGTTCAAATGAGACGAATATAAATAAATGGCTTAATAGGCAAATGTGTTTAAACTACAAATATGTGTTATATGTATCATATTCTGAAATTTTTAAATTATATTAAAAAATAAAAATAATAAAATAAAAATATATCATGAAATTTTAAAATACTCTCAAAATAATCTTAAAGTTTTATAAATTCTCAAATTCGACTACTTTCGTTAGCGTTGACCACATTACCAACGATAAAATAAAACGTCCACCCCACGCCGAACAATCCATTTGTTTAAGTATGCAAGAATCAATAAATAATTTTGATTGTCCGTCCTATCACCATTTGTTGTAAATCGTACGAAAGAATCAGTAAATAATTTTAATGTTTAACATGACATCGTTCAATTTAAACATTTAACTAAATTGAGTAACATAATTTAATCACTTACTTGACGATTAAACCTAAATAAATCAAGCATCTTTCACAAGTTCAAGCTTCAACTCACGCTGCATGTTTATCACTGCTGGATTATGAACTGCTAAAGAACTTGAATAGAAATGAATCCTTTGTAGGGTTGTTCATTTGACCAGACTTAATTATTTTGACCCGATTTAATGTCATAAGCTTAAATAATTTTAAAAAATTCATGATTAGATCGAGTTAAATTAAAAGTAAAAATTAAAACGGGTCGATTAGGATTTATGTGAAAAATATTTGATCTGTGATAAAATAATGATTTAATTTTATTTTAAATATTTAATTATGTATAATTGTTATGATAACCCACTCTTTATATATATTTTTAATTATTTTTCTGTTTTATCTAATAAAAATAATATAATATCTTCTCTATATATTTTTAATTAACACTCTATTTATCGAATAAAAGTGAAAAAAATATTTATATCAGACCTAGTTGGATCAGGTTTAGGTTTAGGTTTAGGTGAAAATTTATAAAATGTCGGATCAAATTTAAATTCGAATGAATTTTAATTTTTTTAGGTTTAATACGGGTCAGAAAAACCGACCCATAACCGTCCCTGATTCCAGAAACAGAGTAAACATGGATTTCCCCTTAAGAATTGTGTTTCCAAATTACATTTTTGGGTAAATTATAAAATTCATCCCTCAATTTTCTTATCATCCATTTTTTTTCTTCACAAATCTCAACAATTAAGATTTTTGAGTAAACAAGTAATAATTGGTAGCTTTATCCATCAAAATTTTCATCGACATTTTTAAAATCAGATAATGGACTCTGAATAGGGTTTTGAGATTTAAGTGTAAGATTTTAGAATTTAAAGTTTACGTTTAAAATTTAGGAATTTGAGGTTAAGGTTTAGTTTTTAAGGTAATATGATTCAAGATTTAGGGTTTAATCTATAAACCTTAAATTTTAATTATAAATCTTAAATAATAATCATACACCCCTATATTAGAGAGATTATATCATAGGTCCGGTTCGTCACAACATTCGTGGTCTCAACTAATAAAAACTACCCATTTCACCAATAATTATCTATGTCATTAATCTAATTTTCAGAAAATAATTTTTTTATATAACATGAAAAAAATAATAAAGATTCATTTGTTGAAAATAAAAATGACATGAAATATAGTGACGAAGTTGGTGGTTATAATTACATGGGATCATAATTGATGTTGTAAGCTAGGCTCGTGATATAATTTCTTCCTATATTTACAATCAGTGATGGATCCTTTAAAGGACCGATGGAGGCCACAACCCCTAAAATTTTGGAAATTTTGAATTTTATCACTAAATTTAAAAAAAATAAACTAACCCCTTTAATATTTTGAGTACTGTTTATAAGTTTTAAAAATTAAAATAAATGTTTGTGCTGATTTTCTTAATTCTTAAATTAGGTTAGGTTTGGGTTTTAGATTTTTGGGTTTGGTTCAATAGAAGCTGACCGATTTACTACAAACCGATCCAACCTATTTTCGGTTCAAAAATAGTCTTATCCGGTTTGAGATTCATTCAATTTTAAATTGTTTGTTGGACCGGTCCTCCAATTGGTTCATGGTCCAACAAATTCTAACAACCAGGAATTACACATTATTGAGTCATAATATACGTAGGAAAAATTATTAAGGGAATCACGTTCATCACGTTATCCGTAGTCTTAATCAATTAGAGTCGTTGATCTTAAATTTTTTTAAGGTGAATTATTGCCTCTTTTCTACATGTAATTAGTGGATGAGTAGTTACTTAAAGATCAATTGTTCTGGTTGCTTAGACCATGGATGACGTGATGAACAAGATTCGCCTAATAATCTCTTTATACATAGAGATGATAAACGGGTTGGACGGGATATTTCATTCCTATATTTATATTTATCTAATATTTTTATGTTTATTATATTCTCATCACTCACGTGAATACATTCTCGAATTCATCTTCACACCTATTATTCGATTAGATATTCACCACTCAATTCATACTCGTATAACAAGCAGTTATTAATACCGAATTACGTAAAAACAAGTCATAAACCTTTGTAACAAAGAGTAAAATTTTATTTACTTCATTGATTAATCCAATGCATATATATAATACATTTATCTCGTATAAATTTAATTTTTTTATTTAGTTAATAGTGATTAAAGTAGTATCTGTTCTAAAAGATAATCTAAAGCATATAACATTGATCGTTTAATCATTTTACTACAATTACTGATGCTCGAACCCGTAACCTCTAGAAACTAATATTTAATTTCAAACTATTTGAACTAAAAGGCTCGTACCACACTTACACACTATTTATCAAACTAATATTTAATTTTATTTAATTGAGCGAATATAAAATCCACAAATTTATATTTGTCTATCATCCCTAAATATAAGCTAGGAGAATTTTACCTTTATCCACAAATTTTTAAAAACTATAAATTCATGATATATGTTATAACATGGGTAACTCATACACTTAAATTTTTACAAAAATTATTTAAAATTTTTCGTTTAACCCTTCAGTTTTTTAAAAATTTAAGTTGATTTTCTCAAATTTTTAATCGAAGTCCGATCATTGTTCATAACTCATACACTTAAACTCATATACATTAAATTTTAAATAAAATCTTTAAATTGTTTGTTGGACCGGTCTTCCACTTGGTTCATGGTCCAACAAATTCTAACAACCATGAATTACACATTATTGAGTCGGAAAAATTATTAGGTGAATCATGTTCATCACGTTATATGTGGTCTCAATCAATAAGAATCGCTGATCTCAAATTTTTTTAAGGTGAATCTTTCCTACATGTAATTAGTGGGTGAGTAGTTATTTAAAGATCAACGGTTACGATTGCTTGGATCATAGATGACGTGGTGAACATGGTTCACCTAATAATCTCTCTCTGTATAGGGATAATAAACGGGTTAGACGGGAATTTCATTTCTATCTTTATATTTATCTAATATTTTTATGATTATACATTCTCAAATTCATCTTTACACCCATTATTCAATTAGATGTTCACCACTCAATTCATACCCGTATAACAAGCAGTTATTAATATCGAATTACGTAAAAACAAGTCATAAATCTTTGTAACAAAGAGTAAAATTTTATTTATTTCATTGATTAATCAAATACATATATATAATACATTTATCTGGTATAAATTTAATTTTTTTCATTTAGTTAATAGTGATTACATTAGTATCTGTTCTAAAAGATATTCTTAATCATATAACATTGATCGCTCGATCACTTTACTACAATTATTAGTGCTCAAACCCGTGACCTCTAGAAACTAATATTTAATTTCAAACTATTTAGGCTAAAAGGCTCGTACCACACTCGTACATTATTTATCAAACTAATATTTAATTTCATTTAATTGAGCGAATATAAAATCCACAAATTTATTTTTATCTATCATCCCTAAATATACGCGAGGAGAATTTTACCTTTATCCACAAATTTTTAAAAGCTATAAATTCATGATATATGTTATAACATGGGTAACTTTAAAAAAAAACTATAAATTTAATATTAAAAATAAAATTAACATATTTTATATAAAATAAAATTAACATATTTTAAAAATAAAAAATAGAGAAATAAGAGATTTTAAAGAGAAGGAAGGAGTTATTTTTAGTGAGTTTGGTATTTATGAATTAAAAGAATGTAAATAAATAAAGATAAATAATTTGATTAACAGAACAAATTTAATAATTTTTAATGTTTTAGTGTTATTTTAATTTTATATTATTTATGAAGGTAAATGTCTTACGACGAGAGATGTTAATCACACATCAAAAAAAGATAAGAGAGATTTTGATATATAAAAATCTCGTCGTTTAAAAAAAGAATAATGGACCCATGATATAATGTCTTTAATTTCGTAATTTAGTTAGATTTAATTTTATAAAATTATAAAGTGAAAAATATAATTTATAAAATATATAAGATTATATATTTTTTAAATGTAAACATTATAAAAATTATTTAAAATATAAAATATTATAAAATTGCAAATAGACAAATTTAAATGTTAGAAATTGAAAAATATCTCCATAACAAATCTATGAAAATACACTTCCAAAATAACCAACTAATCAATTATATACCGAAAAAAAAAATTATACCTTTCCGGTAGAAAAAGTTCCCTATGAGAATTCCTTGTTAGGGTAGGTTTTATAATAATTTAAATGAATTTTTTTTGGTCCACGTGTTTGAAAAAAATATTATATAAAAAATTAATATTTAAAAGGAGAAACAAATAAAAATCGTATTATTTTATCATTTTCTATATTTTTCATAACTATTTTATTAGAAGAATAATATGAATTTAATATCGCAAAAATCTATTATTTTAATTTTTTAATTTATTTAAAAATTTAAAATAAACGACGTATACTATTACATAGGGACGGAATTAAGATTTGGGATTAAGAAGGGTAAAACATAAATGTTTAGAAGTAGGGGTCAAATTCATAAAAAAATAATTTTTAAAAAAATTAAATAAGAGGACAAAAGTAAAAAAAAAATCTTGGGGCGATTGTCCCTCCCCACCCCTACATAGCTCCGTCACTGCTATTACATATCATTAAAATTATACAGTATTATATTATTAATTTTTAATAATTTTTTAATAAATATTAAATTTTTCGTAGATTCAACATACAATGAATTATATATTCTTTGAATTTTAATATTTAAAAATTATTAAAATTTAATAATAAATAACCGTATATAATATTAATAATATATACCAAGCGTTGCTTGTACCAACCTCTTGTTGATAGTTTTGTTTTTTTAATACAGAAAGTTTCTTGTCTTGTTTTTTTTATTAAGGCTTTGGATCTTTGAGATCTATCAATGACGACGAACATGGAGCTTTGTTGTCAGAAAGAGACTGTTGCCAACAAAAATTCCTCTATCAACTGGGTTTACTTGTGTGAATTGCCTAAACTGCCCATTCCTCATTTGATTTCATTGTTAGGCTTAAACTAGTCGAGTTAAGTTTGAGTAGTGTTAAACTTAATTTGATTTATTAGGATTTCAAGTTAGAGTTTAAATAATCTTCGGTTCGTTAAGAATTAAAGTCGAGTTTGAGCTTGATTCGAGCCCAATCGAGTTAAGTGTTGACAGATCTTTGTGTCGGACTCGATTAACTCGTCATTTGTCACGTTTCATTTAAAGCTCTATCAGGAAAAAAAAATGATACACAAGTTGTGTGAACTCAAGATTGTTAATTTTAAGATATGTGACGTTAGTTTAGGTTTAGAGATTTATGTTGTTGGGATTAAAATTTAGGATTTAGATTTTAGGGTTTAAACTTATATTTAGGACGTTATTCTAGGTTTAAACTTAGATTTTAGGTTTTAAGTTTGAAATTTAGATTTTAAATTGTAAAGATGATATTATATAACATAAATTATAAGAATTAAAAAGATTTAGTGTATTTTTTTCGAGTAGCTCACAATTTTTTTGAGTCGGGTATCAAGTGACTCAGTTAGACTTGTTAAAAACTAGAGCGGAGTTCAAGTTTGAGTCGAGTTCAATCAAGTCAAACTTTAATCTAACTTTGATCGAGTCAATTCCTTAACTCTTTTATACTCCCATCAATGTTTTATCTTAAAAAATTCCTCTTTAAAAATAAAATTATAAATATAATTTAAAATTTTACAGGATATTTATTAAATAATATTATAAATCTTACACATATGAAATAGAGTATGAAAGAATATATATTATATTCATAGAGAAAATTGTTTAAATTAAAATCAATTTATGTTATAACAATATAAATAATTATTATTAAATTTATACAAAACTCGACTTAAATAAAAAAAATTCAAATAAAGTTTTAGTCATAAAACAAGATTAATTGAATTAACTTACTCGAAAATTTTGATCCGACTTAATTAAATTGAATACTTCTCTCTAAAATTAAATTTAAAACATGTTCGAGTGTCATTGTTCATTTTATAATAACCTAATATTTTTAAATATACTCAAATAAGATTTTGACTTTTCAAAACCGTAAAATAAAGACCCGATATTTTTCTAATCTTCTTAAATAAGGCTTTAATATAATTAAATTAATCAAATAAGCAATTATTTGAGTAAATTTAAAACATGTTATAGAGTTGTTTGAACTTATTTAAAAACATTAAGCTTCCTTTTTAATTGAGTCAAAGATTAGAACCTCATTTAAATATTATTTGAAAATGTTGTCTTTATTTGACTATTTAACCTTTGAAATAATCAAGATTAATAATATAAGAATATTAAAAAAACCCAACGATAGGCCCATTTCCGTCTTTTCACCAATAACCATATAATAATTAAAGTAAATTGTTATACTTTTAATTTTAATAAATATATAAAGTAATTATTAAAATGATTTCAATATAATAGGCACCTCTATGCTTTTAATTATTCAATTTTCAATAATTAATTTATTTTATTAAAATAATATTAGGAGTGAATTGAAAAATGTATAAATATTAGGATCAAATATTTAATTATAACCTTTTTAATTATTACATCATCCTTTCGTTAAGTTTTAATAATATGTGACTACATTAAAATTATTTTAATAATTATATGATATATTTATAATGATAAAATCAATAATAATCCTATAATTGAGTGGTTATCTATGTAATTTACTCAATAATTAGTTCTCCATTGTCCTAATAAATATATGAGTAAACTATATCAAAAGCCACTTAACTATCTATAGGGTTGATGCCGAAATAATAATCATTCTTTAAATTATGGTAAATATATTATTTAATTATTAAAATGGTTTTAATATAACCACTCGTCGTTAAAAATTAATAGACTAATAGCGTAACAATTAAAAATAAAATAATATAATTACATATTTAATCATGTTATCTATACATTTTTAAATTTAATACTAATTTTATTTTAATAAAATAATATAATTAGGTGGTGACTAGGGATGTTTAAAAATATATGATCTGGTTAATACGATCTGATTATTCATTGATCTTATTCAATTTTATGTTTTTTGGATCAGATACGGATAACCATATTTTAAGTTTCGAATTATCCAAAAATTCAAAAAAAATTAAATTTTTATTAATATTAATCTTGTTATATTTAAAATTTTAAAATTTAAAATTTTATAGATGTGAATCTTATTATATTTAGTAATTTTTGTTTATTATATTTAAAATTTTAAAATATTCCAAAAAATAAAATTCGATCCAATATTCAATAATGAACAACCCTAGATACCACCTATTTAGAAGAGAAAAATGTAAGTTAGAACAAAGCTTCCAAACAGGGGCGAATCTAGAAATTTAAGCTTGGTAGTTCACCGATTAGTATAATAATATTTGCAAGTTTAAATATTTGTTTTATCAAAAAAAATTTAGGAACTCAAAGCCATAATAATAATAATAATAATAATAATAATAATAATAATAATAATAATAATAATAATAATAATAATAATAAATTTCATTTAAACAAAAAAATACTTAATAATAATAATAATAATTTCATTTAAACAAAAAAATACTTAATATTTTTAGGGTAAACTACAATGGTAGCCATTATAGTTTCTACATACTTTCACTTTGACCACTCAAATTGAAAAATATTCATTATAGTCAAGAAATTTTTTAATTTGATTTTATTACTGACATTGTCATTTTACATCAAAACGTATTCAATTTTGATTATTAAACTATTATTTTAAGAAAAAATATCACTAATATTATATTTTTTTAATTTTGATCACCCGTCGTTAAAAACTAATAAAATAATAATAATAATTCAGTAGATAAAATAGACAAGAAGCTACTGATGACAAAAAAAATAATATTAATAACAAAAATAGAAAGAAAAATATAAGATTTTAACAAAATTCTATTAAAAATTAATTTAGTGACTAAAATAAAAAAATAATATATTAATAATCATAAATATAATTTATCCAAAATAATGGCAGGGCAAGTGACCTACCATGCACAATGGTAGATCCGCCCCTGCATCCAAGGGGATTTGAACCAAATCCTTTGAAGTGATTAGACAATGAATTAACCATTATATTAAATACATCTTTAAACTATAAAATACTAACACCAGAATATATCTATATTATTTTTTATATTTTTTTAATTTCACACATAATTATAAATTTAATTTAATTAAATTATTAATTAAATTATTTTATATAATAATTAAAATTTAAAATTATAATAAAAGTTTATTTAATAAATTCTAAACTTTAAATAATAAATTTAAAATTATTTAAAAATATATTATAATAAAAATTCATTTAATAAACTCTAACGCTCAATCTTAAACCTTAAAATTAAAATCCTAAACTTGAATATTAAATCTCAAATCCTAAATATATTTATCAAACTTTCCAAAAAATACAATTCTAGGGTCATATCCGTCTTTTCAATAAAGTCCTTATTTTTCTAGTTTTTTACAATTATACCCCTTTTATGAAACTACCCTTCCCCAAAAGTCTCGCTTTCTTCGAATTTTGGCCAAAGTTGTTTAATATAAGCTCTAAGCATTCAAAAGCCACGCCAATGGGAGCAACCCAGAATATCTGGACCGCCATGGAAGAAAACCACGCTAACGGCAATTCAACCGTCGATGACTCAATCCCCCACTCGAATCTCTCCGTTGATGCAGCTCTTTCGTTTCACATCATGGTTCATCGAGTCATGTTCGTATTTTTTTTTCTCTTCTCTGTTTCTTGTTTTTCCCGAAAAACTTACTCGTTTCGAGCTTTTACCTTGTTTTAGGGTTTGATTCTCATTTCATGCTTCGGATCTTCAATATTTACTCGGTTATGTTTAAGCTAAGTGACAGCAGCTGTAACGCACCGAAAATTCGAGTTTGTTTTGGTTTTATGACATTTGGCTTGGTTTATACATATTTGCAGTGCGCTGTGTAAGGATCTGTTTCCGAAATGGGCGAAGTTGAACGAGTCCTGCTTCTCCGTCGAAACTGTCTCAGGCGGCATCACGAATCTTCGTGAGCACTATGCTTTTATATGTTTGTTATATTCTTTTATGCAAAAACTTGTGTTCTCTCTAGAGTAGCGAGTTAAGTTGATTAGAGTTTTCATATTTATTAGATCGGATTTTCGTACGCAATTTACTGTTATTGCGTTTTAAATTGAAAAAAAAAAAAAAGGTCCCGTGTCGAGCTGAGAAACCAGCGTGTTCCGATTGGTTTCCTTTCGTGTCTATTTTATACATTTATATTCTCTGGTTCTGTTTGCTGTTTTTTTATCGATTTTGTGGCAGATTATTCACGAACAATGAACAATTTAATGCAGTGCTAAAGGTTTCTGTGAAGGAAGAAAATGGAGAAAATGTATCTGTAACAGTTAGATTATATGGACCTAACACAGATTATGTCATCAATCGGGAACGTGAGTTGCAGGTATTTTCCCGATGCTTTTGGTACTATTTCTCTGTAGAAAATTTGCCTTCAGGAGAATTGCATTTTTAGTTCATGGGTTTTGATAGGTCTAATATAAAGTGCTAAAACATTGCTTAAAAAGTGTTGCAAAACTTGTCAGTGTTGTCTTTCCTGGCTCTAAACTCTGAATCATCTCTGGAAGTGTTTTGGTGAACTAATCTGTCAATGACTTGATGGATAAGCAGTCTATTCTAGCCAAAGGGAATTTTTATTTGTGATTTCTTTTGATATCTTGCTTACATGCTTGTAGTAAGTAGGTTGGGCAAGGAAATGCTAATTTCAGGTACAATGGGAATTCAAAATATAGTTTTGTGTGTCTTTTGGTGTTTTTTGAACTAAACTATTGTCTATTGCTAGTTATGATGGTTCATCTAACTCTTTTTTTTTTTTTTTTGGTTCCATAACACCTTTCTGTTTGACAACCTTTTCATTTCATTCTAAATTCGTTATCTTAATATTGTGTTTAGGCAATCAAGTACCTTTCGGCTACTGGATTTGGGGCCCAGTTGCTTGGTGTATTTGGAAATGGGATGGTACAATCTTTTATAAATGCACGCACCTTAACTCCATCAGGTAAGCATGAGAGAACTACTCCAGGAGTAGGCATTGCAATGAAATTGTGTTCTCTAGACACCAGTTATTTGGGAGGGTTATACCTGTGAGCATCTTGGTCTCATGTTCTATACTGGTCTGGTGTCACCAATAATAAAGTTCTCAGCCTCTTGAACCTTTTATGGTCCTATTTATTTCATGACTAATTGACTATCATCAATATTTGGCCAAGATGCCATAGTTAATTAGTCTACAAGGCATTGACTTCTGTGGCAACTAATTTCTATCATTAATACTGACAATTGTTCTTGAAATTGAACTGCAAGTTATTGTTGGGCCTGCTAGCTGTGTACTAATATACTTCTTTTTCTTTTTTCTTTTATCTATTTCCCCCCTTGTCAGACATGAGAAAGCCAAAGCTGGCTTCTGAAATTGCTAAGCAACTTCGAAGATTCCATCAAGTGGAAATTCCAGGTTCTGAAGAACCTCAACTATGGGTTGACCTCTTTAAGTTCTTTGAGAAAGGTTTGAGAACCAACTTCTTTTACATGTTTCCATAAGAAAATGAAATGGTCTGTCTTCTGGTTGCAGTGGCTTCAATATTTGTATTCGTTGTTTTGTTTATAGTCAACCTTTTGCATTTTGGAGAGTATTGCTTGTCTAGAGTTTTGACTGATTATGTCTGCAGTATTAGATGTGTATCTAACGCGTGAGGCCTTCTTTTGCAGCATCTTCTCTCCAGTTTGAAGATACTGATAAACAGAAGATATATGAGACAATTTCGTTTGAGGAAGTGCATAAGGAAGCTACACAGATGAAGGTAAGATCTCTTTTTATGGTTGGTTGATTCATCTGGTGTTGATGAAGGGAAGGTGAATAGGTGATATGTATTTCTGATTAAATGTTTTGATTCAACATCAAGAAGTTTATCCCTGTTTATGAGAGTGTCTCTTGATGATTGACCAGGAATTGACAGGCCTTCTCAATGCTCCAGTGGTGTTTGCTCACAATGATTTACTTTCTGGGAATTTGATGCTTAATGAGGAACAAGGTATGTTTGAACTTACAATTTTGAGTTTTTTCACTCTGCTAACCTGCCATCTTTCTTCTTGTCCTGTTCACACTCAAAGAAGGTCCATACGTGTTATTCATGTTTAGGTTGTATCTATTTGCAGTAGACACATCTTGCATTCTACATGTGCTGATCTCTCTCCCCTATTTATCCGATGACATGCCTAGACTGATGTTGGTGGAATATGCACGTGCACACATTTGCACTCATATTTCAAGATTAGTTCAGTGTCCTTATCTGTACAAATTTCAATATTTTGATATTGGATTTGGTTTTTGATCTTTGTACAATCAATAGATAAGCGTATTATTGGTACCGACAATTGAAGCAGCACGGCTGGTTAGGCATAAGATAAATAATACCTACAAACTATTGCCTAAGTGTTCTTAAAGATAGAACACTACGGGGTGGTAGATCTGACAATGTTTAAGTTGTAATACTAGAAGCTTGGTTGGCACAGACATAGATATCAATATGGGTGCAGTGCAGTGTCTTTATCCAACTAAAATTTTGGTTGCTGATATTGGATTTTGATTTTCGCTCTAGATAAAATACATAGAGTAGCAAATATAAGTAATCAAAACTGAACCACACTGCTATTTAGACATGCAGTGTCTATATTTTCATCTAATATGAATACAACCTCTAAACAAGTTCACAGTAGAGTGTGGTATGACAAATATTCAAGGATGTACTATTTGACTATACATTTATCACTGTGAGAAGGTTATTATTAACTTTATTGCTTACTAGAGTGTTAAAAATACTGGGTTGTCGTCATGATAAACACAGGAACAAGATGTGTCATGAAACCAGTAACATAAAGACAGAAGAATGTGATATGGCGTTGGTGCCTAGCTACTGGATGGAAGAATAGTTTTTCCTGTTTACCTATAATTGTTTCAATTTTGTTCGTGACGACTTAACTATTAATGTTGCCATTGTCCAGAAAAGCTCTACTTCATAGACTTTGAGTATGGGTCTTACAACTACAGAGGCTATGATATTGGAAATCATTTCAATGAATATGCAGGCTACGACTGTGACTATAGCTTGTATGTTTCTTCTATATTTTCTGTGTTGCGATTCTCTAGGTTTTCTTGTTGCCATAATGATAAATTCTCGAAGAGATTGGCAGCTACCGACTGATTATTAAACATGGTGTCAATGCAGGTATCCTAGTAAAGATGAACAATATCATTTTTTCAGGCATTACTTACAACCTGAAAAACCATATGAGGTAAGGATATCCAGCTGGTGCGTTTGTGTTTCAAATTTGATTTTTTTTACATTAAAGTTCCTTTTATTAACCACAGGTATCAGAACAAGATCTTGAAGCTCTGTATGTGGAAGCAAATACATTCATGTTAGTTTCCCACATATATTGGGCATTATGGGCCTTAATCCAGGTATGTTCATTCCCCCAACTATGCCTTTTCATTCCCCAGAAACCATGACATTCATCATCTGAGTCCCTCTTTTTTCCTCCTAATCCTAGGCAAGGATGTCTCCTATCGATTTTGATTATATCGAGTATTTCTTCTCTCGGTACAATGAATACAAGAAGCAGAAGGAGGTGTTCATCTCCCTTGCAAAATCCCACTTATCAAGATCTGGAGAAGCATAAGATTGTTATCATTTCGCACGACTACGTGGTGTACCTTTATATGTCGAGCATTTTGATTCCTTCTGTGTTATTGTAAAATATATTCTGTTTGTGATTTGCACGATTATGAGAATAAACCATTTGAGGCGACTGTTGTATTCCTTTCGCCGGATGCGACTGCGGTTAACTGGATCGGATCAGGGTGTATTGTTATCAGATTCTCAACTCTCTGCTGTTCATTAAACCACATGCAGTAAGATTTTAGTGATGAGAGTTGCCACCCCTGCCCTGGCCAAATTATTTTATAACTTGATATGAAAATGAAAGAAGAGAGCTAAACTTCTCAGACTGTAATATGAACCTGACACTCTTTCCATTACATCCTTGTCGTTCCGGAAATGCAAAGCAACAGAGATGCGGTTCACTGCGAAAGAATTCCATTGAAAAAAAAAACTCCAGCCAATAGCTGATGCTGCCAACTATCTATCTTCATGTCAGTCAATACTGTGTTTATATGGAAACTTACGGTGCATTTCGTTCATAAAAAAAATGATTATCAGGGTAATAATTTCTTTTAAACTTATATTTTTATGTTTGATTTAAGAGTACTTTTAACGGGGAGATATTATTCTTTTCTTAATAGTGATTTTTTTTAGAGATGACAATTTGACTTACCGAAGGGTTTTGACCTGATCTGATAATGATAGGTTTTTTTAATTTAAAAAATTAGGTTTGGGTCAGATCAAGTTTAAGGTAAAAAATTTCTAACTCAATCTAATTTAATATATTTATATATTAAATTTATTATTTTTATTATTTTCGGGTCGGGTTGGGTTTAATCGATTTTTTATTAAAACATCAAGATCAGATTGAGGTCGGGTTATAGTTTTTATTAATATTGTATTTATAATATTTATTAATATTGTATTTAATATATTTCTAATGTTATTAATTTTATTATTTAATTTATACGATATTTTTTTAATCTTAAAAATTTTATTAGGTTAATTAATTTTTATATTTTTACTACTTTTATATTTGTTTTGTTATTTAATTTAATTTGGTCGATAAATAATTAAATGTAATAAAAAAAACTAAACCTATTAAATATTTAATATTTTATTATTTAAAAATTAAAAGGGAATTAAGATATATAAATATATTTTTTAAAATAATACTTTAATATATTAATTATATTATGAATATAATTTTTTTTTATAAATTTTAGATAATATAACAAAAATAGTTTTGTAATTTTTTTATGTAAATAATTTTAATTTAATAATTCAAAGTTTAATTTGTTAAAAAAATATCATACGACAAATTGATAATTTTTAGTTTCAATTAATCTTAAATTCCAAATAAACCAAATAAATATTCTGTAAACTAAACACACTCTTAATCTATGCTACAAGAATCGTTTGTTGGCCTCAATGTCTCGATCATGATCTGAGGTTATAGAAGTAGGCTAGCCATAAAATAACACTATTCAATCATCATGACCACTTAAGTCAAGAAGTAGAGGCATTCTGTATGGTTACTATTAGGGGTGTTTAAAACTGGTTCATTAGGTACCCATCAGTTTAATAAATTTATAATGCATATTAAAAAAATGAAAAGGATGTTAAATAATAATAATAATAATAATTGTAATAACCCATTTAATCCAAAATAAATAACCCATATCTTCTAAATACCCAGATCTAATATAAAAACCAATATTAATTACAAACCCAACAACCCAACAGAGCCCATTAAAATACAATATTAGCCCATAACCGGTTAGCCCAGTACCAAGTATTACAACCCATGACCCAAACAAAAATAACCTTAACCTAATTAAACCCTAACTAAACCAATCCCCCTAAACTAACCGGCTGCCGCCCCTTCATTATCACTTTCCAGCTGTCCGCGCGTGGACGCCACGCGCGGCTATTCGAATCGCGCGTGGTGGTCACGCGCCCTCTGATTGGCTCTCCTGGCCGGCCACTGCCTCAGCCACGTGAAGATCCAGTAGCCACCGCCCATGTCCATTCGACCTACAAAAGAAAAAGAAATTATTAGCTCTAATTTTTCCAGACCTAAAATAGGATAGAAATCCTATTTTCTGAATTTTATATGCATGTAAATAGTGGGTATAAATACTCATTCGGTCGAATGTAATACCGGGTTAGAAACCGGAGATAACAAAATCAATCCAACAGAATATTATTCAGTCTAAACAACCACCAATATCGCAAAATTATTCGAGCAAAAAACAGAGACAATAGGAGAGAAATCGCAGCACCAATCGGAAGCAAAGAAGATACGAAATAAGGTAAAAAAAGAGAGGAAAGTTTCGAATACTTAACCTTAGATCTACGACGAAATAGACCCTTTTTCAAAAATCCGAGCCCGTAGATGGATTCCCCTCAGTGAGACGCTTCGGAAAGTAGCCTTCTTTCTTGGTTCTGGTCGCCGACGCGGCGACCGGCACAGTGGCCGGCGAAGCTCCACGGTGGTCCGGCGCCGAGAGCCTCCAAGGGGTTGAGCTTTTCTTTCAAAGCTTTGCATATGGTCTTAAATGAGAAGAAACAAATGAGAGAAGAGGCAAAAAAAAATAAAAATAAAGGAGAAAGTGTTTATATATGGACCAAAACGGCACCGTTTTGGTGCCGGTTCTTAGGGCCCAAAACGGTGCTATTTTGTTCCAGGAGCCCCGAACCAGACCCGGTCCAACGACCCGACCCGCGCGCAACCCGGTAAAAAAGAAAAAATTATGCGCGTAGTCCCTGCATATCCAGCGCCTTCACCCCGCGGCCTTTCAGTTTGTTTGAGGATTCAATTTGGTCACTGATTTTGCTTAATTAAGCATAATATTTTTAACTATTTTCAATTTCATCCTTATTATATATTATTTAACCCCCAAATGTTTTTATTTTGCAGATTAGCCCCGTCATTCTCAAAAATTATTATTTTCAAAAATTATTATTATTTATTAAATATTTACTAACCATTTTTGTTACAGATTCGATACCGGATTCTTATTTTCGATCGTATAAAATATTTTGTAACCGATAGGTGCCGATTTCGGGCGTTGTAGGGGTGCTCACCCTTCCCTACGCGTAACAGACTCCCGGATCCAACTCTGGTTTTGCAGACACAAATATGATGTTCCAATCGCACCGGTAAAAACCGATTGGTGGCGACTCCCCGGACGAATTCCGGTGATTACAGCTGGCGACTCCGCTGGGGACCAATATTTTTTGCTAGTCGAGCCGCAACATCGGTTACATTTTATTTAACGATCGAAAATATAAATTCGATTATCTTTATAATATTTATTTATTTATTTAAAATATTTTACTAACCTTTTTTAAAATTCTTTTCAGGTCCATCATTTTATTAACCCTCAACCCGGGTTTCGTCCGATTAAGTGGGAGCATGAAACCACTCCTTCGTGAGGTTCCGCCTCCGTGTATGATGGTGAATTGCTTTCGGGATATTTTTCCCTTTGTCTTCGTGAGACCTACGTCTCCACATAGACTTAGAGAAACGTATCCCCCTGAATCGTATTTATTATCCTTAGTAGGATAATAAATTTCGTTCGGGTACCTATTAGAACCAAACCACATATAGTGAGCCCTAGAAACCCACCTTTAGAGCCGTCATGCCGGACCGCTGCCCATTTAGAGGGTTACCTTATAAGTTTTTAGAAAGAGAGAGAGCGGAGGATTTCTTTATTTATTTATGCCCTTTAATTTCCGCTATTTATTTCTCGTTTATTATTTATGTTATTTACGTATCATGTCATTATTCATGCAACATGCATCATATTTATTTCGTTTATTATTTATTGAATTTGATACTAATGACATCTGTTTATCCTGTTTCGGTTCTTGTTTTCATGGACAATTTATTTTTATAAAATAAAAAGGTGTTGATAACAAGACAATTGTTAGAAAGGCTCAGCCATGGAGAACTGTTTTCTAGACAAGGTGGAAACCAATCTCCGAATTTGACGATGGTCAGAGGAAACCCAATATCAGAAAGGGGACAGTATAATGGAAGGTGAAAAGACTGACCCCAGCGATTTTACATGCATTGCCTCGACACAGAATCAGTTACAGGAGTTGAAATATATATGGGACCAGTGGGATGATGACACTAAAAATTTGTTCTTCGCTAATTACGGAGACCTACCATACCTGCTTGACGTCAGCATCGACAAAGCGCTATTTCGAGCCCTAGCCCAATTCTAGAATCCCTCGTATAGCTGTTTTACGATGAGAGATGTTGATATCACACCAACGATGGAAGAATATACTGCCCTCATCCAATGTCCGAGATTCCAGTCAGATAAGGTGTATTTTAAACCACTCGATTCGCCTGCTTTCCAAAAAAGGTTATTAAAATTGACCGGAAAAAATGACCAATGGGCAAAGTCCCGAATCAAGGAGAAGGGTGAAACTAAGTGCATCGCCTGGAGAGATATTCGGGATTTGATCCAGACAGAGACTAAATGTGAGAGGCAAGTTAAGATGTTTGCACTGGCCATTTACGGGTTAATCGTTTTTCCCAAGTCACTCGGGTATATAGACGACGTTGTTATGGAATTGTTTGACTATCTCGACAAAGGCATTACTCCAGTTCCCGCCATCCTCGCCGAGACTTTCCGTTACCGCTTGTAGAAGGAGTGGTGAAGGAAGGTTCATTGGTTGTGCTCAACTGTTGCTCGTATGGTTCCATAGTCACTTTTGGAAGCCGAAAAGATCTTCGTATCGGGCTTGCTTCGATCATTATTCACTGATAAGGGATTTGGCATATACCTAAAGACCCGAGAATATCCCATACGACCAGTGGAAGACCATTTTACGTAACTTACGAGAGGGGATATCGTGTGGAAGGCTAGTTGGTTTTTTCCTAACGAGATCATGTACAACAGCGAAGGTTATGATTGGGTCCCGTTACTTGGTATATGGGGGGCAACAGGATACGCGCCATTGATGGTCTCCCACCAGTACAGGTCGAGACAATTCATCCCGGCAACGAGAAGGCTGGCCACGTGTGACTTCCCCTATAAGGGAAGGGACTACAAAAGGGTCGTTGCTGCCATCGCGAAGGCATGGAAGTACCCTTTGAAAATGGAACCGTTTGACGAGAAACTTAGAGTTACTCCGGAGTATCACTGATGGAGGAACCGGAGAATCGACGATGAGGTACCGATTCGAGACTCGGAAGTCAGTATGCCATTAGAGGAGCAACTCCGAGTAAATCCTTCCGACATAGAGATCGTCAGGCAGGACTTTGAGGGAAAATACATTAACATGGAGATGAGGTTATCGAGGTTGGAAAATGAGAAAAACCAACTAGAGTTCGGTATTCAGTCTCAGGAGCAAGAAATGCAGAGACTAAAAAAGGGTAAAAGTAGAGCAGAGGAAGACCTGAGTGACCTACATGGAGGATATAAAAAGCTTCGAGAATCGGCAAAGTACGCGGACCTCAGAAGTTCTTTTGCAGACTGGAAGCTTGAAATCCGTGAAGAGAAAAGGAAGGCACAGTATTGGGAAAGCAAATTTAATGAAGCTCAGAGCCAACAAACACTCGATCAAGAAGAATTGGCTCGAGTTAGAACTGAAAATGTTGGCCTGAGAGATCGGATCATCGATCTGGAAGAAAATCTACAAAGTTATCACCAGAATTCGGCAGCTCAGTTGGAGGTAAGCCGAGAGGAAAATGAGAGTTTGAAAAGACAAATCAGAGAAATAGAGGCAGCTATGCAGGCTTGCAGAGCACAATTGAATTACATGGAAGAGCTATGTCAGTGGGATGAACAACAATGGAAGGCTCGGGTTAACGAAACGCAAGAACAGGTCCAGAACAGAGACCGTACAATGTCCGAGGCCCTAGTGCAAATTCGGGAAGTAGCCGAACATTTACAGACATTAGCCGTCCAGGCTGAAGTGCTTAGCCTGCAATTTGAAGCCGAATCAAACAAGGGCAAAAAGCTCGCATCACTCCTAAAGAAGATCAAGGTTTTGGGAATAAAGGCCTAACAGTATATGTAAAGCGCAGCCCGCCTTGTATATAGAAAGCCTTGTTCTAAAACGAGATTCCTTTTCAAAGTTGTATCAAGATCAACACCTTTTTGTAAAACGTTTTGCAATGTTAATATAACATATCGGTTTGCATAAACATTCCATCACTATTAGTTGCATTCATACATTATCATATTTATTTTTTATTATTATCATGATCCTAATGTTCCAAGATACCATTAATGCAGTAATACTGGAACTTGATCAAATCCAAAACCCACATTTTACCCGATTCAGATCCAAAAGAATGGAAGAAAGACTAGCCAAAATTGAACAAGCTTATGAGGAAATGAAGCGAGACATGGAAAGCAAGTTGGATAAAGCACAACAGGATACGCGTACTCACATTTCTCAAACACAGGATGAGCTGCTTGACAAGATCGCGTAGTTGTTAGCAAGAAAAGAGCCAGAGAAAATGAAAGGAATCGCTAAGGAACAAGGCACAGTAGCCGAACACTCGGAAAGTCCTCTCCCCGCCCAAGGATTAGTTGAAATTCCCAAAGGGCAGACTAGTCAAACTGAAACTCATCTTCAATGAGGGTTGGTAATCCATAATTCCAACGATTACACAGTGCCCGATTTCAATGAAATAGAGAAAGCTAGAGTCGAGTTACCGAAGGAACTCGAGGATAGATGCAAACAGCTAGAAGAAAAGTTTAAAGCAATGGAAAATGTCGACCAGTTCCCTAGAATGGAGACTAGGGAACTAAGCTTGGTACCAGATCTCGTATTGCCCCCGAAATTCAAAATGCCGGATTTCGAGAAATACAACGGGACTACCTTCCCTGAGGCTCATCTGACTATGTACGTCAGGCGCATGACCGGGTACATTGATAATGATCCCCTGTTAATACATTGTTTTCAGGATAGCCTAACAGGCTCAGCGGCAAGATGGTATAATCAATTAAGCCGCTCCAGAATTAGCTCCTGGAAAGACTTAGCTCAGGCCTTTGTACGTCAATATAGCCATGCAATTTACATAACCCCTAACCGGGTCACTCTTCAGAATATGGAGAAGAGACATGATGAAAGCTTTCGACAGTATGCGCAACGCTGGAGGGACGTAGCTGCACAAGTCCAACCACCACTATCGGAGAAGGAGACAGTAATGCTCTTTGTAGGGACGCTGAAAAAGCCCTTCCTTGGTAGGATTTTGGGAGGAGCAACAAAAGATTTCTCGGATATCATCATGAACGGTGAGATGATTGAACAAGCCATTCGCAGTGAAAGCTCGAGGACGAGGAGTCGTCAAAGAAACCCTATTATAAGAAGAAGAAGAATGAAGGTGGAGATACCGGCGTCCATAACGTCAGTTATTCCAAGACATCAACATGGCAACCCAAGGCCGCATCATCGAGCGCGCAGAAGCCAAAGCAAAATCAGAACCAGAAAACAAAAAGAGAATTCACGCCTATTCCAATATCCTATGGTGAACTTTTCAAAAACCTGTACAATGCGCATGTCGTGTCGCCCTTCTATATGAAATCGATACAGCCACCATACCCGAAGTGGTACAACCCGAATACTCAATGCGAGTATCATGCTGGAGCAGTAGGGCATTCGATTGAAGATTACATTGGTTTCAAGAAGCTTATTGAGAAGCTTATGCAGATAGGAGTGGTGCGGTTTAACGATTCTGCAGGAACCACCGAGACAGGCAATCCGTTACCGAATCATGCAGATCCCGGGGTGAACGCGATTGTGGATCAAAACAGCAGGAGGACCAAATCTAGAGTGGAGGAAGTGAGATCTCCACTAAAGTGGGTATGGAAAATGTTAGTTGCCAGAGGCATGATACCCCCAGTATCTGGAGGTATAGAAGACCTTAGCCAATCTTGCCCCTATCATAATACGATGGACCATATGATAGGAGATTGCACAGAGTTTAAAGCTTTAGTGCAAGAGTTGATCAACAATAAGGAGATTGAGTTCTTTGAAGAGCGAGTATCTGAAGCGACGGAGGTTTGTGCTTCAGAGCCAAACAGTTCCAAGAAGGTCCCGTTCTTGGTGATTTCAGAACCCAAAAAGGCTAAAGGGAGTAAAGCTGCGAAAACCAGATTATTTGTTCAGGCACCGCAACCTTTCCTTTTTCATGATCCAAAGAGAGTCCCATGGAAATACGATTGTCAAATCACTCATCACGAGGACCCACTGAAAGCTATATCAGAAGCGGTAAATGATGTGACATTCCATACGAGAAGTGGAGCACAATATGGCCATAAAGGAAAGAAAGACCTGAAAGGGAAAGCTCCGATTGTGGAACCGCCAAGAAACGTTTTTCAGGAACCTGAATCGCCAGTCAACGAGCCGGTGAAGGAGGACGAAATGAAAGAATTCTTAAAGTTTTTAAAGCACAGTGAATATAACGTTGTTGAGCACCTCTGAAGGTTACCTGCTCGTATATTCATACTTTCGTTGCTGCTTAGTTCAGAGGCTCACAGAAATGCACTACTGAAGGTGCTCAACGAGACTTTTGTTCCTAATGACATATCAGTGAATAAGCTCGACAGGCTGGTGAACAATCTGAACGCCAACAACTTCATTCACTTCAATAATGATGAGATCTACCAAGGCTCTACACATCACTACTCGCTGCAAAGGATACACCTTGCCAAGAGTGTTGATAGACAATGGATCCGCCTTAAACGTGATGCCATTGAGCACATTGAATAGACTTCCGATAGACAATACCCATATGAAGGCCTGCAGCACCATTGTACGCGCCTTCGACGAGACAGAGCGAAATATAGTGGGGATAATGGACATACCGTTACAAGTGGGACCTAATACTTACAACGTCGATTTTCTAGTAATGAACATCAAGCCCAGTTATAATTGTCTATTAGGAAGGCCATGGATCCACTCTGCAGGGGTCGTACCATCGTCGTTACATCAGAAAGTAAAATTCATCTTTGACGGAAGACTGGTTACAATCAATGCCGAAGAGGACATTATAGCCTCTATCACAAGTGACGCACCTTATCTGGAATCTGATGAGAAGGCACTTGAGTGTTCTTTCCGATCATTTGAGTTTGTTAGCGCCACTTTTGTTGCCGAGGGAAATAAAATCCCTACACCAAGATTATCCAGAACTACGAGAATAGGAGTTAAACTGATCCTGGGGCGAGGAGCTCAAGTGGGTAGAGGGCTCGGAAGACGCCTACAAGGTCGAGCTAAGGCACCAACCGTCGTCAACAAACAGGACCGCTTTGGCTTGAGATACAAGCCAACTGCGGATCAAATGAGAAAAGAAATTCTGAAAAAACAAGAAAGGAGAAAAGCTCGTTTGCAAGGAAAAGAGGTTAGCTGGGAACCTATGACATTTCCTCCATTTTCCCAGAGTTTCGTCTTTGGAGGAACTATGTATCCAGAAACCGAAGAAGCCGAGCTAAGGAAGTTGATGGGAAAATTAGATATGAATGCTATCGCCGAAGAAGGAAACACGGGAATGTGTCCCGGTAGAATCATGTCATCTACACCAGGAACTACTTTGAACAATTGGACTGCAGAAGAGTTACCTGTGGTTTTTAGGAAATTTTCAGAGTAATGTTCAGAACACTATTGTTACTCTAGCCCGAGAGTAACAAGAAACTTTTGTAAAAGGGCTCAAAACTACTATGTTTATAATAAAATAAAACTTTTTGGCTGTAAAGCTTTTGGCCACCATTATTTTCCATTTTTAACAATTGAATTTTAATTAAATTTCAGATTCTAAATGAGTGTGTTCAAATAAGATTTTATTTCAGGTCCCCAAATATTGAACTATCAAATGACACTGAAGCTGATTCAGAGCTTATCTTCGAAAAGGAAGTGTGTCTAGGGGAATCTTCAGAACTTGATGATGACCAAGACTACGAGCTACCTCCTGACTTGTTAAGACTGATAGAACAAGAAGAAAAACAAATCCAACCTCACAAGGAATTAATAGAAATTGTAAGTCTGGGGAATGATGAAGAAACTAAGGAAGTTAAAATTGGCACGTGTATTACAGCCGAAACTAGACAAAACTTGGTCAATCTGCTCCAAGAGTTCAAGGACGTCTTCGCTTGGTCCTACCAGGACATGCCTGGTTTAAGTATAGACATCGTGGTATATAAGCTTCCCATAAGAGAAGACTGCAAACCGGTTCAGCAAAAACTACGAAGAATGAGACCTGATGTATTGCTGAAAATAAAAGAAGAGGTGAAAAAGCAATATAATGTTGGGTTCCTCCAAGAAATAAAATACTCAGAATGGGTAGCTAACATGGTACCAGTGCCCAAGAAGGATGGAAAAGTACGCATGTGTGTCGACTACCGGGACTTGAACAAGGCTAGTCCGAAAGATAATTTCTCGCTATCTCACATCGATA
Organism: Abelmoschus esculentus; assembly: GCA_035048815.1. Lineage (NCBI taxonomy): Eukaryota > Viridiplantae > Streptophyta > Magnoliopsida > Malvales > Malvaceae > Abelmoschus > Abelmoschus esculentus. Next base: position 394,554 of record JAUCBN010000002.1, read on the forward strand.
CTCTAGTCGATAACACAGCAAAACACTCTCTGTTCTAATTTATGGACGGATTTTCAGGGTACAATCAAATAAAAATGTATCCTGATGATATGCACAAAATCACATTTGTGACACAATGGGGAACCTTTTGTTATAAGGTAATGCCCTTCGGACTTAAGAATGCTGGGGCAACGTACCAACGAGCTATGGTGGCCCTATTTCATGACATGATGCACAAAGAAATTGAGGTCTACGTTGATGACATGATCGCTAAGTCGCGGACCGAAGATGAGCATATAAGAGTCTTGAGAAAGCTTTTCTTGAGATTAAGAAAATTCCAATTGAAGCTGAACCCTGCCAAATGCACGTTCGGAGTTGCATTAGGAAAACTGTTGGGCTTCATAGTCAGTGAAAAGGGCACCGAGGTTGACCCTGAAAAAGTCAAAGCCATTCAGGAGCTATCACCTCCACACACTCAAAAACAAGTGAGAGGTTTCCTAGGAAGGTTGAATTACATTGCTCGGTTCATTTCACAATTGACTGAAAAATGTGATCCTATCTTCCGACTCTTAAAAAAGCATGATCCTGGCGAATGGGACGACGAGTGTCAGGAAGCTTTCGACAAGATCAAATATTATTTGACAAACCCGCCAGTTTTGGTGCCACCAGTGCCGAACAGACCGCAAATTCTATATTTGACGGTCTTCGAGAAATCCATGGGATGTGTGTTAGACCAACACGATGACTCGGGCAGAAAAGAAAAAGCGATCTACTACCTCACCAAGAAATTTACAGATTGCGAAGTGAGGTATTCACCAGTCGAAAAAGCCTGTTGCGCTTTGGTCTGGACAACAAAAAGATTTAGACAATACATGTTGTATCATACAACGTGGCTGATCTCAAAGCTCGACCCTCTCAAATATTTGATGGAGTCAACTGCGCTGACAGGCAGAATGGCTAGATAGAAGATCCTACTATCTGAATTTGATATCGTATATGTCAATCGAAAGGCCATAAAAGGGAGCACCATAGAAGACTTCCTTGCTAGTCGAGCTTTAGAGGACTACGAACCTCTAAATTTTGACTTTCCTAATGAAGACTTGATGTGTGTCGAGGAAAATGCCACAAACAACGGATACTGGAAATTGAATTTTGATGGTGCTTCCAATGCCACTGGTAAAGGAATTGGGGCAGTACTAGTGTCCCCAGAAGGTGACTGTTACCCCTTCGCCAGTAAGCTTGACTTCGACTGCACCAACAACGTAGCAGAATATGAAGCATGCATCATGGGAATCCGAGCAGCCATCGATCGAAAGATTAAACAGTTGAAGGTATACGGAGACTCAATGCTCGTGATTTATCAGCTTCGAGGAGAATGGGGCACCCGAGACCCCAAGTTGTTGGAATATCGAAATTTGGTCCTTGACCTGATCAAGCCATTCTATGAAATAACCTTTCACTATCTGCCACGAGAAGACAACCAAATGGCAGATGCATTGGCAACATTGTCATCCTTGATTCAAGTGAATCAGTCCTCAGATTTGAGACCGATACAGATGAGTATATATGACTCTCCAGCCTACTGCTACAATATTGAAGAGGACGGAAACAACGAATGTCCTTGGTACCACGATATCTTACAATACATAAAGAATCGTGAGTATCCAAAAGAAGCTTCAGAAAATGAGAAAAGGACGTTGCAAAGATTGGCAACTCATTACGTCCTAGATGGCGAGGTACTATACAAAAAGAGAAAAGACCAGATATTGCTACGATGTGTGAATGCCACCGAAGCCAAGATAATCCTCGAAGAAGTACATGAGGGTGTCTGTGGAACCCATGCTAATGGGTTCACCATGGCAAGACAAATCATGAGGTTCGGGTACTACTGGCCCACAATGGAGAGTGATAGCATTGAGTACGCTAAGAGATGTCACAAATGTCAAATATATGTAGACAAGATTCACGTTCCTCCATCACCGTTGCATGTGATGACATCCCCTTGGCCGTTTTCCATGTGGGGCATGGACGTCATTGGGCCTATATCACCAAAGGCTTCCAATGGTCATCGGTTCATATTTGTCGTCATCGACTATTTCACTAAGTGGGTAGAAGCAGCCACTTATGCAAATGTCACCAAACTAGCAGTAAGCAGATTCCTCAAGAAGGAAATCATATGCCGATATGGAATGCCAGAAAGCATCATATCCGATAATGCGTTGAATCTGAACAATAAGACCATAGCTGAAGTCTACAAGCAATACAACATACGGCATCACAATTCTTCGTCGTACCGTCCGCAAATGAACGGAGCAGTGGAAGCAGCCAACAAAAACATCAAGAGAATTGTGGGAAAAATGGTAGAAACCTATCGATACTGGTACGAGAAGCTACCGTTTGCTCTGTTCGCATATAGAACATCAACTAGAACTTCTACTGGGGCAACTCTTTTTTCCCTGGTCTATGGGATGGAGGCAGTTTTACCCATGGAAGTCAAAATCCCTTCCTTAAAAGTTCTGTCTGAGCTAAAGCTAGATGAGGCAGAATGGGTTCAAACCAGGCATGACTAGCTCGCTTTAATCGAGGAGAAAAGATTAAGGGCTATCCGACATGGGCAAATGTACCAAAAACGGATGATGAGAGCTTTTAATAAAAAGGTTCGCCCACGAATTTTTCGAGAAGGGGATCTAGTATTGAAGAAGATTCTCCTTATACAGAAAGACTTCCAAGGCAAATGGATGCCGAATTGGGAAGTACCGTACGTAGTGAAGAAAGCCTTCTCAGGAGGAGCATTAGTCCTGACAGAAATGGATGCCAAAGATCTACCCAACCCGGTGAACTCAGACTCAGTCAAAAAGTACTTTGCCTGAAAGCCCCTAGACACACGAATATACCCGTCAAGATAGCTCTGAAATGCTAGATAGTCAAATATCTGGGGCATCAAAATTTTGTCTTTTTGTATTTTACTGTTATCAATAATTACTTTTTGTTATCAATGAAACTTTTGTTAATAAAAAGTATCAAATTTTTGTGTTCATACATTGTTTCTGAAAACTCCTAAAAGCACAGGAACTAGAAGCAACCTTACACATGATAGTGTACCTTGTTAAGAGATGCTATGAAAACGGAAAGTACATCATCTAGACAGATTGGAATCAGATAATCTCATCTGGTGACGGAGACACAGCTGTCAAAGTGTCAGCAACTAATCAAGATATTTGATCAAGCAATTTCGGAAAAAATCATTGTCATATGCATCTTGCATCTCATACTAGGGGCATGCATGCATCAAGCATGTTAGGTTAGAATCATAAAATGCATACTAACCTTCACATTTTGAAATCGTTTGCAAAAGAATTGCAGATCTTATTACTGCAACAGGTAGTGAAGCAGGAAAACATTTTCCTACTGTTAAAGCACCACAACAGGTGAGTGCGACCTTACCTCAGATCTCTACCTTCATCAGAGAATACAGGTAAGGATCCTTAACCGTTACAGTTGCTTTTTCTACTCAATAGATGAATCACTTGGTAAAAAGTAGAACCAATTGATGAGGACTATTCGAATGTCCATTAAACCCATTTTCACAAATGGTCAAAGAAAATCGATCTCTTTGAATAAACCCAATCTCAGGATTGGTACCAACTGATTGTACCCAGAGTAATGGTACAACTAGCCCGGGGCAAACGGCTACCGGTAAAGGTGAGTCAAATCCGTTGACCCTTGTGCATTTGGGAAAAATGCATTAAGAAGGACTATTCGAATGTCCGTCAAAATCCATTTTCACGAATGGTCAAAGGAAATCAATCCCTTTGAATAAATCCAATCTCAGGATTGGTACCAACTGATTGTACCCAGGAAAATGGTACAACTAGCCCGGGGCAAACGGCCACCGGTAAAGGCAGATCAAATCCGTTGATCCCTGTGCATTTGGGAAAAATGCATGAAAGCGGACAATTCAAATGTCCTTTAAAACCCATTTTCAAAGATGGTCAAAGGAAATAAATCCTTTGAAAAACTTCAATCTCACGAGTGTACTCAAAGAAATAGCACAACTAGCCCAAAGTCAAGGATACCAGTAAGGATGACGCTTCTTCGTCAGTGTAGCAGCATTAAAACTCCGTTAGATCAGGCTTCTTCGTCAGTGTTGCAGCTAAGTATGAGTGACAGAACTCGTCGTCAGATCTCGCTTCTCCGGCAGTGTTGTAAGTGGATCAATTGACATTTCCCATCTCGGCGGCAGTGTTGTAGATGGATCAGATAAATCATGCTTCTTCGTCAGTGATGTAGCTAAATAGAGTGACAGAACTCGTTGTCAGATCTCGCTTCCCCGGCAGTGTTGTAAGTGGATCAATTGGCATTTTCCATCTAGGCGGTAGTGTTGTAGATGGATCAGATAGATCATGCTTCTTCGTTAGTGTTGCAGCTAAATAGAGTGACAGAACTCGTCGTCAGGTCTCGCTTCTCCGGCAGTGTTGCAAGCAGATCAAATGTTGTTCCTAATCCCGTCGTCAGTGTTACAGATGGACCAGATAGATTGTGCTTCGTCAGTGTTGCAGCTTAATCGAGCATCAGAGCTCCTTGCCAGATCTCGCTTCCTCAGTAATGAAGTTGGATCAGACATCGATGCTCATATCAGACCGTACTTCTCCGACAGTGTTGCAGCAAGGTCAAGTCTTCGACAGAAATGATAATATCATCAGCAAGTTTTGTGTCGTCTTCTCCAACAAATCCTCAAATTTTGAAGGTTTTGTCAACAAGGGCGATAGAGTAGATCAAGTTGAAGCTCCAGAAGAAAAGGCGGTGGTCACCGAAAACCAAAACCTTACCAAAAAAGACCCCAACTACACCCAAAGAGCCCTAACCTTACCAAAGAAGAACCCCTAAACCATTCCAGATGAAATGAGTTATTCTTTATCTTTGCTCTATTGTCGTTACACAACAATGAGCAAAGAGGGGCAGTTGTAATAACCCATTTAATCCAAAATAAATAACCCATATCTTCTAAATACCCAGATCCAATATAAAAACCAATATTAATTACAAACCCAACAACCCAACAAAGCCCATTAAAATACAATATTAGCCCATAACCGGTTAGCCCAATACCAAGTATTACAACCCATAACCCAAACAAAAATAACCCTAACTAAACCAATCCCCCTAAACTAACCGGCTACCGCCCCTTTATTATCACTTTCCAACTGTCCGCGCGTGGCGGCCACGCGCGGCTATTCGAATCGCGCGTGGTGGTCACGCGCCCTCTGATTGGCCCTCCTGGCCGACCACCGCCTCGGCCACGTGAAGATCTAGTAGCCACCGCCCATGTCCATTCGACCTGCAAAAGAAAAAGAAATTATTAGCTCTAATTTTTCCAGACCTAAAATAGGATAGAAATCCTATTTTCTGAATTTTATATGCATGTAAATAGTGGGTATAAATACCCATTCGGTCGAATGTAATACCGGGTTAGAAACCGGAGATAACAAAATCAATCTAACAGAATATTATTCAGTCCAAACAACCACCAATATTGCAAAATTATTCGAGCAAAGAGACAATCGGAGAGAAATCGCAGCACCAATCGGAAGCAAAGAAGATACGAAATAAGGTAAAAAAAAGAGAGGAAAGTTTCGAATACTTAGCCTTAGATCTACGGCGAAATAGACCCTTTTTCAAAAATCCGAGCCCATAGATGGATTCCCCTCAGTGAGACACTTCGGAAAGTAGCCTTTTTTCTTGGTTCCGGTTGCCGGCACGGTGGCCGGCGAAGCTCCACGGTGGTCCGGCGCCGAGAGCCTCCAAGGGGTTGAGCTTTTCTTTCAAAGCTCTGCATATGGTCTTAAATGAGAAGAAAAAAATGAGAGAAGAGGCAAAAAAAATAAAGGAGAAAGTGTTTATATATGGACCAAAATGGCACCGTTTTGGTGCCGGTTCTTAGGGCCCAAAACGGTGTCGTTTTGTTCCAGGAGCCCCGAACCAGACCCGGTCCAACGACCCGACCCGTGCGCAACCCGGAAAAAAAGGGAAAATTATGCGCGCAGTCCCTGCATATCCAACGCCTTCACCCCGCGGCCTTCCAGTTTGTTTGAGGATTCAATTTGGTCACTGATTTTGCTTAATTAAGCATAATATTTTCAATTATTTTCAATTTCATCCTTATTATATATTATTTAACCCCCAAATGTTTTTATTTTGCAGATTAGCCCCTGTCATTCTCAAAAATTATTATTTTCAAAAATTATTATTATTTATTAAATATTTACTAACCATTTTTGTTACAGATTTGATACCGGATTCTTATTTTCGATCGTAAATATTTTATAACCGATAGGTGCCGATTTCGGGCGTTGTAGGGGTGCTCACCCTTCCCTACGCGTAACAGACTCCCGGATCCAACTCTGGTTTTGCAGACACAAATATGGTGTTCCAATCGCACCGGTAAAAAACGATTGGTGGCGACTCCCCGGACGAATTCCGGTGATTACAATAATATAGTATTAATATTAAATTTATTAGACCGTTGGATACCTATTGAACTGGTTTTAAACACCCTTAATTACAATAACGGTATTCACTCATCCTGACCACTTAACTAACACCTAAATCTCACAAATCAGATTACAAAAACAATCTATGAGTTATGACTGCTCTAAACCACACCAAGTTCCAATTGGATCCACTGACTTACCTTCTGATTGGAGTGCCTACTTAGGCTAGGATATCACCAAAGTAGATTATGAACAATGCTGAAGCAACTTATACAACATTCTCAGTCCAAGTTGTACTGCTCAGAGTTGGTGATGACAAAGGCCGTAACCTAGAAACATGCATCATCTTTAAGGAAAACCCTAAACCCTAAATTTTAAACTTTAAATTAAATTTGATTAAGCGTTGATGGCCGATTGGTCAGAACTGCTCAACTGCTCTCATCCTTTTTCTTTGGGTTTCGAGTTTAAGATCCAACGAACATCCATTCTCCTAGAGTCTCCCCTTCCTCCTCTAGGTAGAAATAAAAGTAAACATGAACCATCTAGCCTCATCGGTTAAAGGAACGGTTGTTGTTTTTGGAGGTCATGGGTTCGAACACCAATAATACCAGCATAGTGATTGAGCGATCAATGTCCAATGGTTGAGAGTATACTCTAGAACAGATACTATAACCACTGTAGCTGAATAAAAAAAATAGAAATAAAAGTAAGCTTAGCCAAGATATAAAAAAAAAAAAACACTTATATTAAACCCCTCCAAATTCTAAATTAAACCCACTTATGAAATATAAGTTTTACATTACAAAGAAAGCAATGGAACATTATCTCAAACTTTCATACCCAAATTACATTACCAAGAAAGCTCTTGGAAAATAAAAGAAAACAATGCCTCTATATAACAAAATCCCATGAAACATAAGCTGTCGAAAACAAACCAAAACACACAAGTTTAAGGTTTGTGCCCTCTCAAACACATGTTCTCAATTGGAATTCTGCCCGATGTGGGAATCCAACACAAATAAATAAAATAAAACAAACACACAGATAAATGAACTTCCATGTTGTACATACTCAATACTTAACGTTTGTTTGATCTTCTCTTCTTTGCCCCTCCCGGTTTACCAAACCCCCCACAAAATCCACAACCGGAGACCTTCGGAGAAGGAGGATCGAAATTAGGTGGCGGCGCCTTCATCGCCGTCCGGTACATGTTCCCATCGCCTCCATTGGATCGGCTACGTCGGTTGTTAATGTTCATTTGGTTTACGTCTCCCGATAAAACCTTGTCATCCCATATCAATCCAGACGACCCTTGTCGCCGGAACGACGTCGTAGACCTTTGCAAACCACTTTGCTCCATCCCTTGAACTATGATTGGTGGTGTTTGTAAAGGATTCAAAGCTCTTGGAGTCCAAAGGAACGTTTTCTCCTATGTATTTATAGAATAATTATGACATGAGAAAATGACAAAGGGACATAGAAAAGTTCATAGGATGATGTCTAGATGTGTGTAAGAATGGGGATTTTGATGAGCTTAATTTCCTCCATTTTTTTGCAAACTTTAAGGGCTTGGAATCGATGGTTTTGGACCAAAAAAATGTTTTTTACCTTGATCTAAAAATTGGAATATGAATGGCGGCAGGCTTATACAAGTATTAAACGATAAAAGAATTAAATAATTAACATTCATGATACCAATAAGTGGTATTTATAGAAAAAACGGTTAATAATTTTGTTATAATTATCTTAAAATCATTTAAAAATAATAATTTATATTTATCTTCTGCCGTTAGAGTTATTTTAAGAAAAATTTATCTCTAATTGATTTATTTTTTTATTTTGTTTAATCGTTGATATCAGTTTTAGTGTTGATTATCGATTGTTGATAATCTTTTTTACTAGTTTTTATTATATCATATTTGTGTTTTTATCTATTTTTTATTAAAATAGATTTTGTCTTTGTAACATGTTTGTCTTTATCTTATGGAATGTCTTTTTCTATCTCGTGACATTTTTTTGTATTTATTGATGACCGTTTAAGTATTTTTCTTATTTTTTTTAATTTTTAAAGGTTAGATTTGACATCGCCTCGACTGATTAAGATGACGCTTATTTAATTATCTTGTTGATTTTTCTGCTTTTGACTCTCAATTGGATTTAGATACGCGATTTGTGCTACGTTTATTTACGATTTTCTCATGAAGCTCAACTTTGATTTGCGGTTGTTAGAAATATCTTAATAGTTTAATCTTCTTTTATGATTCATTTATCGATATAGTTAAATTTATTTATATCTATCTTTTGTTCGGGGTCTTTTTAATAGGGATTTTAACATTTTTTATTACATGATTTTTGTATGATCTAAGTGGTTAAATTCTTATGTCATTGGCTATTGATAGTATTCATATCATATGTTTAATTTACCTTTATGATTGTAAATCATCACTGTAATTTAGATATTTTCTCCATTTTTAATAAAACTAACAATTTTAATAAAAAATGGTACGATACTAATAACTATTTGATCTAGTAGAATGAGACATCAAATCTCTTTAAGCAAGAACAAAAAATTAAATTTTGGCATGTGAAATGGGCAATGGGTTGAGAGATTCGTCCCATACTAAATGTTTACAATATATAATCCAAATTAATCAGTCAAAAATTAAATATCGATAGTTAAATCAAAATAATTAGTATAAATAATATTTTCTTTTCCTTTAACCCTAGTCACTTTTTTAATTTTCTTTCAACCATAGTTGCTTGCTTTTTTTATTTAATCAACCACGACATTAATTTTTGTATTGATTGTTCATTATCAATGTTTGCAGGGCGGTTCAAAGATTTTGAAAGCCCTATACAATATATTAAAATGTGGCTCTTAAAAGCAATTGTTCATAACCCTCACTAATTTTAAAAATATGGTCCTTAAAAGTAATTATCCTTTTTAGGGGACCCTGAGCGGTCATTTCTATTACGATTATCCATAACCTCACTGATTCTACAAAGCAATAGTAATAGAAATAATCAGTAATATTCTATAATCAATTGTCACATTTAGGAAACAATTATAAATTATATTTCTTAAGAATATTTTCAAAAATTTTATAATAAATTTTGAGATTAACATATCTAATGAATGTTTTTTTATCAAAATTTTAGGGTCCTATTTTTTAGGAGGCCTTGTGCGGTCGCTTCTACTGCGTATGTCCAGAACCCCACTGCATGTTTGAGGTGTGAATCCTTTCCCACACATAATTAACTCTCGAACTTAAAAGATTAAAAAAAATTATTTATCTTTTATGTCTGATCTACCTTATCCAAGTGATGAATGACAAAACTCATTTTTTATTTATTTCAAATGGGATACACCGAATTTTAATTACTTGCTATAATTATATAATAACTCTATTTTAAACTTTAATTTGTGAGTTAACTACTTTTAATTATATATTTTTAAATAGAACTTTCATGTAATGTTTTGAAATATTTAATTAGGATTTAAATATTCAAACTTGGATTTATAAAAATGGTTTTATGTAGGATGTCGAAAATTTTATGGTAGTGAGTTGCGCTTAAGGTTAAAACGTGATATTCGTATCAGTGATATTGTATGATTTGATTAGCGGATTATATTATTTGATTGTATAAAAATATTTGATAAAATTAATTGATAGTCGATAGTTGTTTGATTATTTAAATAAGTAAAACAACATATAAAAATATAATTATATTTTATACTAGATTTAATTATTTATTTGTTATCGCTTTTGTATGTTAATTAGATTATAAAAATATTTTTTAATACAATATTAAATATATTTGAAGGATTTATATATTAATTTATTATTATACAGTTATTTTTAATAGAATTTAATTAATTATAAAATATAAATGTGTAAATAAAAAGAAAAGGTATTAGTTTACTAATATCATAATATAAAAAAGTAATGGTGAAGAATTAAAATAGAAAAATATTAAATTCAGGTTATTTGAAGATTATTTATAATTTTTAAGAGTAAAATAATCTTTATAATTCTTATATTAAAATTTTTAATTTCAAAAATCTCTTATTAACAACTTTTCAAAATTATAAGTTTCACTACAATCAGCTATTTTATTCTATTATTTATCAAACATTTAAATTAATAGATTTAATCAATCAAATTTTTAATATTAACTCGAACCTTTAATTTTGTTTCAAACCGGGTGGTCATATATTTTTTTTTAATAATTTTGTGTAAAAAAGTAGATGTTGTTCCATAAAGTAGCGTAGTTTTGGATAGGATTGAGCATAGTTAACCGTAAAATCAAAAATTAATCCGAATCAGATGTTTGGATGGTTTAGGGTTTATAAGTTTACGAGCAATGGTTAATCGAATTGAATTGAATTTAAATTTTTAATTAATTTATAATTACTTTTATAAAATTAAAATATATATTTTATACTTAAAATATTATAAATATATTTTAGTAATTATTTTTTATTTTAAAAAGTAAATTTTTAATAAATATTTAATGAAGAACATTTTAAAACTTTACTTTTTAATTTAAAAAAGTTATTTTATTAAAATAAATATAAAATTTTAAAAATTAACCTTCATATAAAATTGAGATTAATCAAATAAAAACCAATAATTACTAAAATAGCTTATTAAATTAAACCGAACCAAACCCCTAAGTTTTGGATATGGTTATATAACGACCAACGGAATTTCGAAAACATCCTCAACGCTCTTATCTCGAAAGAAAAGAGACAAGAATGGCATTGGCAACAACTTCTTCAGTTCCCGTATCTGCTTTCCCTCTCCATCTCCTCCCTTGTTCAGATCCTCCCTACAAGCTCATCCAAACTCACCCATCTCTATCCCTACTCTCAAAATGCAAATCCATCCAAACCCTAAGACAAGTACACTCCCATTTCATCAAAACCGGTCTCCACCACACACAGTTTGCTCTCAGCAAGCTCATAGAATTCTGCGCCGTTTCACCCTCAGGTGACTTGCCTTACGCCCTTTCACTCTTCGAATCAATTCACGAACCTAATCAAGTTATCTGGAACACGATGATTAGAGGGCTTTCTTTGAGTTCATCCCCTGAACTCGCCTTGGAATTCTATGTTAAAATGATCGGGTCTGGTGTTGTCCCAAATTCTTATACTTTTCCTTTCGTTTTGAAGTCTTGCGTGAAAATGGATGGTACCCAGGTTGGGAGACAGGTTCATGGACAAGTTATGAAGCTTGGGCTTCAGTCTGATGCCTTTGTTCATACTTCCCTGATTAATATGTATGCTCAAAGTAGTGAACTGGGTAATGCGCGCTTGGTGTTTGATAAAAGTCCTTTGAGAGATGCGGTCTCTTACACAGCGTTGATAACTGGGTATATTTCTATCGGTTATATGGAAAGTGCTCGTGAACTTTTCGATGAAATTCCCGTGCGAGATGTAGTGTCCTGGAATGCAATGATCGCGGGGTATGTCCAAACTGGTCGATATGAAGAAGCATTGGCGTTTTTCAAAGAGATGATTGAAGCAAATGTTGTGCCTAACGAAAGCACATTGGTGACAGTCCTTTCAGCTTGTGCTCAGTCGGGTTCTCTTGAAATGGGGAAGTGGGTTAGGTCTTGGATTGATGAACATGGACTTAGTTTTAATATCCATCTTGTTAATGCACTTATTGATATGTATTCCAAGTGTGGCGATTTGGAGACAGCTTTGGATTTGTTTCAGGGCTTAGAGCAGAAGGATGTCATTTCATGGAATGTGATGATTGGTGGTTATACACATATGGGATGTCATAAAGAAGCCTTGGGAATTTTTCAGCAAATGCTACAATCGAATATTGAACCGAGTGATGTCACTTTCTTAAGCATTCTTCCGGCTTGTGCTAGCCTTGGTGCTCTTGATCTTGGCAAATGGATTCATGCTTATATAGATAAGAATTTTCAGTATTCAAATAATATCTCTATTTGGACGAGTCTTATTGATATGTACGCCAAGTGTGGAAGTATAGAAGCAGCACAACAAGTCTTTAATAGTATGAAACAGAAAAGTTTGGCTTCTTGGAATGCAATGATATCTGGACTAGCAATGCATGGGCTGGCCGAGAAGGCCCTTGATCTTTTCACACGAATGACCGATGAAGGATACAAGCCTGATAATATCACATTCGTTGGCGTGTTATCTGCTTGTAGTCACGCTGGTTTGCTTGATCTTGGACGTCTGTATTTTAGTTCAATGGTCCAAGATTATGCAATCTCACCTGACTTGCAACATTATGGATGCATGGTGAATCTTCTAGGGCGAGCTGGGTTGTTTGATGAAGCAGAGGCTTTGATTCAGAATATGGAAATGAAACCGGATGGTGCAATCTGGGGTTCTTTGCTTGGAGCTTGTAGGGTTCATAAACGTGTTGATCTAGGTGAATCAGTGGCCGAGCGCCTTCTTGAGTTGGAGCCTGAAAATCCCGGGGTTTATGTTCTCTTGTCAAATATCTATGCAGGAGCTGGTAGGTGGGATGATGTAGCTCGAATAAGAACCTATCTAAATAAGAAGGGAATGAAAAAAGTTCCTGGTTGCAGCTCTATCGAAGTTGACAGAGTTGTTCACGAGTTTCTCGTCAGTGACAAAGTGCATCCTCGCTGCAAAGAAATTTATGACATGTTGAACGAAGTCGACGCACTTTTGGAGAAGGCTGGATTTGTACCTGATACATCAGAGGTGCTTCAAGACATGGATAAGGAATGGAAGGAAGGAGCCTTGAGTCATCATAGTGAGAAGTTAGCCATTGCTTTCGGATTGATCAGTACAAAGCCCGGGACAACAATAAGAATCGTAAAGAATCTTAGGGTATGCGGAAACTGCCATTCAGCTACGAAGCTGATATCGAAGATCTTCAACAGAGAAATTATTGCTAGAGACAGAAACCGCTTCCACCATTTCAAAGATGGTTCCTGCTCATGCAATGACTACTGGTGAAACATTATCAACTTGCAGCATTAAGGAAGACCTTATGGGGAACATCCAAATCCAAGTGTATAAATTTCTTAAATATCTCTTGTAAAATACGTACACTCCAAATGAACTGGATCGATAAACCGGAAGTTTTCATCGTGCTGAAATGTCTGGTCCTTGTAAACAAAAAACATGTTATTTAGAATGTATACAGAGGATCGATTACTTGAGAACAAGAGATTTGGACTGTCGTTTGTGTGTCATGTCTGCAGCCATGGATACTAACTTATTACAGTAACATTGAGCAATAGGTCTTTAGGACTGTATACTTAAAAGTACTATTTTTGTTCGTTTATGAAGCGAAATAAATTTAAAAATTTGTCATTAGAGTGATTAACCTGACTAACAACCACCACATGGCTGCCATGGCACAAAAGATCTACATGTACTTTACATATATAAATAGTTTCTAATGTATATCTCATCCAGGCCCTACCAAATTATAACTCAAGAGCTCTTGTCCCATCCCCTAGGCCTAGCATGCTTACCTCTGTCCACTATCATCTCTCTACCATGCATATGATATTCGTAATTAGGATCCGTGATTCTCTCTCTAAATAATATTATCTTCAAGATTCGAACTTATATTTGAACCCTAAAACTGAAATATGCCCTACAATATCTTCTATAGCTGCAACAAAGCTGTTCCATCTCTGCAAGGAGGGCAATTTATATCAGAAAATCTTTATAGAGGAATGGACCATGAAAGAAAGGTCATGTCAAGGAATCAAGTTTGTCTGAAGCTCCAGGGAACCCCAAACTCATTAGCAACAAGCACTTGCAGAATCAGGGCATATGCCCACCAAAGATCTGTTGGTCCCCCAGCCATGTCGACCTTTAATGCAAATAGTGACGCACACATGAGCTTGAACCCGCAACCACCGGAGCTGACCCCCCACCACCATGTTTGGCTTCATCTCCTTTTTCCTCACCGACACTTTTCAACATTATTGAATCACATTCCCACGCATGCCAAATATGAAACAAATTGCAAACTAAAGGGCAAAGACACGTTGGAAGAAAGGATATTTTATTTCTTACATTAGACACAGCACAAAATGTACAAATATTGGATGTTTTTTTTTACATTATCTCGTAGTAAATATATGGAATCCGAGAGAGATCCGAGCGAGCAAGAAGGGCATCAAGCTTGTACAAATATAACAATGGCCTGAATCTTTATTGCCAAACCACACTCAAATCAAGAACCAGGGTGAAGTACAAATCCTACCTATATGTCTCTATAACAGTAACAACAACAAAATGGTTCAACCCCTAGGAATAACAATCCAATGTGAAAAAAATGTAGATAAAACTGTGAATACAGAAAGTAGAGTTATTGATGAGTAAAAACTTTCAATCAGGCATCTCGATGCTGATGTAGGAAATGGAACTTTGGTTATTGAATACCTGGAATGGCACCCTTAACCATTTGTCGATAACTGCACGGTCTGAAGCCAGTTTTTGCCTGTGGATACAAAGAATACCAAAGTTTTAGCACCTTCTGTTGTCTCTAGCTTCGGTGCGGCCTTAACTCATCTGTTCTCCTATTAAATCTAGACCAACTAGGAGAAAAGTCACACCCTGGAAGAGGAGGAAGTAGAAATGTACTCCTTGTGCTGCTAACAGGCTCCTAACCGAAGCTGTAAGTAGGAGGAATGCGAGAGTGAGCTCTTTCCTGTATATCTTATTGACTCTCTTAACAGGTGGGGGAGCCGCCTCTTTTTGTTCCTTTAATTGGTTTAATTCAGTGAGGTCGCTTTCTGAAGCTCCTCTTTGAATTTGTAGTTGATTCATTGTCTTTGATTCCCTCTCGGCAGAAACCAGTAAGTCAGATTCCGATGACCTGCCAGCCTTTTTGGTCACAACCCACTCATAGGAGCTACCCAACTGGAATAGTCCCGATACCATTGCATTGAATTTGGTCACAGACATAGTGTTTTCAAAGAGAAGGTAAGGAACAATGAAAGGGAATGATTTGGGAGCTGGAAGAATGTTGAGGAATGACATAAAAACGGGCACGTAACAAATAACCCAAACAGGAAGCTCGGCCTCAGGTACGAACATGGTGAGAGGAAGAATTATGCAGAACAATGTGAAGGAGTAGAAAGGGAGGATAAGTTTCCTCAACAAAAAGAATAACAATATTAAATTTGCCTTTTTCCATATCGCTATCTGCAGAGTTACAGCATTAAAGGTACTTCAGCATACTGTAAATAGATCATAAACGTTAAAGATTGAAAGTTGTGTAACAATGTATACCTTGGAAGTTACGATAGCGGGAAGGCATAAGCGGAAGAGCTGCATAGGTCCGGAATGCCAGCGATGTTGCTGCTTCCTGTATGCTTCATACGACTCCGGAACTTCACAAAGGACCTAAAAGTTTTATACAGTAACTAACAGCTATCAGGATAGTCCCTGAATCTTCAACCGAGGGGTCATACGGTTAAATTTGATCATTTCTATCTATTATCTTTGAATTGAAAGTTTTTACTAAATAAGAGAACAGAATATCACCTTTACATCATTAAGGAAGATGAATTTCCAACCATTGAGATGTGCACGAACGGCTATGTCCATGTCCTCAACAGTTGTCCTTTCAAGCCAGCCTCCGGATTCCTCGAGAGCTTTGATTCTCCAAACTCCAGCAGTTCCATTAAAACCAAAGAAATTTAAAAACACACCATTAACTTGCTGTTCAACTTCGAAGTGGAAGCATAAGTTAATGTTCTGGAGCCGAGTCAACAAATTCTCATCCTTATTGACAAAAGTCCATCTAGCCTGAACTAACCCTAACTCAGGATTGTCCTGCAAGACAAAGGGGAACATAACATACAAGGTAAAAAGCCTGATAAGCTGATAATAGGAAAGGAACTTCAACTAAAATGATTCCAGTTTGTTTCTTTTCACCTTGAAATGTGGCACAGTTTGCTTTAGAAAATCTGGGTTAGGTTGAAAATCAGCATCGAATATTGCCACAAACTCATAGGCCTGTACATACTCGCAACTCATGGCAGACTTAAGATTCCCAGCCTTGTATCCAGTTCTTATCAAGCGATGTCGATAAATTATATTGACACCCTTTTGGCTCCATTTAGCAACCTCCGCTTTAATTAAACACCGAATGCTTTCGTCATCGGAATCATCAAGAACCTGAATCAATAATCGATCCTTTGGCCAATCAAGTTGACAGACAGCAGAGATGGACTGCTCGTATACCTGCATGAAGCCAGCGAAAACACTATCAACATCAAGAAAAACAAACAGAATGCACCTAACATTACCATATTCCATTCTTGGATGTCCTCAGCTCCTAGTTAAGTCCTATCTATCACAATTCGCAGCGACTAGTTTGCCGAGACTTGAAACATAATATGCCAATATTCTTTTATATAGATGTCAATTTCCATTACATATACATCTAAACCAATGTGAGTCCTAAATCCCAGTGTCTGAAATTTAGAGTCTAAGCAATCTAAATTGTCAATAAACCAAAGGAAATGAGGGGAATTGAGTTTTGAGTACCTCTCTCTCATTACACATTGGGATTTGAACAAGAACCATGGGGTAATCATAGGCTGATCCCTCAACATCATCTGACTTGAATGGATTCCCCTCAATTCTATGTTTAATCTTCTTGTATTTGATCCAAAAACAGCCTAAGCTGAGTATCATACGATCAGCAGATTGGATGAGGAACAGAACAACACAGAATTTAGACAAAGCTTGAATCGGTGGTGCAATGTAATCTGCCCGAACCGACAACCAAGTGACATAAACCAAGTGGAGCAACCCCTGGAAATCACTGCTCCTCGGAATATGCAAACTTGGGTTCCGAAAATAATGCCATCCCTTGAGATAAGCAACCACTTCGAAACCCAGAATGGCAAGGGAAGTTACTAGGAAGACTTTAATGACAGTGAAGAGCAACTTCCCTTTCCCCATTTTTTCACTGGCCATTGCAACATCTTGCCTAAAGATCAGCCTTTTCTTGATGGCCCCGAGCAACGCCCAGAAGAGTGAAGCGATCCAAGCGACGCAGCCGACGGCACGGTGAGCCTTGAGAAGCAAAACCCAAGTCACTTGCTTCGCGTTTTTCCCTCTGCTTTTCTCCACCGGCCGGAATGCAGCATCCGGGCCGTCGACTTCCACCACTGAATAGTTCGGATTCTCCATTTTCACCACCACGGGTGTCCCTTTCTTCGCTTCCTTGGGCCACCAATTCGAGAAATCTAACCTCGGAGCCATTTCCAGTACACTGGGTCTGACTCAGATCTCAAGAAAACAAAGCAAAACTACCAAAAACAGAAAGAACCCAGATTTCAGAAGGTGAAAGAATGAAACTTGATAGCACCCATTATGTAAGAAATGTATATGAGAGTGTTTATATTGTTGAATGTAGAAGACGACACAGACAACATGGGAAAACGAGGAAAGGTATAGGATGCTGTAAGAACCCAAACATCACGCCATGTGGGTTTTCTTTTGTTCTAATCCTCCAACCAAGCTCATCTTTTTAACTTCACATCCATTATTTACTCTGTTTTTTTTTTTCTTCGGTGCTTATGTCTTGTAGCTCAGAATCCGTTAAACCTGTTAATTCATGTTGCCGAACATGGAAGGATGGAGAGGTTAATTTGTAACAGAATTTAATTATAGAAAAATAAATAAACAATAAACCAAATCACTTAATTATTTATTTGATAACAAACAAATCTTTTATTTAGTATCAAATACTAAACCTCAATAATAATAATAATTTTGATATTTGAAATTTATATAATATATTAATTTGGTAAAAAATTTAAATAATTTAATATTAATGAATTTTAGTAATTTTAATGATAATTTTAATGAATCCTAAACACATTATTTTAAAATAGAGATAACAATAGAGACACAATAAATAGATAGACAATTTATATCCTATTTTACGATACTTGTTATCAGTAATTTAATTTTTTCTCAAAATTTATTATCAAAAGACTACTCTTAAAAAATAATATTTATTTTTAAAGTTTTAGTTTTTTTAATACTTATTATTTTTTTTGAAAAAATATTATTAAAAGCTATTTTTTATATTTGTTAGTAAGACATAATCTTAAATTTTAATTTTTTTAATATTTATTATTTATAGTCTAAATTTTGGTTTAATTTTTTTTTTAAACTCCCATCAGCCAAATTCTAATTTGTTATGGTAACAACCGCCACCCGGGACCTACTTGACTCGTCTAGTGTTATGTGATGTAAAATGATGAATTGGTTAGTTAACACTAAAAAACATTTTAACATAGAATATATATCAACCGAACAGAGTTGTTTTTGAGATTTTAATAATTTTAGGACAAAAAATAAAAATATAGGTCTTTAATAATAAATGTTAAAAAATTAGTTTTTTTAATAAAAATATTAATAAAATTAAATTAAGTATATGCCTACTAACAAATATTAGAAAAAATTAGGTCCTTAATAATAAGTATTGATAAAAAAAATAATCTTTAATAATAAATATGAGGAAAATAAATTTTAAGAGTAAACCTCTAATAACAAATATTGTGAAAAATCTAACCTCTAATAAAAATATTGAAAAACTATAGTCCTAATAATAATTATTGAAAAAAATTAGACATCTTATGTAAGTATTAGGAAAAATTGGACCCTAATAACAAATATATTAAAAAGTATACCTTTTATAATAAATATCGAAAAATAAATTTTAAAATTAGACTCTTAATAACAAGTATTAAAAAAAATTATGATTCAAATAATGAAAATAAATAAATTTTAATAGTATATATTAATAAATATTAAAAATATTTCTTTAGAGTAGACCCCCAATAATAAGTTTAGTAAAAGATAGGACCCTAACAACAAGCATTTTAAAAAGTTTGAATTTAAGAATCATAATAAAAAAATTAAAAAAATTAAACTTTAAAAGTACGCCTAATATAATATTAAAAAAAATAAAATCATAATAACAAGTACTAAAAATAAAACTCATATAATAATAAATATTAAAAATAATAATTAACCTATAATAATAAATATGAAAAATTAAATTTTAATAATAAACATTAAAAAATTAAAACTAAATATATTTAATAAAAAATTAAAATTGAGACCCTAGATAGAGGTGGGCTCTGGGTCGTCGTCCTTATAGTCCACCCTAGGAACGACACTGCAAGCAAAATAATATAATAAACTAATAATCGATAATTATTTAATTATTTAAAATAAATAAAATAATTTATAATATTGTGTTGTATTTAATATTTTTAAATAATTTTAAAGTATTTATTGATATTCTTAACACTTGAATACAATATATATTTAATAGATAAAGTTATTTGAATTTGGGTCTCATAAGATGATTATTAATATTTTTATTATTTAGATTACTTGTCGGGTCTAATTATAATCAACACTTATTTGAATAATTCATTAATCAATAATATTTTATTTTTATTAAGCTGATTATAAAATAATTAATATAATTATTAAGTATATATTGTCACGTGACTAGACTTTTAAACCCGCCTAAC
Source organism: Abelmoschus esculentus (assembly GCA_035048815.1). NCBI lineage: Eukaryota > Viridiplantae > Streptophyta > Magnoliopsida > Malvales > Malvaceae > Abelmoschus > Abelmoschus esculentus. The sequence continues at coordinate 414,575 of JAUCBN010000002.1, forward strand.
GTGCGGCCTTAGACGATGTGACTCGAGACAAACGCCTAAGTAAGTCTTCTCACTACTTACGGAAGATTAAACTTCCCAGGCACCAACAAACGCGAAGCGTTCTAAGCGAAAACGGATCAAAAGAGATGAGCGAGGAAGAATTCTTCAAGAACGTTCAAAAACAGTCAGAACAAAGACAGAACACACTCAGAGGATTTTAGAGAAAATGTCTTTATTCCTTGGAAAGTTGAAATACTCAGATACATCAAATGAGGTGGGAGAATGCCTCTATTTATACTTGAACTCCCCTGATCCTACGGTCTATACAGATTTACATCGACGGTTATGATACAACCTTATCCATTTATAAAGCATAATTTTGGGAATATTCTCACCTAACTATGGAAAGAATCTTCTGTGTTCACACACCTTAGATGGATAAGGTTCTCCCTGGACCAGGCCAACGTTGGTGGTCTTTGCAAGCCCAGCATCGCTCTTGGAATTACTTGGACAGGTCGAATCTCACCATATGATGTCAATGTCTCGGACCTCAACCTACGGCCCGTGACAATATGATGGAGGTATATATTAATTTTTTTATATAATTTTAAGTTTTAAATTTAGATGTAGATATTAATTTCTTATTTATAAAATAATATTTGAATATAATTTTATTTATCATTAAATTTAAATTTATTTACTAATTTGTATTTATAAAATTTTCTCTACAATTTTGTTAGTTGTTATGTTATTTAAAGAAATTTTCTATAATTGTCAAAGATAAATTAGTATTTATAATTTTTTATTCAATTTTCTCTCTCAAAAATTAAAAGAATTTTAATTCGAAAAATTTCATCTCTAATTTACTGTTATAAGCTTATATTTATCAAATATCTAAATTAATAAATTTAACTGATTAAATTTTTAAAAAGTACTTAAACTTTTAATTTTAATTAAAAATTATTTTCTGTAATCATCGCAAATTCAGTGCACAGGTAAATGAAAAAAAAAACTATTTGTTATTTTATTATCATTTATTTAATATGTATTAATTGGTTTGGCATGACAAGATCAATTTAGTTTAAAATAGAAAATAATAATAATTCTTATTAAACAATTAATATTAATATAAGAAAGTATTTTTACTTTTTTATATATTTATATAATCTCTAAATAAAATAATTAAAAATACTGTTCAACTAAAATCAAACATAGAAAATTTATAAGCTTTTAATTAAATATTAAAAAAACTCAAAATATAAATACTAAAAAATTGACAATGTACTTTTGAAAAGATAATAATAATAATAATAATAATAATAATAATAATAATAATAATAATAATAATAATATCTCTTATGCTCGCGCTAAGATAGGAATATTCTTTTCTTTTGTTTTTTTACCGTTGTTTACTTGCTTTTTTAAATTCAAATTTTCTAGTCTTCCGAATATTTATTTAATTTTCACGATAGTTTAATTAGGGAACGGATCGGGTCGGGTCGGATTTTTGGTTCACCCGCACTCGATACGATCCGGTTTTAGGGTGAAAAAAATCCGACCGATCCGAATCATTAAATAACTAAATTTTAGGGACGTTATTGTAAAAAAATAAATTTGGGGATCTAATTATAAAAAAAATTAGTGACCTAATTGTAAAAAAATAACCTTAATGACCTAATTATATAAAATATATAAAGAGGGATCATTATTGCAAATATTCCTAATATATATATAGAAAAATTACACTATTAATTCCGAGTCGGAACGGATTTTTTTCACCCTAAATTTGAACCCAACCCGACCTGATCCAAAGATTTTCTTAAATCCGACCCGATCGAATCGGATCGAAACCCGTCGAGTTCAGATTTCGTGTCCTTTTCTAAGTTTAATAATAATAATAATAAATCCTTCAATAAAAATAATAATATAATAAATATTGATAATAAATTTTGCTGGTAAATTGTTTAAATTCATTGATACAGTATACTAATTAATATATTTACATCAGAAAAAAAAAGTTTGATTTATTATTTTAAGGGTTATTGTTTTAATTTAGGGTTTAAAATTTAGGGGTTTAACTTATAGTATTTAAATTTTATAGTATATAATTTAAAGTTTAGGATATATATTTTTTTAAGGTTAAAATTAAGAAAAATATATAAAAAAACTACAAAATTTTTATCTATAAGAAAAATATACAATAAAAAGAGAAACAGAAAATAATACGGATGAGTTATGACACCTTTTAATTTCATATTTAATGTATGAGTGACCAAAATATAAATGAATTAAAGTTTAGTGATTAAATTAAAAATGACCAAACCAGGAATTAAATCAAAGTTGAGTGATGGAAAATTGTAATTTATCCATAAATAATAATAAAAAAACCGTGATTATTTAGTTCTTTGGAATTGGACCCTGATCCCTCGTGGAAATGTCAATAGTACCCTCAGTCGGTGCGTTAAATCTTTGGAATGAAAGTAAACTTGATGGTCTTTTCAAGTTCCAAACAAATTCTTCGATGTTGGGGCCCATTTATTATATTCCATCGACATTAATGTTAAAGTTATTAGTTACCCATAACGATAATTGGTAAAATTACATGAAGCTTTCTATAATATAATTTTTTATATAGGAGAGAGAAAAATAACTTTTAGCCATTTAAACTTGAAATTAAAAAAAAATATATTTTTATTTATCATTATATATTTGTCGATTTAGATAAAGGGGTTTATTTAAAAATATATTATTTTAAATCTATATTAAAATTTTTAAAGGATTTTATTACAAAATTTCATAAAATTTAAGGATTCATTAAATTTTTCAAAAAAAATAATGAGATCTTTTAAAAAATTAAGAGTGAATAATAATAATTTTTAAAGGAACGATTGTTGTTCCTAGAGGTTACAGGTTTGAGCACTAATGATGTCAGCAGAGTGATTAGCGATCAATATCAAATAGTTAATATTATATTCTAGAACAGATACTACTGCAATTACTATTAACTAATTCAAAATAAAAAAGATTTTTTAAAGGGAGCAAATGTCTATTTCTTAAATTTTTTAGCCATTAGTTTCAATAAGACTCCGTTCTTAATGTAAATATTTATTATGAGATAATATTTTTAATATAATTTATTTCGTTTATTATATTAGTTTTAAAATTTAAAGTTGGTAATAAAATATTTTTTTAATACTTTAATGACTTTATTAAAAATCATTTAATATTATAAAAATACTTTTCTCCTTTTTCTTTTTTTTTAAGACAACTTGTAAAAAAATATGCTTTTCTTCTCTACTTAGCAATAAAGTTCATAAAAGAAGGCATGGGATTGATTATGTGGATTAAGTTAATGATAATGGATTCACTTTTAGCAATTAATAAAATTAAAACTAAAATGTAATCTTAGTGAGAAGATTAGGTAGTTGGGGACTAATAAATAATATCAACATTATTGTGTCTTAAATTATATATATATATATATATCTTATAAGCAAGGTCAGGGATTGGATTCAAATTTTAGCGCTATGAATAGAGAAATTAGTTTGAGAGGGATGCCATTTAATAGGCCTCTGCAATATTCGAACCAAATTAGTCAAGTAATAGGTTAAAAACTGATAGTTAAACTCTATATCAAGTGTTAAAGCTCTCTATTGAGACTCTCTTATCTCTCTTTCCCTGCTCTTAAGTAGAAATCATTCAAAAAATAAAAAAATAGAATGAGTCTACAACGAGCGTCGAACGTCGTCGAACGTCGTTGAACATCGTTAATGTTGAACACCGCTGAACATTATTAAACTAATTTATAAAGAATAAAAATCTAAAGGACTAGATATACAATTATTAATTATATGTTGAGTTTATCACTCTTTTATTAATTACATATTGAGTCTTTGAGATCTTAAATTTTTATTAATTAATTTAATGGTGTTCAACAATGTTCAACATTAATGATGTTCAGTAGTATTCGACGTCCGTCGTAAAATTTTCCAAAAAAATATAACAATTTTTTTCTTCTAATTATTTTTTAATGAAAAACTTCGATACACAAGCTGCGTAAATATTGCTTTTAATTTTAGGGGTTAGGAGTTTAGTTTAGGGTTTAAAATTTACGGGTTTAGAATTTATAATGTAAAATTTAATGCTAGTGTTTCGAATTTATAGTATACGCTTTAGAGTGTGTGGTTTAGTTTTACGTGATAGGGTTAAAACTTTAGAATTTAAGTTTTATAGTATAAATACGCAGGTTACACAGTATGTGTATCAAAATTTTACATTATTTTTAATATATAACTTATGAGAAAAGTTGATATATAAATTGTGTAAATTAATGTTTATATAAATATTGATTTTGAGAAAAATATATAAATTTATCAAATTTATAGTTTAAAGATTTGAGATTTATGATTTAAAATTCAGAGTTTTAAGATACTGTATTAAGATTTTAAATTAAATATTTATAATTTATATTCAAAATTTATAATTATCATTTTTAATAAAATTATTTTCAGTTTTAATTTATATATTTCATTATTATTTTGTTGGTCCCCTGCTTCCATTAATAATTTATTGTTGTAAAATAAAAATATTTATTTTGATGGTTGTTAAACTCTGACTTTCCCTTTTCCTTTTGTTCCCCACTTACTTCCTTTTTGACTTTTACTAGATTAAGATAATTCTTTTTATGGCAAAATAACATTTTTAGCCCTCCTAATTTCACAAATTTAACCTTTTTTTTAATTTCTTATTATTTTCTTTGGACCCTAAGTTTTTTTTTTTAAATTAATCCAAGTGAATCGAAATAGTAATGAATCGTTGTTAAAATGATACCAATTATTTCATTTTTTTATCGAAATAATAATGGATCATATAAATAATTTTAATTTATACTTTTTGACTCGTTTAGGTTACCTTACCACTTACACCAAGAACAGGGACGGAGCTATATATACCTTGGGAGGGGAACTTACTCCTCCTAGATTTTTTGGTATAATTGCATTTAAGGTCCTCTTAGTTTAAATAATAGTAAAATAAGGTTTTTGCCCCTCCCAATCTTTAGATTTAAAAGCTTAATAGACTTTTGCCCCTCCCAATGCTTAGTCCTAACTCCGTCCCTGACCAAGAATGTCTTGATTGATTGTTGTATATAAAGATAAATAATTAAAATTATATATATGTAAAGTTTATAAACCGATACACACGTATTAAGTAAGATCGAAAGATATAAAAATATATAAAAGAAAAAACTCAATAAAAACTTATATTAATAACCTTGAATTAAACCTGAACTAAAAATAGTTTTACTTATGAAGATGGGTATGCGACAATAAAGAACATTAGAGAATTATGAGACGAATAATTTTTTATTAAGTGAAGATTTATTTATTAAAAAATAAATATAATTAAATAATTAATTTTATAAATAATATAATAAAAATGACTTATAATATAATTTATTATCGAAAGAATTAAATTATGTAGTAATTCATACATATTATTTTTTTGTAAGAATTATTTATTTCTTGGATCTGTCTTCCCCACTGCCTGAGTGAGCTGGAATACATTATAAATGGAAATAAATTGTCTTTGTTTGACAGGCAATTAATGGTAGTGTGGACTCACAGACTGGCAGACCATAAACATGTTAGAAAATAACAACAATGTACTTAGGGATTTTAAAAAAATAACATCAATAATTTTTAAGGATAATAACGGATCGGATTAAATTTTTACTTCGACACTAACACAATAAAATGTGACATTAGTTTGATTTAGGGTTTAAAATATATTTATTCGACCCTAAAGAAGAATTAAAAATCTGACTCGTATTCTATATACAATACTAATTTATTTTTATTTTTATTTTTCATTATATGTCAAAATAGAAAATAATAAAATAAAATACTAATTTATTCAATTTAATAACATAAAATTAAAGTAAATGTGATTTAATAACCTAATTTAGTATTTTTTATGCTAAATTATATATATATATTATCAAAATCTAATAATAAGATAATTAAAATATATTTACCCGGATAATAATTGTTTTTACTTTTCTTATTAAAATATGAAATATAATAATACGATAAATTTAATATAAAAAATATAAAAAAAATCAAAATAGATAAAATCATTTAATCAATTTTGGTACAATTATTAGGGGTGTGCAAATTCGGATATCAGATCTGATCCGATCCGAAAATTTTGGATCACCTAAATAGCGATCCGTATCCAATCCGAAAATATGGATCAAATATCTGAATATCTGAATTTATAAAATATTTTTTATTTTTTTTCATTTGGTGGTCCTATTCATGAAAATTTATGAAATATTTTTTTTTATTTTTTTTTAATTTGGTGGTCTTATTCATGAAAATTTTAAGGTTTCGAATATAACAATCAACAATAAATGAATATAACAAGATTTTTATCCATGAAAATATCATTTTTTTTCATATATAACAAGTAAAAATATCAAATATAATAATATTTATATGTATAAGAAAATTAAAATTTTCGAATATCGGATAATCAGATAACTGATTAGAATGTAAAACACCTATCTGTATATGATATAATATTTTTAGATATCCGATCTGAATTATCCGAAAAATAAAATTCAGATCAGATATCCAAAATTTCAGATCGGATCAATAGATAATTGGATCGGAACTGTCGGATCAAATATTTTTGCACACCTCTACAAATTATGAACCGTAACCGAATAAAAATAAATTATTTTAAAATTTTATACCGAAATTGAGTTCGATTAATCTCTAAAAATTTAATTTTTTTTAATTATTAATTTTATATTATTTAATTTTTAATCTTATATTGTACCAATTAAATCAGATAATTAAAATATTTTTATTTAAGTAATAATTTTTTACTTTGCTTGTTAAAATATGAAATAAGATAATACGATAAATTTAATATAAAAATAAAAAATCATTTCCCAGTTTTTCTAATTTATATAACTATGTCATTTGAGGGTATCAAAATATGAATAATTCAAAAGTTAAATTATTTTTGCACATTTATTTTTTTCTATTTAAACAATAATTAAGGACACGCGGCAAATTTAATCTTATTCATACAGTTTAATAATAATAATAATAATGATTTTGTTTTGATATTAACACCACCAACGATAATGATAAGATTTACTAACTAATTTAGTGATTAAAATATTTGTATTAAGGATATTTATCTAGTGAGCCGATCATAAGTTGAGTAATATTTATTTTAATTTTAAAAAATATTTTATTTGTATTTAACATCATAATTTTATATTTGATAAATTTAATAAAATTTTATTTGTCACATGTTTATTAAAAAATTATTATTCGATTCGACTCGTCGTTTGTCAAGCTCAATAAAATCATAAAAGCTTGGAAACTTGAATCTCAAGGATTTATGCATAAATTACTTAGTAAGATGTTAATTTTTTTCTATAGTTTTTAATCGATATTCAAATTTCTTAGAATATAATTTTTAAAGTAGTCAACAAAAAATCATAAACAAATTGTAAAATAAATTATTAAGTTCTTCACGAATTTGTCAAGTTAAGTTGAGCCTTGCTCGACTTAACTCATTAAGCCTCGAGTCAAGTATTGACTGAACTTTGATCGAGTTAAACTTGAATTACTTACGAGTTCCTCAACTAAATTAACATCTCTAACACATATTATTCCATCTTATATATATTCGAATCTCAACATTTATGTTAAAAGTATAAATATATTTCTACTTAATTAAAATAATTATAATAATGTCCTAACTTTAATTTCTCTTTTCCTTGCTATATCTAATCTACCTATAACATTTAAATTCCCACCTCACTTCTTTGTGTTGCAATTAATAGTATTAAAACCAACACAGATCTAAATATTTAATTACATCTTCAACATGATATAATATGATATGGGGAAGCTTTAGTTAAGAAATTAAAGACAAATATAGTACAAGGGACAATATTTTAAGTTGGGATGAGTTTATAATAGGCGTCGAATACCGATGAACATCGTTAATGTTGAACACTGCTGAATATTATTAAATTAATTTATAAAGAATAAAAATATAAAGGACTAATCATACAATTATTAATTATATGTTGAGTTTATCACTCTTTTATTAATTACATACTGAGTCCTTGAGATTTTAAATTTTTATTAATTAATTTAATGGTATTCAACAATGTTCAACATTAGTAGTGTTCAACAGTATTCAACGCCTATCGTAGAATTTTCCTTTAAGTTGAGATTATTTATTTATATATTTATTTTGCAACAATAAATAAATAAATAAATAAAATTAAAACTTAAGGAGTGGTCTAATAATAAATATTTGTTCATATTTTTAACTATTTGACAAGACTAGAAGTGTACATTTCAGATTTTAGATCGAAAAATTAGTGATCCGTATCTGATTTAAAAAATTAAAATATTTGATTTTTTAGATTTATGGTTTGATTTAAATATTTTTCGAATTTGACGGTCTTATCTATAAAAAATTTAGACAAATTATTAAATATAACAAGATTTATTTTTATATAATTTTTAAATATTTGAACTGAATGTTAAATGACTTTTCGTATTCAATCCGAAATTTTCATATATTCGATCTGAATTATTAAAAAAAAAAAAGCTTAAAGGATGAAATTGGTAGTTGAGAACAAATGATGGTGTCAATGTACTTGTGGTTTGCAGATAAGAGTTAGTGAGGTTGATGCCTGTGGGATCCTTCAGAAAATCATCCACAACAATTCCATGTGCAATTTTTCCAAATTTACTCATCAAATTAATTATTAATTTGGGGTTGAACCTTTTTAAATCAAATATTAAATACATTATGCAATTTAATGTAAATATATATTATTTTTTTATAAATAGCTTTACTTGATAAATTATTTTATTAATTTAACAGAAAAATATTACATTAATTATCTTTCTCCTATATCCCTCTCATGGGGCCTCCTTTGCTTACAAAATCATATGCTCAAAAGGAATGACAAATGAAACATAAACAACATAGTTTCTTGATCATCACTTGATGAATGACACAATGGTGGAAAAAAACACTCAGGAAAAATAAATCGAAACCAACTAAGCATTAACCGAGTAAAAATCGGGTTTAATTCATTTTCGATGCGACTCCAAATCCGACATCACTTTGGTTGGTTTAATCTTCTTCTGCTGATACTTGGCGTAAGAATACCACACTCCGCCCGCAGTGTTTATAACCAATCCGGTTACGTTCAAACCGTGAACTTGCACCCCTCCAAGCAAGACAAAACCAAGTGTCTGGTAATAACAACAATAAGAAGTAAACAAATCAATTATCATGTAATCTGAAAACTATACCTTTGTTCATATGTATATTTATATATAGATAATATATACACATACTATATTCACCGAACTATTTCATTCCGTTCATAGTTCTCATGTTTGATGCATTGATTAGATAACTAATCATGTATGAAAGTATGATCCTCCAAATATACGTAAACATTCAATATACCGTATACCGTGTATTCAAGATTTACTCGAGTCTGGATAACATAGTGTGTGTATATATACGGTTTTCAACCGGATTATGAAGTAAACTCACTTACCGTGGACCCAACGCCTTTGAGTACTCCAACAATGGTTGTGGTTAGAGCAGAGTTAACTATGGTGCACAAAAACATGGTGTAGTTGAGTGCAATGCCCATCACCAATGAAAGAACGAGGATGAACAAAAACGAGAAAGAATTGCTCTGCAAATGAAGATAATAAATCGATGTTAGAAATAAATTTTATGGAAGGCTAATAGCATCCAAGAAACAACTTAGAATCCGTCAACTCGAATAGTTTATAGCAGGGAATTAAGTAACAACCAAGAATTGGTTTTATCGGTATATATGGTACAGGTCAAAGGAATCCGTTCAGACATACTCAAGAAAAGTGAAACGAAATCTGGGATGAAACATATTTGAGGAGCAAGGAGATAAGAAAAACCAAGGCTGTCTGAAACCTTGTGAACTACATCGTGTTAGTTGAGCACATAAACCGACTCTAATCCCATCTAAACTGCAGCTATTACGAAGGTCTCAAGGCCACATGTTACTGGAAATAACAGATTCACTGAATCTCAGGCCATAGATCTGATCAGGCCAAAGTCAAAATCGCAAATAAATTACAACTGAAAGAAAACGTGCGAAGTTCTGACCTTGGCAAGTAACAATGCCAAAGAACTCGGGAATTCTCCTGTCGCGATGATGAGAAATAGCAAGAATGGAAGAGAAAGAAAACTATTATAGAACATTATGTCAATCGAAGACAGCCCTTCTTCTGCACCAGACTTCTCCACCAACACAAGGTACATGGTCTGCGATTTCAGATTAAATTCCAACATGAGAAAGTAGACTTTATATACAGAACCTCAACAAGCAAAGCACACTCATAAGTCGTAACCAGCTATTCGTATAATGCAAAAGGAAACCTGGAAAAACACAGAAGTTAGGGCCATGGTGTATCCAGGTAAGTCGAAAGAAAAATCTCCAATGGCAGCTACAATAACTCCCACAGCAATCAAAACTACTGAAAGGATCACCTGAAAATTAACAAAGAAGCATAACAAAACGTGTCAAAGAAAAGCTTTCACAAGGACAAATGGTTGAACAGTTTTAATCACTAATACCAATTCCATTATTTAAAAAGTTCCCGGCCGAAGAAACAAAGTGCCATTCGACACTAGTCACAGCCTCATAGGCAAGGGCAATAGAATTCAGGGCTTGGGAACAACAAGAAACAAAGGATCCAAGGTTAAAAGGAAATGATCAACCTAGAATGATTCGAGACAGATTATGAAAACAAAGAATAACAATGAACAATCAATGCCGTAATACGAAATTCTAATCTTGTTACAAACAAAAAAGAAACAGAACCCTTTAATACGAAACAACAAAGCTATGAATTCATTGACAATGAAACAAATGGTCCTAAAGAGGGAAATTTATGGTCTCAGATGATTACCATGAAATGCAAAATCTTATTCTAAATTCGCATCAACATGATAACGATAAACCAATCGATATCGACATGAATCATTTCAGGATCATACACAGGCTCAACAATCAAATACTATCAAAGAAATTACATCACAAACCTGAGTTGTAGGCTTCCCTTTTCCAGAGACGAATCCAGCAATGAGAACAGCAAGCGGTGTGAGCCTCTTTATAGCAATATACATAGGAATATTAACCCCCTTCAAGCTTGCAAGAGCAAATGCCACATTTGCATTGTAAAACAAAGAAACAGGTAGAAGCCTTTTAGCTGTTGTAATATCAACCCCTTTAGCTTTTGTATAACCCATTTTCCGACCAAAGTGAATGAGCAGGGCAGTAGCCAATTGCTAAGACAATCAACTCACCAAGTAAGCACTACTATATGTTTTCAATAGTTTCAAAGATCCAATGTCTATCTTAAAAAGAAATGAAAGAGCAAGAGCAAGAGAAAATACCTGAAAAGTAAGAAGAGTCATGGAGTGTGCATACTGCATAAGAATTGCTTTATTGATGAAAACCATAGCCATGGAAGCAATCCCATATGATAAAGCTGCAGACAAACTACAGAGAAAACAAAGTCTTCAGCTCCATTTCTTTAACCTTTTTCATTTTATCAAAAAAAAGCAAGAACAGTGTACTTGGTAGGAAAAATAAATGGTAATCCGACATGCAAAATATCTCCGTGTCAGAAGAATGACAAGACAAAAAGTATAACCTTAAAAGGGAGCTTCCATCTGAGACACTGCTACCGTCCATGATTGATAAAGATCCAAGCTTTTGCAAATCAAACACAACTTGACCGGCAGCAAATCCAATCCAATCCAATCCAATCACATCGTCGAGTAAACACAACCCAAATTCCACCACAATAATATGATTTTATATATAAAAACTACAAAGAGATTCCTGCAAATCAAAGAGCCAGAATTGGGTCTTCAAATTAGGGAAAAGAAGAAGAATGAATGAAAACGAAAACCAACCCATCATCGGAAAACAAATTACCTGGAAGCAGAAAGGATTGAATTAAAGAGAGACCCAAGGTTTTATTCAAAAGAAAAAATCTGGGTAATAAGAGAAATATAGGATGGATTGAAAAGGGGAGTTTGAAGGGTTGATGGAGATCCAGTGAGAAAAGGAACGTGAAGATGGAAAATCCAATAAAAGTAATAAATAAATTGACCGCAAAGAAAGGGCAAAGGGAATGGAAATTTGGAATAGAGAGGAACAGCTGGCAGTAGAGATAGTGAGAGAGACATCGGTATCAGTATCAACTGGTGGGATGCCATTGCAACACTAACGGAGCTTTGGATGTTTCGTTGTTGTTGCTTGCAGGCATCATTTTCCGACCAGTAGAAATAATTATGTTTACATTGCCTACATTTTTGAAATGCAGTTGTTTTGTGCTTGGCTTTTAATATCTTTGAAATATTCTAACTTAAATGATTTTTGTAAAATTTTAACTTAATTTAATCCAAACCACATTATTTTCATAAAATTGATTAAGTTCAAATATAATTAAATAAAAATAAATATTTTAAAATATTTAAACACAAGCTACAAATTATTTTAAACTTGATTTCTCAGTTTTATTATATATTTTATAACATTATAAACACATTAAATTATAATTTTCGAATTATAGGTCCTTCAAATTTTAAACACGTTTTTTGATAAATTATCTAATGAATATCGATATCTACTATCACGTATCGATACGTCTCTCTGGATACTGATACTCACCTTAGACGTAATAATATGCTCATTATACTCGAAAGAATTCACAAACAATCTCGTACTGATATACAAGGCCATGCACCAACGCCCCTTCGATAGGATATGCTCCTAGACGTATTAGTATACATTTTTACTACTGAAATTTGAGAAAACAAGGGGTATTGATACGGCCTAGCTTCGTATTGATACTTCCTTCAAAACTTGTTTGAGTTCATCACTCTATTATACGAGATATCGATATTGATTTGACTTATATTTATTCACAAACCCTAAATCATCTAAACACCCAAAACTTTTATGATAAGACCAAGTCAACCCTACAAGTTAAAGAATGTAGTTTAAAATATTTCCTAAAACTTATTCTTGTAAATTAATAACAATTATTCATATAAACTAAAAGTATCTTATTATTTTAGAGATATGCATCATTGAATCTCCCAACTCCATTTGTTACTTCTTAACACATTAATAATAATTTTTAGATAAGCTGTGTAGTATTAAATCTAAAAAAAATAATCAGCAGTAATACGTTGCATTTACAAAGAAAAAACTTGTATTAATCTCCCAATCTATACAAATTTATCTTGAATTACTCCCAGCCAAATGTATCGTTCAAGATGATTCAACAAGTGCTTAAAGAAGAAAATAAAAAGAATGGCAAGGCAGATGCTAGTGACCAAGATGATGCTCTGAAGGTTGATGAGAGCAAGGAAAATGGACTTTGGCAAGGTCAAGAAGCGGTATGTACCACCGGCGGTGGTAGCACGGGTACTATCGGGAATTTAGATAAACAATTTTGATCAACCGACCATCAACGCATACGTTAATTCTTTTATATACAATTTAGATCTCATGGCAATCACAGTTATATTTCATATTCTACATTTTATTTCAAAACCAAAGAATCCGACCAGTTACAATTGCCTTGTAAACAACCATAGGATTTGATAACTAGACATTTATATCAATGATGGCATGGGATGACCAAAAAATATATATCAACAAAATAAATTACCAGAGAAAATGAAGCCAATGACTGCAAATGAAAAGTTTCAATCACCCATTTCAGATCTCTTGACATGGTTACCTCATAGGAAAGTCGAATCAACTTGGGTTTCAAGATGGAGGTGTATGGTCAGAAAATGAAAAACTACTCTTGTAATGGATGGTTATCACCTTCGGTAGTTGGACTTGATTTGGAAATGGCCGGATCAACGGCTTCAGAATCTTTCATCACATTTGTTATTGCTACTGGCGAATCTAACTCGAAGCTTTTTATTTCTTCCGGAACCGATGAAAATTGCTTAGCATCGACCAGCTTCACACTTTGAGCTTTTAGATCTTCAGAGGTGGCAGCAACAAACAGATCTTTGTCAAGCCTGCAAACTTCCTTGCCAGAAGAACATTGCTGAGTACTAATCCTGTCCATATTCTCCGGATTTTCTTTAACCTTATCCATATCATCACTGTTAATTCTGATAACTTCTGAATCAATCTGGAAAGAGGAATTGTTTTTACAGACGGAAAGTTGCTCTGAAAGAGATGAATTTGATTTTGACTGAACCACATCAGCATCCTGACGTAGGTGAATGGCATCAGTATTCTTTCCTGTAGATGACTCAACTTTAAGTCCAGGAATTTCTGAATGCAAACTACCATTCGATAACAGGGATGGAGAAAGATCAGACGAAGTAACAGACTCATTTTCAGGTACAGACTCAATTTGTTCCTTCAGAAGATGCTCAACATCAGTTTTCATCGATTTCTGTTCATCCTTCCCCTGAGTTCCTGAAGTTCTGAGACATGATGGGCGTACAGAAACCCTGCATAAACGGATCCCTATAAGGTCACTGGTATAAAACACTTGCAAAGATGAAAGGAAATCAAGAGGAAGAACGAGCAAAATTGGCTTTAAGTGACAGAATTTACTGAGGAAAGGAAAAGGTACCTGCTATATAAAAGCATATACGCTCCCTGAGAAAGTACCTCTTCCGATTCAACCCTCATGACCTGCAAAAAGAGGCAGAAAAGGCTAAGATTAAAAACTGAAAATCCAGGTAAAATATTTTTTCCTGTCAACCCCACTTTGTAATGATGCTCGAATGTCGATGACTGATGACACAAGTTTTTTACTAGGCACAACACACAAAATCAGAAAAGGGAAATGGTGGTAAAGACGTGTGAGTGAATACCTTACAGTCATCAATTCTATACCAGTTTCCACTGAAATCTTTGGTATAGCAGATGTAATGACCAAAAAAGGATGCATTCAGCATATCCACGTGGACAACAACTGCATAAAGTTTGTATACATTGGTATCATCTCCATCTTCACTCATATAAGGGGTAAGATCTAATGTCTCGGGAAAGCTGACTCTTTTGTTGAGTTTTCCAAACCGGCCACTCTGCAAAGATTTTCAAAAGATATTTCAGGATCATAAGACAACTTCAATAATCAGCAATTGGAAACAAGAGCAATCATCTACTGCCACATCAATAAAGCAAACAAATAACACATGCATGATGTAGGTTAGACCTGAAATCTTTTCAAGGCAATTGTAAGAATGTTAGGAGCCCATCGTATGGTAAGCTGCTTCCATGCCTTCACATAATCATTGCAACTAAGAAGAATAAACACCATAATTAAACCAAACAGTTGCACATTAATGCACTATAAAAACATATAAAATATAACTAAAATTCTGTCTTGAAAATTTGAAATCACACAAGCTAAATTATATAGATCCTGAGGGAAAGTGGAGGAGAAGCAATCATACCCATCACATTTGTACATATTTTCCCCATGAAGCCACTCTTTATCAGTGAATTGTTCAAGGCATTCCTCCAGCGATGAAGCATCTCCATTAATTTCAACAGTTAAGTCCATCATATTTTCATATTGATTTGAGATCTTATTGCAATTTGAACAAATCACCTACAAGGGTTTAACATGATGATAAAGCAATGGAAATCAGCATACAAAAATTTGAACATTAAGAAAAATACCAAGCAATGTGATTTATATAAAGGATTATGGGAAATCAACTATAAATGCACTAATGGTAACATGATCAAACCACAAATAAATGCTCACAGTTAAGGAGCAACACTCCAATCCGCATTGACTTTCCAATTTATATAGGTACTCTATTTTTTTATGGGGGTGCTAAATTAAGAAGCAAATTGAAAAACACAATGTTACAGAAGTTGTTTGCTAACAGAATCCATAGATACAATAACTTTATCAATGTTGAATAACCAAAGTTCAATGGGAAAAATGGGATACATCACCTGAGACTGCAGACGACCACCGTATATATGCTGAATCAGGGTTGTCTCTTGAGAGCTATGATCTACAGCTTTTTCTCCACCAAAATCATCAAGGTAGACTGATTGCATTGTATCAATAGCAAACCTGAAAAAAAAATAGAAGGCAGTGAATAATGACAAATAAATCTTGAAGTCTACAATTTCCTCTAGTTAACTTCAAGGTGTCAAAAGAAAATGCAATCAAAGATGAGAGATGCTTACCTCATGAATTCATGAGCATCCTCCTGTTTTCCATAACCAAGATTACCTCCAATATTAGGCAACCGTGACAGAATATTAATTGGAGAAAATGGATTTTGACTCTGGCTTGATCTTTCGACATGAGTTTGAAGTTCACACAGGAAACACCAATCATTACGTCTGCCTGGAAAACGGAAACAACAACAAAGGTCAGATCTTGTTCAAGAACCTCGCGTGTAACAGTTTTACTTGCAAATTTTACATTCTTTCCGATGCCCTTCCTCCAACAAGTAAGCAACAAGCGGGCGGGTAGATACAAGGCATTGCAGAACCACATTGGCAAAGCAACTGCAGGAAAAGGACAAACACAAAAAATAAATAAAGAATAGAATAAGAAACGTAAACTTATCCAGTCTAATAAAAAGTTATATAAGAAGAGAAAAAGCTTGAACAAAAAGAAACATAAGCATGGTAAATATGAACCTATTCCCACAATTTAAGAGTCCACACGGAGGGAATCCTGGTTTCTCCCAGTTGAAAAGTTTTACAAACTCATTATATGGGAAAAGAACCTGCAGAAAGAAAATAGAACATGAGTTCTAAATTTACGTGTATTGGTTTTCAAAAGTGTAAAAAGATTAACCTCTCTTGGCTTCTTGCTGATCTTAGAGGCTCCACAGGAAGGAACCAATGCAACTCCTGAAAATGGTTTAGTGTTAGCAGTCTGTGCTGAACTTACTTTACACTTTGTCTTATGCCCATCTTTCCAGTGCACCTGCTGGCAAGTTAAGGAGCTGAAAAGGAAAGTAAAAGAAATAAGATCAAACCATTCAGATGATGAGTTGATACAATCGCTTCTTTTAAAACTGAAACAGTCGTTTTGATTGTTTGTTATAATTATCCCGTTGTTGTTTTGTTTTAATGTAAGGGTTAAAACCCTGAATCAGCTAAGATTCTATCTATCAAAACAGTAAATGAAAAATCTGAACTCTTTCTTCCTTTCCCCTGCTGCCATTTCTGAATTTTCTGTCCTTCAAACTCATTCTATTTTAGTCTGCAACATGAGTAGATTAACTAAAACTCATTCTTGTTTTCTTATATCTTGAAAATCTTTTTATAACACAAACATTGTTACGTATAATTGACTAATGAAGCGATCAAAATTCAACACGTACATCATCATCAGCGCTAAATAAGTCCCGGCAAAAATCTTTTTATAACACCACAGTAATTTTACAGAGAGAAAAAGAAACCAGGAAATCCCGGAAAAAACATTTTTTTTCTTTCTAAATTCTTACTTATAATCAGAATATACCAAACAATTATTATCTTTGGTTTATACAAAATTCCAGTAAACCCCTGTAAAAACAATTTTCGCACCTATATATCAGGAAAAAAAATATTAATCTTAAGCAATCAAGTTTACCTCGATGCAAAACCCAAAAAAATAATCAGAAAGCGGTCAATCATTGAGACGATTAATGAGTATTAACCAAAGCAAAAAGAACATAATAATTATAGAACTTTTTCGTTATATCGAAAAGTAAAAGAAAACCTCAGCTATAATAATAATGAAAAACGGCAATCACCGCCGCAAAAGGCAATCAAGGCATAAGAGGATCCCACAAGAAACGAAATCTTGTCAATAAAGAAAACGTACCAATAACGAACAGATTTACAACGCGAGCACTTCTTTGGTGCTGGATTTGAGCAAACGGCGCACGCGGATACGTCTTTGTCTATGGGTATGGAAGGCATTGCTATCCGGCGATCGAAATCTGCGTCGACTCTGAAATATTTCGAGGCCGTATTCTTGATTAGATGAATAGCCCCCAACGAGAGAACTAAGATCGTAACTATGAATTGCATGAACCAATTTGCATCCAACGTTCCTCTCCCGACCTGCATCTACGCCGATCCTAGGGTTCTTCTGCTTTTCATATTGAAATTCCTCTCACCCTAAAACCCACACCATTGATCCAGCAATTGAATAGAAATTTTTGTTTTATACGCGAGGCAGATGCTGAAACCCAATCCACCCTTGCTCGTTCCACGCCGTTTTTGAAGCTCAGGACAGTTAGGTCCTGCACTTGTACAAGTTGAGTTTCGGATCAAAGACGTTTAAATAGTAAATTAAATATAATATTTAGTTAAATATTAAATTAATTTTAATATTTTATATTCAAATTTATATATATATATATATTATTTTTCATATTCGATTTGGGTTTAGTTGGTATTATTTTTTTTAATAATATCGTTTTTAAAATTAGAGTATGATTGTCTCTTTTAATTTGAGTTCTTTCAGTTAAAATATTGAGTTTAAAGGAAAAAATATTAAAAATATACCTTTTCATTTTAGTTGTCTAATGTATTTTTTTTATCAAAATAGATGTCTAAAGTTTATTTTGTCATCATTTTAAGTGTTTAATTATTAAAAAAACTTTTAGGCTACGTTTAGTATTACGCTTTAAATCAGTTTTTGAACCAAAAGTTGGTTTAAAACATAAAAGCAATGCTAAACAATTAATTTTAAGATTAAAAAATATAATATTCGAATAAAATAATTCGTCTTTAATCTTTTTTATTTTTTTTCTCTAACATTGGGTTGGTTTAGTGGTAAGACTTTTGGTTTTGCAAACAAGAGGTCACAAATTCAAATCCCACCAAAAACAATCAACTCTATTAATTTTTCTTTCATCCGATTGTGACATGTGTCATCTCCTGGTGGTGACACGTGTCACAATCATATTGGAGAATAATAAATATAAAATAAAAATAAAAATTAGTCACCCAATATGATGATGACACGTGTCATCAATCGATTGGGTGACTAATTTTATTTATTAATTTAAAATTAAGATTAAATTAAAATAATAAATAAATTACAGGGATTGAATGTGTAATAATACAGATTTTATTTAATTGACACATCACTGTTGTTAACTTTTCCGTCAGAATTTTAACGACAGTTGTCAAAACAGGTAGGGTTTCAAAGTTGAGTGATCTGATTGACGAGTTCTTTAGTTGGGTGACCAAAATAGGTATCCCCAATTAGTTGGATGATCACTAGGGTAGTTTACCTTTTTCTTTATTTGCTTGTTCTTTTAGTTTACTTATTAGATTATCATTCTATAAATAAACTGTGTTTTTATTTTCAATGTGAGAAATTAGATTTTGAAAGGAGTACCTATTATTGTGGAGATGATATCAATTATTAAGCACTTTAAACACGCAACAATGTAAATAATTAAAATAGTGAATATAAAATCGATTTTAAAATCAAATTATTATAAATCGTAAATTTTTATCTTTTAAATGCTTTTATCATAATATCTTATTTGTTAATTCAAAACTTTTTAGACGATTTTCTATTAATTGATTGCGCCAACAAAGTTAACAATCGAGACTATGGATGGCAACGGAACGGGTGAGTTTTTGGCCGCCCTGATCCCGACCCGATTTAGGGATCTCTAAACTCGATCTGATCCAGATTAAAATATTAATTTATCCGCCCCGCCCCGGTATATTATTTTTTAAATCTGACCCCGATCCGATATATTATTTTTTAAACCTGACCTCGACTCGACCCGAAAAATTAAAAAAAATTAATCTTCGTCAACGATAAAAGTTAGATTCGATCAACCTTTTATCACAATCATAAATTATGTTTTTTAAGTAACTTTAAATTTATTTAAAAAATAAAATAAAATATAATTTAAATTACTCACATGTTAAATTACATATTTAAAAGAAAAAAACTTGAATCATCGATTAACAGAATCAAATATATTAAAATTTGAACAACATCTAATAATTTTTTATTATAAGAATAAATTTCAAAAATATAAAAATACTTAAAACCCATAAAATGTTTATGTATAATGATATTTTTTTATAAAATATATAAAAATATACTAGGGCGGGGAGAGATAAGAAATTTTAAATAAATACCCGAACCCGACTTAATGATTCCTAAGCCCCGCCCCGTCTCGATCCTCGAAATTTGAAGAGAAAAATCCGATCGGGTCAGATCAGAACACACTGAATCGGGTCGAGAACGGATATTTTTACCACCCGTAATTGAAACTCAAAATTAGTAGAACCCATAATAAACCAATTCTGGTGTAATCCAAAACTAGTAACTTTAAGGACTCAAATAAAAATAATTTGATTGACAAATTCAAATAATACGAAAAAAATGATTTTGATATGTAATGATTCAATTTCAAAACAATTTGGACCAAAATAATTCGAACTTTAAATAATCTAAATTGAAAATATCAGAAGATATAAAATTTAATTTAGGGTAATTCTAAATTTAAAATTTAGAGATTACGGTTAAAATTTAAGATTTGGAATTATAATTTAATATTTATGGGTTAAACTTAAATACTAAATTTTAAATCCTAAATTTTAAATTTCAATATTAAACTTTTAATTTTATTCATAATCACTAAATTCTAAAACCCTAAATTAGATATATAGGGAAGGTAACAATAGCAATCCTTGATGGATCTAGACTCAGTCCGATTAGTTTAAAATGTGTTTTTTATTATTAAAATTAAATTTTAGGACATGACAGGTTAGATGTATATTTAAAAATTTTAGGTCAAGTTTAAGATTTAAAATTTCTTACCCGATCCAATATATATTTTATATATTTATTATTTTTTAAGGAGCAAATCAAATTTATTTTATTAAAATAACAAAGTTGAGTAAAGGTTGTGTTATATTTTTTTATTATATTATATTAAATCAAATCAAGATAAAATATATTAAATATTTTATTATAACAAAGTTTAAGATGATACAACTTACATGAATAGTGAAGCTTTCTATCCAAATCAATTATTATAACTACAAAATTAAATATTTTATTTGAGTTTTAAACCTGAAACTTAATTAAAATTTATTCTTTATCATTAAACTAAGGACTCATTAACACCAGAAGAAATTTAGTAGATTTTTCGTTAGGAGTCATATCTTCGTGGATTACTATTTTTACCCCCAACTTAATAAAACATAGAACATGACCTTCAATACTTTGTTGTCATGTTTTTCATAGGAAAACAAGATCCAAAAACAAATTTTTACATGTTCCTAGTATTACAAATGAGTTAGCACCACCGTAAATGCCGGCTGTTAGAGGTGGTAAATGGGTCAATTAATTCATATTCGATTTAGTTATTTTGGTTTTGATTATAATTAGTTTAAATTTGGTTCGGATCGGTTTGGATCTGATTCTTCAAATTTTTGGTTTTAGTTTGGGTCTACGTTGATTTCAATTTAGGTATCGGATCGAGACGGTTGATTTTCGGTTCGGGTAAGTTTCGGTTCGGTTAATATCGATTTGGTTATTTTAGGTCAATTGATTTTGAATCGTGTCAATATCAGGTTAGAAAGAGATCGATCGGTTTCAATCGAGTTTTTATACCGAATTAGGTTTTTACACCCTGTATATCACTCTGTATACTATGTATATATTTTTTTTGAATTGTGCAACAATTCACATCCTTTATTTATTTATTTATTTATTTATTTTAATATATTTTCTTTATTTTTGGTTGTTTTTATTCAGGTGAAATCAGTTCAGGTGAAAATCAGTTTGGATCCATTCGATTCGGTTGAAAATTGGTTCACATCCTTTATTTATTTATTTATTTTAATATATTTTCTTTATTTTCGGTTGTTTTCGATTCAGGTGAAATCAATTCGGGTGAAAATCAGTTTGGATCCATTCGGTTCGGTTGAAAATTGGTTTGGGTCTATTTTCGGTTCAACTAGAATTTTGATAGGTTTTGGTTCTAATCGGTTTCGATTCAGGTTTTAGTTCAAAATCAAGTAATCTATTCGGGTCAATTTCAGATCTCAATTTGAGTAAACCGGTTCGATTTTCGAGTCTCATGTCAAGTTTACCAAGTCTATTGGCTGTTATTGGTTTGTAAAATTCGACTTGATGCCCAAAAAATGAATTATTTGACTTGATATAAAAAAATTAATTCGTTTTGATTTAAAAAAAAGTAAAATTTAAGTTATAAAATAAACATCACTCTCGAACGGGGGAGGGGCGGTGTTTCTAATGTGGTGGTTAAGTATTCTGGTTTTGTTTGGTGAAGGAAGTGTCTTCATGCCTTTACTCTTTGTTGTATGGTTATTATAGGGGTTTAGACATGTGTTAATAACGAGTTGTCAAATGACATTAATATTAATGGATGTCCTAGAGAGTGATGGCTTAAACTGGTTGATCATTAAGTAGGACCACGTGATCCGATATACTATGATTACGGGTGTAAACGAACATAGTGTTTGACGAGCTGTTCGTGAAGCGTTTGTATAATATTCGTTTATTAAGTTAAATAAACGAGTATGAACAGATATTTTATGTGCGATTAATAAACGAATGAACATGAACATAAGTGTGTTCGGCTTGTTTATGTTCACGAACAAACTCGTTTATGTTCGTTTATAAGCTCGTTTATATACTCGTGTGTTTATAAGCTCGTTTATAGGTTTATTTATATTCGTTTATATACTCGCGCGTTTATAAGCTCGTTTATAGGCTTGTTTATATTTGTTTATATACTCGTTTATAAGTTCGTTAATGTTCGTTTATTAGCTCGTTTATGCTCTTTACTAACCCTAAATTCAAAGTATATAAACCATATTGAAACCCCAATTACCTTTTTTCCCTAATTTCCTGCAGTCATACTCCTCTTTCAAATCTCTCTAAAAATAAATATTGTTTATGTTTTTATTTTCTTGTTGTAGTACGTTATATATTTAATTCATGTATGTTTGTTTAATTCATGTATGTTTGTTTAATTAAAATTGTAGAAATCATAAACGAACATGTTCACGAACGTTAAACGAACATGTTCGCAAACGCTAAACAAACATGTTCATGAACACTAAATGAACATGTTCGTGAACGCTAAATGGACAAGTTGATGAATATATACAAATGAACTCGTTCGCGAACGCTTAACGAACATGTTCATGAACGTTAAACGAACAAATTATCGAACATATAAACGAACACGTTCGTGAACGTTAAACGAACTGAGTCCGAATACGACAAAAAATAAACGAACCGAGCTCGAACATACCATTAAAAATTTAAGCGAACACGAACAAAATTTAAACACCTTCAAAAATAAATAAACGAACATGGACATACTCTTATCCGTTCAAGCTCAGTTCGTTTACACCCCTAACTACGCTCAAACTTGTTGGTCTCTTGTTATTGATGAGCCTTCGCTAGTGATCATCTGCAAGTTATGTTCGAGAACAGTTGTAGGTTGTTGTTCGTGTGTCTAAAGGTTCGTATCCTGGGAGGTTTGCATGGTGGTAACAAACATATATTACACGGTATATATACATCGATATATATATATATATTTAAAAAATAATAGATTAATTAAGAATTTATCTCTAATTCTAAATATTTATATTTTATCCTTAGATTTGATTTGAACTCCATTTTCATCTCCATGTACATCCCCTTGTCTATAATTAGAAAGCTCAATAGATCTTTCTGGAGATGGGGATACATCGGGAGAACTTGTATTTGATCCTTGTTCTACTATGAAAACAAAGTCTGAATCATCGGTCCGGTTCGACAAGCTCGACGGACTCGGCGGGCAGTTCGTGTTCGATGAGCTTCCATCAACACCTACATCATGAACACTACAATGGCCGCTTGCATCTTTGGGTACGGTTTTCTTAAAAGTATGTGAGCTCAGGTCTTTCTGGTCGAAGATTCTCGACATGAGTCCAACTTTCCTCCAAACTGAAGTTCCGGGATGGAACTGGAACAAGACATGTCTTTGATCATAAAAGAACATTGCTACAAATGCGATGAGCGCCGCCGCCGATGCAATCCCGGCGAGTAGGAAAAGGCCCCAGAAGCTTTCAAGACCGAGTCTAGTCGACGAAACAACGGGGTCAACATGGGACAAGCATCATCGCTCTTGAACCATTTGTTTTGAATCTGTTCCATTTCATCACCTTGTGTAACATGCAAGATTGCGGACGAAACATCCGACACGAGAGGCGATCCTTTCGGGAAAACCTGCAACATGGAAAGAAAGAAAGAAAGAAAGAAATCATAATGAAAATACGGAGTTACGGACATGATAACAGAATCCACGCCGGTCGGAAAAGGGAACTCACGAAGCCAAAGCCATCGGTTTTAAACGTCGGCTTCACCGTGGTATATTTGCCGCAGTATTTTGAAAGAAACAAGTTAATATACGGGATTTCATCGAATGCGGCGGAGATACCGCCATTGGCACTGCTTTTTACGAAGAGTTCATGAAGTTCTTGCGGAGATGTATATTTCTTGATCTGGGATTTATCGAATTTCAAACTCAACAATGTCCCCTCGACGAACGATCCATCGAGAATACCAACACTCTCTTTTCTCTTCAAGAGCTCGTTCATATCGGTTACAGCAGGCTGGAGTTGCTCCACCGTTAAAAGCGACGTTAAGCTAGCGGTGTAGCTTTGGGTGAGGATGAGAACCACGAAACACCATATGATCACCACGAACCTAGCCGCATTGCTCAACACTTTCTCCCCTGCAGCAAGTCACAAGTGTTCATTTCAGTAACGAACTAGAACCAACTAATGAATGAATGGATGAGGCGACGGAGTTTGATTATTACGATGAGCAAACACCATGGTCGAGAAGGAGAACCAGAAGCTGGTGCCGACTTGATGTGCAGGTGGTCCACGGAAATCTTCGTTGATTCTATGCTCGAGAACCCAAACCACAAAACCGATGAACACAAAGAAGCAACCGCTGGTCACCCAGAGATCCGGTGTCAAGGGCTGCAAGAAAACCCATGCATTCTTCTTCTTGTTTTCTTTGACCGGCACTAGCATCGACACACCGGATTCTGTGTAGGGCAATGTGAAGTCCACAAACAACGACCTGTTGGCTACAATGGTCACATCTCCGACCACAGCATCATAATTCTGTGTTCATAAAACCAGATTGAAATCATTCAACAAAACCATGCCAACAACATGTAATAATGTTACAAAAACCAGACTTACCCCGTAGTAAACTTGATCAACTAAGTCATTGAATGAACCGGCAAATTTCCGGTCAGGCGTAGCAAAGGGTATATACTCGTAAGCAACGTGATAAGGCATTCTAGCCATTGCATGATCGAAAATATCAATGCAGTAACCTTGAACCGATTTTGCTTTATTAGAGTAATTAGAATCCCATATCACTTCAAGAAATTCAGTGAAACCAACTTTAACTGGTACACCGATTTTCAGTTTCTTCCCATCTGTTGGGAACTCCCAACCTTTAGGAACTGAGTTACCATTCTCTCCTGGCCATATAATGTGACCAAGTGTCGGCTTCGACGTCGAGTTTGCGGTTGTGTTTTGCAAAGACAAGTGTTTCACAAGTCCACTTTGGGGTGTCCAAAATCCAACCCTTCTTTCACCATTTCCATTTATGTTTACTATCTCAAACACAGATGATGCTAACTGCCCGTTAACAAAACGAAAATCTCCCGAAAGTCCTCTGAATTCAGTGTTGGATAGTTCTTGGATGAGCCGTGGACCATTTTTAGAGACACCCAATGTTTCAAGGTCCGTTGAAACACCGCTGCCGGAAATGTTTGGTCTGTAAAAGCCTATGTTTTCAATGCCGGCTTTGTCTACTGCCATAGCCAGTGCAAAAGTAGCATCATAAGCCCATAGTCCAAAAATGTTCATTTCAGCATTAGTGACATCCGGATTGTCACCCTGGAATTTTCTTTTCCATCGAGCTGTAAAGTTTTCGAGTTTTTCAGATTTATGAACGTACGATCTCACACCCAAAACCCCTTGGAATGAATCAACAGCCGAGGAATCAATCCATCTCCACCAACTAGTCATCGTCTCGGTCATGATCCAAACATACCCTTCACTCATCATTCCAATCTCTTCCGCTGTGGCCAAAATTCGAGACCCAAGACCAATCCCCGCATGCAAAATGAACACTCTCGTTCGCATGCTCTTCAACTTGTAAAGTTCTTTAGTAATCCGATCATCAGTAGCCGATTCCGGCACGACACTTAGATACGGGACACGAGTGTTGATATCTTGCAAGGCAGCTGTTAAGAAAGGTATAATGGTCTCCCCAAACTGGTTGTCGACGTAAATGGGCACTGCTTCTCTCCATCCGAAAGCCTGGACGATGGCACTTATGGCTTTCACTTGGGAAGAGCCGTTTTGGGCTGCTCGGAAAAAGTACGGATTCTGAAAGGAAGTGAGGGCAGGACTTGTTGCAGAAAAGGAAATGATCGGAACCTGAGATTTGTTGCCCAGACTGATGACAAAGTCGGCCTGCATTGAACTCCTTGGCCCTATGATTGCTTGCACCTCCACATTTCTCATCAAATCCAGAGCTGTTGGTTCAACAAACAATTACAAGTTTAGAAAGATATCGAGTAGAAATCTCTTTTTGGTAACCAAAATTACGCTTTATCAGTTAAAAATAAAAAGGTTTAGGGTTTATAATCAAAGTTTAAGATTAAGGTTGATACAAGGTTTAGAGTATTGGGTATAAACTACATTTTTTAAGGTTAGAGTTTAGGGTTATTGATCTAAAATTCAGGATTAAGGTTAGATTTAATTTTTTAAGTATCGAGACAAAAAAAAATCAAAATATCAGAAGAATTTTGTCCAAAAGATTCTACATGTACCAACGACGTTCTAAGGGCCGTAAACTTTTATATTTAGTAAAATTATAATAGAATTTGAAAATTTTAGAACTCAACAAGTGTCCTAATAGAAAACACGATGATATTTATCATAAGAGAGACGAGTTCAAATCGTTTTGTCTACAGGGTTTATATGCATTGTTAAAGGGTTAGGAATAAGTATCTGTATTCAACTTTAGACTATGCAAAAAAATTAGAGACTGCAATATTCTGAAATACAGTTATCCTCAGAAATGGATCTAAAGGGTGCTGGGTGCAGCTATACCCTCTAAAATTTTCAAGTTTCCCTGTATTTTATATGTTTCTTTTATATTTTCTGTTGATAATCTAATTTTGTACCTCTTAAACTCTTGCAATTTTACACTCTTATATTTCTAATATATCTTCTTGATAGTTTGTACATATATAAAATTCTAGGTTCATCCGTAGGGATGACAATAGATCGGACTTGGATTGGACTTTATAAAATCCAAGTTCAATCCAATTGATAATCGAACTTTCAAAAAAATCCAAGTCCAACTCTAAGTCCATTTACATAAATCCAAATACAATTCAATAAAATGTTTAAAATCCAAATCCAATTATTTTTTAGAGTAACAACTCAAATAAATATCTTTAAATAAAAAAATATTTTTTTATCAAACAAATATTTTAAATTTATAACACAAACAAATCTCAACAAATATTACAATCCAATATAAAACAAATTAGAGTAACAACTCAAACTTTCTAAATATAAAATTTAAAATATTTTTATTCGGGTTTATATATGAATCAGATTCATATCAAATATGGATTTGGATTGAATTCAGATTGGATCATGACAATATCCATATCAGACCACCTCCTATTAAGACTACGGCATTATTTTTGGATTCAAATTCAGATTTTTTTAATCGGATTTAAATTAAATTTTTTTTTTCAAATCAAATCGGGTTCAGATTACTCTTAATCTTCTCGACCTATCAAAAGCTGTTGTTTCCAGTCAAATATTGTATGTAATGAAGAGAAGGAAATCAAAGATTGCATGCTACTACAAGTTACAAGACAAAGTCTAGGGTCTGAATCATTGACGTAGTAAAGTCAATAACTGAACATTCATAATTGTCTTTATATACAAAATAATGGTTAAATAGCTCTTTGATCCCTCAAGAAATATAAAATTTGATGTTGACACATCAATGGTGGTAATAGTATTATAAATGAATTCAGGTTCGGTGACATTAAATTGAAATATAAAAAAAATAATAATATTTTTATAAGTCAACTCACAAAATAGAATAGGATGAATTTACTTTTTATTCATGTAATTGATAAAGATATTAGTTTATTACAATTAAAAAAAATAACACAAAAATCATATAAACTAAAATTTATATATGTTAATAATAAAGATTATAAAATTAATTTTTTTAAAATTATTTTAAATTTAAAAAATAAATAAGAATTTTTCATATAAATTATATATTGAAATATAATTTTTAATTAAATTATTAAAAAAAATAATAACAATAAAGATAAAAAAAATTGTTTACAGCGAGGACAATTGACCCCCTTTATCCCACTAAACTTCATTCCCTGAACCTATAGCTATTCTTTTACCAAACAATTAAAAGTTTTGCAAAATAAAATATTAAATTTTCAATTTTAATCCTAATTATCTATATATAGTCGAAAAAATTATTAAATGGGTCATGTTCATCACGTCGTCCGTGGTACAATTAATTTGATCCGTTCATTTTACAATAACTACCTAATAACTAGGGGTGAGCAAAATTCGACTCGACTCGAAAAAACCGAATAACTCGACTCTACTCGAGGCAAAAATACTCGACTCGAAATTTCATAGACTCGACTCGACTGAGAAAAATTTCAAATAAAGTTTGAATTGTATAAAATAAAAATTCGAATAACTCAAAATTTTTAGTAATTAAAGGATTAATTTTTGTTTGAGACGAATCTCTCAATATATATACATTGATATATAAAAATATAAAGAAATATTATTACAATATATATGTATATCTTATATGACTAGAGAAAATCATTTAAATTGGAATCAAATTATACTATAACATGATAAATAATTATAATTAAATATTTATAGGAACTCGAAAACTCGACTCGATTCGACTTGACTCAAATTTCTTAAACTCGACTCGAACCGAAAAAATTTCAAATAAAGTTAGAGTTGTAAAATATAACTCGTCAACTCGAATAACTCAAAAAATTTTGACTTGACTCGATCGAATACTCACCCCTACTAACAACTACCCACTCTTCAATTACATATAAAAAAAAAGATAATTCATTTTTAAAAAATTAAAATAAATCTAATTTATTTAAACCACAAATAACGTAATAAACAAAATTATCTAATATTTTTTCTTGCATGCGACTCATTCTTCAGTTTTCATCTTCCAAGTCTTGGAGAAATTGTATCGTAGCCTCGGCCTACCACGTCAGCCATGGTCTCATCCAATAATAATCACCCATTTCACCTTGCCAACTCATTTTTTCAACCAATGAATCTTCAATCATAATTTACATGTCATTTTAAAAATATAATTTCTGAAAATTAGATTAATTACATGGTTGATTAGTGGCAGAATTGGTGGTTTTCGTTAGTTAGAGACCACGGCTGACGTGGTAGGCCGGAACTATGATATAATCTCTCCAAGTCTTGGGTCAGAATAACCCACGTAGCAAAGTCTGTCAGACCTTGGTTGGTCCACACTTGTAGACATGATCTTATTAACTAGGAAATATCCATGCAAGTGAGGGAAATTAGATGTGAACTATATAAAGAGTAATTATAGAATTAGGTTAAGCAAGTTAATATTAAAATGGTCTAAATTATATTTAAAATCAAATAATTTTATTTAAAAAGTAATTTTTTTCAGAGAAAAAAATAAGTAAAAATCATTTATTTTTAATGTATTCTATTTATGTTTTATTATTAAAAAAATTATATTTTAGATTTATAATTTTAGATTTAAAGTTTATAATTATATTAAATAATAACTGCTGTCGGCGACGATTAATACCTTAAAATTTTTAACTGAATGAGTTTAGAACATAAATAGCATATAAGGGGGTAAAAGAATGGAGAACAAACCGGCGGCGGCGGCGGCGACAATATCATCCCTGGAGTCCTTGGCGTTGATCACCAGCCTGGTTTTATAGTAAGGATGAGCGGCGTAAAAGTCGGACAGCGCCATATTGATGCAACTCATCCCTATCTTCCCAACCAAGGAGTCCATGTCGAGAACCACCCCCACATGAACGGCGGCGGCAGCGGCGGTGGTGTTTTGAGACTGAGCCACCACTCCTTTTAGCAGCCAAACATTGGTGACGAGACAGATATTAATGAAGAAGTAGAAAATAATGCCCTCCATCTTAATGAATAAGAAAAAAGAAGCTTAAAAAATATAAAAGAAGAGCTGAAATTGATATACAAAGCGGAAGTAAATTAATTGATATATATATATATATATATATATAAGCGTAGACTTGTACGTAAAGACTTATATAGAGAGACAGGAGTAGATCCGTTTATACAGTGTAAAATAAATTAAATTTTATATGATTGTATATCGTTATATGGGTAAAAGGAATGATCGAAAAAGTTAATCTTTTAAGTGATAATATATATATATATATATATATATATCTTATAATTAATCCCAATCATTCATTTCGCTCTTTAAATGATCTAAAAATATATAAAACTTAAAAATTCTTACATTGCGTAAATCAACCCCTCTCTATATTTATATATATTAGAACTAGGGGCACGAGCCATCTAATCTTAGTGGTTTAAAGAACGGTTATTGTTCCTAGAGGTCACGGGTTCGAACACCAGTAATACTAGTATAGTGATTGAGCGATTAATGTCCAATGGATGAGTTTATACTCTAAAACATATACTATTGTAATCACTGTAGCTGATTCAAAAAAAAATTATTAGAACTAGGGGTGTGCATTTTGGATTATCTGATCCGATCAAAAAAAATAGGATATCCGATTTGTTGGGTCGGATTTTTGGATATCCGAATATCCAAATTTATGATTTAATTAAGTATTTTTTAAATTTAACGGTCTTATCCATGAAAATTTTGAGTTTTCGAATATAACAATCAACAAATTATTAAATATAATAATATTTTTATCCATGAAAATTTTAAATTTTCATATATAACAAGTAAAGTAGCAAATATAATAAAATTCATACCTATAAAAAATTAAATTTTCGGATATTCAATCCGAATTATGCAAAACATAAAAAACATATAAAATATCCAAAATTTTAGATCGAATCAATCAGATCAAATTTTTTACGCACCCCTAATTAGAACGATTAAATTATTCACAACTTTTATTCTTAAATCGAAGACAATCATACTTAAATATATTCAAATATATTCAAATATATTATCTCTTAGATAAAAACAATTTATATAAAGTTAGAATCAAACAATAAGATAAATAATAGTGTATTTGACCAAGTCTAAATATTAAAAAAATAAAAAAAAAACATTTTACTAATATTTAAATTAAAATTTGTTTAAAATATTGTTATATTAAAATATTTTTATAGGACACCGCTTGCTTCTGTCCGGTGAAAGTCACCGTCCCTACTCCTAAATGTTATAAAAGCGACAGTTCTGTTTGACTTCAATGCTCGACCTGCCTATCCTGTTACTTTATAAAAGCATAGAATTAATGAAAATATATATGGAAAATTTTTTGGAAAGGTCTCATATTTTTTAATAAAAAATAAGGAGAAAAATAATTAGGAGAAATGTAAAAATATTTTTATTGTCGGAATTTAAACTCGGATTTTTAGACGACTCGTATTTGGAAAATGTAAGTGTAAGTCTTAAAACATAAATAGAATTTGAGAGGTTAGGTTCAGGGACGAATCCAAAATTTTATATAAATGATACAAATTATCAAAAAGTTATATTAGAATGTAAGAGATGTAAATTAGATTATCGATAAAATATATATATATATAAATATAGAAAAATTTAAATTTTTAAAAGGTGCAGCTACATCCTAACACCCTATAGGCCTATCTCTAGTTTAGTTTCATCCATGCTACGAGGTAATAATTATTCTCGTTCATGGATGGGTTTAGTGAACGTTTGGGATAACATGAGTTAGAATAACCTCCTTCCATAGATGAGAGAAATGAACGTTCCGCTATCAATATAGATAACACAAGTAATATAAGTATGTGATAACCCATGTAATCCCAAAATTCGATGTATAAATCTTATAATTTAGTAAAATCAAAATACTCTTTCTAGGGACGGAACTACTAAGGGGTAGGGAGGGGCAATCTCGTCCCCCATCCTCGAAGAATTTTTTTTCACATTTATCCCCTTATTTAAATTCTTTTAAAATTTATTTTTTATAAATTTTTTCCATACTTTTAAACATTTATATTTTATCCCCTTTAACCCTAAATTATGATTCCGTTACTGATTTTTTTAACATCTTTATAATATCTACCTCTAAAACGTGATCAAATAATTATAAAAAAAACTTAAAAACATTTACATCTTCTCAGAAAAAATATAAAAATATTAAAAAAAATAATTATTCTCACCCTATAATAAAAGGCCATAAAGACCAGGTCAAGGAAAGGAGAGGGAGAAAAACTTACATGAGTGATATTTGATTTAATGATCGATTAATTTAAATAAATATAATAAATAATTATTATATATATAATCATTTTAATGTTTATTTTATTTATAAAATTGAGAGCTAAATATTTACTTTTATTTAAAAATATAATATTTATTTTAATAAATTCAATGTTTTCTCGACTCTACAATCTAAGCTTGTGTTTGTATTCATTAAATGACTACGAAAGGTACCATCAAATGAATAAGGAAAAAGATTCCATGAATATACGACTGTCTTCAACAACATTAATTTTCTTTTTCTTTTTCTTGCTAATAAAGTCAATACATATTTTCCAGGAAAATTCTCAAATGTCATAGAATGAATAAGGACTTTGAAATGTATGTAGTAATTTCACTTTGACGATAATTTCATTAAGAAAAAAGTTCTAAATATAAAATAAAGTATTAATTTTTAGAAAATATGTATTTTGTTAAATCATGTAAAATTTGAGATTTTTTGACTGATTGATCAATAATATTTATGTTTTATTTTGTGTAGGTTCGAATTTTACCTATTTTGACGATACGTTACCTACCCTAAATTCGATATATATTTATGTACTTGCATTCATCTGTATAAGATCAAAATTAACAATACTTAATGTCTAGTTGACAGTCATTTTCACCCTATAATAAAGGCTATAAAGACTAATAAAATTATATGAGTTGGAACATCATTCATATTTAATTTAATAATCGATTAATTCATATGAATATAATAAATAAATATTTTATTTTATTTGACTCAACAATCTAAACTTGTGTTTGTATTCATTAAATGTATATGGAAGGTACCATCCAATGAATATTGAGAAAACATATTTTCCAGGAAAATTCTTTGTGTATGCTGAAATGAATAAGGACTTTGAAATGTCTGTAGTAATTTTACTTTGACGATATCAATGGAATTGGTTTATTTCATTAACAAAACAAGTTTCAAATAGGAAAGAAAATATGTATTTGATTAAATCAATCAAAAATATTCATATTCTCATTTTATTTAGGTTTGAATCTTGACATTTTATTTTTTAGAATGTAACAAATCTTTATTTAATGAAAAACAATTCTTCATCTTTAGATTAAAGGATATCAAACTAGAGATAGGTACGGGTCGGATCAAATTTTCGGTCCACCCGCATCCGACCCGAAAACTCATACCCGTCACCTGTCACCCAACCCGGTTTTAGGATGAAAAAAATCCGACCCGATTTTTAAGCTTTAAAATCCAACCCGACCCAAATCATTAAAAAAATTTAAATTTTTTGGACTTAATTATAAAATAAAATAAAATAAAATTCAGGGATCTAATTGTAAAAAAAATTAGTGACCTAATTGTAAAAAAATAATTTTAATGACCTAATCGTATAAAATATATATAAAGAATGATCATTATTGCAAATATTCCTAAAATATATATGAAAAAATTACACTATTAGTCTCGGGTCGAGTCGGATTTTTTTCACCCTAAACTCGAACTCGACCCAAAACCATCCTTAAAAAACCCAACACAACCCGAACCCATTTTTTTAAAAAAAATCTGACCCGATTGAATCAGGTTAGAACCCTTCGAGTTCGGATTTTGTGCCCATCCCTATATCAAACGTTTATGTATGTTTAATCTCACATCATCAAACATGATACACTCACAACGATGTCAACTAAACTAAATCGAATCGACAATTATGTGATTTTTTAAACGTAGATTTAATATTCAAATTTCACAGAAAAAAAAAAGAAGAAAATTTCCCTTAATATCCAATGCATTTAGTAAATGAAACTATGAAATTAAATGTCAATTTAAGTACTTAGCTGGAACTTGGATCTTTCTTCTAAATTCAAAAAAGAATTCACTCGATCACTATAACTTTCCTAGTAAATCATAAAATTAGATGTATTGGATATTTCTCCTATATTTCCACAATTTTTTTTAACTGCAGGTGACTAAAATAGAAAAAAACGTAACATTAGTGACTATTTTGACAAAAACATAAGATATTACTCGTAAGGACATAACTGGTAAACTAGAACATAGCTTTTCTTGGTCGCTCATAGGAATGGTGTATCTGGACAAGCTTTTCCTATATATTACTCATCCTTAATATTCAACACTTAACACATACTATGTGATGAAAAGTGGGCAGTAGCACAACTAATAACATCTCAAAAACTTGGATCAACTCAAACTATTCCTCTCGAGATGACGGATCGATCCCTGTCGATGGGCTATCAGCAAAGTACTCCTGGTGCTTCACATTCACCCCATACTGCTCAGTCAAACATCATAAAACAATTATTTCTCCGTACATATTGAAAATGCTAAGCAAAATTACGACTCTTGCTCATTGAAGACGGAAACAATTGGGAATGAGCAAGTTTCGAACATATGAACGAGACATCAAAAGTACAGGTGTTCATGGTTAATCAATACGTTTTGTTCTTAGTGTAATAAGAACACATTGATTGACTAATCCGAATTGGATACTGCATATGCGCATTATGGGGGAAACCGTCCTAGCCTATTTTGCTCCATTCACAACATCAAAATTCAAACCTATGACCTTACTAAAGGGATCTAGTACATCATCCCGCTACACCAACTGGTTGTTGGTTAAAACATAATGCTCTGACATGTACTAAAATTCCATTCACAAACTACAAACTAGGGCAATCAGAAATAACCATTGGCATTCAGAAAAAGAGGCAGTATAAAATTTCATTGCCTACCTCACGCAATGACTTTGAGAGATCATCCATCGTCAAGATTAGGCGCTTGTCCTGTTCCAACAGAGAGTCAAACAAGCCAAAAGAGATCAAAAATCTTTAAAAACAAACATAAGTAGAGCACCTTTTGCTGCTTATCCCTTTTGTCCTTGACAACTGCCGCTTGCCTTGCCTTGCAATGCCTACATTAGAAGTAAAATGTCACAAGAAAAAACTAAATAGCATTCGGTGAATCCCCATCCCATAAATTAAGAACACTAAAACTTAGCCATCTCCACAAAGTCCAACTTCCAATAGATACAACATCAATAATTTTCAAAGTTTCCTTTATTCGTAGTTCTGGGTGTCATACATAAGTGCATCACTCGCAACCTCGGCAACGAACTTCTGAGTGGCAACAGCAACAAGCCTTATTCTGCAAATTTCCAATAAGAATCAAACAGGACGAGACAAAAAGGAAATCACACATCCACAATGTGAACCTCAAACCATCTTGTGTACTGTAAAAGAAGGTTTAAACTAAGGAAAATAACTCAAAAATACACAAGCTAGCTTATAAAAGGCAAAAGTCTTTTCTTGTTTCTTTCATTTCGATTCCATTTTATCGGGTACAAGAAGTAAGCAGTCTGTATAAACAACTGGTTTTCGGCACAAAGTAGTTAAATTTTGTTCAATAATAACTAACATTAAAGATTGAATTTCTGTGGAACCCTAGAACCAACTAAACGAAAGACAACAAACCCAAGGCAGAGTAATCGGGTAAAGTAAGATAAAATACTTGAAACATTTCTCGGAACCCTAGAATCAAGAAAGGAACAATTTCCCACAAATCTCCATTTAGGAATCGAAAGATCAAAAAATGGAAATAAAAAAGGGAATAATTACTTACAATCGCACATCGGGAGATTGAAAACCACTCTTGGATAAGTAATGTTCCACCAATTCGTCAGGTATCTGCCACAGTGAAGGTTGGGAAACTGTTAGAAACATGATAAAAGAGAGGAAATTTCTAGTTAAAAGGAAGTGGGATGTTGAATAAGAAGGTTACGGTGGGAGTGTAATCCATGAGAGATGCTAGGAAATCTGAGAGTGCAGAGTCGTCGTCGTGCTTCCCATCACTGGATTGCGAGTTGTGGTTCATTCTCTGTTTCCCTTCTCTTTCTGCCTTCGCTACGGTTATTATTGCGGGTACATTTTTGTAGGCTTATGGAGTATTACATTTAAGTAAAAAAATTTAAAAGGATTAAATATATAATTAATAAAAGAGTAAACTCAAGTATAACTAATAATTGTATGATTAGTTTTTTTAATTTTTATTCTTTATAAATTAATTTAATGATGTTTAACAGTGTTCAACATTAATGATGTTCAACGGTGTTCGATACCTGTCGTAGACTCATCTTATATTAAAATCTAAAAAACCTTGTATTGATATAGTTGTCTGTACACCGATAAATCTCTTTATCCATAAAAAAACTATTTTTTAAATGAATTAATGATAAAATGGTTGGTTTTCATTGATTAGGGACTACAGATAACGTGACGAACCGAACCCGTGATATAATTTCTCGTTGTGAAAAAAACTTTTAATGAGACCTCATCTTTTATAAAAAAAATTATAATAAAATTATCCATTTTGAGTCATGAATGGCGTGACAAGAATGTCTCAAGATACAATTTCTCCTTACAATTGATATTTATAGTACATCATTTAAATTAATCGATCAATAAAAAATTAATCGATCATAGGTTTAGAATTTCAGTTCCTTCCCTTCCCTTACCCCTATCCGAGAATACAAGAAAAAGTATCCAAAAAGACAACATTTGATCCAAAATAGTTGTGTGGTTTCAAAAATTAGAATGGAATATGAAGAGAAACCTTTCCAATTTCCAAACTCAAATTGTGTGCTGGATTATTCTGTCTGCAACAGCAGTTGTTTTCGCATTTGCAGCGGCGGATCCGCTTGTAACTCAGGGTAGGCAAGTGTCAAAATCGCATATCAAAGCGTCGAAACCAGTATCAGTATCTAACCATGTTATTTCTTCCATCAATTCACCTAATATTCGATATATCTCGTTACAACGCGGATGTGATCGATCTTCGGCATTGAAAGCGTGCACCTGATTCTTCATCTCTATCCAGCTCCAACCAGGAACCTTTTTAACTCCCCTCTCCCGCATCAACCTTGTTAAATTAGCTTTTTCATCCCATCTCCTCAGATGTCCATACAGGTGAGAGAGTAGAACATAAGTGCAGTGCTCTTCAGGCTCTAGTTCTAGTAAATGGCTTGCTACCTGAGTAGCTAATTCTATGTCACCACAAGCTCTGCAGGCACCCAACAAAGTCTTCCACACCATTGCATCGGGATTGAACGGCATTGATTCGATTAAGGTTCTTGCCTCATCTAATCGCCCAGCCCGTCCCAACAGATCAACTGCACAAGCATAGTGCTCCATTCGCGGTGGAATCCCATAATCTGATTCCATAGATTTCAGAAAATTTAAGCCTTGTTCCACGAGACCAATATGGCTACATGCGGTTAGAACCGCAACAAATGTTATATGATCAAGCCTTACCTTTCTGTCTCTCATCAGGAAGAATAGATCAAGGGCGATTGTGCCCTGCCCATTTTGTGCATAGCTGAAAATTATTGAATTCCAAGCAATCGAGCTGTCTTCAGGAGTCTCTTCAAAGGATTTTCGAGCATCTTCAATTATCCCGCACTTGGAGTACATGAAAATCAATGCACTTGCCACAAATTCATTAGACTCGAAGCCTAACTTAATTGCCAGGACATGAACCTGCTGACCTAATTGTAGTGTTGCTAGAACAGCACAAGATCGAAGGACAGCAGAAAAGGCATAGTGGTCAATCTCCATCATCGAAGATCTCATTTGACCAAAAAGTTTCAAGGCATCTTCACTCAAACCGATCTGGAAAAAACCAGTCAAAATGGAGTTCCAAGTGACACGATCCTTCAATTCCATGGACCCGAATAATTTTAAAGCTTCTGCCATGGAAGTATTGTTTGACTTGAGATACATTGCTATTAGAGCATTCGAAATAGGCACTAAGCATTCCAATCCCCTCTTAATAACAACAGCATGCAAGGATTGTCCATGATTTTTGTGTGCTTTTTCAAAACAAGCACTAAGGACGGTAGTGTAAGTATAGATATCCGGCTCAAACCCTAACCTTTGCATATCTAGAAAAAGTTTAAAGCCAAGTTCTTCTTCCTCATGAACCAAGTATGCAGCTAGCATGGAATTCCATGTTACTATATCACGCATGCCAACCGCACCATCAAACACTTTTCTAGCGTCTCCGATTGAACCACACTCTGAATATGAAGTTATCATAGCATTGCACACTGTATAATCAAATACCAGCCCATGCTTAACAATCTTGCCATGAATTTGAATTGCCAGCTTATAGAACTCAATATCATCGAGCAGTGTAAGAAGCGGAGCAAATGTGCCATCCTCAACCCTCACTCCCTCCTTCTCCATACAATGTAAAAGCCCAAATGCAGTGCTACAATCCCCTACTTGCGAAAACCCAGCAATCAAAGCATTCCATGAGACAGAATTAGGTTCGGGTAAGTATTCGAAAACCATATAAGCATCATAAACTTTCTCACACTTAGCATACATATCCAAAAGAGCACTCCCTGCATATACATTTCCCTCATAACCCATCTTAATAACCATAGAATGCAGCTGTTGGCCAACTTCAAGTCTACAAGAGAAGGCCACGCCCTTGAGCAAACTCCCAAAAGTATAGCCATCGAAATCAAAACCGCATCTTTTCATCTCTTTCAGAATCTCGCATGCCGTCCCTAAATCCCCAAAATTTACAAACCCAGCGATCATCGTATTCCAAGAAACGGTATCTCTGTGGGGAATTTCGGCGAACACCTTGCGAGCAATGTGTAATTCCTTGCATTTCGCATAAGCGTTCAAGATTTTGTTGGCAGTGTAAACATCGGCAAGAGTCCCCGATTTGAGAGCGCGGCCATGGGTCGTCAACACCTTGTAAAACGCGTCGGCGGAGGTCTGTATGAGTGAGTTCAATGGCCTCCTCATACATGGGTAAGTATTTTGTTTGCTGCACTCACGCCTTCTTGACCTGACAGGAAAAAAGCTATAATCTTTTCTAACGGGATACAAAGTTTATATTATAAATAAATATTTAAAACATATTATTTTTTATTTAGGGATTTAAAATATATATTTTTATTAAAATAAATGTTTATTTTTTAAAAATAAGTATCTAATAAATTTTTTAATCAATATCACATAATAAATAAGTACATATTTTAATTAATAAGTATATTTAACATAATCTAATCAAATGATATATTTTAGATATTTATTTTAGGATATAAAGTCAAAAAAATGTTCCTAACGTTTGACATAATAGTCATTTTGGTCTCTATTTTTTTAACAATTCAACTCTCAACATTTTATTTTGGGTCAAAATAATCTCGCTATAGATAAAAACTGTCAATTATTTGACGGTAAATAACTTGAAATGATATGATAAAATTATATAACAGTGTACGCTGATATGATATTATCATATAGACAAATATATTAACTTGAAAAATATCACATTAGTCAAAAAATAATATTATAAAATTATATTAAATATTTTTTTATTAATTTATCAATCTGTCAATTTATTTCAAACTTTTTATCACTAAATTTTCAATAATTTTATTCTATAGAGATCATTTTAAACTAAAATGAAAGTTGAATTGTTCCAAAAAATAATATGGGTCAATGTCTATTTAGTCAAATATTGAGAGTATTTCTTTAACTTTATATCTTATTTTGATTAAAATTTATTTTAAATATCTAAATGAAAAAATTAATATACTTTATATACTTATTTATAAATATAAGCTATATTAAAAATTTTAATAGTATAATTACGGCTAAGAAAGTAAAAAGTTTTTTTTTTTTTTAATTTTAATTAGGGATAAAAATATAATAGTTAGATCTCAAGTTTGAGATGTATACGTAAAAACTCATTATTAAGAGACGCTCAATAAAATTAAATGTATAACATAGATCGATTCAAATGAATTAAAGTAAAATCTTAAACATTAAAAGAATAATATAATATAATAATAAATTGTTTCGAATTAGTTAAAATAAAATCTTAAAAATCAAAGAATAATATAATAATATAATAAGTCAATAGAATAATATAATAATGGAAAATTCTATGACGGGCGTCGAACACTGCTAAACACCGTTAATGCTGAACATTGTTGAACACCATTAAATATTTTAATAAAATTTAAAAATTACAGGATTAAACTTATAATTTAAATTATTTTAAAAAATTAAAAAATATATTATATTAATCAATATTTTATATTAAATATTATTTATTAAAATAAATAATCAAATTTACCCTTTACCCTCGATTTAGAATCGTCTATCTGTCTGTCGACTTTTAAAAAAAAGCTTTCATCTACAACCGCGCAAAATCAAATTATCCTTTTCGTTCTCAGTTCAAAATTCCTCTATCGTCTGTCTTGTTAATTGTCGTCGATCGTTACTAACTGTCGTCGATCATCCGATCTAAGTCACTCTATCTAGCCTTTACCTTTACTGTTTGGTGCTGGAACAGTCATAAAAAGGTAATGTATTTATAGTTTATTTATTTTCGAATATGGTTATCGATTTCTTATCGTTATAGATTGTTTTACTCTCAGTCTTCCCCGATCAATTGAACACCCATCACCAACGATTTCAATCTTTAATTTATAAAAAATTATCCCAAATTTTAACATCAATTTTTAAACCCTGATTTTTAATTTTATATTTAAATCATTTATGTAAAATCCAAATCGCTTTTAGATATTTTTAAATGTAGACTTGGTCCTGATATCTTAAATTAGCCGATGCTTTTAGGTTATCATCATAGTTCACCATTTTGTTTTCTGGGCGTTATGTCTTGTTCATAAAAAAAGTGTGTGAACAGATTTATTAAATTAAATTTCATGTTTCGTGGGTTCTACTAAACCCATTCTATATGTCTTATATTAAAATCTCTCTGGAACAAAATATAGGTGTAACGTCATTTTTTTTACTTTTAGACTTGTATTTTTTTACAAAATAGTAA
This sequence comes from Abelmoschus esculentus, assembly GCA_035048815.1. Classification (NCBI taxonomy): domain Eukaryota; kingdom Viridiplantae; phylum Streptophyta; class Magnoliopsida; order Malvales; family Malvaceae; genus Abelmoschus; species Abelmoschus esculentus. The sequence goes on from JAUCBN010000002.1 coordinate 456,140, forward strand.
ACATTTTATCGTGATATATTTTTTTCAAATATTTAAATAAATAACTTGAGCAATAAAAATTATTATTTTATATTATTTAATGATTATTTGCATAAACTAAGTAAAATTCTTTTTTCTCTAAGTCTTCATCCGTACTCACACTTAAAATTCTAAAAAAAATAAAAATTTAAACCCAAACTTTAATTTTTAAATCTAAAATATTAAACCCTAAACTCTAATTTTTAAATATTAAATATTAAACCCTAAATTCTAAAAATACATCATTTTGTGGTTCTTTAAACCCTAACCGTAATCATTAACCTTAAACTCAAATCTATTATTTTAAAGTAGGATACCAAATAAGAAACAATAAAAAAAACATACTATAAGACAAGGATACATATATACATACATGCATACATACATTTTGCAATGTATGTATGTATGTATGTATGTATGCATGCACCTCTAATTAGCCAATGAACAAGACCGTCGGATTTCCCCATCATCATCTGTTTTCACTCCAATGGAAGTGAGCTTCAAGAACGACTCCCCCCAACTCCTGAAGAAGCTTTCCTGGTCATTGGCAAAAGCTTCTACTTTATCCCTAGTTCTTCCATCCTCTAAAAGAATCGAGTCAGATTGAAACAACCCCTTGTGAGACAACAGATTGATGTAATACTGATTATCAAATGCGTGCGAGGTCTCGGGATCATTGTTGACAGTTTTGGATGAACTCGAATCCGATGGACACTTCTTCATTAGATGCTCTGCATATCGACTGTCCAACGATGTGTCGATCAAGGTTAGCTTTCCATTCGAGTCCATTTGGAATCGGTCACTGAATGCATTGCAATGAGCAGATCCTATAGTATGAGCACCTATAAAGCCAAAGACAACAGGGTAGCCATTGAATCATCCTTAATGCTGAGGATCTTTCGAGTATTCGAATGAGTACCTGATAGAGTTACAAGGTCATCTAGAGATAAGCCTTTAGAGTCGAAGAGCTTGATCATCTCGTTCATGGTGAAACTTGTATCTGCAATATTTGGTCTGACATTTGCAGCGTCGGATATTCTTCCGTCTCTTCTTCCTGTTGGGATCTGAAATTCAGGTCCACCGGCCTGTTCCAGGATCATTATATTCAATCCCTCAACTGAAGATTGCATGCAGATATGGTGAAGAAGATTTAGAGATTTTACCGCAACAACTGCATCTCTTGCAGCCAATGCAATGATATCGGCACAAGAAACGACTCCGGGGCAGAAGATTTCGACTACCTTTTTTGCAGAATCGATAACTGAAAATCCCCCCAGAGAGGTATTTGCTGGATCACTTCGCTCGGTTCCATTTCCTTGTAATAGTACTGATGCATCACAACCCTGAACATGACAGATAAAGTAATGCAATCACATTCATAGCAACCACTATTCCAAAAACTAATACATGCAAGATGGGATTTTCAAGGTGATAAAAGATGTTTAACCCGATATCCAAGCTGACCTCGACGAAACAGTCGTGGAACAACAGGCGCAGTAGTTTCCCGGGGATGGTTGGATCAGAAGAGGAAGCCGATCTGACCGTGTTGCTAACGATGAACTCCGCAGTGGGACATGATGTTGCATAGAAGTTGAACGAGAGGCTAGCGCACGAAGGCGAGGCAGCAAAAGAGAGCAAAACAGCAACGAGGAGAGTAATTTTAGTCTCCATTGATGCTCTGATTGACTAGCAGAAAGTGCAAAACAAGCTCTGCTTTGGCCTTTGCTGAATACTTCACACAGATTTCCCTGCCCCATGAATTTACTCTTATTCAAAGCTGCATTAAAGACCATAAGCAGATGCCAGAGCGGTAGGTGTGCAACAACTCACGCATTTAGTTACCTTTGGCCAAGCAAACATTTAAGATCATTTTCAAGTTTCTTCTTACTCGTTTCAGTCTCTCATAAATGCACAAAGTCTCAAATAACAAAGACTGAGAAAAACAATGAGAGAGACTTGTAGACTGTACCATTGAAAATAAACGAAGTGTCGGTGACCACCGCAGAGCCAGTTCCTGTTGGTGTCATTGACTCATTTGATGCATCAGTTTCCTGGTCCTGGATCAAAACTTCTTTTGGCAAGCATTGGAAGCTCACTGATCAACATTTTGATTGATTGGGACAGTGTAGAGCAGCAGCTTGATTCAATAAGGTAACAACATGTGCCATTAATATGCATGGTTTCCAAGGCAAACCAAACTCTTCAACTGTCTTGATCATGGGTTACCTATCTCTGCAGAAAAACTATAGTAGAGTAGAGAATTACTCAAGCTGGAATTCAATATCAATGATTCAGAAGTGATTTACAGTTCATAGACATAGTAAAGAAACAATATCAATGATCCATGGATCAAAAAATAGCTTGTAGTTTGCAGATTTGCTGCATAAAACTCATCTTTCTTAATCTTGATGCTGTTTTAGCACTTCTTGGCTTGAAGCATTGTAGCAATAAGATATGAGTGAGAATTTTCTCGGAAAATCATATCAAACTAATGGAATTGAGAAAACAAAGTAATTGATGCTGTTACCAAGGAGGGGGAATTGCAAGAGAAATGGTTTATTTGTTTTGAGAATGGGACTCAAGTTGTACATGAAAACTGTGGGACAAAATTCCTCTGTCTAACCAGCTGATGAAGATCATGGACAATCTTGAACACAGCGCCAGGCCTAGCCAGACTTAAAACATTTTCTGATATGGACTTGAGTTCATCTACTTTGAGACCAAACCACTGGCTTACGATATTGGCTTTCTCTTTTGGCGACTTAAAAAATTTCCCGCATCCATTTTCCAACTCATACGGAACATTGCCGACTTCCTGCAAAACCAAAACCAAGATTTTTAACTTCTTTGGCAAAAGTTAAAAGACACCATTGCGATATTCTTCTGCAATAGCCTCAGCAATAGTCCCATGGCCCGCCTATTGAAGCAAAAGTCATGCAATATTAAGAAATGTATTACATGCATCCATATATTATGTCTTCCATTTAGGAAGTTACCTTTGTAATAACGCAGTCGCAAGAACCCATGCATTCCTCCATTTTGGTGACAAACCCCTTCACCTATAAGAGTTTGCAAAAATCCAGGACCATCAGTTGCCTACATAAACCTTTTCCCTAAATCACAATGTTAATAACATCGTTCGGCATGTTTAATGCATATATGGAATAGAAATTTTTCAGAAACTAAAGAAAAGAATTAAAATAAAGGAAGGGATAGAAGAGTAGAGATGAGAAGCAGAAACAAAAATTTGGGGAAGAAAACCAGAAACACTTTCATTCATTCGATAGATTGAAGAACAGAGAACTTCAGAAAATATATCCTAGGGTTGCCAAATGGCAGCGTTTACACATCCACTATTAACCAATAAAACACACCGTTTCATTAAAACAAGAAAACAAATAAAAATAAAATATGATTATGGTAGAACGACGTAGTTTCACCAGGTTTAATTTTGGTTCTTTACAATACTCCCTCCTTCAAAAAATCCTTGTCCTCAAGGATTAATAGAAAATTTCCACAGCATTAATTCTCGATCAACCTTAACCACCTTTGCCTTCTTCAAATGATTAGACCAAATGTTCCCAAGAGCTCTCTTTCCCTTGATTAAAAATTGTAGCATAAACAAACAATATCTCTTCAATTCTCTTGCCCAATCAGATATGTGATCACCAGCAAGTATAATAAATTCTTTTGTCTTGGACTCCATTTTGAATCCATGACCCCAAAATGCAATCTTCCATTTTTTTCCAACTAGTGGACTGGAACAATAAATTTTCACTGCATTATTTTCTGAGTAACCAGTCAAATAAATTGAGCAGGAGCCAACTATTTTTCCTTCTTTGCAATAAGATACTTTAATACCGTAAGTAAAACAAGTTGTTGCCTATCTGAAGTGTTGGTGTATTGTGAGTCCTGCCTTCCTACATCCATTTCAGAATATAATACTAAAGATATGTAGCCAACCAAAACAGGGCAGCCTTTCCTTTCTTCTTCAACAAATACCTTGTAGATGAACATTATTCTATCTATAAGAAAATCATATGATACCCAAATGTGAATTTCATTTCTTCGGTACCTACCAGTATCGATGAAATAGGTAAAAAGATGAAAATAGCCTTCTACAAGGTTTACTAGCAAAGCAACAATGATAGATACTCTAGTTCTGGTACGTATCAGTTTTGCCTTCCATCTCCTGGCAATATCATCGTAGTCCGCTTGAGAAAAGTCAAAGACAAATACATTTTTATCCTTTTCAATTCTGTCTAATTTCTGCTGCAGAATTTGTATAAACTGATCAGTTCGATCTTCTGCATCAACCTTAATAAAACCAACATCCGTAAGTATTTGGCCATAAGCTTTTATATCAAGGAGATCATAGCCTTTCTGCTTGATACATGCCGCAAATTCTGGTGATGAAGCTTCCCACGGCTATAAAGAATGGCATCACGGCTGTAGATACCATGAAAAGCATTGTCTGAAGAAATTATTGTAGTGCAACAGGAACTTCAAATTTTACCACACAATTGAGTCCATTAGCTTGTTCAAGAGCAATAGTTATCATATTTATGGGCAGATCTATGCCCACAACATGGACGCCAAATTCTTGTACCATATAAAAGTCCTCTCCACCAATGCCACAACCAACATCCTGAACCTTTTGGTCATGCTTAACCTCTTCATCTAAGAGATACACCAGCAGTAAATTTGAAAATATCAAGTCCATTGATCCTTCTGAAACATTCAAATCTAAAGAAATCGTATCGGCACATAAGAATTTGTTATTCTTATAATGTCCATTGAAGCTTTCATTCTTATTTATAAGGTCCTCGACAAAGTCTAAAGCTATAACAAAATCAGTCTTCTGAGCTAAATCATCTGTTAGTAGACCAGTGCCATCTTCTAGCTCCAAAATAGATTTCTCATCATAAATCACAATATTTTTTTTTCTTTTTTCATTACTAATTTATTCCCCATTAGTAGTAATCTAAATCCGTAAGGATCTTTATTTTCAACCAAAACACTAAAAGGTATCTGAAATATAAAGCTGTGAATCATAAATATACTTGCAATTCATTGTCCATGTGATTGCAATAAAATTTTGTGATTCACAATGTCCACCAGAGTAATCCAATCAACATGTTGGTTTCGTTCTCTCGGTTTCACACCACTTTCACATCCCTCAATGATGCCTTCAACAATTTTTTTCAGAAAACCTTTCTCCAAAATATCATAACCCTCACTCTGGTTTTGTGGCACTTCCGGCAATTCGCTCATGTCTGTTATGACAGACAATTCATCGAGCACCTTGGCTTCAATATCGTTAGTTATCAATTGTTCTTCTCATTAAAACCCTTCGAATCCACTTCCCTACCTACCATGGGTAAATTCAACGTCATACTTTGTAACATTGATGGGTCCAACAAGCAGTAGCCAAACTCCCCTACCGTTGTGATTTCAGTTGGCGAAACTTGATCCTTTGGTTCGACATAAGCGAGCACCAACGATGAATCATCCGCAAACTCCCCTATCGCTGTGATTTCAGTTGGCAAAACTTGATTCTTTGGTTCGACAGAATCTATAGATGAGTTATCTGATTCATCACTGCCTTGCGAAGAACTTTGCTTGAAATTCATTGAACATCCGATCAATGGAATTTTTCAGATGGGTGAACTCTGATCGTAACTGATTCGCTGCCATCCGTGAGAATCAAACCTAAGCTTTGATGCCTTTGTAACACTCCGAAACTAAAGAAAAAAATTAAAATAAAAGAAGGGATAGAAGAGTAGAGATGAGAAGCATAAACAGAAATTTGGGGGAAAAACCAGAAACACTTTTATTCATTCGATAGATTGAAGAACAAAGAACTTCAAAAAATATATCCTAGGGTTGCGAAACGGCAGCGTTTACACATCTACTATTAACCAATAAAACACATCGTTTCATTAAAACAAGAAAACAAATAAAAATAAAATATGATTACGGCGACGTAGTTTCACCAGGTTTAATTTTGGTTCTTTACAAATTTAGAATCAGTTTAACAAGTCTTCTCATGGTTGTTGAAAAATGCATCTGAATAGGAATTACACATGGAAAACTTAGCTGTGCAAAGTTAGGATTAAAACATGGAAGAAAAGTCAATACCTGGACCCGAATTTTCCAATCAATTGCACGCAATTTGAAAGCTCTTGTTGAATGCTAAGTGACCGAATTGAGCGAGAAGATCGAAGACAGGACCCGATTCTTGGTAACCGCTGAAGGGGTTTGCATTTTGAAAGGAAAAAGTTTCTTTTTTTATGTACATGAAGTGTTGGACGAGAAGTTAAAAGAACTCAATTGAATCCATGAAAGCAGTCGTTATCACAAATTCCCTTACTTAAAGGAGGAAAAGATGGGGAAAAAAATTTCAAAATAGTTGTTTTAATGTAAGACGTATCAAAATTCTTATATTTTTTAAAGAAATTTAGCATGCATTAAAATTTTTATATTTTAAAAAAAAATATTTTTTTATATAAAAAATGGATATATATTAAAAAATCATTATTAATTTTTTTTTAATTTTTATAATAATTTTAATTTTACTTTATTTTAACTTTATTTTAATTGTCTCATCTAAAACTTTCGTTAGAAAATAGGAAATCTAGTGAGTGTTTTTTAGCTATGCATGAAGGATTTAGTGACCATGTTCGTTAGAAAATAGGAAATCTAGTGAGTGTTTTTTAGCTATGCATGAAGGATTTAGTGACCATGTTTAGCACGTTTTCATTATCTCAAGCAATTAGAATTATTCATCTCAATTTTTTAAATGTAATCATCACATCTTTTTTACATGTAATTAGTGGGTGGGTAGTTATTAGTTAGTTATTTAAAGAAGAACGGTTTTACTTGCTTGTACCATAGAGATGACGCAGTTTTATTGGATTAAATTTAGATATAAAAAATCTTAAAAAAATGATTTTTTTTTTCTAATTTTCATGTTATTGGCAGTTTATTTTAGTTGGACGAGAGAATTTAAATCTTTTAAGTAATAAATGTTAGAATTCTGATACTGTGAATAAATAAATTAAATTAAGATATTTTTCTTAAATAGAAAGATATTATTTTAATTGAGTAAAAATAATTATTCAAAACTTGTTCACGAGTTTTTTGAGTTGAGTTTGAGTCTGTTCGACTTGTTAAGGTCTCAAATCGAGCTCGAGTTCAAGTCAAACTCACTCGAATTAAATTTTGACTGATCCGAGCTTTGACCAAACCAAATAACTTGTACGCCGAACAAGCTCATTATCACCTTGTTAGACCAAACTTGACTTCCAGCTTTCTCATCATGTTATATTGTTGCCTACTATCACTTTCAATGCTGCTACACTAGGCATTGTATGATCCAAGGGAAGATTAGGATTTCTTCCCCTTGCCTTCGATGGAGTTTTTCAAAACCAATGAAAGAATATAGGAATACTCATTACAAACATAACAAATGTAACATACGTCACTTATATATATCTGTCCATCTTTCAACACCACTCGTAGAGTTAAAAAACTTCATTGTCATTAGTAAATACAACCCCTAGGCCCTAACAAGCACAAAGTTTCGGACAAGAAAACTTAACTCATCATCCTTGGAGATCACTAGTAAAGGGAAAGTTGTTCAGTTGCTCGGAACAATAGCTGAGAACAGTAATTTGTTAATATCCTCAGGCTCCGATTCCTGCATCTCCTCTCCTGAATCAACAGGATAAAATGTGTTTAAAAAACATATATGCAAATGTATTAACTTCTTAAAACACCTGCAAAACCAGGTAAAACAATGAACAAAACTTCGGCCTGGAATATCAATCTGAAAGTATTTCGAGAACAGAGAAGTAATCAAACTAGTTCATGCAATTCCATACGTACTACCCCCCATAGAAACTCAAAAAGTATATTAAGTTACAGCTGCCCGAAGCATGTTAATACACAAGTATTGAGACAACATAACAGACTATGAGAAGCAACAAATAGCTACATCTGAATCTTTTTAGAACCAAGTAAATCTGTACCAACTAGATGCAGGATGCCAATGCAAGCATTCGCTTAGAACCATTTCAGAGCACCAACAAAAGTGAACCAATGATATATATTTGTATATAATGTAACTAGATACCCTGCCTTTTTCCTGATGAAAGAAAAATGAAGAATGGTATCTGCCATTACTGGGTAAAGAAGCAAACTTACCAATTCTTGATCTGACTTGAACTGTCCACTCATCAATAATCTGCAAGAGGCAAAACATCAAAGTGGTGAAAACAGTTTTCTCCTAATTATGGTTTAAGTGTGAGCTAATTAAGGCATGAAGTGCCAAGCATACTGAAAAGATTCAATTTCAGTAGGCTTTATTTTAAACTGCCGAATGAACATCTAAGCATATGGGTGTTTAATCTTAAGCAGAGCCAACCAATAGTTTAATCTCGGTTGCTTGCTGGCAAATGGTGCAACAACTATGGACACCACTTGGAAAACAGCCAACCTTAAGAACGGGTGCATAAACCATTTAGCAGTGAACTGAACAATATAATAGTCAGTCATCTAGAATGCTTTTCAATTGTGCTTTGGGGGCAAAAAGCACTTTTGGAGTCAAAAGCAATACAAAACAAGTGATTTTTCAAGTCACAAGTGCTGCTTGGTTAGAGAATTGCTTTTCAAAACCTGAAATTTCTAATTTTTTAGTTTTTCTAAAAGCTTTTTAGACAAAATTACCATTTGTAATGATACATACCACCAATTCTTTTTTTTTTTTGAAAAGAATGTCATTTTAAACCAAACTATCTAAAATCACTTTCTCACTGTACTCTTCAAAAGCAATTTCAAAGACATAACCCTAAAACAATGTCTAAAGAAACACAAGTTGGAACTGAAAAGAACAAGGGAAACCTGGTTGAAATTAGTGAATGCTGGATCATCAGAATCACCAGGGACTGGAATTCCCGTTGATGCTTGCATACGCTGGACTAAATTTCTGTTCCCAACAAGAATTGTTCTAGCCTTATCAATCAAATCCTGAAAATGAACTCAGTAAATAAACAACGTTAAATTCCCAATATCACCATTTTCTGAAATGGAATGGATTTGATTAAAAGAAACAACACCTGTTTGGCTGATAGAAGCTCACGGCACTGATCGGTCAAGCTCGATAATTCTTCTTGCATCTTCTTGATTCGAGACACCAATTTCATAGGATTCGCCTGCAATCAACACCCAACAAAACCTCAATTGATGAATCTAAAATGAAATTTTTAGATAAATGGGTCTTACATTATCGGGATAAATTTGTTGGAACTCCTTCTCGAGCCTGTACTGAACTACGAGAAGATCACGGTTTGCTTTGGTGAACAGATTCACCAAATTATCAGCAGCTTGATGATGGATATACTCCTCATTGTTCCGATTATGATGACTCATCCTTTCTCTCCCTTTTCACAATCTCATCTCCCAATTAGGGTTTTTCTTCTTTTGAATTTAAGATATGGAATTTGCCGCCTCCTAAGGACGAAGCTTATTACGTTTCCCTTTTCTTTTCGCTTTTAGTTTTTAATGTACGCGCCATTGAGAACGTGGAGCAATAACCATCGTTAATTTCACCTCTGATGGTCTTTAAATGGTAAAAGTGCCTTCCAAGTCCCTCTATTATAAATCTATATCAGTTTAGTTCCTGCACTATGAAATTGGTCAATTTAACCATTCCATTATAGAAACTAGTACAATTTAGTCTTTTATTGCAGAAAATCAATGCAAAGTAGACCATATACTATGTAAATGCAGAAGAAAAATATCCTATGAAGTATTGATACATCTTCTAGATGACGTGGTTTTTTAAATAATCATTAAAGGTGTATCAACACACTACGTATTAATATGATTTTTGATAGTGTTGAAATTGTAGCTTGAAACCTCTAAATTATCAAAATGGAAAAACTTATATCGATACAGTCACGTTAAAACTTAAAAATATAGATTTTACTACTTTAAAATATTTTAAACCAACTCAAAATCTTAGAAAATATATCAAATTTATTTTTAAATTATTTAGACTTAAAGTCATTTTTAAATACAGTCACGTTTCTTGGCCACATCGTTGCAGCGGATGACATCTGTATAGATTCTTAGAAAATCCAAGCTGTGGTGGAATAGAAACCACCAGGAAATGTATCGAAGTTCGTAGCTTTCTTGGACTTGTTGGATACTATAGGAGGTTTGTTAAAGGCTTCTCAATCATAGCAGTGCTGTTGACAAAGTTTCTTTAGAAAGGTGTTCCATTTGTGTGGAACGAGAGGAGACAAAAAAGTTTTGAGCAGCTTAAGGCTTATCTTATGAAGGCACCGGTCCTGACGCAACCGAAATCGGGAAAAGATTATGCGGTGTTTAGTGATGCTTCCTTGAATGGGTTGACTTGTGTGCTTATGCAGGAGGGTAAGGTTGTTGCTTACGCCTCAAGGCAGTTGAAACCCCATGAAAGGAACTATCCTACCCATGATCTCGAGTTAACAGTGGTTATCTTCGCGTTGAAGATGTGGAGGCATTATCTCTATGGGGAGAAATGTTATGTCTACACCGATCACAAAAGTTTGAAGTATTTGCTTACCCAAAAAGAGTTGAATTTGAGACAGCGGAGATGGATAGAGTTGCTAAAGGACTATGACTATATCATAGAGTATCACCCTGGTAAGGCGAATATGGTCGTCGATGCTTTGAGTATGAAGTCCATGTCGGACTTGAGAGCCATGTTTGCCCGGTTGAGGATGACCAGGGATGGTGGTCTGTTGGCAGAGTTGCGTGTGGAGCCCACGCTAGTTTAGGAGATAAAGAGAGCACAAACGTTAGACGATGAGTTAGTAGCTCAGCTTAAGGCTTGTCAGAGAGGTGAGGTGTCGAACGTTGAGGTACGAGATGATGGATTCTTGTACTTCAAGGGTCGTATGTGTGTCCATGCTCTTGAGGATATAAGAGACCATATCTTTAGGGAAGTTAATCGTAGTCTATTTTTTGTTCATCCGGATAGTAACAAGATCTTTGTTCTTTCTTTTGGTGGCCTTACATGAAGAGAGACGTTTCTGAGTTTGTAACGAGGTTTTTGGCGTATCAGCTTGTGAAAGTAGAACTTTAGGTTTGCTTCAGCCTATCCAGATTCCACAGGGGAAGTGGGATCGTGTGACCATGGACTTTGTCACCGAGTTACCAATGACGTTGAGAAAGCATGATGTTGTGTGGGTCATTGTTGACCGGTTGACTAAGCCGACTCACTTCTTACCGGTAAGGATGAACTTCAGTTTAGAAAAGTTGGCTCAATTGTACATAAAGGAGATCATAAGGTTGCATGGTGTACCTTCATCGATCATATCAGATAGGGATCTAAGGTTCACAGCGAGGTTGTGGAGGTCTATACATAAGGCTTTGGATACCAAGTTGCACTTCAATACAACTTTTCATCCTCAGACCGATGGACAGTCTGAGTGAGTTATATAGATCTTGGAGGACATGCTTAGATGTTGTATGGTTGACTTTGCTCAGAGTTGGGAGGATCAGTTACCGCTTGTGGAGTTTACTTACAAAAACATTTATCAATCGAGTATAAAGATGACACCTTTTGAGGCCTTGTACGGGAGTAGGTGTAGGACATCTTTGTGTTGGACCGAGCTAAATGAGAGAAGAATAATAGGTTTCGATCTTGTTTAAGAGACCGAAGAAAAAGTTCAGATAATCAAAGAAAGGTTGCAAGCAGTGTTTGATCGGCAGAAAGCTTACGTGGATCGTAAGCGCAAGCACCTAGAGTATGAGTTAGGAGAAAAAAAAGTGTTTCTTAGGGTATCTCCTTGGAAGGGAATCATCCATTTTGGACGGAAGAGAAAGTTGAGTCCGAGGTACGTAGGACCGTACGAAGTTCTCGAGAGAGTCGGACCAATGGCTTATCGGCTAGTTTTGCCTCTAAAGTTGGTATGTATCCATGATGTGTTCCACGTGTCTATGTTGAAACGTTACCGTTCGGATCCTTCGCATATTGTTCATCTTGAGGAAATCTAAGTCGATACGGATTTGATTACGAGGAAAGACTGATCGAAATCTTGGATAGTGGAGTAAAAGAGCTTTGGAGCAAGAGCATACCGTTGGTAAAAGTGTTATGGAGAAACCATGGAGTCAAGGAAGCGACGTGGGAAGTTGAAAAGGACATGAGAGCTCAATATACATATCTCTTCTTGTCAGGTAAATTTTGAGGATGAAATTTTCTTGAAGGATGGGAGAGTTGTCACGATCCAGATTTGGATCCGAGTTTCGGGTTAAACCGAGATGTTGGGTTTTGATTTTGGGCCTCGGGTTTATGTTGGGCCTTAACATTGTTGGTCTTAGAGTGGTGTTAGGCTTTAAGAGTTTTGAGATAGGAGAATTTTTTGTAGATATCAAATAAGATGAGAGTGAAAGGGGTTTGGGAGTTATTGTCCCTTTCATAGTGAGGTCATGAAAAAAAGAGGAAGCTTTTTCTTCATCTTCTTCCTTGGCACTTAAGAAAAGGTTGGAGAAAGTTTGAATCTTTAGAGTTTTATGCTGGAATCTCGTTTTGGTGTTAAAAGAAGAGTTATAGGGCTAAAAAGGATCTACAAAACAAGATAAGGAAGTGATGGTTTGGTGGAGAGAAGGGTTTAAGCTTGAGTACGGGAATAGGTTTTAGAGGGTGTAAATCTTAGTTTTTCTAGTGTTTTAGACTCTGAGAATCATCTCATTGGTGTCTAATTTACTTCTTGTCTTCCCTTTTGTAGAGAAACAATTAGGAGAGCCCTCTTCAAGCCTTGAGAAGGAGAAATCTTGAAGTTGAGTTGGGAGCTCGGATTTGTTATGTTCTTTGCTAAGGTTGATACTCCTCCAACCCTTAATCATCATGCAGATCATGTTTTAAGTTTAAATGCATGTTTGTTGAGTGTTATGGTATGCTTGGTAGCTTTAGGTGACCTTTAATGGTGGATTGAGGTTATGTTGATGAACCTTCGTTTTTAGTGTTTTAACATGTTAAGAACCATCCCCCTAGAGTGTAGGATCGATTAGGGAGTCATTGGAGTCAATTGGATAATGTTCTAAGTGTTTGAAAATGCAAAACTACATTTTTTGTGCAGGGGTATCGATACTTTCTGTAGGTGTATCGATACCCCAGAGAGAAAGCTTAGACGAGAAAGGCATGCGTATCTGTTGAGTTGATCGATCTTGAAGTATGGCCAAGAGGGGGGTGAATTGGCAATTAAAAGATTGATTGGGAAATTTTTGGTAAAAATGAAAAATTTGATGAAAAATGATTTATAGTGGTTCAAGCTTCGAAACAAGCTCTACATTCACTACCTTAGCTCCCACTAAGGATTTTGAAACCAATTCACTATTAAATTCGACCTTTTTCTCGGTTCAAGGGATAACCGTTACAAACAAATCAATTTTCTACCCAAAATTGATTTGGACCTCACAAAGTGTTACAAGAGATTAGAGTGGGCTAAAAGGAATTCTCTCACAAGAAATAAATGCCCCAAATACAAACAAACTCTCCCCAAACTCAGATTACAAATTATCAAAGTGAAATTACAAGAGTTGGGAGCAAAGATATGCAATTAGGTGCTTTGAGTTGGATTTTTGTGCTTGGATGATGCTTGAGGTTCAATAGTTATTAATGCTGCTTGAACATCTTCATTTTATATGTCCTCATTGATTTCTAACCGTTGTGGTTGTTGGGAAATGAAATAAAGACGTTGAGACTTCATCTTCCCGTCATAAGTGCTCTTCTGCAGACACAGGTATCGATACTCGGGAAACCTGTTTCGAAACAGCCTATAAAAAGAAAGAGACGTTGTGCATTTAATAGGGAGGGTATCGAAACAGGTATCGATGCCATTACTAAACTGTACTGGTGGGTATCGAACCATGTTTCGAAACATCTCAACCATCATTTAAAGTTTTAACTGCCACCAACGGTCAACTCATTTAATGCTAAAATAGCCGTTGGGAATTAAAGGGTGTATCAATACCAGTATCGATACCTTGAGTCCTATTTTAAAAGATTTTTAAAACAAATAAAAATACTCGATGTGGTTCGATACTAGGTTCGAAACATGCGTTTCCAGTGGCATAATGGTATCGAACCATGTTTCGATACTCGTTCTTAGTTTCAAGAACAAGGCTTTAAAATGCAGTAGGGTATCGATACCGGTTGAAATGGTACCGATACTCTCGTATCAAAACACTTAGAAATTTTATTTCAAAGTTCTTGGTTTGACTTGAAATCAAAAATTTGACTTAAGGACTTAAAAATTTATTACAAAATAGTCCTTATTCATAATTGTTATATCAAAATCAATTTTGGTTTTACAATCTCCCCCTTTTTGATATAACAAAACCATTATGAATTTTTAAGTTTAAAAGGCACACTTTTAGGTTCCAAGACTTTGAAATAAATTTTAAAAGGACTCCCCCTTAATAGGTGCATAACTTTAAATTCTACAAATATTTCTCCCCCTTTTTGTTAGATCAAAATCAATATTAGGCATAACGCATAACAAGCATAGCATATAATTATAATCCATAGCATAAATATTCAAAATCCAACAAAATATTTCAAAGCATAAAGAAATAACATAGATGCATAAGTCTATATGAAATGAGAATGCATCAAGAACTTAAAGAAAAACATAACTAGTCCTAAAGCCAAAGCAAAGCAAAGGTAAAACGCTAAGAATCACTCATCGCCCATATCCGCATCATCATCACCATCCTCATCTTCATCCTCATCATCATCTCCATCTTTGTTGGAAGTGGTTTGCATGTAACGGAGAGCTTCAATGGAGATCCTCATGGAAGTGCTTTGATTCTCCAAACCCGTCAATCTCGTATCCAAAGCATCAAAGTGAGAATTGAAATGAGTGGACAAAGAATCAAACCTTCCATCTAGAGAGTCGAACCGAGCATCCATACTAGCAAAGCGAGCATCCAAACTATCAAACCGTGAGGTGAGAAAGTCCATAAGCTCGACGTTTGGTCCAAGTTGTCGAAGAGGCTCCGGATCAACAACGAGAGGAGGAGGAGGAGGACCGCGAACCCATTCACCATTGGAAGCATATTGAAAATGGGAACGGTTGAGAGAAGTTTCACCTATGGGTTCCTTTACCGATTCCACCTTGTCGTAAGAGCAATCAATTCCCAAATGCAAGAATATAGAACTGAGAATGCAAGCATAGGGAAAAGACTTGACAAGAGGAGTGGCACGATTTGAGATATGCCACACAATGTCGGAGAAAACAATCTGAGCAAGATTTGGTCGACGAGCTTCACGGAAACACTTCAACCATAAACTATCAACTTGACGAATCCGGGAGTACTTACCGTTTGATGGACGAATCCACCAAGATATAATAAGGTGCAAGAATCGGTCATGAACGTCAAGCGAGATAACCGACCCGATAAAGTATCCGAGAGAGTCTTCGTCGTCAAGGCCAACATCCTCAAGACCAAAAGCATCAACAAAGGTGCCGACATCGACTCGGAAAGTAAGGCCCATAAGGTAAGATTCAATCGCCACAACTTTGCTCTTATCCTTAGATAGAATGCACTTAGCATTAGCATAAAAGAGAAGGACAAGAGTCGGAAAGAACTTGCCGGAATGGGTGAGAAAAGGCAAAAACTTCCACTCGATGATTTGATCGTAATAACGAAAGGGGAACTTGTAGGATGTCATGAAGTCAACATCCACACATCGCTCCTTTTTAAGCGAATAGTCATGGAAGTTGTTAAAGTTATCAACTCTACCCGGACCATCCAAACAACGATCAAACACCACAGGCAAATTTACACGAGGAGGACGAGTAGTAGATGAACTCCCGGCCTCGGTACGAGCACGTTTCTTTAGAGCCATGATCTAGAGATTTTAAAAGAATTGGATTAGTTATATTTAAAAATATGTATGCTCTATCAACCTAATTCAATCCTATTAATCTATAATTCAAGGTATTTGAGAAATTAAAAAAAAAATCTTGAAAAACCAGTGAAAACTAATACAAGAAAATTAATTTATATTCGAATGAAAAAAAATTTTGATTTTGAAAAATTTTGGTAGGATAATGAAAACCCATACAATAAGCATTCAAAATATGTTCAAAATCTAAATTTTAACAACCTAAAATTCAACGAAAATAAGGTTTTTCGAAAATTACCTTGATTATGGATTAGGAAGAATTTGTAGTTTTTGGAGCACCAAAAATTGATATGATCTTGGCTTTGATATGTAGAATGAAATCCCCAAAGAGAAACGTTGAAATTGTGGTGAAAAACGATGGATTTGATGGGTTTTTAAAGGAGTGGCCGACTAGGGTTTGAGAGAGTTTGTTTGGGTAAGTTTTAGTTTGGTTAAAATTAGGTTTGAGATGATTTAAAGCAATCTGCCGCCTCGAGTATCGGAACAGGAATCGAAACCGACTGTTTCGATGCCAGTACCGATACCCTGGTATCGATACCGGTAACGATACCAGTTCTTCCCAGAACTACCCAGATGAACACGATGAACAGGTATCGAAACATGTGTTAGCTGTATCGATACCCCTTAGCGAGCTTTGCATTTTAGGCTTCTAAAGTATTAGAAATGAGTCTCTAAAGCCCCTATAAGCATGCAAAAGATGTTATGACAAGATTATAGTGCAAAAACAAGTTCATACTCCCCCTAGCAACATGTATAGAAGCAACAAGATACAAAAACAACATAGGCATGATTTTTAATCAAGATTCAAGCAAAAAGCATAAAAACAACACTTAAAAGGTCAAGATAGGCTAGTTAGACCTAACTCTCTCCTAAGGGTCCAAAAACGCTCCTTATCCAAAGGTTTGGTAAAAATGTCCGCTAATTGGTTTAGGGTGTCAACAAACTCTAAAACAACATCATTTTTAGACACATGATCTCTAATAAAGTGGTGTCTAATTTCTATGTGTTTGGTTCTAGAGTGTTGAATGGGGTTCTTGGTAAGACATATGGCACTAGTATTATCACACTTAAGAGATATGGTTTCTACCTTAATGTCATAATCTAAGAGTGGTTGCTTCATCCATAAAACTTGAGCACAACAACTCCCTAAGGATATGTACTCCGCTTAGGTGGTAGATAGAGCTACACTATTTTGTTTCTTAGAGAACCAAGATATGAGCATACTACCTAGAAATTGACATGTTCCGGAAGTACTTTTCCTATCTATCTTACAACCTCCATAATCCGCATCCGAATAAGCATGCAAATCAAAGGATGAGACTTTAGGATACCAAAGACCTAAACAAGGTGTGTCTCTAAGGTACCTAAAAATTCTCTTAATGGATACTAAGTGTGATTCTCTAGGACTAGCTTGAAACCTAGCACACAAGCAAACACTAAACATGATATCGGGTCTACTTGCGGTAAGGTAAAGCAAAGAACCTATCATGGATCTATACAATTTAGAATCAACACACTTATCTCCTTCATCGTTGTCAAGCTTAGTAGATGAGCTCATAGGAGTGGCTTGAGGTTTCACATTCTCCAAGCCAAACTTCTTGAGCATATCCTTGATGTATTTTGCTTGATTGATGAAGGTGCCATCATTCCTTTGCTTAATTTGGAGTCCCAAACAGAATGAGAGCTCCCCCATTATGCTCATCTCGAATTCACCTTGCATTAGCTTAGAAAATTCTTGACAATAACATTCATTAGTAAATCCAAAAATTATATCATCAACATAAATTTGAACTACTAAGATGTCATTTTTAAACCTTTTTATAAAAAGTGTAGTATCCACCTTCCCTTTTTCAAAACCTTTTTCAATTAAAAAATTTGAAAGTCTTTCATACCAAGCTCTAGGAGCTTGTTTCAAACCATATAAAACTTTTGTTAATTTAAATACATGGTTTGGAAAATTTGGATCTTCAAAACCCGGTGGTTGTTCAACATACACTTCTTCATTTATAAAATCATTTAAGAAAGCAATTTTGACATCCATTTGAAAAAGCTTGAAATCATGATAACATGCAAATACAAGTAGCATCCTAATGGCTTCCATTCTAGCTACGGGTGCATAGGTTTCATCGAAATCTATTCCCTCTTCTTGAGTGTAACCTTGAGCAACTAATCTAGCTTTATTTCTCACAATGTTACCACTCTCATCTAGTTTGTTTCTAAAGACCCATTTAGTTCCTATAGTAGATTTATTACTAGGCCTATCAACTAATGTCCATACATTACTTCTCTTAAATTGATTTAACTCTTCTTGCATAACCAATATCCAATAATCATCATCTAAGGCTTCTTTGATATTTTTAGGCTCTATGCATGAGATAAAAGCAATATGGTTCATTAATCTAAGAGAAGAACGAGTAGTTACCCCCTTGGATGGATCACCCAAGATTTCACCACTTTTGACATAGTTGAACTCCCTTGGGTAGCTCACTTCCCTTTCTTCAAGCTTTACATCTCCTAAAGCTTCTATTGGAGGATCTTGTGTTTCCTCATTGGTTGGAACTCCATCCACCTTTTATGCTTGTCCATCATCAATGGTTTCAATGATTCCTACATCATCATCATCACAAGATTCCTTCCTAGGAAGGAGGTTATCATCGAAAACCACATGTATTGACTCTTCTACAACTAAGGTTCTTTTGTTGAAAATTCTATAAGCCTTTGAATTTAAAGAATATCCAAGAAAAATAGCTTCATCACTTTTTGCATCAAATTTACCTAAATTGTCTTTTCCATTATTCAAAACAAAACACTTGCACCCAAAAGGGTGAAAATAGCTAATGTTAGGCTTTTTGGATTTTAAAATCTCATAAGGAGTTTTCTTTAAAATTGGCCTAATCATTACTCGATTTATAATATAACATGAAGTGTTTGTGGCTTCCGCCCAAAAATATTTAGGTAAATTATTTTCACAAAGCATGGTCCTAGTCATTTCTTCTAAAGTTCTATTTTTCCTCTCAACTACCCCATTTTGTTGAGGAGTGCGAGGAGCCGAAAAATTATAGCTAATCCCATTTTCATTACAAAAATTCTCAAAACCTAAATTTTGAAATTCGGTTCCATGATCACTTCTAATATGAGAAATTCTTTGATCAAGATCATTTTGAGAAATATTTGAAAATGTGATGAATTTTTCTAAGGCTTCATCTTTTGTACTTAAAAATAGAACCCAAGTATATCTAGAATAATCATCAACAATAACAAATGCATATGATTTTCAACCCAAGCTAGTAGTCCTAATAGGTCCAAAGAGATCCATATGGATCAATTGTAATACTCTACTAGTTGAAACATCATTAATGGACTTAAAAGAAACTCTCTTTTGTTTACCCTTAGCACATGCATCACAAAATTTATCTAAGGAGAACTTGAGCTTAAGTAAACCTCTAACTAGATTTTGGGAGGCTAGTTTCTCTAAAACACTTATGCTAGCATGTCCTAGTTTTCTATGCCATAACCATGCATCATTTTCATCACTAGCAACTAAGCATGCATGAGAAATGTTTATGTCATCTAAATGCACCATATAGATATTTCCTATGCGATGACCTATGAGCATTGTTCTATTTGATTCTATGTCTAGTATTTTGCAACCATGTTTATCAAAAGAGACATAGAAACCCTTATCACACAATTGACTAATGCTCAATAGATTATGTTTAAGACCATTAACAAGCAAAACATTTTCAATTAAAATAGAGGAGTGATTACCAATAGAGCCAATATCCTCAATTTGGCCTTTGGAGTTGTCACCAAATGTCACTACTCCACCCTTTTTGAGCTCTAACTCCTTAAATCGTCTTTTGTCTCCGGTCATATGCCTTGAGCATCCACTATCAAGGTACCACATGTTTTGACTTGAAGCCTTGGCCTTGAAGCAATGCTCAACCTACAAACAAAGATTTAGTTTTTGACTTTTGGTACCCAAATCATTTTGGGTCCATGAGAGTTAGTTCCCCAAAGCTTGGTTCCCTTAGGAATCCAAGATGCAATGGCATTAATATTATTAGAAATAATGAGTTCCTTACGAACCCACACACTCCTAATTTTTCTATATTTAGCATGCCTTTGAAAACTTCTTTGTTTGTGGCCATAAAAATTCTTTTTCACATGGTTGGGTTTTGAAGAGCTTCCTTTTTTAAAAGTAGAACTACCAACCACTTTGATTTGTTCTTTAAGCTCATTCACCACTTTGTGGTGATTATCACTCAAGCTAGAAATAAGGTTGTTCAAATCCACATTTTCATTTTGAAAGAATTTTAAATCATCATTCAAGGTAACAACCTTTTCTTCCAAATCCAAAATCGTTTTTGTCAAAGAATCATTTTTCGTTTCTAAATCGGAAATAGTTTTCTTGTTTTTCAAAATTGATTCTTTGAATTTTAAAACCAACTCATCATAAACATCTTGCAATTCATCATAAGCATCATATAGTTCATCATATGTAAGATCATTGCAAGAGAAATCAAAGGTTACCTTAGGCTCATCAAGAGCCATGAGACAAAGGTTGGCTACTTTATTTTCTTCATCGGATGATGGCTCCTCATCACTCCATGTGGCAACATGAGCCTTTTGTTTCTTCTTCTTGTCAAAACCCTTCTTTTTGTATTGTGGGCAATCGGTTCTAATATGACCAGGTTTCTTGCATTCATAGCAAATAATTTGATCTTTCTCATCTTCTTTGCCCTTTGACTTAAAATCCTTCTTTTTTTGGAATCTCCTATTCCTATTTGCCCTCATGAGTCTAGTGAATCTTTTGGCTACCATAGCCAATTCTTCTAACTCTTCTTCTTCACTAGAATCTACTTCTTCTTGTGACATTGAGGCTTTGAGAGCAATCCCTTGCTTCTTCTTCTCAACCTCTCTCTTTTCAATCTTCACCTCTTCCTTCTTCTTTTCTTCTTCTCTTCCTTTCCTCATGATCTCATGGGTGAGAAGAGATCCCACAAGAGCATCAAGCTTTAGAGTCTTCAAATCTTTGGCTTCAATGATAGTTGTTCTCTTGCTATCCCAAGACTCGGGAAGAGTGTAGATGAGCTTTCGAACGAGTTTCTCTTCCGGAATGATCTCACCGAAACCCTTAAGACCATTGAAGATCACCGAGAATCTATCGAACATCTTGGTGATGTCTTCATCCGGCTCCATCTTGAAATTCTCATAGTTAAGATTTAGAAGACCTATCTTTGTCTCCTTGACATCATTTGTGCCCTCATAAGTTGTCTCCAAGGAGTCTCATACTTCTTTGGCACTTGTGCAAGATGACATCTTTGAGTAGATGTCGGGATCAAGTGCACAAAAAAGAATGTGAAGAGCTTTGTCGTTTGTAGACATCCTTCTTCTTTCTTCATCGGTCATCTCATTTCTCTTCTTAGGCACTTGTCGATCTCCTTCTTGCTTCATAGGAATTGAGGGACCATCTTCAATTATATCCCAAAGGATATAATCATTAAAGTTGATGAACAACCTCATCTTATTCTTCCAATAGGGGTAGTAGTCCCAATTGAAGAAGGGTGGCTTGGTGATGGAATGTGACTCGTTCCGTGAACCGGAGGTGAAGGCCATTTGATACTTCTTGTAGATGTGATCAACACGCCTTGGATCTTCTTTGGTAGATGTGAATCTCTTCAAAGATTAGGCTCTAATACCAATTGTTGAGTTGATCGATCTTGAAGTATGGCCAAGAGGGGGTGAATTGGCAATTAAAAGATTGATTGGGAAATTTTTGGTAAAAATGAAAAATTTGATGACAAACGATTTATAGTGGTTCAAGCTTCGAAACAAGCTCTACATCCACTACCTTAGCTCCCACTAAGGATTTTGAAACCAATTCACTATTGAATTCGACCTTTTTCTCGGTTCAAGGGATAACCGTTACAAACAAATCAATTTTCTACCCAAAATTGATTTGGACCTCACAAAGTGTTACAAGAGATTAGAGTGGGCTAAAAGGAATTCTCTCATAAGAAATAAATGCCCCAAATACAAACAAACTCTCCCCAAACTCAGATTACAAATTATCAAAGTGAAATTACAAGAGTTGGGAGCAATGATATGCAATTAGGTGCTTTGAGTTGGATTTTTGTGCTTGGATGATGCTTGAGGTTCAATAGTTGTTAATGCTGCTTGAACATCTTCATTTTATATGTCCTCATTGATTTATAACCGTTGTGGTTGTTGGGAAATGAAATAAAGACATTGAGACTTCATCTTCCCGTCATAAATGCTCTTCTGCAGACACAGGTATCGATACTCGGGAAACCTGTTTCGAAATAGCCTATAAAAAGAAAGAGACGTTGTGCATTTAATAGGGAGGGTATCGAAACAGGTATCGATGCCATTACTAAACTGTAATGGTGGGTATCGAACCATGTTTCGAAACATCTCAACCATCATTTAAAGTTTTAACTGCCACCAACGGTCAACTCATTTAATGCTAAAATAGCCGTTGGGAATTAAAGGGTGTATCGATACCAGTATCGATACCTTGAGTCCTATTTTAAAAGATTTTTAAAACAAATAAAAATACTCAATGTGGTTCGATACTAGGTTCGAAACATGCGTTTCCAGTGGCATAATGGTATCGAACCATGTTTCGATACTCGTTCTTAGTTTCAAGAACAAGGCTTTAAAATGCAGTAGGGTATCGATACCGGTTGAAATGGTATCGATACTCTCGTATCAAAACACTTAGAAATTTTATTTCAAAGTTCTTGGTTTGACTTGAAATCAAAAATTTTACTTAAGGACTTAAAAATTTATTACAAAATAGTCCTTATTCATAATTGTTATATCAAAATCAATTTTGGTTTTATAGTATCGAAATGCCTAGCTCGTGTTTTGATAACGAGGTTTACAGTAGCGAAATATTCTGATACCCCATATAGGGTGTATCTAAACAGGTAGTCCACCTTAGTTGACTTTGAAGTTTGGTCAAAGTGTTTCGATACCCCTTTTGGGAGGGTATCGATACAAGGTGTTTCGATACCTCTTTGGTGAGGGTATCGATACAGGGTGTTTCGATACCCCATGTAGGAGTATCGATACCCCTGAGTAATATGCACAAGTTCTTAAGGGCAAAATGGAAAAGTCTTATAATGTTACCCTAAGGGTCATATGGGTCGTTTAAACTATAAAATGAACATTTAAACCGAGAGATAGGCTCCTAACCCCGTTTAAGAGATAATCGATTAATAATTGGAATCTAGTGGTATGAACCGGTATTTAAAACTATTAAGGGTCCGGTGTAACATATTCGAGTCATGTGACTTACTAGGAACCTTGTTTAGTGTTGATGGGTTGCCTAGAGTATATTATATTATTATGAGATAATCTAGTAACCTTGCTTAGTGTTGATGGGTTGCTAGAGTAAATATTATATGAAAGGTAAAACTGATAACCTTGCTTAGTGTTGATAGGTTATCGATATTATATTATGTGGAAGACCAGCTAGGACCTTGCTTAGTGCTGATGGGTTCCTAAACGGATTATGTGGAGTGGCATACCACGGACCTTGCTTAGTACTGATGGGTCCCCTACTTCGATACTACTATGACGTGATATAGATACCGATATATATGTATATATACATATGAGATATAAATTCGAGATAAGAACTTGACATGCTGTGTGGTATTCTCTTGTCATTCATATGCTATGTGCCGATAATATGCCATCATGATATCATGTGTTTAAGCGGTTATGGTAGCTCCATCATACTTATGTCATGTCATCATTCATGTTGCTTATGCTTATATTTATGGTATGCTTGATGTGAGTCGGTTGGTAGAGTATTCACTAAGCTTGTGTAGCTCAGCGTTTCGAAATGTGTTTTCGTGCGTAGGTTAAGAAAATCTTGTTCGGAGGAGCATTATCGTGGTGGGTTCAACATCGACATTTATTGTTAGAGTACTGTTATTAGGCATAGTGGGCTTTGTACTTGTAGGACCCTATATGTGTAATTTGTAACTCTATTATTTTATTTAGTCGAATGCTTTCAAAACGGATTATAATATTTGGAGCTCCGCTACTTAATTTACCCGGATTTTATGTTTCAAGTGATTTGGATTTTATGATTTATGTTAAAATGGATTTGGACTTTTCTTATTGGGCTTTTAAAAAAAATTTTGAAATATGATTTTTGGACCGGAGGCCCAGTGTAACACCGGGTCGAGAGTGTTACATATATAATTCTTTATTAATTATTAAATATAATCCATAAAATTTTATTATATTTTATTTAAATAATTTTTATTTAAAAGAAATTGAAAAAAAAATGTAGAAGTAACACAAAGGAATTCGAAGGACACAAGTTAGTCGATTCTGGAAAAAGGAAATGAATAGTCTTCGTCATCGGTTCTTGCTCATCAAGAAAATATAAAAACTCAGAACAACATAAAATAATAAATCCTCAAAGCAACTGTCCAGAATTGCATCCATCTTTGACGATCTCATTTTCACAGAATCAATTCAATTAACCAACAAAAAAGAGGCCAGACCCATTGATTTTTCCGCTCAAAACTTTCCAAATCTAATCTGTTTTTCTTCTTTTAGTATCTCCTTTTGGATAATTTTCCTGGGAAAATCAGTTGGTTTTTCTCAGTTAATAGGTTTTTACTCTCTTGTTCTCATAAAATCTCAGCTTCACATCTCAATTTGAAGCTACTTTCAATCAGTATCAGCATGGGCGAAAGAAACCCTTTGTACACTAACCCCCAAACCTGCAAACACCTAGCTGATTACAAGCTTAGAAATTGCTTCAATGGCTATGATTCCTTCCAAAGTTGCATCAAAACCACCCCTAGTGGAAGAACTAGAGTTGATAAACACAACACTAAAATACCCAGGTGCAGTTTTTGTAATAGAAGTCAAGGGAGATTTTACATGTGTTTGATGTGCTCTTCGATCTCTTGTTCAAGCCACATTCTTTTGCATACCCAATCTGAGAAGGACCATGAGGTAGCTGTTGACATAGAAAGATCAGAGCTTTATTGTTGTTTATGTGGTGATCAGGTCTATGATCCTGATTTTGACAAAGTTGTTGTGTCTAAACAAGTCAAAGACTTGCCTGGGGGTAAGAGCAATGGTTTTGAGGCCTGTCGTGGGAGATCAAGCAAGAGAAAGAGAATAGATTCAGGGATAGGATTAGATTTGAAGAAGTCGAAGCTGTTGATTTCGATGAGAGATCGGAGAGCGAAATCGTGTTATCCGTTGGGATTGAGGGGATTGAACAATCTGGGGAGTACTTGTTTCATGAATTCTGTGTTGCAGGCTTTGATTCATGTCCCTCCTTTGAGGAATTACTTCCTCAGTGATCGGCACAACAGTGTTCAATGCAGGAAAAGATCTGGTGAAAAGGTCTGCTTGCTTTGCGACATCGATGCTCTTTATTCCGATATGTTTTCCGGTGATCGTGCACCTTATAGTCCAGCTCAGTTTCTCTATAGGTATGAAATGAATAATTTTGTGCCTTTGGACAATGTTTTGATTGACCTGAGATCTGGGAAATGGTGTTTATTAATAAAGTTGCTTGTGTATGTAATCAACTTTCAGCCTCTTAACTGAAACTAAAAGAAGAGATGTGAAAATTTATGATATTAGAAGCTACATATACTGTGGAACAAGTATAATGTGAAATGAAATGAGTCTGCTTTGGTAGTTTGATTGAAATTTTAACTAGGCTGAAAGTTTGGTTCGATATCGGTTAGGCCTTCTCCGGGATTGTAAAGATTAGTCAACCTTAAATCATATTCTTCATACTAGAGATGAAAAATGGAATTGTTTTAAAGATGGATCGATTGCTTTAATGATGGATTTATGTTGTTGTTTTTGGTAGCTGGTGGCAGCATTCATCGAATTTAGCTAGTTATGAGGAGCAGGATGCTCACGAGTTCTTCATCTCGGTTTTGGATGGGATTCATGAGAAGGAAAGCAAAATGCTGAACTCTAGCAAAGGTAATAAGATGATGAGATGATGTTTGCTTTCTTCAATTTCGCATCATATGTAGAATTACATTGTCGAAAGGCGGTAAAGGTTCTTTATCCCATATGCTGTTTATCAGTAACCGTAAATACAACTGCGTATGATACATGCCGTGGAAGATGCTAGGGTAGTTTCAAATTCCGATACCGACTTGTGCATGTTGAAGAGACGCTGAGGTAGCTCATGAGTTCTTCTATTTCACTCATGAAATTGTTGTTCTTTTACACAGATGATGGAGACTGCCAATGCATTGCTCATAGGGCGTTCTCGGGGTTGTTGAGATCAGATGTCAGGTGTATCTCGTGCGGATTTACTTCGACAACGTATGATCCTTGTGTTGATATATCACTCAACTTGGACACAAGTAACTTGTCTCCATCTGATGTAGCTAACAAACCCATTAAACCAGCAGATGAGAAGATGGGTCTTTCTACTCTTTCAGGTTGTCTGAACTTGTTTACAAGAGCAGAGAAGTTGGGTTCTGATCAGAAACTTCATTGCCAGAATTGTCAAGAACTACGTGACTCGTCGAAACAAATGTCTATCAGAAGACTCCCATTGGTGCTGTGTTTACATATAAAGAGAGTTGAGCACTCTTTAGTCAGAAAAATGTCGAGGAAAATCGATCAATATTTGCAGTTCCCTTTCTCATTAGACATGACCCCATATTTGTCGTCCTCCATTACTAGAAACAGATTTGGAAACAGAATCTTCGCTTTCGAACACGAAAACTCCGATGGTTGTGCAAAATACGAGATATCTTCCGTGATTGCTCATTCAGGAATGCTGGAATCAGGTCATTATGTGACGTATCTTCGACTAAAGAACCAGTGGTACAAATGTGACGACGCATGGGTATCCGAGGTTGATGAAGGAATTGTGAGAGCTTCGCAGTGTTATATGCTGTTCTATGTACAGAAACCGCTTTACTACAAAGCGAACGACGAGTTGAGTAGCATCCGTATTTCCCCGCGCCGAGATCCATTCTTGTCTACTGCTGGTTGTTCCTCTAATGCAAAATAGTCATGTAAGTAACAGTATTCCTCCACGGATACCGATCGTTTCACGACGGGTATTCTTACAGTGATCCTCTACAGTTATTTGCCAAAAAAAAGGGAAGTCAAAACAATATTTTTTTTCCATGTTGGCTCTCTACATGATTCTTACAGGTAAATAGATAGCAGCGTCATATAGTATACCTCTTGACTGCTTTTTCCTTTTGCTTTAATCAATTGTGCTTCATCCAGCTCTAAAAGTGTTAATGGTGGGTGGGAATCTTTTGTATTGGTTTAATGATAGTATGTGTTATTCCAAGTTGGGGCAAATCATCCAAAATTGCACGCTTCTGTCTTCTCTTGACAATTGGAGAACATAGAAGTCAAGTCAAGCTTGAAAAAACTAGTGGATATCAGCTTACCTGTATGTCTGTGTCTGCAGTGGCAAATTTGAAAACTTCATCCTATACCATACCAACAATCATGACTTTGAGTGTCACCTTATAATAACTTTCTCTGTTATATTCGATTCGAATTAATCAACTAATAAATTTGATACGATGATTATACCATAGACTATTGTCGAGTTCCATTAATGCACACAAAGATCCTTTCTTAGCATTGGGGGCACAAGATTAAAGATCCTTATTATGAACAAAGACATCTTACAAAAATTATTAGAACATAAAGTTACAAGGATGACATCAAGCTCCATTTTGCAGATTTTTACTATTATTTTGTGTTTTCCACAAAATATCCAGAAACATTGGACATGGTACCATTCTAGGACATTATGTGACCATAAAGAAAGAAATTGGAACACCAGGCAGCAAACAAAAGCACAAAAAATCATCCAGGAAAGAAAGAGCAGATGGTGTAATAAACCTAACAGAGAAACCCCAAATTGATCCAGTGAAAGAACGAGAACAATGTGTGAAATCATACCTGGTACCTGATTGTTAAGCATGCGTAAGAGTGAGCGAGAGATTTTTCGAGCTTTTGACATGCAAGTACCATCAAGTACCAACAATTCAACCAAATGTTATACGAATATAGTAAAGGTCAAGCTTTCTAGATAAAAATACCATTAAATTTTGCTTAGAGTACAACATTGACCACACAAAACCTGTGCTATTCATCTGGAACTTTGGAGAAAGCCGTAATGGTTCTCAAAATTATGTGTGCAAAGTTGGGAGATATAATCGTCGACACAATTATCAGATAAGAGATCTTCTGCACTTCAATACATACACATTCTCTTTCTATCAAAGACCACTTTCAGCGAAAAGGGTTTAATTAATGTGCCAACTTCTTAAGGTGTTGAAACAGTTTTTGTTTGATCCATTGCCTGTCATAAGGCAAAAAGGCTTGAATCCTGTGATCATAGCTGCAAGCAAGAAATAAATAATGAAATCAATTATCCCACCAAAGGAATAATAAGTTGCATGCTACAAATCTTAGGTAAAGCGACTATGCAAGGACATATGTTGTGAACTGTTTAGCTTCCATGGAAATCTATTCAAACAATCCAAACCAAAACAAACAAATAATCCAGTGCAAGATGATGTCTCCCATGTATGCAAAGACACTCATCATTACTGCATGATCATTGGACTATTCTCAGTACCTAAGCAATACATAGACTTCCCATCAGCCATATTCATTTCGTTCAATGAAGGACAATGTTACCCAGACACTTTATTTTTACATTAAGTGTTTAACATCTGTGTCCAGCTCATACATATATAGATATAGCCCTCTAATTATATATATAGTGTTAGGATCCACTTAAACCATGTAAAACTCATTTAGTTTTACACTTATTTGGTTCGTTGGATGAGAGTAAATGGATGACTAAGATTATTTCCTCATAATTTTTCCCTTAAAAATCTCCTCATTTCTTACCATTAATCTCAGCCACTTATTTATCTCATCCAATGGTCCAAAAAAGGTGTATAACTTTTAAGTTTTACATGGTGTGAGAGGATCTTACCCTCACAACACAAACACACACACACAACTTACAGGACAAAACTTATTCAAAAACATATTTGAGATTCAGCAGAAGGAAATAGTCCATGGCGACTTACAAAATCAAAACACAGTTATTCCTTGAGGTTCAGTTTTTTTATAACAAATTCATAGCTTTGTGTAATGGCTATTATGATGGACACATGACTGCTAAGCATATAACATAAAATACATAAGAATGACCCATTAAAAAGAAAGGAAAAAGTGGAGGACAATAGAGAAAAGAGAGACATACACAAGGGCACTCATATCTGCAAGGCCATCGATGAAATTGTAAAGATCAGCAATGTCATAAGTGATGTTTCCCGTTGCTGGATTTAGATCCTTAAGTTTCCTTTCGTATAATCCACATATCCCTGCACATGCAAAACGGCATTAACTGACTAATCTTTTAAACAATGGAAAGGAAGAATAGAGTAGATTCAATCCGGAGACTCATGTTGGAACCACTCTAACTAATTCAATATACTCGGAAATATAAATAATTTTAAAAAACGCAATTGATATGCAAAATCAAATCTAAAGAACATTTTAAACTCCACAAACCAACTTCCAAAAGGTACAGTCCACTGCCTACAATCGATGCCGACGGCAAGAACAGTAGGAACTTAAATCCGAATCCCACAGGTAGTCCAGTCGGTCAATTAACATATACTTGTAACATATAAACAAAAATTTCATACAATATAGGAAAAATTTAACAAAAACATACCATCCATAGCTTGACTTATGGAATCATAATCCATAAACGTCCTCGTTGCTCTGCTCTGTGAAGTTTGCATCAAAATAATGGTGTGCCTGTTTGACTAAATTCCGCATACAAAACAAACGGAGATTAAAAATGCACAACTGACCATATTAATCCATTTTTTTAAATTACTATTGGAATAGAATTAAGCGTGGTTCACACGCCAGAAAGAATCAATCAATCTAACAATTAATTTCTACAAAGGAAATCATAAATCGTTTAGCAATAATAGGAAAACAGCTGCAATCCGCTCGATTTAAAAAACCGTGCCCTCAGTTTTGTATTGACGATTAAAACATTTGACGAAACCCTAGTTTCCGGAGGAAAGAACATGAAATTAAAAAAAGAACAGATTATAACCAATTAACTGGAATTAAAAGAGAAATTACCATGTCTGCTGCTACCGTATGTTTTGCAGAGGAATCCGATAGAGAATCTGCTGCTATCGTTGAAGCGATGAAAAACCAAAACGAAGATCGGAAATCTATGGGCTAATAGGGTATACACGAACAAAAGAAAATAAATTGGGTAAACTACAAAATAGGTAGCTCTATTATTATAGATTTTACAATTGGAATATTATATTTCGAAAAGATAAAATTAAGACACATAATTAATTGGTTGCAACGATCATATCACACGTCGTTAAATCTATAGGCTATACATGTAATATTTTATTGATGAAAAATCTAAATTATGTGTCTAATTTTAATGGTTATATTATAATGTGTTGCGCTATTATTAGTAAGTTATAATTTAGTCATCATATTTGAAAAAGCTACAATCAAGTATGTTATAGGTTTTTATTTATTTTTTTTTTTGAATCAGCTAAAGTGATAGAGAATTTTACCCGGCCTGATCAGGTTCGAGTCAGGTCGGGTGAATTTTTAAAGTGGCGTCGGGTTGATTTTAGGGTGTTAAATATCTGACCCAACCTGAAATTAAATATGTAATTTTTTCATAAATCATATTTATACTAATGATTCTCTATCTATATATTTTTTATAATTAGGTCTTAAAATTAATTTTTTTATTTATAATTTAGTCTTTAAAATTATATTTTTTTATAATTAAGTCCCTAAAATTATTTTTTAAAAAATTTAGTCCCTAAAGTTATTTTTTCTATAGTCGGGTCAAGTTGGGTAGGAGTCGGATTTAGGGTATTTATTTTCGGGTCGAGTCAGATTTTTTGGAAAAAGATATTCAAGTCAGAGTCGGTTTTAGGGTATTTGTGTTCGGGTTCGGTGGGCCAAAAATTCGACCCGACCTGACCCATGCTCATCTCTCTTCTCAACCATTAAACATTGATCGCTCAATCATTATGTTGTATTAGTGGTGCTCGAACACGTGACCTCCTGGAATAATAATCACTCCTTTAACTACTAAGGTAAGATGATTTTAACTAGATTTTTATTTAAATCTATTTAAATACTCATCTAACTTTGTAACACCATCGATCTGTATGTTATATTTGGTCTTTAAGCCCAAACCACATGCTCATAAAACATTAACCTAGTTCAACCTAAACCATATTTTTGCTTCAGAAAAATCATCATGGTCAAATAAAACTATAAAAAAAATATAATTAAATAGTTTATAAAGGGAGATCCAAATTAAAATAAATAGTTTAATTATTCAAGATGATTAAATAAATTTAAAATAAGAGTTATAGACATAAAATCAACGATTCTATGAATTGTACCTTTCACAAGTGATTTATTGTTTTAGATTGAACTCTAATTTAATATTGTTATTGTTTGTTTGAATAATTATTTTAGTTTATATTTTTTTAAATTAATCTAAGCTTCAATATTTTATTTTAGGTCAAAATGATTTCTATACAGATAAAAACTATTAATCAACTGATAATAAACAATTTGAAACGATTTAACAATGTTAGAAGAAAAATATCTTATATTTTATAAAAAAAAAAATTAATTGATGTCATTTCGTAAAGTCAACATATTTTATTGTAGGTTTGTTGTATTATTTCAGCTATTTATTATCGGTTGACTGATAATATTTATCTATAAATAGATTATTTTATCTAAAATAAAACATCGATGATTAAATTAATTAAAAAAATTAAAATTAAAATAATTATTCAATTCAATGTTAGAAACATTTTTTTAATATTATACTTTAATTTTAATTATACTTGTACAATTTTATCCTTATATGTGCCCATTTATACTTCTTTCTTGGGTAAATAACATAAATAAGAGGTATAATATTAAAAAAAATTAATATTTGATTAAATAGATATATTAGTTAATTTTTTAAAAATGTTTTAACCATTAACGTTTTATTTTAAGTCAAAATAATCTTTTTAATAAAAATTATTAGCAAACTAACATTAAATATTAAAAAAAACGATAAACTTACATAACAATAACAAACTTTCATGGCAATGATATAATATTGTTATATAAACTAATGCGTTGATTTTATAAAATGAGATATCAATCAAAAAAATAATTTTATAAAATTATATAAAATTATAAAATTATTTTTGTAATGACATGTCATTCTATTAATCATTTTAAATTATTTATTGTCAATTCACTGATTTTTTTTATCTATAAAAGAGTTATTTTGATTCAAAATTAAACGTTGAGGGTTAAATTATTTCAAAAGAAGAATAGAGACTAAAACGACTATTCAATCGAATATTAAGATAATTTTTTACATTATACCTAAATAAAAACATAAATAAACTGACACAAAAACCTTTCCCTGCAACTTTATTCCTAAAGGAAATTATGACAAGAAAAAAGTTACAGCAAAAGTAAATAACTCCCTCTATAACTGTTAAAGAGAAATTGGAACAACTAATGCAATCTAAATACAGACCATGACCATGGAAAACAGAAACAAAAAGTACATATCAGACATATAGCAGAACATCCAATTCCATCTCTTTGTCTGAAATCTACACGTATGGACTCTCTACTTAGTCTTATCACGAGCGGTGGCGAATC
Source organism: Abelmoschus esculentus (assembly GCA_035048815.1). Lineage (NCBI taxonomy): Eukaryota > Viridiplantae > Streptophyta > Magnoliopsida > Malvales > Malvaceae > Abelmoschus > Abelmoschus esculentus. The sequence continues at coordinate 488,913 of JAUCBN010000002.1, forward strand.
GCATTAACGTGGTGGCGTCGAGATTCATGCTGCCAGGAGTTGTTGAATGTCCTTCTGCAACATATCATCAGAATGAAAGAATTAGTTCCTTGAATTTGATTCGAGACAGAGGAGTTTATGAATGTTCAATATCCACTGCACCACCGAGTACGAACGAACAAGTATCGACATACGGGTGCAAACAAGTTCGTATCAATCACCTAACCTACTTCTATTTCTAAACAGTAACCAATTCAGAAAATTTGAAGGAATCACATTCAATTACATTATAGCAGCTTTTTTGAAATCGGTCTGGATGTTCTAACAGACGAGAGAGTTGCACACAGATCGGCATTTCAATGCCCTGACGAGAAAATATCGGATATATATCAAGAATATGGTAGATATCCAAAAGCCACCTGTTTTTCTCAACACATATACCATTCAAACTGCAAACAAACCATTAGCTCTGTTACGGACAAAGCTGGCAAGATATAATCAGTCTGGATGTTCCAACAGACAAGAGAGTTGCATACAGTATCGATGTTTCAATTCCCCGAGAAGAGAAAAGCATCGAATATATATGCAGAATATGTTTGATCTCCAAAAGCCACCAGTTTTTCTCAACATATATACCAATCAAACTACAAACAAATGATTAGCACTAGTAAAAGGTTTCAACATTGATCTTTCATTACAAGCCTTAAGACATAAACTGTCTTAAATCGTACTCGAGACAATGTCATCGAAACCTTAGTGCTTCAAGTGATTCGAGATTAACCAAGTTGGCAGAGAGTAGAGGAATAGTTATAAATACATACCTCAATTTGGAAAGGCGATGTCGTTGGAGGATACCTCTCAACAACTTTGCCATTTTTGTCCACCAAGAACTTCTCAAAGTTCCACTTGATCAAATCACCGAAAAATCCACCTGCACTCGACTTAAGAAACCGGTAAACAGGAACAGTATTCGGTCCATTCACATCAACCTGTTTCATAAAACTTTCTTTTAGTCCTCAAAAGAGTTTATGTCTACCATGAATGCTATAATCAAATAGCAAAGCAGCCGGACTAGCCTTATCGAATATCGGGAAATCGGCTTTAAACCTAGTACATGCAAACTTTTTAATCTGGTCATTCGATCCAGGCTCTTGTCCCCCGAACTGATTGCAAGGGAAAGCTAGAATCTCAAATCCTGTCGTAGAATTGCATGACATTGTAACATTGCCAAGGAACAAAACCACAAACAAAGTAACAAAAGAGATAAAGGAGGGTTACCATTTTGAAGCAACATTAACAATCAAAAGAACTTTTCCCTTGAATTTGCTAAGAGGGGTATCTTTCCCGTCAATATCCTGTTCAAAAAGAGATCCATTAGTAAAGTTCAAAGCTATTATCAACTTCTGATTCTTCCCAATTCTGCAAAATTCGGCAGCAAAATTGAAACTTTTTTTTCACCTAAGATTGTACCTTTACGGTATAGTCGTATAGGGTTTTATCCTTAGCAGCTCTTGCAAAAATCCCAGAAGATCTAGATTTAAAGACAACCCTAGGAACAGTAAGCGACTGTAATGAAAACCCATGTTGGAAAAAGGCTGATTTTGAAGACCCAAACGAGGATTTGAAGGTAGGAATTGAGGAAGACATGGAAGGCAATGGTGAAGACAAAAATGGATCCTTTTTGGCTTGAGAAAAATCAAGAAGAGAAGGAATAGTTGCAGAGAAAGCCATAGAAGCCATAGTTTCTCTCTTTTTTTAACCTTTGTGTCTGTAAAATTGTCTGAAACTCAACTGGTGTGTTTGGAAAATTGAAAATACGTATAGGTATTGGAAGACAACAGGAAGAGTTGTGGACAGTGTCGACCATAAACAGCAAAGCCGAAGGGAAGTTTTGTTCTATAAGGAATTTGTAGTGGAAGGTAAAATTCAACGTAGGTTTATATACTGTGTTTCTGTACCTGATATTCCTAGTTCCATTCTCAGCGCAAGTTTTTTTTTTTTTGATAAGTGTGATTTCATATATTCAAGACAAAACTGCACATCGAGAACAGATGATCTCGAAATTCCTTCCACAAAGAACACAATAATTCTCTGTCTCTATTCTCATTCTCATCAGCCTATCCATCATAAGCAATCTATTCAAGATTGTCATTCACAAAATGATTGAATGCTTAGGAACATAGAATTGAAACCATACCAGCCTGTGTTATAGAACTTTTAGCCGAACCTCACGTGCAGCATTTCAGATTAAGTCCATAGTCAAGTCAGTCCCTCTGCCAGAAGAGGTTGCACTATCCTTTTCATCTTCAACAATTTTCTTAAACCCCAACTATACCATTGCTTGAGCTCCACATTCCAAATATCTACACCTTTAAGAGCATATTCCTTAATTCAAGCAACCCATAATAATCCCTCTGATGCCAATAACTTCCTTAATAAAAGCGATAAACAAACTTGATTCCACACCTTTAGGTCCTTTAATCCCAACCCACCTTCATTTTTTGGACTACACACTTTTTGCCAATCCACCCTTGCACCCTGTGTAGAACAATCACTTCCCTTCTAAAAAAATCTCATACACAGTTGCTCAATTTGACCAAGAACTCCTTTAGGCAAAAGTACTTGCCTGCACCAGAAATTCACAATGCTAAACAACACAACTCTAATAAGCTACACTCTGTCTGCATAGCTCAACAAATGCTTTGACCATTGTCTCAGCTTTGCTCTAATCTTTTCGATGAGTACCCTACAATCTTTTTTAGATAACCTCCTAGTCACCAGAGGAATATCCAAGTATCGAACCGGAAACACTCTTCTCTTGAAACCTGTAACCTCATTCAAGTGCACCTATAGCTAAACAGACAGCCCAACCCCAAATAGTTCAGATTGTACCACATTCAATTTAAGCCCTATCATTTCATAAAAGAATTTCAACACACTTTGTATACCAAATCAGGAGGACAAATTTTTCTTACAAAAAATCAATAAATCATCTGTAAAACATAAGTGAGTAAGCTCAACCCTGTTACACTTAGGGTGATACTTAAAAATACCTTCTCAGTAGCCATATCCAATAAATGTGATAATGCATTCATAGTAATGACAAACAAATAGAGGATAGAGGGCTTCCTTGTCTCACCCCTCTCGCCCCCTAAAAAATCCCACTAAACTCCTATTAAGAGTTACAGAGAACCTGCTCTCAGTAAAACAGATTCTAATCTAATTTCGAAATTATTCAGGCAACCCCATTACCTCCATCTTCAGTAAAAGAATCTCAACTCACCAAGTCAAAAGCTTTTTGAAAATTCACTTTTAGTGCACACCTAAATGATATAACCTTTCTCCCATATCCCTTCAACAATTCTTGGGCCAATTAAGTGTTATCAATAATACTATGTCCTTTAATGAAGGCGGATTGATTAGAAGATATCAATTCAGGCAAATAAACATTTAATATTGCAACTAGGATCTTGGTTATAGACTTAAAAACTACAGAACAACACGAAATAGCAAGTTTAAAAATTTATTTGAAAGTAAACATATATAAAATTTTAAAATTTTAAGATTAATATAAATTTTAAATATTATAAAAATTTAAGAATTAATTTATAAAAAATATGAAAATTAAGAGTAAATATATGAACTTTAAAAAGTTTAAGATAGGTACGGGCTCACTCTATACCAAGAATGGATCCGCAACTGCTTGCCTGTACACTAAAGACTAGGTTATTTAACGAGTCAAGCAATTCGCGAGTTATTTGAATTAGATGTAGATTCAATCAAAATTCGATAAATATTCAATTTAAGTTGACTCAACTTAAACTCGAACTCGATTGAGACCTTTACGAATTGAATCGAATAAAACCTAATTCGATTGATAAGTTCACAAATAACTCGTTAATTTTTTAAAATATTTTTTTAATAATTACTTTTAAATTATTTTATTTAAAGAATAAATTTAAATAATAATAATTAATTTGTGGATTGTTACATTAATTTTAACATACTAGTTTGATATATTTGTGGATTATTAGTTTGAAATTTAGACTTTGAAAGTGTTTTATATTAAGTATTGTATAATTTATTAATTTTTTGATTAAATATGTTAATTAATGTTAATACTAAGTCTCATACAATATTATTAAATTTTAATTTTAGTTAAAATAAAATAAAATTTTAGTGAGTTTAACGAGTAACAAATCATGCTTAATAAGCAACAAGTCGAGTTGAGCAATAAAATATTTTAACAAGCACGAATCGAGCATAATTTTAACTAGTTTAATGAGCAACAAGTCGAGTTGAGTAACAAAATTTTTTAACGAATACGAATCGAATATTATTCAACTCACAATCAACTTGCTCGATAAACACCCCTATCAGAACTAACTTGCTAAAAAAACAACTATCAAAGTCTAAACAGGTCTAAATAATAAATATTTTGATATTATTTATTTTTCAAATTTAGAATTTTATATTTAAAATCATTTGCACCATACGGATCAATTTAGAATTTTATAAAATCTTTAAGACCGAAAAGAAAAAGAAAGTCCAAGTGTTTAATTGGCTGTGATTTAACAAAGGGTTCATTTTGAATCTTGAGAACCTTCACGGTTGGCTTGGTTAATGAACTTGTACGATTTCCAAGACATACCCAAGTTAGAGGCTTCGAGGGAAGAGTTGGGGCAAACAAAATTGTGGTATGGGCCTTGAAATCACAATCCCAAAATCAATTTGGCTATTCAAAACCCCTAACTTTGTATCTTCGCATATGACTAGGGGTGATAACGAGCCCAGTCGAGTTCGAGTTTGGTCAGACATGGTTCGGTTCGATAACAATATTATTAGGCTCGGTTCAGGCTCGAGGTTTGGTGAGTTTAGAATTTTAGGCTCGGGCTCGGTTCAAAAAACAATATTATTGGGCTCGGCTCGAGCTCAAAGTTCGTAGGACTTGGCTCAGGCTCGACCTAAAATATACAATTTTGTTATATTTTTAATAAAAGATATAACCTCGTTAAAGACTCTTTTTATAACCAACAACAAAAATAAAATTCAATATTGAGAAAGGTAAAAAGTGTCAAGTTTATTTTAATTAATCTATTTTTAGTAGATTTCTCCTATTTTATTTTATTGTTTTTCTTTTACTAAAGAGATAACTTTTAGTATATATAACATGTATATAATATAATTATTTCGAGCATGTTCACGAGTTTTTCGAACCGAGCTTGAATAGGCTCGACTTGACTCGTTAAGGTCTCGAGCCCGAATCGAACTCACTTAAACCGAGCTTTGACCGAACCGAACCCGAGTAGCTCGTGAGCCGGTCAAGCTTATTATCACCCCTGTATATGACATTTCCCCTTGCGTGCTGAACCTATTCCTATGTTGTAGTTTGTTCCAAAAAACGGATGTTTTTTTTTTTTTTTTTTTTAAGATATGGGGTTCTAAAAAAATTGAAACTTGTTTGTTATCTATCTTTCCTTGTCTTTTATTTTAAGTGACTTCAGTGTTTTCTTAATGTATGTGAAAAGAGTTTAATGATTGTCAAATTGCAGAATTTAAAGTTTGTTCATACAGAAACATTATAGTTTGTTATCTTAATATCTTGTTATGGTTATAGCTAATGATGTCAAATGTTGTTCTTCTGTCTGAATGATTATGGTTGGAACTTGGCAGCATTTCTGAGGATGTCATGTTTCTAGTTTTGTTAATTCTTGATTAAGTCTTGTATGGTTGTTGATTAGTTCATTGGTGTCTGGTTTGATAGTCATGGTGTCATTTCCTCTTTCAGTGGGTGTATTCTATTGTGGTTGAGTATAGTTCCTTATCATTTCATGCTCTATCTTAAGAACATGGGAAATGTTGTTTTCTACTGTGCAATATATCGAAGAAAATGACCCTGAAGAAGTATGTGTCTGTCAATGGAATTTACTGTCTGTTTGCATTTCAGACCATTATTGGATTAAAATTCAATAATAGTGGGCACACATGTATAATGTATATTGCTATTATAAAGTTTAACACGTAATTAAGTGATCAATTATGTTACACGTGTTATAGGTATTAAATTGTCATGGAATTAAAAGTATAAACACCATAAGGTGTACTTATAATTTGATGAGGGGCAGAGTTATAAATTCTTAATAGTTGGTTATTAAATCAACTATATAAAGGGGTTATGGTCCCCAAGAATTAGGTCAACTTGCATATCTCTTTTCCCCATCTGAGAGTTGTGCCGTAAGAGAAAACCTAATTTCTTGAAAGATCAAACCCTCTGGAAAATCTCCATCAATGGATTCAGGTACGCTTCCGCATTAAGTTTATTTATTTTATTGTTCTTGATGATTTGACATGTATAGATCTTGGGTTTATATTCACATCGAATATATTTTAATTCTAACAAGTGGCATCAGTACCAGAATTATGTCGAATCATTGAGATCTAATAATCGGTTTTACGTCCATTGAATTCTAATTTCAATAGAATCCAGTTTGGTTTTTGCGTCCATAACTTTGGACTTGTTTTTTCTTTAATTTATTATTAATTTTCCTTTTCAATTTGCAATCGGTTGAATCAATTTATTATTATTCTAACCATGCGTTTTGATTTGAAAATTAAATTTTGGTACTATAACCGATGAAATCAATATGATTCACTTCATTTTTGATATTTTTTATAATATCGTTAACCTTATGAATTTTATATTTATTTTGGTTTTTCGTCAATTCGGTCTTTTCCAGTGGATTAACATTCATTGTTTTCTATTTCCGTGGATTCAGTTTGGTTTTACGTTCATGGGTTTGAATCGATTAATTAAGAAATCATAGAAATCAATTTAGATTTATATGAAGATTAGGTTTTGTCCGCATAAAAATTTATTTAATTTTGGGTTGTTTTTAATTGGAAATTAATTTTTTTAAGTTCGGATTCCAATTACTTCGGTAGTCGCATATTTACTTTATTTTTATGAAATATATATTTTAAATATGTTTTATTTAAAATATATGTTTAATTTGGTTAGATCAAAATTTTAGTTTTGATCATTGGGTATTAAGTTAAATTCGGTTAGATCAAAATTTTTAATTTTGGTCGTTAATAATAAAAAAAAATATAATTAATTTCGGCTTTGTCGTGATAAATTTATCATGATTCAAAAAAAAAATTATAATCAGGTTAGCTATTAAAGCTTTATATTCGATTATGTCTATTAAGTTATGATTGAATGATCTTTTGGCATGTTACTTTTAAAGTATATTGTTACTTTATGTAATTTACTTGGTTAATATATTCAGTATTTAGTTTTGATCGTATGTTATTTTGGATTATAGAATATATATTTGGTATTGATATATTCAATTCGGTTTGATCAAAAATTTATTTTTGATTATTATATTATTATGATTATATTAAAGTTTCAAGTAATTATTATACGAATTACTCATTTGTACGATATTTTTGTATTTTGTTTTTAGTTAAAAATTAAATGTTTTGATCGAATTTAGTTTTGATAAAAACATATTTAAGGAATTTTTGAAGAACAGTCAAAGATTTCGGTTATTTGGATTCTGATAACCCCATTAAGACAACCTTAATTTAGTTTATTTTGAAAACTCAAGTGTTATCAGAAATTTCAACGTTAACTGTTATAAATATTAAGTTTGAATATTGGTATATTATGTTATATATTTTAAGATAAATTAATTGAAGCATTAAGTCACCAAAGTGATCTTTATTGTGAAAATTATTTTATTTTAAAATATAGAAGGTTTTGTACATGTAATTCAGTTTATGCAATATTAATCGGCCCAAAGGAAGGTTAATAATTAGTAATGTTACATGTGCATCTGTGGTAATAAACATGTGATAATTATTCAGTTTTATATGTGAACAATAAATCGGCCCAAAGGAAGATTTTTGTTTAACATATTCTTATTATCAATGTTTGATTACTACATCAAGATATCACTTAAAAATTAATATTTTTTTAAAATATTATTGGAGTGTTCGATATCTTGTGATGAGGTTACCTTTATTCAAATTTATTATTACTTTGGTTATCTTTTATCTTGGGTAAAAGATAAAATTAAGAAAAATATTTTGAAATAATTAAATTCATATTTTGGCTTCGGATATCTAATATTTTAATAGATTAATTGAAACATAGTGTCACCAAAGTGACCGCTTTTGTGTAGATTAGTTTATTTAAAATAGTAAGATAATTATAGGTCTTTGTAATTCATGCATTTATTAATTGACCCAAAGGAAAATTAATATTTGGCCGAATTACAACGATAATTGTGGCGATAAATGTGTGACAATTATATGGTATTTTATGTGAACAATACGTTAGTCCAAAGATTAATCTATTGTTTGACATAGTTTATTGTCAATGTTTGATTGCTACAACAAGAGTACCGCTTACAGTTAATATTACTGTCCAAAGACTTGATATTAATGTTGTGCTTGGTATCTTGAGGGGAACCAACCATTATTTTGAATTTATTGTTTACTTATGGATATTTATGTGAGCTTGTTTATTTAATAATTTTTGTTCTATATTTAGATGATTTATCTTTACTATCATAATATCTGTTGAATACATTCTACACTCATGTTTAGTGAAATTAATTTCAAGGAATAGAAAAGACACTTATATATAGTATTTGGTTGTATGAACATAGAACTTTCACTAAGTGAAGAACAACTTGCACCTCTCACGGCGGTAAGCATCCATAAATAGGATTTTGAGAGGCGAGTTCGTTCAAGTCTAATGATCATAAAATATAAATATTTTATAAATTTTTAGGAGCACAAATCTAAAGAATTTATTCATACTAAGGGTTTCCTTGATAAAAAATACTAATTTTTTAAGATTAACATGACATCACTTTTGGTTTACTTGATGTCTATGAAGTATAAGGATCAAGGAAATGTGAGGGAGTATGTTATATTGCTTCAAAACTTAAGGCACATAAGATCAAACTTTATAACAATTGTTTGTTCTTATAATTTTAGTATAGCTTCCTATACAATTTAACTAATTCAAAATTAGTTACAATTATTAAAGGAGAAATAAACTTCAAATGAGATTATTTCTCATTGTGTTAAAGAGGAAGAAAAGTTGAAGTATTATAATTATAAAAATACTCAATCAGTTAGTGCTCTTTAGTTAGTGTCTCTAAGAATATTGGAAATAAAAAATATATATTAGAATGAAGTTGTTAAGGGTCCTACTCAAAAGGAATAACAATAAGTTACAAATTGTTGATTCTTTTGTATAAGCTAAGATACATTTAAAGAAATTAAACTTCAAAATAAGCAACTACCTAGGTTATTTTGAGTGATCAATGGGTTGTAAAGTTTATGATCCAACAATTAAGATTATTTTAATGAGAGGTTTATAATTATTTTTAGGATGTTGAGTTTGGAGGGAGAATAAGGTTAGATACATTGTTGTTAAGGAGGAATTGAATATTAATTTAATTCCTACTATCACTTTTGACGATGTTTAGGTTTTCGCACCTATTATTAATCAAAAGTGAATCAAGTACATCAGCAAAGCAATGTTGAACAACTCTCATTCAAGATAAGGTACCTAGTTTTTTCAGAAGAACAAACTCAACAATCTAAAAAAATATATCTTTAAAGATATCCATGAGAGGAAAGAGAAATACTATTCAGGATTATTACTTAGTATTTCATCAAGAAAATAAAGATAATAATGGAATGATAAAGGACAACCTGATCAGTTTCTTTTATCAAACCATAAAAGTTTTAACTCTCAAAAGTGGATAAATGTCATTAAAAAAAGAGTAAAATTTTATACAAGGCAATAAAGTTTAGGAACTTGTCACATTACCTTAAGGTACAAACCGATTGGTTGTAAATTAATATTTAAAACCAAGAGGGATATAAATGATAATGTGGACAAGTATAAGACATGTCTTGTATCTAAAGGATATACTCTAAAAGAAGATATTGATTTTGTGGAGACTTTCTCTCAAGTTATACTGAAAGACTCTTTCAAAATAATTTGACACTTATTGCTTTTAATCTTGAGTTACATAAGATGGATGTTAAGCTTTTGTTTTTCAATGACAACATTGAATAAATTAATTATATGGTATAATCATTGATTTGTGTCTAATTATACAAAATTAATGATATGTAAATTAAAGAAATCCATCTATGAGCTTAAGTTTTAATGAGTCATTAATAAAATTATAAATTTTATATTGATTATCTCATTCGGTTTTGAGATGAATTTGGTTGAAAAATTGTATGTATTACAAGTTCAGTGGGAGTAAACCAAGTGACACTCATATTACTAAAGAAGATAAAAAAAATTTCAGTGTCCTAAAAGTAACCTTGAAATTTATAAAATACAAAAGATTTCATAAGCTATTGAGAATCTAATTTATGCTTAAGTATGTATGCATTTGGATATTGTGTACATTATTAGAATGTTAGACAGATATTTAAGTAAATCTAATATGGACCGTTGGATAGCAGCCAAGAGAGTTATGAAATGTCTTTAGAAAACAAAAAATTACATGCTCACATATTGAAGTTCTGGTAAGTTAGAGATCATCAAGTTTACAGGCTTCGATTCTACTAGAATATTGATGTAAAAGACTCTGTCACATGAGCTGCTAATTAAAGATTGAATAGAAAGACCACTTTAGTTATTTTGTGACAATAAATATGCATCATTTATTCTATAAACAATAGGAACACTTTAAAATTTTGTTCCTAATTGTTAAAGAAAATTCAGAGTGTTTGTGTGTCTATAGAGCATGTTGGTACAAACCCCATAATTGCGCGCTTATTGAGAAACTATCACCCTAGGTCTTTCATGAGCACACTGCTCATGTGGGTGTAATATTATTTAAGTATATTCAGTTTTAGTGGGAGTTTGTTATTTTGGTAAATGCTCATTCATTTTAGACACAATTTCGGTTACTTTAGTTTAAGGTTAATTTCTGCAGAAATAAAGTTATTTTGGCTTATGCACACTCTGAATTCAGTAAAGTTTGATCTCACTAAAGTTTAGGAGGACCAGTTGGAAATAGACATGTTCGGTTCACATTTACATGTAATTTCCATGCTACGCATCCATGATTGATCTATGTCATTTGATTATATTTTTATACGTGACCATTGATGGGTCCGGTCATGATTGATATGATGAAGACCGCTTTGATCCTATATGGATATAATTGATGGACGAGATTGTTATAGAATACTTATTATATGATAGCAAATTTTGAGCTCATAAGGTTATACATTTGTCAGGAAACATATGTTGCCAAAGTGGGAGATTGTTGGATTAAAATTCAATAATAGTGGGCACATATGTATAATGTATATTGCTATTATAAAGTTTAACACGTAATTAAGTGACCAATTATGTTACACGTGTTATAGGTATTAAATTGTCATAGAATTAAAAGTGTAGATACCATAAGGTGCATTTATAATTTGATGAGGGGCAGAGTTATAAATGCTTAATAGTTGGTTATTAAATCAACTATATAAAGGGGTTATGGTCCCCAAGAATTAGGTCAACTTGCATATCTCTTTTCCCCGTCTGAGAGTTGTGCCGCAAGAGAAAACCTAACTTCTTAGAAGATCAAACCCTCTGGAAAATCTCCATCAATGGATTCAGGTACGCTTCCGCATTAAGTTTATTTATTTTATTGTTCTTGATGATTTGACATGTATAGATCTTGGGTTTATATTCACATCGAATATATTTTAATTCTAACATTTATCTGTCAACAAACTTGTAAAATTTTATGGCGTATCCAAGGTAGAGCTAGAGCCTTAGAGGGAAAGAGATATGTTCGACCTCTTTAAGAGACATCGATACAAGTTCGCAAATCTAGAACTGGGTTAGTTGGTGAAACACTCCTTAAGGCAGCGGGATAGATGATAGTGGTATATGATGTTGGATGGATTTATTTTTGGCACCCTCTTAATCGTAATTGAATAGACAAACACCTGTAAACGAAACAAATCTTTTCGGTGAATTGATGATATGTTGTTGTCCTAAGCACCCTCTTATCCGTAATTAGATAGACAAACATCATAATCGATTCTAACTCTTCTTACTAAACACAATTGCTTAGACAAACGAGGGTGTAAAGATAATCTCTCTCATAAAAACTTAAAGTACTTATGTTGATGAAGACTTCTGTTAAGAAAAATAGCAAGACGAATCTATCAACTTTGCAAATAAAATGGTCCAAGGCCAAGAATGTTGTAAGTTTTTTATATTTTTACAAGAAAATAGTCTACCCTTTTATAGTCTAAGGACAGTCCTAATAGTTAGCTCATTAATCTCTAAATATGAGCGTATTAATATCTTAATAGAATGAATCCCCTAAAATCAGCATATGCATAACTAATTAAATAAAATCCTATAAAATAAATTAAAATACTAATAATACTATAGAATTCAGCTTTGATTTAATTTATTTTAATATCTAATTCATCCAAAAACTTTATATAATAACATTAGGGCTGAATTTTACAAAATCTTTTAATAATCTTGTATCTAATTTTCTGCATGCACAGTCTTCAGTAAAGTGAACATATTATTGAACTACCAATATCCGATTGTTACGTTTTAAGATGCGTTTAAAAATGTAAATGATGGTTAATTTGCTAAAAGACAACTCTACCAAATATGCTCAGATCTTATCCGAAAAGTCGTTGCAAGTTGACTGATTTTTTAAACTTTATCATCAGATTCAATTTTCTACTCATGTGTATTGTTTTAGTCCTTTCGTACATGTATCACTAAGTTTGAGTAGCTACTGTGTTTATGTACAAATAACAATATGCAGGCTTTAGACGGGCAAGTCATATCTCATAAAGAACTCGCATTACATTACAGTGATGATATTTTAAGCGAACAATGGATCCGCTTCTATCGTTGTGTGTTCTTACAAATATAAGATTTCTGTTCCTGTCTGTAATAGGGTGGGATTTTTAGTTTGAAGTTTATGTTTTTTAGTTGTCCTAATTCTTGGCAGAGCTCTGAAATTTATGTACTTGCTGTAAATATGGACAAATATCAATATGCAGGCTTTAGGTGAGCGAGTCATTAGTACACGGCCGCCCATAAAGAAACTGCATTACATTGTAGGAATATTATGGTTGGAAAATGTTCCAAGTCCAGCATGTTTAGACTTATGCCAATTCCTAGTCCCGTCTTCCGAGTTGTTTCATGTATTGTGATCGGCTTCAGCAGTTGATTCGTTAAACGTTCAGTCACGATCAAGGACGGAATCAGAATTTGGGGTTAAAAGGGACAAAATATAAATGTTTAGAAGTGGGAGGAGCAAATTCATAAAAGAAACAATTTTTAAAAGAATTTAAATAAAGAGACAAAAGTGAAAAAAAATTAGGGGTGGGGGCGATTGCCCCACCCATCTATAACGTGGCTCCGTCCCTGATCACGGCCAAAGATGCCGATGGGAGTCCTTATGGCAGTTATGAATTCAAGGTAGAGAGAGCTTGCCTGATTCACAACTCATGATAGGTGTGGTCGACCTGTCGTCTCTGGCCATGGATAAAGAGGTTTCCGGTCGTATGAACCGAAAGTTCAAATTTCATATAGCCAAGACCCTTCAATTTGTATCACATGGTCTAATTCATTGTCTGGAACATGTTATTCCATGCTGTATCTTCAAGGTTTCTATCACAGGTCACGACGAATGTCGTTTTCGATTGTTCATGCTGGTTGTTGTTGGTCCAAGTAGTTGGATTATGTGGTCTGGTTGCCATGTTTTTCTGTGGTGTATGAGCTTCTGCGTCGTGAAACAAAATGGTAGGACATGCCTCTTTGGCCTCTGCTGGGGAGAATGTTGTGTCCCTAGGTTGGTTCTTGTTGGGGTAAGCAAAGAGTTAAAAAGCTGGTTGGTTCGGTCGGTTTTATCCAATTTAATATTGGTTGAAGGGGTGCATTCAGTTCGAGTTCAGTTTAATTCGGTAAACGTTTTTAGTAACCACGGGTTTTCAGTTTTCGGTAAGCTGGTTGTATTTTAGTATCCAAATATACTCAAATATTTATTTAAACATATTTTTTTAAGTAAAATATAAAAAATAAAAATACATTTATAGTATTTTAAGTATAAAATATATATTTTTACATTAAAAAATAATTAAAAATTAATTAAAAAATTAAATTCGGTTTGATTTGGTTAATCGCGGTTAACCACGGTTCATAAATTTATGAACCACAACACCTCGGTTCGGTTCGGTTTTTGGTTTTGCGATTAACCATGTCCAGCCCTAGGTTGGATAGGTCGATTAAATAGATTTAATTATAAATTGGGTAAACTACGATAGAGGTTACTCAATTATGAAAATATTATATTTTGGTCACTCAATTATTAAAACTTATATTTGAATCATTTAATTATGAGTAAGTTATATTTAAATCACTCAATTGTAGGTAAGGTTGTATTTAGGTTATTCAATTATGACTAAATTTACATATAGATCATCCTTCGTATTTAAAAAACATATCAATTTAGTCATTTTTTTCAAATCATTTATATATCCTCGATAACATTTAATGATTGATAATATTAATCGAGTGAATCAAATATAACAATAATATTAACTTAATGATTTAAATATAATTTTTAATAATTAGATAATTTAAATATAATTTTATCTATAATTAAATAATTTTTATTGTAGTTTATCCTTATTAATTTTATCATTGACAATTTGACTATCTGACTAGACTTATTCTTGAATTGGATGCTTATCGCTTTGTTCAACAGCACCAAAAATCGTGGGCTCCTCTTCTTTGTCTTCAACCTCAAGCTAAGACTTAGGATTAATTTATATAATTTAGTTTAAATTTTTAAATATTAATTAAAAGGATAATTATTAAGTACACCCTGCTCTCTAAATAAATAAATCACTATAATCTTTTTATTCAAATCCAATCAAAAGAAAATCAATAAAGCTTTCTCCTTTGCTACTTACCTTTCCCATTCCCTTTCTCTGCCATAAATATTTCACCCTCTTCATCTTCCTCTTTTATTCTCATAATTCCTGGACGTTTCCCTTTCAGATTCCCAGAAAAATTTCCTGGGTTTCTCTTAGTTTTCCAAAAGGACTCCATTTTTGTCACTTTTAAGATATTTCCTCTTTTGACAACTTGCTCCTATAGTGTTCCATGTAAGGATACTTTTGATCTCTTTAATAAAGCATCAACTTTTTCTTGTCCCTCTCTTTTGAATCTTGTGTTTTTTCATATTTATGGATCAAATCAGCATCTGGGTTTTTATTGTTCTGGTATTTAAGAGTGCCTTTAGTTGTTATACCTTAATCTGATCTTACCAAAGTTTGTGACTTTTAGTTTGTTGCCTAGCTTTCCCAGTGTAAATTCCATTTTTTTTAAGATTTTGTATTTAATCTAGGATCCCGTTCTTGTATGTTCCTTCTTATTGTCTTGTTTCAGCATTGATTTTTACTTGCTATTCAAGATTCAGTTTTGAACCAGCATAGTAATACCCTTGTTTAAGACTCTTCTGATTGCTGTTCTTTTAGATAATGTCTGAATCAAATCTATGTTCTTTTAGCTGTAAAACTTGGGAGATCAAATTATAAGTATACTTGAATTTGAAAGCTGCTAATCAATCTTAGCATGGTTCATTCAATTGCAGAAAAGATGGGTATATATCTCAGCTCCCCTAAAACCGAAAAGCTCTCTGAAGACGGGGAGAATGATAGGGTTCGATACGGTTTATCATCGATGCAAGGATGGCGTGCAACTATGGAGGATGCTGTGAGTAACAGATGAAACCTTTGATATGCTTCAATTTATAATATGATTCATTCTGCCGTTTGTTTCCTTATGTTACATTATCTTATATTTCTTGCAATTTACTAAATTCTATTTATACCATGGATGTGTTAGTTACTTTTATTATTTGTTTTCTTAGCATGCTGCATATCCTGATCTAGATGCTTCTACTTCGTTCTTCGGTGTTTATGATGGTCATGGAGGTAAGACTTAGATGGCTCGGTTACTTCTTATGATCGTTTTTAGTTCCATATACGGCTTATCAATTTCTGTACTTGTGTTTTTTCTTGCTTTCCATTCATATGCATTTTGTCTCGGTAATGGCCTTCAATTGATCCGGATTCATAACTTGCAGGCAAGGTGGTTGCAAAGTTTTGTGCCAAATATCTTCACCGGCAGGTCCTCAAGCATGAAGCATATGCAGCTGGGGACATCTGAACATCTGTTCAGAGAGCATTTTTCAGGTTGTTTAATTTGATTATGTTTGTTCTTCACTATGTTTTCAGCGATACTGTTGGTTGTTCGATTCTTCGATGCTTGTTTCCTTTTTGTTCCACCTTTTAGGACTGCTGACATGTCATTATGATTTTCATAAGGTTTAGTCCCCCTCCCCTAGTGATATCGTACCTACGGTCCTACACTTGCTCCATACATAGTGAAATAGCATCTCTATGCCATTATGACTGTTTTAGGCTCGAAAAGTAAAAGTGACACTACTGGTGTGACCGTTTTAAGACGGGCGTTGCTTTCTAGCATAATTTTAAAAATGATTATGCTGCCATTCTTTTTCCTATTTTGCAACTTGAACGTCTTACAATTGTTCCGTTCATATGTTTCTAACTAAAGTTATGTTTAGTGCAGAATGGATGAGATGATGCGAGGGCAAAGAGGATGGAGAGAATTAGCGATTTTGGGCGATAAAATAAACAAGTTTACCGGCATGATAGAAGGATTGATATGGTCTCCAAGAGGTGGTGATACTAATGACCAAGTTGATAATTGGGCTTTTGAGGAGGTACTTACGAAAACAAGACGAGTATAGCCGGATTATCGTCCTTAACTATGATGGAAACCAATATCAAAGAAGAAAAATCAAACTTACACTGCATGATAATATGATTCATCCGTCATTTTCTTGCATCGATTCGTTTGTATAATTAAGGCACGATACTATATCTGTGTAGTTTATATTTGTTTTCGCAACAGTAATCAGGGACCTCATTCAGACTTTTTGGGACCAACTTCCGGGAGCACGGCCTGTGTTGCAGTTGTGAGAAACAACCAACTTATTGTTGCCAATGCCGGTGATTCTCGTTGTGTGATATCTAGAAAGGGCCAGGTAATATTCTATTATTATACTGTAATTTCATCTAAAATCGAGATTATTTTGTTTAATCAATTTCAATTGCCCACAAGAATGGAGGGGAAGACTCTTTTCTGTCTGAAATTTTACTTTTTTTCTTAGGCATATAACCTCTCTAGAGATCACAAACCTGATCTCGAAGTCAAGAAAGAACGGATTTTAAAAGCTGGTGGGTTTATACACGCAGGACGTGTCAATGGCAGTTTGAATCTTGCAAGAGCAATAGGTAACTAATTTACATCTCGGCTCGATACCTAGAAAAAGAAACGAATATTTGGAATAACATTTCTACAAGTCCATATCCTCCTATGCAAATGAATGCTTCCATGCACATCTAATACTCGTTTGGCTGCAGGTGACATGGAATTCAAGCAGAACAAATATTTATCTGCTGAAAGGCAAATCGTAACTGCGAATCCAGACGTAAACACCGTAAGTATATTCTCCGTTGGCATTGTAGCCAGGTCACTATTAAAATCTTTGAATGCGCTTCTCAATCTCGAAAATATTTAGAGATTGCGGAATCTAACTTCTACGTGTTTCGAATTTTTCTATTAGGTTGAGCTCTGTGATGATGATGACTTCATTGTTCTGGCATGTGATGGCATCTGGTATATATATCATTAAGTTGGTTGCTTGTACCCTTCATGGCTCACCATGTAACGCTTTTCGAATTATGAATTTTATATTTCAGGGACTGCATGTCGAGTCAGACGCTAGTCGATTTTATTCACGAAGAACTGAAATCGGTATGTACATAAGCATCTACGAATTTGGTTGATCTGTTTCGAGTACTTTTCTTTATGCTTGTCTGCTCAGTACAATCTGTTGAATTGAATGCAGGAAAGCAAGCTTTCTGTTGTTTGTGAGAGAGTACTTGATAAGTGCTTAGCACCATCGACAGCCACCGGCGAGGGTTGCGACAACATGACCATGATCTTGGTGCAGTTCAAGAAACCAATCAAGTCCGCCTCTTCCGCCGAGAAGCAATCTTCCGGTTCCGAATCCGTTGAAACTGAACCTAAGGTAGAGGAAAGTCCAGAAAAGTAGTAGTTGCAACTATTGGTGAACCCTTGATTGGTCCAGGGATATTGATGTTAAAAGAATCTTTGTATTATATTGTACCTTTTAGAACAACTACATAAAGTTGAAAGTTTATATTGTGTATTTGATACACAAGTTGCATAAAAAAAATTATAATCTTACATATTTAAATTATAAAATTTAAAACATAAATTTCTAACATGCTAAAATTTAAATATTAAGTCTTAAATTTTAAATGCTAATCATAAATCTTAAGATTTAAACTCTAAATATTAACTTAATTCTTTGAACTTTAAAAATAAGAGGTTTGTGTAAACAAGCTTGTGTATAAAAGTATTTTTTTTTTACTTAAAATACTTTCAAAAACATTCATAACAAAGATGAGAGACAAAACAGAGATTTTATTATATTCTCAAAGTAGGGTTGTATACAATGCTTTGCTTAAAAGTCTATATTTATAGGTATATATTTATAGGTATAAGATGGAAACTCTAATTTCAATGGGTATTAAACCCTAATAATAAAGCCCACTAAAGTTTAATTTAATATATGGATATCCACCATGAATAAAGATATTTATAACACTCCCCCTTGGATATCCACCATGAATAAAGATATTCATAACACTCCCCTCATGAATAAAGATATTCATAACACTCCCCCTTGGATATCCATAAGATAATGTGCCTCGTTAAAACCTTACTAAGATAAAAACTCTGTGAGAAAAAAATTCTTAGTGAAGGAAAAGAGTACACACATCTTTGATACGCATAACATGTTGCCTCATTAAAAACCTTACCAAGAAAACCCATTGGGACAAAACCTCGGTTAAAGGAAAAAGAGTGCAATGTGTATTTACTCCCCCTCATGAAAATATCACATAAGATCTTTGAATCTTCATAATTCAATATTGAATACAATCTTCAAATGTTGAAGTAGATCATACACTAGTGGATAAATCTTCCAAATCATTGCTTGAAATGATTCATTGAATACTATTCATCTGAAAATCACGAGGGACGAAACTTGAAGAAATATGTTTCGTTTTATCATATTTGATATATCCACCTTGAGATATAAATTTTGTATTATCTCTGTACAAGATAGCTTGCATCTTGTGAAAAACATTCACATATCTTCAGGATATGTTTAGCCAAACACATATTTCGGCTTTGCATAACGATTATTCAAAGGTAATGATCTTGTAGCACTTAAATAATATTTCTGGACCAGCTAAGATACAATGCTTCCAGATCAAATAATGTATATATTGTTCTTTTAGACCAAGAATATCATTACCCTTTTCTCGAGGGTGAAATGGATCGTTTACCTTAAGAGACATAACAACCATAAGGGTGATCAATGAATATGCGTTATGCATGTAAAATCTCTTTAAACATTTTTTTTGTATGTCGATTGATGCACAAGGATTTGAGAAGATCTCTTCATGAGTCTCAACGATATTCAAATCATCGACATACACAACAATAAAAATTCAGAGCTAAACCTCTTAATAAAAATGCTTGGGGAAATAATTCATATAGCATTATGCTAATAAGTATTCTTCAATGAGGCGATTATACAAAATACGCCTAAATTGTTTCAAGCCATAAAAAGTTGTATTCAATATGATTGAATAATGTTCTCGAGAACTTGAATGAACTGCTATGGCAATCTAAATCTTTCCAGAAGTTTCATGTAAATATTACTGTTAAGAGGTCCATTCAAATATAATGTAACAACATCCATTAGGCAGAAACCGAGTAATTTTATTTATTACTAGGCTGATCAAAATCTAAAAATAGTTGCATCCACTACCGAAGAATATATTTTCCTCATAATCAATTTCATGTCTTTGTGAGAATCCTTGTGCAACCAAATGAAATTATATCTCATGATTTCCCCTTTTGATTTCTCTTTCTCACAAAGGCTCGTTTATATCCACGAGCTTTACACATTTCAATGTACGGGCTATAGGCCCAAATACTTCTCTTTTCAAAAGAGATTTTAGTTTCGCCTCAATTGCCTCTTTCATGTTGGCCAATCATTTCTTTGTTTATATTGCCCAATTGATAATGATTCATGATCCACATCATCAAATAAAATCTCTAGTGCTATATTGCATGCAAATATATTAACGACATCGATTTAATTTCAGTTCCACTTATTACCAGATATGACATAATCTATTAAGATCTCTTTATTATCAAGTACATGAGTCATGTTAATATCTCTATTGGAGACCATTTAATCTCTTCTAGAGATTTTCATAATCATTGATTCCTCGATCAGACCATTATAAAATATAGCTCCTTTTTTTTCGAGGATCTGTTATCTTTGGAACCTACTTGTCTATTACGCTTTAAGTGTAAGTTATACTCATTAGCAACTAGAGTTTATCCTTCTATGACATCAAATTTAGTCGGAGCATTCATAGCTGGTATATGTGACTTAGTCACTCTTTTAGGGTCAGCAAAATCATCTGGCGATTGATTTGCTAAACAAATTATCCATTGAACTTATAGTTCACATTGTGTAGTACGTGGATCAAAAAGAGAAAATGATAATTCATTCCAACTTATTTCTTTCCTCGGCTATTTATTTTCTCTCTCTAATGTTGGGTAAACTGACTCATTAAAATGATAGTCAATAAATCGGGTTGTAAATAAATTTCCTATCAGAAGCTCTTATATATATTCCTAACAAAACTCATCTTTGTGCGTTGTGGTGGAGCAATTCGAACATATATCGCACACAAAAAATCTAAGATGATAAATATTTGGTTCCTGACCAAAAACCATTTGTAATGGGGAGAACTTATGATTATTTGTTGGTTTGATGAGAATTTGTGATACTACATGTAAAATTACATGTCATCAACATTATCAAGACTAATGTCTTTAGAAAATAATCTGGAAAATATACTCGTAATTTTATCAACTAAGCAAGTAGCCTCGCAAACACCAAATTGCGGGTTAATAACAAGGATACATATAACCATCTAGTCGAGGCATCGATAAAAATCATAAAATATCTAGATGGACTGTATGAAAGGTGTATGGGCCCATATATATCACCTAGTATCCATTCCAGAAAATTAATAGCACTCTATCTTAGTTGTTGATGATTGAATAATCAAATTGCTTTCATAGCAAGTATCACATGAAAAATTACCATGAAGAAAATCTTAATTCTTCAATAAATGACCACATGAAAGTGTCATCAATTTTTCGCATCATAATTGAACCGGGATGGTCTAACCGGTCATGCCAAATAAAATTATCAGTAAACATCTAATTTACAATAACATGAGCTTCAATTTGTACTAATTCTTATGTAGTACAATATGGATGACAGTGCATATAATTTTGCCAAGATTTCATTATTGCCTTGAGTTATACTCGTAATATTGAGATAGTCAGCACCCACTTGACTAATATTCTCAATATATTTCTACAAATATCTTTAAAATTCAATAAGTCTCTTTGCGACTTTGACGAGCATAATGCACTGTAAATATGAGATAAAGTCTCATTTGACAATAACATATTTGCTCAATCGGAGCTTTCTGTGATATTAGTACTTCCGGATATAGTACTCATATTATTCCCTTGCATTTAAAATGGGAAAATATGCATAATTATACACCTTTTAATATGTGCTTTATTTCATTCACTTCGGGAAATGAAAAATATGTGCTCTGTACCATTCACTTCGGGGAATAGAAAAATATTAAAAAAATAGCACATCATATCAAATCGGATCAACGATAAGCTCTCAAGAGCTCTTCCGAAGCACGGATATTTTAGTACTTTGAGATATAGTACCCATATTTCCCTTGTATTTAAATGGAAAAATATTTTTTATGCTTAAGTATTGTATAAGTACTTGCATCGTCTGGTAAGCATAAATCGTCATAAATTATTGCATATTTTATTCCAGAAGTAATCATATTCCTTTAAAGGAAAAATTAACATAAAAGATAAATAATATATAAAGTAAGTTAACATAAATAAATAATAAATAAAAGTAAATTAACATAAATAAATAAAAATAAATTAACATAAAACAAAATAAATAAAAGATCAATTATTCCTTTTAGAAGTTATAAAGGAAATAAATGACAAATTATTCTCTTGAAGGATTATGAGAAAATTTACAATATCCAATTGAGTTGGACCAACAACGTCATAATTATTTTCGCCATAATTATTTTTGCCATAAAGAAAATCTGTTTATATTTTCTTTCATTTATCATTCATGATTATGAATAAAGTCCATAATACTTCGGCGTTTGACAAGTACGAGATCATTGGTTTGTACCATCGCATTGATAACATAAAGATTTTGATATGATCTCTATCGTTCTTGTCAGCTTTATAATTCCACTTCTTGTGGATATAAGTATTCTCAAAATAATCATCTTATCCATGTCTATTTTATGATCTCAATCATGACCACAATTACTAATATGACATTTATTCTTTCCGCTATAAAATATCACATTCACTTCATGGAATGGAGCGGAGACTGATAGGTATTTAAAACCCTTGTATGATATTGTGTCTATAAGACAACATTAATGTGTGAAAAATGGAGTATGTTTTTCTAACATATCCTCATCAATGATACTTTGGCACATAATTGAGTTTTATTCACTAACCATATATTGAATTATCACGTTTGCATTCACTTTAATGAATGAAACAAATTCAATAATCGCATGGAATAAACATCATGCTTGCATTCACTCCAAGGAATGACATAAATCAAATAATCGCATGGAATAATCATCATGCTTACATTCACTTCATGGAATGTCATAAATCCAATAATCGCATGGAATAATCATCATGCTTACATTCACTTCATGGAATGTCATAAATCCAATAATCGCATGGAATAATCATCATGCTTGCATTCACTTTAAGGAATGTCATAAATCCAATAATCGCATGGAATAATCATCATGCATGCATTCACTTCAGAGAATGCCTCCCATAAAAATTCTTTGATCAAGACAATTTTCGTAACTTGAATCTGGGAGAAGTCTATAGTCGAGTTTTTCAACACAAAAAATATTGCTTCCAAGCAAATATAGACTTTATAATATTCATATTATTAAATAGTAATCGATCAACCGATATATATTCAATATATACAAAGAATAAAAATTTAATTCTCATGTGTGGCGTTGTTAAACCAATCCACAAGGTCCTTTAAAAAGAACCTCCTTTGAAACCAGTAGCCTCGCAGAACGGGATGTCTAGCCAATATACTCGGATTAAATTATTAAAACAAAATATTAATGACATGAAATAAACACATAATAACATTAGACAAAAACAAGAACATTTACATGAGAAAGAGAAAAAATTATAATCACCATCGTATATATATTATTTTATAAATTAAAATATATAAAATTGAAAAAGAACATACTGGGTAAATCTTTGAAGAAACTTGAAATTAAAATCTTTTGAGCAAACTCGTGCTGATAACGTGTTGTGAATAAAGTAAAGAACAAGAATAAAATAGGAGAACAAAGATGAGAGACAAAAATGAGAGATTTTATTATATTCTCAAAGTATGATTGTATACAATGCTTTGCCTAAAAGTCTATATTTATAGGCATAAGATAAAAACCCTAATTTCAATGGGTATTAAACCCTAATAATAAAACCTACTAAAGTTTAATTTAATATATAGATATCCACCATGAATAAAGATATTCATAACAATATATAAATTTTATAAAAAATTACATAACTTTTTATATTTAAGTTATAAAATCTAAAATCTAACTTTAAGTCTTAAACTCTAAATTTTAATCATGAACCAACGTAATCGAAATGTTAAAAAACATTAAACTTAAAATGTTACCTATTAACTTAAAATATTACATCAACCAAGTCACCACGTAAAATGTCATTAAAAATATAATATTTTAATTTATATATAATAATTTAAGTTTATTATTTAATAATATTGACTACCGGCACACTTTAATCGTACCATAACCCTATTGCGCTCGAGAATCACCTCCACATATTCATTTTAGGAAATTATCTAACGTGGAATCTGCTGCAATAGTTGGGATTATGAATGATAATGAATTGGATTTGGATCTAACTTTATAAAGTATAAATCTAATCCAATTAATAATCGGACTTTTAAAAAATTTAAGTTTGAAACAAAGTCTATTTAGATAAATCAAATTTAATCCAATAAAATATTTAAAATCCAAATTTAAAAGTCCAAATCCAATTATTTTTTAAATAACAACTCAAACAAATATCTTTAAATGAAAAAACTAATTTTTATCAAACAAATATTTTTAAATTTATAATACAAACAAATCTCAACATATATTATAATCAAATATAAAATAAATTAAAATAACATCTCAAATTTTTTAAATCTAAAAATTTTAAATATTTTTATTTGGGTTTATATATGGATCGAATTTATATCAGATATAGATTTAGATCGAATCATGATAATATTTATTTCCGATCCACCTCTTATCAGGATTCAAACCTTTTTTTTTAGATTTAAATTCAAACTTTTTCTTTAGATCGAATTCGAATCATATTGTCATCCCGTGAGTTGAGTTCTTATTTTGTTTTTCATCTGACCGATCCAACTTAAACTTTATATACCTAATCTGATCCTGACATTAAAAAATATTTTTAAAAACTTAATTATAAAAAATTAATTTTAAACACTAATTTAAAAATAAAAATATTCAATTTTAAAGGTTTAAATATAAAAGTACATATAAAAACGATATTATAAATCTTTTAAAGAATATTCAGATCAGATCATTTTTTTACTCAAGCCAGACCTCATCTCATTCTTAAGAAAAAACTGACCCAATTTTTTAATAAAAAATCCAACACAATCGTGTTGAGTAAAATATATCCATCCCATGTCTCATAATCGAGAGATTATTATTAGGTGAACCTTGATCACCTCGTCATTCATGGTCCAAACAATCAGGACCGTTGATCTCAATTTCACCTAATAATTTTTTGTCGTAATCATAAATTCTCAACGAAAACCAACTAATCTTACTCACAAATCTCAAAGGAAAACTAGTGAAAACATTTTTACTATCTTTTTTCCTCTATTTTCCAAAAAATAGAAATGAATGAGGTCTATGTTCTCGAATAAAAACAAACAAATCCTTAGAATTTTTTTAAATAAGGAAATTTGCAATTACATCAGTAGAATTTTTTGACAAAAAGAACCATAGGATCCTCTCAACATACGTTAGGAAGACGTAGTCTACCATCAACTATAAAAGAATAACTCAGAAGTCAAAAAAAATGAGCATAAAAGTCTACATAGGAAAGCATGGATGGTCTCTTAATCTTAAACCATAACCTAATAGAATATAAACCTGTTTGTTCTACACATTTAATCAATCTTCACAGATGAGTAGATAAGCCGGGTGAACCAAAAACATGCATAAAATCCAATGGTGCCGGTTAGAACGAAAAAGGAATAGGATGCAATGAGCATGTACCCGAAGTAAAGCATCCCGGAAACCAGTTTATTGATCTCAAGCTTGGTGAAGAAGTAGAATGTGGCATACAGGAAGAGGTACAAGGCAGAGGAGCCCGAGGTCAGATACGACCTCCACCACCACAAATAATCTTCACTGCATAACTGGAAGTAGCAAAGAACAATGGTTATTTCAGCACAAGTGATAAGGAGGATAATCAACACCAAGAAAAGGAAACCAAAGATGTAGTAGAATTGATTCAGCCAGATTGAGGTGAGAATGAAGAACAGCTCAATGAAAACGGCTCCAAAGGGAAGTATTCCTCCAATAAGGATAGAGAAAATTGGGTTCATATACCAAGCCTGTTCGGGGATTTGCCTTGGGATTTTATTCGTCTTAACAGGGTCCTCAATTGCTGGCTTTCGAAACCCGATATAACCACCCACAAAAACAAGTGGAACCGATATACCAAACCATAGGAGAACCAGAGCAAACATTGTACCAAAAGGCACAGCACCAGAAGATTTCTGGCCCCAGATGAGAGTATTTAAGACAAAGAATATGGCGAAGACAATGGCTGGGAACAAGAAAGCAGTCCTGAGAATTACTTTCTTCCACTCAGTTCCTTTAAACATTTTGTAAAGACGGGAAGAGGCATAGCCAGCAAAAATACCCATGAACACCCAAAGTAAGAGCATAGCTGTCATAAGACCACCTCGGTTTGAAGGGGAAAGGAATCCAAGAACAGCAAAGATCATGGTTACAAGTATCATGCCCAAAAATTGAACACCAGTGCCCACATAGACACAGAGTAGATCAGAATTAGATGGAGGCCTGAAAACATCACCATGTACTAGCTTCCATCCTGTCTCTTCCAGGGCTTCTTCCTGAGTTTCTAGTTCGTTATACCTAGAAATATCACGGTATAGTGTCCTTAGCATGATCATTGCTACCATGCCCGAAAGGAAGAGAACAATCATCAAAGAATTGACAATTGAAAACCAGTGGATTTGGTCATCACTCATTAAAAGATATGCATCCCATCTAGATGCCCACTTCACATCACTCTCCTGAAAATCAACAAAAGAAAATATAAAAATGTTAGCGCCTAATTTGGAAATGATGTCAAAACCACATTGCTAACTTTTCCAAGTAATATTTCATCAGCCAAATTTACTTAAAACAAATGATTATAATAGTAGGGGCTTTGGTGCATGTTTGACACTGTAAAGAAATTTTGCAATTACAAAAAGTATTTATAATTGAAGATCTGACCTGGTAATCAACATCATAGGTGAATATAATCTCTTTTTTCGCTTCAACTTCTTGGGGAGTGTTAGAATTAACAACCGTTCTTTTATTGTGGGGGTCACATGTTGTTAAACGAGTGTTCTCACTCCATTTCCCCTCATATTCATGTTTGATACTGCATCGTTTTGAAGCAGAGACAAAATGCCATCAGAACCGGATAGGCGGATACTATACCATATACACCTAGAATTAACAATTTTAGGATAGGCATAACTCAGAGAAACTAACCTGTATGGTTTAACCTCAAATCCAACAATTCTAGCAGAGCCTGTTTGTAAATCCTTATGATACTTGACAGTAAATGCCAAATGGTTGTGAATAAAATATTTTTCCTCCTTGCTCTGAATGTAATCAGACAAAGTAAGAATACATTGTAGCTGACACATCTACAAGAAAAAAAATAATTTCTGATTATAATAGATTATTATGTTTACCCCAGCATATTTGCCTTTGACCCCAATGTGGTAGCCAAGCTGATAAACAGTGCGAGACTCCAGATCTAATCTTCTAATAGGAACAACAAGGGGAAGGTTATCCAGGATCCTGTTAAATGAATCACAAGTTAATTAGGAAAAGAACCTTCATTTCAGAACAATTACAAGATTGACAGACGAACTCCATGTCAGAAAAAAAAATAGCTTACATATTGACACGGTATTCATCATCAATCTTCTCCTTAAACTGTTTTGCAGTCTTGCCATCGAGTGTAATTCGACAAAGAATGGTGCACATTTGTGGCTCTCTCATTTTAAACTGCATTAATTCAAGTCAAAGGGGGAATAAGAGTTAATGGCCATAAAAAAAATCTCTCATAATCATCAGAGGTACAAAGACCAACCACATAAGGAGAGTTTTCAATACGGTCACCGCGAAGCACTTCCCCAAGATTCTCTGCACTGTCCACTATCTTTTTTGGAGTACAAAAAGGAAGTGAATAATAAGAGTAAGGAAGTTGTGTCTTTATAGATGTCAATTTGTTCACTTTCAGCTTCAACAGAGCTCCCTGCAATCCCCGACAAAAGAATCAGTAACAAAACAAAACCACAATAGTTCCTCAATAGAACACTCCAAAATATCAGAGCACCTCGCAACAACCTGATGTGATTTAACTTCAGTCAAAGTCATTATTGATTAGGTACACAAATACTATCAACACAACAATCAATTATGCATTCATTACGATGACATGTAGATTAAAACTCTTTCGACAACAAAATTTCCAATCAATTAGCATAAAGTACTAGTGTCAGATGCCTTAGATAAACGCAAAGAAATGTTTTCAATTGCACATTACCAGAAAGAGTGCACTCTCAACGTTTTAAACAAATAAATCATTAGGTAAAACAAAGCTAATTCGTTCAAAACATTCATTCCAACATCCTAGCTGAATCGGAAACACTTGTAAAACAAATAAAGAAATTATGAACCCGTCATTTCCATCTCCAACACAGAAAACACTAATTGATTCCTTATCCTGATGTTCTAACGAATACAAACAGAGTTCGAGCTGAAAATACGTAATCTAAACCAGATCGAGCTAATAAATAATGAAAAGAAAATAAACAAAAACATAGAGACGAGAAAAAAAAACACGAAAGGAGACCTTCTGGAAGTCCTCGGGAGCGACACCAGGAAGGTAGAAACAGTTGGAGCGGTGAACAATGAAAAGGAATAGAATCGCCGACACCACCGCGGTGGCTGATTTGTTGATAGATCTCGACCGAGATCCCATATCGACGGCGGAGAAACTCTCTTTTTCGAAATGAGCGAGGGGATCTGGGAACGGAGGAAGAGAGTGCGTGTTGCAAGGAAAATAAACACTTCCGGGGATTTTTTTCCGTCCTGCTTGTTTTGATACGGTACGTTTTGGTTATGTATTCATCTATTGCCACGTGTATTCTTCTTTTCTTTTCAGTGTCAGCGGGTGTTCATTGATCACGTGATCTGTGTGATTTGGAATTGGGCGGAACTGCTCCATATAGGCCCAATGCTCTCTACATATCCTATGTTTTTCATTCAACACAATCTTGAGATCATAGGATATACGTAATATTTTATTTATTTTTTAAAGTTATATTAAAATTTATGTTTAAAATTCGATATTAATATAAAATATAAATAAAATAGGGAGTAAAATGATATAAAATTTATTTAGTTTTATATTAATATATAATTACTGAATGTGTATAATGGATGAATAAAATTAAAAGCCGAAAATAAGAAAACTTCCGAACAGAAAAAATGTGTAAAATTTTGGGAAAAATTCAAAATTAATTTTGAAATATATATGATCCTTAATTATATTTTAGATTTTAGACCAATTTCTATGATACAGGTTAGAGAATGTCATAATTCATATGCATATAACATTGTTCGTTCAGATTTTTTAAAAAATATTAAAAAAAATAAAGGACGTCAGGTAGTAGTGTCCTCCCAAATCACCGCCTGCAAATGGTGTCCTCCTACATACTCTATAGCTATTAACTTAAA
This sequence comes from Abelmoschus esculentus, assembly GCA_035048815.1. NCBI lineage: Eukaryota > Viridiplantae > Streptophyta > Magnoliopsida > Malvales > Malvaceae > Abelmoschus > Abelmoschus esculentus. The sequence goes on from JAUCBN010000002.1 coordinate 518,439, forward strand.
TAGCACGAACCCTCTAGCTTAAGTGGTTAAAGGAACGGTTGATGTTTCTAGAGGTCACGGGTTCGAGCACCAGTGACTCCAGTAGAGTGATTGAGCGATCAATATCAAATGGTGGAGATTATATTTTAAAACAAATACTACTTGTAATCACTATTAATTTGTTCAAAAAAAAATAACCTAAATAAATTTTAAACATTTTATTTTCTCAAATAAAACTCTTAATGTCTTATATATTCAACAAAGTCAAAATTATGAGTATTTAATCTCGTTCATTCATTATATTTATTTAATTACTATAAGTAAATATAAAATTAAATAAATTTTATATTATATAACTTAATTATTTCTCTTTTAAGTTATATAATAATTCTTTTTTTTTCTTCAAAAATACAATCACACTTAAACCACTCGATTCTTCCCTAGCAAAGAGTAGGCTTGTGTACAAAAATATATCATCTGATCTATCTGAAATCTTGGATATCAGATTTAAATTTTATTTTTCGGTTAATTTAGATCGAATATTCAAAAATTTTAGATCGAATACGGATATGTATTTTACATTCGGATCGGATACATGATTATTCGATATTCAAAAAATTTACTTTTTATAGATATAAATATTATCATATTCGATATTTTTACTTGTTATATATAAAAAATTAAAATTTTCATCGACAAAAATCTTGTTATATTCAATAATTGTTGATTGTTATATTCGAAAATCTATTTTTTTACGAATAAAACCACCAAATTAAAATGATAAATAAAATAATTTATAAATTCGAATATTCTGATATCTAAATATCCGATCTAAATTTTTGGATATCCAAAATTTTAGATCAAATTAAATCTATATCCGAAAATTTGCACATCCCTAGTGGTTTACTTAACAGTTAAAAGTGGTTGAAGGGACGCGTTACCAAATCAAATTTATAAATTAAAAATTAAATTCAATTTAATTTAAATAATTATTTTTTTTAATTTTATAAATTCAAATATTAAAACTCGAATTAAGACGCGTCTTTAATTAGTCACCGGGCATAGAGGGCAGGCACAGACAAGGCCTCGGGCAGTCATCTTTCCAATATAAAGATATCTTGAGGGAGAGATTATTAAGTGAACTTTATTCACCACGTTATTAATGGTTCAATCAATCAGAATCGTTCATCTTTAAATAATTATTTATTAACTACCCATCCATTAATTACATATAAGAAAGATGTGATGATTCACTTTAAAAAAATTTGAGATGAACAATTTTGATTACTTAGGACAACGAATGATATGGTGAACAAGGTTCACTTAATAATTTTCTATCTGTAATTTTTTTCGAAACAAATTGAAGAAAGAAGAATCTATAGAGTATAAATATTTTTTCGAAACATAAAATTTATATTTTTTTTAGATTGAATAAATTCGATTTATTTTTATTGTAATTAATTTATATTTTTCCATTATTTTTATGTAGCTATTTTATTGTTTTTTTTTAATTTTTCTTTGCAGGAAATTTAAATTGATTTAAGATATTTGATCAAATTTTCGAGTAACTTTATTTCATTTACAAGTTAAGTTTATTTAACTTGTTTATTTTAATAAAAAAATTAATAATTAAATTAAATCAACAGAATTAAATAATTTTGAACATCTCTAATAAACCTTATATAAACTGCTTTTTAATGTCTATCATGTATACGAAAAAGCATGTCATCTCAATCATATTCTTTTGAACATTATTTAATATATTAATATTTTTTAATAAATTTTAAATCTAATCGTAATATTAAAATATAATCATAATATATTAATATTTTTTTAATAATTTAAAATCTATAACTTAAAATTTATAGATTTTAATCTAATCATAATATATTATATATATAAGATTTAAACGTATTGTAATAGGAAAAAGGTTATGATTTTTCATACGAAGATAAACATCGAAAATTAATTTTGTTTAAGAAAATTATCACAAGGACAATTTAATAATTCAATAAAAAATTAGGTAAGTTTACATTCTCTCATCAAAAACATCATGATTTTACATTTTCACTAAATCATTCAAATAAAGTAATATAAATAATAGGATTGTTTAAAAATATCTGATTTGATTAATCAATTTAATTATTGATATAAAAATTTAGATATTTAATTTTTATTCTTAGATTGAATATTGGATCTAATTTTTTATTTTCTTAGATTCTATACGGATTATAATATTTTAAATTTTAGATTATTAAAAAATTAAATATTTATAGATATAAATCTTCTTATATTTAGAAATTTAATACTTGTTATATTCAAACATTCTAGAAATCAAACTTTTCATAGAAACTAATCTTGTTATATTTGACAATTTATTGATTTTATATAAAAAATTCAAAATTTTCATAGATTCGACCACCAAATTTGAAAAGATACTTAAATCAATATATATTTGAATAACTAGATATTTAAATATTCGATCTGAGTGTTCGCTATCCGGATATCTAAAATTTTTATGTCATATACAAATTTCTACTTTACCCATCCAAAATTTCGAATATTTGATTTTTTTTGATTGGATTCAGTATCCGAAAATGAATACCCTCTAATAACTAGGTCGATCGATCGAGTCAGAGTCAAAATATTTTGAGTTTACAAGTCTTAGTTTATGGTTCAAACTTTTTTTTTGAATTCGGTCGAGTTTATAAAATTTGAGTCGATTTAAGATTTCGAGTTTTTGTACAGAATTAATTGTAATTATTTATAATGTTATAATATATCTTGATTTTAACTTAAATGACTTTTTATATAGATATACTATATATTTATATTTCTTTATATTTTTACATGTGGTATACATAATATATCAGACAAAATTAACAAACTTGACTCACATTTGAAAATTAATCGACTAATTTTTGAGATAATCGAGTTTTCATTTTATAACTCAAACTTTATTTAAAAAAATTTCATGTCGAACCGAGTTTATGAAATTGATGAGTTGAGTCTGTAGCGACCCTTCCGCTAATAAAAATTAAAATGAGAAATTAAAATGTCTCAAAATTAGGTTTTGAAAAATTGATTTGAAAATGGGATTGTAAAATTAGAAATTGGGAAAACGATTTTAGAAAGGGGTTTCGATTTCAAAAGGAATTTGGCGGTTTTGAAATTAGGGATTTTCATTCAAAATTGGGAATTTAAAATTAAAAGGGGAAATTTAGAAAATTAGGGTTAGGGATTTAAAAAATTGAATTGAGAATCTTAGAAATTGGAAAACGATTTAAAAGAGGGTTGGAGTCGCCACCAGTCACTTTTGTAGTCCGGACACCGTAAAAACCAGAGATTCGAAAAGATTGGGTTCGAGAGTCGGTTATGATTTAAAACGATATTATCGTTAAAAACCGCCCAAAATTGGCACCTTTATCAAAACACCGCTTAATTAATTTTGAACTTCTCGATTTAAAGTGGCATCAAATTAATTATTTGTTTAAAAATTCGAATTCAAAATTTTAATTTTACCGTGTTTTTATCCGAAGATAAACGTATACACCGCCACCACTACGTTTGGTGTCGGGCTTGTTACGACCGAATAAAAGCGTATTAATTAAGTTTATCAAATAATGGGGTGATTAGACTTAAACAAGATAAATGAATATATACAAGGTTAAATACAACAAATAAATATAGTGCATAAATAAAACATGAAGAAATAATATGAGCAAATAAAATAAGATAACACATATAACATAATACAAAAAATAATATCTCAAATGAATATGATAAAAAAAGACATGCATATGTACGGATATAAACAATATACAAAATGCAAGTAAATAAAAATATAAAATAAAAGCGACACATTTACTTAATATAATCATAATAAAGAAAAAAAAACAAATATAATATAGTAACTTATATAAGGAAAATAAAAAAAAGATGTTAAAAGTGTAATTAAAATATTTATTATAATAAATAATATATATATATATATATATATAAACAGAATCGAAAAAGGAAATGTAATTAAAAAAGGAAATTAAACTATAATATATGTAATTATGTAATAAATATGTGATATAAAAAGAAAATAAAAGAAAGCCATGCGGCAGTCAAAGGAAAAGAAATATAAAATAAAATTGAAGGCATTGAATGCCATGGAAAAGGTAAAGATAAATTAATGGATTAAATTTTGTTTCAGTTTCTAAAACAAGAAATTAAAAAGGTTCAAGTTTCTATTTCTCGGTATTAAATAAAAAGAAAGAAAGAAAAACTCATTAAATACTATTAAAAAGGTAATAAATAATAGAAATATAAGTATATAAAGGGAAATAAAATATGGAGGATCCATAGAGAAATAAACCATTTTTTAAAGAGATTAAGACTGATTTAGTGACCAAATCGTAATACGAAATAAAAGCTCAGGGACTCCGGGTGTAAGAACGAAAACACGGAGGGGTTTAAAATGAGAATATCCCATTTTTAAAATATTAAGTGAGTATAAAACTCACCTATTTTTCGAGAATCAAACCCTTTACTCATTTCCTTCAAAAACCGAAAAGGAAGAGAAGGAAAGTTCTCTGAATTGTTCTTCAAAACCCAGAAAAATCCCAAGAACACCATGGTGTTCTTCATTTCCACCACCATTTCCAGAAAGAGCCGCCATGAAAACCGGTGGCCGGCCAAGCCAAACCCCTTAAAACAGGCCTTTTTCGAAACCAAAACGACTCAAACCCTTTCCCTTTTCGGTTTTCAAAACCAAAATCAGTGAAAAACAACCTCCTTTTCCTCTTTTAAAACTGAAATCCGAACAAAAAAGACACAGATCTATAACTCCCTTCACGATTCGAAGAGAAAGGCGGAGAACGCTTCACTCCTTCGATCTCGGCTCACCAGACGGCACGGAGGCCAGAGTTTATTGCCGGAGAAAGAAGATTGGAGAAGACAGAACTCGACGATGAAGGTAAAAAAATGGTTTCCTCTCCCTAAATGCATGCGAAACGAAAACAGAGGTTAGAGAAAAAAAGGCTACCTTTTCTCTCTGAAAATTTCTCTTTTCATTTACCCGAATGAATATTACAATTGATAGGGCTCGTTTTTATATCCCTCTGATTACATGCATAATAAAAACTGAAACTTTGTTTTTTGGCTGTATTCATGTGCGTTTCTGATATGGTTCTTTGGTCGGCTGTAATTTTTTGAACATTTCCATTTTTGGTTCGTCCTTCTTGCTATTGGAAATGTATTACTGTGCCTAATGTTTGGCTTGTTTTGCATGTTGAACGGTGACCGGGAGAAAATTCTAATAACTTGGATGAATAGAGGATCGTCGGATTTGTCGGTGGTGATGGCGTGATCGTCGAGAAAGTGACCGGCAATCGACAAGAATCGAATAGTCGTCTGGGGCAGTGAGAAGGCGCGCGTGTATTTCACGCGGAGATCGAACGGTCCCTACAGAAACGAGGCGTCGCGCGTGGGAAGACCTTGAGCCGCGCGTGGGCGCGTTGTGAATCCAGGGGCCTTTCTTCGCTTTAATCGTGACCGTTGGATCAGATCTTGATCCAACGGTCGAGGTAGGGCTGCGCAAGATCAAAGGAGATGGTTAGGGTTTCCTGTTTACCGGTTTGGGCTCACAAGTTGGGCTTTGTAATTTAATTATCCGGGCTTGTAATAAACATTTGGTTTAAAAAAATGTATTGGACTGAATAAAATGGGCTAGTTTTATAAGTTTATTTATTTTATGGGTTGTTTACTTATAAATAATATAATAATAATAATAATAATAATAATAAAATAATATATATATATAAGCCGAATGATGCATTAATAATTTAATAAGTAAGAAAAAAAACATATAATAATTTTTGAAATTTTAAACAAAGTAATATAATATATACGTAAGTATGTACACGAAGAAAACAAAAGGAAGAATATATAATATTTTTTATTTTAATGTTGATAATATAAATAACTAAAAAAGTATTATATATATTATACAAAATTAAAAGAAAAGGGAAATGTATTCAATATAATATTTTTGAATTTTTGTTTAATAATTACGAGCCCGCCATTCGAATAAAACCGAAAATTAAAACCGGGTTTTTGCCCCGGATAAAATTAGTGATTACAGCTGCCCCTCTTTGCTTATCGTTGTAAAACAATGATAAAGCAAAGACAAAAAGCACTAATTTTATCCGACTTCCCTATTCGAAGACCGTAATTTAAAAGCCCTTTCACAATTCTGATAGCCTTTCAGTTCCTTGACCCTATGAATAGCTTGCCATGACCGATATTTCAACTTGATGCCACCTGCATACATTAGAAGAGAAATTTCAGAAGTGAACTTTAATTCCTTATTTAGATATCTTAAGTAAATTAAAAGATTCTGAGCTGTGGGTCTCCCCTCTATGAAACTTTAAGCTCTGAATTGTTTGAAATATTGATTCTTCCTATATAGAACCAATATCTTTGAGATGCTTTGATTTCTGATCATTGTAGCATCTGACGGTCCCCCGCTTTGAGTGTATACCGTGGTGGGCGACACCTCTTATTGAGTATATGTCACTAATTATGACCCCTCTCTTCGAGTGTAGGCCATAGTGAACGGTTCCTCTCTTCGAGCATATACCGTGGTGAACGACCCCTCTCTTCGAGCGTATGTCGTGATGTATGACCCCTCTCTTCGAGTGCATGTCATGGTGAACGGTCCCTCTCTTCGAGCATATACCGTGGTGGACGACCCCTCTCTTCGAGCGTATGTCACTAAGTGTGACTTGTTTTTGAAGTTGTTTCTTATCTTCTTTCCTGTAAAAATGCACATGATGCAAAATGATATGGATTGGCATGCTCCTATTCTATATGATGCATGCTTGGAGTAAAAGGAGCGAAAACCGCTTGAGTATCCCTCGTCTTGTCTCTTTAATTCCGACCTTCCTTTGCGAGCCATCCCTTAGTTAGGACTCAAGCTACCTGTGGTTATCTCGAAGGTTTCTTATTTCCAACGATACCCCTGGAGATGCTTCATTCAAAGCGCCTTTTTACAGGTTTTCACTTTGACAATATTTTTTCTCTTTTTTCTTTTTTCTCTCTTTTTTTCATTTTTCTTTCATTTTTTGCTTTCCTTTTTTTTCGCTTTCTCTTTTTCTTGCTTTCTTTTTCGCTTTCCCTTTCTTCTTCCTCTTTTTCTTTCAGTCCCCTTTTAGGTTTTCATTTTTGAAGAGTTTGATTCCTTGCTATTTCCGCTTTTTTCTTTTTCTTTTCCCTTTTTTTTTGTAAGCTTGGTTGGGTTTCGCTTCTTACTATCCCATAGCCAATAGGGGGAGGTCATAGCGATGTCTGAAAATTCTTTGTTTATTAGCGTTCTTTGTTAATTCACTTATGAATATGCAAGAAAGAAGTAAGTATAATGTACCAAGAATATTTAATATAGCTATTTTCATTTAAAGAGTCACGACAAACACGAAACATGTAAGAAAAAGATTAAACTCGAAACAGAATTTACAATATCTGGGGTATGAATGATACTTGAACTCATCGACCGCGGAGAAGATCTTGCTACTCATCTGACGTAGTAGCCTCTGAAGAATGTCAACAGGGTGCCAGGCTTTGCAAACATTTGAGCCGCCCTTTCGGGTTTTCAACTCAAAGTCTCCTTTGGTTCTAAGGCGCCCTTTTCGGGTTTTCACCTCGAACCCTCCTTTTTTCATTTTTCAATTTATTTCTTTTTTTCTTTTTCTTTTTCTTCTTTTTTTTTCTTTTTTTTATATATATTTTTCTTTTTTTCTCTATACATTTTTCGGACTCAAGCATAATATTTCTTGATGGAGTCGGAGTTCACAGGATTGCTTATCTCATTCCCGTCCATTTCTGCCAGGATGACAGCGCCCCCTAAGAATACCTTTTTCACCACATAAGGTCCTTCCCAGTTAGGCATCCACTTTCCTCGAAAATCCTTTTGGATAGGGAGGACCTTTTTAAGCACCATATCTCCTTCTTGAAATTCTCGGGGCTTGACCTTCTTATTGTAGGCTCTCATCATTCTTTTCTGATACATTTGACCATGACAAATGGCACTCAATCTCTTTTCTTCTATTAGATTCAATTGATCGAACCTAGCTTGAACCCATTCAACATCTTCCAACTTTGATTCGGTCAGAATTCGGAGAGAAGGTATTTCAACTTCGAGGGGTAAAACTGCTTCCATGCCATACACCAATGAGTACGAGGTTGCCCCAGTCGAGGTCCTTACTGATGTTCGGTAAGCAAATAATGCGAAAGGCAGCTTCTCATGCCAGTCCTTGAAGGTGTTTGTAGTTTTTGATATGATCTTTTTGATATTCTTATTAGCAGCCTCTACTGCCCCATTCATCTTAGGACGGTAGGTAGTGGAATTATGATGTACAATTTGGAACTGCTCACATACTTCTGAAATCATCTTGTTGTTCAGATTTGTGGCATTATCAGTGATAATCCTCTCTGGTAGACCATAACGGCAAATGATTTCCCTCTTCAGAAACTTGCAAACTGTAGTTCGCGTAATGTTGGCGTAGGAGGCAGCTTCTACCCATTTGGCGTAATGTTCGCGTAATGTTTTTTGTGCTTAAATCTGTTAGTTTTCATAGAAAATGGAAGACCCAGATGCTTTATTTTTGTTGTTGTTGTCAAAGATTGCTTATTGGTGAGTGAAATGTTTCAGGTTTTAGTGGAAGGAAAAGCTAAATCAAGAGCAGCCATTCTCAATAGGCCTTCTGCTCTCAATTCACTTACCAACTCAATGGATAATTTTTTGCTGTTATTTTTAAAGTCCATACCTTTTAGCTTCTAGTCTTGAATGAATTGAAGTTGTTTTTCGATTTGTAGGCATCTCGGTTGAAGAAATTGTATGAATCGTGGGAAGAGAACCCTGACATTGGATTTGTCTTATTGAAGGTATTCCATTCTATTACATAATATTTGATATTCGAGATGAGTTATATATCAATAGGAGAATTACTTTAATGCCGCTTTTGCGGCAAACTGGCGATATTTGTAAATTGTAATTAGGTTTTCCGTGTCTTCTCTCTAATTGAGATTTCTCATGCCCTTGACATTTTGGTTTTGATCTTCGTTGACGTCTAAGCTGTTGTTTTGAAATTTGTCGAAGGGTAGTGGCAGGGCATTCTGTTCTGGTGTTGATGCTGTTGCTCTCTATCACTCTCTTAATGAAGGTTAGCCACCTATCTATTTTGTTTAGTCGTTGTATTTGGCAGTTTAAACTAAGAGCTACTCGATTATGGTGTCCATTATGAACACTTTGAACTAAGAGCAACTTACTTTAGCAGGAATTTTCATGAACACGAGTGTCTAGTGTTCCAAGTTTTTTTATTGATACCTTAATTTGCCACATCAAACATCTTGATGGAGTTTCCTTCTGATTAAATTGCTGTATAGTTCTCGTAATCGTGGCCAAGTCCAACTTAATAAACTGTGATTTATGGTTAAACATTAATATTTGTGCAGGGAAAGTTGAAGAATGTAAAAGATTTTTCGAGACACTGTACAAGTTTGTATACTTACAAGGAACATATTTGAAGCCACATGTGAGAATTCAACCTTTGAGTAATTGATTCCGTGTGAATTACTTCTGAATTGCTTTGTTGCATATGAGATTTGTGATTATAATGTATCGCCCATATGTGCAGGTGGCAATCTTGGATGGTATAACAATGGGATGTGGAGGTGGAATATCTCTCCCAGGGATGTTTCGTTTAGTGACTGATAAAACTGTATGTGGCGCATTCCTTCACAAAAAAGTTATTGTGTTAGAATTTGTGTACTGATCCACGGTTGAGTTAATGAATCCATCATGTTTCTTATGAATTTCATACACTTCATTTTAATTCATTTTGTCATGCAAGGATTGGACTTTTTTACTCTTGTGGTAAGAAAATGTTCTTCTTTGTTCTTGTTGTATGAGGATTGAACTTTTATTTGTTAGTAATGGCTAGGTAGTATACCTTCTAAGCATTATAGATTCCGCTTCATGCATCTGGATGCGACAGACGAAGAAGGGAGGGCGATATCATTTGCACGAAACTTCTTTTTCATTAGAATGATATAAAATCATTCTTCTCTTGTATTTGTTTGAGATGTATACTATGATATTACTGTTCCCTTCGACAAAGAGAATCGGAGATCATTTGAATGAATGAGGCATAATCAGAACTATAAGTCTAAAACATAATCCTCCCGTGTCTCCGCCCCCATATTTGTCCTTTCTGATGTCTCGAGTTGTATAATTGTGTCTTATGTTGCAAAACATTTTCAGGCTTTTGCTCATCCAGAGACTCAATTGGGGTTCCATCCTGATGCAGGGGCTTCATTTTATCTTTCTCGCTTGCCTGGTTACTTAGGTGATGACCATTTCAATAAGTTTTCAAATACGTAGCTAAATTCCGTGATATGCAAAGCTTAATTATTTCTTATAATTTTCTGGTTTAAAATGTAAGAATATTTCATCTGTCCAGATTATTTGCTATTTTGCTTGTATCTGGATATACACATTCTATTTATCTTAACAAGTCATGTGTATTGTTTCCATCAGGGGAATGCTTAGCACTAACAGGAGAAAAGCTTAACGGCGTCGAAATGATTGCCTGTGGCCTGGCTACCCACTATTGTTTAAACTCGGTTTGATCTTTCTGCTCCATATGTATTTGTGCTATTTCTCCAGCTCCTCTTTTCTCATCTTATTTGAATGAGCTATCTATGACAGCGACTTGCTTGGATTGAAGAACGTCTTGGTAACTTGATGAACGATGATCCTACTGCTATAGAGTCTTCTCTTGCACAATACGCTGACATTGTTTATCCGGATAGGAGCAGCATTCTTCACAGGTAACATTTGTTTCAACTTTCAAGGACCACGGCGCTTAGGAACAGGTTCTATAATTGGACTGCAAATTTAATTTGCAACTCATGGTTCGGTCTGATTGGTTTGTCTTTGGTTACTTTTGTTTCAGGATTGAGACAATTGATAAATGTTTCTGTCATGACACTGTTGAGGAAATTATTGATTCTCTGGTAAGATTGATTCTACGTAGATGTGTATGTAAATTTGTGTATGCTGTGCATATAGACACTTGGCTACATGTGCTATTGAATGTTCCCAACTTTAATTCACTCAGGAAACCGAGACAGCTGAAACTTATGATGACTGGTGCAAGACCATGCTCAGAAAATTGAAGGAAGCCTCACCATTGAGCTTGAAAGTTACTCTACGATCCGTAAGTGACTAGTGTTTACAACGTCTTTAAATTCCATTCGTGTATGCTGATCGTTTTCTTCGGTTTCTTTATTGAATTAGATACGAGAAGGTAGATTTCAATCTCTTGATCAGTGTCTGGCACGGGAATATAGGATGTCCCTCGCTGGGATCTCCAAACAGATCTCTAACGATTTCTCCGAGGTATAGTCTTAAGTTTTTCTCCTTTTACATAAAGAACGTTTCATGAATACTTGTGAAACTTAATCGAGCTGTTTGTATAGGGTGTTCGGGCTCGGTTAGTGGACAAAGATTTTGCTCCCAAGGTATTCTCAGTTATCATACATGCCATAAACACACACATGTACACATACATATGTCTACATTCTTAGTCCCATGTTTGTGTGTGCTGAATTTGCAGTGGGATCCTCCAAGGCTGGAAGAGGTGAGCAAAGACATGATCGAGTACTATTTCGCCCCACTCGGGGAATTAGAGCCTGAATTGCTGCTGCCAACAGCTTTGAGAGAACCTTTTATATGACATCTCATTGTTGGGGGAACTGTGAGATTTGTATGGCAGACATTTTGGTTTAACGTTAAACATCCCATGACTTCTTGGTGTATCAGTGTATACAACTACATTTTTCAAGAGATCAGAGGTGTTCTTATTTTTTTCATTTAAGCTACAAACTCTTTTCTTATGCTATTTGAGTCTAATGTGTATCATATAAATTATAGAACTTTATTTCCCATTGATCAGTAGCTTCTTCCTTGTATCCAACTGCACATACAATATATATAAGATAAGATTAAGTTATACAGTGTAAAACTCTTCGAGTTTTAAGTTTTATACTTTTTTTGATTGTTGGATGATTAAAACGGATAACTCAGATTAACTTTTTATTTTTTTCCCTAAGTGATAATCTTGGAGAGATTATATCATGGCCCGGCTCACCACTTCAGCCGTAGTCTTTAGCCAATGAAAATCACCCACTTCACCACTAATTTGTCATGTAATTAATATAATTTTTAGATATTATATTTTTAAAATGACATGAAAAATATGAGTGAAGATTCATTGGTTGAAAATTAATTATATGGCAGATTAGTGGTGAAGTGGGTGATTTTCATTGGATGGGACCACGGTTGACATGGTGAGTCGGGTCCATGATATAATTTCTTGATAATCTTGACATAATTAACTGTTGAGTTATCCGTTTTCCTCATCTAACGATATAAAAATATGTAAAACTTATAGAGTTTATATTATGTAACTTAATCCTATTCATGTATATATAATATCCGTGTATTTGTAGGGAGAAATGGCTAACTCATGTTGTTGTTGGTTGTGGTGTTACTAAGAAGATGGTGATGAATGAAGAATATGGTTGTCAGCTTCAGTTTTTTATACAAAATGGCAAAAATCTTTCGCTTGATTCTTCCTCTTATCTTCTTCTTCGTCTTCGTCTTTGTGGTTGACTTCTTCTTCTGGCATTCAAGTATTGGCCTTTGAGACTCTATTGCCAAAGCTTTAACCTCAACCATTTTCTTATCCATGCGAGTTTCAGAGATTTAGAAACCAAGGATAGAGAGAGAGAGAGTTAGGACGCCACGAGTGTTGCATGGAAACTAGCCTCCAACTGTTATAAATACCCACATTTTTCTGTACAATGAACCTTCGTGCCACTTTCTTGCACTCGACGGCCTTTAAGAAGCAACCATATAACCCATCAAAACTAACATTTATATGTCTTTGTTCATCGTTTAGGGCGGTATTGCTGCGAATGTGACAACTCATACGGCTTTTATTCCGACTGCATATTCATGGGGAATCTTGGGATTTGAAGTTTAGCATGGAGGTGAGAGGCGGCTCCAATGGTGGGGATGGATCTGAAGCGGTGGCGTATTCTTCCGTATCTTTCTCTGGCAGGAGCAGAGGGGTTGCTGTCAGCTGTCGGTTACCGGATCAAACCTCATAATAAAAATTCTGTATTTCTAGTGGAGGTTGTCCTCGTCAGAGTAAAGATTTTCATCGCCTTTTTCGATAATAATCTCATCTCGTATATACAATGTTATGATTTAGAAATCATAAATCTAAACCTATTATTAGTTCTTTAATTTTAAAAAATATGATACTTGATTTAAAAACACAATTTAATATGAAATGCATAATTAAAAACAAAATCAAAATTTAAGATTAAGATAAAACATAAATATTTAAATTTTAAGGTAAATTTATAAAAAAATAATTTTTTTAAAAGTTAAATAAAAAAATAAAAATATACAAAATTCTTCAAATACTAAGTACAAATAAATGTAATTAGCAAATACTAAAATAGTATAGTATTTTTTTTAATCCTAATCATATTTAGAAGAGAAGATAAAGGGATTTTAAGAAAGAAGTGAGTGCTCAATCGGTCTAAAACTTTTAACCTAGCTAAGATAATATAAAAAAAAAATAAAGATGAATAACTTGATTAACTGGCCAATGTAACTGGTTAATATACTCGCTCAAAATAGTATTACGTTAACCAACAATTAATTGATCTAATGGAATTAAATCATAAATTCTTTAAACAAGATCAAAACTTCATAACATAACATTATGAATAAAATAAATTGTGTTAAAAAATTATCGTATAATAAACTTCTATAATACCTTATATAAATTACTTAACCATCATATATTCATAAAAAAAATTATGTTGAAAAAATATATTTTATCTCCTCAACCTTAAATCTTGCTTTTATCTGTGCACCTCGAGACCCGTTGTGGTACATACCTCAAAATCATTCCTACTTCGTGTCTCATAAAACTACAACCATTCTTGTCCCATCACTCAGGTGGGTCTGATGAGGTAAGCAAGCTTTACCCTTTTTTTTTCAACCGTGAAGAGGTGGTTCAAAGATTTCAACGTCGTGTGTAATTTATTAAAATGTGACCCTTAGAAAAAATTGTTCATAGTTTCACTAGTTCTAAAAATGTGACCCTTAGAAATAAATGTCCTTTTTAAGAGTTTTAGTGCGATCATTTCTATTACATTTGTCTAAAATCTTATTAATTCTATAAAAACAATATGAATAAGAATAATCAATAAGATTCTATATAAATCACATTTAAGACATAATTATAACGCTTTAGCGAGACATTTAAGAGCATTTTTAAAATTTTTACAATGAATTTCGAGATTAATATTATCTAATAAATGTAGTTTATTAAAATTTAGACCCTCTCTTTTAGGGGTCCTATACAATCACTCTTATTATACTTGTTAAAAACCCACTGATCCTCATCATTCTTGTACTGTCCCTACGTGTTTGTTGGTGTTGACAATTTCGTGGACTTGGAGTCTTTCATGGTGTTTGTTTCTCGAGAAAAAAATGATACATATTGTTGACTCTTAAAATGGACGACTATAGACGGCAGAAAGACGATAGTTCAATGGTTGAAGGTGCTTATAACCGGGACAGAAAAAAGATTTAAGGTAGAAAAACATAATATAAATATTTAAAAGTATAAGTTAAATTTATAAATTAATTAATTTTTAAAAGTTTTAAATAAAAAAAATTCAAAGTGAGGAATAACAATCATGTAGTTTTTGGTTATAATGTATAAATTCATAAATAAATTAATTTTTAAAAATTTTAAATAAAAAAATTGGAATGAGGAATAACAATCATGTAATTTTTGGTTAAAGTGTATGTATTTTAAGTATGATTTCTCTGAAGAGCTGTTCTTGAGATTTTTAGGGTAAACCTAAAAATTATAGGTCAATAATATTAAATATTAAAAAAATAATTTTTTAATAAGAAGTATTAAACAAAATTAAATTAAGTATATATTTACAAATAAATATTAGAAAAAATTAGACCCCTAATAACAAGAATTGATAAAAAATTAATCCTTAATAATAAATATTAGAGAAAATGAATTTTAAGAGTAAACCTCTAATAACAAATATTGTAAAAATCTAATTTCTAATAACAAATATTGAAAAACTATGGTCCTAATAATAATTATTGAAAAAATAGACCTCTTAGGTAAGTATTAGGGAAAATAAGATCCTAATAATAAATATATTGAAAACATAGGTATCTTATAATATATTAAAAAATAAATTTTAAAATTAGACTCCCAATAACAAGTATTATAAAAAAAATGACTCTAATAACAAATAACAAAAATATAAAAAAAATATAGTATATATTAATTAATAAATATTAAAAATATTTCTTTAGAGTAGAATCCTAATAATAAATTTAGTAAAAGATAAACCCCTAACAACAAGCATTGTAAAAAAAATTAAGAATCATGATAAAAAAATATAATAAAAGTGAATTTTAAGAGTAGACTTAATATAAATATTAAAAGAAAATTAAGACCATAATAAAAATTAAAATTGAGGGCCCTTGATAGGGGTGTGTCCTGGGCCGTCGCCCTTATAGCCCGCCCCTAGGGACGGGCCTGGGTGGTTGAGTTGGATAGTTTAAAATTTTCTAATACTCGGCTATGTTATAAGTTTATGGTTGATGAATTAGGGATGAACAAAACTAGACTCGATTTGAAAAAAAATAATTTGATTTGACCCGAGATAAAAAAAATATTTGACCCGACTCAACTAAGTTATAAGTCTAAGGTTTAAATTAAAATCAAATCGTACTATAATATGATAAATAATTACAATTAAATATTTATAGAAACTCAAAAACTTGACTCGACTCAAATTTTTAAAACTCAACTCGAATTGGCAAAAATTTCAAATAAAGTTAAATTATAATAATATGAATCGTCAACTTGAATAATTTAATTTTTTTACTCAACTCGATCAAATATTCACCCATAACTGTAATATTCATTATTTGACCCGAAATTCATGTTGTTACAACTTTTATATATTATTAAATTTTTACTCACATAGAAAATAGCTTGATCTTAAAAATTTGAAGCTAAATATTTACATGTTGTAAGACGTAAGTTATAACATTTTCTATATTATAATTTTTATATTATTTTATCATTTTCTCCTTTGAAAGATTCACCTTCGAATCTAGTTTTGTAATGAAAGAGAAAAGAGCATTATAAGATAATATATATATATATATATATATATATATATATTACGTTGTGCATACCTAGACCAAAGACAAGTTTCCACTTTTTGATGTTCATAAAGTCGTTGTATTATTACATATTAATCGATTAATTACTATATTATAATATTAGTATTCGAATTTATAACTTTTAAAAATAATAATTATTTTTTTAATTACTAAAATAAGATAATTCGTACCGAAATATATTCCTTAAATTTGAGTCGATTGGTGTGATTTCCCCCCGAAATTAGCCCCGGAGGAGGTAATAAGTGAGTGAAAGGTACTCCTTTTATAACTTTTAGCCGTGACATTTAAAAACAATTTTTTTGTTATTTTTATTAAATATAAAATTTTAAATTATATTTGATTTATTAAATATATTATGTTAAATCTCTAAAAATTATATTTATTTTTTATTAACGTTATGATAACGTGTATATATATATATATATATTAAATTTGATACTTTATATTGTAAAAATAATTTTGGTCTTATGACAAACACATGTCGTATTCTTCTAATGAAATTAGGTTTAATTCTGTCTGAAAGTAAATTATTTTTATTTTTTTAACATTAACATTCAAATAAAATATATATTAGATTTAATACCACATATCTTAAAATTAAGTTCGATCTAATGATTAACACACATAAACATGGATTCCAGGTTTTAGGAGCAAAATAGTTGATTTTTTTTTTATAAACTATAAACAATAAATTTGAATATTTTAAAATATATATTACTATAAGATCAATACAGTGATTAAGCGATCAATACTTAATATTGAAATTCTTTTTATATAATATATATTATTATAGGGTAAACTATTGCGTTAGTCACTTTCATTTATCCTCAGTACACTTTTAGTCACTGATTTTGAAAAACGACCAGTAAGATCACTATCATTTTCGGTGTGTAAACATTTGGTCACTTCGTCGTTAAATGTCGTTAAACCTAAACCGAGAAAATGAGCTGGCAGCTGACGAAGATTTCTTTTTTTCATCTTTCATCCACGTTATACGAAGACCGATTCTTGACGCGCTTTCACCCTCCCTGCAATTCTCTCTCTAGTGTTGGTTCTTGAAGCTTTTTCATCCTCTCTGTCATTCTCTCTCTAGTGTCACAGAATAATCGATATCAGGACTTTGAACGCGATCATCGCTTCAGATCCGATGATCTCTACATCGACTTCCACCTTCTTTGGCCAGAAATTAAAAGATTGCTTGGTTGGATGATCGATCGAATGTAGATTTTGGGGTTTGATTTCCGACAACGTTGATGGGATTTCACTTGGGTTTTTAGAATTGTACTAAGAGTTGAGTCTCTAATTTATCGATCCTAGATCTCATTTCTTAGATGCAGGTGACTGCATCAAACAATAAAGATGCTTTGTCCATCCTAAATACGTTCAGAACCACCGATCGGAGTGTGTGGAACCTATGGTTCAACCTCTATCGCCATTGTCGTTCTGCTTCCACGTGGTTTATAAGGGTTTCTTTCTTACTCCCAAGTTTGTACCCTCTCTTCTTTGATCGGCTGGCATTGAACTCCATTTCTACAGAGGCGAAATGACTGTCGGAATCAACAAAGGAGTCCGGTGACAACTGGACTAAACTCCTGGTTTCTTTCTTGACATCAAGTACTGGTTTGGAATCGTTAAGATGAGGAATGAATGAAGTTTATTACATAACATCAATGTATAAATAAATCTTACACGATGGGTTGATTAGGCTCCATAATAACAGTTCTTGTCTCAGAATCAATCTTAGCATCGAGCTTTGAGTTTCGAATAAGATTCACAACCCATCTCTCACCCTCCTCGTAATTTAAATTCAACTTCTCAAAACACATACTTGGAACACATGTAAAATCCATTTATTATTGACTCAATATCTAACAAAAACAACTAAAACTATAGAAAATGTATAAAACAGAAATTTCTCTTATCAGACTCATAAGTGTTATATTTCTTTTGATAACAGTATGTCTTGAAAGAGTTGAGAAGGTCAATGAAAAGTCAATTGTCCACAAGAATATAACTATAAGTTCAACAAAGAAGGAACATACCACATTTCAATATGTTGATGAATTCTGCAGTATGTCTTGAAGATAAATAGATGGGCATTCTCAAGAAACTCATCTTTCAATGGCATAATCGAAAAGTTACCTTCTTTAACCTTTTTTCAAGGAAGGGATCATTCAATATCACCTAAACCAAAAGCGAGAGAAAACATGATGTAAATACAGTGCTTGAAATTCAGAAATCAAACTTAATGCTAACGACATCCAAAAAGAGATGATAGAACTTCAAGCTAAAATATTTTAGCACAACATAATGATAGAAAACATCAGCGATTGAGACAGTGAGGAATTCAACAAAATCTGTTGGTATAAGATACAATAACCTAACTTATTTCTTCACACTCCATCTTCTTTTGTGCTTCATCAAATTCATAGTTTACATTAACACATGCCAAGAACTCTGTGATGGGATCTTTGTAAGAGCATTGATCTCTTTAGTTGGTTTTTTTTTTCTTGTCAGATTCTTTATAGAATCTGTTTCTGTTTTGTAGAAGCAATTGTGTTGTCGATTCATGGGGTTAATATTTTTGCAGAGAGGATGAAAAAGCTTCGGTCTCCTTCAACTGCTGTGTAAGTATGGTGTTCTGGTTTAACGACATTAGAGAGAGAATTGAAGAAAGGATGAAAGCGTTTCAAGAATTGGTTTTTGTACAACATAGATGAAAGGTGAAAAAAATCATTATCAGCTGCCAGGTTATTTTTCTGTTTAAGTTTATGGACACTTAACGACGAAGTGACCAAATATTTACACTTCGAAAACGATAGTGACTTTATTGATCGTTTTTTAAAATCGGTAATTAAAAATATACTGAGGATAAACGAAAGTGACTAGCGCAATAATTTACCCATTATTATAACACTGTAACTGATTTAAAAAAAATAAAATTGGTGTATGAAATCATTGTCCGATACGAAGGGGAATTTGCAGAAGTAAAAAGAGTTTCAATCAACGCATCTTTCTCCATGTCTCTAGACTCTTCTTTATTATCTCCACACGTTGATTGCTTTAAGAACAGACAATCACAAAATCCAGACAAACTGTTACTTCAGTTCTGTCTTTTTTATAATTTTTAAAAGTAAAAAAAAAAAAAGTTGAGGAATTTCTCATGAAAAACTCCATGTCTGTACACAAAATCTACATCCATACCATTCTTGTACTAATAACACAGTAAGTATTTACAAATTTTCATCTTCAACCACATGGACAAAACCAACAACAAGAAGGGTAAATTTTCCTTAATTTAGACAAACCGTTAGGCTGTTACTTGAGTTGCACATCCTTCTGACTCCTTGAAACAGTCACCTTGCCATATCCACACAATGTCTTTCAATGCTGGCCTAACATCTTCATCGCAAAACTTAGCATACTCCAATGTATCACCACTGGACTTGGAGAATTCGACGATGGCAAACTCCGGTGCAACCTCGAACACCTCCGCCGTCACGGATAGCCGACCTTTCCTACCCTCGGATGACCCTTGTAGTCTCATCTTGAACTCCTTGGCTTTCCCGACTTTGAAATTCAAACCCTTTGCAACAGATTCGATTTTCGACATGATAGCCCGGGCGGAACATCTAGATGTGAACATCATCCCCGGTTTCCTCTTGTTCTCGAACAAACTCGACAGATCGAACCCCGACGACAATGAAGAAATCAACTCGAACGCGTTGAAAAACTTCGGAGATGTTTGTTTGATGGATTTCGAGATCAAGGACTCCTCGTCCTCGATCGAGGAATCCATTGATTCTTCGATCGAGAACGCAAGGGGTCGAGTGAATTCCTTTCGGAACCAAGGATCACGCATTATACCCGAGATCGTGATCCTTCGTTCCGGATCCGACACAAGTAATTTTGAGATCAAACGCCTAGATTCGGCCGAAAACCAGTTCGGAAACTCGAATTCTGCTTTGAAAACTTTCCTGTACATCTTCATCATATTCTCATCCTGAAAAGGCAAGAAACCTGCTAGAAGAACATACAAAACAACCCCACAAGACCAGATATCCGCTTTGGATCCGTCGTATCCTTTCTTCCTCAAAACCTCGGGAGCAACATACGCCGGAGTCCCACACTGAGTGTGGAGGAGCCCGTCGTTGAGAAGCTGCTCCGGCAAAGCCGACAACCCAAAATCGGAGATCTTCAGGTCTTCGTTTTCGTCTAGTAGTAGATTCTCCGGCTTCAAATCACGGTGCGAAACGCCTCTACTATGGCAGAAATCGACAGCGCTCACCAGCTGCTGGAAGTACTTACGAGCGGCACGTTCATCAAGCTTGCCTTTATAAACTTTGGCAAAGAGTTCACCCCCTCGGACATACTCCATGACAAAGAAGATCTTTGTCTTTGTGGCCATCACTTCTTTGAGTTCCACAATGTTCGGATGTCGGACAAGGCGCATGACGGCGATTTCCCGCTGTATTTGCTCCATCATCCCTTTCTTCTTCACCTGATCTTTGCTTATAACCTTAACGGCGACGCTTTCACCCGTCGCTAATTCTTTCCCATGGTAGACTTTTGCGAAGGTCCCTTTCCCTAACATCCTCCCCATCTCATATTTCCCGAACAAAACCTGTGTCTCCTCCATCTGAACTGTTTTTTTTTTCCCGACAAAATAGAACTGGTTTTGTGCTAAATTTGTTGTCTATGGTGCTAATGACTGGGTTTTTGTTTCAGATATGGGGAAATTAATGGAATCCATGACAGAACATAGCCTATGGTGATACTGACGTCTTCCATTCTATTTGTTTTGGGTATTTGAAATCAGGTATTGTGGCATATGAGGGGCTGCAGCTGCACACAGAACGGAAATAGTGAGGGAAATATTTGTCAAAACAGTGGTCGATTAAAGAGGAGGAGGTGATGTTGTACCTTCTTATCAAGAAATTATTCGAGATGGCACGAGTCGAGTTAAGTCTGATTTTTGATCCACTTAAATATAATTTTGATTCGATTTGAATATTTTTTAAAAAAATATTTGATTTAAAAATAAATACTCTAAATTTGATCCTGACCTAAACTATAAAAAAATAATTTTAGGGATTTAATTATAAAAAATAGTTTTAGAATACTTAATTATAAAAAATATATAATTTTAAATAATAATTCAATTTTAAGAACCTAATTATAAAAAGTAAAGAGAAAGGAGTATTATTGTAAATATTTGTAGAAATTTAAGAAAAAATTATATAATTCGTTTTGGGTCGGGTCAAATTGAATATTTTATACCCTAAATTCGAACTCGACCTGACGTCTCACACAATAAAAAACCAACCCAACCGAACCGGATTTTTTATTAAAAAAATTGACCCGATCAAGTCGGGTTAGAGTTAGAACGGATCATATAAAATGTTCATCCCGAAAAATTATATCATAAATTATTTTTACCACATTATTTATAAAATCAATCAATTAAATATATTTATTTTATTATTATTTTTATTTTATCAAATAAATTTTTACTTAGTAAAAAATTATTTTTAAATTAATAAAATAAAAATACGAGATTAATAAATTAGTTACATTTGATTGATTAGTCTTATGAATGACGTGATGAGAATAACTAATGATATAATTCTTTTATAACCATATTACCCTACCCTAACCTCTAAACCTTAAAATTTAACCGTACACCCTAAATTCTAACAACAACCTTAATCCTAATTTATTAACCTTTAACCCCAAATTCTAATCATAAACCCTAAGACTAGAGTGCTTGTAATTTTTATTTATTTATTTTAATCTCTAATCAAATTATTTGTCCTTACTTCAATAAAGAGGTAGATAATTTTACCCTTTTATTTAAAATCAAATTTGAAGTTGCATATTATCTTTTTTCTGAAACGAATTATGGAAGAAGAGTTGTTAAATTTATATCGTCCGATATTCCATATGAAGTTATAGGTTGAATCAAAACTAAAGGGTAAAATTATCCTTTTTTTTTTTATCATATCTCCATTTATATCTCCCGTTGAATTTTTCTAAAAAATTGAATTTAAACTTTAACTTTTATTTTCTATATCCTAAACCCTACACCCTAAAAAATATACCTTACCCTTAATTCTCTAAACCCTCGTCACAACTTCTAACCTTAAACCTTAAACTCTAAACCCTCTAATTTAAAACGAAAATACAAATAAAATCATAAAAAAAAGATAGACGATTTTCATCCAAAATAAAATATTTTTTTTAATAGATGTGATCCGTAAATCTATAAAATTGTAGAGAAATGAGTAAAGACAATATATATATATATATAGAGAGAGAGAGAGGGAGTCAAGATTTTAACTTCAAAGAGACAAAATATAATTTTTTTAGTATGAGATAACCCATAATTATTTCATAAAATTATTAAATTTGTTATATAATAATATAAAAAATGAAGGTCTGGGGGCAACAACCCCAATATAGGGTACTTCAGTCCCTCTGTGGGGTCAAAATTGAATTATTAATTCTTATGGAGTTAAAATGTAATTTATCATCATTTTGAATTACAATTTTATGGATTTTGAAGAGATTAAACAGAATCAATAACTACTTCACTCTTTGATCCTTTTAAATTTAACCTCTTTCACATCCCCTATTCATAAACCCGTACCTGCTCTTATACAATTAGATACAAAATTATTTATTTTTGAAACAGGAATTAAAGTAGTCAATTTTTTAGTTTTTTATCGTCGTGGAGGAAAAATCGGACTATTTGAAGGTTAGAGTAGGTAAAACAGTACTTATTATGGAATTGATCAACAACATTGCAAAAGTTCATGAGGAGGTATCCGTATTTGGCGGAATAGATGAACGGACTCGTAAAGGAAATGATCTTTACATGAAAATAAAAGAATCTAAAGTAATTGATGAACAAAATCTTGCGAAATCAAAAGTGGGTTTAGTTAAATGCCAACAAGTCTTACATCAATGGGCTAATTGCGTTCCACATACACAATTTAGACTTTTAGGCTATGATTAAGTTAAATAATATTAACCAAAAACACCCACTTATCAGTGGAGATGAACACGGATCAAGTTTTTAGTCGATCTAAACCTGATCACACAATTGATAATGTTTTGTTCGACTCAAATCAAACTATAATATTACGATAAAAACTCAATTTTAATTTGATTTGATTTGATTTAATATAAGTATAAATTTGTTTTTATTAAGTAAAATACGGAGATAATTAAAGATAAAAAAGACATTATAATAATTATCCCTAAATATATATAATTTTTTATCATTATCTTGAGTTGGATTAAATATTTTTCAATTTCTTTTCCCATAAACTTAACTTGAACCCGAATTTTAAAATAATAAACAAAAATTAACCTTGGAAATTAGATCGAATCGAAACCCATTATATTCGAATAAAATGTTATCACTACTTATGGGTTTCCCACGTAAATATGATGACTTTTGATTGTGAAATAGAAATCATCTACCTCTTTTCCATGCTTCCTTCTATGCCTTCATTTCAAATTAAAGGTTAGGGGTTATGGTTAGGAAATTAAGAGTATGGTGTATTTTTTAGGGTTTAAGTTATGAAAAATAAAGATTAAGGTTGAAAATTTAAATTTTTAAATTTTTTTTCAAAGAAAGCATAAAATGATCCACCATAAAAAGACATATAATTTTTACCTGACGTTTTATCCCATTTATTGGGAATTTTCATATTAACTTTGGAAAGATCACCAAACTAGTTCAATAAACAAAAATTAATGAAAAAAAAAATCATACTTAGAACTTGGTGATTTTTTATTTGAGTACTATTATAACCTTTTATTATATACATATATATTTTAATTTATCTATGTGTTTGTTTGTTTTTTAAATTTATCTTGATTTAAATTTGTGATTATTTCAATTATACTTTGTAATAGTTAATTATAATGATAATTATTTAAATATTATGTATATATTAATAATTTTTTAAATTATTTTACCCCCAATCTAAAAAAGAAAGAAAAGAGTTTATCCCCATACACGAGGGCGTGCATGAATCAGGTGGAGGAGAATGTCACGAACCGTTCGTCGTGACAACGCGAGACCGAGTGAGATGTTTTCTGGTTGTACTTAATTCTTGGGAGCGAGATAGCAATAAGGGTGTAGTACGTGCCGAACAGTCGACCTATTTTCGGATGGGCGGGCTGATCGCGCACCACACTAGTCGGGAGCTGTCCCCGCTTCCCTGATGAGCCCATAGGAGGGCGAAACCAGTGAGCATCGGAGATGGTAAAGGTTTAACCTCGAATATGCGAAAGACTTAAGGTGCCGCAGGGTGATTTTCCCTACGCCAAAACTCTGACCCGTGATAAGAATATATATTATTAAAAAATTTAAAAAATACATAAACATGTAATATCTTATAACCACTTTAAAACTATTAAAAAAAATATTTAAACCCGTATATTTTTTAATGATATTTATTTTAAATATCAATAACAACCCAATAAATTATTACTTAATATATGTACTTCTTAATTAATCAACTCATTTCTTATATATTAGTTGAGTTCCTAAAATATCTACAATTAATTATAGTGATTGATTTAGTTTTGTTCCATGGTAAGAGATTAATTAATTTGTTTGTCACAAGTGGAAGAAGATAAAGATTTTGTAAGTTTTTAGATTATAAAATTATATATTATATATATCGCATGTATATGATTCGATAAATTTAAATATTAAAAAATAAAATTTATTTTAATATTTAAAATAAATAAATCCAAAGATATTAATCAAGATTAATAAATAAATAAACCCTGAGTCAATAGGTCATTAATCAGGGCATATAATGAAAAAGACATACAGATAAATAAAACCCTAATTTCCTCTTTGGTATTCAAACATCCCTTGGCTCAGGATTAGGGCATCATTATTTATATATAAATTATATTTATTAAATAGTGATTAATTATATATTGAAAGGGCACTTGAAATATATTAATTATATTAATAGTGATTAATTATAAAGGAACCAACCACTCCATACCATAATATTTCATATTTTTTATTTTATTTTTTAAATGCACATCATGATAAGTATTAAAATATATTGATATCTATAACAACTTATTCTCCCTTGTAGATTACTTCATAACATTTTTATATAATCTTATAATACTTATAAACAATTAAATATCGATCCAACACTATTTTTTATAATCTTATAATATCATTATTATTACGATAATTATATATTTAGTGAATTTTTATTTATTTTTTATATCTATTTTTTCGATAAAATAGTATTTATTATTACGTTTTATTTTTAGTTTGATATTTTATTATTAAAAAATCAATAAAAGATTAATTAAAAAGAAAAATCACATGAGATAAATTGTTATATATTTTTTTTCTCCTATTTAATATGTCACGAAAATTAAAATTCTATAAAAAAATGTGACACGTTGATTAGGAAAAATAATATGACAACCTATCACATGTACTTTTTTTTCTCATACTCACCATATCATTTTTTTTTTCTCTTAATCGGTATGTTATTGATTTTTAACGATAAAATATCAAAAATAAAAATAAAAAATAACGTTAAGTACCATTTAGGTTAAAAAGGAAGTAAAATACTAAAATATAAAACGAGTAAAAATAAAGTACTACATATATAGTTATCTCTTAATTATTATAACATATATGAAAATGTCTCTGAATATACTAAAATGTATACCCAACGACGAAACTACATAAGGAGGGGAGGGACAATCGCCCCTACCTCGATTTTTTTTTTAATTTTTGTCCTTTTATTTAATTGTTTTAAAAATTATTTTTTATGAATTTACCTCTTTTAAATATTTATGTTTTGTTCCCTCACCCTCAAATACTGACTTCGTCCCTGTATATACCATTATCTATTTTTACAGGCCAAAGTTGCACATGGCCTCGAATAAAAAGAGGGTTCGAAATAATTTAAATTAAATACTTGTAATAAAAGTAAAATATTACTTTTTGGACTAATGATAAAATACATGAGGAAATAAAATGACGACGTATATATATATTTCATGGATTCTGAGTTTCATTAAATATATTTTTTATTCTAAAGTTAGTCAACTAGACCATCACATAAATTACAAGTCAATGAAAAATATATTTTTATTTAAATTTTTTATTTTAATAAATTATATAAAACTCTTTAAATTTTTAAATCATTTATCGGTTTATCTTTTAAACCGATTAATGAAGAGGTGTATGGGATAAATAGTGTACATGAACATCATTAATAACAGAGACGAAATCAAAATTTAAAGACGAAAATAAAATATAAAAATATAAAGTGAAGAATGAATTTAAAATTAAATTAAATTTTTAAAAATATATATATATATATATATATAAATTTTGTTGGTGGGAGCAGGATAATGAGTAATAACCAGATTATAATATCATATAAATATATCAAGTTCAAAGGCTACCTTGACAAAGAGATGATGCTGGTCAAAATTTTGTCATTCTTGAATAATAATTTTTTTATTAATAATTTTATATGAAATGATATATTTTATAATTTTTAGATAAAGTTATAAATAAGATGAGATAGATCATGAATTATTCGAGCTTTTAGTCAAAATTCGATTAAAGTTAGATTTGAGCTCGAACTTGGCTCGAGTTCTTAACTAGTTGAATCGAGCTACTTGATACCTGAATCAAAAAACTCACGAACTACTAAAAAATATAATATACCAATTTTTATAATTTTAAATCTAAATTTTTAAACTTAAAACCCTTGAATATAAACCCTAAATATAAGTCTAAATCTTACACTAACATCGTATACCTTAAAATTAATAAGCTTGAGTTTACACAATTTGTGTAAGAATTTAAAAGAGATGTGATAGATGATAAGTTATTCGAGTCTAACATTATTAAAGATCGATTAATATTTGATTAGATTGGGCTCGAATCAAACTCAAACTTGACTTAAATTTTTAACGAGTCAAATTTAGATTTCTTATGATCAATAGAAATTACTCAAGTTCGAACTCAACCCAAAACGTTGAATTAAGGCGGTGATTCTTCACCCCTTGATGTCCACGAAAGGGGATTCGCCGTGTGAGTCTGCCTGAACATGGTGGCCCACGGCGGCGGCCCCACCGTCAGGCTTCTCTGTTGTTTGTTTCCCTCTGGCTATCATTACCTTATCTTTTGAGCTTTGGCTTTTGCTTCCATCTCCAGACGCGTGGTCTATAAACAATGATAAAGGGATTGGAAAATACTTTTTATATTTTATATCAAATCGAATCAAATAAGTATTCATCTCAATTCAATGGATTTGATTTCTTCCAAATCATAATGTAAATTTTGTTTTAAAAAGGAGGATATTCTTAATATAATTCACTGAACAAGATATTAATTGTTAAAGTTTTAGGATTATTATTTGTATAAAAAATTATATGAGTATATTTATTTTAAAATTTATAATTATTTTATACTATTTTATAGGGTTTAGGATAATTTTTTCCTTTTCTTATCTAGTTAACAATTATTTAATTATCATATTTGATCTAACTCTGATTTGGACTAGGGTTGTAAATGAGACAAGACAGATCGCGAGCTACTCGAGTTCGGATCGGTTAAAGCTCGGTCAAAACTCGACTCGACTCGGGTTCTTGACGAGCCGAGTTACATGATACCCGACTCGAAAAGGTCATGAGTTACTCGAAAACATAAATATAATATTTTTCTATAATTAAAATCTAAATTTCTAAACTTAAAACCCTAAACATAAGTCTTAAAACCTAAATTAACATACTAAAACCTAAAATTAACAAGCTTGAGTTTACATAACAAGTGTATCAAAGTTTTTTCTCCATTAAACTTTAAATGAGACTTGAGAGATAAGAGTTACTCGAGTCTAACACGATCAAACATCGGTCAATACTTGGCTCGATTAGGCTTGAAAAAAGCTCGAACTCGACTCGAGTTCTTAACGAGTCGAGCCGAGCTCAGATTTTTCAAACTCGTTTAAAATTACTCAAGCTCAAACTCGATTCGAAATCTTAACGAGCCGAACCGAGCTTAGTACTACTCGAGCTCGACTCGGCTCATTTACACCCCTAATTTGCACCATTAGAATAGTTTTGTTATATTTATAGGGTATTATAATCTATCAAAAATAATTTACCACTGAGTTGTGATAATCAGTTTTATCAACGTACTATCATTATTATATATAGTTTGTGTTTGTTTGTTTATATTTTCTAAATTGTTTGATTATAAAAATAATTTGAATCTTTGATATTGAAATGATGGCTTATTACGGTTTTGAACAAGAAATTAAATTAGAGGTGAATTTATAAAAAAAAAAATTAAAAATAAGAATAAATGTTTAATAAAAATACATAAATTTTTACAAATAAATTAATTTTAAATTTCTAAGAAGATAATCGTCTTTATCGAAGTTGGTGGGCCGTACTTGGTGGAAGAGGATTGGTGCATAAATTTGTGTCTCATTCCATTTTCTGTTACTAGGTAGTCATGTCATGTGTTTACTGTTAAAAGTAATGAGTAATTTTTTTCTTCTTTTTATTATGATTTTTTTGTTTTATTAAAAAAATTTAAAAATTAAATTTTAAACCTAACTTTTATTTTTTACATCTTAAATTCTAAATCTTATACTTTAAAAAATACATCTTAACTAGGAAAATTCTACAACGGGCGTCGAACACCGCTGAACACCATTAATGATGAACATCGCTGAACATTATTAAACTAATTAATAAAGATTAAAAATTCAAGGGCTCAATATATAGTTATAAATTATTTAAAATATTTTTTATTAAATTATTATCTATATATAATATTTTATTTTTTTAAAATAATTGAATAAAATACCAATTTAAATTAATTTTAAAAAATAAAAAACCCTAAACTTTAAACCCTAAAACCAAAATTCAAAACTTAAATCACTAAAAATTAAACTCTAAACCCTAAGATATAAAATTTCAAAACCCTAAATCAAAACCCTAAAAATATTAAATCATAAACACTAAATCCTAAACCCTAAAATAACCAAAACCCCTATATCTAAATCTTAAAGTAATTTTGGGTTTTAAGTTTAGGGTTTATATTTTTTAGAGTTTCAAATTTTCTATTTTAGGGTTATGTTTATGGTTATATTTTTAGATTTTATGGTTTATGTTTTTATTGTTTTAGGGTTTAGAGTTTTGGATTTAGAGTTTTGGATTTTAGAATTTAATGTTTAGTATTTTTAGCTTGAGTTTAGGGTTTTAGGTTTTGGATTTAATATTTTTTTTGTTTTTAAATTAAAAATATTTTAAAAATATTTATTTTAAAATATTAAAATATAATATATATAATTTGTTTAGAATTTTATTTTAAATAATTTGAAATTATATGTTCAATCCTAGAAATTTTTAATTTTTATTAATTAATTTAATAATGTTCAGCGGTATTAATCGTTAGTAGTGTTCAATAATGTTCGACGCACGTGGTAGACTCATTCCCTTAACTAATACAAATCAAATTTAAAATCAATTACAGTTAAAATCAAAATGACCTGAATCGAGATAAACCAAACCCGATATGATTGACCCGTTTGTCAACTTTATTGTTTGCACTTCATCCCTTGTTTTACTCACGATGATTCTAGAGAGATGTAATGGAAGACGCCACGTAAGATCATAAAAAAATTATTTATAGATTAGTATTAAAATACATGATAAAAATTATCAATAATATATAGTAATTCATAAATTTTAAATTTATTATACTTATTTTTATTAAAATATCCTAGTCTTAATTAGAGCCGTATGTACTACTATATACGCACACCGAATATAAGCCTAAAGAGCGTGCACCAAACTGCTGTGGTTATCCAATTCCATGCACAAGCTTAGCTTCTTTGTATCGGCTCTCGTCTACAACAATATCCTATGAAAACATAACCAAACAGTTCGGTTCAAAAATTTTGCGGTCCTGTGCAATTTATTAAAATATGATCCTTAAAAGTAATTGTCTATGACCTTCCACTAGTTATAAAATTATAGCCCTTAAAAGCAAATATCCTTTTTAGGGCCCTTGTGCGATCGTTTTTATTACACCTGTCCAAAATCTCACAAGTTCTACTGAAACAATAGTAATAGTAATAATAAATAAGATTTTATAATCAATTGTCATATTTAAGAAATAATTATAACGTTTTAACAATTATAACTCATCTATCTTAATAGCGTTTTTAAAATTTTTCAATGAATTTCGAGATTAACATCATCTAATGAATGTAGTTTATCAAAATTTGGGCCCCTCATTTTTAGAGGCCTTGTGCGATCGCTCCTATTGCGCCTGTCCAGAACCCCCTGTAACCTAATCACGTTTAAATATACAAACTTGACATTCGACTTGTAAGTAGGGATGGCAATGGATCGGACTTGGATCGGACTTTATAAAGTCCAAGTCCAATCCAATTAATAATCGGACTTTCAAAAAAATCCAAGTCTGAATCCAAGTCCATTTACATAAATCCAAATCCAATCCAATAAAATATCTAAAATCCAAATCCAAATCCAAAAGTCCGAATCCAATTATTTTTTAAAATAACCACTCAAATAAATATCTTTAAATAAAAAATATTTTTTATCAAACAAATATTTTTAAATTTATAGCACAAACAAATCTCAACAAATATTACAATCTAATATAAAACAAATTAAAGTAACAACTCAAACGTTTTAAATATAAAAATTTTAAATATTTTTATTCGGGTTTATATATGGATCGGATTCATATCGAATATGGATTCGGATTGAATTCGGATCGGATCATAGCAATATCCATATCCGGTCCACCTCCTATTAGGACTCAGACATTATTTTTGGATTCAGATTCGGATTGAATTCGGATCGGATCATGGCAATATCCATATCCGGTCCACCTCCTATTAGGACTCAGACATTATTTTTGGATTCAGATTCGGACTTTTTTTAATCGGATTTGGATCAAAGTTTTTTCTTCGGATCGAATTCGGATTATATTGCAATCCCTACTTCTAAGAGAAACACATGCACGGGATTTGATTAAGAAGTCTAATTAATCTAAAATTAGTTTATTCGAATCGAATTTTATCTACTTTTACCTCAAATACCCATGCGTGATAAAAAAACACACTAAAATACCATGTGTTATGAAATTATCCTAATACCCTCATCCTTAATTATTGTATTTTAATCTCTAGTTTATTCCTAATAGGATGTGCTATGATTACTACTTATGTGTGTTTTACAGACTCCACCCTCATGCACAAATGCACTCTTTTCTACCCTTGACCCATGGGGGTGGACGAAGATTCAGAAGATCTAACATTTGATGCAGAGATGATAAGGTAGTGACTTGATTTGGGTTTCATATAATTTGTAAGGATGAGGATGAGCCTTATTATTTTAAGATAAATGTACTAAGTTCGTAAGGAACTTATTGTTGGTTATATGGA
The DNA here is from genome assembly GCA_035048815.1 of Abelmoschus esculentus. Lineage (NCBI taxonomy): Eukaryota > Viridiplantae > Streptophyta > Magnoliopsida > Malvales > Malvaceae > Abelmoschus > Abelmoschus esculentus. Next base: position 550,290 of record JAUCBN010000002.1, read on the forward strand.
CTGCAAAACAGGGCGTTAGTACTAACAGGAAAAATAAAATGAACAAACTGAAAAAATAAGTAGACCGTGTCGTGGTATGGAGGCCACTGCCTTAGAAACAATTCGCCCCGATGTGTGTACTCGCTACTTTAGGCGGTTGTCCCCCAAAGGTTAGCACGGTCCTCCAAACAATGTACACTCAAAGTTTGGAGTGGACTGTAGAAGAAATGATCGTCTAAACCGGAGTCGAACAAAAGCTTCTCTAAGCTTTTCAAGGAATGCTCTCAAACTCTCTCAAATAAGACAGAAGTGAATCTGAATGGGATGATTAAAACTGAGAGAGAGCTCTCTTATTTATAGGTTGAAAGCAGGGGCAAATCTGTCCAAGAATCAGATAAAATCTGATTTAAATAACAGATTATATTATAATCAAATCTCTAATAATATCAGATAATATCCATTTAAAATCTTGGATAAATCTGTTAATATCTATCTAAAAATAGTAGATTTGATAACCGAAAATATCCATTTAAATCTCGGATAATATCTATTCAAAATTAGATTTAATAACAGATAATATCAAATCAAATCTCTGATATTTATTAAATCTAATCGGTTACACATTTAAAATTCAAAATGAATTTTAACTTAACCGGCTTCCATGTCTCCTATAAATACGGAGTGTAGGATTCAAGCATTATCCAACAATCCAACACTTATTTTAAGACATGCTTTAACACTATTTTAGAAAATATGTTTTAAACAGTATTTAAAAAACAAATATATTTAATAGTATATTTAATAGTTTAAAATTAAACTTATAAACTTTACACAAGTTTCGAGACCCAAATTGATTTACTTGAATTGAGACTCGAAATCGACTCAAATAAAATGACTTAAATCTGACTCTAAACCCGAAACAAACCTTTAATTGACCTGAAAATAGGACCCAAACCGATTTTTAACATAAACAAATTTTCAATCAAACCAAATAAATATGCACCTATTAACTCAATATTGACCCTACCCAAAATCAACAGACCCAAAAATAACCAACATGATATTAACTAAATTGAAGTCAATCGATCTAAAAATCAATCGACTCGATTAGATAATTGAACCAAAATCACCATAGATCTAAACTAAACTGAACATCTGATTCAAATCCAAACTAAAATTACACTTAATATAATCGAACTCAAAATAACCCGAACTAAAATAACACGGTTCAAATTCGAATGATAGTTTATCGCCTCCGCTTAAATTATCATTGAAAGAATTTTAATTGATTTTTTAAACGTTATAATTCTTAATTTGTTTAACTTTTATAATCTTTAAAATCATGTTTTTATTTAAAAAAACACTATTAAATTCTGTAAAAAGGAATTTTTTAAATCCACTGTAATAATTATAATAATATTTGTTTTAAAATATACTCTTAATTATTGAACATAATCTTTCAATCATTATTCTGTAATATTGATATCTGAATCTATGACTTTTAAGAATAACAATCTTTCTCTTACCCATTAAAACAGAGCCATTTACAATTTAAATCATTAGACTTACCCTCAACTTTCTTATAGGTCACAAACCTTTGATTTAATCAGATTAAATCATTAAACTTTTATTATTAACAAATTAAATCATTCACACTAACACCGTTAACTATTTTAACGGAAAAGCTGACTCACTAATCCTACTAAGCATATTTTTCCATGTCAGTAATTAAAATTAAAAAATATATTTAAAATCTTTTTTTAAATTAGTAAAGAAACTGCAATTCAATCAATAACGATTTTCTTTTCTTTTCTTATTCTCCAGTTCTCTTTTTCAGCCCTTGAAAGAATAATTTCAACAAATTTCACAAAACATTTTGTTGTTCTCGAAGATTTGAAGGCACTCAGGTTTAAAATATTTTTATTTATAGAACTTTGAAATCTAATCGATTGTAATTTAGTTTTGTTATAAATAAAAAAATAGCAATTGAATTTTATGAGATCGGATTTTTAGTTAGATAGTTTTTTGTTTATTTGATAAGAATCCTAAGATTCATGATCTTTTTCCTTTTCTTCAAGCATTTTTTATTCGTTTAGATTTATTTTTTTAGCGTCGTATGAGAGTGGTTGAATACACAGCTAGGGTTTCGGCTGCTGCGCAGAAGATTGAAGTTAAAGTGTTGGATTTGATCAAGCTAATTCTCAAGGCTCTGTCTGTGCAAAAGAAATTTTTTATCGATATCAAACAAACTCAGGTTATTTTTTTCATTTTATTTAATCAAGTTTTAAAGTGTATGTTTTATTTGGTTAATCTTTTCGTTATTTGTTATTTTTTTTTATTTCGGGATGAACTATGTGAAATGTTGTTAAATTAGATTTACGTGTATTTATAAATAAATCTGATTGTTTCATTGATTTGGTATAAGATGATGTCTTCTGAACTATAATGAGAAGATATAGATATCTTGACGTTTAAATCTATCTCATAGTTTTGATTGCAATTAGATATTGTCTCTTTTCTATTGAGATTCGACTATATGATTGTTTAACGGCCTAAGAAAGCATAACTCAACCTGAAAATTACAATATGTTTATCTTCTTATCGTTTCTTTGCTACTATATTGTAAATATCAAATTCTTGTAGAGCACAAAAACAAAGATCAGAACCATGTTCAATGGACCAAAGCTTTGAAGAAACTGTATTTTTCATGTCTAATTTATTTTGGAGTATATTTTAATTGTGTTAAAAGGCCTTGAAGATGGATTGTTGTTGAGGTTCTTAGGTTAACTATATGTCGATTAGAGAAATTCAAGTCGAGGGTCTTAAGAAAAGCTCAAGCGGCATCCGGGGTTGACACCACCACCATGTTGCATGTCCCCATCTTGAGCCTTGAGTTACATTACAGGTCTATATTTTTTTGGCTAATTTGGCTAGTGTGACATGAGGCATGGAACCTAAGAGTGGAAGCGCCCCAACAAGCCAGCCTCTCGGACCAGGAGGAAGTATGCGACTTGTTTTTCCGAGTAACAAACGGATGAAATAACGTGTGACGAAAAAGAGAAAACTTGCAGTTACAAGATCTAGAAGAATGTGTCGAGTGATGGCATGGTGGAACACTGAAAATACCAAAACTTGCAGAGAAACTAAGAGGATTGGCACACCATGAACAAAACCTTGGCTTTCAAACTTATACACAACATTTCGTAATAAATTGATTGTGAAGTTGGGTTAAAGCATGTGATTTCAGCTTCGCCTACCAGTCCTACGTTTTGCGTAGCATGCACATGCACGAGAGAAGGTCTAAAAGGAATCCGGGCAATAAAACAAAAGAGTGAACTAGGGACAATAATGTTAGACTATAATCAAGTCGAGTTGAATCAAATTTAATAAAAAAATTCTCCAAATATTTATGTTAGACTAAAATCAAGTCGAGTCGAATCGAATTTTATAATTTTTTTTATACATCGTTTATTGTTAGTTGGTGTTGTATTTTGGTATAGATGTTTAGGACATATCTAAAAAAATTTAAGTCAATTCAAATATAAGACATATCCAGAAATATTACGGCAAAAAAATTAAATAAATTCAAAAAAATAAAATATATAATATCAAAGAATCTATAAGATGTAAAATGTACACCCTTAATAAAAATTTAATATGAAATACTTAACTCTATAATATATAAATTCATATTGTTGATCAAATATCTCCAATAAAATTTTGTTGTGAATCTTCGAATGGCTCGATTGAATTTATTTTTGCACTTTCCTGTAATAAAAAAAATATTAATAAATATTCACATATAATTATTCAAATAATTTAAAAATATACCTGTAAATTATTTTTAACACCATGAAAACGCTTGTTGTGTCCTTGTTGTCCACATATACTGCAAGTCATTTTGAGCCCTTTTCTAGATAACTTGGACACATTATTTTTCTTTTCCTTCTCTTCATGTATTTCAACAATATCTTTTTTTCTCTTTTTTTGATGTCTCCCTCTTTTAGACTTCGGCAATTCAGGTGGGATAATCGCATCTCCATGTTGAACAAAATCCCATTGATCTTCACCAGCAATTGGATTAACAGTATGATCATAGATTTTCAAAAATGTCGTAACCTTGTAACAATCATCCACATAATCTTCCAGATGCCCTATTCGATTGAATATACAAGAAATTGCATGTGAACAAGGTAATCCACTTAATTGCCATCTTCTACAAGAACATGTCTTTTCATTCAAATCAACTACAAATTGAGTTGATGGACATCTAACTTGAAAGGTAGAACCTCCTGACCAATCTGGTATGCAATTAAAAGATTCAATCTTCAACTTATCAAGTTTCTTTTGTATCTTAGGACAAATTGGCCCAATATATCTCTTCATTGCATCTTTTTGCTTGCAAATTCTTCTCATTAACTTTGAATTGATTGCTTCAAGCATTGTAAGGATTGGTTTGTCCCTCACATCTACAATCGAGCTGTTGAAACTCTCGCATAGATTATTCAAAAGCATATCACATTTAGAAAAAGTCCTAAAATGTGATCTAGACCATTCTTGTGCCGGTTTGTTTTTCAACCACTTGTAAGCGCTATCACATGTCTTCTCAATTTTGTTCATCCAATAATTAAACTCACCAGGATAAGTAGCTCGTGCCGCTGCCCATAAATAGTCTTTAAGAGCCTTTCCTCTATGTTCACTATTCATGATAAAGTTTTGATACATATGTCACACACAAAAACGATGCTCAGAACCTGGAAATAAAGACTGCATAATAGATATAAGATCCTACAAATAAAAGAAACATATTAATCCATTGATAATTAAATAATAAAGAAAAAAATAATTAAAATTGTTGCTAACCTTTTGTCTATCCGACATAAATGTCCAAGCATGAGAGTTTTCAATATTTAAATCATTGGCTAACAGATTTAAAAACCAACCCCAGTTGTTACGATTCTCCTTGTCAACCACCGCATAAGCTATAGGATATATACAATCATTAGCATCTATACCAACTGCTGTCAGCAAGTATCCACTATATTTACCCTTTAACCAACATCCATCTACTGAAATAATTGATCTACAACCAGATAAGAACCCATCCTTTAATGCCTTGATGCATATGTAAACTTTTTGAAACAATGATCTGTCTAAATGCAAAATAGTACTTGATCCCGGATTTCTTTTTCTTAGCTCTCCACAAAAGTTTGGTAGCTTAGAGTATTGTTCTTCGTCATTCCCCCTAAGAATTTTTAAGGCTTTCACTTTAGTTCGGTAACCCTTCATCCACTTTATTTCAAGCTTCATTTCCTTTCTAACTTTGGCTAAAAAAATGTTCACTTTCATATTAGGATCATCTCGGAAAGCATCCAAAAATTTATAAGCCAACAATTCAACAGATGCAAATTTGTTCTCAAAAACTTTACTACAATTGTGCTCATTTACAATGCTTTTGATTTGAGCTGTCATTTTATCTGACATTCTTGAAGCCCACATACGAAAAGGACAACCTTCTTTGCACCTTACATCCACCTTGTCTTTATCATTATGCTTAAAATTAATTCCCAACTGATTAACTAATGAATATTGTCGACAAGCACTTTTGAATTCGTCAAAGTCTTTAAATATCATTCCAACAACAAATTCAGGATTCTTCATATCTTTGCTCGCATCAAATTCAGGATGTCTTCTATTTCTTGTGAAATCATTATCATTATCACTAGAAACATATTCTAAATATAATTGATCAGAAACATCCGAAAAGTAATCAAATTCAGAAGTTAGCTTATTATCCAATGAAACATGTGGTTCTCTTATTGATTTTGTCTCAAGCAGCAGCTTTTTTCGTTTATTGTTCTCTTTCGATTCTTGAATTGATGCTATATCCATCTTACTGCTAACTTCAACCTCAATTAATCCATCATCACCATCATCTAAATCATATTCACTATCAATAAAGTAACTATCCTCGTCGTTTTTCATATTTTGAGTCAACTCAAATTCTGAATTATGCTCAAAATAAATTTCAACTACTCGACTATCCGGTATATAAAGAGAAATTATTGTAGCATCATCATCATTCTCTATCTTAAATAATCCATCATTTAAGTCATTCCCCGATATCCTCCAATGATAAGTTATAAACTCATTATAACCCAACATTTGTGCACAATCATTCAAATATCTCAGTGATATACTAGTTGAGTTACACCAATCAAAACAATCTATTTTACCACCAAAATACTTATTTTCCCCGTCAATGAAACATAAACTTCCATTGTGATGAATTTTCAGTGTAAAATAACTTGTATGTTGCACTGAAAATAACAAAATAATTATTTATCAGTTAAATTTTTAATCAGATTTTTATTAAATTTCTCTACTAACGCAAGCAAGAAAAAATTAAAAATGAACTGTAAAATATTATAGACTTACAATATGCAGGCATCAATTCAATCGATTTTCTTATTTTTGGTTCCATTACTTTTATCAATCTCTCTCAAAGCATCTAACCTACAAGATATAAAATCAAATTCAAATTTAGAAATCATTATTGAATATCAGTTCAACATACAACAATCCTATTTAAGATTTTTAGAGTACACCGGTTATCATTCATCAAACAAGTAAAAAATTAATAAATACTAACAACAAAGATAGAAAAATCATAAAGAAAACTCATTAAACTCACCCAAATATTTTAATTTTACTTATTCTTCCTAGTTTAACTGAAAAATTATAAAATATAAAATTATTAAAAAAATTATAAAAATTTAATTAAAAACACTACAAAGAACTCAATATGATAAACAAAGGATTATCTCGCTACAAAAATATAATTTTTCCCTTAGGATTTTTAGCAAATAAACAAAATTTATCTCACTAAAAACTCGATCTCATAAAACCCAACTACTATTGTTTTCTTTAATTTATTATAAAACTAAATTATGATTGATTAGAATTCAGAGTTTTATAAAAGAAAAAATTTCAAACCTGGGTGTTTTCAAATCTTCAAGAGCAGTAAAAACTTTGTGAAATTTGTCGAAGTTTTTCTTTAACGGCTGTAGAGGAATGGTGGAGAATAAGATACAAAAGATAATAGAAATTAATTAAAATATATTTGATTGAATTTGATTTCTTTTCTAATTTAACGTATAACTTGCTGACAAGGAAAAAAAATATGCCTAGTAGGATTAGTGAGTCAGGTTTTCCGTTAAAATAGTTAACGGTATTAGTATAAATGATTTAATTTGTTAATAATAAAAGTTTAATGATTTAATCTGATTAAATCAAAGGTTTGTGACCTATAAGAAAATTGAGGATAAGTCTAATGATTTAAATTGTAAATGGCTCATTAAAACAAGATGAATCATATCCGTAAAAAATAGGTAATCATTTTCATTGAGGTTTAAATAGTCGATTTTAACCACTGTTATGAAAACTGCCAAAGGATAATTTTAAATATAAACCATAAAATAAACGTCTACTTAAAGAGAAAAATATGCCTGCAATGTAGCAATATTTTAGGTTAAGATAAAACGGCATTAAAATAAGACCACTTTAGTCTGTCGAAGCAGCTCTTTTTGTTATAAAAAAGGCCAACACAGTGTATGGTGTATCATAAGGATGCACAGTAAATAAACAGGAGTTTCAGGCAGTCATGTCCAGACACAAGGCAGGGAGTGATGAGAACGCTGAAACAAAACATACAGTTCAGATGAGTTCAACGTCTATGACTCTGCAGTTAAAGTGGCTGTCGGATCTTCTCGACGCTTTTTTATAGACGTTGGCTCATTTCCCTCTGCCTTGGGTGAACTTGGTGTTTTCCGCTTAGAGGTTTCCACAACCTCGGTTGAATCAGCCGAGCTCTCTTTCATGCCCTCACTTCCTTTCACCTTTGACGAACCGGATTTGGACTTACCACCACCATTCGCATCCGATTTACCAAGAGGCTTACCCTTAGAATTGGAGGAAACTTTGGGGGTTTCATGCTTGGACTTGGCTGTCTTTGTAGCGTCTTGCTTCGGCTTTGTGGAAGCTTTCGGTGTAACATTGTCATCATCCTTGGGTTTGGTAGACTTGACAATTGCGGTAGCTTCCAGTGCAACATTGTCATCATCCTTGGGTTTGGTAGACTTGGGTGTGTCAACACCGTCCTCGGTTTTCGATTTGCTGCCCACTTTTGAAGCAACGCCAACTGGTCTACTACCACTTTTAGGGGTATGACCCTTGGCTTTGGTAACATTGTCAGATTTGCCAACACTCTTGGAGCCATCCACTTTACCATCTTCCTTTATTTTGCTACCAAGCTTGGAGGCAGCACCCTTGGATTTTCCAGATGAAGCTCCTCGACCCCTGGACATCCAAATTCAGAGATATTCAGAAATCAAGGATAGATTCATATCAAAGATTTTCATTTGAAAGAATTCAATAACCTTTTTGGCGAAGCATCCATTTTGGGATTCTTGATCGGTTGATCAGCTGATTTTGCTTTCTTCTTTCGTGACCTGTTAATGGAAACGGAAACAAGGGGAGATAAGCCCACAAAAGATATCAGACAGGAATAGACCAGGAAATGAACAAGCAAATGCACAGCTACTACCCAATATATTAATCCCTAAACCTAAAGCAGAATTCTAGCCTTCACACAGGATAAGGATTGGTCAAGATCAGAAGATGTATCAACATAAACTACACAAAAAACGAACAGAGTTTCATGATGCAAGGCCAAAATACATAATAACACCATCTAGAACCATGATTTTGGTTCAATTAACTTTAGCAATCAAGAATAAACAATTGGAACCTACATTTCGGATGCACCATCAAGACTTGGATGATCAGCTGCAACTTCCTGTTTCAATAAATTATTAGCAATCTAGAACACATATCAAATAAAAGCTAGTGATATATATTAATGAAGAAAGCTGTCCACCTCATCAGACTGAGACTCATCTTTGATCAACTCCCACTTTTCTTTCTTAAAATTCAAAATTTCTACATCGCCATCATCATAGCACACCTACAGACAGGGAAATGAAGAATTTTAAAAACTCTAGCATGAACAGTTAAGAGGGAAAACCTCAGGTAATACATGCAGGAAAAGAAATCATATAAAGGAAGCTTGTCTTAATTGATAGGTCAACCTTGTGCTTCTTTTTAATAGGATCAAATGACTGAATAACACCATTATAGAATCTGCAAAAGAATAACAAACATAAGGGGAGAAAATTGGACACCAATCAAGTGTAAAGAAAACCACATATCTATGTACATTTACATGATTAAGAAGTAATTAACCCTCCAGGAAAAAACTGAGACAAGTAACAAATAAATAACCATGTGGAACTTGAGATGCAATCATTCAAAAAACTGAGACAAGTAACAAATAAATATACCCTGTCAGTGTATTTAATACTCCCCTCGAGCGTAGCTTAACAAGAGCCTACACAAGGACAACCTCACTTGAGATAAGTTGGGAACAACAGAACAGACTTTTACCTGATACCATGTTAAGCATTCAGCCTAACCAATTGGTAATAAGTAGAGAAGCTCAACTTGAATACAAGACAAGAAGAAACCCAATCCTTAATTGATGAGGGATAACACCACCCAACCCTTTCTATTTTGTACCTCTTAGCAATAAACAAAAAGGAGAAGAGATGACATTTTGCTAGCAGAAAAGATACGGTTAGTTTCATCCCAGTCATAAGAGAGAGGGTATTGAGATGGTTGGTGTCTGATCTTGGTTTTCACGTTATCATATTCTACCTTTTAACCCTGTTCTTTCGTTTTTGGAGGTGATTAAACTTGAATTACAGACCACTGCTGGCTTCTATATGTCAATTGTTTATTGCTTCATCTAGAGTGGTTTAGTTATCTTCAGATTCTAGCTTTTTATTTACACGCTAGAATCTTAAATTCGCACCACATATTTGAAAGAGAGCACTTTCCATTAGTCATTCTGTTTTCCTTGGAAAAATATAAGTTGAGTGTGTGAGAACATGGTGATAGAAGAAGGTTTCTATTTTTTGGTATGGGAAAGACAACACATAAGATAAAAGATCAAACAAATAATGCGTCACGGTTTCTATTTTTAGAGTATACTTCTATAATATTTGTAAGTAAAGCATGGAAATACAGAAATATATATACTTACGCATGGTCTTTAGGCCACCAGACCTTCACCTTCAAGCCAACCAGATTCTCATCATATTCTAAGATATTAGATCCCTGACAAAGAATCAAAAAAATAAATTAATTAAATCATTTGTTTCCAGAAGAAGGATATGTGATACCATTGCTTCATCTATGTTTAGATTGCAGTTTGTATGAACAGAGTCAAACAAAAGGTTTACGATATATATAGAATTATTTGAGCCTCTATTTCCATTATGCAAGATAAAGGGACTAGCTATGATCTCAAGAAACAGCAAAAGGAAAAATAGAAATTACCAAATGACACAAAAAAGTATAACACAAATGCAATCTCAACGGTCTTGTACCTACAGACACTTACTTTTTCTTTACTTTGGGTATGCTTTCTCTTGGAATTTGTCTTGGGGGTTTCATCCATGCGACAATCAAATTTGTTTGGCTTCACTGTCTTTGGAGAACCAACCATTTCCTAAATAAACGGTAAGACAATAATTATTCCCTTCATTGAAGTATCCAGAACAGCTAAAATGTAAAGAATAAAGCTCTAAATAAGCAACTTCAATAGAATAGCTAATTTACAACGTAAAAGACAAAGCACCTCATCATCATCCTTGGTTGAGATTTTGGTTCCATCCTCGGGAAGAATAACTTTTCCCCGAGATCGCTTTTTCTTCTCCTCCAATTTCCTTGAAGAGGGTCCATCTGCATTATTACTACTAGAATTCACCTTCTTTGATAACTGCTTCAGTGGTTTTTCATCTGAATCACTTGAAGTTCCACTTTCTTTCTTATTTTTATCTGCATTGGCTGGAGCAGTACCCTTGTTCAAAACTGCAGAAGCAACCTTTTTCCCTGGTCGTTTATTTGTTTTTGCTTCTGAATCACTTCTCACTTCAGATGACTTCTCAGAGACATTGCCAACAGAAGGTGTGATCTCCTTGCTCAAGCAATCTTTCTTTTTTGGCCGAGCATACTTGTTTGAACGGCTATCATTATGTACAGCCCCACTTAGCATTGGGGAAGCAACATCATTGGATTCATCCTTAGTTACTTTTGTCAGGGAAGGCTGAACATCTGTCTCTTTTTTATTTTCCGTCGATACAGCCCCATCAACAGAGGGATCCTCACAAGGTGGATGAGCACCATCCTTGCAGTCATCTTTCTGGTCAGTTAAGGTCTTAACTTCCTTACCATCACCACGTGTGCTGTCAGAAGGTTCAGTTGATTTTGAATGAGATTTCCCTCCTTTTGCCTCGGACCTTTGTTCTAACTTAGAATCTGAAATGACCAGTTTCTCACCTTCCAATCCATCAGGTTCAGCAAGAGTTGATGTATCAACATTCACAGACTTATCGGCAAGGCAGTCATCCTCTTGCTTCTTTAAATTGTTTGAATCAGGCAATGAATTGTTTTCATCAGTTTGAACAATGCCATTGCTGACAACTGAAGTTGGAGATTTTTCATTTACATGATCAACTTGTTCAGTTAAAACTGATTCTTTAGTCTCTTTATCCTCCTGTATAGGATTTGAGGATTCATAAATGTCTAATTTCAAGTATAAAAATCTAATAATAACAAAAATAGAATGAAATGAAAAAAGGATGCACTTGAATCCACACAAACACAAACACACCCATAGAACATTGATAATTGACCATAAATATAAGAAAATGCAGGAAAAAGTTTGTGCCATTGTCGATTACCTTTATCTAACCATGTTTTCCTACAAGACACTGGAAGATGATGACATAAGGTGGCGGCTCAAACTTAAAACAAGTGACAACAATAGAGACAACTCAATCCATAGCTAAGGAACACGCTGACTTGCTATTAGGGCAGACTCTTAAATTAGGCGTCTTATTTCCCATTTTTTAAGTAAAATTATTCGGGTATGTCCCCAAAACATCCCCAATATACATTGACCGTACCCAGTATAATTTTGACTGTACTCTTAAATTACGTGTCTTAGTGTGTAAGCACAAGACGACTTTTCAAGGACTTATAAAATGAATAAAAAAGGATCAATAACGAAGTACCATACAAAACTAAATGAAAACTTTGAACCTTATATAATCAAATAGCGCCTAATCTATCTGTCAACAATATATACATACAGAACCAGAGAGAAAAAAATGACTAAACAAATTGCACTCAAACAAAAAGAATTTATGGAATTATATTCAGATGCAAATGAGATAATTACCACACGTTTGTTAGTAGCATCATCATTCTGCACCAGAGCATTGGGTGCCACATCGCATATAGAAGCTACTACACTACAATAATCCTCAAAACGAATTACTGAGTTCTCTACAGCTTGGATTAGGTAAGGTTTCAGCTTTAATGCACAGTCTTCAAGCACACTCGTTGCCAACCTCTGAGCAATAGGAAGAATTTCCTGAGAGGAAATAGATGCTCTACATGAATAAACCAAACAAGATTGCAGAAGAGAACAGGTAGAAAGTGACTCGTACGGTAACAGACCTCATTATCCCTCTTTACCCTAGCTAAGATTGGGGAGATCAGCTCAATAGAGATGTCTTCACTTTCTTCCAACACAAGGGTCATAATTGTCTCCATTGATGTAAAGATAGTATCTTCATGATAATCTCTGAAAAGCAAACAAAAAGAATCACAAGGAAAACAATGGTTTAGAATATATATATATATATATACAGGATACCATACTAAACCACTTCTTTATTCTCGTTTATAATAGCAATCTACTCTAGTAAAGCAGCCTTATAGAAGGATGAATATAATACAAATGACAACTTCTTATTTTAGATAATGCATAAACATCTTTGTGGAAATCTAAAACTTACAAATCACACAGAACTTGTCAGGTAGGAAATTATGGCCAAAGGTTTATTTCGACGAACGAATGTGAAAAGAGAATGTATCTCTCCAATCGGGGACTTAGTGTGTACCTTATTGCACTAAGGAAATGCTGGAACATCTCAATGATTAAAGCATCACACTCAAGATCCAACATCACCACACATGATCTGACTTTGGCAACAGTTTCAAGAATTGAGGTCCTCTTAATATATGAGCGGCTGGACTTGTCAGATAAATTTCCAAAGGATGATACAATCAATTGAAAGACCTCCTGCATAGGCATTAAGAAGAACCATTACTTCCAGTGCAGAAAATGGGTTTTAAAAGATCATGAAACTTGCAAGAAAGTCCAGAAAAAATGAACTCAATGTTACCCTCATTTGGTCATCAGGATATGGAGCATCTGGTGCAGTTATCCTTGTTATCTCACTGATGCAAGCAGCAACTGCAACTTTGACATCATCATCAGGATGGCTGAAAAGCTGCTCTGCAATCAATGCTCTAAGAGAAGGAGAGAGTGCATTTTGCATTGATTGGCTTGGTGATTGTTCCACCCTTGATAGAAGACTCTCGACTTGCTATATTTGCAGAGGATAGAAAGAGCAAAGAATCACCAATCAATGTAAAAAGTAGAAACACAAGCATGAGGCACAACCCAAGGAATACTAGCATGCCTAAAATTCAGATAATCAATTTGATCATCCCAGATTCATTTGGAACTGCTCAAAAATTACCCATACAGAATAAAATTCTAGGAAAAGAAACAGATTTAATACATATTGCAGCCAACTCAAAGGGTACAGTAAACAGTGAGTGAAAGAAACAATTATTCTCCAGTCAAAATGTCAAATAGGGAGAAGAAAAAGGTAAACTACTTCAAATCATTCTAGTTCAACTTGACTATAAACCAAAGACAAATTTAAAGTGTTCAACACCCCATTCATCACTAATTTGCGATACAACTACGACAACAACATTCATCAAGTATCCATCTTAGAAATCAAACTCGGATCACTTAGATATACATATCCTACAGAATCACTGTACAGTAGAATTGACGCACAATTTTCTTGGAGTCACTTATGCATTAAACAAGTTGTAAACCCTAATAAACAAAGGGAGATGCAGATTCCAAATAAACAATCTACCAGAAAAAAAAATTGATTAACAGTTGCCTGAAAACATCTCACTACAACATTTTTGCACGTCCACTTAAATTTTTTCTTGACATCATGAAGACACATAATCTTAAGCCAACTAACACCTATATCTTGGCAATAAAAACATAATCTCACAAGCAGAATAATTTTTCCTTACTAGAAATGTTTTCAAAGTCATCAAAAACATTACCTCAGCTATCAGAAGTAAATTGCCAAAAAGAGCTATTGCTTAGTTAAATAAAGGAAAAAAAAATCAAAGGGCGCACTAGCCATTATAACAGTTCCTCAGATTTTATAAACTTAAAGCCTGATAAGCGACTACCTTTGGGAGGAATCAAAACCGTTACGCCACATATAGACAAAAAAATGTGCGCACGTGTAGATGCTCACTCACTTAAATGGAGCTCGTGTGATTCCCTTTCGGAATCAAGACCATTACGTCACATATTGACAAAAAAAACGCACAGTTGTAGATACTCACATAAATGCCGCTCATGTGTTTCCCTTTTGGAAGAATATAGACCGTTAGTTCACATATAAAGAAAAAATTGAGCACGTGTAGGTAAACGGCGACTTAAATGCACCTCGTGTGATTCCCTCTAGGAGGAACCAAGGTCGTTAGGCCTATTGACAAAAACAAGTGCACTTGTAGATACTGTCCTACTTAAATGCAGTTCACGCGATTCCCTTTAGGAGGAATCAAGACCGTTACGCCGTATATTGACAACAAAAACGCTCACACTTGTAGGCACACATTCACTTAAATGCGGCTTGCAAGATTCCCTTCAGGAAGAATAAAGACCGTTAGGCCACTTATAGTCAAAAAATCGCGCACATCTAGGTAAATGCTCACTTCAATGTCGTTTGCGCGCATTTTTAAATTTGAAATAATTTCAAAATGTCAAACCATTTCAGCCAAGTACTTGCTACTGAATAGAAATTGCACACAACATCCTGGCACTGAAACCATAGTAAGGAAAAATGATTATACATAATAAAATATTTGGCAAATTGAACTTCATAATACATCTATAAAAAAATGTATTATGGACATAAATTCGTGGTAAACAATACCTAAAGGCAGAGCAGAACTAAAAACTGGTTTAGAAATCAGTTTTAAACTTATTCAAGATAACAACAGTAACGGCAGAAGCATAATTGAACACATGAATAAATGCAAAACGAAAAAAACGTTCCCGAGAAAGGAAAACGTAGATCACGACGGGGCCAAATACAGCTTACTTCAATATCAGAAATCCAAAATGATTCACCAAAAAAGCAACACGAAACCCGCATGCATAGCATAAAAAACAAAGAAAACGAAACGAAAAAAAGTGTTAAAGCGACAAACGAAGATGCTAAGGCTTACATCGAGGAGAGTGATGAGTTCATCAACCGACGAGGGAGGTTCAAGGAGCTTTCTCCCGGCCTCCTTTAACAGCATCTCCAGCTCCTTCTCAGATGGAGCCATGGCTTCTTTTCCTTCCAATAACAAAATAATGTATGCACCTGAAAACACAATCAGACAGAAACGTGAAAATCAGAGTCCAAAAGTCACCAATTCACACCATTGAAAAGCTCAGAACTCACGCTAAAAGAAAAAGCACAGATCGAATAACAAAAACATACAAAATTCAGGCAGAGAGAAAGGCGGATTCGGTGTAGATAAAATTAGGGTTTAGGGTTTTTTCCTGAGACCGAGTTGACACAGTGGTGAGTAAGTTTATTCTGTCGGACAACTTTGTGCAAGTGATATTTTTTGGCCATTTAAAGGGTTAGAGAATCCAGCGAGCTTGTGCTCGGATTCCGCCTTGCTTTATAAACTGGAGTTGAATTACGGCTTCAAATCCACCTTTGGATTTTGAAGGGAGTGGGGACCACCTCGTGTTTCCTTTGGGGCCACTTGATTTCCTCTCCCTTATATGGAAAAACTGTAACGGCTAAAAAGACAACCGAGCAATGCTGTAGAAGGTGATTTTAGGATGAGAAAAATTTAAAATGAATTTATATAAAATATTTATAAAAATAATAAATATTTAAATAATTTTCTTATGTAAATAAAAATATTTATAAAATTGATAACAAAATTATATATTAAAATTTTATTATTTTTTTAAATATTTTTGTATATTAATAAATTTAATAATATTTTTTTAAAATTTTTTGAATAATTTTATTTTAGCCTTATTTTAAATGTATTATATTATATTATAATATTTCATGTAATTGTCACGACCCGCAGATTGGGGTCCGAGACATTGGCATCTCATGGTGCGATGTGGCCTGCCCAAGTAATTCCAAGAGCAATGATGGGCTTGCGAAGACCACCAACGTTGGCCCGATCCAGGGAGAGACTTATCCATTCAAGGTGTGTGAACACTTTGTGTGAACACAAAAGATTCTTTCCATAGTTAGGTAGGAATATTCCCAGAATTATGCTTTGTAAATGGATAAGGTTGTATCATAGCCGTCGGTGTAAAATTGTATAGACCGTAGGATCGAGGGGAGTTCAACTATAAATAGAGGCCTTCCCCACCTCATTTGAGGTATCAGTGAGTATTACTGAGTATCAGTGTGTATCGGAGTTATTCCAAGTTTCCAAGGAATAAAGACATTTTCTCTAAATCTCCGAGTGTGTTCTTTCTTTGTTCTTTAGTGTTCTTGAACGTTCTTGAAGAGTTCTTCCTAGCTTATCTCTTTTGATTCGTTTCTGCATAGAACGCTTTGCGTTTGTCGGTGCTTGGGGAAGTTTGATCTTCCCAAAGGGTGAAAAGGCTTACTTAGGCGTTTATCTTGAGTCACGAAGCGTCTAAGGCCGCACGTTCTGATAGAGTAGCCGAGTTCTACGAACGTGAAACTCTAGGGGCGTGACAAGTGGCATCAGAGCCTTGTTCGAGCAACATTCTAGCCGTTCGAGGTACGAAAGCATCGAGTTTGAGATGACACCAAAGAGGGAGACTGTTGCTACTGCGAGCTAGAAGGGTGTGGAAACCCAGGCTGACAAAGAAAGCCGAGCTAACTCAAAGGACAAGTTGTCTGCACTTGAGGATAAGGTCACCAGGATTGAAGGATCCGTGAAGGATGCCGTGGAGAGACTCGACGTGGTGGACACACGCCTCGAGGAACTAGATGACCAAGGTGATAAGCTGGAGGAAAAGAGAAATGCTCTCGAAGCCAAGTTTAAGGCATTGAGTGAGGAAATGTTGGGACTCAAGGCGGAAGTGCTGGTATATCAGGCTGCTATGCGGAACGGTGTGTTGAATTCGTCAACGACACCTAAGCCAGTGAAGGACATCCCAAAACCCAAGGAGTTTAGTGGAACCAGGTCGGCTAAAGATGTTGAGAACTTCATATGGTGCATGGAGCAATACTTCCGGGGAATGAGCATCACTGATGATGCCGAGAAGGTAAACACTGCGGTAGTCTATTTGACTGATGTTGCCTTATTGTGGTGGCGAAACAAATGTTCTGAGTCGGATGACGACATTTCAGTCAGGACATGGAAGGATTTCCAGTCTGAGCTTAAGGAGCATTTTTATCCAAAGAATGCCAACGAGGAAGCTCGAGACAGGCTTCATAAATTAAAGTATGATGGCTCAATCCGAGATTACGTCAAAAGGTTTACTGAGCTCAAGTTGTAGATTAAAGACTTGAGTAAATCGGAGGGTTTGTATCTCTTCAAATCTGGTCTTCAGCGTTGGGCAAGAATGGAGCTGAAGAGAATGGGCGTTAAGGATCTTTCAGAAGCGATGACCGCTGCTGAATCGATTGCGGAGTTTGAGATACAAAACGAGTCTTCCAAGCCCCATGGCAAGGGCAATGATAAGGAAGATGAGGACGAATCCAAAGAAAGGAGCATCGAGGGAAAACCATCCCCCAAGTCCAATCGGTACGACAAACCAACTGAGCGGAAGGATCGAGGAACCGTAAGGTGCTACCATTGTGAAGGACCTCACGTAGTGAAGGATTGTCCAAACAAGAAGAGCCGCCTCGATGCCATAGTCCATCAGGACGACGACTCAGATGGTGAACCAACGGGTAGACTTAGTGCAATCGCCAGTGTCAAAGGTGGAAAGCCGAAGGTAACGGGTCGCAAGTGTTATCGGTGTAAGGGGCCGCATATAGCGCGAGAGTGCCCTGGTCGAGTTAAGCAGTCCAAGGTGGACGAGCCCGAGAGTGATGAGGCTGCGAAGCTTGGCTCGATGATTTTGAGTTCTGCCAAGAAGAATGGCAAGAAGCAGAATGGGTTGATGTTTGTCGACATCAATATGGCGGGACGATCAAAGAGTGCTTTGGTGGATACCGGGGCAAGTGATCTGTTCATGTCCAAGAAGGCTGCAGTGGAGCTTGGTCTAAAAGTTGTGGATTCAACAGATAAGATCAAGACTGTGAATGCCAAGGAAGCTCCTGTTATCGGGACTATGCGGAAAGTTGAGTTGCAGATTGGTGATTGGAAGTCGAAGGAAAACTTCAAGGTAATCGATATTGATGACTTTGATTTTATTTTGGGACTGAACTTCCTTGACCGTGTAGAAGCGATCATCATTCCGTGTTCCAACGTCGTGTGTATCTTGGATCCGAGACAACGATGTGTTGTACCAGTACGACGAGACATCGGGCAAGGGACCAAAAAGTTGAAAGCTATTCAGCGTGTCGAGGATGCTCCAAGCCGATGAGTCATCAAGAGAGAGGCAACTGTTGGGGATATTTCCTTGGTGAGGCATGTGTTGCCTGAGCCTGTTGGCGTGGATGCCGTCGAGGAACCATCCGTGGACAAGATGGCCGATGCATCGAACTTCAAGGGGACCGAAGTATCGATGGGTGTAGCATTGCCGTAGAGCAATGGGGCGTCAAGCTTCAGTGAAGAAGTCTTGTCAGAGAGAGAAAATGCTGGGTCAATGAGTAAAGTACCTCTTGAACACGGGGATAGTGATCAAGATGTGCTTGGTACGGTTGATTTTACTAGACGGTGCGAGCCGAAACGAGCAGTCCTTATGGGGGGACATCTGAATCAAAGTCCGGTGCTCTTTATGGGGAGAGCGGTTATGGGGGGACATTCAAGCCAGACTCCGAGACAGAAGCAAGCCAAGTTACGCGAGAAGCCCTAGGATCGAACTCAGAGTTGTCCGAGTGGCGCGACGAGGGCGTCGCCAAGTTTGGTGGGGGAAAATGTCACGACCCGCAGATTGGGGTCCGTGACATTGGCATCTCATGGTGCGATGTGGCCTGCCCAAGTAATTCCAAGAGCAATATTGGGCTTGCGAAGACCACCAACGTTGGCCCCGATCCAGGGAGAGACTTATCCATCCAAGGTGTGTGAACACAAAAGATTCTTTCCATAGTTAGGTAGGAATATTCCCAGAATTATGCTTTGTAAATGGATAAGGTTGTATCATAGCCGTTGGTGTAAAATTGTATAGACCGTAGGATCGAGGGGAGTTCAACTATAAATAGAGGCCTTCCCCACCTCATTTGAGGTATCAGTGAGTATTACTGAGTATCAGTGTGTATCGGAGTTATTCCAAGTTTCCAAGGAATAAAGGCATTTTCTCTAAATCTCCGAGTGTGTTCTTTCTTTGTTCTTTAGTGTTCTTGAACGTTCTTAAGCGTTCTTGAAGAGTTCTTCCTAGCTCATCTCTTTTGATTCGTTTCCGCATAGAACGCTTTGCGTTTGTCGGTGCTTGGGGAAGTTTGATCTTCCGAAAGGGTGAAAAGGCTTACTTAGGCGTTTGTCTTGAGTCACGAAGCGTCTAAGGCCGCACGTTCTGATAGAGTAGCCGAGTTCTACGGACGTGAAACTCTAGGGGCGTGACATAATATACCTTTTATTTTGCAAAAATACAAAATATATATATATATATAATTTTGATTATTTACATTAAATTTACACATAAATATTTGATTAATTATATATGATAAATATTTCATATACTGACGATGAAAATAAATTCTTTTATAAATATTTTAATTAACGATTAGAATTTAAGTATTGAGGTTAAGTTTAGGATTAGAATTTAAAGATTAGAGGTTAAGTTTAGATTTTTAGATAATATATTAGGGATTAAAATTTAGCCATTAAACTTTAAATTCTAATCATAATGCTTAAATTTTAAACTTATAAACTTAAATTTCTATAACATAAATTAAATTTAAAACCCTAAATTAAACATTTGGGAAAAATTATATTGCTAGTACATGGATAATCACCCAATATGTATATATAACTTTATTTTTTATTTAATTATATGAAATATTACTCATGTTCAGAAAATAGTATTTGATGTGCAAATTTGTTTATTTTAGATTATAAAAATTTAAAATTTATAATTTAGGGTCAGGGATTTAAGATTAGAGATATAGATTTTATATTTAAATATAAAAAAAATTATGTAAAAAAAATTATACAATTTATATTTCAAAATAAAATTATTATCAAATATTTATTTTTTGGTTCGATTATAAACATTAAAAAATAAATACTTTGCTTATTTACATGTTTGATAAATATAATTATTTGTATATATATAATACACAAACTGCAGAACTAATATTTTGATATAATAATTGAAAAATAGTTTTGGACTAAATTGAAAATATTTCAAAAATGATTTTATGTCTAAACAACTAAAAAATAAGTTTAAGACATTTTCAAGAACTTGTTAATGTGTTTTAAATGCTTTAAATAAGCCAAAGAACACAAAATGTTCCAAGCGTTTCTATACCCCCCAAGGTGTTTCGATACGCTTTTGTTTGTGGACAGAATGGTTTCGATACATGTTTCGATACACCTCCAATGGTCATTTGAAAACCCCCCAATGGCTAGGAGCAGTATCGAAACGGCTAAAAGGCATGTTTTGATACAATGAGCTAAGGGTTTCGATACACCTTATAGGTGTTTTGATATCGGTTCTTTAAATGCAGGTTCAACGGTTATTTTCCAAAGCACCTGTGTCGAAACAACTTCTACGTGTTTCGATACCGATCATACCAGAAGCAGAAATAAGCCTCGAAATCAGCTCCAAACGGCTCCAAATCAATCCCAACGATCACCAACGGCTAGAAGCTCATTTGAGATGATAAAAACAAGCCTCAAGCATCAAGAGAAGACTAATGCTTACATTGTAACAACATTATGATTCAAGAAATGTCTTGGTGCATAATTCTCACCTTTTGGGTAGACAACACTTGTGAGCTTAATGTTTATGTATGCTCATGTGTCATAGGATTGGATGAGATCTTAGTTGCAAACAATTAACCTTGTTAGAAGGATTATCAAAGTTTACTTAAGTTTATATCTTGCTTTAGAGGATTCCCAAAGTTCGGGTTGTGAATTTTGGATGCTTGATTCGGGTTTGAATCAAGGTTTGTAAGGTTGGCTTTTTACCCTAAAAAGGAAGAGATTCTTAGTGAATTTAGGAAATCCTTAGTGGGAAGCTAAGGTAGTGGATGTAGGTGCTTGTTCGAAGGTCGAATCACTCTAAAATACTTGTGTTCAATTCTTATCTTTTTGCTTCCACAACAAACACCCAAATTAAGTGTTCTTCATCAACTTGGCGAGCTTAATCAGTTATTCATCGAGCACCTTTAAGCCTAACAATTAGTATCAGAGCAAGTCTCAATCGAGAGGAATTAACATCCTATTGAGACGATCCAGAGATCTCGACCAATTACTGATCAACCGAAAACTCATAATGCAATCCATTGATAAGCCACCTTTTTTGACGGGTCCAACTACTCCCAATGGAAGATAAGGATAAAGTATTTCATCAATTCAAGAGATTAAAAGATTTGAGATATAGTGAAAGATGAACCATTTATGCCGAAAGGAACTAAGGCAGAATGGAGCATGGAAGATCGCAAGAACATGATGCTAAATAGCAAGGCTTTGCATATTCACGTGTGTGCATTCCATCCAACCATCTATGAGAAGATGTCTTTTTGTGAAAGTGCAAAGGAAATTTGGGACAAGCTAGAAGTTACATACGAGGGTACAAACGAAGTAGAGGAGACCAAGATTGGACTCCTCAACCAAGAGTATGAGAACTTCAAGATGAATCCGAAAGAGGACATAGCAAAGATGTTCTATCGATTCTCCACCATCACCAATGGACTTAGAGGACATGGAGAGATCATTCCGGATAAGAAGCTTGTTCGTAAGCTTATCTATTTGATGGAGGTTAGAAAGTCCTGATTTTATGATGAAGCATTCGTCCTTCCACCTTTGTCAGATTGTAGTATTTAAGATGTCGAACCCACAGCGATTGGCTTTACTTACGCAATTTATTATTTCTGCACAATGGAAAAAATAAAGACACAAATAATTGAGTTGGATTATAACTAAGGAAACTAATTAAAGCAATAAAGATAAATGATCAAGAAATCAAGGATGGAAAAGTGGGGTAGGTTAGAGTGCTTCGCAGTGTGGAATCAGAATGTAATTATCTCGTTCTTATAATGCAATGGGGTTAAATTGCTGCCTCGGCGGGTCGCACCAAGGGTCACCGCAGCTGCCTCGGCGGGGTTATGCCTTGTCAACAATTCAACAACTCATAGTTCAACAGAGCATCCTTGTATGTCTTCTTCCTTATCTCTAAGTGAAGAGAATTGTTGAAACTCACGTCTTGATGATACCCTCGACGTGAATCAAGGGTGAACAACAACCAAACACATGCGTCTTGTTAGTCGCTAAAATCCTAGGCGGTTGATCTCTCAACCGTATTCGTCAATGCCCTTGAGCAAAGACCGTATTCTCTCGTTTCGTGAGCCTAACTCTCCCGATATTAGACAAATAAATCTCTCACAAACTTCTCTCCCGAGCTTGAATTCAAGAACAATGAATGCTAAGAGAGAATAAACTATGAATTCTGAAATTGCATTAATAAGAACTAAACAAATTACAAACTTTCTCCCATAACTACTCCACAAACTAACCTAAACCCCAAGGGGACGATGGAGGAGTCTAGGATTTTCTATGAACACTTGATTTCGAGATATATTCCTCTCTACATAGGCTATGGTTTATATAGGCTTGGCCTAGGGCAAACCTTTACAAAGTAGGAATTCAACTTGGAGTAAAACACAAATTAAGTACATAAATAAAAGATATTTATTTTATTTCCTAGTTTATTCCTATAAGGATTCTTCTCACGTGGCCTTTGACCTTGACTTTTCGTGTGTTTTCCAGCTCCGATTTCTATGTCGTTTTTCTTAAAACGACCACCTTATTTTTCTCTTCAGATCGCCTATCATATCAACAATTGCTTTTCCGTTGTTGCCGCGGCCTCCAAAGTGCTATCGTGGCGGGTGCTTATTTGCATTTCAGCTTTGGTTTCCAGCATCCATCATGTTATCTGGCATTACATGTGTGGTAGTTTCCTATCTAAGAGAAAAAAACCATTAACTACACCTGTTTTATGCCAAATAATCGATAAATTCATGAATTGAGTATTGGGATGCTGAAATATGGAAATAAGCAGAATTATCCAATATTGCCATTAAATATGTCCTTTATTAGCAATAATTGAGTGGGAAATTGGTATAAAGAATAGGACTTTTAGGCACTCGTCACTATTCCCTTACCGAGTCATGGGACTCAAAAAGGATCTCCATCATCGAAGCCAAGAATCTCAAGACTCTAAAGCTTGATGAACTTTTGGGATCACTCTTCACACATCAAATCATGATGAAAAGAAAAGAAGATGAGAAGAAGAAGAACAAAGAGATTAGATCGATGGGGAAGAAGAAGGTCCAAGAGCTCGGTGTAAATATCAACACCGTTGCTCTCAAATCCTCCAAGTGCATCTACTTTGAAAATTCAAGTGAGGAGGATAGTGAAGAAGATGAAGAGCTTGCCAAACTCTTCATTGACTTTGATCGATTCGTGAGGAACAAAAGTAAGAAATTCTCAAAGCACGAATCAAAGAAGAAGATGAAGGACTCTCACAAGTTTATCATGAAAGGATCATCTTCAAAAAAAAAGTAAGCATATGTGGCTACTTGGAGTGATGAGGACTCCACCGAAAATGAAGAAGCCAGCCTATGCTTGATGTCCCTCAATGAGGAGGAGGTAACTTCTAACTCATCTATTTCAAATTCATATAATTTTGATGAGTTATAAGAAGTTTATGAAAAATTGGCTTTTGAGTTCAAGACTTCATTTTCTAAAAATAAAAAGATGATTTCAAAGCTTAAAATAGAAAATGATTTGTTTTCAAAAATCAATTTTGAAATTGAAGAAAGATTAAAAGAATTTGAGCTTAAAGTTTTCGATTTACAAAACTTGCTTCAAAAGAAGGAAAAAGATCAAGTTGTTTTAGATGATCTTAAGAAACAAAAGTATTTAATTTCTAAAGAATTAGAAAAGAAAAATAATTTGAGAAAATCAAACTTTTATATGAGACAATCTAGTGCCCCTAGATTTATTGATGGAAAATGTTTTAAAAGTGTTTGGGTCCCAAAAGGACTAATCACTTCAACTAAAAAGGATAAAATTGTAAAATGGATTCCTAAGGAGACTAAAATTTGTACTACTAACATTAAAGGATTCAAAGCAATTTGGATACCAAAAATTATTTGATTGTCTTATCATAGGTGTGATGGAGGTATGAACATCAAAGTACAAGATTAAGGGGGAACTCCATACACACAAGAAGGACACTTGAAGAAGAAAAGCTTTACATCCTACCTTTGCTGAGTTGATCGATCAATAAAGTTGGCCAAGAGGGGGTGAATTGGCAATTAAAAAATTTGGTGGAAGATTTTCGGTAAAAAATTGGAAAATGAAGAACACACAATTTATAATGGTTCAAGCTTTGAAACATGCTCTACATCCACTACCTTAGCTCCCATTAAGGATTTTGAAACCAATTCACTAAGAGAATTCGATATTTTTCTCAGTTCAAGGGATAACCGTTACAATTCGAATCAATTCTTCTACCCAAGAATTGATTCAACCTCACAAGATAAAAAGATGAAAGGAAGGCAAGTTTGAAATCTCTCACAAGATAGATATTGCCCCAATTACAAACAAATTCTCCCCAAACTCAATTACAAAGAATCAAATTGAAATACAAGAGTTGAGAGTCAAGATATGTAATGAAGTGCTTTGGGAGTTGGATTTGATTGCTTGGATGTTGCTTGAGGTTCAATAGTTGTTAATGCTGCTTGAAATGCTTTATTTTATACCCTCTCATTGATTTCTAACCGTTGTGGTTGTTGGAAATGTAAATAGAGACGTTAAAGCTTCATCTTCCCACCATAAATGCACCTCTACAGCCTACGGTATCGAAACGCGGGGTACCTGTTTCGAAACAGACCACAAATAGAAAGAGACGTTGTACATTTAATAAGGGCGTATCGAACCATGCTTCGATACCTTTAGTAAACTGTGAAGGTTGGTATCGAACCATGTTTCGAAACATCTTAACCATCATTTAAAGTTTTAACTACCACCAACGGTCGACTCATTAAATGCTAAAAAAGTCGTTGGGGATTAAAGGGGTATCGATATTGGTATCGAAACATGACTCATAATTTTAAATAATTAAATCATAAATATTGGTTCGATACTTGGTTCGAAACAGATGTTGGCAGTGAGGTCCTGGTATCGAACCATGTTTCGATTCTTGTTCTTAGTCTCAAGAACAATCTTTGAAAATGTAGGTCGGATCGGTACATGTTCTAGGGGTATCGATACTCTCGCTTAAAAACACTTAGAAAAATTATTTCAATGTTCTTGGTTTGACTTGAAACATAAATTTTGACTTAAAGACTTAAAAATTTATTACAAAATAGTCCTTGAACATAATTGTTATATCAAAATCAATTTTAGTTTTACAATCTCCCCCTTTTTGATATAACAAAACTATTATAATTTTTTAAGTTTAAAATCAAAGTTTCAGGTTCAAAAAGTTTGAAATATTTGAAGACTTTGAAAAACTTTGAAAACTCCCCCTTAATAGTTGCATAGCTTTAAATTTAAAGATGGTCCCTTAAAAGAGAAACTTAAAAACAATATATTTCTCCCCCTTTTTGTTAGATCAAAATCAATATAAGGGATAATAACATGGAAGCAAGCATTAATAAAGTTCAAATAAGCCATAGCATTAATCAAATATCCAAATCCAACATAAAAGTTCAAAGCATAGAAAACCAAATACTAAAGGTGTATATTGTTCTAACATGAATGAAAATGCAACATAATGCTAAAGAAAAACATAACTAGTCATAAAAAGCCATGGCAAAGCAAAGATAAAAGCTAAGGATCACTCGTCTCCATCATCATCATCAACATCATGTCCATCATCATCCTCATCACCATCTTCCTCGTTTTCCTCGTCGTCATCTCCATCTTTATTTGAAAGATTTTGACTATGCCGAAGAGCTTCAATGGAGAGTCGCATAGAAAGGTTTTGATTCTCCAAACTCGTCAAACTCGTGTTCATGGCATCGAAACGAGATTCGAAGTGAGTGGTTAAGGAACCCACTTGTTGAAGTGAGAAAGGCCATCATATCGACGTTTGGAGCTACTTGTTGAAGCTGTTTCGGATCAATGGGAGGAGGAGGAGGTGCACCACGAACCCACTCACCATTTTGATACATGAAATGGAAACGATTAAGAGAGGTCTCACCAATGGGTTCCTTGACGGACTCCACCTTGTCATAAAAGCAATCGATCCCTAAACGCTCAAAGACTGTGCTAAGGACACATGTGTAGGGAAAGGATTTAACGAGGGGAGTGGCACGGTTCTTCACTTGCCAAACAATGTCGGAGAAGACAATTTGAACAAGGTTTGGTCGTTGAGCTTCACGAAAGCACTTCAACCAAAAACTATCCACTTGACGGATTCTAGAATACTTACCATTGGATGGACGAATCCATCAAGAGATGATAAGATGCAAGAAGCGATCATGCACGTCAAGGGACATAACTGATCCGATGAAGGTGCCAAGAGAATCTTCATCGTCAATGCCCTCATACTCAAGACCAAAAATATCTACAAAGGTATCGACATTGATCCTAAAGAGTCATCACATAAAAAAGGATTCGATGGCTACAACTTTGGTCTTGTCCTTTGAAAGAATGCAAGAGGCATTAACATAAAACAATAGGACAAGAGTGGGATAGAACTTGCCGGTATGAGTGAGGAAAGCCAAGAATTTCCAATCCCGAAGAAGGTTGAAATAGCGGAATTAGAACTTGAGTGAGTTCATAAACCGCACATCAACACAACGCTCCTTCTTGAGCGGATGGTTGCAAAAGTGTTGGAAATTGTCAATCCTTTCGTGGTTGTCCAAAATCTTTTCAAAAACCACTTGGATATCGGCTTTGGAAGCAAGAGAGGATGATGAACTACCGGCCTTGGTGCGTGAACGTTTCTTTGGTGCCATGATCTAGGGATTAAAACAATTTAAGATTAAGAACATAAAAACATGTATGCTCTATCAACCTAATTCAATCCTATTAATCAATAATTCAAGGTATTTGAGAATTTTGAAAAATTACTTGAAAAATCAGTGAAAAACAATACGATAAAATTAATTTATATTCGAATGAAAATTTTTTGATTTTGAAAATTTTTTGTAGGATTATGAAAACCCATACAATAAGCATTAATAAAATATTCAAAATCTAAATTTTAACATTCTAAAATCAAACGAAAATAGGTTTTTCGAAAAATTACCTTGAATTTGGATTAGAATGAATTTGTGGTTTTTGTAGCACCAAACTTTGATATGAACTTGGCTTTGATGTGTGGATGAAAACTCCCAAAGAAAACCGTTGATTTTGTGGTAAAAAGTGATGGATTTGAGAGGAATTTAAAGGGAATTTCGGCTAGGGTTTTGAGAGGAAAGTTGGGATATGTTTTAATTTGATTAAAATTAGGTTTTGGGTGTTTTAATAACAGTTTGACGCCTCGAGTTTCGGAACAGGTATCGAAACAGACTGTTTTGATGCCAATATCGAAACCATGGTATCGATACAAGGTTCGATACCATTTCTTCCCAAAAACTTCCCAAAAGAACAAGATGAACAGATATCGAAATAGGTAGAACTGGTTTCGATACCACTTAACTGAGCTTTGCATTTTAGGCTTCTAAAGTACTAGAAATGAGTCTCTAAAGTCCCTAGAAGCATGCAAATGATGCTATGACATGATTAAAGTGCATGAACAACTTCATACTCTCCCTAGCAACATGCATAGAAGCAACTAGATGTAAAACAACATAGGCATGATTTCAATCAAGATTCAAGCATATTTTGCATAAAAATAACACTTAAGAGGTCAAGATAGGCTAGTTAGACCTAACTTTTTCCTAAGGGTCCAAAAATACTCTTTATCCAAAGGTTTGGTAAAAACGTCCGCTAATTGGTTTAAGGTGTCAACAAACTCTAAAACAACATCATTTTTAGACACATGATCTCTAATAAAGTGATGTCTAATTTTTGTGTTTGGTTCTAGAGTGTTGAATGAGGTTCTTGGTAAGACATATGACACTAGTATTATCACATTTTAGAGGTATAGTTTCAACCTTAATATCATAATCTAAGAGTTATTGCTTCATCCAAAGGACTTGAGCACAACAACTCCCTAAGGATATGTACTCCGCTATGGTGGTAGATAAAGCTACACTATTTTGTTTCTTAGAGAACCAAGATATGAGCATACTACCTAGGAATTGACATGTTCCGGATGTACTTTTCCTATCTATCTTACAACCTCCATAACCCGCGATCGAATAAGCATGAAGACTAAAGGAAGAGTCTTTAGGATACCAAAGACCTAAACAAGGTGTGTCTCTAAGGTACCTAAAAATTCTCTTAATGGCAACTAAGTGTGATTCTCTAGGACTAGCTTGAAACCTAGCACACAAGCAAACACTAAACATGATATTCGGTCTACTTGCGGTAAGGTAAAGCAAAGAACCTATCATGGATCTATATAATTTAGAATCAACACACTTACCTCCTTCATCCTTGTCAAACTTAGTTGATGAGCTCATAGGAGTGGCTTGAGGTTTCACATTCTCCAAGCCAAACTTCTTGAGCATATCTGTTGAGATATTGATTTTGATATAATAATTGAAAAATGTTTTGGACTAATTTGAAAAGATTTCAAAAATGATTCTTATGTTCAAACAACTTGAAAATAAGTTTGAAAAGTTTTTGAGATTTTCACGAAGTGTTTGAAACGTTTTTAAAATAGTTAAAATTGAGTTTTAAATGAAAGTTTCTAAACCTCCTATAAAAGGTTTCGAAACCTCTCAGGGCAATCTCAAATATTTCTCTACTGGAATGAAAGTCTCAGAACTTTTAGCAAAAAGTTTAGAAACTTTAGCAGAAAAGTTTCGAAACCTTGGACCTGTAACGGCTATAATTTTTGAATTGCTTAAAGGTTTCAAAACCTTTGGTAAAGGTTTGGAACCAATTTTGCAAAAGTTTCGAAACCTTTGTACAGGTGAAATTTAATGCTCAACTTTATGACTTCCCAACGGCTCCAAAACATTTCCAACGGTCATAAACGGCTAGAATATGATTCCATATTATAAAAGCAAGCTTGGGACACTTGAAGATGGTTAGAGAACATATCCAAGCTTCATGATCAAAAGAAATTAGCTTTCAAGTCTTATTTCTTCATTTCTCTTGTATATAGTGTATAGAGAGTGTTTTAATTGTTTTTATTCTTTACAGTCTTTTGAGCTTAATTGTTGTAAACACCCACCTTTGTGAGGTACATTGTTTACCAACCAAATCCCTTGTAAAAGGAGAGGTTCTAGTTTAGCCTTAGACAAAAACTAGAGTTGGTTCTATCTTAGCCAAGTCCAAAAGATAGAGTTATGACGGTTACCCCTTGAACCGATAAAAAGGTTGAGTTCATTAGTGAATTGGTTGAAATCCTTAGTGGTTTTCTAAGGTAGTGGATGTAGGCGTGGCCGAACCACTCTAAAATCCTTGTGTTCTTTGTCTCAATCTTTCGATTTTAGAAAATTCAATTAAGCACCAAAAATAACCCTCTTGACGGTAATCGGTGATCGATTCGAGCTTGCGCATCAAGCCTTACAATAGCCTTGATGTATTTTGCTTGATTTGATGAAGGTGCCATCCTTCCTTTGCTTAATTTGGAGTTCCAAAAAGAATGAGAGCTCCCCCATCATGCTCATCTCGAATTCACCTTGCATTAACTTAGAAAATTCTTGACAATAACATTCATTAGTAGATCCCAAAATAATATCATCAACATAAATTTGAACTATTAATATGCCATTTTTAAACCTTTTTATAAAAAGTGTAGTGTCCACTTTCCCTTTTTCAAAGCCTTTTTCAATCAAAAAGTTTGAAAGTTTTTCATACCAAGCTCTAGGAGCTTGTTTCAAACCATATAAAGCTTTTGTTAGTTTAAAAACATGGTTTGGAAATTTTGGATCTTCAAAACCCGATGGTTGTTCAACATACACTTCTTCATTTATAAAACCATTTAGAAAAGAATTTTTGACATCCATTTGAAAAAGCTTAAAATAATGATAACATGCAAATGCAAGTAACATCCTAATGGCTTCCATTCTAGCTATGGGTGCATAAGTTTCATCGAAATTTATTCTCTCTTCTTGAGTGTAACCTTGAGCAACTAATCTAGCTTTATTTCTCACAATGTTACCATTCTCATCTAGTTTGTTTCTAAAGACCCATTTAGTTCCTATAGTAGACTTATTACTAGGCTTATCAACTAGTGTCCATACATTACTTCTCTCAAATTGATTTAACTCTTCTTGCATAGCCAATATCCAAAAATCATCATCTAAAGCTTCATTGATATTTTCAGGCTCTATGCATGAGATAAATGCAATATGGTTCATTAATCTAAGAGAAGAACGAGTAGTTACCCCCTTGGATGGATCACTCAAGATTTCACCATTTTTAACATAGTTGAACTCTCTAGGGTAGCTCACTTTCATTTCTTCAAGCTTTACATCTCCTAAAGCTTCTATTGGAGGATCTTGTGTTTCCTCGTTGGTTGGAACCCCATCCACCTTTGATGTTTGACCTTCATCAATGGTTTCAATGATTCCTAAATCATCATCATCACAAGAATCCTTCTTAGGAAGGAGGTTATCATCGAAAATCACATGTATTGATTCTTCTACAACTAAGGTTCTTTTGTTAAAAACTCGATAAGCCTTTGAAAGTTGAGAATATCCAAGAAAAATTGCTTCATCACTTTTTGCATCAAATTTACCTAAATTATCTTTTCCATTGTTTAAAACAAAACACTTGCACCCAAAAGGGCGAAAATAACTAATGTTAGGCCTTTTGGATTTTAAAATCTCACAAGAAGTCTTCTTCAAAATTGGCCTAATCATTACTCGATTTATAATGTAACAAGAAGTGTTTGTGGCTTCTACCCAAAAATACTTAGGTAAATTGTTTTCACAAAGCATGGTCCTAGACAATTCTTCTAAAGTTCTATTTTTTCTCTCAACTACCCCATTTTGTTGAGGAGTGCGAGGAGCCAAAAAATTATGGCTAATCTCATTTTCATTACAAAAATTCTCAAAACCTAAATTTTGAAATTTGGTTCCATGATCACTTCTAATATGAGAAATTCTTTGATTAAGATCATTTTGAGAAATATTTGAAAATGTGATGATTTTTTCTAAGGCTTCATCTTTGGTACTTAAAAGTAGAACCTAAGTGTATCTAGAGTAATCATCTACAATAACAAAAGCATATGATTTTCCACCCAAGCTAGTAGTTCTAATAGGTCCAAAGAGATCAATGTGAATCAATTGTAATACTCTACTAGTTGAAACATCATTAATGGAATTAAAAGAAACTCTCTTTTGTTTACCTTTAGCACATGCATCACAAGTCTTATCTAAAGATAACTTGAGCTCAGGTAAAATTCTAACTAGATTTTGGGGAACTAATTTCTCTAAAACACTTATGCTAACATGTCCTAGTTTCTTATGGAATAACCATGCATCATTTTCATCACTAGCTACCAAGCATGCATGAGATAGGTTAATGTCATCTAGATGCACCATATAGATATTTCCTATGCGATGACCTATGAGCATTGTTTTATTAGATTCTATGTATATTATTTTGCAACCACATTTATCAAAAGACACATAGAACCCTTTATCACAAAGTTGACTAATGCTCAACAAATTATGCTTAAGACCATTAACAAGTAAGACATTTTCAATGAGAATAGAGGAGTGATTACCAATAGAGCCAATACCCTTAATTTATCTTTTGGAGTTGCCACCGAAAGTCACTACTCCTCCACTTTTGAGCTCTAACTCCTTAAATCGCCCCTTGTCTCCGGTCATATGCCTTGAGCATTCACTATCAAGGTACCACATATTTTGACTTGAAGCTTTGGCCTTGAAGCAATGCTCAACCTACAAACAAAGATTTAGTTTTTGATTTTTGGTACCCAAATCATTTTGGGTCCATGAGAGTTAGTTCCTAAAAGCTTGGTTCCCTTAGGAATCCAAGATGCAATGGCATGAATATTATTAGAAGCAACAAGTTCCTTGGGAACCCATACACTCCTAATTCTTATATGTCTAGCATGTCTTTGAAAATTTCTTTGTTTGTGGTTTTGAGAAGTCTTTTTCACATGGTTGGTTTTTGAAGAACTTCTTTTTTTCAAAATTTGGGCATCTAACCACTTTGATTTGATCTTTGAGCTCATTCATCACTTTGTGGTGATTCTCACTCAAGCTTGAAATTAGGTTGTTTAAATCCATATTTTCTTTTTAAAAGAATTTTAAATCGTCATTTAAAACAACCTTTTCTTCATAATCCAAAATTGTTTTTGTCAAAGAATCATTTTTCTTTTCTAAATCGGAAATGGTTTTCTTGCTTTTCAAAATTGATTCTTTGAACTTTAAAACCAACTCATCATAAGTATCTTACCATTAATCATAAGCATCATATAATTCATCATATGTAAGATTATTGCAAGAGGGTTCAAGGATTACCTTGGGCTCATCAAGAGCCATGAAACATAGGTTGGCCACTTCATTGTCCTCATCGGATGATGACTCCTCATCACTTCATGCGGAAACATGAGCCTTTTGCTTCTTCTTCTTCTCAAAACCTTTCATTTTGTATTGTGGGCAATCGGTCCTAATGTGATCGGGCTTCTTGCATTCATAGCAAATGATTTGATCATTCTCATCTTCTTTCCCCTTTGATTTAAATTCCTTCTTTCTTTGGAATCTCCTATTCTGGTTTGCCCTCATGAGCCTAGTGAATCGTTTGGCTACCATAGCCAACTCTTCAAGCTCATCCTCTTCACTAGTGTCTACTTCCTCTTGTGAAGCTTTAAGTTCAATCCCTTGCTTCTTCTTTTCAACTTCTCTCTTTTCATGCTTCACCTCTTCCTTCTTTTTCTCTTCTTTTCTTTCTTTCTTCATGATCTCGTGGATGAGAAGAGATCCCACAAGAGCATCAAGCTTGAGAGTCTTGAGGTCCTTGGCTTCAATAATGTTCGTTCTCTTGCTATCCCAAGACTCGGGAAGAGAGTAGATAAGCTTCCTCACGAGTTTCTCCTCCGGTATGACTTCACCAAAGCCTTTGAGAACATTTATTATAACCGAGAATCGATCAAACATTTTGGTGATGTCTTCATCCGGCTCCATCTTGAAGTTCTCATAATTTAGATTGAGAAGACCTATCTTTGTCTCCTTGACGTCATTGGTGCCCTCGTATGTTGTCTCCAAAGAGTTTCATACTTCTTTGGCACTTGTGCAAGATGACATCTTGGAGTAGATGTCGGGACCAAAAGCACAAAAGAGAATGGGTAAGGCTTTATCGTTTCTGGACATCCTTCTTCTCTCCTCATCGGCCATCTCCTTCCTCTTCTTTGGTACTTGTCTATCTCCTTCTAAATTCATTGGAATTAAGGTATCATCTTCAATTATATCCCAAAAGACATAATCATTGGAGTTGATGAACAATCTCATTTGATTCTTCCAGTAAGGGTAGTTGTCACCATTGAAGAAGGGTGACTTTGTGATGGAGTGAGACTCGTTCCAACTTCCGGAAGTGGAGGTCATTTGATTTGTCTTGAGGAATTGATCAACTATCTTTGGATCTTCTTCGGTGGATGTTAATCCCTTCAAAGATCTAGCTCTGATACCAATTTTTGAGTTGATCGATCAATAAAGTTGGCCAAAAGGGGGTGAATTGGCAATTAAAAAAATTGGAAAATGAAGAACACACAATTTATAGTGGTTCAAGCTTTGAAACAAGCTCTACATCCATTACCTTAGCTCCCACTAAGGATTTTGAAACCAATCCACTAAGAGAATTCGACCTTTTTCTCGGTTCAATCGATAATCGTTACAATTCGAATCAATTTTTCTACCTAAGAATTGATTCAACCTCACAGGATAAAAAGATGAAAGGAAGGCAAATTTGAAATCTCTCATAAGATAGATATTGCCCCAATTACAAACAAACTCTCCTCAAACTCAATTACAAAGAATCAAATTGAAATACAAAAGTTGGGAGTCAAGATATGCAATGAAGTACTTTGGGAGTTGGATTTGATTGCTTGGATGTTGCTTGAGGTTTAATAGTTGTTAATGTTGCTTGAAATGCTTCATTTTATTCCCTCTCATTGATTTCTAACCATTTTGGTTATTGGGAATGTAAATAGAGATGTTAGAGCTTCATCTTCCCACCATAAATGCACCTCTACAGCCTACGGTATCGAAACGCGGGGTACCTGTTTCGAAACATACCATAAATAGAAAAAAAACGTTGCACATTTAATAAGGGTGTATCGAACCATGCTTCGATACCTTCAGTAAACTGTGAAGGTTGGTATCGAACCATGTTTCGAAACATCTTAACCATCATTTAAAGTTTTAACCACCACCAACGGTTGACTCATTAAATGCTAAAAAAGTCGTTGAGGATTAAAAGGGTATCGATACTGGTATCAAAACACGACTCATAATTTTAAATAATTTTAAAATAATTAAATCATAAATATTGGTTCGATACTTGGTTCAAAACAGATTTTGGCAATGAGGTCCGGGTATCGAATCATGTTTCAATACTTGTTCTTAGTCTCAAGAACAATCTTTGAAAATGCATGTCGGTACCAATACCTGTTCTAGGGGTATCAATACTCTCGCCTAAAAACACTTAGAAAAATTATTTCAATGTTCTTGGTTTGACTTGAAACATAAAGTTTGACTTAGGGACTTAAAAATTAATTACAAAATAGTCCTTAACATAATTGTTATATCAAAATCAATTTTAGTTTTACAACCTTTAATTCAAGTGTGATAAAATTTCTAGTTGTTTTTTTCCTTTCATTTGCTTATTTCTTATTTCAACTAGATTATCATATATGTTGGACTAACACCTTAGTGATGCCTTGAGTAAGGGGAAGCCTTTTGTTCTTATAAACAAACTTTTGATATTTGATTTTAAAACAATTGACATTTTAAAACTCTCATATGTTATTAGCTTTAAAGAGTTTCAAATTTGTTTTGAACCATTTTTGATATAACAAAAATGGGAGAATGTTGTGAAAAATTGATTGTTCAAATATTTTATTAAGGGGGAGCTTTAATGTTTTCGAATCATTATTCTCTGATCAAACTTTATTTCACAAAGGGGGAGCAATCTCACAAACAATTTTTCAAGTTGGTTTTATTATATCAAAAAGGGGAAGATTGTAGAACTAGTATTTTGATATAATAATTGAAAAATAGTTTTGAACTAAATTGAAAATATTTCAAAAATGATTTTATGTCCAAACAACTTGAAAATAAGTTTGAGACATTTTCAAGGACTTGTTAATGTGTTTTAAATGTTTTAAAGAAGCCAAAGAACACAAAATGTTCCAAGCGTTTCTATACGCCCCCTAAGGCATTTCGATACGCTTTTGTCTCTGGATAGAATGGTTTCGATACGTGTTTCGGTACAACTTCAACGGTCATTTGAAAACCCCCAACGGTTAAGAGTAGTACCGAAACGGCTAAGGCCTATTTCGATACAATGAGCTAAGGTTTTCGATACACCTTATAGGTGTTTCGATACCGATTCTTAAATGCATGTTCAACGGCTATTTCCCAAAGCAGCTGTATCGAAACAACTTCCACGTGTTTCGATACCAATCATACCAGAAGTAGAAATAAACCTCGAAATCAGCTCCAAACGGCTCCAAATCAATCCCAACGGTCACCAACGGCTAGAAGCTCATTTGGGATGATAAAAGCAAGCCTCAAGCATCAAGAGAAGACTAATGCTTACATTGTAACAACATTATGATTCAAGAAATGTCTTAGTGCATAATTCTCATCTTTTGGGTGGACAAAACTTGTGAGCTTAATGTTTATGTATGCTCAAGTGTCTTAGGATTGGGTGAGAGCTTAGTTGCAAACAATTAGCCTTGTTAGAAGGATTATCAAAGTTTGCTTAAGTTTATCTCTTGTTTGAGAGGATTCCCAAAGTTCAGGTTGTGAACTTTGGATGCTTGATTCGAGTTTGAATCTAGGTTTGTAAGGTTAGCCCTTTGCCCTCAAAAGGAAGAGATTCTTAGTGAATTTGGGAAATCCTTAATGGGAAGCTAAGGTAGTGGATGTAGGTGCTTGTTCAAAGGTCGAATCACTCTAAAATCCTTGTATTCAATTCTTATCTTTTTGCTTCCACAACAAACACTCAAATTAAGTGTTCTCCATCAATTTGACAAGCTTAATCAGTTATTCATCGAGCACCTTCAAGCTTAACACAAACCATAGTAACGCTATGTCAATAATGATTGATTTGTGAAAATTAAATCAAATTAAATTTTTATGTATACAATTACAATTACAATTAAAAAATTAGCTTCTTCACATTACATAATTATCGGGTAAATAATTAATTTTAACATTAAGCTTTCATAAATTACTTAAATATTGGCCGTATAGTATTTTCTTTATGTCCTTGTAGCGTAAATATATAAAAAGTGACTCTATCACGTCGAATAACGTTAAATATTACTATTGTAAAATATTAATAAATTAATTAATAAAGATTAAAAATTCGAAAGACTCAATATACAATTAATAATTAATAAAAAATAATTTATTTTTAAATTTATCTTTTCAATTTCAAATATTTATATTTTACTCTCTAATATTAAATCTTAATTTTATCTTTAATCGTACTTAAAATGCGATAAAGTTGTTTGTGAAGTTTTAAAATGTGTTTAATTACAATTATCTCTATTTAATTATCTCTATTACTTCTGAATTAATAACAAATATATTAGAGCCAGTATTGTTAGAGATGTTCATAGTAGGTTAATCGTACCGTTATCCACATCTTAACGGTTAACCACTTCTTAATGGTTAGATTATGGTTAAAAGAATTTAATAACCGCTATAACGGTTTATCGTACCGTTTTGTTAACCGTTATTGAATTTTGTTAACCGTTATAGCGGTTATTAAATTTAATATCCACATCTACACAGCCGGTTAACCGTTATAGCGGTTATTAAATTTTGTTAACCATAATCTAACCATTAAGAAGCGATTAACCATCATGGTTAACCGTTAAGATGTAATTAATTGAAAGTTCGATTATAGGTTAACATATAACCTATCATAATTTTTTCTCACATGTTTACTATTTTTTAGAGAATAATTTTATTATCTTTTTGATAAATAGTATATTAAAATATTCATAAAAATATTTACATAAATATATTACCGGATAACTTAAAAAATATTTACCTACTATAAAGTTTTAACATAAGATAAAACACACAAGCTTCGTGTTATTTTAGTTTAAAGTTTAGAAAGTTTACAACACATAATATTGTAATAATACACCATTAAAGTTTTAAAGACAATTATTTAACTAACATATAATAATCAAAATTCAAGACATAAAAACTTTTATCTAAGTAACGGGTGCCCAAAACTCTTGGTAGTGAAAAAAATGGCTCATGTCCCGACCCGGATTTTTAAGGTACCCAAATATCTTGATAGTCGAAAATTCGGGTAATCGGGTACCTGCATGTTAATGATTTTTTATATAAATTTTAAATTTAATCCTAAAAATATATATACAAATTTAAAAGTTTGAATCATATAATCTAAAATCCAAATATAAAATTTTAAAACTCTAGTTACATAATCTAAACATAAAATTTAAGAACTAAATTGCACAATCTAATTCGAAACAAAAAATAAGGCGTAAAGTAAGTTTTTTTATAATTTTTTAATATTTTTAATTAATTTAATTTATTTTAATGTATAAAAATTAATGATTTAAATAGTAAAGAATATTTAGGTGATTTTATCTTGGTTAATGCATATACAAAAATAGTGCATATATAATTATAAACGAGTAAAGTTTAAATTTTTTCAACTCAAAAAAAATAAATTTATTGTTTTATAACCATTCTATTTTTTTGTAATGAATTTCTAAAAAAAATTGAAAATAAAGTTTGAGGGATAAAATTAAGAATTAAATTGTTTGATATGAGAATATAATAAATATAAAGGTATTTTATTTAAATAATAATTATATTTAAAATAAAATAAATTTAAAAAAAAAAGAATCAAATACCCGGAAATTTTCAATATTGTGACTCGGGTCCAATCCGAACTAATAAAAATCGAGTAAAATATTCAATAATTTATGTTCGGATAATTGAGTCAAGTAAACCAAATCAAGTATTTTTAAATACCTCTAACGAAAATTATTTATTTGCAAACTAATAGCAAATGTGTTCGAGTGAGTGTCGTCGAAAAGTGTTAAAGCTTGTTTTGAATGGTTAGGGTTCTAATCCAATGCTCAACAACTAATGTTTTATGATTTCAACTAAACAAATGATAACACGTGTCATAATTTACTAATTAAAATAGAGTGATAATAATTGGGTGATCAAGGGTCGTAATTTACTAATTAAAATAGAGTATTTTAAAATTTAATGACTAATTTAAAATTATAGTCATAATGTGAAGACC
The DNA here is from genome assembly GCA_035048815.1 of Abelmoschus esculentus. Classification (NCBI taxonomy): domain Eukaryota; kingdom Viridiplantae; phylum Streptophyta; class Magnoliopsida; order Malvales; family Malvaceae; genus Abelmoschus; species Abelmoschus esculentus. The sequence continues at coordinate 589,425 of JAUCBN010000002.1, forward strand.
ACATAAATAATTAACTTGATAGAACTATTGTATTAAAGGTAATACAAATTTAGTTTTTTTTGTCCAACTAATTCACGTGGCAGTCCCTCAATGGTCAGAAAATAAAGTTACATAACTGTGTTTCTTCATTGCTGAATTGGTGTATTTGAGGATGATCTCAGCACTATAGTTTCATCTACTTCATAAATTTTATTCGAGATTCAAAATTGAATTGATTTATTTGAATTGAAATCTGAAATTAATTCGAATATGATAATTTAATTTTGATCCAAAACCCGATCTGAGTTCTAGTTGAATAAAAAATGAACTCATAAACGATTTTCAATCAACCGAATGAACTCGAACCGGTTTTCGCTCGAGCTAAAGACAATCCAAAATAAAAGATATATATATTAAAATAAAGAAAGATAAATAAGATGTGAATTGCCACACAATTCACCAAAAACTAAATATGCATACTATATAGAGTAATATATAGGACGTAAAAACCTAAGTCGACCTAGAAATCTAACTATAACCGATCGATCTCTTTCTAATCCGATTTAAAATTAATTAAATCAATATTAACCGAACTGAAACTCAATTGAATCGAAAATTAATCGACTTGACACATACCAGAACCGAAATCAACATAGACCTAAACTAAAACAAAAAATGTGAATTAGAACTGAACCATTCTAAACTAAATTTAAACTATTTGTAATCAAAACTAAAATGATCCTAACTGAAATGAATCAAACTGAATCTGAACTGAATAACTTATTTGCCACCTCTAATCGTATAATAATATTATCCCTGGTCAATCCTATAAATATATTAAGAGAAAGTCTATTAGACATTAATGTCATTTAGTAATACTAATAATAATAATAATTAAGACAACAAATGTTGGGTATAATTAAGGATGGGCACGAAACCCGAACTCGATAGATTTCGAACCGATCCGATCGGTTATATTTTTTTCTAGAATATTCGTGTTTGGGTCAGGTCGGGTTTTTTCAAGGATGATATCGGGTCAGGTCAGTTTCGGGTCAAAAAAATTCGACCTAACTCGATCCGGGACTAATAGTATAATTTTTTCATATATATTTTAGGGATATTTGCAAAATGATCCTCTTAATATATATTTTATACAATTAAGTCACTAAATTTAATTTTTTTACAATTAGGTCACTAAAATTTTATTTTTTACAATTAGATCCCTAAATCTTATTTTATTTATAATTAAGTCCCTAAAATTTAAAATTTTTAAATGATTTGGGTCGGGTCGGATTTTAAAGCTTAAATTGGATCGGATTTTTTTTCACCCTAAAATCGGGTCGGATCGGGTAGAGGGTATGATTTTTCGGGTTGAGTGCGGGTGGATCGAAAATCCGACCCGACCTGACCCGTGCCCTTCTTAAGGTATAATGACAAGACATTATTTTTCCGAGAAGAGAATTCACGTTCAAACTTTAAAAAGATATTATTAAGAGAGAAAGTCACAGATTTCAAATATGAATCTCTATAAAGATCAAAAATTAAGAAAGAAAAAAAATCATTTAGAAAGATTGAACCGATATTTTTTTGAAAAGAAAACGACAGAAGATATTAATAAAAAGAGAAAAAAATAAAAAAAATGAACCAAAAAGCATTTTTTGTCTGGATGAGATGAGTAATTTCCACCCATTAAGCTAGTATATCATAATATACCTTTGTTGTTTCATCTTGGGCCTGATTTCTATTCGAACCAAATATAAGTTTTCTAGTGCGTTGAGATGTATAAATTTTAATGAGTAAATTGATCATTTTAAAATTTTAATGATCAAAATAAACAAAAAATAAAATAAATTATTAATATAAAGTATGAATCGTGATTCAATATTATATTAATATGATATTTTTTTATAATTTACTCTTAAAAAATTAATATGACTTTCATAGAATAAATCAACAAACATTTATTTTTTTAAAAAAATTAAATGTTTTTTTAATAAATTAAATATGAGCCTTAAATTATTTATATATGTACATTCATATTATGTGTTCATGAACCAGTCAAGGTTGGGAATTTTGACTTATAATTGTGAACAAGAGATTGAGTCAAACTCCATAAATTCGACAATAAAAATTGAGCTATTGTCAATAAATTTATTGTAGTGCAGTTGGCAAGGGAATTTGTTTTTTTCTTAAATTATTTATATGTAAATTCATATTATATGAGTCGTGGTTCGATATTAAATTAATATAAAAATAAAATTTTTATCGATAAATTTTGATTAGAATATTAAATTAATTTATAGTGAAAGAAATAGTTATATAAGATTTATTGATTGACTTATTGATTAAAGATGTTTATATTATTTTATCTTGTATAAGTTTAAATATTATTATTTACCTCGGAAATATAACATTTCTTTATATAATAAAAACGATTGAATTTTTTGGATTTTAATCTAATCCATCAAATCAATCGATTTAATTTGAATCCGACACCACTCCAGGAAAATAATCCTTGATGGGACCTTGACAATTAGATCGGATAATCTTTTACAAAAAATTTTAATTGCTCTTTCAGTCTTTAGGACTTCGCTTGGTGAGATGGGTCTCCCAGTAAGAATTTTCTGTATATGCAACATTTCAAAACCAAAACCTATTAAAACGAAACTAAATTGTTTACCACTTAAACTAATCTTTATCATAATCTTTTATAAAATTTTAACGCATGTGTCACGGGATCATTATCCTCTTCCTAAAAGACATGTTTAATAGGATATGCAGCTTCACCGTTTATATATCTTAAGATCTCTCTTTTCCTTTCCGATATAAGATTAATATTGTTTATGTTTTTTTTAAACGTCACACATGCCTAATACAATTAAATGTAATAAATTTCAAATATTAATTAATTATTTTTCTAATAAACTTTCTCAAATTTACACCGGTTGAATTTTTCCAAATAAAATTATTAAATGTGAATTTTGGTGTACATAATCTCGATCTAAAATATAAATATTCTATCCTTATTTAATTTTAATATATTTTATTTTTTATTTGATTTGACATAATTAAAATCATAATTTAACCTTAATATTTTACTAAAAAATCTAAATAAACTCAATCTGACTTAAAATAAAATTAATAAAAATATTAAATATTATATGAAAATATAATAAGTATATATAAAAAATATCTTTTCGGATCGTTAAAAAATTTACACCTTAAAACTAACTTGGCCCAATTTAAACCTGATTTTTTAATAAATATATTGATAAGGTCAAATCAAATCATATTTATATATAATAAATATACCGAATCATGATTGAGTCAGATCATATTTGTCACGACCCGGATTCGGATCTGAGTTTCGGGTTAACCCGGGGTGTTGGGCTTCGGTTTTGGGCCCGGATTTGAGTGCTGGGCCTTAGGCTTTTAGGCTTGTTTGAGTTGTTGGGCTTGTAGGTTGTTGGGTTGAGGGTAATTTGATAATCACCAAATTGAGATGAAAAGAGAGAGGTTTGGGGGTTTAATTTTCTGCAGAGGAATGACCTTATTCCTTTCTCTCTTCACTCTCCATCTTTCCCCACCTTAGAAGCAAGAAAAGTGAAAGGTAAAAGGCTTGATCTTTAGGAGTTTTGTTTAGAATCTCGTTTTTATGTTGGAGAGGATGTTGTAGGGCTGCAAAGGATCTATTAAAAGAGGTAAGGAAGTGTTTGTTTGGAGAAGGATGAAGGTTTAAGAGAGGTTTAAGGTTGAGTTCGGGATTGGGTTTTTAGGAAGCTTAAATCCCATCCTTTTGATGTTTTTAAGCTGTAGAATTCATCCCAAAACCGTTCTAAATCGTTGTGTATCTTTCCCTTTGTAGAGAAACAAGTGGGAGAGCCATCTTCAAGCCTTGGAAAGGAGAAAGTTTGAGGTTGAGCTTGGAGCTCAGGTTTGGTGCTTTTGTTGTTGTTTGCTTAAGGTTGGTTCTCTTCCAACTCATAATCATCATGCATATCATGTTTTAAGTTTAAATGCATGTTGCTGATTGGTTTGAAATGTTGGTAGCTTAAGGATGGTCATTAATGGTGGATTATGGTATTGTTGATGAACCTTTTTGAAAATGATGTAAACTTAATTAGGATCATTCCCTTAAGGTTTAGGATCAGTTTGGTATTAAATGGATCGAGTTTGTATAGGTTTCTAAATGTTCAAACTACAGAAACTGCACTTATCGTGCAGGGGGTATCGATACCGGTGGCCCGTGTATCGATACCCCTGAAAGAATTTAGGCTACAAGAATAGGGGTATCGAACCATGGTTCGATACCGAGCTGTCCAGTAGCATAATGGCATCGATGTCAGTATCAGAATAGGAGGTCTTCCTCTGTTGACTTTTGAAAAGGTCAAAGAGGTTCGATACTAGTATCGATACTGGTGTTTCGATACTCCAAGTAGGGGTATCGATACCCCAAGGCAATTTTAGCCCAAGTCCTTGTGGAAAAAAATGGTAAAGTCTCACAATGCTATTTTAGATGTCCCAAAGACTTGTATAAACCTTAAAATGAATATTACACCGAGAATTAGACACCTAGACCCGTTAAAGAGATAATTGAATAATAATTGGAGTCTAGTGGTGTAAACCGGTATTTGGAACCGTTAAGGGTTCGTGTGACCTATTCGAGTCACGTGGCTTACTAGGAACCTTGCTTAGTGCTGACGGGTTGCCTAGAGTATATATTATATAATTATGAGATAATCTGGTAACCTTGCTTAGTGCTGATGGGTTACTAAAGTAAATATTATATGAGATGTAAAACTGATAACCTTGCTTAGTGTTGATTCTAGTTTCTTTTGATCACTTCGTACATCATTCATATCAGATCTTTTAATCAAGAACCGCGTGCTGGAGCATCTAAATCAAAGACTCCTAACACAAGAACATGGAGTATTTTTCTCGAAGAAACAACAAAAGAAAAAAGAATAGGGCATCACATCCAAGATCCAAGCTAGTGCTTTACTACGTTTGTTCACCAGCTTGAGGGGGAGTGTTAGTTATCCAATAAGTGTTAGAGCTTGAGGAGAAGTCTAAGTTAACGAGGAATGCTAGAGTTTTCATTTAAAATTTAATTAGAATTTATTCCTAATTAGTAGTTTAGATTTATTAGAAGTTTTTTTAAATTAGGAATAAATATTATTTAAATTAGAGATAAAGTATAATTTTAGTTATATTAAAACTCTATTTTAGCCTATTTAAAGGCTTATTCTGTAATAATTTGATATGGAATAATAAGAAGAAGAAGAAAATACAGAGAAACACATTGTTCTCTCTGGAAAATATATTTGTCGCGTGTCAAAAATGCGCGTTTAGTGCAAGCGGACACATCGCAAGTAATAAGTGATAAGTATGTTATTGAGTTATCGTCTCCTCAGGGACTGGTATACTTAATATGCTTCCTTTATCTTCTTGATCTGTAGAAAGATAAAAACACAAGTGAGTTGGTGTGATTTATTTAAACTAAAATAATTGAATAAAAATAAAGAGTCGAAATATTAGAGAGAGAGATGGGCCATGATCCAGTTGTATTGTATTGTGGACTTGATTGACTTGTCTTTATCCAATGCAATCGCATATCCCTGCCTCGGTAGCACTGCAGTTTACTGCCTGGGCAGCGCTAACACTGTCTGCCGAGGCAATCCCTTGCTCGTGGGCAGACTTTACCAAAGTCCGGCAAAGTGTCCTTGAATGACTCCGCTTATCCCTAAGTCAGAGTGCTGTTGATGACTAGTCCTTGATGATACCTCTCGGCGTGAACCAATTATACTCACCAACCAATCTCACACTTCTTTTAGCCGCTGAAACTCTTAACCTATCCCTAGGCCGAGTTAGTATTTCGCGATTGAAACACCGTACTTACCCCTTTCGTGAATCTAACTCTCCCGAGCTTAGATAAATGGATTACTCACAAACTTCCCTCCCGGGCTTGAATGCAAGAACAAGGAATAACAAAGGATAAGCAAACCTTGATAATCTTTATTGCATTGAATAAAAGAAAAATTACAATCTTCTCTCACAAATACTTCACAACCTTCACCTAAACCCTATGAAGGTTTTAGAACATGATGGAGAGGAAGGAAACAAGAGTAGAAGTCGGCTCTCCCTAGGTATTTCGATCTATGATACATTGAGTGGCTAGGTCTTTATATAGGCTAGACCTAGGGCAAACCTTTCCTAAGTAGAATACAACTTGGAGTAGGGAACAAGTCAAGTACATAATAATATTATATTTCCAAGTTTGAATTCGGCTAAGGGGGCTTTCCCGCGTGGTCTTCCTTTGGGCTTTTCCTTGTGCTAGCCAGCTCTGATTTTTGGGCTTCAAGTCCAAACACGTTCCTTAGATTTTTGTCTTTCCATCGCCTATCACTTTGCTTCTTGTCTTCCTGCTGCTGCCTCGGCATCAGGTCTTGCCTCGGCCTTGTCTCTGCCGCGGCAATGGTTTTCCTGCACAGATATGAAAACGCAGTAAAACATGCCTTTTTCTATAAATATTATCTATTTAAGTATAACTTCTAAATATATCACATTAAGCACATGCATTGGTTCAAGTGGGTGAATATTTGGTGATAAATGCCGATAAAAGGAGTAGAAAGTGATAGTGTGTTAAGCACTTATCACACCCCCAAACTCGAACTATTGCTTGTCCTCAAGCAATGCAAACCATCAATTTGCCGAACTCTACTCTCTCTTGGTCTTACACGTCCATCTATTCTCCCCACCATAGCTAGGCCTATCTTTAAGCCTAGAAACAAACTATAGGATGTGAGTGTGTGTGTGTTTGTGGACAAGTTGATTAAAGGCTTTCTTAGATAAACTCTAAGTTCAAGACAAATAGACATTGGTTGAGTCTTCTCTTCTTTTTCCAAACCCCAAATCTTGAGCCGATTTCGGGCACCTCAAAGACTTGTGTTTTTCTTTTTACTAAAAACCTTTATGTCTTTTCTTTTTGATATTCCTTAATACATACTAGAGCCAATTTCGGGCACCTCTAGTATGAAGAAGAGATTTTCTAGAGCTGGTGGTAGGCACCTTTATCACTGAGTTCATTAAAAGAATTCCTATAATCCAACTAGTCCCAAAAGTGTGTAAAGTTCTTCCTATAGTAAGCTTCTAAGTTTTCATCCTTAAGCATCCTAAGGTTAAGCCCTCTTGACAGAACCTAAACATGGTAAGGAGAAAGATTTCTATAGCCTTAAAGAATAAACTAAGGCAATACTGATGATGAGCAGTGCAGGAGTGTATGCAGTTAATTCAAGTAAGGCGGGGAGCATAAAAATTAAAAAAAATCACTGGAATACTCACTTTTTGGCAAGGCCGCGGCAGTAGATTGCTGCCTTGGCAGTAAATCTGCACCCCCAAACTCAAACCAAGCATTGTCCTTAATGCTTTATATTTGGAAGGAATAAACGGCAAAATAGAATAGGAATTATATGCAGCAAGGAAAAATAGTAAAAGCAATGAATAGTGAATAAAGGACAAAGAATTTTAGAGCGACTCCGAAGAGCTGCTCGTAACAATTTTCTTCCGTTGCCTAGATGCCATGTGCTTTGTCCTTGGGGAGGGAGATGGTTGCGCCTTTGCTTGTCTCGGCGGCTGGACTCGAGTGGGTGGGGTTCTATGCATTGGGGCTTCTACTTCTTCTCCTTCTTCAACATCCGCCATCTCTTCGGTTATCATCACGTCCGTTCCTCCTCCCATCGTAGTTGCTCCTCCGGTGTGGTGTGTGCTTGGGCCGGCGACAGTAGAGCCTTGGTGTACATAAGCATCTATCTCGGCGGATAGACTGCCCATGATAATTGGCGATCTTGGTGGAGTGCTGAAAACGGCTCTCCGCTTGGATGGCCTTCGGTTGACAGACGAGGCCGCGGCAGAATCTGCTGCCCTAGATGGTCCAGCAGCCTGGTATTGGGGATGAGGGTCCGGATGGAAGAACGATCGCGGTCCTCCTGGGGCTGGTGTAGTCTCGGTGTAGGGTGCGGCAGTAACGAATATATTGCTTGGGAACTCCGGGAATTGTACGCCTTGGTCCGGGAAGACGTGCAACATCATCTGTGTGAGAGTGCCATTGAAGTCCCGCTGGTACTCCATGTACCGTTGTTGTCGAAGATCCATCGCGGTCATTCGCTGCAAGAGTTCTTGATACAGGTCTGCTGCGGCAGAGGTGTGGGCAGTACCAGGCATATCTGCCGTGTACTGGGCCCCGGCAGCAGTATCGGCAGTGAACTGCTGCGGTGTTGCCTGGACAGGTTCTGCTTGTGTTATCTACATGACTTTGTGGTAGAATTCCCTGGTCCATCCTCTTCTTGGGGGTGTGTATTCATCCGTTTCTTCAATAGGCACACCTGCGGAAACACATAAACCCGTAATCAAGCAAGGGAAATACAATGGTCCTCGATCTTTCTTACCGCACTCGTGAATTTCACGTAGGATAATTTCTCCAATGTTGATGGTCCTTTTGTTGATGATGGATTGGATAAGCACCAATCTCTTGCGATCCACCGTGTTGTTGTGTGATGTTGGGATGAGGCGTCGTTTGACGAAGATGTTCCACATCTTGGCCTCCATCTTCAAGTTTTGTCTTGTCATGGATCCTCGATGGGTACCGATTTCCCATGGAGTGTTCGCGTAACAAAGATCGTCTTTGATAAGTTTATAGTCCTCGGCAGTGATATCTTCCAAGAAGTCAGCATGGAGATCACTGTCCGGGGTGAGGCCGTAGAAGTTGTTGATCGTATCGGCATCAAGCTATACAGGCCTGCCGCGGCAGTGAACAAAGAGGGAGTCTTTGCTGGGCCCATGAGCGTAGAACTCCCGTACGATTGTGGCGTTTTCCTGGGCAGGTTGCAAACAGAATATTTCCCAATTCTGGTATTTTATTATGTTGAACAAGTAGTGTTCAATGCCGTAATTCTCTTCATCCGCGTGCTGGAACCCTTGTTCTTCGCACAGTTGCCTTGCGATGAAAGATCGATTGAATCGTTCTTCAACGTTGGCTGGGGCGAATCTTCTGTAAGTTGCCATCAAGAAAAAGAAAATTGAGTTCTTGGAGGTTTTCTTGAAGAGAATCCGGAGATTGAAAAGGGATTAGTAGGCAGAGAGTAATTGAGAGAGTGATTGTTAAGAATACTAAAGAAAGTAAGAAAGTAAGAGTGAATAGTTCAAGAGGAAAGAGTTTCTTATATAGGCCTCGGCCTTGTGACCGTTGAGATCACTAGCCGTTGTAACCGTTTCCTTCTTCTGCCGCGACAGGAATCTCGGTAGACTAGCCGTTACACTTTTCTGCCCGTTGGGACTGCTGCGGCTCTGACACTGTTGTATTGCCTCGGCAGAGTTCCTGCTGTGAACTATTTTTCCCTTATCTTTACTTTTTATTCTTGAATAAAAAATTAAACACACAAAAGAAAAATACTGACAACGAAAATAATTAAAAAAATAAACTACTAACCCTAATATAATAAAGAAGAGAAAAAAGGAGAGGTTAGGTTACTGGTGGAGAGCATGTGAATGCATCTCCCAAAATTATTTTCTCCCTTAGGCCCAAATTATGTATCGGTTGTGGGCCGCTCCTTAGTGCTGTCTATCCATCCGTCTTGGGCTTGATTTTCTTGCCGAATATCCTGCCGAGCAGACTGCCCAGGCAGGATATCTTATTGTCTATTATGTGGATGGCCTTACATTCCTCTGGATCGTTATACCTTTTTAAGTTGTGGAATGCATTGAGTTTGACTTGTTGGTCATTGACTCGCATAGTCAACTCTCCTTTTTCCACGTCAATCAATGTACGTCCAGTTGCTAAGAAGGGTTTCCCAAGGATAATCGGTGTGTTGTCATCTGCTTCACAATCAAGGACAAGGAAGTCGGCAGGAAAAATAAACTTGTCAACTCTTACCAGTATGTCCTCGATTTTGCCTTCAGGTTGCACATAGGATCTATCCGCGAGTTGGAGCATTACTGTTGTAAGCTTCGGCCTTCCAATTCCAAGCTTTTGGAAGACTGATTTAGGCATGAGGTTTATACTTGCTCCAAGGTCGCATATGGCCTTTCCTTCATAACTCTTTCCTATCGCACAAGGTATAGTGAAACAACCAGGATCTTTTAACTTTGGTGGCATGCGGTTATGCAGTATTGCCATGTATCCCTCGGTGGCAGCCACTGTCTCAAACTCACCCATTCGTTTTCTCTTTGATACCATATCTTTTAAGAACTTGGCATAGTTGGGCATTTGTTCAATGGCCTCAACGAATGGTATGTTGATGTGGACTTGCTTCAAGATATCGAGGAACTTCTTGAATTGTTGATCCTGTTTTTGTTTTTTTAACCTTTGCGGGAAAGGTGGTGGTGGTCTCATCTCGTCCAGGGTTTCTTTAGTTTGGAATCGTATACCTGGCACCACTGGAATTTTTGCTGCCTTGGCAGACTGCTCAGGTGCTGCAGTGCTTGCTGCCGGGGCAGTGTTATCAGTCTCGGTTTGCTCAGCCTCTTCTCTTGGTTGATCCGCTGGTTGGGTTCGGTTCTCTGGGATCCTCTCTTTCAACTGTAGACCACTCCTAGTAGTGATTGCCTTGCACTGTTCATGGCTTAGTACCTTAGCAACCTCAGTATTGCTAGGTAGGCCTCCTTGTGGTCTAGTGTTTATACATTGAGCAAACTGCCCAACCTGAGTTTCCAGAGTTTTTATGGTCGCTTCTTGATTTTGTAGGCTCATCTCAGTCCTATTCATGAAGGCGTCAGTCCTCTTGATGAAATTACTATTTTCCGCCATGTATGACTTGGTTTTCATCATGAAAGCCTTTAGCGTGTTTTCCAATGAATTGACCGGTTACTGCTGCATCTGCTGCTGCGGCATCGGTTGTTGGACTTGCTACTGCGGCATTGGCTGCTGAAATCCTGATGGTTGGGTGATTGGGTTTAAGGCATTATTTGGGTTGCTCCATGATAAGTTTGGATGCCTCTTCCATGAGGGGTTGTACGTGTTGGACATCACATTGTTACGGTTGTAATTCCCAACATACATACCGGTTTCTTGATTCATGCAATCAACAGAACTGTGGTTACCTCCACATAAATCACAACATAAATCAATTACCTTGACCTCACGGGTATTGTTTTGTAATTGTAGGTTTTGCACCATCTTGGTAAGAGAGGCCAATTGTGCAGCCACTGAACTTGATGAATCTAATTCGTTTACCGTGGATTGGCGTCTTACTCCTCCTCGCCTAGATGTGGGAAACTGGAAGTCATTCCTTGCGAGTTTATTCAAAATTTCAATAGCTTCCTCGGGTGCCTTGTCCAGGAGTGTGCCGTTTGCCGAGGCATCTAACAACATCCTTGTCGGGGCATTCGTGGCGTTGTAAAACATTGTCACTTGTGTCCATAAGGGAAATCCATGCAACGGACACTTGTGCAATAGCTCTCTGTAGCGTTCCCATGCCTCGTACATTGGTTCGTCTTTAGCCTGTCGGAAAGAAGTAATTTCATTACGAATTCTATCATATAGATTAGTAGGATTAAAGCGAGTAATGAAATCACGGCAAAGTTCACTCCAGGATCCAATAGATCCCGCTGGAATGCTATTCAACCAAGCTTTCGCCCTATCCCTCAGTGAATAGGGGAATAGCTTTAACTGCAAGACATCTTCATGGACTCCTTGGATTTTGAAAGAGTTGCAGATTTCCATGAAAGATTTCAGATGCTGCCTTGCGTCTTCAGTTGCAGACCCACCAAATTGTCCAATTGTATTTAACATGTTAAACATAACAAGTTTAAGTTTAAAATGGGTTGCTTCAATCACGGGTGTAACGACTCCTGGGTTTAGTCCATTTAAGTCCTCCTCCAAGAAATCTCTGACAGTCAGCTGCCGCGGCCCAGGTGGCGGCGGAAGCCTTCATTGCCGGCAGGTATGTTTTGTCCTGCCTGAACCTCTGCCATGACTCCTCGGATTTGTCTCCTCAACCTTAACCCTGTTCTTTCAATCTCAGGATCTAACTCGTATAAGGGGTTGGTTGGATTGGCCCTGGTCATACACCAAGAAAAACAAAAGTAAAATAAAAAGAAAAAGAAAAAGAAACAAGAAAACAAGGAAACAAGGAAAACAAAATTTAGTTACCAGTCCCCGACAACGGCGCCAAAAACTTGTCGCGTGTCAAAAATGCGCGTTTAGTGCAAGCGGACACATCGCAAGTAATAAGTGATAAGTATGTTATCGAGTTATCGTGTCCTTTGGGACTGGTATACTTAATATGCTTCCTTTATCTTCTTGATCTGTAGAAAGATAAAAACACAAGTGAGTTGGTGTGATTTATTTAAACTAAAATAATTGAATAAAAATAAAGAGTCAAAATATTAGAGAGAGAGATGGGCCATGATCCAGTTGTATTGTATTGTGGACTTGATTGACTTGTCTTTATCCAATGCAATCGCATATCCCTGCCTCGGTAGCACTGCAGTTTACTGCCTGGGCAGCGATAACGCTGTCTGCCGCGGCAATCCCTTGCTCGTGGGCAGACTTTACCAAAGTCCGGCAAAGTGTCCTTGAATGACTCCGCTTATCCCTAAGTCAGAGTGTTGTTGATGACTAGTCCTTGATGATACCTCCCGGCGTGAACCAATTATACTCACCAACCAATCTCACACTTCTTTTAGCCGCTGAAACTCTTAACCTATCCCTAGACCGAGTTAGTATTTCGCGATTGAAACACCGTACTTACCCCTTTCGTGAATCTAACTCTCCCGAGCTTAGATAAATGGATTACTCACAAACTTCTCTCCCGGGCTTGAATGCAAGAACAAGGAATAACAAAGGATAAGCAAACCTTGATAACCTTTATTGCATTGAATAAAAGACAAATTACAATCTCCTCTCACAAATACTCCACAACCTTCACCTAAACCCTATGAAGGTTTTAGAACATGATGAAGAGGAAAGAAACAAGAGTAGAAGTCGGCTCTCCCTAGGTATTTCGATCTATGATACATTGAGTGGCTAGGTCTTTATATAGGCTAGACCTAGGGCAAACCTTTCCTAAGTAGAATACAACTTGGAGTAGGGAACAAGTCAAGTACATAATAATATTATATTTCCAAGTTTGAATTCGGCTAAGGGGGCTTTCCCGCGTGGTCTTCCTTTGGGCTTTTCCTTGTGCTAGCCAGCTCTGATTCTTGGGCTTCAAGTCCAAACACGTTCCTTAGATTTTTGTCTTTCCATCGCCTATCACTTTGCTTCTTGTCTTCCTGCTGCTGCCTCGGCATCAGGTCTTGCCTCGGCCTTGTCTCTGTCGCGGCAATGGTTTTCCTGCACAGATATGAAAACGCAGTAAAACGTGCCTTTTTCTATAAATATTATCTATTTAAGTATAACTTCTAAATATATCACATTAAGCACATGCATTGGTTCAAGTGGGTGAATATTTGGTGATAAATGTCGATAAAAGGAGTAGAAAGTGATAGTGTGTTGAGCACTTATCAATATTTGTTCATCCTATTCAAACAACAAATCCCTAACCACCGATCACACACAAACCACCATCATCCGTTGCATCTATGGCCACCATGGCCCCTTTCTCACATGGTATCAGAGCCATCAACGATCTTGATGCTGCAACTGCTATTGCCACCTTTAATCTGAAATTGATCAATGGTTTTTTTTTTCAGATGCACTTTTTTCTGCTGTTGTTATTAGATCACACTCGTTCTCTAACTTCTCTATCGTGGAAATCTTACATCTTTAGTGAAATTTCTACCCGATTAATTTTGTTGGTTCTTTATTTAATGGTTCTATCTTAACCAACCAAAAAGATAGATGAAAAGGTTATAGTTTAGCCTTAAAAAATTATTTGGTTCTATCTTAGCCATCCGTTTCAAAAAAATAGGAGAAAAGATTGGAGAAAAGGTTATAGTTTAGCCTTAAAAACTATTTGGTTCTATCTTAGCCATATGTTCCAAAAGATAGAAAAAAAGGTTATAGTTTAGCCTTAAAAACTATTTGGTTCTATCTTAGTCATCCATCCAAAAAGATAGATGAAAAAGTTATAGTTTAGCTTTGAAAACTATATAATATTCTTTAAGGATTCTATATCAAAGATCCAAGCTGAAAATCTAGTCTATGTAATTATCAGCTTGAGGGGGAGTGTAGTTTCTTTTGATCACTTCGTACATCATTCATATCAGATCTTTTAATCAAGAACCGCATGCTGGAGCATCTAAATCAAAGACTCCTAACACAAGAACATGGAGTATTTTTCTCGAAGAAACAACAAAAGAAAAAAGAGTAGGGCATCACATCCAAGATCCAAGCTAGTGCTTTACTACGTTTGTTCACCAGCTTGAGGGGGAGTGTTAGTTATCCAAGAAGTGTTAGAGCTTGAGGAGAAGTCTAAGTTAACGAGGAATGCTAGAGTTTTCATTTAAAATTTAATTAGAGTTTATTCCTAATTAGTAGTTTAGATTTATTAGAAATTTTATTTAAATTAGGAATAAATATTATTTAAATTAGAGATAAAGTATAATTTTAGTTATATTAAAACTCTATTTTAGCCTATTTAAAGGCTTATTCTGTAATAATTTGATATGGAATAATAATAACAAAATACAGAGAAACACATTGTTCTCTCTGGAAAATATATTTGTTCATCCTATTCAAACAACAAATCCCTAACCACCGATCACACAAACCACCATCATCCGTTGCATCTATGGCCACCATGGCCCCTTTCTCACACTGATGGGTTATCGGTAATATTATGCGGAAGACCAGCTAGGACCTTACTAAGTGCTGATGGGTTCCTTAGCGGATATTGTGGAGTGGCATGCCACGGGCCTTGCTTAGTGCTGATGGGTCCCATACTTCTATACTACTATGAGGTGATATGGACACCGATATGTATATATATAAGTATATATATATATGAGATATAAATACGAGTTAAGAACCTGAGATGTTGTGTGGTCTTCTCTTGTCTTGCAGATACCATGTGCTGATATATGTCATCTTTATATCATGTGTTTAGGCGGATATGGTAGCGTCATCGTATTCATGTCATGTCATCATTCATGTTGTTATGCTTATTTTATGCTATGCATGATGTGGACCGGTTGGTCGAGTATCCACTGAGCTTTAGTAGCTCAGCGTTTCGAAATATGTTTTCGTGCGTAGGTTAAGGAAGCTGTTCAGAGGAGCATCATCGTGGTGAGTTCAGCATCGACATCTGTTGTCAGAGTACTGTTTTAGGCATAGTGGGCATTCGTACTTGTAGGACCCTATATGTGTAATTTGTAACTATGTTTTATTTATTTTCGAATGTTTTTAAACGGTTGTAATATTTTGGAGCTCCACTACTTTGACTTATTCAGATTTATGTTTTAAAATGGATTTGGATTTTATTATATCATGATGGATATGGATTTGGACCCAACTTTATGGGCTTTTGGAAAGAAATTTTGAAATGTAGGTTTTGGGCCGGAGGCCCGATGTGGCACCGGGTCGAGGGTGTTACATTTAGTGGTATCAGAGCTTAGGTTGAGTCGGTTCTAGGAAGTTCCTGGGGGAGTCTAGTGTGTCATATAGGTGTCAGATAAGTACATGCCCATTAGTCGAAGTTGTACTTGCTTAGATGCTGAATATTCGATGATGTAACCTCGTTTGTTTGTTGTGTGCAGTAAGTATGCCAAGGAGGAACAGAGTTTCGAAAAAGAGTTGGGGTTCTCGAGAGGACTACGATGAGGAGTATGTGCCCGTTGTGGAGGCACCGTCTGATGATGCAGTTGGTCAGGGGGCCAACTACTTCTTGCAGCTGAACCGGGCGTTGGACCAGATCGTGAGAGCTATACCGAGGCCGTCTGCTACGCCTCGAGAAGCATCAGTGGAGAGGGTGCGTAGGCAGGGAGTTGTTGACTTTCATGGGACAGGACAAGATAATCCTGTGTAAGTTGATCAGTGGTTACATGACACTCGTTGGATCATGAGACAAATGAGGTTGAGATCTAAGGACAAGCTGTCATGTGTCCTGTCGTTGTTGAAAGGCAATACACGTGAATGGTGGGAAACAATAGAGCTTGTTTGGGATACCGAGATACCAACTTGTAATGACTTCCTCAATGAGTTTGAGAAGAAGTATGTGGGAGAGGCCCACATCGACACCTTGAGGGAGCGGTTTACCCATCTTGTGCAAGGTAACAGTTCGGTGTTCGCTTATGAGCAAGAGTTCCTATAGTTGAGTAGGTATGTACCCGAGTTAGTGGCCACGGAAAAAAAATGAAATGCAAGAGGTTTCTGAAGGGTCTGAGAAAAGATATCCATACGTATCTCACCACTACTCCACCCAGAGTGTTTTCAGAGTTGACTGCTAGTGCAAAGTCCTTAGAGCAGGTACAAGGTTTGACCTATGGTTCATCTTTCGGTCAGGGTGGTGCTAGTGGAGGTAATCAGAGCTACTCCAACAATTCTCAGTCCTTTACGGGAAGGAACAGGAACTGTTGGAATCAGAGTAGAGGAGTTTCTAGTCAGAGTGCAAGATCTGATCATAGGTCTGAGTCTGCTGGTAGGAGGAGGCAAACTACGTCATCTCCGATGATGAGCCCGGAGAGTTCTCAGATGAGCTCAGGTGTTCCGACTTGTCAGCAGTGTGGGCGAAGCCATCGAGGAGAGTGTTGGAACACAGTCAGAGCTTGTTACCGTTGTGGGTCATCAGGACATCTAGTGAAGGACTGTCTAGAGAAGGTCAGGGAGACATCGGATCAGGTTCAAAGGACCGGTTATCCCATTCAAATAGGCAGAGGTTTTACCCGTGGAGGGCCTAGTCATGGTTCGGGTGGTACCTTTTAGTCCACGGCGAGAGCACCGGTAAGGCAGTATGCTGTGAGGGAACAGGAGGACTGTGCGGCTACCGATGTTATCTCAGGTACGTTTACCTTGTTTTCAGTTCCCATAGTTGCTCTTGTGAACTCGGGGTCTACCCACTCCTATATCCATAGTGGGATATCTCAGTGTTGGGGGTTGCCAACTGAAGATCTAGAAATAGGAGTTCGTGTGACAAGTCCGTTGGGTTTGGATGTTTTGGTGGATAAGGTTTATCGGAGGTGTCCGATAGAGGTCCAAGGCTCGATCTTTCCTACAGATCTTATGGTTTTACCTTTCCAAGAGTTCGACGCAATCCTAGGGATGGATTGGTTGTTCGAGCATGATACGAGTCTTGGGTGTAGGTCAAAGAGTTTAAAGCTTGGTGTTGCGGATGGGTCTAAACTTGTTGTGAGGGGCGAGAGAAACCCCTGTTTGCCGAATGTTGTATCGGCTTTGTCTGCTCAGAGGTTGATCCAGCAAGGTTGTGAGGCTTTCTTAGCTCACGTAGTTGATGTGAGGGTAGAGAGCCCTGAGTTAGGGAGTTTGAGGATAATTTGTGAGTATCCCGATGTGTTTCCAGAGGAGTTACCCGGTTTACCTCCCGATCGTGAGTTAGAGTTCCGGATAGAGGTGTTACTAGGGACAGCACCGGTGTCCATAGTGTCGTATTGTATGGCACCAGAGGAGATGAGAGAGTTGAAGCAGCAGATCCAAGAGCTGTTAGAAAGAGGTTTTATCAGACCGAGTGTGTCACCGTGGGGAGCACCGGTTTTGTTTGTAAAGAAGAATGACGGATCAATGAGGATGTGCATCGACTATCGTCAGCTCAACAAAGTCACGATCAAGAACCTTATCTGTTGCCTAGGATCGATGACTTGTTTGATCAGTTGATAGGTGCCCGTGTGTTTTCTAAGATCGATCTGCGATCAGGGTACTACCAGTTGAAGGTAGTGGAGGAGGATGTCCAAAAGACCGCTTTTAGGACGCGGTATGGGCATTACGAGTTCTTAGTGATGTCGTTTGGGCTCACGAATGCTCTAGCAGTTTTTATGGATCTGATGAACCGGATCTTTCAGCCATATCTAGATCAGTTTATGGTTGTGTTCATCGACGATATCTTGGTGTATTCACGCTCAGAGGAGGAGCATTACTACCACCTAAGAGTTTTTCTCCAGGTTTTGAGGGATAGGCGTCTGTACGTCAAGTTCAGTAAGTGTGAGTTCTGGTTGTCCGAGGTGGCATTTCTTGGCCACATCGTTGCAGAAGACGGCATCCGTGTGGATCCTCAGAAAATCCAAGCTATGGTGGAATGGAAACCACCAAGGGAATGTGTCGGAAGTTCGTAGTTTTCTTGGACTTGCCAGATACTATAGGCGGTTTGTGAAAGGCTTCTTGATCATAGCAGCACCGTTGACAAAGTTGCTTCAGAAAGGGGTTCCGTTTGTGTGGAACGAGAGAAGACAAGAAAGTTTCGAGCGGCTTAAGGCTTACTCACCGAGGCACCGGTCTTGACGCAACCGGAATCGGGAAAGGATTATATGGTGTTTAGTGATGCTTTCTTGAGTAGGTTAGGTTGTGTGCTCATGTAGGAGGGTAAGGTGGTTGCTTACGCCTCGAAACAGTTAAAACCCCATGAGAGAAATTATCCCACCCATGATCTCGAGTTGGCAGCAGTTATCTTCGCGTTGAAGATATGGAGGCATTATCTCTATGGGGAGAAATGCTATGTTTACACCGATCACAAAAGTTTGAAGTATCTGCTCACCCAGAAGGAGTTGAATCTGAGGCAGCGAAGATGGATAGAGTTGCTGAAGGACTATGACTGTGTCATAGAGTATCATCCTGGTAAGGCGAATGTGGTTGTCGATGCTTTGAGTAGGAAGTCCATGTCGGACTTGAGAGCCATGTTTGCACGGTTGAGGATGAACGAGGATGGTGGTTTGTTGGCAGAGCTGCGTGTGGAACCCACGCTAGTTCAGGAGATAAAGAGAGCACAGGCGTTAGATGAGGAGCTAGTGGCTCAGCTTGAGGCTTGTCAGCAAGGTGAGGTGTCAGACTTTGAGGTACGAGATGGTGGGTTCTTGTACTTCAAGGGTCTGTTGTGTGTTCCTGCTCTTGAGGATCTGAGAGACCGTGTCTTAAGGGAAGCTCACCGTAGTCCGTTTTCTGTGCACCCGGGTAGTAACAAGATGTATCAGGATCTTCGTCCCTTCTTTTGGTGGCCTTGTATGAAAAGGGATGTTTCCGAGTTTGTGACGAGATGTTTAGCGTGTCAGCTTGTGAAGGCGGAACATCAGGCTCCTTCAGGTTTGCTTCAGCCTATCCAGATTCCACAATGGAAGTGGGATCGTGTGACCATGGACTTTGTCACCGGGTTACCAATGACGTTGAGGAAGCATGATGCTGTGTGTGTCATTGTTGACCGGTTGACCAAGTCGGCTCACTTTTTACCAGTTAGGATGGACTTCAGTTTGGAAAAGTTGGCTCAGTTGTACATAAAGGAGATCGTCAGGTTGCATGGTGTAACTTCATCGATCATATCGGATAGTGATCCGAGGTTCACAACAAGGTTGTGGAGGTCTATCCATAAGGCTTTGGATACCAAGTTGCACTTCAGCACAGCTTTTCATCCTCAGACCGATGGACAGTCTGAGCGAGTTATCCAGATCTTGGAGGATATGCTTAGATGTTGTGTGGTTGACTTTGCTCGGAGTTGGGAAGATCAGTTACCGCTTGTGGAGTTTGCTTACAACAACAGTTATCAGTCGAGTATAAAGATGGCACCTTTTGAGGCCTTGTACGGGTGTAGGTGTAGGACACCCTTGTGTTGGACCAAGCTAAACGAGAGACAGATAGTAGGTTCTGAACTTGTTAAGGAAACCGAGGAAAAGATTCAGATCATCAAAGAAAGGTTGCAAGCAGCGTTTGATCGGCAAAAAGCTTACGCGGATCGTAAGCGCAAGCACATCGAGTATGAGTTAGGAGAAAAAGTATTCCTTAAGGTATCTCCTTGGAAAGGAATCATCCGGTTCGGTCGAAAAGGAAAGTTGAGTCCGAGGTATGTGGGGCCGTATGAAGTTCTTGAGAGAGTGGGACCAGTGGCTTACCAGTTAGCTTTGCCTCCAGAGTTAGCACGTATCCATGATGTGTTCCACGTGTCCATGTTGAGGCGTTATCGTTCAAATTCTTCTCATGTTGTTCAACTTGAGGAAATCGAAGTCAATAAGGATTTGACTTACGAGGAGAGACCAATAGAAATCTTGGATAGATGAGTGAAAGAGCTTCGAAACAAGAGTATACCGTTGGTAAAGGTTCTTTGGAGAAACCACGGAGTTGAAGAGGCTACGTGGGAAGTTGAAAAGGACATGAGGGCTCAGTACCCGCATCTCTTCCTAACAGGTAAATTTCGAGGACGAAATTTTCTTTAAGGAGGGGAGAGTTGTCACGATCCGGATTCGAATCCGAGTGTCGGGTTAACCCGGGGTGTTGGGCTTCGGTTTTGAGCCCGGGTTTGAGTGTTGGGCCTTGTTGGGCCTTAGGCTTTTAGGTTGTTGGGTTGAGGGTAATTTGGTAATCACCAAATTGAGATGAAAAGAGAGAGCTTTGGGGGTTTAATTTTCTGCAGAGGAATGACCTCATTCCTTTCTCTCTTCATTCTCCATCTTTCCCCACCTTAGAAGCAAGAAAAGTGAAAGGTAAAAGGCTTGATCTTTAGGAGTTTTGTTTAGAATCTCGTTTTTATGTTGGACAGGATGTTGTAGGGCTGCAAAGGATCTAATAAAAGAGGTAAGAAAGTGTTTGTTTGGAGAAGGATGAAGGTTTAAGAGAGGTTTAAGGTTGAGTTCGAGATTGGGTTTTTAGGAAGCTTAAATCTCATCCTTTTGATGTTTTTAAGCTGTAGAATTCATCCCAAAACCGTTCTAAATCATTGTGTATCTTTCCCTTTGTAGAGAAACAAGTGGGAGAGCCATCTTCAAGCCTTGGAAAGGAGAAAGTTTGAGGTTGAGCTTGGAGCTCGGGTTTGGTGCTTTTGTTGCTGTTTGCTTAAGGTTGGTTCTCTTCCAACTCATAATCATCATGCATATCATGTTTTAAGTTTAAATGCATGTTGTTGATTGGTTTGAAATGTTGGTAGCTTAAGGATGGTCATTAATGGTGGATTATGGTATTGTTGATGAACCTTTTTGAAAATGATGTAAACTTAATTAGGATCATTCCCTTAAGGTTTAGGATCAGTTTGGTATTAAATGGATCGAGTTTGGATAGGTTTCTAAGTGTTCAAACTGCAGAAACTGCACTTATCGTGCAGGGGGTATCGATACAGGTGGCCCGTGTATCGATACCCCTGAGAGAATTTAGGCTACAAGAGTAGGGGTATCGAACCATGGTTCGATACCGAGCTGTCCAGTAGCATAATGGCATCGATGTCAGTATCGAAACAGGAGGTCTTCCTCTGTTGACTTTTGGAAAGGTCAAAGAGGTTCGATACTGGTATCGATACTGGTGTTTCGATACTCCAAGTAGGGGTATCGATACCCCAGGGCAATTTTAGCCCAAGTCCTTGTGGAAAAAAATGGTAAAGTCTCACAATACTATTTTAGATGTCCCAAAGACTTGTATAAACCTTAAAATGAA
Organism: Abelmoschus esculentus; assembly: GCA_035048815.1. Taxonomy (NCBI): domain Eukaryota; kingdom Viridiplantae; phylum Streptophyta; class Magnoliopsida; order Malvales; family Malvaceae; genus Abelmoschus; species Abelmoschus esculentus. The sequence goes on from JAUCBN010000002.1 coordinate 610,912, forward strand.
TATTACACCGAGAATTAGACACCTAGACCCGTTAAAGAGATAATTGAATAATAATTGGAGTCTAGTGGTGTAAACCGGTATTTGGAACCGTTAAGGGTTCGTGTGACCTATTCGAGTCACGTGGCTTACTAGAAACCTTGCTTAGTGCTGACGGGTTGCCTAGAGTATATATTATATAATTATGAGATAATCTGGTAACCTTGCTTAGTGCTGATGGGTTACTAGAGTAAATATTATATGAGATGTAAAACTGATAACCTTGCTTAGTGCTGATTGTAGCTTCTTTTGATCACTTCGTACATCATTCATATCAGATCTTTTAATCAAGAACCGCGTGCTGGAGCATCTAAATCAAAGACTCCTAACACAAGAACATGGAGTATTTTTCTCGAAGAAACAACAAAAGAAAAAAGAGTAGGGCATCACATCCAAGATCCAAGCTAGTGCTTTACTACGTTTGTTCACCAGCTTGAGGGGGAGTGTTAGTTATCCAAGAAGTGTTAGAGCTTGAGGAGAAGTCTAAGTTAACGAGGAATGCTAGAGTTTTCATTTAATATTTAATTAAAGTTTATTCCTAATTAGTAGTTTAGATTTATTAGAAGTTTTATTTAAATTAGGAATAAATATTATTTAAATTAGAGATAAAGTATAATTTTAGTTATATTAAAACTCTATTTTAGCCTATTTAAAGGCTTATTCTGTAATAATTTGATATGGAATAATAATAAAAAAATACAGAGAAACACATTGTTCTCTCTGGAAAATATACTTGTCGCGTGTCAAAAATGCGCGTTTAGTGCAAGCGGACACATCGCAAGTAATAAGTGATAAGTATGTTATTGAGTTATCGTCTCCTCAGGGACTGGTATACTTAATATGCTTCCTTTATATTCTTGATCTGTAGAAAGATAAAAACACAAGTGAGTTGGTGTGATTTATTTAAACTAAAATAATTGAATAAAAATAAAGAGTCGAAATATTAGAGAGAGAGATGGGCCATGATCCGGTTGTATTGTATTGTGGACTTGATTGACTTGTCTTTATCCAATGCAATCGCATATCCCTGCCTCGGGATTTATTATATAATTATGAGATAATCTGGTAACCTTGCTTAGTGCTGATGGGTTACTAGAGTAAATATTATATGAGATGTAAAACTGATAACCTTGCTTAGTGCTGATGGGTTATCGGTAATGTTATGCGGAAGACCAGCTAGGACCTTGCTTAGTGCTGATAGGTTCCTTAGCGGATATTGTGGAGTGGCATGCCACGGGCCTTGCTTAGTGCTGATGGGTCCCATACTTCTATACTACTATGAGGTGATATGGACACCTATATATATATATATATAAGTATATATATATATATATGAGATATAAATACGAGTTAAGAACCTGAGATGTTGTGTGGTCTTCTGTTATCTTGCATATACCATGTGCTGATATATGCCATCTTGATATCATGTGTTTAGGCGGATATGGTACGTCATCGTATTCATGTCATGTCATCATTCATGTTGTTATGCTTATTTTATGCTATGCATGATGTGGACCAGTTAGTCGAGTACCCACTGAGCTTTAGTAGCTCAGCGTTTCGAAATATGTTTTCTTGCGTAGGTTAAGGAAGCTGTTCGGAGGAGCATCATCGTGGTGAGTTCAGCATCGACATCTGTTGTCAGAGTACTGTTTTAGGCATAGTGGGCATTCGTACTTGTAGGACCCTATATGTGTAATTTGTAACTTTGTTTTATTTATTGTCGAATGTTTTTAAACGGTTGTAATATTTTGGAGCTCCACTACTTTAACTTATTCGAATTTATGTTTTAAAATGGATTTGGATTTTATTATATCATGATGGATATGGATTTGGACCCAACTTTATGGGCTTTTGGAAATAAATTTTGAAATACAGGTTTAGGGCCGGAGGCCCGATGTGGCACCGGGTCGAGGGTGTTACAATATTACCGTCCCTTTTAACAACAACCATATATTTAGGGATGGTGTGTCAAAATATATATATATATATATATTTAAGGATGGGTACGGAACTCGAACCCGACGAGTTCTGACCCGACCCGGTCCGATCGGGTCGGATTTTTTGGTGAAAAATTCGGGTTTGGGTCGGGTCGAGTTTTTTCAAGGGTGATTCGGGTCGAGTCGGGTTCGGGTTTAGGGTGGAAAAAATCCAACCCGGGATTAATAGTGTAATTTTCCTATATATATTTTAGGGATATTTGTAATAATGATCCCTCTTTATATATATTTTATACAATTAGATCACTAAAATTATTTTTTTACAATTAGGTCAGTAAAATTAAATATTTTTACAATTAGATCCTTAAATTTTATTTTTTTTACAGTTTAGTCCCTAAAATTTTATTTTTTTAATGATTTAGGTCGGGTCGGGTCGGATTTTTTTCACCCTAAACCCGGTTCGGGTCGAGTAACGAGTGGAGGGTATGATATTTCGGGTCGGGTGCGGGTGGGCCGAAAATTCGACCCGACCCGTACCCATCCCTACATATATTTGATAGCTTAACTCCTGTTAAGGTGTCAAGAAGGGAAGCATTCCTAACCACCCAAGTAATATTTTTTGGCTCAAAGATTTGAAAACATCCTTCAATTATTCTAAAAGAATCTAAGGAAAGGTTCAAAAATATTACCTAAATCATCTCAAAATATTCATTTTGGTAATTAAATTTAAAATGTTATAAAATATGTATTAAACTTATGATTTTATTATAAGGTTATTATCGTGTTATTTTCGTTAAGAGGGTAATATGATAGTTAAAATTTTTATATAATATTATTTTTGTTCCACTTAAATGTTTATTATTGACTTTTTAAAAGTCACAATTTTTAAAAGTTTGATTTTATTTATATTAAATATTTTAAATAATTAACTTTTATATGATATATATTTAAAAACTTCTTGATAAATGATTTTTAAAATATATTTTTTAATATTTTTATCAATAATAAATTTTAAATAATTATGAGTCAAAGTTTAAAAAATTGACCAAAAAAAGTCAATAATAAACATTAAACTTAAGACGGAGAGAATAATACATTTAATCTTCTATATTTACACAATTAATCAATTTAATATAATCAGAAATAAATAAACTTAACCCATTATTGGATTTATTCAATAAACAATATGTAAATAATAGGAGATAATTTTACTAAAATTTTTAAATTAAAATTAAATTAATTAAATATATAAATATAAAAAACTTTAACCTAGAATATTAAGATTTTCATATTAATGTTATTTTAAACTTTAACCCAGAATCCATTATGCTTTTTTTTTTTATTTTAATTATTTGGATACAAAAACTGGGGAAGCGAATTAAGTAGATCCTTCAACTGATGTTTATAATTATAATAATGTGACAGTTTACCTTTTTTGACATGACATAGGGGAGAACTTTAATTAAATATTGTCTTTAATTTTTTTAAAGAATATGATATATATATATATATAAATATAATTTAGTTTATTTTTAAAAATATTTTATTTTTTATAAAAATTTTAAAGATGATGTTATTTATTATTAATTTTAAATAGTAACTTAAATTAAATAAAAAATTAAAATTAATGTTAAAAAATATAGACTATGAATAATAATTTGAGAAATTTTAGCGTGCCTCTATTTAAAATTATTATTTAAAATCGAATCATCTTTAAAATTATCGTAAAAAATATAATATTTTGGAAAATAAACTGAGTTTTATCATATTTTAATGGAAAAAATAAAGATAATATTTTTTTTTGGTTCAACCGAGGGGTAAAATTGGTTGAATAATTCAACTTATCTCGTATGAGTTACAAGATGACTTAAGTACTTATGAATTAAAACGATATCGTTTTATTATGTCAGTTCATTTTAAAAACAAATTTTAAGGTCTAAATTAAGATTTATAGAGTTTAGTTTATTACCGTAAAACCCGAATTTTATCTGAGTATATATAACAAAACTAAAAAATATATAAATAAACAAATAAAGAAGTCCATAAAAATAATACAATAATCCTTAAATTTAAGTTTAGAAATCAGAGATCATAGTTAGAATTTATAATTTAAGGTTAGATAAAGATTTAGGTAATATGTTAAGATTAGATGTTAACCTGTAAACCCTAAATTCTAATTTTAAATTTTAAATACAAAAAATAATTTAAATACCTAATCTATAAACCCTAAACTATAAACAAATATTAAGAAGATTAAAATTTATTAAATTTTAAATTTAAAAATTAAGAGAGATAAAAATTTTATCTAACTGTTATTTAAATTAAAAAAAGATTTAAATTTTATTATATCAAAAATTTTAAGAGGATACTAGTTTCTCTCCGACAACATTTAGTTTTGTCTCTACGGTTATATTTTTTTATTGTTGTTGTGATGGAAAACACCCGTTCACCGGCAATAATAACTCCAAATAATTCACGTTCGTTTATCAATTGATTTTTCGTTTAAATCATCTTTCCGGAATAGTAAAAAAAATCTAACTTTTACAAACGAATATTTACCCCAAAATCAGGTTTAAGACTAACGAAAAACAAAGCCTAAGTATGGTGAAAGTTTATCATAGAAGTGATCAGGGACGGAGCTAGGATCAAGCATTGAGAGGGACAAAGGTCTATTAAGCTTTTAAATCTAAAAATTAGGAAGGAAAAAACCTTATTTTACTATTATTTAAACCAAGAGGGACCTTAAGTGCAATAATATCGAAAAAATCTGGGAGGGGCAAGAGCCACTCCCAAGTTATATATAGCTCCTTCTTTAGAAGTGACCATCTCAACTCAGATTATTTCATACACAACGTCAATTTAAATAATTAACTAAATAATTTATCTTTGATCTTACTTTAAAGACTTATAATTTAATTATATTAGATTAAATAATCACGTCTTCTTATATATTATATCGTCGATATGCACTCGAATTATATTCAATCAACTTGATAAAATAAATTTAATAAAGTATTAGTTTCTTTTTAAAAAAAAAAAAAATCATGCGTTTACCGCTCTATGATCTTTTCCCTATACCCGCAGTCGTCTTTATAGTTTAATTCAAACAACCCTTCAACCCAATCTTATTCTATTCCAATTCCCTTTGCGTATATATACTTGGATTCAATCCTTTCTTGGATAATCAAGTAAGATTCGAGATTTGTTCGTTCTGGGTTTTGAAGAATTGAATTGCAGGTTGATTTCTTTCTCTGACAATGGCGAGTTCTGTGAGGATGATTGACGGCGGGAAGAGTTGGTGTTCTTGGATTCAGATTAAGGAAAAAGGGAAGAAGAACGCGAAGAACAGAGTTAGGGTTCATTGTTCTTCATCTTCTATTACGGATCCTTATAAGACTCTCAGGATCCAACGAGGCGCATCTGAATCTGAGGTCAAAAGAGCATTCAGGAAACTTGCTCTTCGGGTACTTTGAATTTTCTCGGAAAATCAAAGTTTTTAAAATTTTCTTTTCTCCCTGGGTTTGATTCATCATTGGGATTTCTTTTTGTTTTTGAATGATTTCAGTATCATCCGGACGTTTGCAGAGAAAGCAATTGTGGAGTTCAATTTGAGACGATCATTGAAGCTTATGAGGTATGTTGTTACTTTCTCTTATTTGGAACAGTAGGTAGACAGAAATTTAAATAGCAGTTAACTCGTGTTTTCAGGTCGGATCATATTTAAGCTGCATTTAGTATTACCATCTAAACTAGTTTTTGGATCAAAATTTGGTTTAAAAGACGGAAGCTATACTAAACCGTTAATTTTTAGATCCAAAAACTGATTTAGAACGTAAAAATTATACTAAACAGTTAATTTTTAGAGAAAAAACTGCGTTGAAAAAATATTTTTCAAACCAAACACAAAAATTAAAATTTTAACTTTTACTATTAAAAAAGTATTTTCAGGAATAGATTATAATTTTTAATCTTCATTTATTATTTTATTATAATTTAATTTTTACAAATACATAATTATATTTAATATAAATTATTTTTTAAAATATATATATTCATGTTAAATTTCTAAAAAAGAACTTTTGAAAACCGTTTTTTTAAAAGAAAAATATTTCTCAAAAATAATTTACATATTCATTTATTAATATTTTTATATTTTATCGTAATTTAAGTTAATATTATAATATGAAAGAATTTAGTTATTATTTAAATATATATTTTTAAACTTATATTATCATGTCTAAATAGTCATTTACTTTTTCAAAAACACTTTTTGACAATAATACTAAACACATATATCTGGAATCAAAAATTCCAAAAGAATTTTTTTACTGTACTTTTTTACCGCACTTTTCCACCATACTTTTCAAAAGCAATGCTAAACTGACCTTTAAAATATGATTATAGATAATATTATTATTTTCGTAATTACAATTTTATTATAGATAAGTCATTTAACTGGTTGAAACTAAAACGAATATATAGTAAGTAACGCTGTTTAAAATCGGTCTAATAAATACTCAACGGCCTAATAAACTTATAATGCAAGTTAAAATATAAAAAAAATGTTAAAATATAATAATAATATAATATTGATATTATATTTATTTGGTTGCTGGCTACCCATTTGATCGGTTTTGAACATTCTTACGATAACGTGGCTCAGTATAATAAATGTTTTAATAATCAAAATTTATATATTTTATTAATTTGATCGTAATTTAAAATAATTTAATTTTTTATCATTATAAAGATGATGAATGATGGTAGAGTGCGGGGAATGATCAGACAGCAACGTGTAAAAAATATTTAATACGAAAAATTAAATTTATAATTTTTTTCTGAATTAGTATAAATTGATTGAATATAAAAATTTTAAGACTAAAATTATTATATTATGTTATCTTTTAATTTAAGATGGAATAATATATTTATAACAAAATTTTAATCGATCGATTTAATTATAATTTTTAGAAAAAAAATAACATATTTGTAATTAAATTCAAATGATTCAAAAAGTATTTTATCAATATTATTACTTTCAACTCGATTAATTTAACATAATAAAATATCAACTTTTAAAATAAGATCAAGTTTGGAGAATTTCTCATAATTATGGATGGAAAATATTTTTTTATATAATTTTATATAAAAAATTAAAAAATTAACATTTTTATAAATAATTGAACTTTTTAAAATATTAATTTAAAAATATCATCTTTAAATAAATTTTTGACTCCGTCTTTTCCGTAATAAATAGTTTATTTTTTAATAATAATTTTAGTATGTTTTTCAGATTTTGCTGAGTCAATTGAGAGGTGAATCCGAAGATTCATATCCCTCCAATGAATCCGAAGGACTGGGAAATCCTGACTGGGATTTGTGGGAAGAGTGGATGGGATGGGAAGGTGCCGGAATTAGGGATTATTCATCGCATATTAATCCTTATATTTAAACATAAGTATTCATGTAAATTAAGTTAATCTCAAGTTATTTTATAAATAAATATTTAAAGTATATATTTTCTATTTAAATATTTAAAGTATTTTTTAATCAAAATAAATATATAAATTATTTTTTAATTAAAATAATTACATAATATATATATTATCAAAATAATAGACTTGGTGAATATAAAAACTGATATTAATCATTAGTTTCGTACTCAAATCTGTATTAACAAAAAAAATATTTTAAAAATCTATTTTGATCTAAAAATATTTTATGTACCTAATTTGACAAAAAAATATTTTAAGTATTTATTTTAACTAAAAATATATTTTAAATATTTCAATAGAAAAATATTATATTTTACATACTTTTATATTTTAAATATTTTATGATACATCTGTAGAACATTGCTTGAGGCTTCAATTTAAGGAAGAAAAACTATATGAATTTACACTCACTTTTATAATTCCTTCAACTTTCCTTATTTTATAATCATTTATTATCATACTATTATTTTATTAGTATATAATACTATGCATTTACTGAAAATTTTAAATAGATAAAAGTATATTTTTATTTTATTATGTCAACTAATTAATCGAAGTATTTAAATTTTATATTTTAAACTGAATTGATTATTTATTTTGGTTAATAAAATAGTAATTTTATTTAATTTTTTTGAACGAGAATTCTTCGAATATTATAGTGATCCGTATAGGCAAGACATAGGGAAGAAAAAAATTTCCGAATATTATTCTACAAAATCGTAACCGCAAATGTTGGAAACAAAATACAAAATTATATCAACTTGATTCTCACCTCTAAACACAACTGATAAAAGAGATTAATTAAATTAAAATATAAAAATATTTTCATATTTTATAAAATTAAAAATATGTTGTATTATAAATATTTTTATTTGTGATAGATATTCGTATAATTTTAATATATTTTATTATTAACGTCTAATACTTATTAAAATTAGGGTTTTATTTTATACCTATAAATATAAAATTTGGAGAAAACATTATACATAATTATACATTAAGAATAATATAAATCTTTCTCTTTCTTGCATTTCCTTGTTATTTTTATTTTTATTTTTTCAATTTTATTCGCAACACATTCAAAATATATTAATTAAATAATTTAATTGGATCATTTATAAAATATTAATGGTCACTTTAATATTGTCAAAAAATCCTTTTAAGTAAATAAAATATTTGTTTTAAACTTTTTTTTAAAATATAAAAAGAATAATAATATAAATAAGAATAAATAAATAATTTTATTTAAAAATATTTCTAAAAAAATTAAAAATTTTATTCTTAAAATATACTTTTCAAACTCAATTAAAAAAATATTTTTAACCTAAAATCATTTTTAACCCATAACAATTTTTTAAAAACATTAAAAAACAAAACTTAAACCGAATACAAAGTCTGATTAGATCCAAAGTCCAAACCAAAATTTGGCCTAATGGTTCACTAAAGCGGGTCAACCCAATTCGATTTCAATCAAGTCAATAGTCAATACTCCAACCAACCAAAACCATCCACATCACCATTTCTCCACATGTCAATTTTTTATTGGGCCAGGTTATGTTACTCGAACGTGTCAACCGGCAAAGAAAACTTCCTTCCCTCCCTCTCAAAAAGCCCGATTCTAACTCTTCCGGTAGAATTCCTTCAAAAATATAAACCGTCAACTTTTCCGATTAAATCTGAAAACAGTTTCCTCCACCGTGGCGCCGTCGGGGCCTCAAGCCCTCTCTCGCAGAAAACAACCTCCGCCGTCAAGTTCAGTTGCGAGAAGAGAAGATCGAAAAGAACATTCTAGAAAGAGTACGCAGGTCGATTATCCATTTTGGCAGCAGAATTGGTTCGTCGGATTTTTTTGCTGATGGCGATTGGATTCTTAGGTTTTGGTCTCTTCATCTTCCTCACTCTTGATTTCAATCAAGGCTCTCCTTCCTCCGCCTCCGCCTCCTCTTCCTCCCAAAACGTCGAGGTTTTTAAAAATCACTTCTCAGTGATCTCCCGTATTTTTATCATGTATTTCTCTTTTGAAAAATATTGATCATGTTTCTTAAATTCATTAAATAAAATGAATGCGAGCAGATTACTTATGGGACGGTTCTAAAGCTAATGCACGAGAAAACGAAAATTAGGTTGCACTCACACGAGGTTCCGTACGGTTCTGGAAGTGGACAGCAATCAGTTACAGGCTTTCCTTATGTAGACGACTCCAACAGCTACTGGGTATACTCTCTTGCCTCACGATTACCAGCTATTTTTTCTTTGATCTGATCTTCTATTTTAGTTTCCGAAAGTTTCGTTTTGATTCATATGTTTTGTGTTTTTCAAAACCTTTGCTGATGGTTAATCTAGTGGACCAATAAAAATTTCCAAGCTAATACTATACATTTAGAATTCAATATGATATGGCTCAAAGACTATGAAATCGGTAGATATTAGGTACAGTTTAGGTTATTCTCCACACTTTTAGGTCTTTTTCTTATTTCTTTTCCATTTTCTCTTGCTCACATGATTCAACTATAATTATATAATGAATGATGCTAGCTTACATAGTTTTCTTATGACTTTTTTTTTACATTCATTTAGAATATAAAATTTATTTTATATTTGACATACTATTACTATACCCATATCCTCTAATTTTTAGAAATTATTGTTTTTCGTTTCCGTACTTGTATATATATTTGTACCAGTGCAACATAGCTTAAAGAACATGAAATTCTTTGTTTCTACAATTTGTATGTTTATGCTGACCAATACTATTGTTTTGTTTCTACATTTATTTTCATGATATAGTTTGACAAAGTTTAAATTCAAGTTTGGGTTTTTACTCCTTTGATGTCAAAATCTCGGTTAATCGTGTTGGAGTATATTCATCATCATCCAATTAAATTTGAGATTATGCTTTGCAGATTGTTAGGCCTGAACCTGATACATCTGCTAAACAAGGAGATACCATTCCTGATGGGGCAATTATTAGATTGCAACATATGAGGACTAGAAAATGGCTGCATAGCCATTTGTTTGCATCTCCAATATCAGGAAACCTAGAGGTTTGCATTTTTTACAGTTTCAATAGCCAATCTTAATTTGAACTTCACAAACTGTCATTTTTTAAGCTAATGTTCATTGCTGTTGATAAATTGGTTAACAAATAAATAATAGCTTTCAAACTAGAGCTCATGTTTTCAATCATACAAACTTATTGATAGCCTCTTTATCTTGTGGTGTTGGGTGTAGGTTAGTTGCTTTGGAGGAGAGTCTGAATCGAATACTGGTGATAACTGGAGGTGAGACAAACTTTCCTTTTGTCAACTTTATGTTTTTCTTATTGGTTTTCAATTATGCTGGTGTTTCATTATTGGACAATCCACTTCAGGCTTGTTATTGAAGGTAACGGGAAGACATGGAAGCAAGATCAAAGGATCCGGCTTCAACATATCGACACCAGTGGTTACTTGCATAGTCATGACAAAAAATACTCCAGGATTGCTGGTGGACAACAAGAGGTAAAAACGGAAATATATTTTAATATTAAGCATAAAATACATATGCCTCTTAATCTATCATAAGTATTTAGTAATGTTTTTTTTTCCTCTTCTCTCTACTAAATTTCAATCAAAGAATGCATGTCTTTCATCATATTTTAGAGTAGCAATAATTTTGTACTTGCTGAGCTCATCATTTAGTGTGAAAGCTCACTTATTATTTTATACTTTTCTAACATGGTTTTCTTTGTATGAACTGTTAATGGTAAAGACAGTTGGCCAAAATGTATGTTTCTGGGTTGTATTGGCATTTGCTATTTGTTTCAATGTTAAACCATTTCAACATTTTGGTGTAGGTTTGTGGTTTTCGAGAAAAGCGTGCTGGTAATGTATGGTTGGCCGCAGAAGGTGTGTATCTCCCCATTACCGAAAGCATGTAGTCTACATATCTTTAGCATATCACTAATTTGTTACAGCAGGTGCATGGGTTTTGAATTTTTAGGTGGCTTGTGCCTGTTTATTTAGTATCTTGCCAAACAATTTTTCTTTGCTAATTACATTATAATGCATGCTAATGTATTAATGAGTGGGTTTTTTTGCATAATAAAGTAATTAAATTTCCTTTTTTATAAAAAAAACTTTACCAATATGAATAAGGAAAAGAAGATAAATATTGTAAGAAAAGTTGTGAGCTAGGGATGTTTGGTTCTTGAAGGTCTGTTTTGCATATCATCCTGTCTCCTCTATGCCACTATTGGGTGGTTAGTTAGCAATCCCTGTAAATGAGACACGAGATAGATTGTGAGTTACTCGTATTTTACTCGGTCAAATCTCGACTCATGCTCAAGACTCAAGTTCTTAACAAGCTGAGATGAGCTACTTGATACCTGACTCAATAAGTTTATAAGCTAGTCGAAAATATAATATATTATATTACATTGGTTAATTAGGATTTGATTGAGTTTTGGGGTTAATTTAGGGTTTAGAGTATGGTTTGAGATTTATAGTTAGGTTAGGTTAATAATGATTTATAGGTTTTCGGGGAATAGGGTTAGCAAATTAAGGTTTAGTTTGAGCTCTAACTTTAATTTTTGTTTTTGAGTTCGATTCAAGCTTGATAACTTTGAGCTTGTGTGTTTTCGAGTTGAGCTAGAGCTTCAATTGAGCTTGAGTTCAAGTTAAATAAATTTAAGCGCTAAGCTTCCTAGTCAAGCTTAGCCTTGAGTAGGGGTGATAATGTGCCAAGCCGAGCCCGAGCCTAGTCAGTCTCGGCTCAGAAATATGCATATTTGGGCTCGGTTTGGCTCGAGGCTCGCCGAGCTCGGAATTTTAGGCTCGAGCTCGGCTCAAAAATAATATTATTGGGCTCGGGCTCAAAGCTCGGGCTCGGCTCGGCTTAGTTTGGCTTGAAATGGACAATTTTCTATATTATTGTGTTTTATTATTTATTTAGTTGTAGTTTATTTTTTATTTATTATTTGTAGTTTTGAAAATTTGTTTTAGTTGATAATATTCAATTTATTTTATTTAATTTATTTTTAGTGGATTTACTCTCAATTATTTTATTATTTTTCTTTGCTAAACAAATTATTTTTAATGTATATATAAATATATATGTGTGTTTATATATAATTATTTCGAGCATGTTCACGAGCTTTTCGAGCCGAGCTTGGGTAATCTCGGTTGGGCTCGTTTAGATCCTGAGCCGGACCCGAGTCGAGCTTACTCGAGCCGGACAGGCTCATTATTACCCCTAGCCTTGAGTATTTTATGTTCTAGTTGAACTTAACGATACTCCAACTTAACTCATCTCATTTACACTCTTAGGTTATTAGGGTTTCGATTTTAGTATTGTAGTCATTGTTTAGATCGAAATTGTAAGTTCTGATGATTTGTTTCCCTGTCATCGTCTGAAATGAATCAGTTCAATGAATTGGTAATTTCAGTTTGGGTTTGTTTTTGGGTAATGAAATGAGGTAATTTGATTATGGTTTGGTAAGATTAGTATTGCATGCTCTTGATTTGCATTCTAAAATATTTTCACTTTTTAGGATTAAAAAGTTCATTTTTTTTAAAATTATTTATTTCAATGATTTAATATTTTGAGTTTAAAATTGAAATTATTTGATAGAATTTTAAAAATAAAAATATATTTTATAATAAGTTAATGACCTACTTATCACTTAATGAAAAATCCATTAACAAAGATTAGGTCAAGTATTGTGGTCATTTCTATTTGTGTGGCTATACATCCATTTTTATATAAAAAAATCCATTTGAGACGATTCAATTCATTTTCCATTGGGAAATTTGAATTTTGACATTATCATGAATAATATTTTATGTGTCAATTTATCGTATATTTAATTTTGATAAATAAATTTTTTTATTAAAATTTTTTATACAAGATACATCAAATCTAATATTTATTTAAATCATATTAAATTAACTATGTTATTCGTATAAATTTTTATATCCAATATAATCCCCTCATCATCATTGGTTGACTTAGACTTTATTTATAAGAATTTTTATTTTATAAATACTGTGGGACGATAAGCATGAAACTACCCCCTGGAGTATACTGAATCCACCTTTCATAAAAAAATATCTTTATTAACACTCCAAAGCTACACAGCTAATAATATTCAATTCTAAAGACGACGTGCATGGCACAAGTTTTTTATTTTCAGTAATTTTATTTATACTAAAATATTAAATTTAAAGTTTAAAGAATCAAAGGTATAATATATTTATTTAAAATTTAAAATTATTTTTTTTTTCCTAGAAACATGTCTGCGTCATTTCCGTCCATAACTATTCTAGTCCCGCCCATTGCAACTGAAGTTGAACTTGTGGACCAATTTCCCACAAACTTTAAGATTTGTCCATTTCTCACCAGCTTCGGTGGATCGTTGTCCATCCACTGTGCTATTTGTATGTTCCTTACACACTCAAAACTTAACCCAACAACAAAGTTTCATACAAGAGTAAAAATAACCGAATTTAAATGAATAAGATTTTTTTAATATATTTTACGATGTTTATATTTAATTCATACTCATTTAAATTTTAATATAATATTCATATTCGATTATTTATATATTTTGCCAAAAAGGTTGAATAACATCAATACTCCTTAAGTTCTTTGGACTTTATAGTTTGAGATCTAAAGTTCACATTATGTTCAACTTAGCTCTTGTTTTCATTAATATTTAAAGTATAAAAAAAAGGAAAGAAAAGAAATGAGGAATTGAGTAAATATGTAACACCCCGACCCGGATGTCACATTGGGCCTTCGGTCCAAAACATGTATTTCAAAATTTCTTTCAAAAGCCCAATAATAAAATCCAACTCAAGTCCATTTAAGTAATCGGAGCCCAAAATAATATAAAGTAATCGGAGTTCCAAATATTACAAATCATTTAAAACATTCGACCCAAATAATACACAGAGTTACAAAATACATATAGGGTTCGACTAAGAACTAGCCCACTACATCTAATACATGTACTCTGACAACAAAGTTGATGCTGAAATCCAAACCTCGATGGTGCTCCACAGGAACCGGCTTCACCTAACCTACGCACGAAAACACATTTCGAACGCTGAGCTACAGAAGCTCAGTGGGTACGTCGAACTCGACCCATAATTATGCATATCATAAGCAGTAAAGCAAAGCATATAAATATCATGCATGATATGATGGTCTAGCATGCTTGCCTATCACATGGCATAAACAATGTATAATATCGCACACAACATGTACATGTCACATCACAAAATAACACACAAGAGTGAGGCCCGTGTCCACACAACATCAGGATCCTACACTCAGGATTGAGGCCGCCCTCAAATCCTATGCTCGGAATGTTACATCGGACATCTTCGAACGAGGCCGCCCAACGTTCGGAAAGAGATGGAGACCGCCCAACCAATCCCATGCTCGAAATGTTACATCGAACATCTTCGAGTGAGGCAGCCCAACACTCGGAATAAAAGTCTTCAATACATCACCCGGAATATTACATCGGATGGCCTTCGACGTGTTGCAACACTTTTGGATATCCAGATTTCTATCAAACAAAGACTCGATACACACAAACGATCCACCTAGGATCCTCACATCAAAACATATCGAGACTTAACACAATTTAGTCGTTTGGGGGTTTATTATCATCAAACTCGTATTAACAATTCATTTCCTCATTTATAGGTTTCATTAGGACTCTTAATTCCCTTATCGAACCTCAAACAATGCAAACTTATCGAGTTCTCGCAAGGGTATCGATACCCTTATGTGGGGTATCGAACCACCCTGCCTCGATGCCCACCCAAAGAAGGCATCGAAACATGGGTATCGATACCAGTATCGATACCCTTTGACCATTTTTAAAGTCAACGAAAAGGGGGATAATTAGATTCGATACCGGTATCGATGCCATTATGCCACTGGAGGGCTTGGTATCGATACTTGTATCGATACCCCCCTCTTCTCTAACCTATTTTCTCTCAGGGGTATCGATACTCGGGCCACCTGTATCGATTCCCTCTGCACGAACTTGCAGGTTTCACTTAGAAAATTCTATGGATCATTCTCAAACTTAATTCAATCGTTTCTAAAGTGTTCCTACTCATTACTAGGAGTGTTTAGAGTGCCTTAACACAAATTTTCAGCCATTAAACTCGCTAACACAAATTCCACCATTAAAACATATCAAGCTCAAACCAAACACACATACACTATATCTATATGAATGTTTTCTACCATGAAATGCATAATAATTAGAAGAGTTGGGAGTACCAACCTTGAGCTAAAATAACAAAACCTGAGCTCCCTTCACCCTCAAGCTTTTCCACCTCCAAAGCTTGTAGATGGCTCTCCCACTTGTTTCTCTACGAGGGAAAAGATGAGCAGTGAATTAGACACTAAGGAGAAGATTCTTAGGGTCTAAAACACTAGAAAAAACAAGATTAACTCTCTCAAAAACTCATTCCCGAGCTCAACACAAAACCCCACCTAAACCTTTATCTTCCATCAAACCAACTCATACTTACATCTTTTTATAGATCAAAAACACCCCTACAACTTACCCTTCACCTCAAAAACGTGAATCTCAACTTAACACAACAAAGCTTGAACCATTACCTTACTTCTCTCTTGCAAAGATGGTGGAATGCGATAGGAGACAAGGTGATATCACCTCCTATACTTTCTGCAGAGAAACATAACACCCCTAACCCCTCTTTCATCCATTCTGGCATTTACAAAAATGCCCTTAGTCATCCACTCAAAAGCCCAACACAACAAGACCCAACAAGGCCCAACACAAACCCGAGGCCCGAAACCACTAAACTCGGGGCCCAAAACCAAAGCCCAACCCCTCGGGTTAACCCGACACTCGGATCCAAAATCCGGGTCGTTACAAAATAAGCTTATAAATGAGTCGATAAACGAATTTATTCAAGAATATAAACGAATCGAACACATATTTATTTGTATTCGTTTGTTTATTTAATGAACATAATTTTTTTGTCCAAGCTCGTTTATTTAGCTTAATAAGCGAACATAAACAAATGTTATTTGAACGATTCACAATCAGTTTATCAAACACTCTGTTCATTTTCACTACGGATTTAGAAATATTCAAAAATTGTGGGGGATCGGAAAAATTTTATCACCGAAACTTATATGGAAGCAAGGGTTGTTATATTTGAACTATAACTGTATATAACTGTGAAGATAATCAAAAGTATCTTCTAAGATATCTGATAATTTGCAAACTTAATTTAAAAAATAAGATTTACTTTTTCATATTATTTGATGAATATGATATTTACTTTTTTATATTATAGATTAATTGCAAGAAGTGCCAAAATAAGAATACAATAACATCATCAAACACCCCATATTAGATTGTGTAATACCCGAATTTCGTCCAGGTTCGAATATAAAATAAGGCCTACGTAAATATAATTAAATAAATAAATAAAAAATAAATAAATAAAAAAATAATAAAAAATAATAAAATAATAAATATAACCAAATGGATAATGGATGAGGGAACCGGTTACTAGGAGTTAAGGGGAGTTAACAAAAAAAAGATTAAGGGGGGCTCGGTTATGAAAGTGGAAAAGGGAACCGAAGGAAAAAGGGGAAGAAAGGAGAGAAAATTGAAGGAGAAAAAAGGAGGGAGTTGGAGATTTTTGAGAGTTTTCGGCAGAGGAAAAAGCTCATGATTGCAGCAATTATAAGGGTGATGATAGTGACCATGATGATGCAATGATGAGAAAATAATGAGGCCATGATGATGGTGCAATGATGAGACAATAATGAGGCAATAATAATGGTGCAATGATGGAGGCAATGATTGGAGTAACAAAAGGGAGTGCAAAACAATGTTGGGGCTCCATTTTGGTGTTGGTTTTGGAGACGACAGTTCCAGGCAGGGGAGTTGGTTCTAAAAAACTGGAATTTCTCTTTTATTTCAGGAGGCAAAACCAGGAGTTACGAGCAAGACAATAGAAACAAAACCTTTTGGAGCAACAACAGATCATGTGGGGGACGGTTCAGTTCTAAGGGGGTTAGAATTAAAGGAGTTAAAAAAAACACCACATGGAAGGATGATGACGATGATTGAAAAGAAAGAGGGGACAGGTTGGTTTTGGTCATGATCTATGTGGTCCAGAGGAGACAAAAAAAGAAGCCACCACCATTTACAGTTCGGGGATGACGGACTACCAAAACGGAAGATGAGGCAATGAAAGGGGAAGCAAAATCAGGGGTTTCATTTCCGGGATCACCAAAACCGAATAGAACAAAAGGAAGAAGTGAGATGCAGATGCTCTACAAAGCTTCAAATCGAATGAATCGTGAAACTTTCGCTTGGATGCATTATCACCGACTTCATACTTTACAGCATTGGTGACAACAAAGCTTTAGTTGCACTGTTGGTAAGTCTTTGCATAGCTTCATATTTTGTTTGCATTATTATATTCAATGGCAATCATGAAACTTGTCGGTGTCTTATAATGTGAGAGCCTAAGAGATAATTTAGTTAATTATTTGTATGCATGTTTTAAAATCATATAGAATATTTTGTTTAGGAGATCACCTAATTCACATTTAGTTAATTAAATTAGTGCCTTCTAGGGTTAGTCTCTTTAATTAAATAATTAATTAAATAGGGGAGATAATTTAGTAACGATGACGTTCTAATCATATATCTCGAATACACTAAGTGGTCAGTGTTTTGAAATAACATTATGTTGGCCAATAGTGTACTTTGGTATCGTATTCGGTGCGTCATCGAAACGTAGAAAATGGTAAATAATTTAGGGTTAGAATTTAATAAAATTAATTAGGCAAAACTAGAAACACTAGTAGTATTATCAATTTTGTTTGGTGTCGAAATGGTAGTGTCCGTGCATTCGGATGTTATCATAATACACTCGGTGAAATTAATAATTTAATAGGGTTTTAATCATTTAATTAATGGAGCCTTTTTAGGTTAGAACTTAAAATTAACCAGATTAATAACCGGTCATGCATTAAAAAACCTTTTTGCGCAGAACTTGTATTTCTTTAAATACGAGTTAAGGTTTCCTATCTAGAGGACGTCTTATTCAAACTCGTATTTAAAAAAAATATATTTTCTTATCCAAAAGGATATTCTTATTCGAGCGATATTTATTTGACAATGACAGATTAAATTAATATTATTATTCGAGATGTCAAAATGCCACGTGTAATTAATAAGGTACCGATCTCTGGCGCTCGTAAGGGTCGTCCTTACGTGTAACCGACTCCCGAACCCAAATATTTTTAAATGAATCTCTGGTTTGTTTTATGGTGTCTGGCCTACTAAAGTGGCCGGTGGCGACTCCAAATCATTTTAAAATTCAAATAACACGAGTTTTTGATAAACATTCCGATTTTCAAAATTAACAATTAAAAGCAATAAAATTCGATTTTTCAAAACTTAATCGTCAGACTATTTTTCACACTTTCGGTTTTAAAATGGTCGCGACAGATTGATTTGGTTAAAAAAATTATATGTTAAATTATTATTATAGTTTTTAAATGGTTTGTTTATTGTTCCTAAAACTAATGTTATAATTTATGTTTATAATTTTAAAATAATAAATTGGTCATATATTTTAGTCAACAAAATAATAATTTTTGTATAGTTTTTTAGGGATGAGAAGTTTTCGAAACCCGTAAGAATATAATAAGAATGAAGATGAAAATTCTTTGAAATATATAATTAGGATTCTCTAAAATCATCTCCGCAAATAATAAAAATCAAATAAAACTACTATTTAAATTCATAGATATAAAATTAGTCTAATACGGTGTTAGTTTTCGATAAACTACACAAATAGTCATTAATTTTTTAGATTATTTCACTCTATTTCTTTTAAAACTTGTACTCAAGTCATTAAGTTTTTAATTTGTTTTTATTATAATCATTGTTCTTAATTATTGTTAAAAAAAATTCTGATATGGTATGTTAAAATCTTATTCCAAAGTAAAATTTTAAGATTCTAAATTGGTTGTCCCTACAAAGATCGATTTTTGGACCAAGATAGTTATCCATCAATCCTAATAATAATAAGATTTTGTGTCTAGAAGATTAACACAGATTACTTCTAAGTTGATCTAACGATTAACAATGACTGATCATAAAAATTTTGACCTCAAATCCAAAATTATAACTAAAATAAAAAATTGATTCATTACTATCAATCGTCGAATTAACTTGAAATCAAACAAATCCTTTTCACTATTGGGATTGACTTACGATCGCTCAGCAAAAATTTAATCCTTGAGAAATCCTAGAAGCAACTTTAGGTGATAGACCTAGAAGTATTTTGAAAGCCTAAAGGAAAATTACCATTGGAGAGTTGACATTAATAGTGAGGTGAATTTGTTTTCTGATAAATGGGGAGAAGATAGTCCAATATATCTCAGTGGAAATTACATGGTTGCTCTTAATCGTCTGAAGTGTAAGAAATTTATGAGACCTGACTGCAATTAATGGGATGAAAGGAAAGTGTTGCAGGTATTTACTAAAGAAAATGATGATTCTATTTTAAAATGCTGGAGAAAATTTAGATTTATTAGTTTGGGGAAGTATGTTACCAGGTCTACTCATAAATGGCTACAAGATCAGAATGGTATTGAAAGGGATTCTTCTCTACCAAAAATTAAGGTTTTCGAATGGAGGACTGATCATGAAACTCTTTCTACTGCAGAGAAATTAACAGTTTCAGGAATTGGTTCAGGAATCTGTCAGCTCTGTAATAGAGAGGAGGAAACTTAACGCGACTTCTCCAGACAGATCTTTAGGGAAGTTCATGCCTTGCTTTATTCAAATTCTGAGTTTGAGTCGTGTAGCTAATAGAGTAGCTCAAGAATTTGTATATTAGACAAACTGTATGCAAATTGCAAACCGTTTATAACATTCATTTATCAAATAAATGAACATGAATGTAACTTTATCTGTTCAAGCTCAGTTCATTTACAAATACAACCAAATGTTCGAAACAATATAATCAAATCTAGAGATATCTATGAATCCATCAAACTTAATCTATAATTTTGTTTACCCTAATGGAAAATTTTCTGATTGTACTATGTTCAACAACAAATGGGTTAGTGCCAAAAATAGAATACCAACATTTTCAAGACCCTAAAATCTTCACTTTTTCCAGGCATACACAAGCAAAGAGAAGCCAGTAGGAGCACTTAACTCGCTTTCCTCGACGCTTTCCCACTCCATTACCGAAGAGTTTCCGCCTGATGAAGCCGAAGATGTTGAAATCGAAGATGAAGTCGAGCTGATACCAGCCATCATCAAGCTTCTCCTCTTCCTGTCTACAGTGGGTGAATTTGGCCGACAGAAATGGACATCATTCTCCTCCTTGAATGTGCCCACCACCTGTTCGACAAATTCCGAGCCTTCATCCTCGAACTTAAACACGAAAACTGCGTGATCATTGTTCAAACCCTGATCAAACAACCAGTTATACACGTCCCACGAGACCTGAATCGAGACCCCATCTACTTCAATCCGATCACTGCCTCTGAATTTCCATTTCAATCGCTTTATTTGCAAAACCCTTTCGTTATCAAAGCTGAAGCAAAGCTCTGCATCCTCGTTTACATTACACTCGATCGAAATCTCTCTCCTTTTGCCTCCAAATCTGGCTTTTGTGATGTACAATTTGTTGCTAAACAGGTGTTCTCTTCTCGAAACAAGAGTTTGGGTTTTCCCAGGGTTTTGAATTTGAGCTTTGGTTCTGGCGTAAGCTTCTTTGGTAGAATCACCAACGAGGAGTACCATTTCGCCGTCAACAACAACCGCGATAAAGAACCCAGATTCGGGTTCTGGTCCGGATCCGAACTTCGCCCTGGAAAAGTCCCAAAAGACATGGACATCAGGAATGATGGCGGTGCTGAGTTTTCTGTTCCCACATCTCTTCCAAAAAAGCAAGGGTTTGATGAGAAGATGGAAATGGAGGACGGAGAAGGGGTGCGGTGAAGGGGCAGAGAAATGAGAAGAAGGGTAGAGGTTGAGGAGGAGAGAGTGGCCAAGGAAGGCGCGGGACCAAGTGAGGGAGAAGAGTCCTAGATTTGTGTGGTAGAAACAAGAAGTGAGGTTGGTTTTACCTGGTGCTTGCGGCGGTAACGGCGAAGGCGACGCATTGAGTGTGTCGTCAACGGCGGTGGAAGGGCGGAAGCAAGCGGGGAAGGAGGTTGAATGGTTCTTGCGTTGGTTGGGCATTATTTGTTGATTTTTGGGATTTAGTAAATACGAAGGATTTGAAGTCTATATAGACTCTACCAAGGACGGCGTTTTGAAGGGGTTGGGGACTCAAAAACTTTGAATTCTTCATTTTCAGTCGAACAAAATAGTAGTAATTAAAAGTAAATAAAGTAGACCAAACATGTTAATATTTCTTCAAGTAATCATCCACGTGGAACATGCATTATTTATTTACATTTATTAATATATGATTTATTTATTGGTTAATTTAAATCAAGCATTATATAAATTTATAGTAGAGGTTTAAAAATTTTAGAGGTATATATAATTTACTAAAATTTGGACCTTAGAAGTATTTTTTTTTTAGGAGTCTTGCACGGTTACTCCTATTATATTTGTCTAGAACTTTATTGATTCCACGGAAGTAATGTAATATGAATAATTAATAAGATTTTATAATCAATTGTCGCATTTAGAACGTTTTATAATTATAACTCTTTTTAATAGCATTTTCAAAAAAATTATAATGAAATTCAAGATTAATGTCATCTAATAAACATAGTTTATCAAAATTGTAGGACTCCTCTTTTCTAAGGGACTTTGTGCGACCACTCTTGTTACGCTTATTTAGAACTTTCATTATAGATTCATTATATATGATCATTTAAAATTCAATTAGTTTCATTCTCGACTACGATGGTCAAATTAATATAATTCAACAAGTTCTAAGTTTGACATCGTCGTTTAAAAAATAATTAGATTCGAGTTAAGTTTTGTAAAAAAAAATTGGGTTGGGTTTAGATTAATTTTTTTCACCTGAAATAATAGTATAATTTTTCTTGTATCGTGCCTAGAGCAAGGACGAAGTTATGTTGTATGTGGGAGGGGCATGTATAATTACATTTAAGGTCCTTCATAATTTATATAATAATAAAATATGGATTTTGCCCCTCTCAATTTTTAGATTTAAAGGCTTAATAGACCTTTGCCCCTCCCGATGTTCGATTCTGACTCCGTCCCTAGCCTAGAGGAGAAATTATATCATAGGTCATTTTCGCCGCATTATCCATGTGACAAACCAATTAAATGAATCTATTTTATTAACTTTTTTATCTCATCTTTTTTACCAAGTGAATCTTCACTTGATAAAAATTATTTTTAAATTTAATTTACAATAAATATTAGTGAAGATCCACTAGGTAAAAAATATGAGATAAATTTTAATAAAATGAATGCATTTTATTTGTTGATTTCATAAATAATGTGACGAAAATAACTCATAATATAATTTCTTTATCCCGAGATTGTTCTTTATCCTAAAACTTGATATCTGGTTCAAATCGACAAAAATATCATCAAACATCATATCATAATCGAGTGAAAATTTTAATTTTTAAATCGAATTCAAATCACATAAAAATACTTTATTAGACTCATAAATTCACAATTTTATTTTAAAATTTTAACGTCTTATTCTACCGGATCAACTTATTAGAATCTTTCTTTATTTAATTCTTATGTTAAATATTTTCTTTTTCTTTTTTCAAAATGGTAGGCTGTTGAATTTGTCAAATACAATAAAACCTGTGAAAAAAATACCCATTCCCTACATGGAAAATGGAATTCTGCAGATGTACATAAGTCAAAGTAATGGACCAATTTAATTGGTCGGATATGGAAATTATATTTAATTAATTAATTAATTATCCTTAATTTTGGAATTTTGTAATGTTTTTTTTTTCAACATGCATGAACCAATGATTCTATTTTTGGGCTGCCTACCTGAAATGGACCAGCCGCCATTAGGAAACAAAACAGCAGGTAAAGAGCACTTGGTTTTAAGAGTGAATTTGGTTTGGTTTCGGTTTAATTCAGATTTTTTTTTTTTTTGTAATTGTTGATTTTTGGTTTGATTAATCTCGATTTTCGGTTTTTATATATTAGTGTTAATTTTTAAAAAATATATTTTTTTTTGACAAAATAACTTTATTTTATGACTTTTAAACATTAAAAAGTAAAAATTTTAAGATATTTTTCATAAATATTTATTAAAAACTTATTTTTTTAAGTAAAAATAAAAAAATACATCTATAATATTTTAAGTATAATATATATTTACATTATACAAATAATTAAAAATTAATTAAAATATCAAATTCGATTTAATTCGATTAACCACAGGTCGTGAATTTATAAACTATAATATCTTGGTTAGGTTCAGTTTTTAGTTTTACGATTAACCATGCTCAACTCTATTTGAGTTTTTTTTTTCTTTCAAAATTAGTATTGTTTTTATTTATACACCTGATTTCTCGTAATTTTACTCTAACTAATCTAAATCAATTAATATTGTATATTTAGTTACGATGAAAGAGTTTTTTATAAAAGATTTATATATATAAAATCTTAAACTCGATACTTATTTAAACGATATAAAATTATTTATTACTAAACCGATTCTCGTTAATTTAAATTTAGTATTACTACACGACCAACAATTATGTCTTTCTGTCCTAGTTGATGTGTACTAATTTTCCTGTACGAATATTGGACTGAATGAAAAGACTTTTGTTGAACTGATCCACTAATGGATCATTGAATTAGTGATTGCATATCAGTATTTTTATTATAATTTTCATTTCAGGATTATATTATGTTGACATGTCATAAAATTGAAGATTTTTATTTGTTTTTCGATAATTAGGTTAATAAAAATAAATAATTGAGATTAATGATGAATAATAATGAGTTTTTTACTATAAAAATGGATTATTATCTCTAAATTAAAATTTATAATCTCAATTATTAAAATAAATTATTTTAATGATTTAAAAAAATGTAAAACTAACTCCCCACGTTAAATCATTGCGTTGGAAAATGTATATTGAAATAATTTTTTCTTAATGAATTAAGTCGAATTACTTAATATATGTCTCGAAAAACTTTCGAACTACTAAAATATATAATATAATTTTTTAAAATTTTTATAATTTTATATCTAAATTTCTAAACTTAAAACCCTAAACATAAATCTAAACCTTAAAATTTAAATCTTAAATTCTAAACCCAACAACCTAAACCTTAAGCTAACATCATATACCTTAAAATTAACAAACTTGAGTTTACACAAGGAATCAAAGTTTTTTTTCTGACATGACTTTAAATGAGACATGGCAGATGACGAGTTACTCGAGTCCAACACGATCAAAGACCGTTTAACACTTGATTCAACTGGCTTGAATCAAGATCGAACTTGACTAAAATTCTTAACGATTCGAGTCAAACTCAGACATTTCAAACTCGACTCAAAATCCTAATAAGTCGATTTTTTATTTTATTTTAAGAACTCGGTTTATCATTAGTGTGAAAATTATTTTTTCCACTTAAATGACATCGAATAGTAGTATGGATTTTCGGAAATTGAATCTGGTCTGATTCGAAAAGTTAGGCATCCAAAATCTAAGATGTGAAATAATGATTGTATCTCAACCGAAAAAAGTTAGGTATCTATTTATTATGATATTTGAATATCTAAATATATGATTTGGATTAAATATTTTTCGGGTTTGATTATTATATTTATAGAATTTAATTTTTTTTAATATATTAAATAATAAATTATAAAATATAACAATGCAAAAATTTTTGGATGTTTAGATTTTTTAAATAATTTAAAACTTTAAATATTATGATCGATATTTAATCCAAAAAGGTAAAAACAAATCGAATATTCAATCTAAAAATAAAAATTAAATAAATAAATAAAATTAATCAGATTATATATTTTTGTACATCGGATGACCATGTGCCCATGTCCCATCAATCCATCTTCACCATGTTTCAATCTCTCTGTATACGAAGAAATTATATCATGAGTCATTTTTATCACGTCATTCAAGAGACCAACTAATCAAAAATATTTTTTTAATTATTTTTTATCTCATCTTTTCTATCATGTGAATATTTATTGTAAATTAAATTTTAAAACAGTTTTTACTAAATAAAGATTCATTTAATATAAAAGAAGAAGTAAAAAAAAATAATTAAATAATTACTTTTAATTAGTTACCTCCACTTAGTTACATGGAATTTGTTGGTCCATGGGACATATCAAGTATAATAATTTTCATCTACTATCAGTTTGTCCATTAAAATGAATTGTCAAATTTATAAATAAAATTAAAATATTAAATTTTAATACAATAAAATAAAATTGACTAAATTAAAAAAAATATTCTCTTAACTTATTTTATACTAGTTCTAAATTAGTCGATAATAAATTAAATATTAATAATTATTAAAAAAAATAATATATCATAATTTTTTAATTAATAAATACACTTTTTAGGATAAAGTTTGATTTTTGAATTAAATTTTAATATAATACATTGGTTTTGATTTTTTTAAAAAAAAGTAAGGAGTTAATCTCATTCATGACAGATTATTAGGTGAACAGGTAATCTATGATCCAAACAATCAAGACCGTTCATCTTTAAATAACTACTTAATAACTGCTCACCCATTAATTACATGTAGGAAAGAAGTGATGATTCACCTTGAAAATTTTAAGATGAACGATCCTGATTGATTGGGACCACGGATGACGTGGTGAACAAGGTTCACCTAATAATTTTTTCTCAATCACCCATTTCACTCATCCAATGATAAAAAAATTATAAAACTCACAATTTCCTATGAGATTAACTCCTCACTTTTTTCGATCATAATCTTTATATATCCTACTGTTGTATCTCAACCGAAATATAAGATCGGTGAAATAATGATTGTATCTCAACCGAAATATAACAAGATTAGGTATCTATTTATTATGATATTTGAATATCTAAATATATGATTTGGATTAAATATTTTTCAGAGAAATTATATTATAGGCCCGGCCTACCACGTCAGCCGTGGTCCCATCCAATAATAACCACCCACTTCATCACTAATCGCCAACTCATTTTTTCCCAACCAATGAATCTTCACTCATAATTTACATGTCATTTTAAAAATATAATTTCTGGAAATTATATTAATTACATGGTTGATTAGTGGCGGAATGGATAATTTTCATTGGCTAGGAACCACGGCTGACGTAGTAGGCCGGGCCTATGATATAATCTCTCTATTTTTCGGGTTTGGTTATTATATTTATAGAATTTTAAAATTTTTGAATATAATAAATAATAAATTATAAAATATAACAAGATTTGCCTAAAATTTTAGATGTTTAGATTTTTAGATAATTTAAAACTTTAAATATTAGGATCAATATTTAATCAAAAAAACAAAAACAAATCAAATATTCAATCAAAAAATAAAAATTAAATGTTAATGATTATTAAAAAAACAATATATCATAATTTTTAATTAATAGATACACTTTTTAGGATAAAGTTTGATTTTTGAATTAAATTTTAATATAATACATTGGTTTTGATTTTTTAAAAAATAAAGAGTTAATCTCGGTCACAAGAGATTATTAGGTGAACCATATTCACCACGTCATCTATAGTTCAAGCAATCAAAATCGTTCATCTTTAAATAACTACTTAATAACTGTTCAACCACTAATTACATGTAAGAAATAAGCGATGATTCACCTTGAAAAAAATTAAGATGAACGGTCCTGATTGATTGAGATCACGGATGACGTGGTGAATAGGGTCCACCTATTCAGTCACCCATTTCACTCATCCAATGATAAAAAAAGTATAAAACTCATAATTTCCTACGAGATTAACTCTTCACTTTTTTCGATCATAATCTTTATATATCCTACTGATGTTCTCAATACTCTATTTATCTATTCAACGATTAAAAAAAACTTTTAAAAAGTCAAAGTGTCAAAGTGTGTGGTTTGGGATAGAAAGATCCCTAAAAGTTCAATGTTAGATACCCTAACCGAGTCATACAATTCAATCTCAATGAAATTAAAATAGTTTAGGTTTATTCTCCACTTTGACCCTTTACTAGTTTCTTACCAACAACTTGGAACAAGTTAAGACATTTGTTTTAATTTGACACTAAGGAGTAAGGACTTTTCAATTATTACCATTTATAATATATTAATTTTTATCATTTATTTTGTAAAGGGTGAATTACGAGAGATTATATTATGGGATTGGTTCGTCACATCATCTGTAGTCTCTAATCAATAAAAACTACTCATTTCATTACTAATTATCCATGTCATTAATCTAATCAATAAAAAGTTTGAAGATTTTTTTTATTTTTATTCTCATATTAATTTCTTTAACAAATATTTTATTTATAAATTATCTCTCATTTTCAAACATTTATGTTTTGTCCTAACCCTAAATCTTAGCCTGAAGCTGGATCAACCAAAACGTTCCCACAATCAGCTAAAACCCTGTCTTTGCTGCCTCAGAACCAGAAGATTTTAAAGGTTTAGTCCACCTGTAAATAGTCTGAACAGAAACCAAGACAACCTTGAAACAACAATATGGACATGGTCTAAACACAGTATACTCCATTGCACAACTGTAAACATTACAAACATCAACCAGGGACAAAGGACAACAAATCTTCGCAATGTCTGAGTCTTTTTTTCTTAATGAATCTGCAGGGAGGTTAACCTCTCTAGCAATAGGCACGACAGTACAAACAAACTCTCCACACAGATACTAACTGTTTAAGTATTGAATTCTTTTAAGGTCGATGCAGAAACCTATCGTAAACGGTGTCCCACAAATAACTTGTCACCTAAGAATCTACGTACAGAAACAAGAATTTCGAACACTGAACTAAGGTAATCTAAGTGAATACGTCTCCACTCAATTATGCTTTATACAAATTATAAATAAATATATGGAACAAGACACGGTAATAGAGTAATAAATATGTTTCAAGAAATTTAAATGTTCGTTAAAAACATTAAAAAAAATTTAATGACTTATTAGATAATTTAAAAATTAATTTTTATTAATAAAAAATTAAAATACAATAATTAGTCTTTTTTTCTTTTATTATCACTTAATGTATAAAAGTAGAAAATATGAAAAGTCTTCAGTTCTGAAATAAAAAGAATACTATTAAAAGTTAAAACCTTAAATTATTTGTTGTTTTATCGATAATCGTTGAAAAACTAGAAAAAAAATATCTCACACTTGAATATAAAGTTGTAATAGTATTACAACATTTTACCTATATTTTCAATATCAAGACAAAATTGGTGAATTTAACGAGCAACATGATTTTTTTATCGAGTTTAAGTTGAGTAAAATTTTATCGAGTATAACCAACAATAAATTAAGTTAAATAATGGTATTTTTTAATAAATATAAATCGAATATTACTCTACTCATAATCGACTCATTGCTTGTACTAGAGTCACGTGTAAAAGTCACATTTAAACTTTATCTTCCCTGAGTAGGGGTGATAATGAGCCTAACCAACTCACGATCTACTCGGGCCCGGCTCGGTCAAAGCTCGGCTCGAGTGAGCTCGACTCGGGCTCGAGTTTGACTCGAGATTTAACGAGCCGATTCAAGTTCGACTCGAAAAGCTCGTGAATAGGCTCGGAATAATTATATTATATATGCTATATATACACTAAAAGTAATCACTTTAGCAAAAAAAAAAACAATAAAATAAAATAAAATATGAGAAATCAACTAAAAATAAATTAACTAAAATTTTGAATTTGCAGAGCCTCGAGCCCGAGCCGAGCCGAGCATGGTTAAGCTCGGGCTCGTCTCGGCTCGTTATCACCCCTATATATGAGTTCCAAGCCTGGTTCATCAGGTGTTAAGGAAGAGCCCAATGGGATTTAACTTTAAGGATAGTGAGCCCTTTATTCGTCCTTATCTGATTGATTGGTGGTAGACCACACAACTTGCCTTAATTAGATGTTCATTAGACCAATGGGCTTTAACTTTAAGAATAATGAGCCCTTTATACGTTCTTATTATTGGACGAGTTATTTTAACTTAAAATAAAATATTAATGATTAAGATATTTTAAAAAATATCGAAGCATATTTTATTTTACTCTTTTAACAAAATGTTTAATGTGATACAAATATCTTAAAAATAATGTAATGTAATGCATGTATTTTGACAAAAATGCATGTTTGTGGTACTTATAATTTTAAACACTTGTACGTCAAATATACGATACTCATACTCTTTTTAGTTGTTTTTCGGCTCTCAAAGGGTCGTTTTGATTTATTAGGACCGACTAATATTGTACATATGATTTTAGTGTAAGAGTTATTGAAGTTTTAAAACGTTCGAGTTACTCACTAAAATTTAGACATTGAACTTTTTTTGTCACTCTTTCGTTAATTTTTTGACAATGTTCATTTACTGACGAGCGGATAAACTTCTTCAAAATTTGAACGATAGAAAATTTTATCTATACGAGAGAAGTAATATAGTAAAAAACGAGCTCATTTGACGGTGAATGATAGAGATTGGCAATAGAGATATCGAAAGATATTTGCACGATTCATGGACTTTGGACACTTTTTAGCAAAATAAAGGTTGGATTCAGATTCAGGGGACAAGACAAAACGACTGGTGATATTTGGTACGAAATAACCACCATCTACAATATGCATCTGATGATAATGAATGATAGAGTGATAAAAAAACGTTTAATGTCTAAACTTCAGTAAATTAAACGTTTTGAAGCTTTTTACAGACAAAAGTTGTAAATTATACAAACTTTATTCACCCTTCTTCTTTTGTGGATAAAAGGCTAAGGAAACCAAACCACTTAAACAATGTCTTATTTGAACATGGTCAGTCTTGTATTAATTTATCCTTAATTATGTCTTATTTTATGTTTTATATTAATAATTATTAAAAATTAAATTTTAAACTCTAACCTTAATTTTTTACGTCTTAAACCCTGAATCATTTATCTTAAAAATATACTATATCCTTAATTTCTTAAAACCTAACCACAATATTTAACTTTAAACCCTATACCTATTATTTTAAAACGGAAATACCAATATAAACACAATAAAAAAGAGAGACGATTTGCATCCGTCTTTTCTTTATAACAAAGTTTAGAAACGGAGTGGTTGGGACCTATACCACGTGCATGTATGTTAGCGATCACATGATCACCCATGTGGAGATGGAATGGAAACAAAGACCAAGAACATGAGCATAAGGAGCAAGGACATGCAAATGCATTGCACCAGGAACCTAATTACAAAGAAAAAGATTACCTGCTTTCATCTAAAATACTATACAGGAACAGGACCCTACAGAAAATTTTGAAAAAAACTAGGGTTTTGTCATGTTTCAACTGATGGTTGCCGGTTGGAAACATTTTGGCATTTTCAGGTAGTGTCTGTGTTCAACCACTAGATTCAACGCATCAAAAACAAACAACAACGACAAATCTCCCGTTATAGGGAAGGACCGACCGGTGTTAGAAGATAATTGTACCTGTTGGAAAATTCAAATTCTATAGAATTTAGAAATTTTAATTATATTTATATTGATAATCTAACTTCGTAAAATCTGAATTTTTTAAATTTTTATATATTTTAATGGGTACAAATCGTTTTTTATTGTGCCTCCAGGGACGGAGCTAGGATTTAATATTGGGAAGGGTAAGAGTCTATTAAACCTTTAAATTGAAAAACTGGGAGGGACAAAAAACCTATTTAATTAACATTTAAACTAAAATGGACTAAAAATGCAATTATCCCAAAAATTTTGGGAGGGGCAACAACCTATCCCGAACAAAAATCCTCCGCCTCTTTTCTGTGCCTCCTTTTGTGCCTCCTTTATTTTTTTAAAAAATTGAATTTTAAACCCTAAAAAATACACCCTAACCCTAATTCCGTAAACCCTAACCAAAACTCCTAACCTAAAACCCTAAACCCTCTAATTTGAAGTGGGAGCATAAATGGAGGCATAGAAAGGGGGCAGACGATTTGCACCTATCTCTCCCACTACCTACACAGCTCCGTCCCTGTGTGTCTCCATTGGTGTCTCATTTTAAAATAACGGGTTTATGATTTATATATGGTTTAAGATTAAAGATTGTGGTTGGGATTTAAAGAATTAAACGTAAGGTGTAAGATTTAGGATATAGAAATTAAGGTTATGATTTAGGATTTAATTTTTATGTAATTTTTAGTGTGTGAAATAAAAAAACATAATTAGGAGTAGATGATTTTTGTTCTATTTTATTATATATAAAAATCCGCATCACTATTATAAAATCTTGTGTTTATCTCTGTCTTGTTACAAAGACAATCTCAGCAAAATAGGTTTAGGGTTTCATAGCCATATGATTATGACTGTCTCTTCCCCAACATTTCCACATGAGATTCTTAATTTCCACCATTATTGGCTTTGACTACTTCTTATTCTCAATATTTAAGCTCTGCAATACTCAAGGGAACCGTTTTACGATGAGAGTTTATCCGACAACAAAACCGGTAATTTTTTTCCCTTTTTACTAGGTTTATTATCATTACGTTTCTTAGACAAAACAAAGTTCTGTTGTTTTCAACATTTGTTTTGATTAATTCTTGGTTGATTCGAGACAGTGTTTGTTTGTCTCGTGACTGAGTTAAAAATTTTCAAACAAGTTTCAATCCTGTCGTATTTGTGACCAGGTACAGGGCATTGTTTGTTTAATTGATGTTGGTTAATTAAACATCTTAATGTTTGTTAACACTGAAGGAAATGATTGGATTAGTTGTCCTAACAGACAAAACTGACCTAATTATTTAAGCTTCTTTGACTTCAATGAGTAATAGAGAGAGAGGATAATGTTAAGTTAGCATCGTAAAAAACTTAAAGAGTTTTATCAAATGAATAAAATTAATAATACAAAATGTGAAGATTATTATTTGAAAAAAAATAAAAAATAATTTTTTTTCGTCCAAAATTAGTGTAAAATTAAATGAGTTTTTTACCATGTAAGTTGATCCTAACTCTGTATATATGAAATAGGATTAAATTACATAATGTAAAACTCTTTAAGTTTTATACGTTTTTTGGATATTTATGATTAAAACGGATAGCTCGAATTAATAGTTGGTTATGAGAAAATTATCACTTGAGAAAAAATAATGAGTTAATCTGCGTCATCCGTTTCAGTCATCTAACGATCAAAAAATGTATAAAACTTAGATAGATTTATATTGTGTAACGTGATTCTATTTCTCTCTATATGAGATATGATTTAGTTATGCAATGTAAAATTTTTAACTTCAACACATTTTTAATCATTCGATAAGTGAAATAGATGACTGAGATTTACAATTTATTATATGAAGATTATCATTTAGGGTAAAAAGTAAGTTAATCTCAATCATCTATTTTAGTCATCTAATAATCAGAAATGTATAAATCTATGACTTTTACGTTGTGTAAAAGCTGCAAGTTTTACGTTTTTTTAGTTTTACACAATACAGTAGATCTTAACCCATGGTTATATTTTGATACACGAGTGTAAAAATATTTATACAATTTTTTTTATAAAAGTTAAAACTTAAATTTCAAACCCTAACATCTTAAATCCTAAATCTTAAACCCTAAACTCAAAATTTTAATCATAATCCTTAAATTTTATATGTTATACATTAAATCTTTAAACTCTAACCTAAATCTTAAACCTTGAATCATAAAATCGAAGTATTTGTATAAACTAAAATTTACACGAACTTGTATATAAACTATTTTCCTATATATTATATATAATCTTGATTCATTGCTTATGTATAATTTATGTACGAGCCAATTAATGAGATATAGTTAATAAAAACAAATTATATTTATAAAAAATACTACTTATGCGTAGAAAAATTTTATAACGATCGTCGAATACTGCTAAATATCATTAACGTTGAATACCGTTGAATAATATTAAATTAATTAATTAAACTCTAATGACATTACTGATACCCATGATATCTAGGAACAATAACCGTTCTGTTAACCACTTAAGCTAGAAGACTAGTATAACTATAATTCTCTCTTTAAAACTTTAAGAATGTGTTTGATTCATACAATATAAAATTATCTTTATAAATAAGATTTTTAAAATGTGGTGTTATTTAATATATTATTAAAAATATTATCTTATCTTGTTTAATTTGTTTAGTAGAAATATAAAATAAAATAAAAATATTTATTGATAAAATATAAAATTAATTAAAAATGAATTTTATCAAATTATTCTCATAAATATTTTATTTTAATCATTTAAATTTTTAATATTAAATTAAAAATATTTGTATTAAAATCATATAATTTTTTTTACATAAACTATTTTAAAAAAATATATATTTAACATATTATAAATGTAATTAATATCTTAAATAATATTTAACAAAAATATTATATAAATATATTTTATTTACTTTTATCATTAGGAAATTAAGTTGGTTTTAGTGAATAAAATAATTATATAAATTATTAAAAAGATATTTTAGAATTAGAAACTCGTTTTAAGATTGTAATTTATTTTGTTTAACGAACGTTATTTTATTAACAATGATCAAGTTTTTTAATAAGTGTCGGTAATCATTTTTTTCAATCCCAAAATAAGTTAATTTTATAATTTTGAGTTTTAACACATTTATTATCAAACCGAATTCAAGTAAACTTGAACAAGTTATACTGGTTTTATTTTCATAAACTTAAATTTTAAAATCTTATATCAAAATATAAAGTCTAAAATTTAATTTTTTTTTATCAATAGAGAATGTCTTTATTGAGTATAAAATCAACGTAACAATGTCAATTTAACGCCTTTATTTACAAATTTTATCGAATGTTTTTATAGTCATATTTTTAAAAAAATATTAAAATACTTTTAAATATGTGTAAAACTATTTAAATATTAAAATAATATAAAATAAAATTATTTAATAAATTTATGTCATTTAAATATGCTAAAAAATCAAATTAAAAAAAAAAACTCATCATTTTAAGGGTAATTTTGTTTAAGATAACATAAATTGATAATACCTAAAGGAATAGTGAGAATCATATTTCTTAAATATTGACAAAAAAATATTACTATTGGTAATAATTTTTTTAGGGTTAGTAGAAATGAGGATAAATTAAACATAAGAATAAAATTCTGAAAAATTTATTATCTTTAGTAATAATCTTTTTCATGAACCAAACGTCAACTAAAATGAATTATTTTTTTATAAAATTAATAACACGATTACAAAATAAATTGTATAATAAAAAATTTATTTAAATTATTTTTTATTTTGAATCAAATTCTAATGAAAAAAAGTATATATATATATATATATGTTAAACTTTCTACATGCTTTCTTCTACGTAAAAATCATCTACTTCTAATCATTAGGGATGATTATGGGTTAGGTTAGGTTCCGACCTGAAAATTTAACACCGCTGCTAGAACTTGATTTAATCAATATTTTATGATATTTCACTCAACCCAATTGCGATTAAAAAATCTGACACTGAAACAAAATAAAGAGTTAATTGAATAATATAAATAAAAAGTGGGTGTTATAATAATTATTCTATTTTTACGAGACAAATAGGGAGATAATTGAGTAAATATAAAAAGAGGGAGATTATAATAATTATACTTAAATATTTAAAATAAAAATAAATTATTATTTTAAGTACTTTTATCTTAAACTTGAACTTGATGTTATCTTATAAAACACGACTCAAACCCATTTTTTTAAAACTCGATCATAGAGAGTCAGATTGTCTTGTGTTATCTATTCTAAACTCATCTATGATTTATATATAAGGGTATTTCAATCAAGATATTTTATATTTAAAGATAAACAAAATTTGATTTACTTTTTTCAAAAAATATATATTAAATTATTCGAGTCGATTTAAATTTTGTCGAGAGAAAATAAAATAATATTGTTTGTCTTGTGACATGCTCCCCAACCATGTCTGAGAATCAAATTGCCTCCACTTCTTGAATCTTGAGCTGAAGTGAACATCATTGTACAGAGCATGGACCTACAGAACTGATGAGGCAGATCACATTCAGTGTCCCCTAAACCCCCTTTCAAACCTAACATTTTCAACAACAATTACCATCCGTGATTCCATCTTACAGGGTCAAAACTATTAGAATCATTTTAAAGTTCGGTTCAGATCAAGTCGGGTTTCGTAAATAATAAAATTGGATCAAAACTGTTTAAGGTAAAAAGAATTTAATTCGAGATGATAATATAATTAGGAAAAAATTGATGCATAGGATGTGTAAATTTTCGTCAATGCGTATTTTTTAGTTTTAGAGTTAGAGTTTTAGTTCAAGGTTTAAAATTTAGTGGTTTAAGTATTAGGATTTAAAATTTAAGGTTAATGTTTAAAATTTAGTGTATAGAGTTTAAGGTTTAGGTAGAGTAGAAATCATCTACCTCTTGATCACGCCTCCATCCATGTTTCCTGTTAAAAAAATTTTAAAAAAATTGAATTTTAAACCCTAACCCTTATTTTTTTATATCCTAAACCCTAATTCTCTAAACCCTAACCACAACCCCTAACCTAGAATCCTAAACCCTACACCCTAAACCTCTAATTTAAAGCGGAGGCACGGATAGAGATATGGGAAAGAGGTAAACAATTTGTACCCGTTTAGGTAGGGATGAACCTAGGGAGCATTGAGTGCGGTCGTACCTCCTAAAAATTTCACATTCCTTTATATTTTATTTTATATTTTATATTAATAATCTAATTTTGCATCCTCTGAACTCTTATAATTTTGTACCTATTATATTTCTAATATTAATTTTTTGATAGTTTACTCCCTTTACATAAAATTCTGAGTTCATCCTTGGGTTTTTAGGGTTTATTTTTTTAAGGTTAGGGTTAAATTTTTAAGATTTGAGTTTTTATAGTGAAAATAGGCTTGTGTATCAAAGTTTTACTCGTATAATTATTCTCTATATATTTATCAATAATAGTAATTATTCCGTACATAAGTGTCTCAGTTATATGTTTAAATTTTAGAATTTAGTGGTTACGGGTCCATGAGTTGTAATTAAAATTTTAGATTTATATTTTAAAATCTAAATCCATAACTTTTAAATATCTAAATTCTAACTACACCTTTAAACATATTTTTTTAATTTTTAAACCTTAAATTATATATTTAAACCCTAAAACTAATATATTATAGACAACTTCTATTAATCAGATAAATCTTTTATTTTTTTATTTTTTAAATTTAAATATTTAATTAATCTTCAACACCTTAAAATATTTAATCTTAATTTCAGTCTTTATTTATTTTAATTTTCAAAGACCTTTATGCCTACACCTGCCTGGACTTAATCATTACGTTCTTATAACTCGACAGTTTGGTGTGTGAATGCTTTGAATATAAATACAAGGAGTTTGGGATAGACTGAAATCATGATACCTGTTATATCCGTAATAATTAAAGGTTAGTGTCAATCGAATCGAATCAAATTGAGTGGAGTTTAAAAAATTTGAATTATTTTATTGAGAGTCTAATTTTATCGCTCAAACTTTCATTAAAAAATTTCAAATCGTGTCGAGTTTTCGAATTCTTATAAAAATTTAATATGTTATAGTACGATTTGATTATAATTTAAACGCTGTATATATTGATTCATATTTTTCTATATGTGATAACATTTTTTTCATATTTTTATATATTAATATAGATCATAAAATTATGAGAGACTCATCTCAAACTTAAAAATAAATCCTCTAATTATTAAAAATTTTGAGTTTTTTAAGTTATTCAAAAATTCATTTTATAACTCAAACTTTATTTGAAATTTTCTCGAGTCATGTCTAGTCGAGACAAGTCTAGTATTTTTACTTCGAGTTAAATTGAGTTACTCGTTTTTTTAGTCAAATTTTGCTTACCCATAATAATAACATCTATATATTCTACAAGATAGCAAAAGAAAAGTTTAGAAAATATATAAATTCCTACAATTTCATCCTCTGAATCCATAATTGGAAAGAAGGAAACAGAGCAGATTGCAATGGAGAACAGACTGTACATTAAGCATCATTACCTGGTAGATTACTAGGACCTAAATAGAAGGGGTTACAGCACTAGGAAAATGGTGGGAAATTTGGCAAGAATGAGTTAAAATTAGCTAATTGCAGGAAAGAAAGAAGGGGTTGAGTTGACTAGACATTGCAGAGCTCAATGGAACCATAGTAAAGCAGTTCCTCGATCATTTGCTCGATGTGATCCTCTTCGAGTGGCTCGAACGGCTGCTCGGTGGTTTCGACTTGAGCTTTCTTAAAAACCCAATTGCCTTCTGTCTCTTTCGCCACAATGCCGGCGTTGCTAATGCCGGTAAAATGAGGAGCTGGTGCCTTGTTTTTCATCTCATGGACCGACTGCTTCTTGGTGATTTCGAGCGATGCCAAGTAGCATTTATGTAGTTTAGCTGTCAAAGTAGCGGAAAGAAGCTTGGAGGACGATGACCGAGGTGCATTCGGATTGAAAGGGAAGTTTGTTCTAGCCCTCGGTCCACACATAAGCCTCGCCGCTTCGTCGTAGGCGCGGGCAGCGTCTTCCGCCGTTTCGAATGTTCCTAGCCAAATTCTAGTCTTCCTGCACAAAATGGAACGTTCCTTTTAACTTACTACACTTGATTCAAAAAAATACAAAATCATGCATGGTTATTTAGTTACTTACAAGAGAGGATGGCGAATTTCAGACACCCAAGAACCCCAATGCCTTTGTCGGACACCACGATATCGTTGTTGTGGTCTAGCCATGTTAGAGGAAGGGGGGAAAAAGTGTTTGTGGAAATGCCTGAATGAAAAAAAATATATGCAAGAGAATGATGGTAGGGGAGGAGGGAAGTAGAGGGGGCTTTTGTAGTTGCCGCTTGACAGACGTCGGAGGGCAATTTACTGTCATCCAACTTGAAAAACTTAGTTGGGTCCCACTAAAAGTTCAAGGGTCTTCAATTTCTTGTTTTAATCTATTAAATTACAGTTGGAAATTTTGGCAACCGATGATTATTAAATTAATAACTCCTAATAAATTTATTAATTATTTGTTGGTTTAATACGATAAAATATTAAATATTTTAAGTAAGATTAGATTTCAATTTTATAAAAGAAGCAAAATGAATCAGAAATCATAATCCAACAAGTGATTTTAGTGAAAATTATAGTAATATTCATATTTGGAAATCCAATTTAAATCGTTTTATCTATAAGGTGTGTATTAGGGGTGAACAAAACTCGACTCGATTCGAAAAAATCGAATAACTTGACTTGACTCGAGGTAAAAATACTCGACTTGTTTTGACTTCACTCGAAATTTTATAAACTCGACTCGAAAAAATTTCAAATAAAGTTCGACTTGTATAATGAAAATACCTCAAAATTTTTAATAACTAAAGAATTTAATTTTAAGTTCGAGACGAGTCTCAGTTTTTATGATATATATATATATTTGAAAATATGAAGAAATATATATACGTATCTTGTATGATTAGAGAAAGTTATTTAAATTGGAATTAAATTGTAGATAACATGATAAATAATTAAAATTTATTTTTTATAAGAACTCAAAAACTCAACTCGATTCAAAAAATCTTTAAATAAAGTTTGAGTGGTAAAATATAACTCGTAAACTCGAATAACTCGAATTTTTTTGACTTAACTCGATTGAATACTCACCCCTAGTTTGTATATTATCAAATGTTTAAAAATGTGCATGGACAAATATTATATCACGATCACTCTAAAACTAAAGTTGTAAATGAGACGGGATAGATCACAAGTTATTCAAGTTCAACTCAGTCAAAGCTCAGTTAAAGCTTGACTCGATTAGATCGATTCGAATTCGACTCAAATTCTTAACGAGCCGAGTCAAGCTAATTGATACCCAATTCGAAAAGCTTGTGAATTACTCGAAAATATAATATGCTAAATTTTTTAACTTTTATAATTTAAAATCCAAATTCCTACACTTAAAAACCTAGCTAAAACCTAAACCTTAAACATAAGTCTAAATCCTAAATTCTAAACACAATAACCTAAACTTCTAAACCCTAAACTAAAACTTTATACCTTAAAATTAACAAGCTTGAGTTTACACAACTTGTATATCAAAGTTTTTTTCCCCTAACAAGGCTTTAAATGAGATATGACAGATGACGAGTTGCTAGTGTCCGACAATATCATAGATCAGTCAATACTTGACTCTATTGGGCTCAAATCAAGCTCGAAATCGACTCTAGTTCTTAACGAGCTGAGTTGAGTACAGATTTCTCAGACTCATTAAAAATTATTTGAGCTCAATATCTTAATAAATCAAGTCGAATTAAATTTAATACTATTCAAACTCAATTCGAGTCGTTTACGGCCCTATCTAAAACTATTAAAATATAAATTAGAAAATTTATCATTATAATAAATACAAATAAATAAAAATATATATCAATAATTATAAAATATAAATAAGAGTGACCAAATTCACTTAACAAGATTATAATATTCAACATTAGCTTTATCAACACCCTTCTTTGCTCATCAAAATCTAAGGTCACATTCCATAGATTCTTCATGTGAATATAAAACAAAGAATAGAAAAAGATCATACCTTCCTTTGAATATTTTTTTTTAAAAAAAAAAACTTATCTTTTTAGTATATTTTGATGGAACCAAATTGGCAATCAAGTGGGTGAGTTTGAACACATATACTAATACCACCAAATTAGCAAGTTGTTCCCCTGGGAAAAGATTCTCTACATCCAGTTGTAACGGAGAAATGATTTGAGTCAATCTTAATCTTGGACTGTCATGATTAAGGGTGATAATAAGCATGTCCGGCTCGCGAGCTACTCGGGCTCGACTCGAGTGAGCTCGACTCGGCTCGGGTTTAGTTTGGGATCTAACCGAGCCGAGCCAAGTCTACAGATGCTCGGCTCGAAAAGCTCGTGAATAGGCTCGGAATAATTATATATAAACATATATATATATATATACATTAAAAATAAATTGTATAATAAAAATAATAATAAAATAATTGAGAGTAAATCCACAAAAAATTAATTAAATAAAATAAATTGAATATTATCGATTAAAACAAATTTACAAAACTACAAATAATAAATAAATAAATAATAAAACACAGTAATATAGAAAATTGTCCATTTCGAGTCAAACCGAACTGAGCCCAATAATATTATTTTCGAGCCGAGCTCGAGCCTAGAATTTTGAGCTCGACGAGCCTCAAACCGAGTCAAACTCAAATATGCTTGTTTTCGAGCCGAGCCGAACTTGACCTGGCTCGAGCTTAGCTCGACTCATTATCACCCCTAGTCATGATTAAAAAAAAATTATATACACTGTTTAATCACATCAATTTGACCACCTCCCCAACCAACAAAAAATATGACATGATCTTTTTAGCATACTCAACATGGATTTCTCTTCTTGGTTTGGTTTTAGTGGACGAGTTTTTAAATAAATTTTTTATCTATATAAAATATTAGATTTAAAATTTATTTAAACAAAATTAATTTAGATCGACTCTGTTAAGATTTATTTTTTTTAATATTTCTTTTATTTAAATACTAAATCAAGATAAAAGAACGGTAAAGATTGAATTTTTTTATAAAATAAGATAAAAAAAATATATCATGGGTAAGTTCTATCACGTTATCTATGGGATTAACCACTAAAAATTATTTATCTTATTATATTTTTTCTATGTCATATTTTTTTAAGTGAGTCTTCACTCATATTTACTGTTAATTCATTTTAAAAATAATTTTTTTTTAAGTGAAGGTTCATTTAGAAAAAAATATGACATCGAAAAATTGATGAGATGAGTGATTTTTAGTGATTGGTCTCATGGACATGTGATAAGACTTATCCATAATATAATTTCTCAATAAGATGGATTACTTTACAATCGGAACATATAACTTCTTATATTCTTAAAAAATTAAATATTGTACAGATTTTTATAAGGGTAATTCATTTTAATATATTTTAATTATAATATTAAAATTTAAATTTTAACTATTATTTAAAAATTTAATATTGCAATTCATTAAATCAACCGATTATTAATATTTTCACTTTGTTTGTTCTTTACTCTTTTATAAAGGAAAACCTGAAATATAGAGATAATTTTTTTAATGTAAAATTTGAAAATTTTATATGTTTTCTTTAAATTCTTAGTTATTTATCTTTATTTACGGGAAATATAGAGATAAGATTAGAAATGTGTAAAAGTAGTATAATTTTATTGGATAAAAAAAATTATATCATAGATCGTTTTTGTCGTTATTTATAAACCAATCAATTAAATATATTTATTTTATTAATTTTTTTTTTTTATTTTTTTTAAATGAATCTTCACCTTATAAAAACTGATTTTAAATTTAATTTTCATTAACTATATTAAAAGACAAGAATAGAAAGGTATGAACTAAACGAGTGATCTTAATAAGAAAAATCATAATATTTATTTTAAAATATTTAAATTCAAATAATTTTTTATTTATAAAATATATTATCAAAATTTTAATAAAAATATAAATAAATAATATTT
This sequence comes from Abelmoschus esculentus, assembly GCA_035048815.1. NCBI lineage: Eukaryota > Viridiplantae > Streptophyta > Magnoliopsida > Malvales > Malvaceae > Abelmoschus > Abelmoschus esculentus. The sequence continues at coordinate 653,166 of JAUCBN010000002.1, forward strand.
TATAATTTCATTAATACTTTTAAAATAAAATATGTGCAAATTTCCCTGAATGTGAAGAATATGAGGCTGTGGGCATAAATTGCTCTGTCTCATTTTCTCTGTTTCGGCACGTGCATGAAACAAACCTTCCATGAGCTTAGGTTTGTACTATTTATTCACGTCTTCTCTGCCCTGTAGGCTTTACCAATCCAACCATACTCAACATTAGGAGTATTCGATCGAGTCGAATTAAATTTTTTTGAATTATTTAAGTTCATGAGTCATATTTTACCATTCAAATTTTATTTGAATTTTTTTTAATTTGAGTCAAGTTTAAGAAATTCGAGTCGAGTTTTCGAGTTCTTATAAAAAATTAATTTTAATAATTTATCGTATTACAATACAATTTAATTCTAATTTAAATGACATTCTCTAATCATACAAGATATATAAGTATATATTTCTTCATATTTTCATATATCAATATATATCATAAAAAATTGAGACTCATCTCAAACTTAAAAATAAATTATTTAATTACTAAAAATTTTTAGTTATTCGAATTTACATTTAATAACTCAAATTTTATTTGAAATTTTTCGATTCGAGTTTAAAAATTTTTAAATGGAGTCAAACCAAATCGAGTTATTCGATTTTTTCGAGTCTAGTTTTTCTCACTCCTACTAAAAATAGGAAATAATATTGTTCTCTCTTCGGGGTTTTACTTAAAATAAATAAATGTTCAAATTATTTTTTTAAAATAGTTATTCAAAATTTTATTTTATATTTTAAATCAATATTATTAAAAAAATTATCATTCAATTAAAATTTAATGTATCTTTATTTCTATTTTTTAATTTTTAATAAAAAAATTAAAAAAGAAAACAAATTTTAAAAAAATTATTTTTTAAAATCTTCAAAAAAATTCAAAATCTATGTTATTACCTTCATTGATAGATTCGTCAAATTTCACCACCGTTGGCGTCGTCTGAGGTCATTGCATATTATACAACCATTTATCGTTGGTAGTTGATGAGAAATGTGTCAATCGAACGTAGAATGACTAAAACTTTTCGTATTCATCGTTTAATGTCGATTCATCCCTCCTTGACGGTTAATGACAATGGATGGCTGAAGAAATTGGACATAGTCTCCGAAGATGATAGTGGCGGGTTTCAATAAGGTTATCAATGACGATTGTGAAGCTAATTTTTGGTTTGAAGTTTCAAGATTTTATAGATTTTAGGATTATTTTGTGATTTTAAAAAATTTATATAATTTATCTTATTTTTTATTATTTTTGGAAAAAAATAAATAAGAATAAACATAATATTTCAATTTATTATTGAATGATAATTTTTTAACGATATTACTTTAAAACATTAATAGAATAAAATTTTAAACACATATTTCAAAAAAAAAATATCAAATACATATTTTAAAAAAATATATAATATTTGTATAAGTTAATCTTCAACCGTAGACAATTATATGATGGTGTTACAATGACATTTCTTTTTCTTGTGATAAATTTAAGAATTAAATTTATATTTCAATATTAATTAAATAGTTTAACAATATATTATATATTTCATTTAATTATAATTTTATTTTAAATTTTGAATTTAAAAAAAAATATTTATATCTCAAATGTAAACATAACATAAAAATATATAATAATTTAGTTAAAATATTTATTAAAAAACTGAAATATTGTAAAAATGGTGAAAAATGTAAAACAAAACTATATAATTATAAAGACGAAAAATTAAAATCTAATTGTACGAGTTTCTTTCGAGTGGTAATAGTTTAATATTGTTTAAGTAAATTTCGAGTTGAAAACTTTAAATATTTAAATATATATATATATAAGATTATGTTGAAAGATTCATCCATTAAAATTAAGTGTGAGACATTAGTTAATCTGAATTGATCAAAATCTAAAACTAATATAAATAAATAAAAATTAAATCAAATCAAATTGAATTAAAACAGACAATCGAATCAAAATATTCACCCCACTTGCTTAGGGTGGGCAAAACCCCCGATTACCCAGTCCCAGACCCGATAAGACCCAGTATATTTTTTCTGGTATTGTTCCGGTGGGATCGGGACTGAATCCAAAATTTAGGTCCTGGTCATAACCGGGACTGGATCTTAATTTTTTGGATCCAGTACCCGGTGGGTATCCAGTAGGACCGGGACCAATACCAAATATCCAGTATTGGTTTTTATTTTATTTATTTTTCTTATCAAACTTTCTCTTTATGTATGAATATTATGAGTATGATTAGTTTTAAAACATTAATTTTCAAGTCTACAATATTCTAATTTTATTATTTAATATTATTATTATTGGTGGTTGATTTTTTTTTTCTCTAAATACTCAAAAAATTTTAAAAATAAACTAATTGATTGTGTACTCGGTATTAGAACCGGTACCCACCAGTAACAGGATCGGTTCTTAAAATTTAGGACCCGATGTGACTGAGACCAGAATTAATTCCAATTTTTAGGAATCAATGATTATTAAGATCGAGACCAATTCTATTTAAATTAATCGAGTATCTGCTCTTTTCCACCCCTACACTTGCTCACTATTTTATGGACTTTAAACCCTCTAATATACCTTAAGCTCATAGCCAGCGTTGCAAGTTGCTTCATTGATTGGGACATGAGGATTAACCCATCATGTAATTAAAAAAACATTAAACAAGTTTTGTTTCATAATCCTTGTTGGTTTACAGCTAATTACCCTTGGACTGGTAATATTAATATTACTATTAATACAGGCGAAAAAACAAGAAGATGGCCCACATCGTAAACGCGTTAAAAATGGAACTCCAAAAGCCTATAACATGGCTGAGGAAATCATGATATGATGTTTTATGCTCTCGTTTTCGTAGTAGACAACATCTAGGGTTGAATTAGCACATGTAGGGTTTTTTTTAATTATTAATTATAAATTAATTTAATAGAATAAAATAAAATGTTAGATCTTTAATGAGTATTAATTAAAGATTCGAATAATGATATTGTGAGTGAAAAAAATTATGTTGAGAGGATCGATTTTATAATAAACCTCTATAATATATGATCCAAATTAGTTGATTAATGAAAAAATTATTTTCTTTTTTGAAAATAAAAACATGTAAAAAAGTTAGAGTCGTTATCGACAATTATTAGTGGCGGATCCACTTGAAGCATAGAGTGGGACTGAGACCACCTTGAACTTTTTAAAATTCATATATTTACCTTCAATTTTTTAAAATTTTATGAGTTAGTCCTTAATTTTTTTTAATATTTATGAGTTGTGTCCACCCTGAAATTTTAAAATTTTATGTGTCTACCCTCAAATATTTCTAGATCCGTCACTGACCATTATGGTAGGTCGAATATCATAAAATAAAATCAAAGATTTGTTTGGGTTTGAAAATTGGTTATGTGTGAGAAGGGTTAATACTCTCATCATGCCCGAGAATTAATTCTAAAATATACATTGCTTCTAATCAATTGAAATTATTGAAATTTAAATCGAATTTAATTAAATATTCTTAATTGGATATGAGCTTTAATTAAATTGTCTTTATCAAATTGGTGGGTTTAGATTAATTAAATATTTAATTAATAAAGGTAATGATACATTGAACCATAAATTAAATCGACATCGAATAAGTCTGATTACCGTATTAATTTATGACTCAAATTTTATACATCACCTTTATACGTGATATAAACATATAAATATGATACAATGACTTATCAAATTTTAATTCAAATTAATATTTACCTTTAGACAATTAAAATTAATTTAAATATTTTATCAATATCCATTAAATTAGAATTGTTACGACACAAACATCGAAATTAATAAATATTAAGTTAGTTAATTAATAATATATCTAATTAAAAATATTAAAATCTAATAAATGAAAATTAAAAATCTATGACATAAAAAAACTTGAATTAAATCCTAAAAATAGATTTAATTGAAAAAAAGACAAAATTGTAAATTAAATCAAAATCACAAGGGACCTTGGGTGTAGTTTTAAAAGGTGAAATGGTTAAAAATTCTGAAAATTTTTAAATATTAATTCTATTTAAAAATTTGAATATTTAATTTGGATTTTATTTTCAGACCAGATATTCATCCAATTTTAAACTTTCCAAATCAGAACCCTTTACATAATTTTTTAAGTTTCAAAATTCCAAAAATTTAATTTTTTATAAATATTATTTTTTTAAGAATTTGATGCTTGTTATATCCAAAAATTAAAAAAAATAAAATGTTCATATATGTAAATATTGTTATATTTAACGAATCTGAATTTTTCATAAATATAACATTTAAATTCAATAAATAAATAAATAAAATATATTTTTGAATAATTAAATATCTAAATATTCATTTTTTGTTCAGATATAGATCATTATATCGTCAATCTAAAAAATTAAATATCTAAAAAAAATAATTCAGTTTCGATCTAAAATCTGATAATAAATACCCATAATCTCTCTGCAAAGGTAAAAACGAAAACCTTGTTGTATTTGTTTTTTTAACATGCATGCACCGTGAAATCTTGAAAGATTATACCTTAAAATGTTTTCTTGTTGACGAGTGTTTTAAAGTACTGTTTTTATTATCCTTTTAACTCATATTATTGTTATATTTGAGCATATTATTAATTATATTATTAGTCATTCATATATATTTACATAATTTCCTTGGTTGTCATATTTATTTTGTGTTTTGGTTAATATTCGTGAAAAATGATACAGCTTTGGTGTATTTCTACGTTTGCAGAATTCCTTCCTTGATGAGGAGCTACAAAATGAACAAGAAATTAGTGAAGATAAGGTCAATGGGAGAGTACATGAAAAGAGTTGGAGAATAAAACAAAGAACGAAATAGGTGATGAAAATCAAATGAAGAATAAAAATATTTTTTATGAATATTTTCAATTCAACCTTACCTTGTCACCTAAGTCAACCTAGATTTATCCTATAAAAGGAAGATCATGGCGTCAAGAAGAGATAAGTCGAATAGGAGCCAAATTTGGGAGTCAATTTCTAGATTTAATTTAAAGAGAATCAATTTGGGATTATTCTTTGTATATCTTTAGAACCCATGAATTGATGTAATTGGTTTGATTATTCTGTTTTGTGGTTGTGAGATACGATTTGGATTTTTATCTAAGTATTTAGTTGTTCTTAATCAAAGTTTATTTATTCTTGACAATTATTTGGTTTGCAAGATAATTGGGAAAGGACCTCGTAAAACGATATATTTATCTAGATTTGAGAGAATTAGATTCATGAAATGAATAAGTATGGTTCGAACCAAGTGCGTGAGAATTAATCCGGCTTAGGGATAAGTGCAGGATTTCAACGGCTAACAAAAGCGACGCTTTGTCGAACTTTAAGGATAGTCACCCAAATTGCCCGAGCAATTCGCTCATCGCAATTTCCCAAGCATTCGAAGAACTGACTAGGCAATCCGATTGAGCCTAATTGTCGGAACAAGTTGAGCGGTGCGAGCACTTATTTACAAAGAAGAATTCAATTCGGACATCACTCCGCAACTCAGGATAATCCGACCTCTTCTCTCACTCATTCGATTTCATCTATCTTTTCTTTTATTATTTATTTTTTTTAATTTAAACTCTTATCATCATTACTTGTGTCTTTATTTTATAGAGCGATAACTTAAACAAAGTGACCCAAACCAATCCCTGTAGAGATGATATCTAAATCTATACTATTACTTGCGATGTGTACACTTGCACCATTTGCGTTGCATTAAAATCACGCAACACTTGTATTGCTCTCTAATCCCTAAATAGGATGTACATCTGATGATGGATTTACTTAAATAATCGTATATTATAAATTAAAAAAAATAGAAATTATCCATTGATTTTTTTATTTAATTGAATAATATTTAATGATATTCAGTGTTAGTGTTAGTGTTATTCAATAATGTTCGACGTATGTAATAGATTTATCCTATTTTTTTTATTTATTTCTGTAAAATAAAAATAAAACAAAGATTATAAACATTAATAACTAAATGAAAAAAAAAGAATAAATTTCAAAATTTAAATAATAAAATTAAAATTTTAAAAAATAAGTGATCAAAATAAAAATAAATTAAGGTTATACCTTTCTGGTTGTCATTTTCTAGGGGTGAACGTTCGAGCGAATCGAGTCAAAAAAATTTTAGTTATTCGAGTTTATCTATAAATTTTAATTGCAATATTTATAATACTATAATAGATTTTGGTTCTAATTTAAACGATTCTCTCTTTATATCTACATACATATTTTTTCATATTATTTTTTACATGTATAAATAAGATTTTGAATTATTATTATTATTATTATTATTATTATTATTATTATTATCATCATCATCATCATCATCAAATACTTTAGGTATGAATATGTCATTTCATTAAATTAAGAACCTCGTTAAAAACTTTTTTTTTATCTAGAAAAGACCAAAACGAGATAAAAATAATAATAGATTAAATACAATAATATAAATATATAAATTAAAAAATATAAAATAATTAACATAATTTAAATAATATAAATAAAAATTGTATTGAATAAAATAAAAAATAAATATGGAAAGTGATCATATTGTAAAGAAATAAAAATTAAAAGGTAAAAATAATAAAAAAGAAAATATATGACTAAAATAAAATTGAAAATAAAATTATAGAGATTAAATATGTAATTAGACCTAAAAATTTTCGAGTTATTAGATTTTTTGAGTAATTCGAACTTTGAAATTTTGAACTCGACTCGAAATTAATTTTTTTCAATTTATTAGATTCAACTCGAATAACTCAAAATTAAGGAAAAAAATAATTTTTTCGAGTCGAATTGAGTTTTTTTCACCCTATCCTTTTCTATCCTTTTCTGTTGTGTTGTTTTGGGTGTTTTGTTGGTCAATGACAAGTAATCCCTTGACAACTGCCAGCACATGGCTTTATTAGCGTACGCGGTTTCCTCAGCTTGCAAGAAAAACAAGGAGATGAAGTGTTTGAACCCGAAGTCTATGGGATTTGCCATAACATCACTATCATATAATGGACAGGGTATTTAATTGAATTCATATTTATATTAGAATTAAATATTTATGAACTAATAAAAATTAGATAAATTAGATAAATAGTCTTTAGATTATATTTTAATAATATTTTTTTATCTTACAAAAAATAGAAGGATTCACACTCATGGTTGAAAAATCGTTTTTGAAAAAGAAAAAACGAAACTTGAGGAAGAAATTAAATTAAATTGATAGATTATTAAAATTAGGCTTAACTCAGTAATAGGTGCCCAAAGTATACACTTTTTCTGAAATAAGTGTCTAATGTTTTTTTTGGCTGAAATAAGTGCCTAAACTATATTTTTTTTTTGAGATAGGTGCATAATGTATTTTTTGGCTGAAATAAGTGCCTAAACTATATATTTTTTCTGAGATAGGTGCATAATGTATTTTTTGGCTGAAATAAGTGCCTAAAGTTTTATTCCTTTAGTGTTTTAAGGTAACACTATTAAAAGAAAATTGCTTAATTTATAAATAAGTACCTAAACTATATATATTTTTTTTTTCTAAAATAGATGTTTAATATATTTTTTATTAAAATAAATGCCTAATTTTTTTTCTTATAAGTAATTTCTATTTCTTATAAGATATAAAATTATTTATATTAATGTTTTAATCTATTAAATTATTTATTATAATTGATTAATAATTTATTTAAATTTAAATTATTTTATCCGAGGCCTTGTTTTTTTTAACAATTTATTAATTAATTTTATTTCACTTTTAAATATTTATGTTTTGTTTTCGATCCGGTTTCGTTGTTGCGGATTAAATATTTGCTGCATCGTATGATTGTAGAATCGATGAAAAATAGATGTCAATGATGAAAAAAATTCAGTTTGCATGTGGGATAATTGAATGAAGGTCGTTATAAAACCTTGAGCTTGAGTTACTTACAGTTATTGGTCAAGTCAGGGAAGGAGCAACGGTGAGAATTTGTTTATACTACTTGAAGTTGTGTAGGACTATTGTGATACTATGAGATGAAATTGGATTGAGAACAAAACATAAATATTTAAAAGTGAGATAAAATTAATAAATAAATTATTTTTAAAAAAAAAACAAGGCCTCGGATAAAATAATTTAAATTTAAATAAATTATTAATCAATTATAATAAATAATTTAATAGATTAAAACGTTGATATAAATAATTTTATATCTTATAAGAAATATAAATTACTTATAAGAAAAAATTAGGCATTTATTTCAATAAAAAAATACATTAGACACCTATTTTAGAAAAAATATATAGTTTAGGTACTTATTTATAAATTAAACAATTTTCTTTTAACAATGTTACCTTAAAACACTAAGGGAATAAAACTTTAGGCACCTATTTCAGCCAAAAAATACATTATGCACCTATCTCAGAAAAAATATATAGTTTATGCACTTATTTCAGCCAAAAAAAAACATTAGGCACCTATTTCAGAAAAAATGTATACTTTGGGCACCTATTAGTGAGTTAAGCCTTAAAATTATGTGAGTTAATTTTTAAAATTAGGTTCAAATAAAAATAAGTGCTTAACTTGAAGGCTAATTATATATTTATATCAATTTATATTAACTGACATGTCGTCAATCGTTATTTTTTAACGGTATTAAACCAATTTATTATAACTTTTAAATCGTGGGATCAATTTATAACTTATAATAGTCGAAAGACGTAAAATATAATTAGAATATAATCGGGGATCTTTTATGTAGTTTACCCTAAAAATTAATAAGGTTTTATTGATTTTATTTATTATCGATTAGTCTCACAAAATGATACAATTGATTTTTTTATTGAGAGAGTCGTTTTTAAAATGCACATTTACGGTATTTTATTTGAATTAATAGATATTAAATCAATTATTGAGGATTATATTAAATATATAATTGGGTGACTCAAATATAACCTTGTCCATAAATGAGTGACTCAAATGTAACTTTCAATAATTAAGTGATTCAAATGTAACTATACCTATAATTAAGTGACCTTTATTGTAGTTTAACCTATATTTTTTCTAAAATAGATGTTTAATGTTTTTTTCACCTAAAATAAATGTTTTAACTATATATTTTTTTCTGAAAATATTTTTTTAGTTGAAATAAGTGCTTAAAATTTCATTTCATTAGTGTTTTAAGATAACATCATAAAAAAAAATTATTTAACTTATAAATAGATACTCAAATTATATACTTTTCTGAGATAAATACCTAATATATTTTATTAAAATAAATAGATATAATTTGGTCGATCACCGATCGAGGAGAGTTAACCGAGTTAACTTAACCATGTTTCCGCTATGCAAACGACAGAACATTTCTTATACAAATATTTATGGGAAATTACATTAAAAAGAAAAAAAGTCATTGTTTAGTGTAAGAAAATGACATCTAAAATAGTGGGTAATAAATTTTATAGTTTGGGCATTTATTTTAGTAAAAAAAAACATTAGACATTTATTTTAGAAAAAATATATAATCTAGGCACTTATTTATAAGTTAAACAATTTTTCTAATAGTGTTACCTTAAAATACTAACAGAATAAAACTTTATGCACTTATTTCAGAAGAAAAAAAACATTAGGCACCTATTTCAGAAAAAATGTATAGTTCAGACATTTATTTAAACCGAAAAAAAATTAAACACCTATTTTAGAAAAAAATATATAGTTTAAGCACCTATTTCTGAATATGTTGCTTTAGTCTTGATTTATGACTTCGTCCTTAGTAAGGACTCCTTACATTACAATATATATATATATATATTTTTGAAGTATCTGAATTTTTTTTTATCGAAATAGATTTATAAATTAATATATATGATCACTTTAAGTACGTAAGCTATATTTAATCGAAATAAGTATATAAATTATACAATTTTTTTTCTTTTAAGTACCTAAAATATTATTTATTTAAATAATATACTTAAATTTTTGTGATTACTCAAAATTTAAAGTGACAAAATTTAAAGAGATTATACCTAATAGTTTAGGAAATTCCTTTGGTAAAAAATAATTTAAATACTTAAAAAACATAATTTAAGGATTATTTTTAGGGTTATGTTATTGATAGTCTTTAGAGTTGTTATTAAGAATTATATAAATTCATATTATTAATGTTTATTTGTCTTTTTAATAGAATCTAGAAGAATGTAATTAATTATATATTTTTTAAAATTATTTCATTAATTTAAATTTTTTAATATAATTAAACATTAAAATTATAAAATCATAATCTCTAAACTATAAAACCATAAACCTTGTACCTTAAACCATAAACATAAGATTAAACCCTAAACTCTAAACATAAGATTAAATCACGAACCTTAAATCTTATAATCTAAACTCTAAACTCTAGATATTGAACCCTAAATATTAAAAATATAAACCTTAAACCTTAAAACATAAACCCTAATACTAAAATTCTAAAATCATAAACTATTTTAAGTGAATATTAATTACACCAAACACTATAAATTAATTTAATATATTTTTTAAGAATATAGTTAATCACATTTTACTCAATTTTATTAAAAATAAATATTAATTATAAAATTCTATAAAGTTATTATCGACGATAAATATTTTTACTTCGAGATATTGATTTTTCGATAATTTTACCCTCTATTTTAGGGCCTCAGCCAACTCAGCTCAAATGGATCTTTAAGAATCAATTAAAGCCCATATTTGTAGAAATTTTGTCTAAAACAACACTTTATGCAGTCTAATCAATTTGAGCCCATACAAATACATGCATAATATAAGTCTAAATTTCAAATAATATTAATTTAATATTATAAAAAAATATCTTTAAACCCCAAACCATTTGTAAATATTTCAAAATTATATAATAAAATTATTAGGGTTGAAAATTATGGTATAAAGAAACATAATACAATACGATATATAAAAGCTTGATGTAGTTACACAATGTAAAATTTTTTACTTTTATATTAATTTTGAAAGTAAAATCGATGAATAAGATTAAATTTAAAAAAATAATGATTTTAAGGGAAAATAGAGAAGCGAATATTATCGATTATAAATTTACAGTCACCTAACGATCTCTAAATTTTTGAAGATCTTGAGAGTAAGTACAAAAATCTCTAAATTTTAAAGTATCCGCAATATAAAATTTAAGGATTAATTCGTAAAAATTACAAAAATTAAAACTAAATATATAAAATTTAAAAAAAAATTTAGGGTGGATAAAAACCCACCCACATGTATGTGTCACGGGCCGCGAGTTAACTGATTTAGTCATTTGTCTTAAGGACTCAACTAAAATTACACGGGTTAACTGGTTAAAAGTCTAGCCCGTGACATATGCACGTAGGTAGCTATTTGCAGCACTTGCATGGAACATGTTCGTTTTATTGAATATTTTCAATGCATTTATGCTTTTGACATGAAATTAATACAAGACCAGCACAACAAAACTCCAGTGTTTTGTCCAAAGTATCATTGTATGAGCAAATCCAGAAGTAGGGCTATTTACAAAAGCTATGAACTATCACAGATCTATGCATATAGTTAGGCAACGGAACAGATGGGAGTGTATGATTTAATTGTTGCAGCAGGTTGCAACATAGCAAATACGATCTTGTTTTCGAGTCGAGTCGCGCTATACGAGTCGGTTAGTAAGGTCAAGGGGCTGTAGGTTGTGTAACTCTTAGAGTCCCTCCAAGTTCGGTAGGAACGAGAGGGATGAGTGAGTGCAGAACATCGGTTATAAACGGACGATAGCTCGGTTCCGGTTGCACACATAGCACTGCTACAGCAGCAACCTGCATATTTCAATTCCACTCTGCTATTTATATTAAGGTTTAAATCAAGTTTCTTAACCAAGTAAGCAATGTCAGTCCAAGTAATTTAATTTCCTCACTGAAATATTACCAACCTGATATAAGTGCTTCAGATCCATGGTATCTCTTATCACCGGATCGACGATGTTCGGGAGGTTAGATCTGTCTGTAAGCTGAGGCATGGCCTGCATTCATAAATAGCAATGATATTAGATTTTCGAACATTCTTTCCCCTTTTTTTCACTCGAACTAGCATTAGATCGAGGCCTACCCATGTGACAATCGATTGGCACTGAGACAGTGCTAGTTTTTCGACCGGCTTTCTTCCCAATAGAAGTTCCAGCAGCACAACACCAAATGCATAAACATCACTCTTATCTGTTAATTTACCTAGAAAAAGTTGATAATAATAGATTTAGCCTTCTTATCAGTGTTTCTAATATGCCATTCCGAGACCACAGTTTCCCGAAAATCGCAGACATCGGACCTCATCTTATCGATATTATGATAACTAAACATGTTTTGCATTCATGTGCAGCAAAGTTTAGAATCAAAGGGAAAACAGCCTCATTAGTGTAAGCAGCCTTGGGGTGGCAGCACATGTGCAGCAAGAGCTAATTATATTCATTTCAGCAACATGTAAACAATCATCGGAACCTCGAGGATCTAAACGAACTTTTTTATTACTTCCTACAGATGGAAGAGAAACTATCGAATAACACGAACCTAAAACATATCGGAATCGATTGTACATACCATCTAAAAGGTATTCCGGAGCTACATAACCTAAAGTACCCGAAAGCTTCAAATTATTCTTGCTTTGAGCTGCATCAGTCACTGCAAGACCAAAATCTGAAAGCTGCATCCAGAAAATGAGCTTTCATACAAGACATTCATAATGTCCTAAGACAAATGGTCTGATCATTTGCAGTATAATCATTACCTTGGCATTGAAGTCCAAATCCAAGAGTATATTCGACGATTTCAGATCTCTATGGATGACAGGCGGATTACAATGCTCATGTAAATATTCTAATCCTCTGGTCGAGAATTCGGAATTATGTTATTAACATTCATTTACTAAGAGCAACAAGCAAAGTCATATAAAAACTTACCTTGCTGTATCCAAAGCAATCTTCAACCGCCGATGCCAAGTTAACGACGAACCGTGAGAAGGTCCTAAGAACATAATCAAAAAAGAAATTCAGAAACAAAACCAATACATTCCCATAGAATTCATCATTCATTTCCTCAAGTTCTAACCATGTAGTTGAGTTTCCAAACAACCATTTTGCATCAACTCATAAACAATAAGCCTTGTTTCATTGTCAATGCTAAAACCCAAGAGCGAAATCACATTCGAATGCTTAAATCTACATAGCAATTCCACCTCATTCTGCAATTTCAAAGCAATAACTCAACATAAAAAACAAAAGAATTCTGTAAAAACACATAAAAAGAAAGGTGTTCCTGCTGAAATAATACCTCATATTCTTTCTCTGCATCTTGACTTGTACAGTCCAGTTTCTTAACAGCAGCAATCGAACCATCGTCGAATTGAGCCTTGTAAACACATCCAAATCCACCTTCACCCAAAATATTACCTGGATGAAACTTGTTTGTAGCTTTTTCAAGTATCTGGTAATTCATAAACGAAGCATAACCCTCCTTCGAAACCGTCCTCGTAGACTTGAATTTACCCAGAAATGGTGCCAAACCATTCCCTTTTTCACCATCTTCAACAACAAAGAAAGGAGCCAAGTCTCAATATTCCATAATTAAGAAGTAAAACAGGTGTGCTAGGGGATAAACCATGGGTAATGAGGCAGTCACACTTCTAAAAATTTTAAATTCTAATTTCGATCACATACATTTCGAGCATAACTTTCTAATAGTTTGCACCTCTTACATAAAATCCGTCCCAAAAGAAGATTACCTGAGCTCTCAGCACCATTTTTAGAGGATTGGCTTGAAGTCTTCCTGTAATAAACCCATAAACAAAACAAGAAACAAATGATTACACCCAATGAAGAACAAGCAATAACGAGAGCCATTAACATTTTCTTGGGCGGATCCATTCTTTTGTTCCCCTCACTTCCAAGTTGAATCCCTGCTGTTTTTTGTCAGCATAACAAAAAGAAAAAGAAACGATTTTTCAGAATTAAACAGAGAAACTAACCAGGGTATTTTCACAAGCAGGTGTAGTACCTGGAGAGAAGGCAGCCATTGAAGCAGAGATGGAACTGGAAATGGGAGACAAAACAGGTCCTTGTATGGCGAAAACAACCATGGTTTTATGGCTAGAAGCAAGGGAAACAAGGAAATGAAACATATGTGGCAAAAGCTTCTTATTCATCCCTTGAAAAATGTATACTTTCCAGGTTTTGGCTTTGGGTGGTTCTTTCTTCCCTTTTTGAAGCTCTAAAAAGACTGGATTTCTAATGTTTTCTTAATCAATGTTGGAAAAGGATGAAGGAAACAGAAGGGAGAAAGAAGGAAGCTTTTTCTTGTTGGAAATGGGCAAAGATCACAATACAATCATGAAGCTCAAAGAGTTCATTTTTTGTTACTTAGTACATTATAGAGAATATTGTTTGATTAATTGAATAAAATATTATAACAATTTATTATAATAAGATTTTTATATTTAATTTATTTTTTATAATATTAAATTAATTTTCTATTTAATTTTAAAAATATAATACAATATTTTACTACAATATTTTCTATTACTTTATTACATCACCTTGTTCATCTATTAGTTTTCTTAACCGTTAAACTTAAACCATAAGAAAATGGAATATTCATGTTACAATAAATTCTCAAATCAATGAAAATTATTTATTAAAGTTCAAAATTTTATGATAGCTGTAAATTGGGTTTCAAGAATTATGTTCATAATTAGATTTTATAATATTCGACTTAAATTAATTATTAATAAATTAAATTTACAATTGACTCATAGGTTTGTTCAAATGATAAGTAGTTTGATTTTACTTAAGCAAGTTTCAAGTTTGAGACGTTGCATACGCAGAAAATTCTTATCGGGATACTCACCTACCAACGTTAGGTGTGTGACGTGGGTTATTCCGTATTAGTCAGGGCAAGATCCTGAAAACCGGAAGAATAATAAAAGATAATTAATTTATTATATAATATATATATATAAGATGAGATCAAGTTATATAATGTAAAATTCTCTAAGGTTTATACTTTTTTTATTATTGAACGACTGAAATAGATAACTCAAATTAACTCGTTACTTTTTTTTTCTAAACGATAATCTTCACATAATCAAATATTAATATGAATCATCCGTTTTAATCATCCAGCAATCTAAAAAACATGAAAATATTTTAACATTTGTAACTTAGTCTTATATATATATATATATATATATATATATGATGTTCACAAAATAAACTTAAAGCATAAGTATGGATGATTAAGCTTTTTAATGGCAAAGCTATATTTACTAAAAAGAAGTAATCTCCAACCCATTAAACTCAACATATCACATGTATACAAATGTTCTTTTCAATTATTGTCATGTCTATGAGCTTTAAGGCATTAATTTTAGTATTAGCATTAGATGTATTGATGGTACATAATATAAGGTATTATCAAATAATCAGGGATGGATTTAGAGGTGTTGGAGTGTAATTGCACCAGAGACAGAGGTATACATGCAAGAGCCCTTTCTATTTTTTTATATAATAGTATTTAGGGTCACTATTAGTTTAAATAGTAATTAAATAAAGGGCTAATTGCAAGATTAGTCCCTTATTTATTGGTTTCTTATACTTTTATTCTCTAAATTTTAATTTTTCTAATTTAATCACTAAAAAAAGTTTTAGTACTGTCAATGAGGTCCTTGATTATCTCCCTCAAAATTTTGTAGAGAGAATCAAGATGGATCAATTTTCCTTCTTTCAAAAGTGGGAAAGTATCCTTTTCCCCTACATCCCTCCTCCAACTCATAACTAAGCTAAAATCCAAACCCAACAACAAGAAAAGGGTCTAAAGAGGCCCTTTTGAGCCCTATTCAGCCCAATAACATGGCCCACTAAACGAGATTCAAGACTTGGGTGTATGTACTCTATCGTTTTTAAAATTCGGATTATTATAGTTTTGATTCAAAATAAAATGTTAATAATTAAATTATTTTTAGAAAAAGAGAATATAATCCAAAATAATTATTCAGTTAAATGTTTGATGCATTTTTTTAACATTCTATCCTTTAAATATTAAGATATTTTTAACCAATAAATAATAAGATACTTTAAATATTGTAATTGTGACATTTTTATTTCTCCCCCAACTTGCATGCAATGAACGTAGAATGTCGACACATACATCTTATCAAAGAACACATTGGTCACGTGTTAGGTGAATGTTATGTTGTGTTTGAAATCAGACACACATACTTTTGCTAGTCGTGTCTGTAAGACAAGTTACCCACGCCCCCACGCTCCTCTAGGCTCTAACGCCACCCATTTTAGTTTTCACGATTTATTTACGAGTAACTATACACATAGTCATCATATTATGAGATTACTATCAAAATGATTATTATACTTTTAAAAATATTAAATCTATCAGTTAACTATTAAAATAATATTAATACAGTCACCGACTATTAAAAATTAATAGACTGATGACATGACAATTAAAAATAAAATAAAATAATTATATATTTATTCTTTGTTATTCATATATTTTTTATTTATTCTTAATTTTATTATAATAAAATAATATAATAAAAAAATAACATAACATAATAATGCCCTTGTGAGGATTCAAAGGAAGAGAAACAACTTGCAAACCACTAAAATTATTTTTAGTGATATAAGACACCAACATTAATATTTATCTATTATTATTAATTATATTTTTTCTTTACATTTCACGTATAAACATATATTTATTATTTTAATTTAAGTAAAATATTAATTAAACTATTTTATATAATAAATTAAAATATTGAAACCTAAATAATAAATCTCAAATAAATTATAGATTAGGGTTTAGGGTTTAAGATTCATTAAAAATTTAGGGTTTAGGGTTTAAAATTTAAAGTTTAGGATTCATGGTTTATTAAAAAGATTTAGAGTTTATGATTTATAGTTTATAATTTAGGGTTTGTGTTTGATATTTAAGTTTTATAATTTATGGGTTTTGTTTTAGAGATTGTGGTTTATGATTATTAAAAAAATTAGTTAGGGTTTGGGGTTTAACATTTAGGGTTTAGGATTTAAGATTCACTAAATGTTTAGCATTAAGGTTTAGGGTTTGAACTTTAGGGTTTAGGATTCTCTAAATAAATTATAAATTTTAAAATCATAATAAAAATTATTTAAGATTTAGGGTCTAAGGTTTAAATTTTCTTTATGTTCTAATGTTTTAATTTAATATATATAAATAATTCAGTTAATATTTTAATTAAACTAAAAATTAAATCTATGCTTATATGGGAAACATAAAGAAAAAAATAACAATAGATAAATATTAATATTGATGTTTTATATCACTAAAATAATTTGGTTTAGTGGTTTGTACGTTGGTTCTCTTCTTTAGATACCTAGGATTGAATCTACGTAAGGTCATTATTTAAATGTATAATTATTCTATTTTATTTTTAACTGTTATGTCATCAGTTTATTAATTTTTAATGATCGATGACTATATCGATATCATTTTAATAGTTAATTAATAGATTTGATACTTTTAAAAGTATGATGACTATTTTTATACCAACCTCATAGTACGATGACTATCTATGTATTTTACCCTTTATTTATTTTATAATAGGTATTGAATTTTAGTTTTTATTATAAAATAATTATTAAATTATAATTTAATTAGATACCTTAATTTGTAAAATTGTACATATAATCGTTTATATTTATATGTTGAATCAATTTAAGTTTAATTAAATAATAATAAATGTAATTTTTATTATCTATTTTTTCAATTTTTATTATATTTTTAACTAGAAGTAATTTAATTTTTTTAATAAAATTATGTCATTTAATTAAAAGAAAAAATTAAAGTAATATAAGAGTGAGGATAATTTAAGTTTTAAATTTTTAAATAATTTTAATTAAAATTTCATCATAATTTTTTAAATTTCTTCTTAAATCTCTCAAAATTATTAAAATTTTTAGTTAAATCTAAAAAAAAACTTAAAAGTTTTAGTTTAAACATATAATTTGTTTAAAAATTTAAGTTAATCCCCTCAATCTCTTACTCTAAATATAGAGATGGATCTTTCAAAAAAAAAGTATAGAAACGGATTGAGGAGATACCGGAAGAGGAGGTCACCCTTTAAAAATTTGTATATATATTGACATGGAAAGAAATAAGTTGTTTGGAATTAAATCCAAGACTAAATTTAATCAATTGTAAGAGATTTAAATTCGAAAAATATAATTTAATCCCATCATTAACCTCTTTTTTATCGAACACACCTTAAAACCCAAGCCTAATAAATAAGCCCACAACAAACACGAAAGGTTTAATAAGGTAAAATCGAAACCTATTACGATCCAACACGACCTTACAAATTCAAACATGTGACCTAACTTACGATTCAAAGCTTGGGTCAACATCTGATATTGAAATGAAAAAACTGTATCGTTACATCTATGTCTATATGTTTATACAAATAGCAAAATTACATCACTAATCCTTAAGATCCTTAAATTTCACGTTTTGAACTTCATATTTAACTTATTTAATTTAATTGTTACCTTTATTGGTATTTAAAATATATAAAATAAAGAAAGATTAAGAACTGAATAAATAGACTATAAATAAATCAAAATATAAATTTACATTATAAATTGATAAATAAATTTATTCGTAAATATAAACAAATTAATCATACTTGTATTTATATTTATTCATATTTATTTATTCGTAAATAAAAAATTATTCATATTTATTTATTAATATCAATCAATAAATAAATACTATACAAATAATTCACGAATAGGAAAATTTTATAATGGACGTCGAACAGTGTTCATCCAGGCCGGCCGTAGATATTTTCGGAATTTTTTTAAATAAAAGACGCGTTAGCTGTCTTTTTTAGACTTTTCACGGAATTTATACTTTTTTATTTTACTTACATACGAAGAAATTCTTTTTTGCATTCTTTTAAGCGATTATCGTAAAAGTATTTATCAAATAATTCAAATATATACAGGTGTAGGCTGTCGCCGACCAAGTTTTTTTTATTAAATATATAAAAATTAGTTGAATTATTTACTTATATAGACCTTCAAATTTAATTTAATTTAATTTCACTCTAAATTTGTGTTTTAGCTCAATCTTTGACAAAATAAAATAAGAAACATGTCTATTCTTTTAATGAAAAATTATTCAATAAAACATGTTACTATACAAACAACCAAACCCTAAGTGAATCCTATTTATCACGTCATTTATTAGGGTTGAGTATGGTTAATTGTAAAACTAAAAATCGAACCGAACCGAGGTATTATGGTTCATATATTTACGAACCGTGATTAATAACGATTAATCGAATCAAACCGAATTTAATTTTTAATTATTTTTATAAGGTAAAAATATATATTTTATACTTAAAATATTATAAATGTATTTTTTTTTACTTAAAAAATATGTTTAAATAAATATTTATAAAAAATATCTTAAAATATTTTATCATTTAATGTTTAAAATTCATAAAATAAAGCTATTTTGTCAAGATAAAATACAATTTTTTATAAACTAACGTTAATATGGAAAAACCGAAAACCGCGGTTAACCGAACCGAAAACAGGTGGTTACTAAAATAGCTTACCGAATTAAACCGAAACTGAACCGAATGCAGCCCTATCATCCATGATTCAAGCAATCAAGACTATTTATTTTTAAATAATTATCTAATAATTGCTCACACACTCATTACATATAGGAAAAAGGTAATGATTTACCTTAAAAAAATTAAAATAAATGATCCTAATTAATTAAGATCACAGATGGATTTTTCGTTCTATAACCCCCACAAGAGTGACAAATATTTTTATATCCTAACGATCTCGAACCTTAAAAATATTTTTAATAATAACATCAGTACACATAATACTCTATATTTTATATCGTAAAAATTGACTTAAAATCTAAAATATAACGGAAGTTTCGATATATTCTAAATTTTTAGTTAGAATTATTCTTAAAATTTTCCGATAAAATGGAAATTTAAAACATTGTAAAATCACAGGCATTTTTGTAAATAAAGTCAAATCTAGGCATAGTTATGTGACCGGATGTTTGAACCCCACGCAATGGTCAGAAACCACGGTCCTGATAAACCGAGTTTTTTAGGTTTGGCTCTTTTTCCCCTAATTACTACTTCCACGCGCCTCGTTGACCGTGATTATCAAACCATCCAATCATCAATTATTTTCACTCACATTTCCCCTAATATTTTTAATTATATATTAAAATGTCATTATTTTCTAGAAAAATAACATAACTTTATGATATACAAAAGAAAACGCACATCACGTTTATCTTTATTTAAGGGAAGTACAATTACCAGGGTTTATAAATAAATATAAAAAATGTGAAAAATATATAAATTTTGTTAAAAATACAGATAAATATGAGGATGAAATTAAAATTTTATAACAGAATTACACGTATTAATTTTTATATAAAATAAAAAAATGGAATAATATTTGGCGCGTGAGATTTGAAACCGTCATGAGGGCGTGTGATAATCAATTTACTTCCTTTTAGCTCCTCCTTTATAAGTCTTCTTTCCGACCTAACCCTAATTCATATTCTTATCTCAAATTTCCTCTAATTTTCCATCTTTGATTCTTCTCTTCAAGTTCGTACGAAGAAATTCCTGTTCTAATCTGTAGATTCCTCGCTGTTTTGTCATGGCTGTTGCAGTTCTAAACCCACAAGAATGTTTAAACCTTCCCAATCCCTCCAAACACCCCAGAAATCTCCGCCGTACCCCTAACCCTAACCCTAACCGGAAGCAATCAAACCGGCGGAAGCGTTCTCCCAACCCCTCTCCTCCTCCTCCGAAGGCTCCAGCCAAGAATCTCGTGATGGGTCAAGTCAAGATCCTTAAACGCGGCGAAGTTCTCAAAGAATCTAAGCCGGTTAAGCCTACGAAGCTCGAAAGAGGAAATGAAAACGCTGATGCAGATCTGGGTTCCGCCGACTGTTTGGGTCCAGATCCCGTTTCCGCTCCGGCTCAGACCCAACCCGATGAGCCTAAAAGCGGAAATGACGAGGCTCTTCCTGTCTCGTTCTATGCCGGTTCGGCCTTCATAACATCACCTCCTCCGAGTTCCGTCCCGTTACCGGCGTTCTTCTCAAAGAAAATTGCAGCTGCTCTTGAAGACGACGTTGCTACGAGTGCCTTGAGGAGGATGCTACGGCTGGAGTTGTAACAGCCGGTAATTACAGATTTCTAATCTCTGTTCGTTTGGGTTCTCTAATCTTCTATCATCCCTTATTTTTTCAAGGGGAACGATCGGAAAATAGCAAACTCGAAGAAGAAGATTTAGTTAACTTATAATCCAAGCTTTCTGTGCAGTATAGCTTATCAATTATTTGCTTCGAAATGCAAATATCCCCTTGTCCTCTGTTCTGGGTTTCTTTCCCTCTCAATTTAGGGTTTTTAATTTATTTTCTGCATCTGGGTAAATTAGATTTCTGGGTTTGTAATTTAAATTAGGGTTCATGTTCATATAAGCTTTAAATATTATTAATTTAATCTCAGTGTTTTGTTCTTGTTATTTCCTTGTGTTTATTTTTATTTAAATTGTTGATAATTTATTGATCTAATAATAAATTAGGGTTTCAACTCTATTTTAATTAATATTTAAAGTTAAAAGGAGTACTTATTAGATTTATAAAATAATTATTTTGGAACTCAGAAAATTCTAAGAGTTAATAAAATTAGGAAGTTTAGAATTTTAATTAATATTTGAAGTTTAGTATATCCATTAAAAATAATGTTCATAATTTAAAATTTTGTAAAATAATTTTTAGGGATGATTTTATTTTTATTTTTAATCATAATTTTTACTTTGACTTTTAGTATAGACCAAGCCTTAATAATAAATATGGTTAAAAAATAAATTTTATAATAAATACTATAAATATTAAATTATAATATTAAATAATATTAAAAGTTGAGTCTTGGACGGCATCCCTAAAGTTATTAAAGTTACTCTTCCGTCTTATTTAAATTATCAATTATTGATTTTTTTTAGTTTTAACTCACAATTATTTAAAAATTATTATTGATAAATATAAAAAAATATATATTTTAAATTTTTTTTATCAAAAAGATTTTAAATGTAATCTTATAAAAATTAATTATTTAAAATATTTAATATAAATAGAGTTAAATTTTAAAAATTTTGATTTTTAAAATGTTAATAATGTACATTTAAGATGGAACGGAGGTAGTAACGTATTTATCCGATCATTTATAGTCTAATTAATTTAATTAGTTTATCTTAAAATAATTATTTAATAATTATTTATTCTTTAATTATATATATAAAAAATAATGATTTAGTTTAAAGAAGATGAAATTATAAATTTAATTATTTAAAACTATAGATAACATAATAAATATGATTCATACAATAATTTTTTTTTATGTACAGGACGGCACCAATGGTTTGTTCTGTTCTGTATTGCACTTTGATTTTATTCAAAAGTTGGTCGTTTTTTTTTTGTCGTAAGGCATCCCGCGTGAAGAATCTTTAAACCTCATAATGCTTTTCATGTCACGACTTGTACAAACAAGCCAAACCCCCATGGGATGCCTTGTCTACGGTAATCAGTAAGTCGGTGTTTAAAATTATACGTCTCGATTGATTCAGTTTAAATATCCTATTATTCAGTTTAAAATAGACGGGTGTTTTTTAAATTTTTATTTTTATTAGTCCGGGTATCTGACCTGGTAAATTTTCCAAGTACATGGACTGGGCTTGGGCCGTAAAACCAGTTTTTGTCGGATATCCGGTGACCCGATTATATATAATATTTTATTTTATAATAATTAAAAATAAAAATATCAAATCGAGATACGCCATTTCCTGTCTCTCTCGCATGTTTCTCAAAATCGACTCTCCAGACCCTCTCGGCTCTCGCCATTCTCTTGAAATTCCTTAACAAATCCTCTTGAAATCCCTAACTAAAACAATCAAGAGATTGACTCAATCCCCTTGCCTCCCTGGACCCTCTCTGCTCTTGCTATTCACTGTCTCTTTCGGATTTTGACTCTAAAAAGGATTCTCAGCAACAACCTCAACAGAGGATAACAATATCTAATTATCCCGCCATGGATTCTAATTATATATTAAACTGAGTATTTTAGTCTTTGGTTTATTGTTAATTTGCTTGCTTGTATTTGTGGGAAAGTAAAATATATTTCTTCAACATAATTGTATTGATATAAAAATTAAGGTAAATTACACAGATAATCATAATATTATAGGGTTAGTATCGATCTGACCACAATGCTTTTAAAAGAATCAAATACACCGATAAACTATTAATTTGGTATTAAAATTGTATCTGTCGTTAAGGAAGTAACGGACTAATGATGTGGCAGTTAAAGATAAAATGGAATAATTACACATTTAGTCCTTGTTATTCATACATTTTTTATAATTTAGTCATAATTTTATTATAATAAAATAATATAATTATTTAATTAGGTGGTGACACGTGTGGTGACCTTATTGGATGGTATAATTTATATATTTTTAATTCGAATATTTAAAATCAAAATATTTTATCCGATTATTTTTAAATCCAATTATTTGAATATTTATGATTTTTATTTGAATATTTTTATTCGTATATTTATTATTCGAATATTTTTATTTGAATATCCAAATATTTTTTATTCAAATATTTTATTTGAATATTTTTAAATCTAAATATTCGAATATTTATAATTTTTATTCGAATATTTAAAATAAAGAAACAATTATCGCAGACAATAAATGTATAGAAAATGTTAATGCTTTGTAACAATTGATTGTGTTTGACACAGTGATTATGTGAAGTTGTTACCATGCTGGGGACCTGGATTCAAATCCCATTGTGAGCAAAGTTATTGATGTATATTTTTCTTCTTTAATTAGGTGGTGACAAATATCACCATCTGATTGAAGGGAAAAAATAAATTTAATAAATTAAAAATATACAAATAATACCATCCAATAAGGTGGTGACATTATTTTATTATAATAAAATTAAGATTAAATTATAAAAATGTATGAATAACAAGGATTAAATGTGTAATTATTTCATTTATCTTTAACTGCCACGTCATTAGTTCGTTACTTCCTTAACGGCGGATGGCTATTTTAATACTAAATTAATAGTTTACCGGTGTATTTGATTCTTTTTAAAGCATTATGATCAGATCGATACTAACCCCATAGTATTGTGGCTATCCGTATAATTTACCCAAAAAATTACTGGATACCTAGAATCCAAAATTCTGGATATCTGAATTTAATGGGCCGGAACATGAACCGGTAAATAAAATATTCCAACGAACCGAGTATCCGACAATGAACACCCCTACTCAGTACATGACTTTCCCTTACCATAACTAAAATCTTTTAGTGGTGTGAACAAACAAAAAAATCTTTTAAGTTGTGTGGTGTAAGAAAAGTTCGATTCGATCAACTACCGATTCGTCTAATAAGAAATAATTCTAGATATCTTAAGTATAGTTAACATATTAAATCATAATATTATAAATAAAAAATTAAATTAAAATGGTTATTCGTATAACGAGTCTTTATAATATTTAACATGAATTAATTTCAGTATAAAAAAAGAATTTTGGTTCGTATGAAGCTTTACTTAAGGCTCTAAGTCTGTTATTACAAATACTTGTATACGATCAAACTAACTTTCATAAAAGTTAACGATTAAAGTTTCGTTGTTGGCCGTTGATATAAACGCTTGTTGTCATTTGATTAAAATCTATTAGATTAGAAATTTTAAAAAAAATATATTTTTTAATATTTTTAATAATAATAATTTTAAAATAATTATGAATTAAAATTAAAAAAATTGACTTAAAAAATCGATAAGAGATAATATTTATGAGGCGGAGAAAATATTTGTATAAGAATATTTTTTTTTAAAATTAGCTACAGTTTACTCGCAACCATTAGACATTAATCGTTCAATCACTATACTAATATTATTGGTATTCGAACGTGATCTCTAGAAACAATAATTATTCTCTTAACCACCGAAATAAGATGATTTGTACGTATGTATAAAAATAATATATTACCTATTTATATTTGAAGTAATATCTATATACTATGTTTGACTAGTATACTTTAAGAATAAATATATCTTATAATATATATATATATATATTATTTTAGTACATTATATAGTATTATAGGTTTTTTTTTGTATAATAATATAATATATTATGGTATTATAACTTTTTATATATTTATATATATTACGTATAATGTATTATTTACGCCATTACTTATGTTTTTGCCAATATCTTTTTTATTTCATGTATAATGTATTTTAATACTTTATCATGTTTAATTAAGTTTGTATATCATACGTTAATTATTAAAGTGGTATCCTTTTATTTGGAATTAAATAACATTAACACTAGATGTAGTGGTGGTAGTTTGATATTTTATTCTCGAATAACGTATCCTTAAAATATACTTGCAATTATAGTCAAATTTAAATTTATTCGTCACTTTAACTCAAAATATAACATTAATAAAACGATAATAAATTATCAATTTTAAGCAATGCGGGATGCTAAACTTTTCCATCTGTATTCAACTCCTGGACCTAAATATTTTAATCTCTTATTTTGTTTTAACAATGTCCAACCTATCAAATAACTGATGATGGCTCTAAATTTTTAAAAATACGAGCTGTAACAACTCGTATTTGGATTTGAGTGTCGGGTTAACTTGAAGAATTGGGCTTCGATTTTGGGTCCCGAGTTGAGTGGTTTTGGGCCTTGTTGGGCCTTAAGTTTGTTGGGTTGAGAGTTGGGCTTTGTTTAGTGGGGGCATTTTAGTAAATGCACAAATAAGATGAAAATAAAGAGTAGAAGGGTTATTTCTCTGCAGAGAGTGACCTCATTTCTCTTTTCTTTCTTTATTTCTTCCTCATATTTGTTGCAAGAAGAGAAGGTGTTAAAGGTGAAATCTTTGAGAGTTTGTTTAAGGATCTCGTTTTGGTGGAAGAGTGAAGGTTCTTTGGCTCAAGGTGATTTACAGAACAATGTGTTCTTTGTTTGGTTTGGTGGAATGAGTGCTTTAGAGAGGTTTAAGGTGAAGAGTGATGATAAACGTGGTTGTTGTCGTTTTTGCTTAAGGTTGATACTCCTCCAACTCTTAAACTTCATGCATTTCATGTTATTAAGCTTAGTAGTATGTTTATTGATTGAATGGGTTGCTTGATAGCTTAAATGCCCTCTAATGGTAAATTATTGTTCTGTTGATGAACCTTCGTTTTTAGGATGTAAACATGCTTATGATTATCCTCTTAGAGTGTATGAACATTTTGAGATTGAATGTGTGGAATTTGGATCGAGTTCTAAGCAATTAGAAGCTTCAAACCTACATTTTCGTGCAGGGGTATCGACACTCTTGATGGGCGTATCGATACCCTAGAGAGAAATCTTAGGCGAGAAAGACAGACGTTTCGGAATGCCTAACTCGTGTTTCGATACCAAAAATTCCAGTGATAAATCGTTTTGATACAACCTTATGGGCATATCGAAACAGGGTAATGTATCGATACAGTTGGTTTCTTTGGTCTTAAGTTAACGTTAGGGCGTATCGATACGCATAGGAAGTGTATCGATACTGGAGCGTTTCGATACCCCTTTATATGCGTTTCGATACGCCTGGGCAATCTGCCCAACATTTTAAGGGTCAAGTTTAAGGGTTCCATATTTTATTCTAGGGGTTCCTATGGGTTGTTTAAACTATAAAATAATTATTGAAACCAAGAAATAGGCTCTTAATCCCATTTACGAGATAATCGGATTATAATTGGAAATCTAATGGTATAAACCGGTATTTAAAATCATTACGGGTTTAGTGTGATACACGTGAGTTATGTGGTTTACTAGGAACCTTGTTTAGTACTGATGGGTTGCCTAGAGTATATTATTAGTATGAGATATGATAACTTAGTAACTTTGCTTAGTGTTGATGGGTTACTAGAGTAAATATTATATGGAAAGTAAGCTGGTAACCTTGCTTAGTGCTGATGGGTTACCGGTATTATATTATGCGAAAGACTAGCTAGGACCTTGCTTAGTGCTGATAGGTCCCCTTACTAATATACTACTATGAGATGATATGGACACCATATATATATATAATGACTTGAGATGTTGTGTGGACTTCTCTTGTCATGCATATGCTTTGTGTCGATAATATGTAACCATGATATCATGTGTTTAGGCAGATATGGTAGCGCCATCGTACTCTTGGCAAGTCATCATTCATGTTATTTATGTTTATTTATGTTATGTATGAGGTGAACAGGTTGGTAGAATACCCATTGAGCTTTTGTAGCTCAACGTTTCGAAATGTGTTTTCGTGCGTAAGTTAAAGAAAGTTTGTTTGGAGGAACATCATCGTGGTGGGTTTCAGCATCGACATGGTTGTTAGAGTATTGTTACTAGATGTAGTGGGCTATGTACTTGTAGGAACCTATATGTTTAAATTATAACTCTGTTCTATTTTATTGAGTCAAATGCTTTTAAAAGGATTGTAATATTATGGAGCTCCAACTACTTTAACTTACTTGGGTTTTATGTTTGTGATTTGGTTTAGATTGCATTTTATAAGTTTACGATGGAAATGGATTTGGACTCATTCTTGTTGGGCTTTTAAAACGAAATTTTAAAATATGGTTTTGGGCCGAAGGCCCGATATAACACCGGATCGAGAGTGTTACACGAGCTTTTCAAAATAAATAAATAAATAAATTTTCAAATAAAAGACTATACATTTTAAATGTTTAATTTTTTATTAATTTATCGCAATGGATGAAACCATCACTATATTTATATTAAAAATAATATTGTAAAATTTAAAGTCATTTACGATTTAAATCATTGAACTTATCCTCTATTTTCGTATAGGTCACAAACCTTTGATTTAATGAGATTAAATCATTAAACTTTTATTATTAACAAATTAAATCATTCACATTAACATCATTAAATATTTTAATAAAAAAGTTGATTCTATTAGACATATTTTTCCATGTCAACAAGTTAATATTAATTAAAATTAAAGAAAAAAATATTTAAAATCTTTTTTTACATTAAATTATTAAAAAATTATGGTTCAATGCAATTTTTTAATAATTTATCGTAAAAAAAGATTTTAAATATTTTTTCTTTAATTTTAATTAATATTAACTTGTTGACATGGAAAAATAAGTCTAATAGGATTATTGAGTCAGCTTTTCCGTTAAAATAATTAACGGTATCAGTGTGAATGATTTAATTTATTAATAATAAAAGTTTAATGATTTAATCTGATTAAATTAAAGGTTTGTGACTTATACGAAAATAGATGGTAAGTTCAATGATTTAAATTATAAATGGCTCTAAAATTTAAGATTCGACTGTACTATTATTAATTTTAATTATCAATTTAGAATTCATCCCATAATTTAATTGTATGGGTGTAAATTTATGATAAAAATCAATTTTTGAAAAAAAAAATTATTTAACTCAACGTAAAAAATTCAATTTGAAAAATTAACTAAATTTTAAAATAAAAAAATTTAAATTTAAATGATTTAGAATGTTTAGTAATTATTAGATTAATTTTTAAGTTTATATTTAAATGGATAAGTTTGAATTAAATTTTTTTAATTTTGTCTAATATATATTTAAATATGAACGAAAATTTAAATAATTCTTGATTTTATAAATTTAACTTGATTCTAAAAAATCTAATAAAATTTATTTATAAATCTTGAGCTATCAACTCGAATAATTTATTTATTTTTAATTTGACTCGATCAAATACTTACCTGTAAATATAATTATCTATCCATTTTTTTTTTTTGAAAGGTATAATTATCTATCTATATATACTATAAAGACAAGACGAGAGTGTGATGCCCAATACGGCACTGCCACGCCCAATGTTCTTGTTTTCTCACTTCCCTCTCGCCCGATCCTTCTCAACAGCGACACAGGCAAAATCAGACTGATCTTATATATATATATACAACATTGCTCACACCCATCTCCCTCACGCTCTCCCTTTTTTAACTCTTCTTCTCTCCTTCTCTTTTAAATCCCAGATTTAACCATATCTGCCTCTCTTTCTGTTGTCCTTTTGTTTTTCATTGGCTGGTGGTGGTTATAACGACGATGGTGGAAGATGAGTGGGTTCAGGCGGCGATCACGGACGACAACGTGGTGGTTGAATTCTTGATAAGGCTCAAGCAAGCCCAGGCGGCACCACCGCCTCCCAAATCTGCCTTTCCCGCCCTTAAATGGGGGATCCGTCAGCGTAGGTCTAGACCCGTGTTGTTCCGATGCGATGCCAAGAGAGACGGAGATTTCAATGTCAGCGCTAGAGGGAGTCCCACAACACCTCTTTGCTGGAGTGGTGGTAGCAGCGATACCTCTCCTTCCTCTGCCGATGGCTTTGAAGAGACCAGTGCCCTCCTCCTCCGATCACCTCCCAGATCCAAGGTTTTCTTCTTACTCTTGTCATGCTTTGCCTTTTCTGATTTTTGGTTTTGTTTTGGAATGATGTCAGATCTGATTTTATTCTCTTTATTTACTCTGTAACTCATCGATTCCCAGCTGACTCAGTGAGTTCATCAGATCTGCCATTGTTTTACGTTCTCTTTATCTCTGAACATTTTCTGGATTTGATCTCTCCGATCTTCGGTTGAAACTGTTATTATTATTATTATTATTATTATTAATAATAACAAAAAAAATACCCTACCGTTTTGACTAAAAAGCCCTTGTGTTTTTAAAGGATTTACCATTTTCGCGTGAGGGCGGTTATATTTATTTCATGATTTTATTCCATTTTTGGAGAATTTACTTAATATAGTATTTATTTTCTAAATAAGTTATTTTAATTTTATAAATATTATATTTTAAATATTATTAATAATGTTTTTATTAGAATTCAATTATGAATAATGACTATTAAAAAAATAAAAATATTATTTAAAGTCAAAATCTTATTTTAATAAAATTTTAGGTTTTTTTATTATTTCAAATCAAGATCTTCTACTCTTGATTTTAATTTTTTAATTTAAAAAATAAATAAAAATCAAATTCTAATAATTCAATTTTAATGTTACTGTTAAAAATATATTATTTTTAAAATTAAAATTTAACAATAAAAAATTTCATTATTCTTTATGCGTTAAGATTTTACTTTTGAATATAAAAGCTTTATTTATATAACGTAACCCGATGAGTTAGATTATCTTACTCTTTATCTATTTATAAAGATCTTTTTTAAGTACTTTTTAATCGTCCATTTATACTTACTAAAGGTCAAAAAGAATAATTATTCAATTATTTTTATTTTTCATTTATATTATTATTTTAAAAATTGTATTTAAAATAAAAAAAATTATCTTTTAAAAAGAATTTTTAACATCGACCAAAACTACTTCAATTTTAAATTAAATAATATAAAACCCTTTTTTTCCTCAAAAACTATGTCTTTATTCGTTTCATGTCAAATACTTTCGTTGGCCTTTTTTGAGTGTTTTTGACTGAATCACCCTTTTAAACCACGCCCACCGTAAGGATACTTTTCCCGTAGAGGAGATTTCCTGGAGGGGCATTTTGGTCATAATGACAGTTGGAAGTAGGGTCCACTGAAAGAAGGGGAGTTTGTCTTGTTGGTCTACGTTTTGGATTTAATTTATTTCATAATAGTGGGAGAGGTTATCAGGTGTGACGCGGGTGTAATCGGAATTTGGTAGAGTCTTCTTATCAACAAATTATATCATGAATTTTTTTTTTATTATCGTCATTCGTGATTGATGGTTCTAATTAATTAGATTCATCCATATTTTTAAGATAAATTATCATCTCTTTTTTATTTATAATAGGTGAGTAAATAATTATTAGATAATTACTTAAAGGATAATAATTTAGTTATATAAACCATAAATAACATAATAAATACATCCCATAATATAATCTCCTTCCTATCACAATCTGTTTGTTTATAGATCGTCGGCCATGTCAGGGAGGTAGTTAAGCAAGTCACGTGTTTGTTATGCCACATCACGTATTAAACTAGATTCGTCACGTGATTGTTATCCTTACGTGGCGTGTTATTACTGGCTTCTGCCCTTGTCCGATTTGTTAATTCTCCGTCCCTCCGCCACCTGTTCTAACAGAAACACCTTCAAATGGAAAAATTATATCATGGTGTTATTAAACACCACGTTATCCATGGACCGACCAATAAAAACTAGCCATCTCATTATTTTTTAATTTTTAAGTGAAAAATCACTTGAAAAAAAATATGACATGGAAAGATAATTTTTATTGGTCGACGTGATGGGATTGACCCATGATATAATTTTTCCTTCAAATGCTTGCATGTTTCTCCTTGTATCTATCTCACCTTGATAGATAGTGTTATCTGATTTTCTCTCTTTAATAATTTAAAATATAAGAATGATTAAAAAAAAAATTCCGAATATCCAAATATTCGGGCCGTTTAAGTTATTTATATGTTTAACTTTACAACTATCAGGTCAAATTTCGAGTTTTTTTTAGCCGAACTTGAACACATTTTGATATCTTGTTTACGGATTTTGCAGGGCAGTGGTTCCAGTGAAACCAACAGAACAAGTACTAAGAGGTTGAGAAAAAAGAAGGTAAGCAAACGAGTTGAATTCTTTGCTGCATGATTTTCCCGGAAATTTTTTTTATGATGATTGATTTAGGGGAGCAATCGATTGTCATTTTCCAGACATTTGCTGAACTGGAGGGGGAGAATTTTCTTTTGAAAAAGGTGACGTGTGAAGAACATCGAGACACGAAAGACGACTTGAAAAGAATCAGGGTTAGTCCAAAATATATATGTTTCTTGTTGACTGACGATTCTTGTTTCACACTCTTTTTTGATGTTATAAAGCTTGTATTGCGCAGATTGATTTGAACTTGGTGGGAACTGCAAAAAACTCAAGTTTAATTGGTAATGAACCTGGGGAAGTACCTTGTCCGAGAACATCGGCTTCTTCGGACTCGCTCGATGATGATCGAGAGAAGAGTATCTTCGTGCTGCCTGATCTAAACATGATGCCTGACGAAGACGATTCCCGTCCTGGAACATTATACAGCATTAGCTGAACATATAAGAGTTGGTTAAGCATTATACAGCAACGGGCGAAACATCACCAAGGATATTTTGAGATCTCTAGCAACGTAGGATTTCCGAAATTCGATGAGGTAGAGATCATCACCTTGTTTCGGAATTTATGTATAAATTAGCTGAGATTCTTTGTAGGTGTAGACCTGTGTAAAACATGGTTAGACTAATTTCATAATTTTGGGTATTGAGCAATGAAATTTCTTAGATTTATCTTACAGCTCGCAAGCATTCCGGCGGGTCGAGCTGCTGATTATTATATTCCATCTACACAACTAAACAATTCTAAACATGTGAATAATGGTATGATTAATGTGTTGCAAGAAAATAATAGACAAAATTCCAGTATGTATAGGCAGATTTGATTCATTAATCGGTCTTGACAAACTAAACATTTCGTCTCAAACGATATGGGATTGCATCCATATCGTCATCGACCTGAGCAAAATTTTGATTCTTGATTTAAGTAAAATGAACCAATCGACTTCTAGATAGATGTAAAGGCACCTGCTCTTCAAGTATGCTAGACTGGATGTTTTAAATTTTCTTCAACGAGTTCGAGACACCGGTACAAAACCAACTCAACTGGATTCAGAGCACATACAGTGTTGAATGCGAGTTGATCATTATCATTCTTATTTGCTGCCTCGATGCTGCTCACAAGTAATCGAAGCGGTAGGAGCCATTCGTTATAGGCCTTCTGCAAATTGTTCTTGGACCGCACTCCAGTGAAGTTGGTTTTCCCTGTTCCATTTCCCAAACAGTCGGAGCATAAACCGAGATCTATTAGAATAGCATTTATCATAAATGATTATCAGATTTCATTGTTTACATCATATAGAATTGCTAATGTAGTTTGCTGATAGATGGATAAAGCTGCAATCATTGAATGCATAGTGACTATCAACAAATCAAACTGCAGGGCAACTACTCAAATGTCTATACTCGAGGCCAAGCTTCGTAAAATACATTAGCTCCGACTAACTATGTTATGACGAATATACGTTGCGAGCAAGAAGATCATATATAAAGTCTTCAGTTATCTTCAATAAAACAGCAAATTATGCTTTACCTGCTGATTCTGTCATCAATACATATCTGTACATGTTAAGGGCAGATAAAACCTGAAGAGCATCATTAAGACTGTTAAAATCGAGAAAATGCCAAGCAAGATAATAACACAAGAACCATCAAATTTGTTGTGCAGTATAAATCGAATAATTAAAGCATCAATGGGAAAAAGATGCAAAGAATACCGCATCACTACTGTCTGGAAGGATAGGAGGTCCTCCAGTCACAGGCCTCAAAACCGACTCGACCAACTCAAGGATGCTTGTACTCCAAAATAATGTGTTGTTACAGGATTTATTGTCAGCCTCTAAGGCTTCATCTTTACATGTCAAGATTCTCAGTGTACGTTCTCTGTGCATTTCCCCTCTAACAAGATCGAGAAGAATTGCAACCTACACAGAATTTGAGGAACTACTTTGGTTAATATATCCTCACCTAGAAATACATCAAATAACAGAGCATGTACACCGAGTTTTACCATAGAGGAAGAGTCACTATTTTTAATTAGAGCTTTTAAAATGTCGAATCTCTGAGAATTTGGAATATCACCCAGAACCTGATAGAAGTAATAAATCAGTAAGTTGGAGATATGAACTTGGTAAAGTAATGCATTTCAACAAACATATCATAGTTGCCTGATTGAGGAACTATAATATATAAAAACCTCACCCTTTTGAGTGCTTCAAAGGCATTTTTCCTTAGTGTTGCATCTGATGTATATATGATAATCATTGTAACAGCCTGCAACATTAGTTTTGGCCGTCAGACAGGTAGAAAGCACGAATGTGTAAAAAGTGATGTATAAAAACAAGAAAAAAAAACTACCTGCAGAGCAGAAAAAATACTAGTCATGTAAAGAGAGCAATCATTCTGCTCATCATCTAACTCATTAGAGATGTTTCCACTTGTTATATAAAGCAAGAAATCAACAGCGTTTCTCTTAAACTCCCATGGAAGATCAACAGAAGAGAATATGTGCTTTAACATGCCAATTGCTTGCCACTTTTTCGTGTGGTTATTTTGAAGTTCTGTCTTAACAGCACTCAGATCCAAGTTTGCAGCTCGAGCAAATTCATCGTGCTTTTGTGCCAAAATCACTGCATCAATAAAACAAAAATGCATGCATGTCAAAGGAACATGTAACATTTTCTGGGAATGATGATGACGAATGAAGGAAGGCCTCAATAAATTTTGGAAATTTGTGTTTGCAAAACACAAACCTGAAAGTGATGCACCAAGATAGACATGAGATGAAAAGCTCGAACAATCTTCTTCATCCTCTGTGTGATTCACGATTATGAAATAAATTACACATGTTAGAGACATAATATACGCAAAAGGAGGTGGAGACCTTTTCAATCTTGTAATTGTTTAGGGAACAATCACCGTGGAGTTAACATAGCAAGTACGGAAATTTACCTCCTATAACAAAGCGAAGCAGTGTGTCAATATTAGACCCAGTTATTAAACCAAGACAAGATATACCACAATAAGGAAGCAAGCTTGCCAAACGCAATGCAAATGGAAGATGATTGGCAGTAACTGAAACCAATGCCTGCACATAATAGGTGTATTTTAAGATCAGACTACAAACATACAAATTTAAAAGAAAAAAAAGAAGGAATGTTAGTATTTTAAGATCAAGAATGGAAGTCCACTAAATCACAAAGACTAGCAACTCTAAAAACACAGTGGAATGTTAGTATTGGTAACTAATCGCTTTAATATATACCAAATTAATGAATATCCCCAACCCAAAACTTTGGTTCTACATAAGAGCACCAACCATGATTTGCAAAACATATAGACAAAGTAGAGCTCGAAGCTTTTCATTTTCTCCGGTTTCCTGTTATAACAAATCACAAATAATTATCTTGACTTATTAGAGAAATATATCAAAGACTCTCAAAAACAAACCTAAAATGAAACCAAGTATCACTGACCATTTTTGTACCAACTATTTGTATAGAGAGAGCATTTACAACAACTCTATCAAATAAAGTCTCAAGTTCTGTATCTTGATAATCTGGTTCTGATGAAATGGCCTTTACAACTTTAACAATAACTGTCACTGCAACTTTAATTTGTTCAAAATGGCGTCTCCGAATGGAAAGAAACACTGAAACAAATAAAATAGCATTCATCGAATAGACAAAACAATAGTTAATATGGTAATAAAGAGTACTATCTGCAACTCTAAGATGAAGAAGTTGATTACCGTTTGAAAGTCCACTTATAAGAGGAGAAAGATAAGCAGCAGCTTTCACTGTCTTATTTGAGGAATCTAATGCCTAATCCGTTAAAATTAAAAAAAAAAATAGCAAACAATTATGATTGCCAATTAATAGATAAGAAGAAGAAGAAGAAGAAGAAATTAATAATAACCGACCTCACAAAGAATCGAAAGCATGTCGCGAGGATTGCATTTTTGTATAAACTGCCGAACAATATTATCAGCAATCTCCAAACACTGTAGCGAAATTCCTGCAAATTTTGAAGCTGGCTTTGGCAACTCAAATGAAAGGGCGTCCATAATCTCCTGAGGAAATAATCCATAACAATTACGATTAAACAAATAAAATTAACTGTTAATGAATAAGCACATTGATCAAACCTTGCCTGATCTAGAGAAGGCGAGCACAAAAATTGATAAATTTCAGAGAGAATTTTGAATGCATTAGCCTTAGCAACTTCATTTTCTGGTTCTGAAATGGCAGCGTCCGATACGGAATCGAGGAAGTTGACGAGCTCTGGCACTGAAGTTTGAGAGTGACTAAAATCTCCACCGCTGATTGACTAAAAGAAAGCGCCGGAAATTAACTCGGAAAAAGAACCTATGTTTTTTCCTCTTAAAGTTAACTTTATTGCATACCTTAGAGCAGGAAGTTAGAATTTTCCGAAGTTCTAGAAAGAGCGCATCGGCAGAGGAGGATCCGTCAAGCTCCGCCATCCCTAACGCTATGCCTTCAAAAACTAGACGGTTCCATAAAAAATTCAAGCAGACGGGTGAAAATGAAACAATCAAACAAATTGAAGATTAAAAAAAACAAAAAATCAGATATGCAAACTCAACTCCTTACTTGATGTCGCTTTCCGTGAGAGTTTGTTTGGAGAAGACAAGTGACTTAGGCGCAGTAGAAGAGTCCAGTTTCTGGTTTCGGATTTTGAAGAAGGGAAGACCGCATCGTTTCATACGGGCTGGGCATCTCCCGGAAGAAGAAAGAGGAAGGCAACAAACTCGGGTATAGCAGGCTTGGGCTTTAGTTTTTATCTGTAAAATATTAATTTGATTAAAAATAAAAATATAATAATTAAATTAATTTAAAAAATATAAACTAAAATAATTATTTAATTAAATATTAGTGATAATTTTTAAATTTATATCTCTATTTAATCTTAATGATCTAATTATGAAATCATATAAATCACATCAACAAAGTATGAGGTAATCACCCTCACTTGATTGATGAGATATTTTAAAGTAATATGTTTAGAAAGTAGGGTTGATGATTATCCATGACAATGATTCATCTGATCATCCGAACTAATTAAATGGATAAAAATCCGATAAAATATAGATTTGATTCATTTGGAGTGGATGGTGGATGAAGAGGTGATAGATTCGGGTGAAAAAAATTTAACCCACTGTTCAATCCATCATCCATCCATATAATACTAATTTTAAAAATTATTAATTATCTTAAAAGACTTTTTTAAAGTTAAATCTTAAAATATTTACTCATTTTCTTATTTTAGCGTCACTTTTTTAATTTTACTCACACTTTTTTCCTGCAATTTTAATTGGGAATTGAATAAAAAAGTACGTATTTTTTATTTGCTTTTAATTTTAGTTTATGATTTAATATTTTTTCGTTCTCTTATAATTTCTTATGTCGTATTTGATTTTTGTTTGTAACTTTTGTATCTCAACCATTCTCAACTTTTTTTTAATTTTTTTCTATTTCTCTTATTTTAACCCAAAATATCATCGAGATATGTAAAATATTTTATTTTTATTTTGTATTAAATATTTTTTAGTAAGTTGTTATATATAATTTTAATTCAAATTTTTTAATAATATAACCAATTTATGACTCGATCTACCCGTTTCATCCGCAATTAATAGGTGAGACGAATTTGGGTTAATGAAAAACAGGTGATGGATGGATTGGATGATATTTTTGGATGCAGATGATGGTGTAGATGGAACTC
This sequence comes from Abelmoschus esculentus, assembly GCA_035048815.1. Taxonomy (NCBI): domain Eukaryota; kingdom Viridiplantae; phylum Streptophyta; class Magnoliopsida; order Malvales; family Malvaceae; genus Abelmoschus; species Abelmoschus esculentus. Next base: position 690,779 of record JAUCBN010000002.1, read on the forward strand.
CAATTAGGGGTGAGCAACGAAACCGAGAAAACCGAAAATTGATCTGAACCGTGCTATACGGTTCGATTCGGGTTTACATATTGCGGTTTAGTTTTCGGTTCGATTTAAAATTCAAATTTTACAATTCAGTTCGGTTTCGAGTTTTTTTCACATGGAACCCATTTATTCCATATCAACCCGAATTAAAGAAAAAACACTATGACTCATACAAATATGTTTTAAAGATAGTCTCTTGAATATTTGGATTTATTTTTTAAATTAGTCTTTTGAAATATTTAGATATGATTTTATAATATTAAATTGATTAGATATCATGTTTCAAATTCGAATATATTTTTATAATATTTAAATTTTACGATTATTTTATGATATAAAATATTTGAGTTTGTCTTTAATCAAACAATATATTAGGCTAGATATATATGTTTAGGTTGGTGATATAGAATCATTGAGTGTATATTAATTAACTAAATATTTTTTATGATTTATTTTCCAGATATATTATTTATTTTATAATCATTGTTATTTTTTATTTTTTAATTTTTATTTTAAAATTTTAGATTTTTCAAGGGCTCGAGACATGTGTTTTTATGTTCTTAATGACAAAATAAATTGATATTGAAGGGTCTAATAAATATTTTATTTTATTTATTTTTTTTGAAATAAAAAAAAAACTCGTTAAAACCGCGAGTTTTAATCGAACCAAACCGCAAAATTCGATTTTCGGTTTTTATACCATTCAGTTTCGGTTTTCTTTTTAAAAAATCACAGATTATAGTTCGGTTCACATTTTGATAAAAATTCGAACTGAACCGAACCGAATACACTTGAAAGTACAGGGACTGAGAGCAATCTCAATTCAAAAAGGGGCTTTCGTCAAGAACACACCTCAAAAAAGAAATCAGTCACTCCACAAATAGAATGGGGTCAGATATTGTGCTTGAAGAAGAAAGGCACAACCATTGAAACATAATTCCAACAGACAACAAGGCTAGCTGATTGAGCCAATTTTGAAACAAGATCATTAACATATGCACTTTGTATTTATGCTATGGTTATGCATGCATACATCAGACATGTTAAGATTAGAATAATGCAACGCATGTTAACTATAACATTTTGAATCTATTTGTAATAGTGATACAAAATTCACTCATCTTCCAATAAACGAGGGAATAGACGAACGCAACAACTTCGTCATCAAGATCCACCACTTCCTCGGATGCTGTGTAGATCAATTTTCACGAAGATCCACCGCTTCCTCAGATGTCGTGTAGATCAATTTTCATGAAGATCCACCACTTCTTCAGATGTTGTGTAGATCAGTTTTCTACGAAGATCAAGCCACTTCCTCAGATGTTGTGTAGATCAGTTATTCACGAAGATCTAGTCACTTCCTCAAATGTCGTGCGGATCAATATTTCACAAAGATCTTACCACTTCCTCAGATGTAGTGCAGATCAAGTCTTTTTCGATGATACCATATCATGTTATTCCATTAAATTATGTCACGTTATTAGCTTTATGTATTAAGTTTTCTTCGTAAAATATCTTAATAAATAATTTGTATCATAAAATGAAGAGCTAACTAATTCGAAGATGCAGGTAAAACTGCAGCTGGTGCCGATATATCCCATTGGATGACACAGATGCTAAAGATAGCAAGATGGAAGGAGTTATTATGCCTAACATGTTTTTGTATAAACAGATAAGGGGAGAAAAAATGAAACAAAGGGCAATTCAAACGCCCATTGAAATTCATTCTCGCGAATGGTCAATAAAATAAATCCTTGGTACCAACTGATTGTACCCAGAATAATGGTACAACTAGCCCGGAGCAAACGGCTACCGGTAAAGGTAAATCAAATCCGTTAATTCATGTACACTTGGGAAAAATGTATTGATAAGGACCATTCAAACGTCCATTGAAATTCATTCTCGTGAATGGTCGAGGGATTAAAACCTTAAAGGGAATCCAATATTATAATTGATACCAACTGATTGTACCCAGGATGATGGTACAACTAGTCCGGAGCAAACGGTTACCGGTAAAGGTAAACCAAATCCGTTAATCCCTATACATTTGGAAAAAATGTAGCTAAACCAAGATCATTGCTTCTTCAGCGTTACAACAAAATCAAATGTAAGAACCCATCTTCTCGTTGATGATGCAATCAAATCCTATATCAGAACCTTCAGATTTAAAGACGCTGCCTCCCCATCAATCCTGCAGTTGGATCAAACATCGATACTATAGCTGGATTAGACATCAGAAACCATCTTCTCAACGGTATTGTAGCTATATCAAATGTTATAATCCATCTCGTCGTCAGTGCTATAGATGGATCAAGATTTATAGATCTTACAGCTCCGTCAACGTTGCAACAATGTTCAAGTTTTCTCCAAAGATGACAACATCATTAGTGTTGTTGCAGAACAAGCATATTTTGTCTCCTACAACAAGTCAAGCTTAGATTGTCTCCACCAATGGGTTGTCAATTTTGAAGATTTTATTGACAAAGGCGGTGGAATTGATCAATTCAATGCTCTAGAAGAAGAAACGGTGGCCAAAAAGAACCACAACCTTATAAAAAAGAACCCTTAGCTTACTAAAGAAGAAACCTGAAAGCATGTCAGATCAAATGGGTTATTCTTTATCTTTTGCTCTATTGTTGTTATACAACAATGAGCAAAGAGGGGCAACTGTAATAACCCATTTATCTGGGTATTAAACCCACGTACAAACCAACACCAAGCCCACTATCCAGAGACCCAATACAAACTTAATAACCCATATCCAACAACCCAAACAAAATGACCCAATAATAATTAACCTAAAACAAATGAAACCCTAACCCTAACTAACCCTTTGGAGCTGTCGCCGCTTTGCTTATCAGATTAGCGTGCGTGGCCGCCACGTGTGCGATGGGCCTCTCGTGTAGCCGCCACGCGCTTCCTTATTGCACGAAATGGTTGGCCACCGCTTTCAAGATCTGAACCACCATCCAAGCCTGATCTGTAACAACAGAGAATTTATTACAATCAAATCTATGTATTTTTTATGTTAAAAAATTGGGTTATAAAAATCCTAATCAAAGGAATGTAATCGGACGACAAAAAAAAATAGAATGAAAAAAAGAAATTTTGAAGCAAAAAAATCCACAAATATTACTATTCCAATCGAACAAAAAAAAGAGAGGGAAATATAGTGCTAATCGGAAGTGATCAGAGAGAAAAAAAAACGAAAACAAAAGGGGTAAAAAATATTTGAGACATATCTTCTTTCGTAGATCTAGCTTTATATACGCTTCGGTTCAAAGATCCGAGCTTAGATTCGCATTCCCCACGTTCGGAAGATTCGAAAAGTCGGTCTCTTTTTGACTTCCGTCGCTGGTGACGACGGCCAACACAATGATCGGCGATGATATGCGTCGACTGACGACGATGGTTAAGGGAGGCCAGAGAGCATATCTATGCCTTTGGTTCTTCATTTCTGAAGAAAGAAAGAAATGAAGCAAGAAAAAAAGTGATGGGGGGCCTTTATACAAAATTGAAACAACATCGTTTTGGTGCCGGTCCTTTTGACCTAAAACGGTGTCGTTTTGAGTTCCTGACCCGGTGGATCAACCCGACTCCAGATCCAGGATCCGTGTACCCGTAAAAGAAGGAAAATTGCGCTTCAAATCCCTAAACTTCATGTATCCTTGTATTTGTTTCCCCAGTTTTCAATATTTTATATTCTAGTCACTGATTTTTTTTTTAATTTTGCACTTTAATTTCCCACTTTCATCAATTTTGCCACTGCTTTTGTTGCCTTTATTATTATTATATATTATATATTTATTTATTTATTATTATTATTATTACAATATTATTATCTATAATAATATTAATTTTTGTCATAACTATTATTATTATACGTAATATATGATTATTTTTACTACATATATTATATATTAAATATTAAATATTATAACTTTTACTATACGTAATATATTATATATTAAATATATTATAACTTTTATTATAACTATTATTATTATTATTATATATAATATTAAATATTATAATATTTTCATTAATCTATATTTAAAGTTTATTAGATATTAGATTTTATATATATATATATACGGGATCACAACGGTAATTTTAATAAACTGGATTTATATTTTCGTTCTTATAAAATATTTTATAACCGACAGGTGCCGATTTCGGGCGTTGTGGGGGTGCTCACCCTTCCCCACGCATAACAGACTCCCGGATCCAACTTTGATTCGCAGACCCTTTTTGATGTTTCAATCGCACCATAAAAAAGATTGGTGGTGATTCCACGAACGAATTCCGGTGATTAATATGAATGATTATGATTATGATTAAAGAAATAGTTAAACTCCCAATTCAAATTAACTGATTCAAGCATACTACTAAGAGATAATTTTTGCATAATTCCTATATAATTCTTAAAATTTACATTACATGCTTAATTAAGGTTACCTGATTTGAAATACAATAAATATAAGAATATTTTATTTAAATAATTATAATTAAAATATATAAAAAATAGAAAATCAAGTTATCGGGTAATCGGATACTCAATCAAAACTAATTTTATAATCTGAACTCGACCCAAAAGATATTTATTTCAACAAATCGAATATTTAATTATTTATATTTTGATCGAATCAAATTCAAATAACTTACGAGTTATTCAATTCGTTAAATATCCTTAATTGTTTCATCACTCTCAATAAAATTTTAAGGTATGTACAATTTATAAATATTAAAATTTTTAAGGATTAATTTATAAAATTTAAAAAAAATAAAGAAAATATATAGATTTTAAAAATTTAACGTAAGTTTGTACACGCATTATATTCACTACACACATGGGCGGAGCCACCCTTTATAAAGGGTGGTCAAATGACACCTCAAAATTTTTTGGTCTACCTCTTTTTATATGATTTATATATATAATTTTTTTAAAATAAATAAATAACACTAATTTATAAATAATTGACACCCTTAAATATAAATCTAAAAAATGACACCCCAAAATTTTTTGATCCACCTCTTTTTATGTGATTTATATATATAATTATTTTTAAAAAATAAAAAATAACACTAATTTATAAATAATATTTTACAAATTAATCCGTAGAAATTTTACAAATTAATTTTAATTCTCCGTACATAATATTTTCCGGATGGAATGATTCACCCGATCGTAGTACATCAAAATCTATGAAACATTACGGTTAATAATAGAAACTAAATCGAATCCAGTTATAGATAATTTGTAGTATTTGTTGTTCTCTCAACTGAACGCACACACTTCCCTCCTTACCGGCACCGGCGTTTCTCCCAATTGTTTGATATCCGCCGATCGGTTCGGCGTAGCTGGAAGCCGAGACGAGAAGTTGACAGAAGGAAACTCGTGAGTTCGGCTCGATTCATCCTCGAAATTCAGTGCGTAACTCATCGGATCGTAACTGAAATCGGAAGAGCCGTAGTGCTTGTGTCCTCCTTTTCCGATCCAGGCCATTAGGTTCCTGCACTTCTCCTTTATGTAAGGCGATCTCGTCGTCCTCAACGACTTCACCTCCTCCAATGGCTCGAATCCTACCGTCAAACGGAAACAGAAAACGGATGATTTCATCTTCTCCTTGAAATTGAATGCCTCTTTTTGCAGATTTTGAAAACGTTGACGAGGTTGGTAGGGAGGTTGGGTGGGGTATATATAAAGGTTGAGTGGAGAAGGCACAGAAGATAAGGAGCCGATTTTGGTGGTGAGCAGTTACACTCCAGAGTGACGCAAAAGTTCTCAGAATAAAGAAGAAACCGTGGGTGGGTGGGCGCGTTGCCTACTGGTTTTTGAGTTAATACCGTATCAGATTTTTTATTTTTTAATATTTTATTTATTAATTTATATTATATATTTAATTATAATTAGGGATAGTAGATGGTATAACTAGGGATGGGCACGGGTCGGATCGAGTTGGATTTTTGGTCCACCCGCATCCGACCCGAAAAATCATACCTTTCACCCGTCATCCAACCCTACCCGATTTTTAAACTTTAAAATCTGACCTGACCTGACCTGAATCATTAAAAAAATTAAAATTGTAGGGACTAAATTGTAAAAAAATAAAATTTAAGGATCTAATTATAAAATATTTAATTTTAGTGACCTAATTGTAAAAAAATTAATTTTAATGATCTATTTGTATAAAAAATATATAAAGAGGAATCATTATTACAAATATCCCTAAACCCAACCCCGAAATTTTCATCAAAAAATCCGACCCGATCGGACTGGGTCGGGTCGGAACCCGTCGGGTTCGGGTTCCGTGCCCATCCCTAGGTACAACTTTGCGGATTTCGCACCGCACCCGCACTAATTGGATTGGGGATGGATATGAGTTTGATGGGTAGTGGGCGGGTGTGGATGTAAAAAGTCATACCCATCATGGGTAGTAGGTAGGTGATGGTTTAAGATCTTACCTGCATCGTATCCACCTGTCCCATATTCACTCGCTCCGCATCTGCCCGCCATATGAATTTTGAATTATTTCTATTTATAGACTTTGATTATGCCTTTTATTATGGTATTTTATGTACTAAGATATTCATTTGTTTTAAAATCTATGTTAATCTCTAAGCCTGTAGACTTTGAACTCAATTAATTTAATTTAAAAAACTAATGATTTATGATCGTGCTTGAATTAATCAAGTTGAAAATTTGTAATGTGTGGATAAGTAAAATTTATAAAAGTGTAAATATGTTTTAGCTAAGTTAATTAGTTATATATATTAGTTAGTTGTAGTTAAGTAGAATTTATATTAGTAAAATATATTTTAGTTAAATTACTTATCGTTAGTTAGTTAGATGTAATTAAATTTATATATGTGTAAATATGTTATATATATATTTAATTAGTCAGTAAAGTATGCAAAATTTTATTCTTTTTTATAAAAGTCTATGATTTATTTTTACATAATTCGATATTAGTAGTTGTTTGTAGGCATATACAAGCGGATACGTTTTGATTGGTAGATGAGGGGATGAATTAAGAATATACCCGCGTGAGCGGGTGTGGATTTAAAAATTGTACCCACCGAGGTGATGGGTAGGTGGTAAATATAAAAACTTTAGGTGAGTATAGATATGGAAAGGGAGTATCCGCACCCTCCCATTTGTGGTCCCTAATTTTAATAAATAATTTTTTAATATTTTTTAATTTAAATTTAAATTTAAATTTAAATTTTTTATTATTATATATTTATTCCTATATTCGTGCCAGTGGGTTTGAAAAGTTGTCCACAAGCATTAGTAGTCTGGACCGTTGTAGCAACTGCTCTCGTCGGCACTGCGTGTATTTCGGATAAGGATGCTTTTACAGATCACTGAGGATAAAAAGATAATTTAAAAGTGGATTTCAGCCATGTGGGATTTGGGTGACATTCTAGGATAAGTGATAACGACTTCAAAAGCAACGCTCTAACGACTTCAAAAGCAACGCTCTAAATGAATCCAAGTCGTTTATGAATTATTTTATAAAATGTTTATTTATATTTATTTAATAAATAAATAAATATAAATATTTTTTTTTAGTTAAATGAATGAATATAAATAAAAGATTTGTCTGTCTATTTATATCCGTAAACGTTCGATAATTCATTTATTTATTTATGTTCATTTGTTTATTTTTGTTCATTTAATTTTATTCATATACGTCTAGGGGTGTTCATTGTTTGATTAAATCGAACTAACCAACCGAATCAAAACAAAATTAGTTAATCTATTAGATAATTTTAACTTTCGACTAATAATTATTATTTTTTAATTTAAATTATGAATTAATTTAGTTTAGAATTAGAAACTAGATTAATCGAAATAACCAAAAATATTAAAAAAAAACTATTCCATTATATATGTTCATTTGAGTTCGTTTATATTTATTTCTATTCGTTTATGTCCGTTGTGTTTTTTATATCTATTTTTTATTTTAATGAACCAATACTTTTTAATAATCGAATACAAGCAAAAAATATTTTATTCATGTATATTTGTGTTCATTTATTTATTTATTTAAAATTAAAGAGCCATTTACGATTTAAATCATTGAACTTACCTTCAACTTTTGTATAGGTCACACACCTTTGATTTAATCAAATTAAATCATTAAACTTTTATTATTAACAAATTAAATCATTCACACTAATACCGTTAATTATTTTAACGGAAAAGCTGACTCAATAATCTTACTAAACATATTTTTCCATGTCAGCAAGTTAATATTAATTAAAAAATTTAAAATTTTTTAAAAATATAATTACAGATTTAGACATTTCTCGATTTATCTCTGTGTATTTTTTAGCAAGAGCAACGTATAAGAATAGTAATTGATTAGTAGGGATGATATCGCTTCGGTTCGATAAATTTTTTAAATTAATTTCATTATTTTAAATATAAATTATTTATTTTTAAATAATAAAATTTTATTGATTTTTTATTATTAATTATTATAAATTAAATAAAAAATAATTCAGGTTGTTTTGAGTAGCACGTTTTTAAAACTTATATTTCATTTTTTTAATCAATTATCATGGTTAAACCAATATATATTCTAAAGTATACTCTCAATCATTGTACAGTGATCGCTCAATCATTGTACTAGCATTATTTATGTTCGAACCCATAATCTTTAAAAACAATAACTGTGACTTCCAATAATAATCGTTCCCTTAACCACTGAGGCAAGATGATTCGTGCTAAAACTTATATTTCATCAAATGATTAAATGCTACTATTTTCTATTTCTTGATTTTTAAATAATTATATGTAATTATAAGACAATATTTATTTATTAATCTTAATTTTTATTAACATGTACATGTCACGTCTAAAAAGAGATAGAGAGCATTAATCTCACATTGGAAAGAAAAATGGAGGTATTAAGATATATCTGGTGACGCTACATATTATATCAGACATGTCTTTTAGGAGCATTAATCTCATTTACTTGTTTATCTATATATTTTATTATTAATATTTTAGTCCATTAAAATATTTATACCATATGTTTAAACCTTAATAAATTTCAATGGCCTCTCTAGTAATTTATCTTTTTAGTTTTTACTTAATTATTGAAACTCCATTATTTCCCTAAAATGACCACAAATTTATGATATTTATTTTTTATATATTATTTGACGTATATGATATTTACTTTTCATATTACAGATCGATGATAAGAAAAATCAAAACAAGAATATAAGAGATCATCAAATACCACATAATTTAAAAAAAAAATAAACAATTACATATTAAGTTGTTATTATAATTTTTAAATAGTTTGTTTATTATTGTAAATTAAGTTTATTATTTATGTTTGTAATTTTAGAAATTTAATATTATGCATTTGTTTTAATATATTAGGATTTTGATACTTTTAAATGTGTAAGGTAATGTTATATTTTTGAAATCTTATTTTTAGAGGTAATTTTATATTTCGTGAATTAAACACATCCTGAAAAGTATGAGTGTTCAAAAATACTCGACCCGAATGACCTGACTTGACTATCTGACTATCCGAACATAAAAAATCGACTATTTTTTTTTATTTTTTTTTATCTGGGTTGGTTATCTGGTCTGTCATTTCCTGACTCGGGCCTGGATTATAAAATTAAAAAAATTTGGATACCCGGTTCCTATTTTTTAATTTTTTATTTTAAATATAATTATTATTTATATAAAATACCATTATATTTAAAATATTCCCAAATCAAATAACTTAATTTCTAAATCTCAAACCCTCAAATTTTATTTTAAAAAATTAAGGATTCATTGTAAAAATAACTAAATTAGGATTCATTATAAAATAATAAATTTAGTTTTCCGAGTTGACAAAATTCAAACTTTATTCGTTTAGATTTGCGTTATTTTTGCATATGCATTAACCAAAACTAAAATCAATTTAAGATTCTTTATATAATTCACTTGTCACGTTGAGATTCTTTATATAACTCAATATTAATATTATTAGGGAGTCAAAACTATAAAACTAATACAATTTTGTATTTTTAAACTTATGTTGTTTAGAAATAAATTATGCAATTTGAATCTTAAACTTTATGTTTAGTTTAAGTAACTAGGATTTTAAAATTTTATGTTTGAATATTGGATTATGTAATTCAAAGTTTTAAATTTGTGTATATTTTTTAAGATTAGATTTAAAATTTGAAAATAAAAATTCGAATATCTGATTACCCGAATTTTTGAGTACCAGGGTATTTGGGTACTCGAAGTACTGGGTATCCAGAAAACAAAAGTCGAGACATGGGCCGAATTTTATACTACCCGAAATTCCGGGTACCCAGTACTTCGGGTATCCGAATACCCAAGTACCTGGATTTGAACACCCTTACTGAAAAGTAAAAGTTAGATTAATATAAACCCAATAAATAGTTATAATAGAAAAAAATGGTGTTCATCCTAACCCGTATTCAATTGAAATGTCTATAAGGTATATGTATATTGTCAAAGAGTTAAAAATATTTATGAACATGTACTACAAAATTAGATTAATATATTATTTACTTTTTATAGCATATTACAAATTTTGTGTTTTAAAAAATAAAATACTTTGTAAATAATAATAATAATAATAATAAATAAATAGTTATGCATGTTGATAAAAATTTATTTAAAAACAATTTTCTAATAATATGTATAGTTGAAAATTATTCTAAAATTAAATTAATAAATAATTTGAGTTAAAAGGAAAATATTTTTAAATGAGTTTAAATATTTTATTAGTATATTAATGTGTATAAATTTATAACTTGAAACACATTTATTATAACATCAAATTATAAATACTAAAAAAAAAAATAGATTATAACGATCTGAAACATTGATTTCACATTTGGACCTTAATGTATAGGTCTTGAGAACTTTGTTGAGCTTGTTTCAAAATTTTTGGCATATGTATTGTTAGACGAGTAAAAGCATGTTTTAAAATCAAGTTTAGGATTATAATCTTATATAGCGTAGACCTCACTTAATATTGTTGATATTTTTTTTGTCTGATTGTACGTGGATTAATGATGTATATATGTGTGTGATGTATGCGAGATCGTACATCTATATGTTATGTTTTTGGACGGTTATAATACTGAAAGGATTTATGTGCAAGTTTAAGTCGATCACTAATAATCGTCAAGTGAGTTGTTTTTAATGTTTGGTTGAATTTATTAAAATCAAAAAAATGGACAAATAACACAATAATTTTAGAGTGGTTCGGCCACGCCTACATCCACTACTTTAACACATGATTAAGGATTTCTACCAATTCACTATGAATTGACACATTTTTATCGACTCAAGGGATAATCGTTACAACCCTATCTTTTGGACTTAGTTAAGATAGAATCAACTCTAATTTTTTCCTTAGGCTAAACTATAACCTCTCCTTTTTACAAGGTAATTTGTGTAAACAAAGGAAACTCATAAGGTGGATGTTTACAAAAATTTTAGCTCACAAGAAAGAGTACAAAAAATATACAAATAAACACTCTCTAAAATATGTACAAGAGAAATAAATAAATTTACTTTGGACTCAAATTCTCTTGATCAACATGCTTGGATATCTTCTCCTCTTCTTCAAGTGTCTTTGACTTGTACTTATAAAGTGAAATAAAAAACTAGCCGTTAAAAAACTAGTCATTGAGGACTTTAATTAATTTTATAATATTTGTTCAAATCCAAAAATATTTTTTATTGAGTTATATCAAAATAAATATCTTATCTTGTCATGATGTCATTTCTTATTACATTACTTTATTTATGATTTGCATGAAGTATGTTTGAGTGATTATGTATTCACTAAGTTTTATTAGATCAACGTTCAAAATTGTTGTTTTCATCAGTAGGTAAGCAGGTTATTTTATGGCTAGGAGAAGCATCATCAAATTAGGATTTCAGTATTGACTATTTTTGTTAAGTATAATTATTAGATCTAATGAGTTATGTATTTTATAAGATCTTGTAACTCTTATTTTATACTAAGTGTCTAAGTCGAATGTTTTTTATAATTTTATTTTGGAGCTTCAATTATTTATACTATTTTGAATTACTTCGGATTTTTATCTATTTTAAAATGAATTAACTTATAATTTATTTAATTTTTTATGTTTTGAGCTCTAAAAACAAAAAAAAAATGTAATAGTTTTGGCTTAAGGTCCAGATGTGACATTCGGATTAACGCTATTACGGATAAATAACTTGATATCGCTTAAGTAAATCTCGAGTTTAAAATTTTATGCATGCATAAAGATTCGTCAAACTTAAATGTATAATATAGATCGATCTAAATTAATAAAAAAAACTTAATAACATAAAAAATAACATAAAAATACAAAAAAAAATTATATATTCCATTTGTGAGATCTCATGTGTTGACTTGTTTTAACATTGGAGTTATTTAAAAAAGAAGTGGAAATTATTATAAAATAGTTAAATACTTAGAGTTGGCATGTGAAATGATTCCCCTACCAAATTGTCCAAAATAAAAAATACTTTTAACAGATTTATTTATAAATTAATTCCATATATATATATATATATATATATATTAGATTTTTGTTATGTAAACGAAAATACTTTATGCAAAAAAAAAATCATATCAGTTTTATGTTTATTTTCAGCTTTTAATTATTTTATGAAAATATTATATAGAAATATGAAAAATAAAAATAATTATTATTGTGTTTAATATATAGTTTTTTTAGTAAAATTAGTGTTTTAAATTATTTTTAGAGGTTTGATTAGTCCAAAACGTTATTTTAAATATTTAATAAATAGCAGAGTATAACCATTATTAAAATTATTCAAACAAATATTAAATATAATCATGTTCTTATATGTTATTTTATTTGTTTAAGTAATTAAATAGCTATCGACTATTAATTAATTTTTCAAACACTAAGAAAAAGGTAAATTGACGTTTGTAGAAGTTAGATTTTTTGGTTGTTTCAAAACGACCGTTTAGAGCTAGGCGGACGAATGAACATTTAGAGCCAGTCGTAAATTGTTTGGAGTTGTTGGTGAACGTGCGTTTTTTATCGTAACTTTAACAAAAAAACGCAGTTTAACCAAATCATCCGATATTATCATTTATTACCATCTAATGTAATTTATTATTTACTATCAACTAATTATCGAATAGAGTCGATATATAAATTTATGTTTCGAGTTTGAACTATAAATCGATATTTAGTTAAATATAAGTAATTGTAAATAAAATAAAAGATAAAAAATATCTTAAATATAAAAAATAAAATAAAATAAAACTATTGATAATTTGATAAATCAAATTTATTTAATAATATTTTATGTATGACGTAAGTTTTTTTTATAAGAGATATATTATTAAATAATTTGTAAAATATTGATATTTTTTAATTTTAAATAAGTTGGTGTCACTTAATTCGTGATATTAATTATAATGGATTTCTGCAAATTAAGTCAAATAGTCGGTTCTAACTCTGCAAAGAAATCAAACTAGGTTAGTAGAGCTATGATAAAAAGATTTTTATAATATTTGATTAAAATTAAATAATAAACAAATTAAATATTGTTATAAAATTTTTATAAATATTTTTGGATTTAAAGTCAGATTTTAGACTTTAAAATTAGTAATTTAGGTTTATTAATTCAGAATTAATAAGTGTGTAACCAAATTATGAAGTTAAAATTTACTGATTAAAATTTAAATCTCTAATTATAGTTAGGGATGAACAAAACTCGAATCGACTCGAAAAAATCAATATTTTTTTTTAAATTTTAAATTATTCGAGTTTAGATACTTAAGTTATTCGAGTTCGAGTCGATTTTGAATTTTAGAAGTTCAAATATTCAAAAAATCAAAATTTAATTTTGAAATTTTACATTTTAGTCTCTATTTCATAACTTTTTCAATTGAACTCCGATTCAGTCATAATTTTTTTAATTCATTTTTTGAGTCATAATTTTTTTAATTCATTTTTTGAGACGAATATGATATTAAGAATAAAATCTATTAATGAAATTAACATTCCTTTGGACCTGAAACTTTTAAAAACTTATTATTAAGTCCCTAAAGTTTAGAAATTTTATTGTTTAGCCATTGAATTATAAATATTGATCTATGTGATAATAATTTTTCTTCTTGTGTAAATTAAAAAAAAAACAAATCTATATAATACTAACTATTAAAAGTTTCAGTTAAGTCCTTAAATTTTGGTAAGTTTACATTTTGTTCTTGAATTTTGAAAAGTTTGCAATACAATCTTAATTGTTTAAAATATTTAAATCTTTAAAATATATTATTAAATATTTAATGGGGAGTGATGAAAAAATAATATATAAATTAATATTTTAAAATTTTAATTATCAAAATATATAAATTGAGTGATGATTTAGGGATTTTACCTTCAACAACTCTACTCTTGCGTATTTCAATAATCACGCGACGACTTTCTTCATTCACTCTCCCGCAACAGTCTGTCACCCATTACCTGCCTCAATTCCGCCACCTCTATAGGCGGCTTCCGCCATTCCCCGCCGCCTCTCCATTACTCACCCAGACTTCCCTTCACCGTGTCCCATAAATAAAATCAACAAAAGCGGAGAAACAGGGAGAGTTCTTCAGGCAATAGGCTGAAAAAATGGGGTTCGGAAATGTATTCTTCACGTTGATTATAACATTATCAGTAGCTCTAATCACCTACAACATCCTCATCTCAGCCAATGCTTCTCTAAAGCAAGAGCTCCCTGGGCCTTCAAGATCATCAATCATTGACCCCGTGATCCAGATGCCGGTAGAGAAATCGAGAAAATACGGATCAAATGCCGAGAAAAGGTTGTTCCACACGGCGGTGACGGCTTCTGACTCGGTTTACAACACCTGGCAGTGCCGGGTCATGTATTACTGGTTCAAGAAGCATAAGAATGGACCGAATTCAGAAATGGGTGGGTTCACTAGGATCTTGCACTCCGGTAAACCTGACAAGTACATGGATGAGATTCCCACTTTCATTGCTCAGCCTTTACCTGCTGGAACGGATCAGGTATTTTTCTTTCAAGGGTTTTATTGTTTTACTCTGTAATGTGTTGGGTTTATTCAATTTGTGGAGAAGGGCATCCAAATTTAGAAATTTGAGGTTGATCTTCATTTGATTGGGATAATTCAACTAATTAAATTAGCTGTTTTTTTTTTTATTGATATCAATCTTTAGAATTTGTACAAGGAAGCTTGCTTAGGTTAGGGTTATGAACTTTTAGTAAGCAAGGTGGAAATTAGATCAACAATACAAAGAAAATATTTGAACTACCTGGGAGTAGGGGTGATACGGAAACAATTATATTGGGTTCGACTTGGGTTGGAGGCTCGGCTTTTCAAGCTCGAGCTTGGTTCGGCATGACCCAAAAAGAAGCTCGTCAAGTTCGGTTCGGCTCGAAATAAACAATTTTAATATTTTTTTAGTATAAGATAGAGCCTCGTTAAAATACCCTTTCATAACCAACACCAAAATAAAATTCAATGTTGAAAAAAGTGTCTAAAAAGTAGATTAATTCAAATAATCATGAAATATTCTTACAATACAAATACATAATATCCCCTAATATATTTTAGTTAACTTATTTTTAGTGGATTTTCCTTAATTTTTTATTATTTTTCTTTTACTAAATAAATTACTTTTAGTATGTATGTATATATAATTATTTCGAGCCTATTCACGAGCTTTTCGAACCGAGTTTAGGTCGGCTCGGCTTATAAAGATTTCGAGTCGAGCTCACTCGAGCTAAACTTTGAATGAACCGAGCCATAGTAACTCGTGAGCCGGTCAGACTCGTTATCAACACTAGGTGTGAGCGCCACCATCACCCTTGGTCCATATTCCAAGCTTTATGATACAAACAATTTGACTAAAAAGGATGCAAGATTGGGTTAATCGAACCAATAAAATTACTTGTTTTTCCTGATATCAAACTTTAGAATTAGTATTAGAACGGATGCAAGATTTTATGCTAGAGTTGTGATCTTTTAGTAAATTAGGGTGCGATATCAGATCATCAATAAAAAATTCAAAGAAATTACCTGAACTATATGTAAATTTGAAATTTTCATGGATGCGACCGCCACCATCACCCAAGGTCCATCCCTGATTTGTATTCTCAGCTTTATTATGCATATCATTTGACTAAAAAGGATGCAAATTTGTAAGTTTTTAAGGCTGTTCATTGGTGATACTTTTTTCTGTATATTTACTTATTTGTTTGCATTTATGTTAATGACAGGGTTATATAGTCCTGAACAGGCCTTGGGCATTTGTGCAGTGGCTTCAAAAGGCAGACATCAAAGAAGAGTATGAAATCCCTGGTTTCCGAATTTTGTATTGATTTAAATTTTCTCCATATTTGGTTGATTTGATTTATCCCATTTTTATTATGTATGTACAGTTACATACTGATGGCAGAGCCAGACCACATTATCGTGAAGCCTATACCGAACTTATCAAAGGACGGTTTAGGTGCTGCATTTCCTTTCTTTTATATAGAACCTAAGAAGTATGAGTCGGTTCTGAGAAAGTACTTCCCTGAGGAAAAGGGTCCAATAACCAACATTGACCCCATAGGAAACTCTCCTGTTATTGTTGGGAAGGTATGTGTTTCTGGTGCTTGCTAGATTACTATAGCTGCAAAACAACGAGCCATTTTGGTTTTGACTTCTTTTTGATCTTTCATTGATTGTTTAGGATTCTCTCAAAAGAATTGCTCCAACTTGGATGAATGTGTCATTGGCAATGAAGAAAGATCCTGAAACAGATAAAGCTTTTGGTTGGGTGCTTGAAATGTGAGTTTTGTCCAATTCGCTCACCACTTTTACAATGGTTCTTTAGGTGTTGACCTGGAGTTTCTGTTTACTTGTTTCATAATTGTAGGTACGCTTATGCGGTTTCATCTGCCTTACATGGTGTGGGTAACATCTTGTACAAGGATTTCATGATCCAGGTTTGATGTTATCATCCGATGTTTCACATAATTTCTTCTTCATGAATAATAAAAAATGCCAACTGCATCCTTCTGATAAGTGATTACTATCACTAGCATTTTGCAACCATTTACGATAGTCCACTCTACATAGGGGACGGAGCCATGTTTACTATGGCCTCCTCCCAAATTTTTTTTGGCATAATTACATTTAAGGTTCTTATTAGTTTAAATAGTAGTAAAATAAGTTTTTTTCCCCTCCCAAATTTTAGATTTAAAGGCTTAATAGACTTTTTTCCTTCCCAGTGTTGGATCCTAGCTTCGTCCTGGACTCTACACCTTAATTTGTTGTTGTTTTAAAATTTTTGGGGGTATGCTTGAGAATCCGGAGATGGGGATGCTGGTTTAAACCCAAGCTCTCTTGTCATCCAAACCTTTTTCCCATTAGGCCAAGAAGTTGATGTGGATGAGCTTTTTCCATTATCTTTCTGGTTTTAAAATCAATACAATACGTGACTTCCAATATGCCAAATTGTTCCTGCATTCTCCATACTAAACAGTTTCTTGTTTTATGACACTCATCAGCCTCCTTGGGATACAGAAGTCGGTAACAAGTTCATCATTCACTACACATATGGGTGTGACTATGATTTGCAGGTAACCTGTTGTACTGAAATCACTTTCTTTTTGTAGCACAATGCTTCTTTAGTTATGACCTTTTCAATCATATTCCAACATATCTGTTTCGAGTTTAAAGAAAAATCTTGTCACCTGCCCCAATTTCAGGGTAAGTTAACCTATGGAAAGATTGGAGAATGGAGATTTGATAAAAGATCGTTCGATACCGTAGCACCACCAAGAAACCTTCCCCTGCCTCCTCCCGGTGTTTCCAAAAGTGTGGTAAGTTTAACATGTATCCTTTTATAGATGCTTCATCAGAATTAATTATTTTCCGGGTTTCGACTAAACTGAAGTTTGGTCCATGGTACAATGAGTGTGATGATGGTAATAAAACACGATATTTTGTTTCAGGTAACTCTGGTGAAGATGGTGAACGAGGCCACCGCGAACATCCCGAATTGGGGTTCATAGAAGGAGGTTTTGTTCTGCAATTGGCAGATAGCAAGGGAGTGTTTGTGTTTATTCTTTACCTTGTAAGGTTGTGTATGATTCCTGATACAACTAAGTGATATATACAAGTGGATCCCAGGGGAATGAACACAGAAACTTGGTCACGGTTGACGAAGTTCGTAACCTTGTTTATGAGGGAAGAATTTGGTAAACATTTGATTGACGAGTTAAAAAAATTTAAATTATTTGAGTTGATATGTCATTTTATAATTTAAATTTTATTTGAATTTTTTGATTTGAATCAAGTTTGAATTGAGTTGAATTTTTGAAATTTTATACAATAATCATAATTAATTATTATGTTATAGATTAGTTTAATTCTAAATTAAATAAGTTTTTAACCATATCTGTATAATATGATATACATATATGTTTTTTAATATTTTTATACACATGATATATAGTTTTTTATATTATATATATATTGATTTAAATTTAAAAATTAATTTATTAATTAATAATTGATAGAAAAATAAGGTAATTGTTAAAACTCTAACCCTTAAACCTAAACTCTAAATATTAAAATCTTAATCCTTAAACCTTAAATCTTATGAATTTCTTTTCTTTTTCTCCTGGTTTGGATTTAAAGATTTTTTGTGGTTGAAATCGTGTATTTTTTCATGGATTTGATTTTTTAAATCTATCTTAGTGTAATGTTAAAGATGAGGACAACGATGATAGCATGAGTTTTAAATTATAGGATTTTAAATTTAAGGTATAAGATTTAAGATTTTTTATTTTTAAAATTAAAATTTATTTTAAATAATTAATAATTATATATTGAGACCTTAAGATTTTTTATTTTTATTAATTAATTTAATAATATTTAATAATATATAACATTAATAGTGTTCAACAGTTTTCCAAATTCATATCATAATTTTATTTATCTTAATTTCACGTATTTAAAATTTAAGTTTAATACTGGAATAATTGTATAGTCTAAAATTGTGCTCTCCACTCCACTACTCTCAAATTAGTATTTTTAAGGATAGGAATCATACCCATCCCGGAAAAATCCGAATCCGATCCAATCAGGTGAATGTTTAAAATTTTAGAGGTTTAAAATATCTAATCTAATACTGTATATTTATACATATTTAATATATTTTTATATATTATATTTAATAATTTTTTAAATCAAATCAATTTTTATCGAGTTTTTCTATTAAATAACAAGAATAGATTAGGATCGAGTCATATTTTTTATTAAGTCGGATCGGGTAGGATTTATTAAAAATTAGTACGGGATGAGTTCGAATATTGAAAACAAGTATTTTTTAAAAATATTTATATTTTAATTTTCTCAAAGAAACCTAAAAAAGTCACTAATTATTTTTAAATATTCATTATTGTTTTTTAAACAATTTTTACATGAGGAAAATTTTAGCTGCCTTATAACTTGAGAAAAAAAATGTCAATTAAAAATTTTAACTACTTGTTTTAAAGATTAGTAATTAAAATGTTTATTTTCATTACTTTATTTTTCAAATGCTATAAAATATATAAATCGAACAATGTGACATTAGTTGTTATTAGATAAATGACGACATAATAACATAAATGATAAATATCTTATTTGAACCAAAATATAATTGATTTTTATATTATTAAATATTTTTAAGAAATAATATTTCAATTACAGTTGAGAGATGAAATGAATTAATTTTTTTTAATAAATTGTAACATGTTATATATGGTGAAATTTATACATTGGATTTTGTTTATGAAAAATAAGGGTAACATTATAATTGAATGGCCAAAATAATAAAAGTTAAAAGTTGGGTGACTAAAGAGTTAGTTTATGAAAAAAAAAAATAAGGGTAACATTATTATTAGTCACTAAATTATTCATATTTTCTTGTTTTGATCATCAAATTATTATTTTTGACAAATAGTTAATAAAATTACGTTTTTTTTTTAAATTTTGATCACCCGTTGATAAAAAAAGTACGAACAAAAAAATGAAAATAACTTAATGATCAAAATAAAAAATAAGCAATAAATTAATGACCAAAACATGAAAAAGTAAAATTATATTAGTGAAAAAAATATAATGTTAGTGATAATTTTATCAAAAAAATAAAAAAATATATATTAAAAAAATTATTATATGAAACTACCTTACTATATCATCTATAATCTTATCCAAATCATTTATGATTTAATGAGCAAAAATTATATAATAATTTTTCGTAGATCTACGAGAAAGATAAATAAACAAATCAGACAGTGAGAACTCTAATTATTCGTTTCTCCAAGATCTATGGTCACATTAACTCGTCATCGAACATTCTTTTGATCTTGAATAAAGTACACCATTCATCACTCAAAAATCTTTTCACTTTTATTTTGGTCACTCAACTTTCTAAATTTTTAATTTAACTATTAAACTTTATATATTGTTTTTGAATATTTTATTATTTTTAAAATTTTTAATATTATTAAATATAAAATAATTTAAATAAATAATAAAAACAATATTTTTATTTTTAATAATTTGTAAAAAAATGTTTTAAAATAACCATCTTGTCATCACTCACAATCTTCAAAATCGATGGTCGTTTGATATCAAATTGTATCGATTAATTTTTTGACACTCTAAGTTCGAATTTGGTGATTATATTACTGAAAAATAACATGAATTTAGTGAATCTTGACATAAACTTTCTAATTTTCTCATATACGATCTCATTTTCATGAATTTCAAAATACTTTACGACAAAATAGAGGTTGAATTCGGACTCACAGAGTAAAACGAAACGACCGATAAAATATAAGATCAGACGTCCATTATCTACGACCGATAACAATGATGTCCGACGACAACGAATGATGGTTGACAAACACTGCAATTTTATTTTTTATTTTAAATCATTTTTATATTAAATAATAATAATAAATACCATGTCATAATAAAATATTTAAAATGGAAAAAATAATATATAAAGTTTAGTTATTTAATTAAAATTTTTAAAAATTAAGTGACCAAACTAATAAGAAGAAGATTGTTGAGTGATAAAAGGTGTATTTTATCCCGATCTTTTCCTCTATAACCAAAGTCTATGTCGTATCTTTCAAAACCCTAACATAAACCCCAAATCAGGAAACCCTAATTTTCTATCTTCAACCTTCTTTCTTCAATTGAGGTTCCGTTCTTTCTGCTTCTCACTCCTCCCAAGTTTCGCCTCTCCTTTTCTGTCTAAGATCCATCAAACGTCACGAAAATGGAAAGTCCACTCAGAAACGGTGTCGTATTGAACAGCTTCCTGGGCTCTGCACTGCAAGCCATGGTTGTCGAGACTGCCATTGCTGCTACAAAGTCAGTCGCTTGGCTACTGCTGATGGTATAACTTTCTTACCTTTTTTTGCCTTGTAACTTAACTTCAGTTGTGTAGTTGCAATTATTTGTTCTAAAATCTAGAAGTTTTGAAGATTTCAGATTCAATGTAAGTTTTTGTTTCTAATCTTTTTTTAAGCTATGGATTTTGTTGTTTTGGCTAATAGCCTAGCAGGATGTCAAGGAAGAAGTTAATTAAGATGCTCATATACGCCCATGGGGGAGAGTACATAAGACATTAGATTTGGTAGAGGCATTGTTTTGAGTCAACCCTTTACATTGGGTTGCATTTTGTTGATTGCC
Organism: Abelmoschus esculentus; assembly: GCA_035048815.1. NCBI lineage: Eukaryota > Viridiplantae > Streptophyta > Magnoliopsida > Malvales > Malvaceae > Abelmoschus > Abelmoschus esculentus. Next base: position 712,588 of record JAUCBN010000002.1, read on the forward strand.
TATGTTTGGTTCAAATGCTTGTTTGTCCGTTGTTTCGATGGATGATTATGGTTTTCGCGGTCCTAAAGTTGTGTGTTTTCATGTTGCGATGCGTTTATTCGGTTTACAATATAAGGTATAAGATTTGGTAGAGGCATTGTTTGAGTTGACCCTTTACTTTGGGTTGCATATTGTTGATTGTCTATGTCTTGGTGCAAATGCTTGTTTGTTCGTTGTTTCGATGGATGATTACGGTATTCGCCGTCATAAAGTTGTGTCGTTTCATGTTGCTATGTGTTTATTCGGTCTACAATATAAGGCATTAGATTTGGTAGAGGCATTGTTTGAGTTGACCCTTTACTTTGGGTTGCATTTTGTTGATTGTCTATGTTTTGGTGCAAATGCTTGTTTGTTTGTTGTTTCGATGGATGATTACGGTTTTTGCCGTCCTAAAGTTGTGTGGTTTCATGTTGTGATGTGTTTATTCGGTCTACATTGCTGAAAAAATGTGCTTGGAAGAACACTGTTTTCTTATCCTTAGCATGAGTTTGGTGTTTCTCCAGATGGGAACTATACCTAATGGAATTGATTTCCTTGTCAAAGAGCCTGAAGCATATGCAGGGTTAGTTGCATAAATTATTTTGCCTAATTTGTTCTTGTTCTTCTTCGGTGGAATCGGGAAAATTGTTCGATATGCTTTTGCAGGCTTCCACTTGCTCTTCTTGCATTGAGAAAGCCTGGTCCGGAGAACAAGGATGCCAGTGACGCTGCTGCTGCTGATGATGACAATGACGATGAGGAAGATGAAGCAGCAGCAGATGATGAGGAAGATGCCAATGACGAGGAAGATGGATCGGGGAAAGAGGATGAAGGTGAAGATGGAGAAGATCCAGAGGATGAACTTGAGGACAATGGAGATGGAGCTAGTGGTGACGATGATGACGACGATGAGGATGATGACGACGATGATAATGGCGGTGAAGATGAAGAGGAAGACGAAGAACTTCAGCCACCAGCTAAAAGGAGAAAATGAACATAGATCACTTTCCCTTGTTTTCCATTTCGTCTTGCCAAGGTTGCGGATCGGATTAGAGATTAGGAATTGCGACATTTTCGTAACCAGACATGTTTTATATCTCCTAACACACACTTCTTGTATCATTATATAAGTTCTGCTTCATTCATCTCTCCTCTACTCCTTTGTATGACTTTCTCCCTTTAAAACAATACTGTCTCGGGCTGTTTTCAACCATGTTCTGGCATTCTCCTTTGAGGTATTAGATTAGTTTTTGAAGAACTCCGCCTTAATCGATGATGATAGATAGCAATATGAAGAAACATAGCAAAAATGTCTGAAATTTGCAGCTAATAATGTCTGAAATGCTTGGATCCATGGCGGAATCCCTTAAAGTAGTTTACCTTGGCTGACAAGACTCAGAATAATAAGAATGAGTGGAAGAAGCCATTGTTTTGATTAGGGTTTGTGATGTTCCAAGTGATTGATTTATATAATTTTAGAAGACACTCATGGATTTAAATTTCATTTCTTGGTAAATCATATTCTTTTTGACACTCATGTTCTGAGCGACAAGTTTCGACATTTAAATTTTTTGATAATATATTAAAAGTATCAAAAACTTGTTAAAACACGAAAAAAAAAAATCTAAGTATTATCATCTTCTACCGTATTCTAGATTTGTTACTCGTTAGACTCACTTGCGATGTTTTGTGTTCGTATATAAAATTTTCGAGTAAATTATGGCTTTTAATTTCATTCCTTGGTAAGGCATTTTCCATTTAATGTTTTTTTTCCTCTGTTTTACAATTGCCCAATTAATAAATTTTGGCTCAACGGCTATTTATATCGTTCTAGACTTCTAGTGGTTTTACTTTATCAAATAATAAAATATGATTAAAATAAAAAAAATATTAGAAATGTCTAAAAAATAAAAATATCAGAGTCTAAAATAATAAATTATCTAAAAATTTAAATTTAAAAATATTTATAAAATTTTAAATTTTTTAAAAACCTTCTGTAAGGGAAAGAAACAAAATAAGATAAATCGAACAATCATCATTGTACAAATTTATATTAGGAATTAGACTATTCATTTACGTCATTACTTATTTTTTATAACTTCCTATTATTAACCTTTTAAAAGTCAAGGTTTTTAAAATTTAACTCTATTTATATTAATTATTTTAATTAATTAATTTTTATAAAATATATATATTTAAAAGTTTCTTGATAAAAGGTTTTTAAAATATATTTTTTACATTTTTATTAATAATAAATTTTAAATAATTTTGAATCAAAGTTAAAAAAATTAACAAAAAAAATCAATAATAGACATTAAACATGGGACGGAGGGAGTAATATCATTAATTTTATATTTTTATGTTTTATTTGAATACTTTAAATTTTTAATAATGTCTTAAATTCTTATTGTTTTTCCTAAAATATCAATTTTACCCTGTCCTGAAAATCAATTTCGGTCTCAAACTATATGGAAATATCAATCGACTCCTCTGCCATGTCTTCACACATGGACATGGACTACCTAAACCACCCACATAGACAAAGAAATGAAAACCATGATGTCCTTAACAATAATTTCCCCACTTTGTCTCTGATATCAACACACTAACAATGAATTAAGTTCTGCAACTAGTAAAAAAGTAGAATAGAATACATTACCTTTGAGATGCCACCAAGAATCCATTTTTTTCTGCAACTAAATGATGAATGCTAGGGTAGAAGACCAATCGAGCTCGACATTTAAACCGCACTTGATTTTTGCCCAACGTTCACATTGGATTTTGCGGTTCTTGATGAAGATTCGAGCACTTAATTCCTCCCACCTCCCGGTAACAAACTAGCCAAAGAGGGAACTCCTTGGTTTCTCATTTCTTCTTGTGCTCGCTTCATTTCTTCAGGATCTGTAGCACATACAAAAGAAAATTGTACTCGAAAAACTCAAGAATAAATGAATAGCAGTTCAACTATTCTTCATACAAGCAGAGAATAGGCAACATAGGAGACTTTTTCCGGATCAAGGGAAAAATGCAAGCAAGAAATTACAAATCAACCGGTATAAATCTATTTTAAGTCGGAACTTTAAATAAGCTACCGTGTTATGAAGTAATAGCAGAGTACTTACCCATGTTTTCCACTAATTTGGGCATTATAAACACAACCAACAGCATAAATCCCATCATGAGACCCATTGGGCTTTTCACAACATTCATTATGGAGAAAGGTTCCCTAATCTGCAATAAAGTAGGATAAACATGAAGCAAAGGATACACAATAACTGCAAACAAACGAAACATAAACAGCAAAAGGTTCCTTAACCTCGTAATATTGTTCGTCTCTCAATGGCTCTAAAACCAATTCACTGAGACCTCTCCTGTTCTCTGTTAATGCTGCTTGTACCTTGCCTGGGTTTCTAGCACTAACATCAACTCTAACCTAAGCAAATCCAAAAAGGCATTCATGTTAATGAAGAAAACCAAAATAATTTGATGATTAAAATTCTCGACAGTCAGGTGAAAAATAAAAATCTTACAGGAGAGAAGAAATAGCCGATCGCAGCTACTTCAACCAAATGAGTGCCTGCTGGTATGTTCTGGCTTTAGGCATGTATATTAAGGAATCATAATAGTTCAGAGGAAAGGTTTACTACAACCCATTTTATATGATATCATATTATTTTCGAACAGAAGAACAGTATTTAAAGGGTAAAAAAGTAAAATAAACGGATTTTCAATCAGAGCTATGCATAAGAATTGCCAACTTCTAGGTCTAAGTGGCAAGAGTTTGTGAGAATGAAAACTTGGGTTCAAAGTTCAAACCCTAGCACCCCACCGCAAATTAAAAAGAAATTGATAAACATTAGGATACAATGAAAAATATCCATCGGGTCTCAGATAAGTAACAATTTGACCACCATTGAGTATAACTTTGACATTTGACATTTTTCCAGGCAAAGCAAACCCTTTTGTTCCCAAACCTACCAAAATAAAGTCATCAGTCATCTGCATGAAATTAGATAAAAAAAATAACATACCATAACAGAACAAGAACAAATACTTAGTGAGACACATACAAATTACAATGTAGCCGTATTATTTAAAGTATGCCTCAATGAAGAATGATTAATTAATGTCTCAAATGTAGAATCTGCACTGAGGCTTATAGGTTCAATGGGGGTGAATTATATATATATATATATATATATATATATATATATATATATATATATAAAGATTGCTTTGAATAACAAATCACCATATATTTTACACACCGGAAACTGGAATTAAAGACCAGTAACTTTATGTACCTACTTTTATTCTAAAGTGAGATGAACACTATCACGATTCACAAGAAAAACACTAAATTAGAATGAAGCAAAGATCCAAAATAACAACAAAAACCACCAAATAATAGTATAATTTTGAAGGAAAAAAAAACAGTATAAATCTAATCAAAAACAAAAAATGAAAAGGGGGGAATTACCTTGGGGGATCTTCACTCGACCATTGATGGTGTATCCATCTCCAGACCTGTCAAAAACAGGTAAATAAACGAGTAAACACGCTGAAAACCTAATACAATATCCAAATACGATAGATCAATCAATTAAGAAACTAAACAGAATTCGCTTAATCTTAATTTTATCTGGAACAAGGTGAGTACGCTGATAAAATCACTAAATTGAAATCCTAGTCAAAACAAAAAGAATCTAAAGTTCAAAAGATCCAAACACACGATAGAGCCATCAATTAAGAAAGCAAAGATAAGGCGTTGAAGATAATTTCGTACCCTGATGAAATCGTCAGTGCAGTTGAGAGAAGGACGAGCAATAGAAACCGTGAGATCGGTGCCATGGCAGCTGAGATTTGAGAGCTACGACAGTTGATGTAAACTAGAAGGACACGGCTTTTCCAGATTTTAGAAATATGTGAATTTGTATAGGATGCTTCTCACTTTGTATTGGGCCTGGATATTGAATTTGGGCCTTTTAGCTGGGTTTTCGCCATTTTACGAGTCTTATCGTAACATAAAATTTTATTTTAATTTTTTAGTTGAATTTATAAAATTTTAATTAAATTATTTAAATTTTGTTAAAATTTAATTATAAATATCTATAATATTATCGTATTAATTGATTCCAATTAAATAATTTTAAAAATTATATACAATATATATATTTTATATTATATATACATATATTAGATATATGTGAGAAACTCAACTCAAATTTAAAAATTAATTGAGTAGTTATTAAAATTTTTAAGTTATTTAAGTATCATTTTACGATACAAATTTTATTTGGATATTTTGAATTTTTAGTCGATTTTATAAAAAGTAAATTTTTCAAGTTACCCCTAATCAACGGTTTAAACTCAAAATACAAATAAACTAAAATCTTGAAACCGACCTGTTTAATTAGGGATGACAACAAGACAGATTGAGCCATGTTTTTGATCATTTCAACCTCGTCCCGAAAAGTAAGCTATCATATTCGAACTCATCCTATCCAAAAATTTTATATATTCCCACCCCAAAAATATTAGAACTAAAATCTGATCTCACCGACCAAAAAATTAAAGGTTTATACTCAACTCAAATAATAATAATAATAATAAAAATAAAATAACCTAAACCTAAACTTGTTTTGTCTTATTTTTTATTTCGATACCCGTCTTGTCTCGATACCCAAATATTTTATAAAAAACCCGATCCTATAGAATCATATTAGAACTCGTCAAATACAATTTTTTTTTTCACCCTAGATTTAACACCACTTTTGAATTTTCTCGACATCCTTAAACCCGAATCATTCATCGAATATGTTAACTAAATGGGTCGAGTTTATGACTACCAGTACAACCACGATTAAAGATTAACTTTAATATCGTTTAAATAAACCTTAAGTTTAAAATCATGTATAAATAAAAAATTTATGAGAAACTCATTCATCAAAATCAGTTGTGTGATGCCAGTCGACCTGAAGAAAAAAATCTTAAAAACCAAAAAGATAGGGGTGTGCATTCGGTTCGGTTAATTCGGTTAGCCGACCGAACCGAAATTATTTCGGTTAATTCGGTCGGTTAATTCGGTTAGCCGACCGAACCGAAATTATTTCGGTTAATTCGGTCGGTTAATTTTTGATAAATTCGATTAACGGTTAATTTTTTTTGATAATTCGATTATCAGTTAATTCGGTTCGAAATCAGTTAATTAACCGAATTAACTGAAATTATATATTAAATATTATATATATTATATTTATTTTTAGTCATTTAACTTATAAAATATTATAAAATGTTCATTAATTTTTTTATATTATAAAATGGTCACTAAATTTTGTATTAAATTAGTATAAAATAAAAGTTTAATGACTAAAAAATTATTTTAGCTTAATTTAGTGACCTATTATGTAATTTAACCAAAATTTATAATAAATTTTGATTAATTCAACTAATTAACCAAAATAATTTCGATTCAATTAATTCGGTTAAAGAAAATTCGGTTCGGTTAACGGTTAAAATTTTAAAAATTTTGGTTAATTCGTTTCGGCCACCGACCGAATGCTCACCTCTACGAAAAGATAATAAAAAATTATTTCATTAATTAAAAAAGAATGGAATTCTCTTTTATGTTTTTCAAAAGAAGTAGAAAGAAAAAGAAAGAAATATCATTTACAAGATGGAGCAAACCACAACACCACTTTCAGCATTTTTGCCAGCAAACCAAAGTAAGCGTATACAACAAATGGAAGGAGACAACGGCTCCGGACAAAGAATGGATACGTTATAATTGTGCTATACGGTTGATGATTTGTCACAACTGCTACAATCCCAACTTTCTTGTCATCCAACCCGAAAGATTTGCTATCACGAATCCGGCAAACACCTGCAATTCACCACCATAAAACGAAGCCAAAGATGAAAACGAACGGTTCCACGATAAAAGTCCAATACATCGAATCATGTTTGACGGTGGGATTTACCTGAGCCGAGCCAAGAATGTAAATTGCAGAGTAATGACGGCCGTGGATGAGCATGTCAGCCACCATCGCGAGAGGGATGGTAAGCGACATGCCTAATGTGGCTACTAGAGGAGTTGTCCACACAACACACAAGGCCCTAGAGAAAGAACCGACATTCGAACAGAGATTAAGAATGCATGAAAAAAGAAAATTGCGAAGGTTTGGTTCACGAAAGTGCTCGAAAAAAGGGTGTTTACCAAAAATAATCAGAGAGAACACTTCCAACAAAGCCATTTGCAAGGACTACTTCATCCAACTTAGCAGAGTGTGGAATCGTAAATTTCGGTTCTATCCCCAATGCTGTCAAAGGCCAAACTGAAACAGTATTTAAAGGAGCGATTAGTTCGGTAATAAAACATCGGGATACACTCAAGTAGAACATCCACAGATTGTTACAAGAATTTGGAAACCAATTTCGATGACATTCAATAAGAACATAAATTCTCGAAAAAATTTCTTACTCAGCCACCATAGTGCTACGAGTGTAAAGAGTCCAATGTATCCGAACAACTTCTGAACATCAACCTTTTCTCCTTCTTCACCTGCAAACTTTTTCAGCAGCACTGCAACATATTTGAAAACAAAAAGGAAGAGAAGATGACAACTTTCATTAAGAATGGATAAAAAGTAAATGAATTAAAATAAGAGATTCAACCAGACCTGTAAATAGTCCATATGATATGGCGGAAAGGAGGCCGAAAAGATCGCCAACAAGAGAGCGTTTCCCATTGCTAAAAACAAACATCAACGATCAATGTTAAAAACATACATAACAAAGATCGAACTAATATGGGAGGGGGCATAATTATCACTTTCGTCTATGATAATAACTAAAGCCATGCAGTTTCTGGAAGCAACCAAGAAAATTTTGAATTACAAAAGAAAGCAATTCCAATCACTAATCTTTTCTTTTTTCACATTCGAGATAATTTTTGCTGAAAGTTTTGATGGTAATCTGAATGCTTTAGAAGAAACTAAAGGTACGCCCGGAACTTGTTAAGAGAAGTGTATAATCCACTCTCGTCTTCAAAATAAATTGGTTTTGGAAGCACTATTGCATACATGAAAATAGTAGTACAACTATAAATACTGAGTGCATAAACATATAAGCGGAGTTCTATCAGCACAACAGAATCCTGAATAACAAGCACACCATGTTAGTTAAGGCATTAAAGATAAAAATGAACTTACGCGGATCCTGTTGAATCGTCAGCAGCCCAAGTTTTTCCAAGAGTGGTCATAACAACACCAGCCATGCTGACAAATACAGCAACCACTTTTGCTACGTTTAATGAATCTTGGCCAAGAAAAGCACCGATAAAAAGTGTAAAAAGTCCTGAAGTAGAGGACAGCACTGTTGTACTTGCTACACTTGTTCGTGCAAGAGCAGCATTTGATAAATACTGCAACAACCGAAAACCATTAGCAATAGCTCTTTTGGTTCCTTTGCTTGTATGTTTCATATCAAAAAATAGTGCAGAATTTTTACCACTCAACAACAAAAGAACTCAAACGCAAATTCAAACTGATGCTTTGAAATTTTTACCTCTGTTACAAACCAGATAGGAGCAATATAAAATCCGAAGGTAGCAATCTCCTTTGTGGAAAGCTGTTTGTCCGGTTTCATAAACTGCAGTTCATCTTTTTGTTTAGGAACCAAGGGCTTGCCCTCTATGTGAAACGAAAGATCCGCATCACTGTCCTTCTTAACCAAAGTCCCTTGAAGTTCCATTTCGTATATTTTGTGCCTTAGAGGAGAGTTAAGTTCAGTGGAAGTCTCATCTAAGCTTTCTAGATCTTTAACAATTTTAGAAGAACGACGTCTTAGCAAGTTACATACCCAGTCCTTTATAAAGGCTACTGGAAGGTAAATTACCATAAGAGAAGCTCCAAGATATGTAACCGCAAATGGCTGCTTATAGTCAGTAAAAATATCCTGCACACAAGACATCAATTAGTTTGAAATTCAACTAGCTTCAAAGTATTGTAATGCATTCCAAAACATGAAAAATGTTAAATACCACAGAGTTCGACAAAGAACATGTTTCTTCCAAATCTAATCAACCCTTTCGAGTGCAAGAACATACAACAACACCTACACAAAGGCTCTTACAATTGCATTCAGAGATTATAAATGCTTTGATTTAGCTATTCAAAGACATTAAGAAATCACAGCACCTACGAGCAGGGGCGGACCTTATGAGAGCCTGTGGGGGTCATGCCCCCCCCCACATTTGATAAATTAGCTTTTAATCCTTTGAAAATTTTAAAAATTTTAATTTGCCCTCTTGAAAAATTTTAAAAATATTATATTTCAAAAATTTTGAATATTTTCATTAGCTCACCTCCTAAAATTTTTAAAATTTCTCATTAAATCTCAATTTAAAAAAAAAATTAAATTAAACATCTATTTTTCTTTTGAAAATATGCCAAGATCCACCCCTGCCTACAAGCTTGGTACAAATCACAATCTGAAATACAATTAAATGCTGCCTTTTCTTTTTCCTGATAATCATTTATCAACTGATTCCCCCATTCAAAAAGAAAAATCCTGAGAACCAATATTTTGCTACAAGAGTTCTCTATTTACCAATGAATTATACAGAAATGACCAAGATTCATTATAAATGAGATTAAACCCAATTAATTAACAATGAACATGAACAAAATATGATGGATTAATGAAGCAAGATATCCAAAATCTTGCCGTCTTAGCTACAAAAGAAAAACACTTTCAAACATTTAAATTGTATACAAACAGTCAATTCCAGCAACCTAACGCAAACCAATTCATAACCAGAAAATGAACTACTTGATCAAGAACATGAACAAACACATAATCATGGATATATCAAGTTAACAATTGAATTCAAATTCAAAGAAACTTAATTTTAAAAGAAAACAAACCTGGGTTACTTCTGCTGAGGTTACCCAAATAACAACAACAGTACCTATCAAGAACAACCCAGCCTTATATCTCCAACCCATTACAGATCAGACGAAAACCCAGATTCAGAAACACACACACAGTGATTTGTTTCAAAGATCCAACTCCTGGTTCAACAAGATCTTTGATCCAATCTTCTTAGCTTGTTGATCTTCCACCGACACGGTAATGTAATATTGAAGCCTACGGAAAGGGAAAGGAATTATAGGGCGGCAGGTACGTAGTAACCGAGAGACGATGGAAGATTCTTCGGAATGTTGAGTCAAATGAAGTTAATTCGTTTTTTTAACGAGTCGGAACAACAAGACTCGGTTGACGAAGAAAAGGGTAAATTCACCAAACGTTCCGAACTATTGTTTAAAATTTAAAATGGTCACTACATTGTAAAATATTATATTTTAGTCCTTAAAGTATCAATAAATCATTTTATCAATCTATTTGTTATTTTAGGCGTCAAATGCCACTTTGGATATTACTTGAAGCGCATTTTTAAGTACATGGATCTAGGGGTGTGCATTTGGTTAATTCGGTCGGTGACCGAACCGAATTAACCAAAATCGAATTAACCGAAATTTTTAAAATCTTAACCGTTAACTGAACCGAATTAACCAAACCAAAATTATTTCGGTTAATTAGCCAAATTAACCGAATTAACCAAAATTTATTATAAAATTTGGTTAAATTACATAATAGGTCACTAAATTATGCTAAAATAATTTTTTAGTCACTAAACTTTTATTTTATGCTAATTTAATAAAAATTTAGTGACTATTTTATAATATAAAACAATTTAATGAACATTTTATAATTTTTTAAAAGTTAAATGACTAAAAATAAATAAATATAATATATAATATATAATAATTTTGGTTAATTCGGTTAATTAATCAATTTCGAATCGAATTAACCGATAATCGAATTTTCAAAAAAATATTAACCGTTAACCGAATTTACCAAAAAATAACTGACCAAATTAATCGAAATAATTTTGGTTCGGCCGGTTAACCGAATTAGCCGAACCGAATGCACACCCCTACATGGATCGAATCCTAAGCATACATGTATCTCTTTTCAGACGTAATATTATATTAATAGAATAATCAAAAATAATATAGAATGGTATTTTAAAAATTAGAGTACGTTGAAATTCGAGATTAATTTAAAATTAAAATTATAGTTTGAAAATAATCCCAAATGGGTATTATTTTTTAAAAATTATTTCACATCTTTCCCTTTCTTTGTCACCCCATAAATTCTAAAATCAATTGAATCAAGCAATATATTTATTAGGGATAGGGGTGATAATGAGCTTAGCCGAGTCCGAGTCAGGCCAAGCTCGGTTTGGTTCGAAAACATGCATATCTGGGCTCGGTTCGGCTCGAGCTCGGATCGAAAATAATATTACTGAGCTCAGATCGGGCTCAAAGCTCATTAGACTCGGTTCGAGCTCGGCTCGGTTTGGCTCGAAATGGACAATTTTCTATATTATTGTGTTTTATTATTTATTTGTAGTTTATTTTTTATTTGTTTTATAATTTTTTAGTTAATAATATTTATTTTATTTAATTTATTTTTAGAGGATTCTCTCAATTATTTATTATTATTTTTTTGCTAAACAAATTATTTTTAATATATATATTTATATATAATTATTCTGAGCCTATTCACGAGCTTTTCGAACCAAGCCTGAGTAGCTCGCGAGCCGGACAAGATCAAAATTGTGTAAAATTCCTTAAGTTTTATATATTTTTTGAATCATTAGATGATTGAAATATGTGACTAAGATTAACATAGGGGTGTTCAAAAATATTAGATCCGATTGATTCGATCCGAAAATATGGATATTCGATCTGATTTTTATTTTTGGATCGGATATCCGATCCGATTTTAAGTTTTCCGGATCGTATATGGATCACAATATTTCAAGTTTTGGAGTATCCGAAAATCCGAAAATTCAAATTTTTATTAATATTAATCTTGTTATATTTAATAATTTAGTGCTTGTAATTTTCAAAAAATTTTAAAAAATAAAACTTTTATAAATGTGATTCTTGTTGTATTTAGTAATTTGTTATTTATTATCTTCAAAATTCTAAAATTTTCATAAATACAACCTTCAAATTCGAAAAATTAGTTTAATCGAATTATATTTTTGGATAATTGGATATCCGAATATCTGATATCCGAATATGTGGAAATCCGTTTTTTTCGAATCGGATATGAATCATTATATCATCGATCCGAAAACCCGAATATCCGAAAAATCGGATCGGATCAGATCCGATATCCGACAATGAACACCCCTAGATTAATAGTTAGATTATGTGAAGATTATCACTTGGAAAAAAATAAGTTTATTTGAGTCATCCGTTTTAGTCATTAAACGATTTAAAAAATATATAAAACTTAAAGAATTTTATATTATATAATTGTTTTGAATAAAATAAAGAATAAGAAAAAAATAGACAAGAGAGAGAGACAAAAGGGAGAGATTTTATTGTATTCTCAATGTAGAGTTGAATACAATGTTTTGTCCAAAAGTCTATATTTATAGACATAAGATGGAAACCCTAATTCCAATGGGTATTAAACCCTAATAATAAAGCCCATTAAACTTTAACTTAATATATGGATATCCACCATGAATAAATATATTCATAACACTCTCCTTTGGATATCCATGAAGATAATGTGCCTCGTTAAAACCTTACTAAGATAAAATCCCTGTGGGAAAAAAATTCTTAGTGAAGGAAAAAGAGTACACACATCTTTGATATGCATAACATGTTGCCTCATTAAAAACCTTACCAGGAAAACCCATTGGGACAAAACCTCGGTTAAGGGAAAAAGAGTGCAACGCGTATTTACTCCCCCTCATGAAAATATCACATAAGATCTTTGAATCTTCATAATTCAATATTGAATACAATCTTCTAATGTTGAATTAGATCATGCACTAGTGGATAAATCTTCCAAATCATTGCTTGAAATGATTCATTGAATACTATTCATCTGAAAATCATGAGGGACGAAACTTGAAGAAATATGTTTCGTTTTATCATATTTGATATATCCACCTTGAGATATAAATTTTCTATTATCTCTGTACAAGATAGCTTGCATCTTATCTTGTGAAAAACATTCACATATCTTCAGGATATGTTTAGCCAAACACATATTTCGGCTTTGTCTCATGCATAACGATTATTTAAAGGTAATGATCTCGTAGCACTTAAATAATATTTCTGGACCAGCTAAGATACGATGCTTCTAGATCAAATTATGTGTATATTGTGCTTTAGATCAAGAATATCATTACCCTTTTCGTGAGGCGAAAAAAAATCTTTGTTTACAATAAGAGACTTAGCAACAACCATAAGGGTGATCAATAGATAATGTGTTATGCATGTAAAGTCTCTTTCAATATTTTTCTGTATGTCGATAGATGCACAAGGATTTGAGGAGATCTCTTCACGAGTCTCAACGATATTCAAATCATCGACATACACAACAATAAAAATTCAGAGCTAAACCTTTTAATAAAAATGCTCGGGGAAATAATTCATATAGCATTATGTTAATAAGTATTCAATGAGGCAATCATACCAAATACGCTTAAATTGTTTCAAGCCATAAAAAGATATATTCAATATGATTGAATAATGTTCTCGAGAACTTCAATGAACTACTTATGGCAATCTAAATCTTTCCGGAAGTTTCATGTAAATATTACTGTCAAGAGGCTCATTCAAATATGATGTAACAACATCCATTAGGCAGAAACCAAGTAATTTTATTTATTGCCAGACTGATCAAAATCTAAAAGTAGTTGCATCCACCACCGAAGAATATATTTTCCTCATAATCAATTTCATGTCTTTGTGAGAATCCTTGTGCAACCAAATGAGCTTATATCTCATGATTTCCCTTTTGATTTCTCTTTCTCACAAAGGCTCGTTTATATCCACGAGCTTTACATATTTCAATGTACGGAATATAGACCCAAATACTTCTCTTTTCAAAAGAGATTTTAGTTTCGCCTCAATTGCCTCTTTCATGTTGGCCAATCATTTCTTTGTTTACATTGCCCAATTGACAATGATTCATGATCCACATCATCAAATAAAATCTCTAGTGCTATATTGCATGCAAATATATTAATGACGTCGATTTAATTTCAGTTCCACTTATTATCAAACATGACATAATCTATTGAGATCTCTTTATTATCAGGTACCTGAGTCATGTCAATGTCTCTGTTGGAGACCATTTAATCTCTTCTAGAGATTTTCATAATCATTGATTCCTCGATCAGACCATCATAAAATATAGCTCATTTTCTTTTTCGAGGATCTCTTATCTTTGAAACTTACTTGTCTACTATGCTTTAAGCGTAAGTTAGACTCATTAGCAACTAGAGTTTTTCCTTCCATGACATCAAATTTAATCGGAGCATTCATAGTTGGTATACGTGACTTAGTCACTCTTTTAGGGTCAACAAAATCATCTGACAATTGATTTGCTAAATGAATTATTCATTGAACTTATAGTTCACATTGTGTAGTACGTGGATCAAAAAAAGAAAATGATAATTCATTCCAACTTATTTCCTTCCCCATATATTTATTTCCCCCCCTAATGTTGGATAAACTGACTCATTAAAATGATAGTCAATAAATCGGGTTGTAAATAAATTCCCTATCAAAAGCTCAAGATATTTAAATCTGATACATATTCCCAATAAAAATCATCTTTGTGCGTTGTGGTGGAGCAATTAGAACATGTATCGCACACAAAAAAAATCTATGATGAGAAATATTTGGTTCCTGACCAAAAACCATTTATAATGGGGAGAACTTATGATCATTTGTTGGCTTGATGCGAATTTGTGATACTACATGTAAAATTACATGTCATCAACATTATCAAGACTGATTTTCTTTAGAAAATAATCTGGAAAATGTGCTCGTAATTTTATCAACTGAGCAAGTAGCCTCGCAAACACCAAGTTGCGGGTTAATAACAAGGATACACATAACCATCTAGTCGATGCATCGATAAAAATCGTAAAATATCTAGATGGTCTTTAAGAAAGGTGTATGGGCCCATATATATCATCTTGTATCCGTTCTAGAAAATTAATAGCACTTTATCATAGATGTTGATGATTGAATAATCAAATTGCTTTCATAGCAAGTATCACGTGAAATATTACCGTGAAGAAAATCTTAGTTCTTCAATAAATGACCATATGAAAGTGTTAGTAAATTTTCACATCATAATTGAACCGAGATGGTCTAACCGGTCATGCCAAATACAATTATCAATAAACATCTAGTTTACAATAGCATGAGCTTCAATTTGTACTAATTCTTATGTAGTACAATATGGATGACAATGCATGTAATTTTGCCAAGATTTCATTATTGTCTTGAGTTATAATCGTCATATTGAGATAGTCAACACTCCCTTGACTAATATTCTCAATATATTTCTGTAAATATCTTTAAAATTCAATAAGTCTCTTTACGACTTTGACGAGCATAATGCACTGTAAATATGAGATAAAGTCTCATTTGGCAATAACATATTTGCTCAACGAGCATAATGCACTGTAAATATGAGATAAAGTCTCATTTGACAATAACGTATTTTCTCAGTCGGAGCTTTCTGTGATATTAGTACTTTCGGATATAGTACTCATATTATTCCCTTACATTTAAAATGGGAAAATATGCATAATTATGCACCTTTTAATACGTGCTTTATTTCATTCACTTCGAAAATGAAAAATATGTGCTCTGTACCATTCACTTCGGGGAATGAAAAAATATTAAAAAAATAGCACATCATATCAAATCGGGTCAAAGATAAACTCTTAAGAGCTTTTCCGAAGCACTGATATTTAATACTTTGAGATAGTACTCATATTTTCCTTGTATTTAAATGAGAAAATATTTCTTATGCTTAAGTATTGTATGAGTACTTGCATTGTCTACTAAGCATAAATCCCCATAAATTATTGCATATTTTATTTCAAAAGTAATCATATTCTTTTAAAGAAAAAATTAACATAAAAGATAAATAAATAATATATAAGGTAAGTTAACATAAATAAACAATAAATAAAAGTAAATTAACATAAATAAATTAACATTAAAAAAAATAAATTAAAGATCAATTATTCCTTTTAGAATTTATAAAGAAAATAAATGGCGAATTATTCTCTTGAATGACTATAAAAAAATTAATAATATCCAATTAAGTTGGATCAACAACGCAATAATTATTTTCGCCATTTATCATTCATGATTACGGATGAAGTCTATAATACTTCGGCGTTTGAAAAATATGAGATCAATGGTTTATACCATCACATTGATAACATAAAGATTTTAATATGATCTCTATCATTCTTGTCATCTTTATAATTCCACTTCTTGTGGATATAAGCATTCTCAAAATAATCATCTTATTCATGTTTATTTTATGATCTCAATCATGACCACAATTACTAATGTGGCATTTATTCTTTCCGCTATAAAATATCACATTCACTTCAGGGAATGGAGCGGAGCCAATGGGTCTTTAAAACCTTTTCACGATATTGTGTCTACAGGACAACTTTAATGTGTGAAAAGTGGAATATGTTTTTTGTAACATATCCTCATCAATGATACTCTGGCATATAACTGAGTTTTATTCACTAACCATATAGTGAATTATCATGTTTGCATTCACTTCAAGGAATGAAACAAATTCAATAATCGCATGGAATAAACATCATACTTGCATTCACTTTAGGGAATGACATAAATTAAATAATCGCATGGAATAATCATCATGCTTGCATTCACTTCAAGGAATATTATAAATCTAATAATCACATGGAATAATCATCATGCTTGCATTCACTTTAAGGAATGTCATAAATTCAATAATCGCATGGAATAATCATCATGCATGCATTCACTTCAGGGAATGCCTCCCATAAAAATTCTTTGATCAAGACAATTTTCGTAACTTGAACTTGAGAGAAGTCTATAGTCGAGTTTTTCGACAAAAAAAAATATTGCTTCCAAGCAAATATAGACTTTATAATATTCATACTATTAAATAGTAATTAATCAACCGATATATACATTTAATATATACAAAGAACAAAAATTTAATCCTCATACGCGGCGTTGTTAAACCAGTCCACAAGGTCCTTTAAAAAGAACATCCTTTGAGACCAGTAGCCTCGCAGAACAGGATATCCAACCAATATACTCGAATTAAATTATTAAAACAAAATATTAATGACATGAAATAAATTAAAATATATAAGATTAAAAAAGAATATACCGAGTAAATCTTTGAAGAAACTTGAAATTAAAATCTTCTGAGCAAACTCGTGCTGATAACATGTTTTGAATAAAATAAAGAATAAGAAGAAAATAGACAAAAGAGAGAGACAAAAGAGAGAGATTTTATTGTATTCTCAAAGTAGAATTGGATACAATGTTTTGTCCAAAAGTCTATATTTATAGACATAAAATGGAAACCCTAATTTTAATGAGTATTAAACCCTAATAATAAAACCCATTAAACTTTAACTTAATATATGGATATCCACCATAAATAAATATATTCATAACAATAACTTGATTTTATCTCTGTTTAATATTTATATTTATATAGTATCTATTTAATGATAAAATAACGTCAAACTTAAAATTATTGTTGGCGATAAAATTTACAAATAAATCCCGGATGTTGTACCTAAACAAAACTTATTTACATTCAAACCATTATCCCTATTATATTATGTATCGGGGATAAGTTTTTTCACGAGTATCTTAACTTTAAGGATTAAAAATGTTATATATTTAGATTTTAAAGAATATAATCTGAATTTAAGATTTATAAGTTAAATTTTAAAATTTCTAATATATTATCTTAAATTTTAAACTCTAAATTCTAATTACATTCTCTGATTTCTAGATCTCTAAACTATAAACTAAATTCTTAAATCCTAAAATTAAATACATAAACAATTTTTTTATCATTAATGCATAAGAGGGTAGAAATCGTATTTCTCTTTCTCATACCTCCATCCACGCCTCTGCTTTAAATTAGAGGGTTTAGAGTTCAAGATTAGGGGTTGTGGTTAGGGATTAGTGGTATGGTGTATTTTTTAGGGTTTAAGGTTTATGATATAAAAATAAGGGTTAAGGTTTAAAATTTATTTTTTTAGAAATTTTCAATAGGAATCATAAATAAAGACATGATAAAAACGTAGATGATTTTTACCCGTGCATGAGATATTTTTCTTTTATCTTAATCATAAATAATTCATGTTTTAATTAATTCATATCGATTTACGTCACATACATTTAGTTTTAGTGGATAGATCTTTCAACAATAATTTTTTACGTATATAATGTCTCAAACTCGAGATCTGCTTAAGCAAAACTAAACTGTTTACCACTTGAATCATTCTCTTTAAATAAATTGATCTTTCAAAAAGAATTTAGACTAACTTAATCGTTAATCTTAAAGATTTGATTAAAATTGAACTCTAACCATGACAATTTCATATTCTAAAAAGTTGATTCACTTTTTTTTAATGTATTTTGATTCAGTTTCATACTTGATTTTTTGAATAGTTTTCCCGTAATTTTTCTTAATTATTACTATATTATTTATTTATTTTTATAAATCGAAAACCAAAAAGTCTAAAACCACGTCACTTCTTTTAAGGTATAATAATTTAAATAATAGATAATATTTGACGAATTGTTAGTGTAATTTTCTTATATAAATATATATTTAAACTCCGTGATATAAAAATTAAATTTTAAAATTTATAGATTTTAACCTTAAATTATATTTAAAATTTTTAAAAAAATATCTAAATTAGATTAGTTTGTCCAAAATAAATTTCATATAGCAAGTATGTGACACATATTCTCGTTTATGTAACTATATTAGAATCTGGGTAAACAATACCATTAGTCGTTAAATTATTTATATTTTTTATTTTAATCATCAAACTATTATTTTATCTAAATTCGACATTAATATTATATTTTTTCTTTATTTTGATCACTAATGTTATTTTTTTTAATTTGATCGTCAATTTATTGTTTTTTCATGAGTTTTTCATGGAGGGGGACCAAAATAAAAAAAAATGTAACATTAGTGATAATTTTGCCAAAACTACTAGTTTGATGACCAAAGTATTAAAATGAGATTAGTTTAGTGATCAATGGTGTTGTTTACCCTAAAATCTATTAACCACATTTATTGCTCAACTAGGGGTGATAATGAGCCTGATCGGGTTCGCGAGCTACTCGGGTTTGGCTCGATCAAAGCTCGGTTCGAGTGAGCTCGACTTGGGCTCGGGTTCAGCTCGAGATTTTAACGAGCTGAGTTGAGCCTACCTAAGCTTGGCTCAAAAAGCTCGTGAACAGGCTCAGAATAATTATATTATATATATGCTACATATACACTAAAAGTAATCTATTTAACAAAAGAAAAACAATAAAATAAAAAAAGAGAAATCCACTAAAAATAAATTAATAAAATAAATTGGACATTTTTTTCTCTCAATATTGAATTTTGTTTCGGTATTGGTTATGAAAAGGGTTTTTAACGAGAGTCTATCTTTTATAGAAAAAATATAACAAAATTGACTATTTTCAGTCGAGCCTGCCGAGCCCAATAATATTGTTTTCGAGCCTCGCCCGAGCCTGAAATTCCGAGCTCGTCGAACCTCAAGCCCGAGCCGAGCCCAATAACATTGTTTTCGAGCCGAGCCTGACCAGACTCGGACTTGACTCGACTCGTTATCACCCCTATGCTCAACTAATTCATAGATAAGTATTATAGAGATTCACTATTAGGTAATTCTCCCAATAGTGGAGGAAGGTAGTGGAAACCAAGGGTCATGACCCCAAAAGTTTAACAAATTAATATTTGGCCACTTATTTTTTTAATAAAATCATATTAAACTTTAAATTTTAAAATATTTTTGATAGGTTCGATGTATTCTAACTGAATATCACCGATAAAAGATGTAAGAGTCTCCTTTAAATTTGGGAAGCAAAAATCAAAATCAAAATGATAATTTATCACGGTCGACTTTAGAATAGTTCGACCTTCTAAATTAAAGTCTATATCCACTATATTAACATCCACCCGAAAAATTTCACTCATAAATTCTTTCCTTCTTACATGATCAAGTAGATAACCATTACGTATCTATATTTTCAAAGGCTAAGATAGAACCTCCCTAGTTTTTTTTTTGAGGATCAATTAAAACCTATTCTTCAATTAAGATGTCTTGACAATGTAAACTAATTACCTCTTTATATGGGTGTTTACACATTTTGACTCACTAGGATTGAATTTATTTATAAAAATAAATTACAAAATAAACGATGAAAAATTCTACTCTCTTGATCTTTAAGCTTAGGATGGATCTTTTTCTTCAAGCGTCATTCTCTTGTATTTATACTACGGAATAGAAAATTAGTCGTTGGAGACTTTAATTCTAATCTTAAATGCATTTATGTAATCTTGAGTATCGGTACTTAAAAGTGAGTAACGATACCTACCAAAACAAGAAAGATTTGTTGTACATAAATGCAAAGTATACCGATACACAATACATCTATATCGATATGATACTTTGGGTAACGATACGAAGACTTTCGTATCAGTATACGAAGTACTCTCTAAAATCTTAAAAAAAGCAAAAACATATTGGTACAACACATTGTTGTACCGGTACAAACAATTTCGTATCAATATCGAGAGTATCATATCGATGTGAAGGTTTGTTTTTTACTCTTAAACAAATCTAAAAATATTTATTCAAGTCAAAAACATTTTTAAAAGCTTTCAAACATATATTTTGAGTTAAAATAATTTTAAATTGTTTTTGCAATATTTGTTTAAATCAAAAACAATTTTCACTTTGTTATATCAAAATAAATATCTCAATAATTTTTAATTTAATTATCTCCCACAATTTTAAAAGTTCTCATTAAGCCTATCAAAATTATTAAAAATTTTAGTTAATTTTTTTTAAATATATATAAATATATATAAATTAAACCCTTTATTTTTTTTTTAAATTTTAAGTTGGCCCACTTAAATTTTTTATCAAATTTCATCAATGTCTTTAAACTTATTTTAATTCATTTACAAAACTAAAAATTTAAATTTTTAAAATTATTTAAAAAATATAACGTCTTATCTCATCATATCATGTAATAGATACCTAATTGATATTATTTTTTTTTTTTTGATTTAGTTAATAGTGATTACAGTAGTATCTGTTTTAGAAGAACATCTCAATCATTTGACATTGATCGTTCAATCACTTATGCTATAATTACTGATACTCAAATCCGTAATCTCTAAAAACAACAATCATTTCATTAACCACTCGAGGTAAAAAACTCGTACATTAATTAGTTTTTTATGTTTGTTAATATGACATCAAAAGGCACTCAGCAGCCGAGTCAGCTGGACAACATGTTGGGTGGGTGTTAACTTTTCCAAATGCAAGTTGCAGCTTTTATTTTGTTATTGGAAATTACAGAAGAATTCCACTTGGTGTTCCTGTTTTATGGGATATATACGACAACATGTTCCAACTTGATTTTTGTCTTAAAATGGATGTTTTTACATTAAAAAATATTAATTATTGCAGTGATCTTTATAATTCTTTCCTATAATATTAAAATTTTGCATAATTTTTTAAAATTCTTAAGTTGAAGGTTAAAGTATATGTAGATTAAGGATTTGTTTTTAGCAAGAAAAATATAAAACCTAAATATTCACCTATATTAACCGTTAAAAAATATAAAACCTAAATATTTTATATTATATAAAAAATCTTATCTCATCTCACACACACGTATATATAATGATTTAAGATTTAAATGTAGACATATTCAAAATTAACAAATTTTTTTATATAATTATACATTTAATTTTTACATTTATGCCAACTTTTCAAAAATTAGTTTGGTTCAACCAAAGCTCGATCAAAGCTTGACTCAGATTCAAGTTCGGTTTGAGACTTTAACGAGTCAAATCGAGATTATCCAAGCTCGGTTCAAAAAGTTCGTGAACATGTTCAGAATAATTATATATATGTTACATATACACTAAAAGTAATATCTTTAGCAAAAGAAAAACAATAAAATAAAATAAGAGAAATCCACTAAAAACAAATTGATTAAAATAAAGTGAGCACTTTTTCCCCTTTCCCGATATTGAATTTCGTTTCGGTGTTGGTTATGAAAAGGGTTTTTAACGAGATCTTATCTTTTATAGAAAAAATTATAGAAAAATTATATATTTTAAGTTAAATCAAGCCTAACGAGTCCAAACCGACCCCAACGAGCTTCGGACTCGAGTCAATCTTAACAGTAATGATTTTGAGCTCATCGAACCTTAAACTCGAACTATACCCAATAATATTATTTTCGAGCCAAAACTAACTAGGCTTTGACTTAACTCGTTATCGCCCATAGTATCTTCTATGGATGTGAACAAAATGAGACTTATTCTTTTATTAATTCAACTCTCACAATTTTAAATGGAGCCGTGCTACTTATAGTTGCACGGTGCAAGGTTGGAATTAGAGAGATCTAGCTAACACTAACAACTTCATAGTGAAATATGGGGCCATGTGACATGTGGACATAGATCAAGTCACATTGGTCACATGTGAATACTCTTTAATGTTGTAAGGATATTTATGATAAATTAACCACTAAAATATGACGATTATTATAGTTTAATATATGTATTTTAACTCAATAATAGGATAAATTTTTTTATTCATATCCGAGGACACATGTGAAAGATTGACTCTGACTTTATTCAGGGACAAAGACATTAAGAGGTTGGGAAGTGTAATTACTCCTTCGCTTTGAATTTTTTCTTTCATTTTAGTGTTTTTATATAAACTATTTTAAAAATTAGTTTATTTTTATGGGTAAACTGCAATGGAGGTCATTCAATTATGGGTAGAGTTACATTTGGATCACTTAATTATTAAAAGTTACATTTAGGTCACTCATTTATAAATAAGGTTACATTTATGTCACCTAATTATTAAAGGTTACATTTAGATCACTCAATTATAGGTAATGTTATATTTGGGTCACTCTTCATATTTGAAAAAAAGTTTATCAATTCGTGTATTAGATTAATTAATGATTTTAAATGAAATACTCTAATGTTAACAAGGGTATACAAATGATTTGGATGAAAAAACGACCAAATTGATGTATTTTTTCAAATATGAAGGGTGACCCAAATGTAACCTTAATTATAATTGAGTGACCCAAATGTAACATTTAATATTTAGATGACTCAAATGTATTCTTACCCATAAATGAGTGATCCAAATGTAACTTTCAATAATTAAGTGACCTAAATATAACTATAACCATAATTAAATAACCTTTGTTGCAGTTTACCCATTTTTGAATTTGTCTCCCATTTTCAAATATTTAAGTTTTGTCTCTTAAACTTTAAATCTCATCTTCGTCTTTATTTTTATATTTTAAATATTATTTTAATATTATAAAAATATAATTTTAATATATGTAAATTCATTTTCTATAACTTTTTTTTTTCTTTTTAAAAAATGTTTTTTAAAGAATTTAAGCTACCCAACCTCCAACTCGTATTAGTTTGGTTTCCCA
Organism: Abelmoschus esculentus; assembly: GCA_035048815.1. Taxonomy (NCBI): domain Eukaryota; kingdom Viridiplantae; phylum Streptophyta; class Magnoliopsida; order Malvales; family Malvaceae; genus Abelmoschus; species Abelmoschus esculentus. Next base: position 736,290 of record JAUCBN010000002.1, read on the forward strand.
AGGCGAAAGTCAAGTAATTTATTACGTACAAGCTGTCGGCTGAATCTGTAGCATTCAACCGCACAATTGGGTCATGATTCTTAAATGAAGATGGTTTCATTCGGACATGATATTTTTATCAACAATTCGTGTTTTTAACGAGTCGATTAAATTTAATTTAATTTAATTTAATTAAAAGGTTATAATTTAATAAAAAATTAGATTTTGAAAAATTAGATTTAATCCATAATTTTTAAAAATCTTTATTAAATCACTTAAATTATTAAAAAATTTAGTTAAACTCTTTAAATTTTTTAAAATTTTAGTTTGTCTTTTTTTAAAATTTATGTTGCCCGAAACTCTTATCCTATGTTTCACCACTATTCAATCACGAGTTAAATAGTGTTCAATTCGACTAAAAAATTATTCAATTAGACTCATTAAATTTGATAAAATTTTATTCGACTCGTAAAATTTTTAAATTTTTAATATAGTAAAAATAATGTGTAGAGCTGTTCAGTCGTCTGGACCTACCCGTTTATAATTTAAATAATAATTATTTTTTTATTTGAATTTAGTTATAAAAATATAAATATAATATAAGATTTTATTTTAAAATACATTATTCGTATTTTAATTTAAAATTTGTTTATTTGGGCTTGTTGAGCTTGCAATATTTTGGAACCGGATAGACATGTTCATGGTTCTAGTAGTCCGACCAAGTTGGGCCAAGGTTTAGTTTTAGATTTTTGATCCATGGGTCAACCGAATTGGACCCGAATAAAAATTACATTATTATATCCGGTGACATAGAGAAATTATATTATGCGTCATTCCTACAACGTTATTTATGAGATCATCCAATCAAATGTATTCATTTTATTTATTTTTTATTTCATTTTTTTATCAAGTAAGTCTTCGCTAATATTTACTATAAATTAAATTTTAAAACACTTTTCACCAAGTTAAAATTAACTCGGTAAAAAAGATGAGATAAAAAATTAATGAAATAAATTCATTTGATTGATTGGTCTGTAATAACCCATTTTATTATTATTCAAACCCATGTTACAAATACCCATTGACCCAACAAAGCCCACAAATTAAACCCAATCCAAATCTAAAATTAAACCCTAATATTAACCTAACCCTAATAATCCCTCCTCCAACAGCAGCAGCCGTCGGCCTCTCCTATGCTTGCACAGCTCTGGCGAGTGGCCGCCACGCGCGACGTTTGGCTTGCCGCGTGGCAGCCACGCGTCATACTCTCATTGGCTCATTCGATCGGCCACCGCCCACGTCAACTCCACCACCCTACTCCATCGCCCAAATCACCTGCAAAATTAAGGATAAAAACATGATTAAAATCCATGTTTCAGATCTGAAAAGGAAGGATTTTTTTATATATTATATGTTGTAAAATTAGGGGTATAAAACCCCTAACTAATCTATGTAAGGGGACGGTTTTTGAGATCGGATGAAATGAAAATCCATATTCAAACCACAAAAAAACGAGAGCCAAACACATATTCGAAACAAAAAAAGGAAAGAAAATAGATAGCGAATCGGAAAAGCATATCGGAGTAAAAATAAGGTAAAAAAAAAAAGAAAGTTCGACTTATCTTTTTCAGATCTACGCGCATAGAGGCCTCCATCCAAAAATCCGATTTCAGATCTGAGTTCATCGCGTCGAGAGGAGTCGGAAAGCATATTCCTTTTTGTTAACTGTCGCCGTCGCCGGCGGCCGTGAGGGGCGGTCGGAGCCACCTCCGGTGGATGCAATTTCAGAGAACCCAAGGCTCTGTTATTCTGTTTAAAAACAAGAGAAACAAATGATGAAAGACTCAAAAAAATAAATAGAAGAAAGGGTATTTAAACCGACACCAAAACGATGCCGTTTTGGCCTCCAGACCCGTGGGTAGACCCGGATACCAAACCCAGACCCGCGCGCAACCCGGAATAAGGGAAAAATTATGCTTGTGGTCCCTGAAATCCCAGTGCATTCTCTCTTCAGCCTTCCAGTTTGTTTTGTCTTCGATTTTAGTCACCATTTTCTACAATTGAGCCTTATATTCTTTATTTTATTTCAATTTCATCCCTATTATAATTTATTTAACCCTCCAAATGTTTACTTTTTGCAGATTTAGTCCCTAAAATGTCAAAAAATCATTATTTTCATGCTTTATTATTATTTCTATTAAATATTTACTAATCGATTTTCTTTTGGATCACAGATTAAAATACCGAAGTTATATTTTCGATCGTATAAAATATTTTGTAACCGATAGGTGCCGATTTCGGGCGTTGTAGGGGTGCTCACCCTTCCCTACGCGTAACAGACTCCCGGATCCAACTCTGGTTTCGCAGACTCATTTTTGGTGTTCCAATCGCACCGTTAAAAAACGATTGGTGGCGACTCCCCGGACGAACTCCGGTGATTACAACTGGCGACTCCGCTGGGGACCTTTCTTCGAGAGTCGAGCCTCAAATCGGTTACATTTTATTTAATGAATCGAAAATATAAATTCGGTTTATTTCTAATTTTGTGATCCCGTTTTATTTTATTTATTTTATTTAACATATTTTCTAATATGTTTTTAAAATGTTTTTCAGGCCTACATTGCATGAGCTCTCAACCCGGGCTCCGTCCAATTAAGTGGGAGCATGAAACCACTCCTTCGTGAGGTTCCGCCTCCATGTAGGATGGTGAATTGCTTCCGGGATATTTTTCCCTCTTTTTTCGTGAGACATACGTCTCCGTATAGACTTAGAGAAGCGTATCCCCCTGAATAGTGTTTATTATCCTTAGTAGGATAGTAAATTTCGTTCGGGTACCTTTTAGAACCGAACCACATATAGTGATCCCTAGAAGCCCACCCTTAGAGCCGTCCTGCCGAACCTCTGCCCGATTAGAGGATCACCTCGTAGGGTTTTTCCTTTAGAAAGAGAGCGAGCGGGGGGTTTATGTTTATTCACGCCCTTAATTTCTGTTATTTATTGCTCGTTATTTATTTTCACAATATAACTGTCATGTTCATATTCATGCATCATAAAGCATGCACGTTTATTTTTGTCTAAATCGATATAGATATTATCGTATATTCGTGTTATCAAGTTTCTCGTTTTTGCATTTACACTTATTAATTTTAAAAAAAAGGGTGTTGACACAAGTATAACTGTTAAAAAGGTTTAGTCACACAGAACCGTTTTCTCGATAAGGTGAGGCACCTAAATGAATTCCACTGGTGACACCAAGAGAACGTAACTCTAGATAGTTCAAGCCAGCAATGTTCGAGACCAAATTTTATTTGGGGCAAGAAGCCGATAGTGCTTTCCCTGAAAATCAACATTTCGAAGATAAAGGTTAAACAAGACCCATTTGTTGTAGAGAAAGCTTCGTTCTAATCCGAGCTTCCTTTTCAAAGTTGTACTGAATCAACATCCTTTTATATAAAATATTTTATAGCATTTTGCATATACATGACATCATCCTAGTTACATCAAGTATGTCATATTACATCATATCCACCAGGATCCTAACATCAGAGGGGCATTTTCGTTGCAGTCATTCTAAGCAACATCCTCGTCTCCACAAAAGCAAAACCAACGTAATGGACGCAAGATTAGCCAAGATTGAGCAAGCTCACGAAGATATCAAGCGGGACCTTGAAAATAGAGTGGAAAAAGCGTAGTCGGATATTTGCGCTCATATCTCGCAGTCACAGAATGATTTATTCGAAAAGATATCCAATCTGTTGGTAGACAGAGATCTAGGAAAATGGAAAGAAATGGTTATTGACCCTAGTGCAATGGTGAAACACTTAGGAAATCCCCTTCAAACTTGTATATCAGTTGATGTATCCAAGGCACAAAGCAATAAAACTGAGTCCTCAGTTTCAGGAGGTTTGGTAATTCGCAACCCCAAGGAATGTATAATACCAGATTTTGACGAAAAAGATAAGTCAAAGGTCGAGTTATGTAAGAAGCTCGAAGACCGATGCAAACGAATTGAGGAAAAGTTCAAAGCCATGGAAAACATCGACCAGTTCCCGGAAATAGAAGCAAGGGAATTAAGCTTGGTCCTAGATTGGTGTTGCCACCAAAGTTCAAAATGCCAGATTTTGAAAAATATAACAGGACTACCTGCCCAGAAGCTCATCTCACCATGTTCATTAGGAGGATGACTGGTTATATCAACAATGATTCGTTGTTGATACATTGCCTTCAAGATAGTCTGACTGGATCAACAGCCAGATGGTACAATCAGTTGAGTCGTTCCAAGATAAATTCATGGGATGACCTACCCAAACCTTCGTTAGGCAATACAGTCATGTCATTGACATAACCCCTGATAGGGTTACTTTACAAAATATGCAAAAAAGACATGATGAGAGCTTCAGACAATATGCTCAGCGCTGGAGGGATGTCGCTTCCCAGGTGCAACCTCCGTTATCAGAAAAAGAAACGGTGACGCTTTTTGTGGGAACATTAGACAAGCCTTTCCTTGGTCGAATCTTGGAAGGTGTCACAAAGGACTTTTCAGACATTATAATGAATGACGAGATGATTGAAAACGCTATTCGAAGCGGAAGACTTGAAGATGATGAGGTCGATGGTACCAATGTCCATAATGTCGGCTATTCAAAGTCGCTGACAGTGGGGCAAGAAAAAGTCACAGCCTCAAATACACAGAATTTCATACCTATTCCGATATCTTATGGTGAACTGTATAGGAATCTGTACGATGCACATGTGGTATCACCGTTTTACACGAGCCCAATACAACCACCTCATCCCAAGTGGTACGATCCCAACGCCCAATGCGAATACCATGCTGGAATTGAGGGGCACTCCATTGAGAATTGTATCGGTTTTAAGAAACTTATCGAGAAGTTCATCGACATAGGAGTCATACGATTCGAGGACTCTGCTGGATCTAACACGACCGTGAATCTTTGACTGAGAGACTCAATCACCTCACAACTACTTTGACAGTCAGACAGTTAAAGAATTTCCTACTGTTTTGGAAGTTTTCTAAGCTATGTACAAAAGAATACGCTTGTCACTTTGGCCTGAGAAACTTTTTGTAAAAAGGCCTAAGTTTGTCATCCTTTGAAAATGAAATGAAACTTTTTGTGCTACATACAACAAGCATTCGTGTTTCCTTTTACACGCAAATTTTGAATAAACTACTCATCATTATGACCGAATAGATGTTTCAGGTCCACAGATACCAAATCATCAAGCGGTACCAAGACTGATTTAGAACTCTTTCTCAGGAAAATTTATTTCTGAACAAACTTCTGAATTGTGGCGATAACTAAGATTTTGATCCACTTTCTGATCCACAAATAAGAATGACAAATTCTGCCACAACAAGAATCTACAAGAAGGGGCATGATAAGCCATCCCTCGTTCTACATCACTTTGAGCTTCTATCGGGGCATCCTCTTTTTCCCTAGTCTAGAGGATAAATGCGATATTACCCGTAGAAATCTAAAATCATGGAAGGGGAATAAGAATCCTTCATTCACCCTGCACTAGTCAAAACTTCTATCGGAGTAACCTTTTTCTCCCTAATTCATGGGATAAACGTTATATTACCCGTAGAGGTCAAGAATCTCTTCAGCTTGGGTTTTGCCAAGATCAAAACGAGATGAAACATAATACAAGGAGAATTTTCACTCAAAGCCTTTAAGACACAAAATGGCTCGCTAAATCGATTTTATCAAGCTCATGGGGCATCACATTTTGAACTGAGAGCAATCTTTATTCAGAAAAAGACATTCTTCGAAAAAACATCTCAAACTGAAAATAGTCACTCAACAAACAGAGTGGAGTCCGATATTTCGCCCGATGAAGGAGGCATGACCATCAGAGTCTCAACAGACAATCAGACCAATCAACTAAGCCAATCTTGAACACAATCATCGTCATGTGCATCTTCCATTTCATGCTAGGATCATGCATGCATGCATGCATACATCATACATGTTAGGATTAGAATAATGTGGTACATGCTAACCTTAATAGTTTGAATCTATTTGCAAAAATGTTACAGATCTTGTCTCTTCAGCAAGCAATGAAACAGACGAACATAGCATCGTCATCAAAGGCACTTCGATAGAATAGTGCACCTCTACTCCAGACTACAACCCTTCGTTGAGGAATGCAGGTAAGAATCCTCATCCTTTGCACTTACTGTTACTCAATAGACATGTCATTCGGTAAAAAATAAATCTAATGAGTGATAAGGACTATTCGAATGTCCATTAAAATTCATTTTCACGAATGGTCAAAGGAAATCAATCCCTTTGAATAAATCCAATCTCAAGGATTGGTACCAACTGATTATACCTAGGGGAATGGTACAACTAGCCCGGGGCAAACGGCCACCGGTAAAGGCGAGCAAAATCCGTTGACTCCTGTGCATTTGGGAAAAATGCATTAAGAAGGACTATTCGAATGTCCATCAAAATCCATTTTCACGAATGGTCAAAGGAAATCAATCCCTTTGAATAAATCCAATCTCAGGATTGGTATCAACTGATTGTACCTGGGAGAATGGTACAACTAGCCTGAGGCAAACGGCTACCAGTAAAGGCAGGTCAAATCCGTTGATCCCTGTGCATTTGGGAAAAATGCATAAAAGAGGATTATTCAAATATCCTTTAAAATCCATTTTCAAAAATGGTCAAAGGAAATAAATCCTTTGAAAAACTTCAATCTCACGTTCAATATTAACCAATTGTACTCAAAGGAATAGTACAACTAGCCCAAAGTAAACAGCTACCAGTAAGGATCACGCTTCTTCGTCAGTGTAGCAGCATGCAAACTTATTCTCAAATGGTGCTTCTTCGTCAGTGTAGCAGAATTAAAACTCTGTTAGATGATGCTTCTTCGTCAGTGTTGCAGCTAATTTGAGTGTCAGAACTCAACGTCCTTAGATCTCGCTTCTCCGGCAGTGTTGTAAGTGGATCAAAAGGTTTCCCGTCTCAGCGGCAGTGTTGTAGATGGATCAGATAAGATCAGGCTTCTTCTTCAGTGTTGCGTCTAAATTGAGTGTCAGAACTCGACGTTGTCAGATCTCGCTTCTCCGGCAGTGTTGTAAGTGGATCAAATGGCACTTCCCATCTCACGACAGTGTTGTAGATGGATCATACAAACCATGCTTCTTCATCAGTGTTGCAGTTTAAGAATGACAGAATTCGTCGTCAGGTCTCGTTTCTCCGGTAGTGTTGCAAGCAGATCGAATGTTGTTCCTAATCTCAGCGTCAGTGTTGCAGATGAACCAGATAGATTGTGCTTCGTCAGTGTTGCAGCATAATCGAGCATCAAAACTCCTCGCCAGATCTCGCTTCCTCAGTGGTGAAGCTAGATCAGATATTAATGCTCGTACCAGACCATGCTTCCCCGACAGTGTTGCAGCCAGGTCAAGTCCTCGACAGAAATGATAGCATCATCATGACTCAAGTTTTGTAACGTCTTCTCCAACAGATCCTCAAATTTTGAAGGTTTTGTCGACAAGGGCGGTGGAGTAGATCTAGTTGAAGTTTCAGAAGAAAAGGTGGTGGTCACCGAAAACTAAAACCTTACCAAAAGAACCCCAACCACACCAAAAGAGCCTTTACCTGACCAAAGAAGAACCAATAAACTATGCCAGAGTAAATGGGTTATTCTTTATCTTTGCTCTATTGCCGTTACACAACAATGAGCAAAGAGGGGCAGCTGTAATAACCCATTTAAAGAAACCCATTTTATTATTATTCAAACCCATGTTACAAATACCCACTAACCCAACAAAGCCCACAAATTAAACCCAATCCAGATCTAAAATTAAACCCTAATATTAACCTAACCCTAACAATCCCTCCTCCAACAGCAGCCGCCGTCGGCCTCTCCTATGCATGTACAGCTCCGGCGCGTGGCCGCCACGCGCGACGTTTGGCTTGCCACGTGGCAGCCACGCGTCACACTCTTATTGGCTCATTCGATCGGCCACTGCCCACGTCAACTCCACCGCCCTGCTCCACCACCCAAATCACCTGCAAAATTAAGGGATAAAAACATGATTAAAATCCATGTTTCAGATCTGAAAAGGAAGGATTTTTTTTATATATTATATGTTGTAAAATTAGGGGTATAAAACCCCCTAACTAATCGATGTAAGGGGACGATTTTTGAGACCGGATGGAATAAAAATCCATATACAAACCACAAAAAAAATCGAGAGCCAAACACATATTCGAAACAAAAAAAGGAAAGAAAATAGATAGCGAATCGGAAAAGCATATCGGAGTAAAAATAAGGTAAAGAAAATAGAAAGTTCGACTTATCTTTTTCAGATCTACGCGCATAGAGGCCTCCATTCAAAAATCCGACTTCAGATCTGAGTTCATCACGTCGAGAGGAGTCGGAAAGCATATTCCTTTTCGTTAACCGTCGGCGGCGGCCGTGAGGGGCGGTCGGAGCCACCTCCGGTGGATGCAATTTCAGAGAGCCCAAGGCTCTGTTATTCTGTTTAAAACAAGAGAAACAAATGGTGAAAGACTTAAAAAAAAATAGAAGAAAGGGTATTTAAACCGACACCAAAACGATGCCGTTTTGGTGCCGGTTCAAAGGGCCCAAGACGACGCCGTTTTGGCCTCTAGACCCGTGGGTAGACCCGGATACCAAACCCAGACCCGCGCGTAACCCGGAATAAAGGGAAAATTATGCTTGTGGTCCCTGAAATCCCAGCGCATTCTCTCTTCAGCCTTCCAGTTTGTTTTGTCTTCGATTTTAGTCACCATTTTCTGCAATTGAGCCTTATATTCTTTATTTTCTTTCAATTTCATCCCTATTATAATTTATTTACCCCTCCAAATGTTTACTTTTTGCAGATTTAGTCTCTGAAATGTCAAAAAATCATTATTTTCATGCTTTATTATTATTTCTATTAAATATTTACTAATCGATTTTCTTTTAGATCACAGATTAAAATACCGAAGTTATATTTTCGATCGTATAAAATATTTTGTAACCGATAGGTGCCGATTTCGGGCGTTATAGGGGTGTTTACCCTTCCCTACGCGTAACAGACTCCCGGATCCAACTCTGGTTTCACAAACTCATTTTTGGTGTTCCAATCACACCGTTAAAAAACGATTGGTGGCGACTCCCCGGACGAATTCCGGTGATTACATGGTCCAATGAATGACGTGACGAGAATGACTCATGATATAATTTCTCTGTTAGATAACTTTCAAGTTAGTAGTTTATTTTCATTATAAATGTCACATGAAAAGAATTTTAACGATGTTAATATTTGAACTTAAATCTTTAAATTTGAAATGTAAATGGATTAAATTTTTAAAATTAAAAATGAGTTTACAACGAGTATCAAGGCTCTGAGCATATTTTAACCTTTTAATAATTTTATAAATGAAACCTAAAATTTTAAAAATATAAAATTTAGGGGCAAAATTTCAGGTGTACAAAAGCAGAGGAACTTAGAGAATATTTTAACCAAAACATATATTAAATAAATTAAAGAGTAAACTATTGTGTTAGTCACTTTCGTTTACTCTCAGTATACTTTTAGTCACCGATTTTAAAAAACGACAAGGTCACTATCGTTTTTAGGATGTAAAATTTTGATCACTCTAGCGTTAAGTGCTGTTAAATATTGACGAAAAGATGATCTGACATAATAAAAAATGATAAATTACTTAAATAGTCCTTAAACTATTATTATAATTTTGTTTCATCTTTAATTTGACTTTAAAAAATTTAAAATTTTATATTTTTATAATATCAAAAAAAAACCCCGTAAACCCAACCTTTATCCCAAACTCGCCTTGACCAAGCTTATTTTCATCAGAAAATTTACTTATTGCGATTCTAATGGTTCCGAAATCAAATTACAAAGACTATGGGTTAATAATTGCTTACTTTTTAACAATTTTCTCGGCAAATTTTGAGAAATAAGTTTTTTCCCATTAAAAATTTAGAATTTAAGATGTTTTAGAGAAAATTTAGGGATCTACGACATTTTAAACAGTGAATAAGGCATAGCGCCACCTCCTCTTGGTGTTATGCTTTTTTTTAATATTATTTTGAAAAATGTAGTAATAAAACCACCCAATCGGCTGGCTGGTTTTTTAAAAATAATATTAAAAAAAGCATAACGACAAGAGGAGGTGGCGTTATGCCTCATTCACTGTTCAAAATGTCGTAGATCCCTAAATTTTCTCATAAACATCTTAAATTCCAAATATTTAATTGGGAAAAACTTATTCCCAAAATAACTAATTTTCTCTCTCTTTCTAAATCTTAAAAAAATAGACACTAAGGATAATTATCACAACGGTTGTAACCGAAACTACGACAACGATTATAATTCGAAAAATACTATTATTATCTGAAAAAAAAAACCAAACCCTTTGATTAATTAGTTTCCTGCAAGAAAAACATATATAGAATAATTAAATATTTGAAGCAAAGCATAGTTGTCTTATGATTAAGTGGTATCATTGGTGGGCTCCTCATAGAAACATTCCACCTCAAATCTCACAAAACAGCTGGTCAAAATTACTTGGCCACCACGCCTTATTCCGCAACATCTTGGGATTTCTTGCAAAGCTGTCTCAAGCAAATGGTACAATAGGATTTATTACATTCCCTGTTGTAAACTTGCGAAGAGAGCCACCTGATGAGGCCCTACTCATAAGGTCAACTAACAATTTAGGGGTGTTCAAAAATACTCGACCCGAATTACCCGCTTACCCGATTAAAAAATATCGGGTATTTATAATGAAATACCCGAATTTTTCGGTCCGTGTATCCGACCCGTATTTTTTTCCGGGTATTTGGGCCGGATCAGGGCCAAATATTTTAAGAACCGGATACTTGACCCGACCCGATAATTTTAATAAATATATATTTTTAAATTTTAAATTATATTTATATTATATATTTTTTATTATTTTTCTATAAAATTAATTTTAAATCCTTAACTTCTTTTTATGTTTGTATTAAGTTTTGAATTTTTTATAAATATTTATATTAATTTGTCAATATAAGATTTAAAAGAAAAATTATGATTGAGAATAATACACTCTTTTATCGATAAACTTTAATATATGCATATATATATATCCAAATATTTATCTTTAAAACCTATCTCAAATCAATAATTTTGTGTGTAGAATATATATCATGAAACTTTAAGTACTTCTTATATATTCTTTTAAAAAATAAATTTAAAAAAATAAAAAAAAATAAACCGGGTACCCAATGAGAAAGAAGAGAAAAGGGTGTTGAGGTTTGCCTCGTAGATACTATCGGCGATGGTTCGATGACAACGTAGACGTGTTGGTCCAAATAAGCCGTGCTGATGAACCAATTTAAAATAAGCCGTGGGATCACGAAGCTAAGAGCTAATAGGAAAAGCAGTGCTGATGAACCAATTTCCATGACAACGTAGACGTGTTGGTCCAAATTTATAATTTGTTTCAATGTTATTTGGGTAAGGATTTTGGGTTAGGGATATTGGTTAGGGTTAGGGTTTTTTAAGAAAGATGGTAAAAATATAAAGTCTTAAATTTTCACGAGTCAAATTAAAGATGAAATAAAAATATAATAATAGTTTAAGAACTATTTAATTTATCATTTTTTATTATGTTAGACCATTTTTCGTCAATATTTAACGATACTTAATGTTGTAGTGACCAAAACTTTACACCGAAGACGATAGTGACCTTATTGATCGTTTTTTAAAATCGATAACTAAAATTATACTAAAATAAATGAAAGTGATTAATATAATAATTTATCTTAAATTAAAATATAAAACATAAAATATATTCATATATATGATATTCACGGTGTACTTAATGCCAGAATTCATCTCAAAAGATTTCATAGCATAAAAGGCTGAAAATGTTGGGCCTTATGAACCATTCAAAATATAAATATAATACAAATTATATATGAAAGTCGTATAAAGGGTTACATGCCGAAATTAAATAAAGGGTTAGGTTATTTTTGAGGAAAATATTTTAATATTTACGTTAATTTTTTTATTTTAGAGTTTAGAGATTTAGGTTATAGTTTAGAATATAATACATAGAATTTAAGATTTATGATTATAATTTTTTTATCACCCTATTTTCGATCTATACAAATACAATATAGTTTAGTTAACCTTTTTTAATACATTATCTAATTTAATGTATAGAATTTAAAAAAAATTTATCGCCTTATATCGCTAGCACGAACCATTTTGTCAAAGTGATTAAAGGAACGATTGTTATTCTTGAAATTTACTTGTTCAAGCATTAATATTACAGCACAGTAATTGAATAATCAATGTTTAATGATTGAAAATATATTCTAGAATAAATATTATTACTCAATTAAAAATAAAACTATTCTTTTATATAAACAATCATGGAAAAAGCTAAGCAATTTTATTAAATAATATGCAAAAGTTATAAAATAAAATTATTTTTTAAATAAAGATTAATAACTGAAAAAATAAAAAAATAATATGAAAAATTAAAAACTGAAAGTTAATTGAATCGAATTAATCTTTTATAAATGATTAAAAACTAAACCAAATTTAACTTAACTGAATACAACCCTACAACATGTAGGGTAAACTACGATGTGTCTTATTATTATTTTTATCAAGTTAAAATATGCTCAAAGTACTTATATTCTATTCTACATTTATTTTGATGAATTTATTTTCTTTATTTCTTAAATTAAAAAAAATAAGTCAAATTAAAAATAATGTTAAAATCTCCATGAAACTTCGTTGATATGACATTTTAAAAATATTAGGTATAAAGATAATTTTTTACCTTTAACGTTTTGTAATTTTTATCATTTTGGCCCTTATTCTTTTTTTTAAAATAAATTTAGCCCTAGACCTGTCTTTTTAACAAATAACTATTTTTTAACTATCATGATAACTGAATCGTTAAAAATTTAATAATGATGACATGCCATATATATGTAATAATGTATTTTAAATGACTTAACATCTAGTATATGAAATACATACACGTGGAATATAGTTTTATTCTAATCTAAAAATATAAAAACAATTAAAATTTAAACAAAATATTAAAAATTAATTTTTTATTCATTAAAAATTAATTAAATCTAAAACAAAAGACTACTAAACATTCTCAACCTTAACTATAGTAAAATCAAAATTTTATCCAAAAAGGTATGAACATAATCTGAAAAGAAAAGGGTTTTGTATAGTTTGTTACCGGTGAATCAAAGATAAAGGATTTTGATAATAATCAATTGGATTTTTATTATTTTAGTTTAATTAGGGTCGAGAATATTTAGTAAATTTTTGTTTTGGATTTAATTAGTTTTTAATATTTTATTTAAATTTTAATTGTTTTATATTTTATACTGGAATAAAATTATATTCTATATATATGTATATATTTAATAGGTTAGATTCTATGTCATTTAAAATATATTATCACATATATATGACATGTTATCATTATTAAATTTTTAAAGGTTCAGTTATCATGGTAGTTAAAAAAATGAGTTATTTATTAAAAAAACATAGGTCAAGGGCTAATTTTCTCTCCGAAAAAATAGGGGCTAAAATGACAAAAATTATAAACGTTAAGGGTGAAAATTATTATGCCAAAATATTAATATGACAACTATGTAATCAATGGGCCTGAATTTAACAAATTTGTTGAACAATAATAACCATTAAAATCAAAATTTTAAATATAAAAACTAAATGAACTAAACTGTCGGAAGTAAAAGTAAAGAAATTAAATTTGATTGAAATTATTTTTTTTTTTATTTTTTTAAAAAGTGATAATCTTCATTAGGGAGTAAAAGAGTCGAGTCGAGCTCGAGCAGTACTAAGTTCGGTTCGGCTCGACTCGTTAAGATTTTGAGGAGAGTTCGAGATTGTGTAATTTTAAACGAGCCTAAAAAGTCTAAGCTTAGCTCGGTTTGTTAAGAATTCAAGTCGAGTTTAAGTTTTATTCGAGCCTAATCGAGTCAAGTGTTGACCGATCTTTGAACATATTAGACTCGAGTAACTCTTAGTTGTCAAGTCTCGTTCAAACCCTAATGAAGAATTTTTTTTTGATACACATGTTTTCTAAACTCAATCATGTTAATTTTAGGGTTTATATTTTAGGGTTTTAAGTTTAAAAATTTAGATTTTAAATTATAAAAAATAAAAAAATAGTATATTTATATTTTCGAATAGCTTGTAAGGTTTTCGAATCGAGTATTATGTAGCTGTACTCGGCTCGTCAAAAACTTGAGCCGGATTCAAACTCGAGTCGAGTCCAATCAAGTCGAGTTTTGACCAAGCTTTGACCAAGTCAAGCTCGAGTAGTTCGCGATTAGTCTCATCTCATTTACAGTCCTAATCTTTACATAATCGACTGTTAATTTGAGATATTCGTTTTAGTCATCTATTAACCCAAAAAACGTACATTGCGTAATTTGATCCTATCTCATATATATATATATATCATCTAAGATACTAAAAATTATCACGTAACATTGATTAAAGTTACATTAGTTACCTATTTTAAAATATATATACTTTTGATACATATTTTAATTAAAAAATACTTTAAATACTTATTTTAAAAAAATATATATTTTAAATAATTATTTTAATTAAAAAATATTTTAAGTACATGAATAAAAAATTAATATACTTTAAATATATATTTGTATAACAAGCCTTCAAATATAATTCTTATCTTTATATTGTCGAAAAAAAAACATTGCATCCGACATCCATACAAAACTGCCAACTCTACGTTGACATACGATACGTCTACGTAGGCTATCCACAAGTTGTGGCTCTGACAGTGGCTTCACTTGTAAAAAAACTGAATTTTGGTCCTCAGAAAATAAATATTCATTTTTTATTTTCCTTTTATTTGGATGGCAAAGTGAAAGTGAAAGTCTATGAAAGTAACATTTCATTAAAAAAATTAATGTTATTGAGTTGTCGGTTCGACAGAATTTGATAAAACAATTGAGATTTAATTAAAAATTTAAAAATTTAAAGGTTTAAATTAAAAAATTTAAAAACTTTTAAAGGTTTAATTTAAATTTTTAAAGAAATTTGGGGTTTAAATAATTTTAAAATAAATTTAATGAGAACTTTTAAAAGTTTTGAAAGAAAATTTAGTTAAAGTTATTTAAAATTTATACATTTTATGAGTAAGTATTAATAGTGGGTTGGGTAAAGTTGTTCATTTGTTCTCATCTTATCCTTTTAGGTTTCGAGTTCAAGACTCAACAGGAGCATCGCTTCCCCTAGATTCTCCCCTACCTCTATAGGTAATAGTAGGGGCGGTTCAAAGATTTTAGGGTCTTTTTGTAATTTATTAAAATATGACCCTTAGAAGTAAATGTCCATAACCTTCATTAGTTATAAAATTATAGCCCGTAGAAGTAAATGTCCTTTTTAGGGCCCCTATGCGATCGTTTCTATTGCGTTTATCCAAAACTTCACTAGTTCTACAGAACCAATAGTAATAAGAATAATCAATAAGATTCTATAATCAATTGTCGCATTTAAGAAATAATTATAACATTTTAACAATTATAATTCATCTTTTTTAATAGTATTTTCAAAATTTTTCAATGAATTTCGAGATTAACATCATCTAATGAATATAGTTTATCAAAATTTTGGTCCCTTTCTTTTAGGAGGCCCTGTGTAGTCGCTCCTATTGCGCCTGTACAGAACCCTACCGGGTAAAAGTAGAAAAAATAGGGGTTCAAAAATAAATTTATACATTTTATCAAAGTCATTAGAATTTTGAGAAAATTATTTTTTTAATTTTAAGGGACTTAGAATTTTGAGAAAATTATTGTTTTTTTAATTTTAAGGGACTGAATATGAATTTTTAAAAGTTATGGTCCCCTCTAATACTGGTTCCTATCAACCACTATGCCTATATATGGTCCTTAGCATAGGTACCTTGTTCAAACATGGGGCAAAAATATCTTGTTTCATGGCTCACATGGCTCAATTCACAACCACTCAACACAAATTATCTTTATACACATTTAAATATATTCGATATATGTTATAATAACAATAATAAAGATCGAATTAAAACTAAATCGACAAAAAAATCTCATTGGCCATATATTTTTAGTATTGTGTAATTAAGCAAGTCTTACGACGGGCTATGAATGTAAATAAATAAAGCGTTCGACAAATTATTTGTAAACTCTTTGTATAACGTTTGCCTATGTTAGTTATTAAGCTACGTAAATGAGTATAAACAAAATTTTTATGTTCATTCGATAAACGAAAAAACATAAATAAAAGTGTGTTTGATTCGTTTATATTCACGGATAATTTCGTTTATTGACTTTTTGATAAGCCCATTTATTTTATTCCCTCCCCCTCTTTTTTTACATTTTAAACATTGATGAAGGTAGAATTTATATTAAACACAAGGTGAACTTTGGATTTCAAATTATGAAGTTTAAGGAGTTTTTTAAGGACCAATGATGTAATTTTACCATTTGATGAATATATAAATGAATATATTCACGAACATATAAACGAATATGTTAGTAAACGATAAACGAACATATTTACGAATACTAAACAAACCAACATGAATAACTTCAAAAATAAATACATTAACATAAACACGATAAAAAATATTTAAACGAATACAGACCAAATATAAATACTTTTAAAAATAAATATAAATAAAACATTATTCAATCAAGCTCGGTTTATTTGTGCCAGAATGAGAAGGGTGTAGAGCCTAATTATAGATGTGTTATGACCTTAAACCATGCTTAAGGGTACAATCATGGCGGTGGCCACCCACCATTTCAATCCACATCTTTGTTCCGGCAAGGAGGTTTGCTTGCATGTGATGTTTAGCTGCAAACAACAAACACTCCTATTGCTTTGTCAATTATTGACAACAAATAGATGTCCAAAAATGGATTGAGAAGTGTTAAATACAATCTAAAAATCTTAAATTCTTATTTATTTTATATATATTTATATATTTTATATTTTTAAAGATTTTAAATTTTTATATTTTATTAAATATAAAATAGGTAAACTACAAAGATAGTCACCATACTATGTGGTTGATATCAAAATGTTCGTCATATTTTAAAAAGCGTCAAATCTACCAATAAACTATTAAAATGTTATCAATATAGTCACCAACCATTAGGGCTGTAAACGAACCAAATGTTCAGTGAACCGTCCGGCGAAAAGTTCGTTTATGTTCGTTTATTTATTAAACGAACATAAACAAGATTTTTCGTTCGTTTAATTAAACGAACGAACACGAACAAAGGACATGTTCGTTCATTTATGTTCGTGAACGTTCGGTAATCCGTTCGATTAAGTTCGTTTGTTTATGTTCGTTTAAATTTATTCACATATGTCTAAGGGTGAGCATTAGATCAAGTCAAGTCGAGTAAAAAAAAGTTGAGTTACTAGAGTTGAGAAGTCTTATTTTATGACTCGTTAAAAACTTTCTTATTATAGGCTAGGTGTGTTCATTTTTCTGTTAAACTGAGCTACCGATCGAACCAAAATAAAATTAGTTAATTAGTTAAATTTTAGGTTTCGACTAATAATTAATAGTTTTTTAGTTTTAATTATCGATTAATCGGTTTAAAGTCAATTAATTAACTGAATTAATCAAATTAATATAAAATATTAAATATTAAATATTTAAACTTATTATATATGTTATTTATGTTTGTTCGGTTTGTTTATAACCCTATCGACCGTTAAAAATAAAATGAAATAATTTTATTATAATAAAAGAGCAAAATTCTTCAACATATTGTTAGGAGGAATCAAACCAGCAACCTTTAGCATACTTGGGCAATGCGGAAACCACTAAACCAATTTGATTTATATGATATAAATCCCTTCAATTATATTTATTTACATATAATCGTATATTTAATTTTTTAATTAAAATATTAATTAAATTATTTTATATATAATAAATTAAAATATTTAAATTATAATAAAAGTTTATTTAACAAACTCTAAATTCAAAACCTAAACCTTAAATCTTAAACTATAGATTCAACTACTATATTTAGGATTTAGGGTTTGGGTTTAAGATTATAAATTTAGGGTTTAGGATTTTTAAATAAAATTTTAAATATAATTTAAAATTTTAAATGACTTTAGAATTTACTATTTAGGGTTTAGAGTTTATTAAATAATTTTTTATTATAACTAAATAATTCAATTTATTATATATAAAATAATTTAATTAAATTAAAAATTAAATCTATAATTTTATGTGAATAAATATAAAAAATTATATTATATATATATATGTTGAAAGAATTTATGTTATAAAAATCAACTTGGTTTAGTAGTTTGGGTGTTGCGTAAAAATGCTTAAAGTTGTCGTTTTTTTGCTTTCTCTAATCAGGTGTTGGTTATAATAAAATTAAGATTAAATTAAAAAAATGTATAAATAATAAAAGTAAATGTGTAATTATTTTATTTTATTTTTAATTGTCACATTATCAGTTTATTAATTTTTAACTATCGATAATTATATTGATATAATTTTAATAATTTATTAATAGATTTAATGCTTTTTAAAATTTATTAATAGTGATTATTTACATAATTTATCCTATAAAAATTTGTACTTCTAATATAAAATCCTACTTCCGTCATGATATCTGTGTCTGTACATATACATGACAACTACAAAAGTCTGGTCCTGTTCCTTGTCACAATCCTCAAGAGGTGGATTCCATTTCATAAAAGAGCTGGCTGTATTTTATAGTGTTTAAACAATTAATTTATTATTGATAGAATGGAGCTAAATAAAAATGATTTAATTATTTTTTTAAATTAGTAATTGAATCGAAATTTATTTAAAAGGTATTGTCTGAATCGATCAAAATTTAGTTTTCCGAAAGAATAATAATTATTTGATTTTGTTGACAAAAAATCGACAATATAAAACATAAACGTAAATCTCATTAAAAACATCCTTAAGCTTAAATAAAAAAATACACAACATCTATGCCTAGATCAAATTTTAGTTAATTTAGTTAATTTTAGAATTAATCGAAATTTACTGTAAGTTTTAAGATTTGTGTTTTTTTTCCATTAATTATAACAAAAAATAATAAGCTAAATATTAACAAACTTGTCGAAATAACCATCACAATTTTACGACCCAAACTTTATTATGATCTTTATCGATAAGAGAAGATTTTCTTTTCTTTTATTCCCTGGGTGATTCATTCAGCTATACAAGTGTATACGATTTGATTTAATAAATTTTAAAAATAATTTATTAATTTTCCGTTTAATTAATTTTAATTATTGATTTTTTATATTAATTTTAAATTTTAAATTTTAAATTGACAAAATAAATGAATTTTAAATATTATTTGATAGAATTTGAATGTATTTTTCATAAATATTTCTTAAAACTTATTTGCTAAATATATATAAAAATAATATATATTTAAGTTATTTCACTATTTTAAGAATAAAATGCTTATTTTTAGATAAAATATATTCAAAATTAATTTAAAATAAAATAAAATTTTAAATTTAATTTAATTTAAATAATTACAATTATTTAAAAAAAAACTAAAAATCCAACTTTGATAAACAAGCGTTTATCACTCAATTCCAGATTTAAGACTATAACAATAAAAAAAACTTATATAAAGTGAAATCCTTAATAGTCACTAAAAATGACAATATATATTTGAATAAGAAATATAATAAAATATCTATGAATTAATATTCGATAAATTAATAATCTCTTTAAATAATAATTTTTCGGTCTTACTTAGTCCTAATATTTAATTAATAATTTTGATAAATTGATAAGATAATAATTTTTTGGAAAACCCTTATATAAATTTATGATCTATTTAATATTATAAATTAATAATTATATAAAATTACAAATATAATTAAAATAACCTAATAAAATATGATTCTATTTTTCTTTTTCAAATCTAACTTCATTTCATCTTTAACTTTTCTTATTTTTTTAGGGATATATTATATATATTTTTTGAATTAGCTAATAATGATTATAATAGTATATGTTCTAGAATATAATCTCTACTATTTGACATTGATCGCTCAATCACTTTGTTGGCATCACTGGTGCTCGAACCCGTAACCTCTAGAAACAACAACCGTTCCTTTAACTACTTGGATTAAAAAACTCGTGTGATATGTATTATATTTAATTAGTCATCATGTGAATTCAATTAATCCATATAATGTATATGTTTTACTAATAAAGAGTAATGTAGGTTTGTTGAATAAAAATACTCTTTTAAATTAAAAAATTATAAAGTTATTATCAATTAAATACTCTTTAAATTAATAAACTTTCGCGGTTACGAAATTATTAATTTTATAGAAATTTTATTGTATACGTAAAGCTAGAGGTTGTCTTGCACTAGTGACCATTTGTGAACAAATATCCTCGGCTCTTATCCGATGCTCAACATTAAAAAGTCAAATATTAAGTCTTAACATTAAATTTTAAATTATAAACTCTAAATTTTATATCTTAAAAATATACCTTATACTCAATACATTAAACCTTAATCAGATACGGAGTCATGATTTAGGGTTGAGAAGTGAACAAAATATAAATATTTAAAAGCATGAGATAAATTCATAAATAAACCAAAATTTTTAAACAATTTAAATAAAAGGCAAAAGTTAAAAAAATGGGGTAGGGAACAATTGTTATTTGTCACTACTCACCCTTACATAGTTTCGTCCATGACCTTAATCTTTTATGAAAGGCTTGATGCACAAGTTCGAATCGATCACTGATTACCATCAAGAGGGTTTTTTTTGATGTTTGGTTGAATTTGTTAAGATCGAAAGATTGAGACAAAGAACACAATGATTTTAGAGTGGTTCGGCCACGCCTACATCCCCTACCTTAGCACACCACTAAGGATTTCAACCAATTCACTAATAAACTCAACATTTTTACCGGTTCAAGGGATAACCATCACAACCCTATCTTTTGGACTTGGCTAAGATAGAACCAACTCTAGTTTTTGTCTAAGGCTAAACTAGAACCTCTCCTTTTATAAAGGGATTTTTTGGTAAACTAAATACCTCACAAAGGTGGGTGTTTACACAATTAAGCTCATAAGAGAATACAAGATTTACAATAAAATCACTCTCTTAATATTATGTATAAGAGAAAAGGAAAATAGAGATTTAAACTCAATTTCTCTTGATCATGA
This sequence comes from Abelmoschus esculentus, assembly GCA_035048815.1. Lineage (NCBI taxonomy): Eukaryota > Viridiplantae > Streptophyta > Magnoliopsida > Malvales > Malvaceae > Abelmoschus > Abelmoschus esculentus. The sequence goes on from JAUCBN010000002.1 coordinate 757,557, forward strand.
AGATTGGATATGTTCTCTAACCATCTTTAAGTGTCCCAAGCTTGCTTTTATAGTGTGGAATCATATTCTAGTCGTTTATGACCGTTGGGAAGTCATAAAGTTGAGCATTAAATTTTCACCTACACAGAAGTTTCGACCAGAGGTTTCGAAACCTTGCAAAAATATAGTCGTTACAGGACCAAGGTTTCGAAACCTTTACCAGAGGTTTCAAAACCTTTGCTAAGGTTTCAAGAAAAAGGTCATTTTGCCTTAGAGGTTTAGAAACCTTAAGGGAGGTTTCGAAACTTTTATTTAAAAACACAATTTTGACTATTTTAAAAACGTTTCAAACACTTCTAAAACATCTCAAAAGCTTTTCAAACTTATTTTCAAGTTGTTTGAACATAAGAATCATTTTTGAAATCTTTTCAAATTAGTCCAAAACATTTTTCAATTATTATATCAAAATCAATATCTCAACATTTTACTATAATCATAAATTATAATCCTAAACCATAAAATACATCTTGTAAGTAAATAGAGATAGGCACGGGTCGGGTTGGATTTTCGGTCCACCCGAACTCGATCCAAACACAAATACCCTAAACCCGACTCCAACCCAACCCAAAAATAAATATCCTAAACCTGACTCCGACCCGACCTATAGAAAAAAATAAATTTAGGGACTAAATTATAAAAAACAAAAACAATTTTCGAGGACTTAATTTTAAAAAATATAATTTTAAGGACTAAATTGTAAATAAAAAATTAATTTTAAGGACCTAATTAAAAAAATACCGATAAAGGATCATTATTATAAATATCTCTAAAAAATTATGAAAAGAATTACATATTTAGTCTCGGGTCGGGTTAGGTCAGATATTTTACACCCTAAACCCGAATACGACCCAACCCGAACATGATTTTTTCATCAAAAAATATGATCCGACCGGGTCAAACGAAACCCGATCGAGCCGGGTAAAATGCCCATCCCTATAAGTAAAGCAGTTTGAATTCAACTGTTCTAAAAAAGGGTGAACATTATCTTTTTCATTGAAATCAGGTATTATGTTTGATATTATTTTTTTAATTGAAGAATATTGTTTTTATTGATATATTCAACTTTTAGGAGTCTTTTAGTTTTCACATATGCAAAAAAGAAATAAGATATAAAGTGAGAAAATATTTCTAATGTTTGTCTGATTAGTCATTTTGGCTGATATTTTTTTGTTTAAATATATATTTGGTACTTAAATTAGATATCTTCTCTTAAGTTGGTACCTAAAGAATCTTTGCTCTCAAGTTAGTACTGAACTTTAATTTCATTTGTGGTTTTGATATTTTTATTAACAATTTAGTCCGAAAAACTTGTACATTCTATCAATTTGATCTCAATTTAGTCTTAAAATTTTTTGCTCTCAAGTTGGTAGCGAACTTATTGTTAAACTTTTATTATACCATAGAAGTAATATAACATTCCTGATAGAAGAATAAACAATTTAGAATAATAACAAAAAATATTTTAATAGAATTTGTAAACATAAAGTGTTAAATTTATTGATTTGTTTCAAATTAAGACCAGATTAATAGAATGTATAAGTTTTGGTACTAATTTAGAAGAATGTATCTAGTTCAAATACCAATTTGAGAGTAAAAATTTTTTAAGTACCGATTTAGGAGAAATATGTCTAATTTAGATATCAATTTGAGAGCAAAAAATTATTAGATACCAATTTGGAAAAATTGGGTTAAAATGAAAGAATGAAAAATTATTAATCAACTAAAGATAAATAGTTCAAATGACTTTAATAGATTGACACGTTAGTATAAAAAATAATTTTATGATTATAAATACTTTTGTCTATATGACATTGTCATGTCAGTATGCACTGTCGTTTATCACGCCATTTTAAGCCATTTATCATTAGTTGATTAATATTTTTTATTCACATATAGGTCATTTTGATCCAAAAATGAAATATTAAGATTTAAAATGCTTTAAAAATAATAAAGGTTAAAATACCTATTTAGTCAAACGTTAGAGGCATTTTTAACTTTGTTGGTTCAATAGACTGCAAAACAAGACATTAGCACTGACAGAAAAATAAAATGAATGAACTGAAAGATAATTAGACCGTGTCGTGGTATAGATGTCACTGCCTTAGAAAAAATTTGCCCCGATGTGTGTACTCGCTACTTTAGGCGGTTGTCCCTCGAAGGTTAGCACGGTCGCTCCAAATAGTGTACACCTAAAGTTTGGGGTGGACTATGGCGGTAGTGGTCATCTGAACCGGAGTCGAACAAAAGCTAGCAAAAGCTTTTAAAGAATGCTCTCAATTTCTCTCAAAGAAGTAGAACGAATTCTGAATGGGATGATTAAAAATGAGAAAGAAGCCTCTTATTTATAGGTTGAAAGCAGGGGCAAATCTGTCCGAGAATCGGATAAAATCTGATTTAAATAACATATTATATCCAATCAAATCTTGAATAACATCCGATAATATCCATTTAAAATCTCGGATAATATCAAATAATATCTATTCAAAATTAGATTTAATAATAGATAATATCAAATAAAATCTATGATATTTATTAAATCTAATCGGTTACACATTTAAAATTCAAAAGGAATTTTAAATTAACCGAACTGCTCTCATGTCTCCTATAAATACAGAGTGTGAGATTCAAACATTATACCCATAATCCCCTACTAATGTGAAGGAATCCTCCTAAAAATCACAGAGTTCGACTAACACAAGACGAGCACTAGCGAGATTAGTTACTTAAGTACATAGTGAACAAATATTGAACTAGTACGTAGTGATGACGAGTAATCCTCCTCTTAGATAAGTGAAACTAATCTTGAACTTTCTAAGATCGGGGTGAACTCATAACACATAACTAATCCCTTCATCCACCAAAGTCCGCGATGTGAAGATATGTATATACACGAAGTATATATTTAGCTATCTTACCTCGGGATTTTAGTAAGTGTACTAGAAAAACAACTCATAGAAGACGGTTAAGTCTTCTCACTTACATAGGTTATTTCATCAAGTTTATCTCAACATAAACCACCCAAAATCGGGCTATGAAATAATTATGAGCTTTGTATAAAGCTCAACCTCACAAGAAAATAAGGTGATTTTCTTTAAGTTCATATTAAATGAACCACCCAAACTCTGGGCTAAGAAATCATTAAGAATAAAAAATCAACCTCTTTGTTCGGTAAATTCAATAATGTTCTTCTCAATAGAACAATCCAACCTCTTTGGATAGAATTTATTAAGAGTTAAAAAACTCATCCTTCCGAGCAGTAAGTTCAATTAATCCTTCGCAATAGGTCTAAGAACTTATTAAGAGTAGTTATTCAACCAAAATCGATAAATCCATCAAGTCTTTCTTACTAAGACCACCCAAAATTAGGCTATAAATTTATTAAGAGCATTAAGCTCAACCTAGGCATGTACATAAAACATCATAGGGATTGGATAGATGGACATGTACACTATGAGTCATTTCATGGTTTTGTTTGACCACATTGAACTTAGAGAACTAAGTTGGGTATCCTCCATGAATCACTCAACCAATGGGCTTAAGACCCATCCCCCTCGACGAATCCAGAATTTGTTTCCTGCTCAATCCTTTGGTAGAAGGATCAACCAAATTCTTCTCCGACTTAACATACTCTAAGGCGAGTACTCCGTTCTTTATTAGGTGCCTTACATATTCGTACCTTATGAGAATGTGTCTCTTCTTACCATTGTAAGCTTGATTTAAGGTCACATGTACCGCAGATTACGAATCGCACAATAAAGATATCGAAGGAGTCGATTTTCCTCACAAAGGTATCTCTGCTAAAAGATTCTTTAGCCACTCGATTTCTTGCCCAGTTAAGTCTAGAGCTATAAACTTTAACTTTATAGTGGAGCATGCAATACAAGTCTGCTTGACAGACTTCCATGAGATTGTGACTCCGCTTACTTCATCATTGTCAGAAACCCAGTTGGCATCACAATATCCTTCTAAAGCAGCAAGATAGCCAACAAAATTAAGTTTCCATAATACCCTTAAAGTACTTTAGTAAGCGTCTAAGAGTAATCAAATGTTCAACACTTGGATTATGAATATATCAACTCAATCTAATCATAATATAGGCAATATCAGGCCGAGTATAGTTCAACTTTCAATAATTTTAGCATATTCAACCTGGGGAACACAACTTCCTTTATTTTTAACGAGATGAATACTAGAGTCAAAAGGGGTTCGAGCAAAGATGACATCCAACTGTCAAAACTCTTTAATATTTTTGAGTGAACCCTATGACTACTAGCCTAGCCTTATATCACTAGATTGACCCATCTTGCATGAGTTTCTTCCTAAAAACCTATTTTTTGCTAATAGGTTTAAATCCTCTAAGCAAGTCTATCAATTCCCATGTATGATTTAGACATTATTGACTCTAGTTCATCATTAATAGCGCTTGTCCAAAAACTAGTGTCAATAGATCTCATAGCTTCTTCATAAGTTTTAGGATCCTCATCCAACAAGAAAACTTAAGCTATATGACCTGATAAGTTGTCTAAATCATTTATCTCAAAAATAAAGGAAGAAACAAAGTCTAGTCCAAAAAATGTTTTTATTTTTTTCCTTACTTCTTTTAAGCTCTAACTCAAACTCTAGAGCATATCGTGCAACATTGTTGGTAGCATACTCAATAAATACTACATCAACGATTTTAGGACCGATGGTGGACTTCTTAAAGTCAGACAAATCTACTTTAGCCAGACACCCCACACTTTTAGGTATTACAAGTTAGGTGCCTAACCTTTCCACAATTCTTGTAGGGTTGAGTCTAATTTCTTATGAGGTACTCGGTTTAAGATTTACCGATAAAATGACTTTCCCCAATATGTTATCAGCTAACCCAGAACTTATCAACAATGAATTTATCATCTCTTTTAAAGTTTTGTTTTTCCTCTCGGCTATGCCATTTTGTTGAGGAAAACAAGGGGTAAAAGTTTCATGAACTATGTCATTCGTCTCATATACCTCTTTAAGAAATTTAGATCTAAACTCACCACCTCTATCAAACCTAAAACTTTTCGTCTTTTTTATAAATAGAATTTTCATGGAGATTTCTAGACACTCCTAAGATATACAAATCTTTTCTTCCTTCTTAAAACTTTGAAGAAAAGAGCTCAAAGAGATTTAATGGCTTCAAACATCTTTTAGTAGCATTAATGTTTATCATTTTCTCTTTATTTTAGACATGGAAAGACCACTAGAAATATTCATCTACTATGACCAAAAAAATATATCTTAAATAAATTATTAAGATTATTATTCTAACTTCTGTACTAAGTATAGAATACTTAAATACCAAATCTTTCAAAGAACCAATCTTAGACATGCATTTTTTAAACTATCCCACTATTTTTCAATTAATCTCTGAATATTTCTCTTTGAATATTTCTCTTTTCATTTAGGTCTTTTAAAAATCATGCTTAATATATATATATATATATATTTCCCACAAAAAAATATTAAGCATACTCAAGATAAATTTTCTACTTAAAAAAAGATACTCACTAAAAGATAAGCTTTCAGACTAGGTAAAGGCTTAATATAAATTCATGCATTATAAATTATGAATTAAATAATCTGACCTTATAAGTAGAAAGACAATCCATGTAGACCTTGTCTATTTTGATCATGCATGCAGCTTCAATCCCTGTATCATGATCTCAAAATTCATCGTGACCGATATTTTATATCTATTTTGAATCTAAAAAATTCAAACAAAAATTATAAATGGTTAGTCACGAAAATAATTTACTAATAGTAATAAAAATAATTCACTGATAGTAAAAGATCTTTATCTTTAGGATTTTGTTTTTTATCTTCAACTTCATGACCACCTTCGATGTTGACCCGTCGAGTGCGTTAAGCTTGAACAACCCTAAACCAGCTTGACGATAATTTTATTTTTGCAGTAAAATTGTTTCTAAATTGTTGGTTAAATAGACTGTAAAACAAGGCATTAGCACTGACAGAAAAAATAAAATGAACGAACTGAAAGATAATTAGACCGTGTCGTGGTATGGAGGTCACTACCTTAGAAACAATTTGCTCTGATATGTGTACTCGCTATTTTAGGCGGTTGTCGCCCGAAGGTTAGCACAGTCACTCTAAACAATGTACACCTAAAGTTTGGAGTGGACTATGGCGGTAGTGGTCATCTGAACCGGAGTCGAACAAAAGCTAGCAAAAACTTTTAAAAATGCTCTCAATTTCTCTCAAAGAAGCAGAACGAATTCTGAATGGGATGATTAAAAATGAGAAAGAAGCCTCTTATTTATAATTTGAAAGCAGGGGCAAATCTGTCCGAGAATCGGATAAAATCTGATTTAAATAACATATTATATCCAATCAAATCTTGAACAATATCAGATAATATCCATTTAAAATTTCGGATAATATCAAATAATATCTATTCAAAATTAGATTTAATAATAGATACTATCAAATAAAATCTCTGATATTTATTAAATCTAATCGGTTACACATTTAAAATTCAAAAAGAATTTTAAATTAACCGAATTGCTCTCTTGTCTCCTATAAATACAGAGTGTGAGATTCAAGCATTATACCCACAAATTTTATATTTAGAAATGGACAAAAATCTTTTACCTTTTTTAGCTCCCCTTTCTACACTCAACACTAGAAACTAAATTCTAAGATCTCCCCCTAAATTTTAAGTCCTAAACCATATACCCTAAATCTTAAAAATATACACATTCTCTAATTTCTTAAACCTAAACCCTAAATCATAATTTTAAATATTAACCCTAAACTTAAAGTTTTTATGTGGGACATAGAAAAAGATGAGATTTATATTCGTCAAGAAATAATTATATATTTTTTTTATCATCATTGTGTAGAGAAGGCTTAAGTATCAAATAAGTGTCCAAACTATACTATTTATTCCTAATAGGTACCAAAGTATTTTTCGGGCTAAACATGTGCCTAATATTTTCAATGTTACTTAAATATGTGTCCATCATCAATGTCCATTAATTTTTACTATTATCTAACATGTGTCGGCTTTTTAAAATTTTAAATTTATGTTTAAATATAAATAAATTAATAAAAAAAATAACCCCAAATTTACTCCTAAATTTTAAATCCTTAATACCTAAATTACAAATCTTTATTTGAGATGATTTAGCCGTTATTGTCATGTTGTCACACATCACATCCGTCGCCCTAATATCATGATTATTTATCTTATTATTTCGTCGTCGAAAATTGATCAACGTTGTATGAAAATGTTGAAATTGTCAAATGGTTCATTCAAATAATTTATGAAGAAAGTGACATAACGAATGATAAACAATATGTGGGTTGTTCAACGAGGAGATGACGCTTCATTCGTTATCAAAAATACAACCAATACCGGTGAGTGTGACCAAATTTTAAAGGATTTAGAGATTTATGGACTATTTTGAGATTATTTAAAAAATTTAATTTATTTTTTAAAAAATTTAAAAAAAAATTGATGATATATACCTATTTGAATAACGTTAAAAACATTAGACACCTATTTGAGCTAAAAATACTTTATACATTTATCCGAAGAAATCTAGTTGAGACATTAAGTTTATATTTACTTTCCTTGGCGGAAGCTTACAAGAATCCAACTGGTACAGTACAACATATCATCCATCTTCACTCTCTTCCACTCAATCAGATCTCCGAACACCCACCTCAGAATTCTCCTTTAAAACACCAACTGCTGCTGCTGCAATCAGTCACCAACTCCTTCAAAACTTGTATGCTGCCATGGCTTCCACCAAATTATATGCTCTTTTCCTACTCTTCACTCTTCTTCTCCACTCCACATTCACCGCCGCTTGCAACTCATGCAAACCCAAGCCACCTCCATGCCCTCCGTCGCCCAAGCCAGCTTACTGCCCCAAGGATACGTTGAAGCTCGGCGCCTGTGCCGACTTGCTCGGCCTTGTGAACGTCATCGTCGGAACCCCTGTGTCTAGCAAATGCTGCACTTTGCTTCAAGGTTTGGCTGATGCGGAGGCTGCACTTTGCCTTTGCACTGCCATTAAAGCTAATGTGCTTGGAATCAACCTCGATGTTCCTGTTACTCTTAGCTTGATCCTCAGTGCATGCAAGAAGGATGTTCCTGCAGGCTTCAAATGTGAATAATCTGTTGGTTTTGGATATGTTTGGTCGGATTTTCTGGTGTTGCCAAATGGGTGTTTTGTTGTTTTTAATTTGGGATTATATTTTGGTTAGGAATTCAGACATGAATGTGATGTGTTGGTTCAAAGTTAAATAACTAGGCATGTTGGTTCATTGACCTCGTGCCTAATGTAATGTTTCATTATTGTTGTCAATGTTAAGTTAATTTTGTTTCAATGTTTTCTTATGAATGATAAAAATATAATTCTCTCTTTTTCAAGAAAAATGTTTATTATTAAATTTTTTAGTTATTTTTTTAATTTTAATTTATAATTATTTAAAATTTATTTATTAATAAAAATATTTTAAAAAATTTTGATAAGAAGTTTCTAAATGGAGTATATATCTTATAAAAAATTCAGGAGAAGAGAGAAAAAATTACTAAAAAAATACAAGATAGTACTATCTTAGCATGATTTGTTCTCTATTATGCTTTTTTTTTTGTGTAAGGTTAAAATTTATAGTTCGAATATAGAGAATTAAATGTATGTGTATTTTTAGGGTATAAGGTTTAAGACATGAAAATTAAAGTTAAAATTTAAAATTTAATTTTGAAGTGTTTTTTAATGTGAAGCATAAAAAGAGACATAATTAGGAGATCACTATAGATTTTTGTTTCAATGTGTCTCTATTTTTTCTGGGTGTAAATCGTCTGTCCCTTTATTATACTTTCATTGGTGCTCTCACTTTAAAACAGTGGGTTTAGAGTTTATGGAATTAGGGTTAGAATATTTTTAGGGTTTACAATTTAGGGTTTATGATATGAAAATTAGAGTTAGGGTTTAAAAATTAATATTTTAAATTTTTTATTAGAGGACATAAAAAAAATGATTAAGGGCATAAGATTGTTTTTTTTTAAATTATTTCACTTAAATTATCTAAAGAAAACAACAATAAATTTTATAAGTTTTTAATTCCCAGTTTAACTAATTAATTTAATAATTATTAACTAACAAATTTGATCAGTCGATTCGAATTTAATTTAATCTAACCCCAAAACAACTCTAGTTATGTCAATTAGAGTTGTACTAAAAATAAGTTAACATCCAATAATGGTTGTAAGATTATCTCTTACCCATAATATTTCTCAATCTTCATTATCCACGTGATTTGTATTAAAATATTCACTCCACGTGTACTAGCAAACAATAAAGTTAATTTTTTGTTAATGTTATAAGCGAATAATATATTAAGGATGAAATTAAAAGTTTAGGGTGAATAATACATTTAGGTTATAAGTTAGATTTTTTATTTTTTATTTAATTTTTATTTTTATTTATCATGTTAAATAATTGAATACGGGTAATAAGCTAGATTCTTTATCAAATATTAATAAGATATGTTCAATTTATTTATGTTTGGTTTTTAGTGATTGTTGATATTTTTCTTAACCTTTCGGTAAGAATCATAAATATTGTAAATAAAGCTACTCAAACCTAATTTTTAAGATTATTGTCCTTTTATTCATTAAGACTCAGTGACGGAAGTGTGTATCCCAAATTTTTTTGGTATAATTACACTTAATGTCCCTTTTAGTTTAAATAGTAATAAAATAAGATTTTTAACCCTCCCAATTTTTAGATTTAGAAGCTTAATAGACATTTGCCCCTCCCATTACTTGATCCTAACTCCGTCCCTGTTAAGACTTGTTAGATTCTTCGTTTACATTTATCTAAAATTAGTATAAAACCTGTTTAATAATTTTATCATTCATTTATTATACAATTATTAATATTTTATGTAGATTATTTTGTTTCTAAAAATAAGACACACTACAAGGAAATAGATCATTAGTGGTGCGTTTTTTTTAGTTCTATAGCGGCGTTTTTTAACGCCACTAAAAACTATCCCGACGTTTAAAAAAACGCCGCAAGAAGTACCGCTGAAAACAACATCGCAATAGTTTGCGGCGTTTGGGGGTAAAATCCAAGAATAAACTATCATGAGCAGGGGCGGTTCAAAGATTTTGGGACTACTGTGCAATTTATTAAAATATAGTCCTTAAAAATAATTATCCATGACCTCCACTAGTTATAAAACTGTAGCCCTTAGAAGCAAATGTCCTTTCTAGGGGTCCTTGTACGATCGTTTCTATTGCGTCTGTTCAAAACCTTACTAGTTCTACTGAAACAATAGTAATACTAATAATCAATAACATTCTATAATCAATTGTCATATTTAAGAAATAAGTATAACGTTTTAACAATTATAACTCATCTTTCTTAATAGCGTTTTCAAAAGTTTTCAATGAATTTCGTGATTAACATCATCTAATGAACGTAGTTTATCAAAATTTGGGGCCCTTTTTTTTGGAGACCCTATGCGATCGCTCTTATTGCGCCTGTCTAGAATCCACTGATCATGAGGAATTATTTTTATATAATGTTATTATTGGATCCTGTCTATATATATATATAAAAAATCTAAAATAACACCAAGGAAATGAATTCTGAAGGTAAAATAATGATCAATACCATCCCTTTGATTATTTCCTACAAAGATTGAAATGAAATATATAAAAAGTTTAACTAAAAATATCATTAAACTCAAACACATGTTAAACCCCTATCAACTTTTGCTTTTTGCATTGGTTTTGAGATATAATCAATGGACTCCTTTATTAAGTAGGATTAAAATTATCATTAAAAATTAAGATTTTTTTTATATAAAAAATCTAGGATTAACAAGGCATAGCCCGTGACCAAAAAACAAGAGAATCATATCTATATTTTCTACAGAATTCAGGTAACAAGGCAGCCTTTTCATTTCTTCTCTAGTATTAATATAATGTTATACTAGGCGTCCTAGGCGAAGGAGCAATGAATTCTAACAGATGGGGATTTCTAGAATGAAGATATACTGACTTCACAAGTTAAAAACATTATCCAGTTCAGTTCAGTATTTAGACAAGCATTACAGTTCCTCTAACCTGCCTTACAAATTGCAAAATATGTGATGGTTCCGACCAATGCCTGAATGTGTCTCCTTATGACGCAGAACCATTCTGGCATTCAAAGGGGGAAAAGGGGGGGGAGGGGGGGTTACACAACATTAATCACACACACAAAGTATCGACTGGCATTCCAATATCAAAACTATGATGAACCCATAATCCAGTGACAACTGTTTTGCCATAATTTCGAGCAGCAACTAAACAAATTAAGACCAAGACCCTGGACGAATGTACTTTAAAGAAAAAGAAATTTAAATGAAAATCGACCTGTAATGTCAAAGCTTTCATCGGAATCTTACGTAACACCGATGAAGGCTTTGTCAACGTCAAACAAGAGGTTGGTCGGGTGGGTTTTGTTCAGCTATACCCACTGAGTAAACTCGAACCCTCGATGCATTGGAACGGCTATGGATACAATCAAAATCGAAAGAAGTCAGAAATAGGTATTAAGAGATTTTGGTGAGGTTTTTAGGTTAACCCTGAATGCGATAGGAAAAGGAAATTGATGAGTGACCTATATGGTTTTAATTGGAAGATTGAGGGGAATATGATGGCGCCGGCGGTGTATACCACGACGATTAGAGACAACGAGAATCGGGATAGTGACGGAAGTTGTAAGTTTAAGATGGTGCCAAAGAATGAGGTTCTCGATCTAAAGAAATGGATAAATGAAAAAGGGGTAAATGGGATGGCTGATACTTTTTATTATTATTACTTTATCATTATTTCGATATCTATGCATAACTTAAGAGTTTAACGGGGGAGTCATATCATTAAGAGCTATTTTTCGAAAACGCCACTAAAGGTATAAATTTTGCGGCGATTATTAAAAATTGCCGTTAAAGACATACTTTTTAGTGACGTTTTCCCAAAAACGCCACAAAATCTTATATATAGTGACGTTTTCCCAAAAATGCCACCAAATCTTATATATAGTGACGTTTTTCAAAAAACGTCATTAAAGTACAAAATTTGCGCGTTTACTCAATGCCACTAGAAATACCGTTAAAAAACAGTTTTGTTGTAGTGACATTATATTTATTTACAATATGTTGCGTGTTTATTATTTAATTATATATTTGTGAATATGTTTATTTATTATTTATGAACATTAAATGAGTAAATATGAACTTATATAAATTTAGGTAGATGAATATAAGTCTATTCGAAATCTCAAGTTTTTAATCGTTTCTCTTTTTATTTCCCTTATTAAAAATTCTTAAAAAAATTAAATTTTAAACTTTAACCTTAAATTTCTACATTATAAACCCTAAAAGTATACCATACCCTTAATTCTCTAAACCTTAACACAATCACTAACCTTGAACTCTAAACCCTAAACCCTAAAATATATCATACCCCTAATTCCCTAACAACCACTAACCTTAAACCAAAAACCCTAAAACACACACCATACCACTAGTTCCTTAAACACTAACACAACCACTAACCTTAAATCCTAAACCCTAAATCTACTAATTTAAAATAAAAACACTAAGAGCTATAATAAAATAGCAGACGATTTACACCCATATACTCCTACATAGTTTTAAGTAAACAAACACTGCTATAATCTTGAAATTAAAACAAATAGACGTCAAACACAAACAAAATTAAAAAAAATCACAAACGGATATAAACATAAATTTAATTATTTATTTATTCAAACACGATGAATATGATATAGAATACTAGCTACGGCATAGGATCACGTCGATCCTAAAGTCTTACAATTATCATGGAGAACATGCAACACCGCATCTGTAGTTTCAAGTTCTCAGAAGAAACTTAGAAATTGAAGAACGATAATAGTGAAAGAGAGGCAGCATTCTCGTTATCATTTTATTGATGTAAAAACCGTAATATTCTCAAGAAGAGAACCGGTTATTTATACAAAGGATGAAAGAGAAGTTGAGTAACAGTTCTAACAACATCCTAACTGATTACTCTTAACTAACTCTTTCAGCACTTACAGAAAGATGCAGCACAGAGAATAAACCTGCATTCATTCTATCTAAAACAAACATAAGAAACAAGATATATTCTATCAAACTAAACATTTCTTTACCTATATACTGTAACATGTAGGGGAAAGAAATCTATTTATTCTTTGTTTATTGGAGAAGCCAAGCATCGACTTAGCAATGCTGATAAATACAGAACAGTTCAAGGCTTGTTTTCATCATCTTAACCAGCTAAAGAAGAAGTAAACCAGTTTTTTCATTACAAAATTCGATCGAGATGAATATTTTATTTTTTTTAAAAAAAATAAAAGAGCCTCGTTAAAAACCCCTTTACAATCAACATCAAAAGATAATGCCAGACTCCTAAGAAGGAAAAGAGTACCTATTACTATCTATTAATTGTATCATCAAATGCAATATGTTCAATACAACATGAAAAATCAGATGTAAAAGAAATACATGAACGTTCTATAAACGCTCAATGGACCAACTCATGAGCTGCCCTATTTATTATACGAGGAATATAACTCACAGAAAGATAATGATGTCGACATACAAGATCCTTTGCCTCTGACAACCTCGAAGTAAACTTCGATCTTCCATCCACATTCCTTCAAAGGAAATGGTTAAGCCATCTTCAGAAACCATTTTCGTTATCATTGTTGGATCAGGTCTTCCCACCATGTTACATACCACTCATGTTATTTTACACCAAACTGAGTGGTTCCCAATTCAACAATGTCGAAACCTTGACCGGGTTAAAGAAATCGTTTTTCGAAGCTTTGAATCAGTATTATCCTTTGTCTGGTCGGACAATCGACAACCGCTGTTCTAATACCCGAATTTCGTCCAAGTATTCGAGAATAAATAAGACTACAAATAAATAGTAAAAATAAATAATAATAAAAAAAAACTAAACTAAACTAAAATATAATAATTCAAAAAATGAATTGAAGGTGTGGGTTACAACCGGTTATGATCATGGGACATTTAAGCAACAATTTTTCTCGGTTTACGAGGAGGAAACCAATTTTCAGTTTCTGAATTCTCCAATATGGTCTACAAGTTTTGAGAGAAGGAAAGGGGATTCACGAGAATGGTAGTTCCAAGCAAGGGAGATCCTTGAATTTTCTTCTCTTCGATATCAAGGGATCCAACCATGATATACCATTTGAACATGATAGAGAATGGCGGTGATGGAGAGAGGTAGTGGTGCACTCGGCAGGCATCAACTTAGAATCCATTTCTCTGGCAGAACAAGAATAACTTGCTCACAAGTTGCCGTATGGAATTTCTTGAGCAATCCAGGTTTGATTCTTACCATTGAATTGCTGCAAGTTGTAACATTTAGGGAATGTTATGCACAGATTGTCACTTTCATTTTGTTCAAAACTTGTAGTATCTCTGCATATATATGAACCTTAAGCTTTTAATGCTTTTAATTTAGTCACCTTGTGTGTTGTAATTTGAGCTCTTATGTCTCTAGTAAAATTCAACTTAGCCCTTTATCTTAATGTTTTATTCGATTGTTTAATTTATTTGCTTGCATAATTTTTTAAAAGCATATAGTATATTTTGTTTAGGATGACACTTAATTTACACTTAGATAATTAAATTAGAACTTTTTTTAGAGTTAGTCACTTTAATTAAACGATTAATTTTAAGTAAGGAGATAATTATAGTAACGAGGATATTTTAATCATATACTTGGTCAGTGTTTTGACGTAACATTATGTTGACCAAGAGTGTACTTTGGTATCGCATTCGACATGTCATCGAAACCTAGAAAATGGTAAATAATTTAAGGTTAGAATTAAATAAAATTAATTAGGTAAATGATTAAAAACACCAATAGTATTATTAATTTTATTAAGTGTCTAGATGGTAGTGTCCGATCGTTCGGATGTTATCATAATACACTTGGTAAATTAATAATTTAATAGAGTTTTAAATATTTAAATAATGGAGCCTTATAGGGTAAAACTTAAAATTGACAAGATAATAACCGGTCATGCATTCAAACCTTATAGGGTAAAATTTAAAATTGACAAGATAATAACTGGTAATGTATTCAAACCTTTTGGGGTAAATAGCCCTTGACATATTCAACATAAGCCCTTAATTTTGAGGAAATGGGAACCTAATCTTAGAAAATTGAATTTTGATCTTTCGAGGATGCCGATTTGGGTCTAACTTTATAATGTTCCTCTTGAATTATATTCTCGAAAAGGGATCAATTATATTGCTAGTGTTCTGGGTATTCCTTTATACATGGATTCTATAAAAAAATCTAAAGAGAGGTTAGAGTTTGCTAAGGTTTGTATTGAAGTGGAGGTTGGTGCTAAAATTCCTCGTGAGGTTTCGGTGCAAATGCCGGATCATACTGTAGTGAAGGTTTCTGTGCATGTGCCATGGATGCCTTCTAGTTGCGATCATTGTAAGACTTTTAGGCACATCACCAAGTATTGCCCAATTTCGCAGAAGCTGAAAGTTGTATGGCGGGCAAAAGATGAGTCGATTGCTGATCGAGATGTTGCTGAGCAAAATATTGGTTCTGATCGGCAGACTTCTGTACTAGAGAATTCTTCTGGTCTTGGAGGACTTGATGCGGCAATTACAAGTCCTTTGCCTTTGGTGTTAGGGGCTTCTTCTGGTAATGGGACAGTTATACGGGTTGATAGTCCTTTGCCTTCTGTACTAAGAGCTTCTTCTGGTTCTGGAGCTGATGAGAGGTTGGTGGATGAGCAAGAGTTTCCAAGCTTGAAGGTTTTTGCTTTGTCTAAAGAAAGTGTGTTGGATAAATTGGGAGTTATTGGTCCTCGTAAGGATACTTCTTCTGAAGTTGAGGGGATGAGAAAGCCTAGAGCTGCTGCTTTAAGGGTTACTAACCTCTTGCAAGATTTGAAAGTTAAGAAAAAGAGTGTCATAGAGAAGGTGGTGAGTGGGGGTGGTCATCCTTCTACATCATGACAATTATTTTTTGGAATGTTCGAGGGTTTAACAATCCTCAAAAACAAAGGAAAGTCACGTAGTGTGTGATTAAGTTGAACGCTAATATTGTTTGTCTTTTGGAGACTAGGGTGCGTGAAAATAAGGTTAATGCTATACTTTCTAGCTTTGTTGATACTTTGAAATTTTAGTGTTAATTACTCTGTATGTGAAAACGGTCGAATCTGGGTGCTATGGAAGAAGGAATTAGGGTTTGGAGAATCTCTTATTACTGATCAAAGTATAACTATTAAGGGAGCTTTGCGAGGTAGAAAGGTTTTCATTACTGCGGTGTATGGAAGTAATGATGCTATAAGGCGTCGAGTGCTTTGGGATCAACTCAGGCAATTCAGTGATTCTTTATCAACCCTTTGTCTAGTTGGGGGTGATTTTAATGTTACATTTGATGTAGTTGAAAGTTCAACAATGAAAAGGTTAGGTCCTATTGTTTCAGCAGATATGTTGGAGTTTCAGGATTGTTTGAGTGAGTGTGGATTGTTGGATCATCCATTCACAGGGCCTATTTTTACATGGACAAATAAGCAGGGGGAAGGTTATTTGGATCAAAAGTTAGATTGAATATTAGTTAATTTTGTATGGAATGTGGTATTTCCTAATTCCATCGTTGAGTTCTTAGCTCTTGGAATTTCGGATCATTGTCTTGCAATAGCTTGGGAGTCTAAGGAAGCTTTTGTGAATAGGCCTAAGCCTTTTCGATTTTTTAATTTTTGGGTGCATCGTCCTCATTTTAATAGCATTTTGGAGCACTCTTGGAAGGAGGAGGCCTCAGGTAATCCAATGGAGATTCTTTTCTTTAAACTGAAACGACTCTAAGGTCCTTTACGTGAGTTGAATGAGAAGTGTTATGCCCATCTTTCTGAGCGTGTACGAGTTAAGAGAAAGGAGTTAGAGGAGCACCAATTGTTAAATATTGTTGATCTTGTTGCTAGTTGGGAGCATGAAAAGGAGTTACAATTGGAATTAGCAAACTTGGAGAAGACTGAGTTGTCTTTTTTCCAGCAAAAGGCTAGGGTTAGTTGGCTTCAAGATGGTGATCAGGGAGCCAAATTCTTTCATGCAACTGTCGCATCAAGGAAAAAGAAAAACACGATAAGGGTTTTATATGATGATAGTGGAAATCAGTTGGAAAACTTTGACAGCTTGTTTGAGGAGTTGATAAGTTTCTATAAGAAGCAGATTGGGTCTAAAGATAGCAATGTTTTTTGATGTAGTTTGCAGTTACTTCAAGAGCTTTTGGATTTTGCACCTTTTAAGGTGGAGAGTCTAACTAGAGAAGTCACTTTAGAGGAGGTTAAAGGTGCAGTGTTTGGACAAGGAAGGGACAAGGCTCCTGGTCCAGATGGGTATACTGCTGGGTTTTTTCAAGTGTTTGACCAATTGTGAGGGATGATTATTGTGCTGCTGTTAAGTATTTTTTTCCTCTCTTCTGAGATGTTACCAGCTTTTAACACTACCACGATTGCTTTGGTTTCAAAGACTTTGAATGCTTCTCTTGTTGCTCGATTGTGTATAAGTCTATTACAAAGATATTGGTGTCTACGCTTTCGAAGTTGTAAGTTGCTCAAGAACTTGTAAGGGGGTGTAACAGGAGGGGGTTTTCACCTCGATGTGCACTAAAAGTGGATCTTCAGAAGGCTTTTGATTCAGTTCATTGGAAGTTTCTTTTGCAGGTTTTAGAAGCTTTGGGTTTGCCTTTGCAGTTCAGGGAATGGATCAAAGCATGTTTTACTGGATCGAGATTCTTTATCTCGCTTAATGGAAGCTTAGTTGGATATTTTAAAGGGATGAGGGGTGTTCGACAAGGGGACCCTCTTTCCCCTTACCTGTTTGTTTTGGCAATGAATGTGCTATCTAGAATGCTTGATGTTGCGGCGACTAAGAGTATTTTTCAGTATCATCCTAAATGTAAGAAACTTGGCTTAACTCATTTATGCTTCGCGGATGATCTTTTGATATTTTGCAAAGGAAAATTAGATTCGGTTTTGGGAGTGAAGTGTGTTCTGGAAAAATTTTATGAGATCTCGGGTTTGAGATTGAATGCTTCCAAGACTGAGATTTTCTTCTCAGGGTCTCGATCCATAAGGTTGAAGAAATACAGACGGCTACTGAGTTCAGGTTTGGTGTGTTGCATGTGAGATATTTAGGGCTTTCTCTGGTTATAAGAAAGCTCAGTCGAAAGGATTGTGTTATGCTTATTGACAAGATCAAAGCACGAATGAATAGATGGGTAGAGAGGCACTTGAGTTATGCTGGGAAAATGCAGCTCATAAGGTCAGTGTTATACAACATTGCTAACTTCTGGTGTGTGCAGATGGTTCTTCCAAAGGGTGTCTTAAAAGAGATTAAGTCGTTATGTTGCCGATATTTTTGAAAAGGGGAGAATAAGTCTGCTGTGGGAGTCCGCGTAAGTTGGAAGCACATTTTTCTTCCTAAGAGTGAGGGGGCTTAGGGCTGAAGAACTTACATGAGTGGAATATGGCTTGCATGGTAGGTTTGATACAACAAATTGCTTCTGGGAAGGATACACTTTGGATTGCTTGGATTAAATTGTATGTAATCAAGCAAGAGGATTTCTGGACTATGAAGAGTAAACAACACTTCAGTTGGTTGTTCAAGAAGCTTCTCAAGTTGAGAAGTGTGGCAGTGTCGATTTTAGTTGTAGGCAGAAATCTTCCCACGAGGGAAATCTAGAGGGAAATCCGTGAATCCAGAGAAATAGTAGTATGGCATAAAGTGGTATGGTTTGGCATGCATATCCCTAAGCATACGATGATTATGTGGATGACAGTTTTGGGCAGGCTTCCTACGAGGGTACGAGCCATATGAGGGTACGGTTGGCTCGAATGGGGATAGTTGATGAGGAAGGTTGTATTTTATGTAATGGTTCAGTTGAATCCAAAGACCATTTATTCTTTGATTGTCCATTCTCCAAGCAGTTTTGGAGATTGAGTCTATGTTGCTGTGGCATACGTGGGAGATCTTGAACTAGCCTGAGGAGCTCTCCTGGGTGGTGTCCAGGTTCAAAGGGAGATCAATTGCAGCTTTCATCGGTCGACTTGCATGGCAGGCTTCTCTATATTTGATATGGGAAAAACGTAACCGTAGGGTTTTTCGAGGAGTACATAGGTCTTGCATTGAGTTGTTTGATTGTCTAAAGGATATTATACGCATTTATTTACAACATAAAAAAATTAGGATACGAAATGTACCGGGCGATTTATTAATTGCTTGGGGGATTGGTTTGTAAATGAGTAGCAGTTTTACTGCTTTTTTGGATTAATGAATTACAAAACTTATCAAAAAAAAAATTTTACACAATTTTAGTGGTTGAGTTTTTTTAATAAAATTTTCTATATACAAGACCTCAAATTTTGTACATGATACCCAATTACTTATCATATGTATCTTTTATTATTATTCCTTTGACTTTTAAAGTTTTATTTTAATTAATTTAGACTTACACGTATCGTACATCTAATTTTAATGGACAAAATTTTCATCAAAAATTTTCTACTCAAATTCGAGAGTGAAATCAAACTACTTATCACATTCTTGGTCGGTGTTTAGTTAAAATTTTATTTCATTTGTTCGATTTTTTCTTTAGAATTGTGTGATTATTTTTGTAATTTAACCCTTTTGTTGGCGTGAAAATTAATGGAGCTGCAGAACAAGACTGCTAGGTGACGACCAGTGTCTTCGTTTTACTCCATCTGTCCGTCCCAAAGGGGAAAAAACAAATAGAAAAAGATCCTTCAACTGGGAGAGAAGACCAGATTCAGTGATTCACAACGCACAACAAAAAAAGGTTCAGCTCACAACCTACCCTACACGCTCAGTTTAGCCTTTACAATCTTAAAACGAGCCGTATGCGGAGAAATGGGTCTACGATCATTGAAATGTTGAATTAAACCTTAAAGCTCTTCGCCTTGGATTTGAATGTTCAATTTCGATTCAAATCGAGAAAGATCGGTACCGTTTTCGTTGAGAATAAAATAAAAAAGGGGAAATTGACGATGCGGAGACGGAGTCCGCCTAAGCACAGACATGACGGGACCTCGCCACTGCCTCTTGGGATGGATTGGAGTCCTCCCCCTCGGAAATGGGTTAGCTTTCGCTCCGATTGTATATCTATTTCATTCTCTCTTTTATTGTTTGAAGCTAGTTTGGAATCTTAATTAGCTATCAATTTTTGTTGATTGTAGAGTTTAGTTCTTGAATTTAGTGTTTTGATCGAGAAAAAAAATAAAATGAAGAGGATCAGTTTTGCAATGATGAGATTGTAGTTGATTGCTAGCTTGTTTTAGTAACTTAGATAGTTACCTTAATATTAAATGGAAAAAGACTGCATTTATTGGTTTTTAAGTTTATGTATTTTTTAGCCAGCTTTTTGATACATTAATCTAGTATAATTTAGAATTTTAGGTTATTTTGCTTCCAAAATTTCATTGTCAATATGAAAGCTCATGAGATGATTTTTAAGCATTTAAAATATTCCAATTGATGTTTAGGTGTTTTCAGCTGAATTTAACTAGGATTTTCAGTTTAAGCATGATGATCCGAGAACTCATTCAAGAATTTAATGAAGTGTAGAATTTTAGGTTATTTTGCTTCCAAAATTTCATTATCAATATGAGACCCTGTGATATGGTTCTTAAGAATTTACGGTGTTTGTATCAATTTTTAAGCATTTTCAGCTGAATTTTACTAGTATTTTCAGTTAAACGTGAAGAGATCTCAGTCAAGAATCTAGACATCATATTCAAATAAAGATTAATTTTGAAGCATTTTTTATGCCAGTATATGGTTCTGTTTATCATGAAAAGAAAAGGATTTTCCTTCTTTTATGTTCTGATTCTGAACTTTTGGCTGTGTAGAGAATTTTGATTGAATCTTGGTTTTAGCACGTACTGATTATTATACATATACGTGCAGAACGGAAAGGAAACTATTTGGCCACATGATCCTCGGACAGGATGGAGTTACTCTGTTACAATACCTTCTTGGGTTGTTCTTCCTAAATCAAGAGATTCAGATCCTGTAGTGGTAATCACCTCTATCTATTCCAATGATAGATGTTCCTAATTCTGTTTTTTAGTATCTGAGTTAGTGATGTGTTGAATTCTCTTTCATAAAACAAACTTCTTCCACACCCCTTATTCTTAATATTCTAACACTTATCTAATGGGTTCTTATATTACAATTCAGAGTTTCAACATCTAAAAGGGATTAAAGTCTCTTATTGGAAATTTACACTATGGAGTTGATTTCAATTTTTTGAACAGACACATTGGCATTCTGGCATAATCATCAACCATATAGATATAGTAGCATTTTAGTCATAATAATATATTTATCAAAGTTCTTTGTTAACATTCTTAGGGGTTCAGTTTTACAGGGTACAGGTTGGGTTACAATCACCAGATGGTGTTACGACTACACGTGGAGTATTGAGAAGATTTAATGATTTTTTGAAGCTGTTTACTGAAGTAAGTCCTTGAATTTGCTTTTGTTGCACCAAGAACTCCATATTACTAAATATGTAATGTTAGTTAACTGAAGCTGATTAGTGTGACATAATTGTTTGAGCATAACTATGAACACGAATGATATGCATTCTGATTAAAATATTATCATTCAATATTGACTTCTGTCTACAGCTAAAAGCAGCATTTCCTAAGAAAATCGTTCCTCCTGCTCCTCCGAAGGGGTTGTTGCGTATGAAAAGCAGGGTTTTACTGAAAGAGGTAGTTAAAAAGTTTTTCAATTTTCCCCTTTTATGATTTTAATAGTACTACTTTAGCTTTCTCTTTATTATCTCGAAAATGTGCCATAAATCAATTTTAATTCTCTTTGTTTCTTCTCTGATTATTAGTGCTAGCCTTTTGGTTTCCCTTAAAGTTGCCTATAAAACTCATCCTTAATAGCCAACTTAGAACTTCTTATAAATTATTGTGGCACAAAACTTAGTTTTTATGGACATTTTTGCGGCATGACTTCATCCTAGAACCAGTTTGCTTAAATTGTGACATTTCTTTGTTATAGGCTATATTGATTGAAGCATGCCAAAGTTCTGTGTAACTTGACAACTGGATAATTTGAAACTCAAACCAATAAAGGTGTTTTCTTTCTTTTGTCTGATATAATTTGAAGAATCATGTTATTGGAAATCAGCGCTATTGAAGTTTTCAATCTATATGTTATCTGTTCTTTAACAAAAAAAATGGATTTCTAAAATTAAACCTCTTTCTTATGTATTATAGATAACTGAAGCAGCTGATTTGTGAAGTTGCAACAGTAGCAATGAATTGTTTATGTGATGCGAATTAGTCTATGAAAAGACTGAAAAAATGGAACCTTATGATTAATTGTCTGTCATGTTTATTATCTGGGTGACTAATGTCCTCAAAAGTCTTGGTTTTGTTGCAGAGAAGGTGTTCATTGGAGGAGTGGATGACAAAGCTGTTATCAGACATTGATTTGTCGAGAAGTGTCACAGTTGCTTCCTTTCTTGAACTAGAAGCTGCTGCGAGATCTGGTATGTGCAACTCTACTTCAGTAAGATGTAATCTTCTGTAATTTTCCAGTAAAAAGTTGTTATATGCCAGAATCTAAGTAATAG
Source organism: Abelmoschus esculentus (assembly GCA_035048815.1). Lineage (NCBI taxonomy): Eukaryota > Viridiplantae > Streptophyta > Magnoliopsida > Malvales > Malvaceae > Abelmoschus > Abelmoschus esculentus. The sequence continues at coordinate 780,343 of JAUCBN010000002.1, forward strand.
TGGATGTCTATTAGAAGATGTGTATAGTATACATGATCGAGATTATTTTTATCATTAACTTGGATTTTTTGCATGTGATATATTCTTTTCAGCATTCCAAGAGGAAAATGAATGCTCCCCAGAACCGAATGCTGATGGACGTGGTGCAGTTTTATCAAATGACGATCCTCCCAGATCAAACACATCTCATGTTGCTGGTTGTTCATCAATAACATCAGATTATGGCAGTGATACTGCTTATGAGACATCTGATCTTGGGTCACCTAGGTTAGGGAGAGATAACAGCTCTGACACTGGTTTCGGAGATCTGACTTTGGATGAAAATTTGTCAGGTTCAATAGAAAATTTTGTGAAGTATGGTATGTCTAACATTGATGAGGGACTAGTTATGGGACAAACAATTCTGGAACAGTTAGAAGATTTTCCTAGGCATAAAACACACAACAGAAACATCGATTATACTATGGAGAAAGAAACTTATAATGGAAACGGCTCTAGAGCTTCATTTCTTGGAAGCAATGGACTAGAACACTTTTCCGATCCAGAGACAACGAAAATGGCTGATCATGCTCAAAAGCTATCAATTGAGAGTGTTGAGAGTGATATAACTTTTTTGCGAGGTAATGATATGGACAACTCTAAAATTCCAAATTCATCTCTTGGCCTTCCCGTGACTTCCGAAGTTTCAAGCACCATGGGAACTCTTGGAAAATTGGATTTGCAGTTTTCTGATGCTACACAAATATTTCTTCCATTGGATCAGCGTCAGAAGATGAACAGGGTTCTTTTGACAATGCAGCAGAGACTAGTCACTGCAAAAACTGACATGGAGGATCTTATAGCCAGACTAAATCAAGAAATAGCAGTGAAAGGTTATCTTACAACAAAGGTATGTAGAAGCAGTTCAAAATGTTTTTTGTGAAAATTTGGAAGTTCTCATAATATAATTACTTTAGTATCAATGCATTTGAGGTAATTTCAGTATTTGGGACTATTTGCAGAGACATTTAATGGTTTTGAGGCTGACTTTTGATATTTCACCATATTGGTTTCCATTTTCTTTCAATCTACATATAGATGAAAAATGTGCAAAACAGGAATTTTTTTATGGTTAGCCCTTTTTATGTATTTATCAGTTCTGCATTTTCTATTTCTCTTTTTGAGCAAGTATTTGCAAAACTGTTTCCATTCCAACTAATTTTGACGAGAATCCTTTGTAACATTTCATTCTGTTTTCAAATGGTTATTATCTTGGCTTGCTTCGTATTGCAATAGAGGTTGAATGAGCTTTATTCTTATTGGAGTATTAGAGATCTTGAGGTGGAAGTAACATATTGGATATTTTCAGGTTAAGGATTTGGAAGTGGAACTTGAAACTACCAAACAGAAAAGTAGAGAAAACCTGCAGCAAGCTATCCTGATTGAAAGAGAACGGTTTAATCAAATGCAGTGGGAAATGGAAGAACTTCGGCATAAGTCATTGGAAATGGAGTTGAAGTTGAATCCTAAACAGGTATGGATGCTTTGTGTAGATATTTGTCAATTAAGGTAAATGATGAACTTGGCCTGATAAAACCATGCATGGAGTGCAATTGCTTAAAATATGTGATTTTATGTCTCTAAATGTTACATCTCGTTCTTCCATTAAAAGTCTATCTCCAATCCTCTGCTTCTCCCTTGTCCAACAGGATAAAGCCAAATCAATCTTCGGGTAGGAATGTTATAGAACTTGATTCTTGAAGTTTTGAAAAGTTACTTGGAAATGTATTTGGAAATCACTGCTTCCTCTTGGGAAAGCATTGCAAATCTTTTATGAATGCAATGCATACAAATTTGAGACAGTTTCTGCCCCTGAAATGTAAAATAACTTGCAAATGTTTTCGATTCACTGATAAAAATAAAATGTGAGACAGGATGATATGCAAGTAATGGAGACATCCAACCATTCTGCTGCTAAGGAGAAAGATGCCATGTTGCAAGAGTTAAATGCTACTAAGGAGCAGCTGATCATTATCTCAAAGCAATATGAAGAGCTAGAGACTAAATCGAAAGCAGATATTAAACTTCTTGTTAAAGAGGTGAAGTCTCTTAGGAAATCCGAAAAACAACTGAAGCGGGAGGTTGGTCAGTCAGTATCAAAAATATCTGAGGTTGAGGTAATTTTATGTACTAAAGCATTTTTTTCTCTATACATCCATCAATCCCCCCTCCCCCGGACTCTGAACACAGAGAGACATCAGGCGTGGTCAAAGTAATTTGTTGCTAACAGATTCAGCCCTTGGTATTTGCAGGTACAACTAGAGCACGAAAGACAAACCAGCAAGCATGCAAGGACTGCCAGAGAAAAGCTGTTAAATGAATGCCGGCTTCTTCACAATAGCCTTCTTGAGTGCAATGTCAATTTGTCCACAGATGATGAAAATCTAATCAAAGATTCTTCCTTAGTCGAGGAAGCGTTGGATTTGTTGACTACATCTGATGATAAAATCACTCTCCTACTTGCAGAGGTAGGTTGCTTTTTGGCTATATTTGACATTGTGAAAACATTCATCCCTTAAGTTGATCCTTAAATATTCAATATTCATTTATATCGGAAATATTTAGATAGAAATCGAAAGCCTTGTCACACCGTAAGTGTAAAACATAAATGGATTCCAAATTTCTCTCTTCATTCTCTCTTCCCCACCCCTTCTGGTTTCTGATAACATTTTAATATAATTTTCCATTCTTTCATCTTCCTTGATCTTTTGCCTTAACTTATTTTTTCCCTGCACAATATGATTTAGGTGCAACGACTAGCAAAGGAAGATACCACTGCGATCGAGGATGTCAAATATGTACACGACAGCCACTACGATAGTAAAACAGATGACGAGTTAAGGAAGATCATAGCAGACATCTTCGCCGACAATGCTAAACTAAGAAAACAGGTGAATTCTCAACTACGACATAGACTCAAATGTGATATCATGTCAAAGAATAATGACAATGAATTAAACAAATCTTAGGAGGAGATGAACTGGAGGTTGTTTGAATAGAATGTGAAAACCAAGTAACCAACCCCTAAAAATCTCCATTACAGTTCCCTGTACGCAATCCGTGCTGCTTTTAATGCATGATCTTAACAGTTATAGTAGTGAATTTTGGTGATATAGTGATGCTGAAAGTCCCTCTTATAGAACTGCTGTATTCTATTTTTTACGTAGTTGAATAAATAGACAGATGAAAGCAACAGCCACAGCAACAGGGTTAGATAATTTGGTTTATAAACCCTTTATTTGTGTCAACTAAGCATATGATGTACTTGCAAGTGACACTCTGTTAATATATACGGTGTTTGAAGTTTTTATTTGTGAAAATAGAATGTTTGAGTTTATTTTCGAATTTAGGTCAAAAAGTTACAAATGATTTTAGAAAAAGACGTCATCTACAGGTGATGTTCTTTATTTTTTAATATTTTCTTTAAATTTGAAGTGACAATGTCATGTAACGTTCTATTATGTGTACTTTTGGCCTATAATTCAAAATATAGATAAATATTGAATTATTTTTCAAATTTTTCCGTTTTAGTTCCGATTGATATTTCATTTCGAACAACCTCTGCCCTTAAAATCTCATTCTTTGTACAAAATGCAATAATGGGTTTTCCAAAATCATTTTAAAATGAATGACAATATAGTGTAAAAATATATTCTCTTTGTTTCAAAAATTTGATTTTTTAAAGTTAAAATTTTCTAATTTTGACCATAATTATTTTAAATATCGTAATTTATAAATTTTATAAAATATATATTTTTAAACTATTTGATTAGAGGTTTTTAAAATATATTTTTTATATTTTTATCAATAAAAAATTTAAAGTTATAATAAATCAAAATTAAAAAATTTTGATAAAAAAAACAATACAAGTCAAATAAAAGAACGGAGGAAATAATTAAAATCCATATATAAAATGGGTAAGCCTGAATAAACTAATTCGTTGCAAGCAGAGCCATCTAGTTGTGGTTGGACAAGAATATAAAGATCATGTTGCGTGACTACAGTAGGATTTGAACAACTTTTAGAGTCTTATAAATTAATTGAGTTATATTTTGATATATAATTTGTATAAATTTATTTAATATATTTTTTAATTTAAAATTAGTTTAAATCTTATAATAAAAAATTTTAAATTTTAAACTCTAACCTAAGTTCCTAAATTAATCCCTAATATTAAAATTAAACAAGTTTTATACAAATAGTGTACTATTTTTTTTCAAGTTAATTTCACTATTCAAGTTATTTGGTAAACAGGTCTGCAATAATAAATTGTATGTATTTTCTATAACTAAATAAATTTTTTCTATCAGCATTTTGTGTTAGAGTATTAGATATAAAATGTTTTTGTTTTTGATAATTTATTTAAATTATATTTGTTTAAATTAACTAAAAAAATTATTGTAATTTTTACTATAAATAATATTTACTTTTTTTCTTCTTCTTTTTCTTTCCTCCACTCCTTTTCCTTCCATATCTTTGTGGGTTCTGTTAGAGTGTCCACCACTTCTCCTCCCCAACTCATCAATGGCACAATGTGATTCACACACAATGAAATACAAAGCATCTTTTCATACAACAAAGTGTGAGGGACAACAATATGAAAAGGCATTACCTTAGTGGTCTATGGACAAGAATTGGACACATACATTGTTATTATGGGAGCGACTCTTTTAATCATATATCAAATATGAATCGAGGAGTAAAATAAATAAAATTATATAATTTTAAAATTAACAGATATTTAAAAAAGACAAATAATAATATTATTATTATTATTGCACAAGTCGATATTCATATTATGTGTTAAAAGACTGATAGTAAAGAATGGATAGTCATTAAGGTTGATCTGAGAAGGTTTATGATCGTCTTAAGTGAAATTTTATCGATGATACGTTAAGAGATGTCATTATTCTATTCTCCTTGCGGTTCTGGATTATGCAATGCGTTTTAGCGGTCTCTACTTAAGTTTTGTGAAATGGATTTGTTATTGATCCATTCTTTTTGGAGAGGTATTTATCGATGTGATTCGTTCTCTTCATATAATTTTATTCTCTGTATGGACTATCTAGCTCAGTTGATTCAAGTTGTGGTTAATAATGGTCAATGGCATCCATTCTACACCACGCGTAATAGCCCGAATATTTTTTATTTATTTTTGCAAATGACATTGTTTTATTTGCTGAGGCTTCTCAAAAATATTTTAGGGCATAATGTTAATCGTGAAAAGAAAACTTTATTTTTCTCAAAAATAATATTTAAATTGACCTTTAGTCCAGTATAAACGTAAATTTTAAATTTATTGAGATTTTTTATCTTGATAAATACTATTTGGTTTAAATGGTTCCCCTAATTTATTTGGGGTATCACCTAGAAGTAGCGCTCATCTTGTTTTATATGTAATTGAATTGTCTTGATTAATGTGATAATCTATAAAAAGCTTATGAATAAGCTAGAATGATATAAAATTAATTAACTATAACAAATAGAGATGTATCTTGGGGCATTTGTAATAGGTTGGTTTGATGTTTCTTATCTTTTGGTGAGATGTATAGATATTCGATGAATATAGGTTATTTTGTGTGCTATAATAAATGAATTTGTATTTCTTAGAGTCAGTGCAAGAACATTTATTAAGGGGATGTGTACTTTGGGTTGTATGATTGAATACTTTCGACATATCCAAGGTCTCTGTAATTTGAATGCAGTTAGAACCTATCTATGGTTATAGTGATCCGAATAAGGAAACATAACTTGATGAGCTATGTGAGCTCAAATAACTCGATGGGCTATGCAAGCTCAAGTAATCTAATAGGCTATGTCACCTTAAAAAAAGATTGCTTATAGCTATTTTGATTCAAGTATGTCTAGAACGTATCTATGTCTATGGTGATCCAAATATGATCTAATCACAAGAAACTGACCACTGTGTAAGCACAAATAAAGTAGGGTATCGCTGGTCAATATGTATGAATGTTGTATGTTTATGTATTTAATGTTGTGTGGATTATAATTGATTATTTTTATATCCTAATATTATGTGATCAGGGTACGATGTTTATAAATTCGATGAATTGTGTAAGCTCGAGTAATTCGATGGGTTGTGTGACCATGAGTATGATAAACCTGAATTAATGTTTGAACTTCTTATAATTATTGATACTTAGGGTGTGTTTGTTTCGTGGAAAAAATATTAGTAGGGGTAACTATCTTTTCTAAATTTACATTCCCATGTTTGGCTTAAGAAAATCCCATTAAGTACTTATTTTTCCCCCTCAAATGATGAAAATGTTATTCCCCTAACTACTTTAAGTATTACACAATTCTCTCCCCTCTATATAATTTTACTCTTGTAATAATGAATTATGTTTATGTTGATCCTTTATTGCATTTTTAATTAAGTGGTTAATTATTTATGGTATAAAATAAATTCATTAAATATTTTTATTTAATAAAATAGTATATATATATATAAATAATATTATACATTATAAATATATTTTTTTACAAATTTTAGATAATGTAATAAAAATAAATTTATAATTTTTTATGTAAATGTTTTTAGTTTCATAATTAAAATTTAATTTATTAAAAAATATATCATAAGGACAAGTTGATAAATGTTACTTTCAATTGATTTTATATTCCTTCAATCAAATATTATAATTTTATATTTCTATCAAATAAACCAAATAAAGTAATGTAATATTCTCAGGAATGTGTCAAGTAATATTACATTTTAGTAATCATATTCATAGAAGTAATAATACATTCCATAAACCAAACATCCCCTTAAAGATAAGCATTGAAGGAGAAATTATATCATGGGTCATTCATGTCATGTCATTCATGAGATCAATCAATTAAATAGATATTTTTCATTATTTTTTTCCATATAATATGTTTTACTAAGTGAATCTTCACTTGGTAATTTTTATTTTATTTTATAGTAAATATTAGTAAAAGTTCACTTACTAAAAAGATGATGTAAAAAAATTAATGAAATAAATTCATTTAATTGGTTAATCCCATAAATGACGTGATGAGAATGATTCATAATATAATTTATGGTATCGAGACACTAACAATGGCAAGCTAGATGGTGATTTTATACATATTGTATAAAAATATTTTATAATATTTTAATTGTAAAAAATAAAGTAAAAATGAAAGCGTTTATCAATGCTAAACCAACAGAATTGTGTTTTTATTAATTTGATTAATCAAATTTTTATATTTTAAAAAATATTTTTTTCATATAATAATTACTAAATTATATTAAAAATGATTTTTAACCATAATTTTTTTAAAAATTATAAAATGATTATTAAATGATTAATTCAACAACGAGATCAGCATTATTTATTTTTTTTAAATATTATAAAATTATTATTTAAAATAGAGGAATTATTAAAATATTGTTATTGGAAACTTTATTTCACACATCATTATTTCCCACAATATTTTGGTTTACTGTAGCGTTCAGAAGGCCCCATGCATACAACCCGTCTTTGAATAGTGATTCGAATAAAAAATAATATTTCGGCAAAGGCCTCATACATACAACCCGACTTTGAATAGTGATCTTAAAAAAATTGCCAAAGGTTGCAAGCATGCAACCCGTCTTTGACATTGTTCAAAGACCACGGGTTTACAACCCGTCTTCAACAGGGTCTTCGTGAGTGACAGTCTGCAAACATGACAGGGGTGCAATGGTTTTTGGGGGTCTTGCAACCCAATGTTCTCGTGAGGTTAAAGGGGCATGAGAAGGTGTGGCAGGGGTGAATAATGATGTCAGGGGTAGTAAATTTGATTGGATAAATTATAGGTGAAATAAGTGGTAGATATTGGATGAAGATTGTATTAAATAGAGGTGTTGAAGGTTTGAAAGTTGGTTGAAAATTGAAACGAAAAAGAAGAAGGAGAAGAAAAAGGAAGTGTAGAAGAAGGAAAAAATTAGAGTTAAATTTATAAGTGAAGTATTTTTTATTTTAGAAAAATTATTTTAATTATATTTTGATATGTATAATATTTTGTTTTAACCTTGTTAATTTTTTATATATTTTTAGAGATCTGATTTAAATTAGTTGATTTTAATTTTGTTTTTAAATTTTAGCAAAAATATTAATTTGTGAAAGACTTAGCTTAGTAACTAGTTATGTTAATAGTTTATAAGAATTACTTTGAACTAATATGACTTGGTTTAGCAAAATAATTAAAAAATTAGTTTATAAAAGAATTTATTACTATTTTTTATTTTTATAAATTAGTTTAGCAAAATAATTAGAATATTATTTTAGTAAATAAGTTAGTATTATTTTTATAAATTATTTTGTATTTTAACAAAATACTTAGAAAATTAGTTTAGCAAAATAGTTAGCATTAATTTTATAAATTAATTTCTAGTTTAGCAAAATAATTAGAAAATTAGTTTAGCAAATAAGTTAGTACTATTTTTATAAATTACTTTTTAGTTTAGCAAAATAATTAGGAAATTAGCTTTGCAAATAAGTTAGTACTATTTTTATAAATTAGTTTCTAATTTAGCAAAATAATTAAAAAATTATTTTTGCAAATAAGTTAGTATTACTTTTATAAATTAGTTTCTAGTTTAGTAAAATAATTAGAAAACTAGTTTATCAAATAAGTTAGTACTATTTTTATAAATTAGTTTCTAGTTTAGCAAAATAATTAAAAAAATATTTTAACCAAAAAATTACATTTTTATAAATTAGTTTCTAGTTTAGCAAAATAATTAAAAAAATAGTTTAACTACATTTTTATAAATTAGTTTTTAGTTTAGGCAAATAATTAATTTTGTAAATATATGTGAAATATTTGTACAAATTTTGTTAATATATTTTCTTGTCTTGTAGGATGGATGAGCAAATTCTTTTTTTTGTGGTTACAGGATCGACATATTAGCAGTTTACCGATTCCTGAGATGGTACTAATTTATTTAAATTTTATTTAATAAAAATTTAGTTATGTTAAAAATAATATTTTTTATATATATTTTAACGTGTTACAGGATTATAAGGATACATTTAGGCATCATTTGACCATGACCAATAACCGTTCAAACGATCGGATCATTGATTGGTTAAAAGGTTCTGGATTTTATCATGCGACATTCATTCAGGGGTATAAGTTGGTACCCGGATTGATAGCCGCTCTGATTGAGCGTTGGAGGCCTGAAACTCATACGTTCCATATGCCGTGTGGGGAATGTACGATCACACTTCAAGATGTGGTCATGTTGATTGGGCTCCCAATAAACGGAGCACCATTGATCGGTAGTTCATTGACTGGTGACTCGGACATCGATAATGTGAAAGCTACACCTTAAATCATTTGCGAATTTTACCTCGGATAGGTTCCTGATAAATCAAATTTGAAAGAAGATCGGATAAAATTGAGTTGGCTACAAAATAATTTCCAACTTGGTGAATATAAAACTCTGTTGGTGCAATTTATAATGCTAGTCGAGCTTATATTCTTCAACTGATTGGTGGCATATTAATGCCAGATAAATCTGACAATGTTGTTCATACAAGATATCTACGTTTTTTGAGGTATCCGTGGGAAGCTGTTACCTACAGTTGAGGTTCTGCTGTATTAGCGTTCTTTTATCGTGAGTTGTGCAAGGGCGCTATTATAGTAGATGGCCATAAGGTTTATGGTATCGACGGATGTTTGTTGCTGTTGCAAGCATGGGCTTGGCAACGATTACCTTTTTGGACACCAGTTACACGGATATCGATCGCTTTAGTTCCCTCTTGTATCTCGATAATTTTATTATTCTTCTTTTAATTTTAAGTTTTCATTTTAATTTAGTTATTTAAGAGAATGTTTATTTTGTTCAGATGGTGCGGCAGAAAAGCTCACACGGTTTTGGTGCATAACAATGTAAAAGTTTTTCGAGCTCAAATCGATCTGTATGCTCAAGAGCAGGTATTATTTATATTTAATTTAAATTTTAAAATAAATGATTATTTATATTTTATGTCTTACTGAAATAATATCTTCGAGAGCTATTGCGGAATATTTGACTGAACTGTCACAAAGCCACCGATATCTCAAACCATGAATCTGACCTCCAATTTTCTCCGATATCTTCTCCTTTAATATTCGAAGCGTGATGTCTTTTCTAAATCTCATATTCGTAAGACTATCACAGTCGAATTCAATATCGACATCGGTTTTTACCATTTTTCCATTGTAATGAACATTCGCAACGAAGCTATTGTTGCTCATTTTGACTGCATTTTTTTGAGAAATAATGTAAATAATAATACACAATATAAAAAAATAAAACGAAACTAAATTTAAAAAATAATACTAACATTTTTAGATCAGAAATATAATCCACAAATATATTCGAAATAACTTCCTAAAACTATACAAATTTCCTAAAAATAAAATGTTTCATCGTTCGATTTAAAAAATAAATATACATGAACAATATTCATCTAAATTATCAATCTTGGATTTTTTACACACACAAACATTTTACGAAAAAATAATAAATTTAGCATTAATATTATAAGAAAAAAATTAAATTTCTTAAAATACTTACAAAATTTTCTGCTCAAACTCTTCTTCTTCTTCTTCCTTCCTCTTTACTCAAAATGATATCAAACAAAATTTTCACAATCCTCAACATACATATTTAAAATAAAGATTTAATAAATTTTACTTAATTACTCTTACACGAATTTTAAAAATCACTAATAACTTTCAAATCAGAAAAAATTTAATACCCATATAAAATTTTAAATTAATATACGAATTAAAAAATACCTATCTATACTTTAAAACACTATAAAAAATATTTTTACACTATAAAGTTTTAAATTTAATACCCATCAACCACTGTCTCTTAACCCTCTGTGTTTTGACGAGAACACTGCTCCAAAACCCGCTGTACCCACGAGAAAGAAGCCTGCCATGTCTCTGTGTCAAAGACGAGTTGTAAACCCGTGGTCTTTGAACAGTGTCAAAGACGGGTTGCAAGCATGCAACCTTTGGCAATTTTTTTAAGATCATTATTCAAAGTCGGGTTGTATGCATAAGGCCTTTGTCAAAATATTATTTTTTATTCGAATCACTGTTTAAAAACGGATTGTATGCATGGGGACTTCTGAACGCTACAATAAACCATAATATTGTAAAAAATAATGATGAGTAAACCATATTTTCAAAAATAAAATTTTCAATAACAATATTTTAATAATTCCTCCGTTTAAAATTATCAAAATGAATTTTAAACATAAAAAATTATCTTCATAAAAACTATTTTATAATTGAATTCATTCCTATATTTACACGTGTTGTTGCTTAGAGCCACAGCCCTGGTCCAAGACGTCACACGTGTCATATTCACAGACATCTCCCAAGTAGTACAAAACCTCATAATTAAGCCTGATGACACGTGTCGTAAAAACATATGATTAATGATTATAAATAATATTAAAAAATAATAAAGCATCTAAATCTTTTTATTTAATTATAAATTTAAAATAATAAATTGAATGAATTATTTTTTTATCAATCTAAGTTATTAAATATTGAATTTTTTAGATATTAATTTTTATATAATATATTATAATTTTATTATTTTACAAAAAATATATTTTTTAACTTTTCAATATTTTTTTAAATAAAATAAAAATATTAAAAAACATTTTGGTCCAACTTATTGTGTAATTGATTAAAAATAGTCAAATTCGCTTATTAATGTTGATAGACAAATTAATTAATTTAATTTATTAATTTAAAAATTAATTGAGTGAAAAGAAAATTAAAGGTTATTTTTTAAATGAAGCTTTACATTCTTGGCACTTAACTTTATACTTAATATAAAAATAATTATTTAAATTATTTTAATTTATTAAATATTTTTTGACCAATTTTGAGAAATATAGGAGTTTAAGTTTATTTTTAGTATTATAAAGACGTTTGAAAGGACCTCGTCACTTTCTCTTGGCGAGGTCTTCTCTCTTCCTAAACCATGTCAAGAAGAGATGGCGAGGTACTGTTGATCTATTTAATTTATTCGGTTAAATGATAAAGAGAGAAAAGACCTCGCCAAGAGAAGGTGACGAAGTCCTTTTATTACTGTAGCAATTGGCCTACTTTCTCAATTATTTCTCAAACTCTAAAATTAATTTTAAACAACATTATTTTCTAAAATTTTCTTAAAAATATCGTTCAAACAACTAAATGAGAAAAAAAAATGTTTATATACCTAAAAATAATAATTTTTATGCAAAAATGTTTGTGAAAACATTTATGATTTTTTTATTATTGTTTTGATTTTAGAGTTTAATCTTCAGTAATTTATATCGATCCATAGCGTATATCTGATTTTGATAAGTGAGTTTCTCAACAGAGATTTTTTACGTACACAACATCTCGAACCCGAGACTTATTTAAACGAAATCAAGCTGCTTACATATTAATATAATTTTTTTTTTTGTTATCGGCGAATGAGGTTTTTATTTATTTATATTTTAATAATTAATTATAATTAAATAATTAAAAATAAAATTTTATTTCTAAATCAATTTTTCCAAGATAAAAACTATATACTATTAATCTTTACAGATTCCAACACTCAATCGTAATTAATCCATCATTATCCGAACTCAAATTTCAATTTCCATTTGTCTTTTTGTTTGTTTTATCGAGTGGCGTAGAGATCTTGATTCTTCCTCTGCTCAACTAAGCTCCTCTTCTTCTTTTATTCTACAAAACCCTTTCTCCACCTTCAAGCAACCATTCATTTCATTCCACTTTCAAACTCGTTCTATAATTATATCCATCCAGCTTCAAAATCAAAGCTACGGAATTTGCTTAAGAAAGGAATGGGTTATGTGGGAGTAAATTAAAGCGGATGTGCTTTGTTCAACACCGTCAAACATGGGCTTCGCCGCCGCTCTTCGACCTAATCTCCCAGCCAACTTTCCTCTTCATTCCCGCCAGGTGTTTTCTGGATCTCTTTATTTCTGGGATTTTTTCTTCAAAATATTTTGTTTGTTTTTGTGACGTTTCATTCATTTTTAGTTGGGATTCTTGAATCCACTCCACTGTTCTAATTTTTTCCGAGCTTTAATCCATGATTCTTTAGTTCAAGAGATGATGATAAAATCTTTAAAAAAATATATAGTAAAGTGGGTTAATTTAGCAGAAGGAAACTATGGCAATCATTTTCTGGATTTTGATATTGTTGTTGGTAATTTTCAGATTCGGATATTAGATTTACTATTTGCAGTGATATCGATTCGAATATACATTAGCGGATAATTAATAGTTGATAGTCTATCGTAGATTTGACTATTAGATTATATTAACTGATTGTATAAAAATATTTGATAAAATTAATTGATAGTACATATGTTTGATTATTTAAATATTATTGTATTCTATTTATTTAAATAGTTTATTAGTTATAAATATTTTGTATTAGTTAATATTAATTAGATTATAGAAAATAAAATTTTAATTTATTATTTATATAATTATGTTTAATATAATTTAATTAATTATTAAATTTAAATTTCAATATATATATAATTGTGTGAAAATAAAAAGAAAAAAGTATTAATTTCCAAATACAATGACAATGTAAATAAGTAATAGTGAAGAATTAAAACAGAAAATAATAAATTGAGGTTATTTAGAGATTTTATTTAAGTATAAAAGTTATAAAATATTAAAACCTCTAATTTTAAAAATGTTATATTATTAGCTTTTTTTTCTCCAATCCGTTATTTTAATCCGCTATTTATTAAATAAATAAATATCTAGATTAAACAAAGAGAAATTATATCATAGGTAAGTCTTACCACATCATCCATAGGACAAACCATTAAAAATCATTCATCTCATCATTTTCTTTCCCTATCATATTTTTTTAAATGAATCTTCACTCATATTTATTTTTAATTTATTTTAAAAATAATTTTTTCAAGTGGAGAAGATTCATTTTGGAAAAAATATAACATGAAAAAATTGATGAAATGAGTGATTTTTAGTGGTTGGTCTCATAGACACGTGGTAGTACTTACCCATAATATAATTTCTCTTAAATCAATCAAACTTCTAATATTAGTTCAAACATTTGATTTTAGCTTAAACCGTAATTTACCGAATATATATTAGTTCAAATATATATTTGAAATATATCATTTTGTTTTATAAGGATATGTTATCCTACATATTGTTATATGATTTATGCTTCCATATGGCGTCTAAAATATTGAGATTCGGACTCGGATTTTTTTTATAAAAATTATTCTTGATTACTGTTTCCTAGTGAATGAGTTGGTATTTATGGTTTAGCAATGTTTTTATGCAGTTATCTTCACTGAGGCGCGGTTGGAAATGGAAAACACTCCCTTTTGTGGCTGTAACTAAAGGCAAAGATCATTCCTTTCTTATTGTCAAATCTGTGTTAAATAACAGCAAGTCTAGCATCAATGACAATGGGGCATCGGAAACTGCTAAAGCTCTCGAGAGGTTGTTCGAACAGACCCAGAAACTCGAACAAGGAATGAGCAGAGATGGTGAGCTGCTTGAGGATTTTCATGTTGGTCTTGACCTTCAGACTCTGGAGTCGGATCTGCTTGCTGCTTTGACGGCGTTGAAGCAGAAGGAAGATGATCTACAGGATGCTGAGAAAATGGTTGTGTTGGAGCAGAGCGAGTTAACCCGTGCGAAGGATGAGTTGGAGCTACGGGAGAAAGAAATTGCTGCTGCGTCTTCTAAGCATGAGAAACTGGAAGAGCAGCTAAAGCAGGCAAATCTTGCATTTGCTTCTCAAGCTAGTCAGATAGAAGATTTGAAGTTTCAGCTCAAAGAACGAGATCAGGATGTCTCGGTTGCACTATCTGCACTGTCTGCAAAAGAAGATGAAATTGATAAAATGAGGGTTGAATTGGTAAACAAGAGTGAGGAAGCTGAGAAGGTTCGTTCTGAACTTGCATCGAAGTCTCAGCTCCTGAATGAAGCCAATGAAGTTATGAAGAAACAAGAAATTGAACTTCGAGAACTCCGAGAAGCAATTCGGGAGAGAGAAGAGCAGTTAGAAACTTCTGTGAGTCTTAGGAGACTTGAAGAGGAGAAGCTGAAAGATGCTGAGGCTAAATTGCAGCAGCAGACCATGGAGTGGTTATTAGCTCAAGAAGAACTGAAGGAACTTGCAGAAGAAGCGTCTAAGCACATGGGAGAAGCTAATGGGACCTTTAAAGATTTCACCCGAGTGAAGCAACTACTTTCTGATGTTAGGTCCGAGTTGGTTTCTTCTCAGAAATCTCTGGCATCTTCGAGACAGCAAATGGAACAACAAGAACAATTATTGAAAAGGCAACTTGACGAGCTTGAAGAACAGAGGACAAGTGTTGCATCATACATGGAAAGTTTGAAAAATGCCCAGATAGAAGTAGAGAGTGAAAGGGTGAAGCTTAGGGTTGTAGAGGCTCGAAACATGGATCTTGAACGGGATCTATCTGTGGAAAGGGAACTAATAGAAGAGCTACAGGAGGAGCTGAAGAAAGACAAATCTTCACTTCAGCAGGCTATCCAGGATGTCTCTTTTCTTCGGCAGCAGTTAGAGCAGAAGAATGCTGAGTTTGGTGATATGAGCAATCTTCTGCAAAATAAAGAAGCAGAGTTGGTGGAGGCTAAACTCGAAATCCAGCATCTGAAATCCGAGAAAGCTTCTCTTCAGCTTATCTTGGAGGAGAAAGACCAGGAACTCTTCGATGCCAAAAATAAGTTGGAACAATTAAATCAGGAGATTGCAGAGCTGAAGATGCTTATGAGCAGTAAAGAAAATCAGCTCATTCAAGTGAGTGCTTTATTGAAAGAGAAAGATGAATATGTTCTGAGAGTACAAGATGAGTTGAATGATACAAAGATGAAGTTCTCCGAAGCTGAAACTGTGATAGAACGAATTGCAGAACTCACAAGCAGACTAGTTACCTCTGTTAAGGATGGAGATAACAGTGTGTTGAGGCCAGTTGACGATGTTGGCCGTGAATTAATGCGTCAACTGGTAGATAAACCTTCTAATAATTCTGAATTGCAGAAAAAACAGCTTGAAACCGAACTCAAACTGACTAAAGAGAGCTTAAAATTTAAAGAAATGGAAGTTCTTTCTGCACAGAGGGCTCTGACAATAAAAGATGAGGAGCTCAAAACAGTTCTTGGGAGGTTGGAAGCCAGAGAAAAAGAACTAAAAAGGCTGAAGGAAGAAATGATTGAAGATGCCAATGATATGAAGAAGCTTTATGCTTTGGCACAAGAGAGACTTGGGGAGAAAAGTATCGGCGAGTTGGCTATTGAGAAGCTGCAACTCGAGGCAGCTCAACTGGAAGTTGAAGCTGCCACAACCGCTCTTCAAAAACTAGCTGAAATGAGCCATGAACTTTTGATTAAAGCTAGCACAAGTGTGGAGGCTGAGTCTGATACCAGTATCTTCCTGCAAAATGGTTCCGATCCTATGATTAGCATGATCAACAACGATGAAAGTTTCACTGAAGTTAAAACAGGAGTAGCCAGGCTTACAGCTTTGACAGAGCAGCTAGTGAAAGATGCCGGAATTGCCGGCGCACGCCTGCGACGCTAAAGCTCCTGACCTGATGTTGTAGTCTGTTCAGCTAAGCATAATTTTGGGTTATAGGTTAGTCCCTTGCTTCTTGATCATTAATCATGTTCTCATCAGTCCAAACTTATTATACTTTTTTGCTGAGTTGAACTCCATGAACTTCTTATGAAGTAGACTTAGGCAATTTGTGTACCTGTATCATGTTCATGTACTTTATCATGTTATAAACATGTTTGAATTTTATATAGATTTTGACAATTTCTTTACTCGTGTATAAATGTTTATATAGGTTTTGAAGCAGTTTATATAGATTTCGTATTTGTACCATTTTTGTATAAAAATTAACAGAATGACAAAAAAATGTTCAATATCTCGTATTTGTACCCTTTTTGTTGATTAACAAAAAACAATCAGTCTTAGTCTTGGTACTGAAACTCTTCTTTTCCTCCCATATTCATTGCCTAATCTTCAACTTTCATCAATGGATATCACCGGTAAGTCCCCTTCAAAGGAACCAATTTAACCCAAACTGATACTTCACAGATAAACTCAGAATGTAATAAAGCAACCCTATGAACATAATAACCCCCATAAACAAAAGGAAAGTAAGGGTTCAGATTTCAACAGGTACATGAAGCTGTCCCTGTCCCTGTCCCTGTCCCTACTTCTACAATTTAACTTTACATTAGAATACCAAACTGGTAAATTTAGAGAGGAAGCACCTTCTTGACAATGTCCTGACTGAGAGCAGAAATCTGGGAATCAACTCACTTAATACTATCTTCTTTCTGATTCTCCAAATAAGCCAAAGCCTCCTGCAACTCAGACTCAACTTTCTTCCTACCTTCACCTTGTTTCTGCTCAACTTCCAACTGAGTCTCTTTCTTCATCATGCTTAAAGCAGCAGAGATCTCAGCCCTTGCAGCTCTCATGATAGCATTAGCCTTTCTTCAAGCTGCTTCACTTCCTCAGATGTGTTCTTCGCACCAGAAAGCTTCTCCTTTATGGCAGCATCTCTCTGGTCCATGAATTCGCCCAGTGGGGTGCAGTAGACCTTGTCAAGAGCAAACATGAGAAGCAAGAACTGAGCTATCCTGATTGGGAGGGTCAAGTTGAAATCAAAAAGTGCAGCCTTTTCTATCTGTTCAGCAAGTGAAGGTGGAGCAAAGGATAGAAAGGTGAGTGTGAAGAGGGAGATGGATTTGAGAGTGGGGATTTGTTGGGATGGGAGGGGAAATTTGGAAGCTTGGGTTTTGAAGCAACAATGGTGGTAATCACAGGTTTTGAGGAAGCCATGATCATGTTGGCTATGGCTTTTTTTTAATGAAATGAGCGAATTGATGAGTCTTTTGAGCTTTGAAATGTGTAAAATTCTATTCGACTCGAAATTTTTTTTTAAATAAAATTTGAGTTATAAAATAAAAATTTGAATAATTTAAAATTTTTAATAATTAAAAGATTTATTTGTATGTTCGAGACATATATACATTGATATATAAAAATATAAAAAAATATTACCACGTATAAAAATAAGAAAAAATATATACATATCTTATATAATCATAAAAAAATCGTTTAAATTAGAATTAAACTATACTATAAAAGATAAATAGTTACAATTAAATTTTTATAGGAACTAAAATACTCAATACAATTTTTTTAAACTCAACTCAATTTAAAAAATACAAATAAAGTTTGAGTCGTAAAATATGACTCGTCAACTTAAATAATTTTTTTTTATTTAATTTAACTCGACCGAATGCTCACTTTTAATATCAAGATGAGAATTTTTTTAGATGGGTGTGGTGAAATTCTGCATCAGGTTATCTCCTTCTTTTCCAGACAAATGTAGGAGAGGTTATGGTGGTTTACTTTCCTGTGCAGGGAAAAGTGGGCTCTGGATTGGGTAATGGGTCAAAGGAAAAACTCTATTTTCTTTAAAACTAGAGGTGCTTTTAGTCTTTAGCTTATTTTGTTTTCTTAAAAGTGGTAAGGAAAAAAAATAATAAAATATAAAATATTATCAACTTAACTTAAATTCTTATATAATAACATAAATTCTTACTATTTTAATAAAAAATTATATAGTATTATATTTACGTAATTCTTTTCAATTAAGTAAAAATTTGTATAAAAATGTTTTATTTACATAATAAACGAAAAAAATCCATTCAAATGATCTTAAAATAGTTTTATTTAAATAATTTGATTTAAGTTAAATATTAATCTGTAACCCCGTTGACCCGGTCTAGATGCCACCCGACTCGAACGAGCTACACAGGGAATATTGAGGCTAATCCGGAGACTTGCCCCGATAAACAACCCTAAAAAAATTATCTTTTATCTTTTCTAAATGCTTTAATTAGATCCTACATGTTCATGCAAGAACTGAGTTCATTTGCAGCAGAAAGAGATGTAAAGTGAGTCCTAATTTAACCAAACAAGTAAGGTTCTCTAGATGCATACAAGACCCTATAGGCGTAATCCACACTTCGAATATCATCCCTAGATGCAAAGTCACCTAATTTCACACGCAAAACACATAATTTATAAGCATATTTCAACAATAACAAGCATGATATATCATACTTTAAAATTAACCTATAATAGATCTCAAAATACCTCGTTAACATAAAAGTGTATCATTTATAGTATTCAAGTTAGAATATCCAAAAACACATAGATTCACTAAGCCATATCTTAAGCAATAACAATGTTGATAAGCATCGAATATATATAAGCATACGACTACAATAAGTCTTATCATCATATCAATAATCTTAACATGATAATCCATCCCCATTGCTCTCTCACTACTACTAATGTTATAAAGACATACTTGAGCTTTCACTTGGTGGTTACCTGGATCCTTGCTTCCCTTCGTTGCCTCAACATTCTTTACTCTACATTGCAAGGTAAATGAGAGGGTAAGCATAAGCTTAGTGAGTGAATAAAAAACAAGTATAAAAACACCTTGCAATGCAGCCCATACTAAACCAATTTCATCGATTTAAAAACATGTCATGCTCTTTATAAAACAAAACAAACATGGCTAACAACGCCACTTTTAAAACTCAGTAAGTGTCATCAAATCATGGCTAACAATGCCATCATTAAAATTTAGTAAAAAGCACTTTGAAATCACATGCTTTAAAAGCTAAAACACAAGTCTTACATGCTACTTAAATAACAATGCTTACACGTGCATCTCAATGCACAAGCTCAAGTCTTACATGCTATCAACATAGCAATGCTATAATCACATGCATACCAATGCACAAAACCCAAGTCTTACATGCTAACAACATAGCAATGCTAAAATCAAATGCATACCAATTCACAAAACCCAAGTCTTACATGCTAACAACATAGCAATGCTCATATCACATGCATACCAATGCATAAAACCTCACATGCATAATACCATATGCAATCAAGTAAAAACCATGAAACTTACCTTTGAAAAGTAAAAACATATATTAGTGCTAGTGATCAGATTTGTACTACTCCAAATCGTTAGGATAAAAGGGCAACCGCATGTTAGTACTACTCCCAGAACGTGCGCATGTTGATACTACTCTCAACATGAATCATCTCACCTTTGTGTCCGGTGACAGTACTACTCCGATCAACCCGTATGTGACAGTACTACTCCTATCACATAGCATTGGAATAAAAGGCAAAATGCAACACGCAAGGAATTTAAACACATACGACTTTTGAATGTTTATAGTGCATTCTAGACCCTATTGATCGATCAACTTATCCCATAAGGTTCATCACTTAACTAGCCAATATATTCTCAAAAATAAATGCTCAAAACTTAATTCAAAACAGAATTCGAATCACATGTATCTCACTTTTCACGCATCACTTGCAAAAACCGATAAAACAACTTTTATCTTATTTTTCAAAACAAAACCGTGGGAACATCTAATGCATATAAAATCTCTTTAAAAATAGTTTCATGAGCATTTATCTACATGCATAATCACATATGCATAACATAACAAGAGCATGACAAATAACATTGTAAAAACAAGGCATAATATGAGAACCTTTAAGAAAGCAATACTTAAAACTTACTTCTGAGTATAGGGAGGTTTTTCACACCTTCCCTACACCCCCAAACCTTTGAAAACACATTTAAAAACATGTCAAATCGTCAGCCCTTATAGTCCACTCACCAATAATCGTTTCTTGTCCGATAAGTCACCGATTCGATCCAAAACTTCTTCAAACGTGATCACCAACTTCTTGTCCTGTTTTAACCATCAAAAACTAAGGATTTAGTGCTCCTAATAACATACTACAAACCCCAAGTCGGACCCCCACACAACAACCCTTAAAACATATCAAAACCTTAACCGAAAACTTTCCGAAAACTACCAAACTTCTCCTAAACCTATAGTCCGAGATTAGGGACTTTAAAAACAAATTATAAATATCCTATCATGATTAAAATCAAAAATTTAAGACCCAAAAAACAGTGAGTAAAACTCTTGAACGAAAAATTATATGTTTTGATCAAAAACCGTTTTTTCTTAAACCAAACGAGTAAAAACGTTTTTACCAAGCCAATAACTTGGAAATTTCAATAAAGTACCTTTTAAAAATCAGAGGATTGAATGTTTCTCACCTCCAATTCTGATCCAATCAACTTTCATGGCTTTTAAGAAGAAAAATAAGTGAAAAACAATATTTTTGAAGAAGGAAAAATTATAAATAATTATTAGAACAAAAATTAATGAAAAGAAATCATTTTTACATTGAAAAGACGACCGTTCTCATCCTTGGGAAGAAGAAAAACGAAAATAATAAAATAAGGGTTTAGGTTTGATATAAAATAGGTTTTTAGGAATTAAATATAGTAATTTGGGTTATTAATTAAAATTTTGGGTTAAGTGTTATTTAAATAAGCCCATGGAAGTTTAAATCAGTTATAATTTGGATTGGATCAAAGCCCCTTAAAGATTCAAAGTTTTGGCTTAGTTTATAAAATTGTCCTTAAGTTTTCAATTTTTACAAAATAGTCACTAGTTTCAAAATTCTAAAGATTCAAGGGTCCATTTTCGAAATTAAGTTTACCAAAGTCAATTTTATATTAAATAAGTATTTTAGGATATTTTTCCATAATTTATTTCGATTAAAAACAAATTTTTAAGTACTTAATCCAGAACTAGGCCAAACCGGCTAAACCGACCCACTAACTTCTAAGCCCAATTTTGGAGTGTTACATAATCCCTAAGACGCATGATTGTTTGGTCACACGAAAACTTGAGATGACACTCTTAATAAAATACGATAATCGTAACAAAATAATTATTCATAAATAAATATATACTATAAAAATAATGTACACATTATACAATACATGCAATATATGTACTAAATGTAACTTTAATATCGTAAAATAAAAATAATATAATATATGAATGAGACAGAAACTTTAAATATATAAAAAACGATGCATATCTAAATTATGTGGTTATATTATAAGCTATTAGGTGATTATAATATAATGCCATACCAGGAAGATAAATCTTGTTTATTATGTTAGCCGTGATCACAATTAATCAATATATTAATTTCACAATTTAAAGCTCATATCATTTATTTGAGTAGTTCTAAGAAACTACACTTAATTAAAGGTTAATTGATTAACTAATCAAAATTAAAAATAAATTATTACGAAGTATGCACATAATTTCTTTTAAAAATTATACTAAAAATATTATATACATAATAATTTTAGTACGTACATAACATCTTACAAAAACTGTACTAAAAACAATATATACATAAAATGTTATAATGTAATGATTTGTTCACATATATAATTATCTACGTGAAAACATAATTTGATACAATAAATGTAAGGATTTGTATATATACACAAATTACTACAAAGTATACATAATTCATTATAAAAGTTATAAGAAAAAACGGTATGTATCGAATTTCTTACATCTAATCACTATAATATAAATTTGAGTTATAAAATAAAACACATTAATTTAATTTTTAACTCGATTCAATCGAATGTTCGTCTCTAAACCTCAAAACATCTCAGAAAAACGGTATTTTTATGTGTTACAAAACCACTGATCCGACCGAAGGTCTATAGGCAACAAAACATTATAGGAACTGGAACATCTGCAATTTTCTTTTCTCAGTGTCCGTCCTTACAACAATCATCAATTACTGGAACAATCATCGATCCTGTTTACCACGTTATCTATAGTCTAAATAAATAGGACCGTTGATTTTTAAATAACCACCTAATAACTAGCTACCCACTAAGTACATGTAAGAAAGAGGTGATGATTCACTTAGAAAAAAATTAAGATCAACGATTCTAATTAATTGAGACTATGGATGACGTGGTGAATAGAGTTTACCTAATAATTTTTTCTAACAATGAACCCCTGCATCCAGAATGCACCATGGGGCATCGATGATTCAAATCCTCATGTTGCAGAATTGACCCCTAGAACTTTTACTCTAAGTTCCGTCACATATTAGCGGCTTCTGTTAAAAAAAAAATATTGAGTGAATTAAATAAAGAAAATTAAAATTTTTGAAGAGATTATAAAATTTTATAAAAGTCGTAGGGCATAATAAAGTTATATCAAAATTTCTAAATTGATTTAACTCTCGGTTAATCTTAAAAAATAAGACGTTAGTTTCTTTAATTATATCCAATATTTATATTCTGACGTTGTGAATGAAATTAGGGGTAAATAAAATTCGACTCGAAAAAATTGAATAATTCAATTCGACTCGAGGAGAAAATACTCGATTCGTTTTGACTCGACTCGAAATTTCATAGACTTGACTCGAAAAAATTTCAAATAAAGTTTGAGTTGTAAAATGGAAATTCGAATAACTCAAAATTTTTAGTAATTAAAGGATTAATTTAAGTTTGAGACGAATCTCTCAATTTTTTATAATATATATACATTGATATATAAAAATATAAAGAAATATTGCTACATACGAATATATATATATATATATACACACATATCTTATATGATTAGAGAAAGTTTTTTAAATTAGAAACAAATCATACTATAATATGCAGGGACGGAGCCATGTTGTACGTGGGAGGACGGAGCCATGTTGTACGTGGGAGGGGTAAGAAACTTTTTTGATATAATAATATTTAAGGTCCTTCGTAATTTAGTTAATAATAAAATAAGGCTTTTGCCCCTCCTAATTTTTAGATTTAAAGGTTTAATAGACCTTTGTCCTTCTCACTATTCGACCCTAGCTCCGTCCTTGATAATATGATAAATAATTATAATTAATTATAATTAAATATTTATAAGAACTCGAAAACTCGACTCGAATTTTTTAAACTCGATTCGAACCGAAAAAATTTCAAATAAAATTTGAGTTGTAAAATATGACTCGTCAATTCGAATAACTCAAAATTTTTTAGCTCGACTCGACTCGATTAAATACTCACCCCTAAATAAAATATTATTAAATTTTAAAAAAAAATGAGACTTAATAAATAAATAAGTGCTCAACAGTAAACACATACCTTTTTTCTTCAAATTGATATGTAAAGTATTTTTCAAATTTTAAAAATAAAACATCTACTTATACCAAAAAAAATGCTTTAAACAATTATATAAAAATATATAATTTTAAATATTTATTTAATTAATAAATCTTATCATTTCACTTTAAACAATATTGCCTTTACTTTTAAATTCCTTTTGCTTTTTTTTCTAAAGCATTACTCTAGAAACCTCTCTGGTGTGTCATCCACTCTTTTTCTATTTTAGTCAATAAACTATATTAGTTTTTTTTTTATTTTCTTTTTAGTTTTTTAACGGTCGGTGATTAAAATAAAAAAAACATAATATCAGTGATTATTTTATAAAAGTTAATAGTTTAGTGATTAAAATAAAAAATTATAAATAGTTTAGTTACCAATGATGATATTTACCCTTTTCTTCTTAACCAAGTAAAAATAACTTTTTGATCGCTAAAATTTTAAATTTTAAAAAATAAATATTAAATTTATCAAATTGTTTTAAAATGATCGTTGAACTTTATCAAAGTCATTTATATATTTTATTCTAATTTATATAATCTATATTTTTTTAATAATTCTTACCTAAACGAAGAAAAGAAAAATATACTCTTAATAGATATTAAACCCTCCGTAAGAAAGAGAATAATATTATTCGAGAACCTATCATAATATCAAGACTATCAAATTCGATAAGATAATAATATAATGATTTTTTAAAGATCCCTTTATAAATATAAAGGTCCAATCAAAACTATAAATTAATAATTCATAAATATTACAATTATTACTTTGGTAATTTATTAAAATATGAATCTATTATAATCTATTTCTTTTTAAAAATTCAAATCTAATTCAATTCATCTTTAACTTTTTTAATTACACCCACAAGTTCCGGCGTTGAAGTCTCCAACTGTAATAAAAAGTTGTAAAGAGTTGTTACCGCATTCAATGCTTCCTTTCGCGTGACTAGTTCAAGTGTTGTCGAATCATCTTCAACTTCATCATTAGTAGAACTTTCAACAATATTAGCCACAATTTTCTCTAAACTTTGAACTTGTAAACATTCGTTATTTTCGCCCGTATAATCCAACAAGTTATCGACGTTCATTTTACTGTGATAGCCTATATCATTGATCATATTCTCAAGTTCATGTAAGCCTTCTTCAAAAGTTGTCTCACTTAAGTCTCTTGAGTTTGCTTCATCATTTGAGCAAATTTTGCAGTGTCGAAAACAATTTGTTATTATCAATAGAGCAACATTGGTTGTCCAAGCAAAGACGGCAAAAATGATGGCGTCTAAAACATTAGTCTTCCCTGGATAAGATTGCCCTAACTCATGAGTAGGGATGGGCATGGAACCCGAACCCGATGGGTTCCGACCCGACCCGGTCCGATCGGGTCGGATTTTTTGGTGAAAAATTCGGGTTCGAGTCGGGTTTTTTTCAAGGGTGGTCTCGGGTCGGGGTCGGGTTTAGGGTGAAAAAAAAATTCGACCAGATCCGACCCGGGACTAATAGTGTAATTTTCTCATATATATTTTAGGGATATTTGCAATAATGATACCTCTTTTATATATATTTTATACAATTAGATCACTAAAATTATTTTTTTATAATTAGGTCACTAAAATTAAATATTTTTACAATTATATCCCTAATTTTTTTTATAGTTTAGCCCCTAAAATTTTAATTTTTCTAATGATTCGGGTTGGGTCGGGTCGAATTTTAAAGCTTAACAATCGGGTCAGATCGGGTCGGGTCAGATTTTTTCACCCTAAACTCGGGTCGGATGACAGGTGGAGGGTATAATTTTTCGATCGGGTGCGGAGTTGAAAATTTTTCTTTTAATTAATAAATTATTAATTTATCAATATATTAATCTCTCTCTAAATTAATAAAATTTTATAATCACAAGGCTATTAATTTAAAGAGTTTTTACTATATTAAAAAAATTCTAGCCATAGATTCTTTTCGTTTCCTTAATAGCGTTGATCGTGCTTATATGAGAAGAGACATCATCGAGGACACAAAATGATTGGTTAAAGTGATTTGTACGTTTAGCACCAAATTCCTTCTTTAAAAAGAATATATTCTTTTATTTTTAATGGTCTTTTTGATCTTTTATAACTGTGCCATCGTTTTCTCTAGAATTATACACTTTCTTGAGTTAAATTGAATTAAAATATTTTAAAATTAATTAATTTAAATTAAATGCCGTAAAAATATATTATAACTGTATTTTTTTAATTGAATTTATTTTATTTACAATGCTAATAATTAAGTTTTAAATTTTATTCAAAAACTCTAACGTTTTCTTTAAAGTTGATTTTTTATTATATCAATTTAAATAAAACGATGCGACTTATAATAAAAAAGTGATTTTTTTTTATAAATTTTAAATTTAGTTCAAATTCAATTTAGAGGACAGAAAATAATTCTGGTGAAGAAATGATATTTTTAGTGAGTCTAAAATTCATGACTTAAGAATATGATAAAATAAAAATGAGTAATTTAATCAATCGACTAAATATATTTGTTTTATAATTTATATATTTAGATATATAATAATGTAACGTGTACATATTAATAATTTTATCGATTAAATATAGTTTCTTTCATATTTTCTATTATTTTTATAAAAATATCGATATATAATATCACAATATATTTTTAAAATGTAATTTTAAATTATTTGACTAGGTTAATTGCATATAATTTCAAGATTAACTATACATTAAAAGGTAAATGATTAAAAATTATTAGATTATGGTGGGGGTTTTCAATAATATTGTTCGAGATTTTTTTCTTTCTAAAATTATTGAATCATTTAAATTATTTTTAATAATATTGTGAATCATTGTTTAACTCAAAAGTCGAATTGCTTTCTACCCATTTTCAAACAGTCTTTTAATAAAATAATAAACAATGTTCAAAAAACGGGAGAAAGCAACCCATCTTCAAACAATGTTATTTTTATAATTTGATTTATCAGGAAAATAAACACTATTCAAACAATGCTTGAGTGAAAAAAAAAAACATTGCGGATTGCTTTCCTCCGTCTTTGAACAATGTTTATTATTTTTATTGGAACATTGTTTGAAGACAAATTGAAAGCAATCTGACTTCTGATTTGAACAATAATTCATTATATTATTGAAAATAATATGAATGATTCAATATTTTTAAAAAAAATCTTTAACAATATTACTGGAAAAACGTCGATTGTGGTAAAAGTAAATTCATTGACAATGCAATATGAGAACCTTCAAAAAGTTTTGACCTAAATTTTATTGAGAACATGGGCGGAGCCACTCATTGAAATGGGTGGTCAAATAACACCTCAAATATTTTGAATTATTTTTTTTATATATAATTACATATTTTTAAAAATTAAATAAATGACACAAATTTATAAATAACTAACACTCATTAAATATAACTCAAGAAAAATGACACCCCTTAAATAATTTTCTGACTTCGTCCTTAACCGACAATAATTATTTCATATTTGCAATAATAATAAATCAATGTTCTTTTTATTTTTTTTTATTTTGCATTTGTATTTGTCCGTGATCAATAATGTTTTCTTATTTTAATTTAGCCTTCATACACTCAGGGTCGTGTTTTTATGACCTAGATGAACTTAAAAATTAAGTCTTAAATTAAGGATTTAAATTATAATTATAATCATATTTTTAATTATATTATATTTATCGTAATTGTAGATATAGTCGATATTATTTTGATCATTGTTAGTATCATAGTTCTAATTTTTTTTAATAACATACATTATTGTGGATATAACTATTGCAAGTATCACGATTTCAAATGATGTCAGTATTAATAAGTGCATAATAATCCTATATTTAATTTATATTATATTTAACTCACTTATTGTTTGTAATTGATAGAATTGAATTATAATAATAGATAATTCTACATATTTTCTACATTTCAGCATTCAAACACTTAAATATTATTTATATTTGGTAGAAAATAGGTACGATTATGGTTTTATCTTTTAGACAGCGAATAGATCGCCTAAGGACACCAGATATTACCAAGAGGTGTTAATTGAAGAAAAATGCAGATCGAATCAGATGTAGTGCAACACCCGCTAAGGCAGCAACTTGGTTGTCGCGAAAAAAATGTAACGAAGACATATGGTGTGCGATAGAAAGAGAATAAAGAACCGATGTTGTTGAAACAAGTGAGACAAGAAACATAAAAAAGGAAAGCAAGGCAAGCCACGATAAAAGCTACGAGATTGAAGAGACCAATAGGAGTAAAACTAGGAAATAAAATAAATATCTTGTATTTAATATTAAAGTTGTATTTTATTCCAAGTAATACTCCTACTTTTAGGAGGTTTTGACCTAGACTTAGCCTATATATACCGAACCCTAGGCATAGGAGAGAGCACTTCTCTTACCCTAGCCGCTGCCATCATCATCATGTTCTAATTCTTTCACAGGCTTAGATTATTTTGTTGAGTAATTGTGGAAGAAGATTGTATTGTTATTTGAGTTTTATTAATGCAAGTTCTATAATTCATAATTTATTCACTTTAGGTTCTTACTTTTTCTTGTATACGAGCTCAGAAGATAAGTTTGTGAGAAAAAACATATTTGTCTAGGCTAAGAATAGTTAGACTCACAAAACAAGTGAATACGGTCTTTACTCTTGGGTATTGGCTAATTCAGCTTAGGGATAAGTTCAGATTTTAGCGACTAAAAAGAACATATCATCGGTTATTGTTCATCCTTGATTCACGTCGGGAGGTATTATTAAGATGTGGCCATCAATAACACTCCGAATTAGGGATAAGGAAGAGTCAATAAAGGATGATCTGTCGAATTACAAGTTGTTGACCTATAGTTGAAACATAACCCGCCGAGGCAGCTAAGGCGACCCTTCAGCGACCCGTCGAGGCGGCACATCAACCTTTTGCATTAATAAGACGAGAATACTTTACAATTGAATTCCACACTATGAAACAATATGACATAACCTTCTTGCCATCTCTTGAATTCAATTTACTTATTTGCCTTAGTTATTTTAGTTTAATTATAATTCAATCAATCACTTATGTCTTTTATTTTTTCTTAGTGCAAGAACGATAAGTTGCGTAGGTATCCAACTCCTATAAGATCGATATCTTCAGTACTATAACTTGGTAAGATGTACGCCACCATAAAGGTAAATGTTATCCTACGCATTATAACTATTTTCATATAATGGTATTGTTGTGGTTACATACCGCTATTTAAATCTCTATCCCTAAGAGAAAATAATAAAAAATAAATAAATTTTTAATAGTACATCGTAACAACAAGTATTAAAAAATAGATTTTAAAACCATGTCAATAATAACAAATATTAAAAAAATAAGACATTAGTAACCATTATTAAAATAATTAAATATTAAGGATAAGCTTCTAATAATAAATATTAAAAAAATTAATCTTTATACACAATTATTAAAAAAATTAAATATTGTTATAAATATCTTTATTTATGGTGGATATCCATATATTAAGTTAAACTTTAATAGGCTTTATTATTAGGGTTTAATACCCATTGGAATTAGGGTTTTCATCTTATATCTATAAATATAGACTTTTAGGCAAAGCATTGTATATAACTCTACTTTGAGAATACAATAAAATCTCTCCCTTTTGTCTCTCTTTTCTCTCTTTTCTTCTTGTTCTTTATTTTATTCACAACACGTTATCAGCACGAGACTCTAACCAACAAAGGTATTTGTCGTTCAAATCTTAAAGGAGTTATTGAAAAGAATTTATTACTAGCATGAATCAAAGATAAGTTCTTCCCCTTTATTGTATTTTAATTATTGATTATTTTTCTCTCTTAATTTTTAACTTGATTTTTAATTTTTGAAAATTATTGGTTATTTGGTGTTTGTGTAGCGATAAAGTGGATCAATTACCGTGGTTCTTGTCGAAAATTCCCGGAAAAGATTTTAACAAGATATTGGTAATTAAATCTACCATATATTCAAATTAGTGGAAAGTCTGGTATGTTTTACTTATTTAATTTGAGATTTTTTTATAATCAATATTTATTTATTTTATTATTATGATGAAAGTTTATGTTTTTATCAGGTTCTAAGTATTACATGATATCAGAAAAAATATTAAACCTTTGATTAATTAATATATTTTTATTATGTTGATTTAATCCGAGTATATTGGCTGGACATCCCGTTCTGCGAGGCTACTGGTCTCAAAGGAGGTTCTTTTTAAAGGACCTTATGGACTAGTTTAACAACGCCGCGTATGAGGATTAAATTTTGTTCCTTATATGTATTGAATATATATTTCGGTTGATCA
Source organism: Abelmoschus esculentus (assembly GCA_035048815.1). Classification (NCBI taxonomy): domain Eukaryota; kingdom Viridiplantae; phylum Streptophyta; class Magnoliopsida; order Malvales; family Malvaceae; genus Abelmoschus; species Abelmoschus esculentus. Next base: position 810,895 of record JAUCBN010000002.1, read on the forward strand.
ATTACTATTTAATAGTATGAATATTATAAAGTCTATATTTGTTTGGAAGCAATGTTTTTTTTGTGTCGAAAAACTCGACTATAGACTTCTCCCAAGTTCAAGTTACGAAAATTGTCTTGATCAAAGAATTTTTTATGGGAGGCATTCCCTGAAGTGAATGCATGCATGCATGATGATTATTCCATGTGATTATTGGATTTATGACATTCCTTAAGTGAATGCAAGCATGGTGATTATTTCATGCGATTATTGGATTTATGACATTCCATGAAGTGAATGCAAGCATGATGATTATTCCATGCGATTATTTGATTTATGCCATTCCCTGAAGTGAATGCAAGCATGATGTTTATTCCATGCGATTATTGAATTTGTTTCATTCCTTGAAGTGAATGCAAACGTGATAATTCACTATATGGTTAGTGAATAAAACTCAATTATGTGCCAGAGTATCATTGATGATGATATGTTAGAAAAAAAATATACTCCACTTTTCATGCCAATAATGTTGTCCTTCAGACACAATATCGTGAAAAAGGCTTTAAAAAATATTCTGAGTTAATTTCTTGCCCTCTTGTGGCTGAGCAAAATAATGAGTTGCTCATGAAAAATCATGAATATCGCCCAACAGGCTCCGCTCCATTCCCTGAAGCGAATGTGACATTATATAACGGAATGAATAAAAGTCACATTAGTAATTGTGGTTGCGATTGAAGTCATAAAATAAACATTGATAAGATGATTCTTTTGAGAATACTTATATCCACCAAAAGTGGAATTATAAAGATGACAAGAATGTTAGAGATCATATCAAAATCTTTATGTTATCAATGTGATGGTATAAACCATTGATCTCGTACTTGTCAAACGCTGAAGTATTATGGACTTTATTCATAATCATGAATGATAAATTAAAGAAAATATAATCAGATTTTCTTTGTGGCGAAAATAATGAAGTTATTGATCCAACTCAATTGGATATTTGATAATTTTTCTCATAGTTCTTCAAGAGAATAATTTGCCATTTATTTTATTTTCCTTATAACATCTAAAGGAAATAATTGATCTTTTATTTATTTTGTTAATTTATTTTTATTTATTATATATTTATGATAATTTATTTTACATATTATTTATTTACGCTCTATGTTAATTTATCGTTAATTTATTTTATATATTATTTATTTACATTCTATGTTAATTTATCATTTGAAGAATATTATCACTTCCGGAATGAAATCTACAATGAATTGTGGCTATTTATGCTTAGCAGACAATGCAAGTACTCATACAATACTTAAGCATAAAAAATATTTTCTCATTTAAATACAAGGGAAATAAGAGTACTATATCTCAAAGTACTAAAATATCAGTGCTTTGGAAGAGCTCTTGAGAGCTCTTGAGAGCTTATATTTGATCCGATTTGATATGATGTGCCATCTTTTTTTTTAATATTTTCCATTCCCCGAAGTGAATGGTACAGAGCACATGTTAAAAGGTGCATAATTATGCATATTTTCCCATTTTAAATGCAAGGGAATAATATGAGTACTATATCCGGAAGTACTAATATCACAAAAAGCTCTGACTGAGCAAATATGTTATCGAGACTTTATCTCATATTTACATTGCATTATGCTCGTTGAGTAAATATGTTATTGTCAAATGAGACTTTATCTCATATTTACAGTGCACTAAGCTCGTTGAGCAAATATGGTATTGCCAAATGAGACTTTATCTCATATTTACAGTACATTACTCGTCAAAGTCGCAAAGAGACTTATTGAATTTTAAAGATATTTATAGAAATACATTGAGAATATTAGTCAAGGGATGCTGACTATCTCAATATTACTAGTATAATTCAAGACAATAAGGAAATCTTGGCAAAATTACATGCACTATCATCCATATTGTACTACATAAGAATTGGTACAAATTGAAGCTCATGTTATTGTAAACTAGATGTTTACTGATAATTTTATTTGGCATGACCGGTTAGACCATCCCGGTTCAATTATGATGCGAAAATTAACTAACACTTTCATGTGGTCATTTATTGAAGAACTAAGATTTTCTTCATGGTAATTTTTCATGTGATACTTGCTATGAAAGCAATTTGATTATTCAATCATCAACAGTTAAGATAAAGTGTAAATCTATTACTTTTCTGAAACGGATACAAGGTGATATATATGGGCCCATACACCTTTTCTAAAAGTCTATCTAGATATTTTATGATTTTTATCGATGTATCAACTAGATGGTTATATGTATCCTTGTCATTAACCCGCAACTTGGTGTTTGCGAGGCTACTTGCTCAGTTGATAAAATTACGAGCACATTTTCTAGATTATTTTCTAAAAACAATCAGTCTTGATAATGTTGATGACATGTAATTTTATATGTAGTATCACAAATTCGCATCAAGCCAACAAATGATCATAAGTTCTCCCCATTACAAATGGTTTTTGGTCAGGAACCAAATATTTCTCATCTTAAATTTTTGTGTGTGTGCGATATATGTTCGAATTGCTCCACCACAACGCACAAAGATGAGTTTTGTTGGGAATATATATATCAGATTTAAATATCTTGATCTTCTGATAAAGAATTTATTTACAACCCGATTTACTAACTATCATTTTAATGGGTCAGTTTACCTAACATTAGGGGGAGAAAATAAATAGCTGAGGAAAGAAATAAATTGGAATGAATTATCATTTTCTCTTTTTGATCCACGTACTACACAATGTGAACTATAAGTTAAATGGATAATTCATTTAGCAAATCAATTGGCAGATGATTTTGCTGACCCTAAAAGAGTGACTAAGTCACGTATACCAATTATAAATGCTCCGATTAAATTTGATGTCATGAAAGGACAAAGTCTAGTTGCTAATGAGTCTAACTTACGCTTAAAGCGTAGTAGACAAGTAAGTTCCAAAGATAAGAGATCATCGAAAAAGAAAATGAGCTATATTTTATGATGGTCTGATCGAGGAATCAATGATTATGAAAATCTCTAGAAGAGATTAAATGGTCTCCAACAGAGACATTGACATGAATCAGATACTTGACAATAAAGAGATCTCAATAGATTATGTCATGTCTAGTAATAAGTGGAACTAAAATTAAATCGACGTCGTTAACATATTTGCATGCAATATAGTACTAGAGATTTTATTTGATGACGTGGATCATGAATCATTGTCAATTGGACAATGTAAACAAAGAAATGATTGGCCAACATGAAAGAGGCAATTGAGGCAAATCTAAAATCTCTTTCGAAAAGAGAAGTATTTGGGCCTATAGCCCGTACATTGAAATATGTAAAGCTCGTGGATATAAACGAGCCTTTGTGAGAAAGAGAAATCAAAAGGGGAAATCATGAGACATAAGCTCATTTGGTTGTACAAGGATTCTCACAAAGACATGAAATTGATTATGAGGAAAATATATTCCTCGATGATGGATGCAACTACTTTTAGATTTTGATCAATCTGGCAATAAATAAAATTACTCGGTTTCTGCCTAATTGATGTTGTTACATCATATTTGAATGAGCCTCTTGACAGTAATATTTACATAAAACTTCCGGAAAGATTTAGATTGTCATAAGAAGTTCATTCAAGTTCTCGAGAACATTATTCAATCATATTGAATATATCTTTTTATGGCTTGAAACAATTTAGGCGTATTTGATATGATCGCCTCGTTGAATACTTATTAGTATAATGCTATATGAATTATTTCTCCGAGCATTTTTATTAAGAGGTTTAACTCTGAATTTTTATTGTTGTGTATGTCGATGATTTGAATATCGGTGAGACTCGTGAAGAGATCTCCTCAAATCCTTGTGCATCTATCGACATATAGAAAAATATTGAAAGAGACTTTACATGCATAACGCATATATGTTGATCACCCTTATGGTTGTTGCTAGGTCTCTTACTTTAAACAAAGATTTTTCTCGCCTCACGAAAAGGGTAATGATATTTTTGGTCTAAAGCACAATATACACATTATTTGATCTGGAAGCATCGTATCTTAGCTGGTCCAGAAATATTATTTAAGTGCTACGAGATCATTACCTTTAAATAATTGTTATACAAGAGGTAAAGCCGAAATATGTGTTTGGCTAAACATATCTTGAAGATATGTGAATATTTTTCACAAGATAAGGTGCAAGCTATCTTGTATAAAGATAATACAAAATTTATATCTCAAGGTAGATATATCAAATATGATAAAACGAAACATATTTCTTCAAGTTTCGTCCCTCATGATTTTCAGATAAATAATATTCAATGAATCATTTCAAGCAATGATTTGGAAGATTTATCCACTAGTGCATGATCTACTTCAATATTTGAAGATTGTATTCAATATTGAATTATGAAGATTCAAAGATCTTATACGATATTTTCATGAAGGGGAGTAAATACGCGTTGCACTCTTTTTCCCTTAACCGAGGTTTTGTCCCAATGGGTTTTCCTGGTAAGGTTTTTAATGAGGTAACATGTTATGCGTATTAAAGATGTGTGTACTCTTTTTCCTTCACTAAGAATTTTTTTCCCACAGGGTTTTTATCTTAGTAAGTTTTTAACGAGGCACGTTATCTTCATGGATATCCAAGGGGGAGTGTTATAAATATCTTTATTTATGGTGGATATCCATATATTAAGTTAAACTTTAATGGGTTTTATTATTAGGGTTTAATACCCATTGGAATTAGGGTTTTCATCTTATGCCTATAAATATAAACTTTTAGGCAAAGTATTGTATACAACTCTACTTTGAGAATACAATAAAATCTCTCCCTTTTGTCTCTCTCTTTTCTCTCTCTCTTTTCTCTCTTTTCTTCTTGTTCTTTATTTTATTCACAACAAATATCTAATAACAAATCAATTAAAACTCAAATAATATTTAATTTTTTTGAACGACAAGTTCTGGACGAACGTAGTTTATTCAGGACTGAACAGGCATACACTCTGAATTGTATTAATTTTATCATTTTGATTAATAAAGTTATAGTCATCAATCATTTTTATTACGTCAAATATTCTATTGTTAAATAAGTAATAATATTTAAATTAATATGTGTTATTTTTTATTAAATTGAAAGGAAAAGATAAATATTGATTTAAAAGATTATAATTTATGTGTATTTTTTAGATAAACTACATAAATGATCACTGAATATTAAGGATAGATTTATTTTGGTTATTGTACTTTTAAAATATTCATTAAGGTCATTTATTTTTTTAATTCGTATTCGATAAGGTCACTCAAATTTTAGTTTACATCTGATATGATCCATATCGTTACAATCCGTTAAAATTTATTGTTAAACTTTATTTTTTTTTTCTTAATAAAAATAGATAAACTATAACAATCATTACTCAACTTTCTTCTCACTCCTATTTTAGTCACTAAAGTTTATTTTTTTTAATTTATTAACTTAACTTTTGAATTGGTCATATTTTGACAATCTCGAATGACATAGTTATATAAATTAAAAAATTCAATTAATCTTTAAAAATTTTGGAAAATATTTTTTTTCTTTTCTTATTAAATTTATCATATTATCATATTTTATATTTTAATAAGTAAAATAAAAAATTATTATTCAAATATCTTATTTAATTAGTACAATATAAGATAAAAAATGAATAATTCAAAATAAATAATTAACTAAAATAATATTTAAAAATTAATCAAATCCAATTTTAATAAAAATATATACTAAATTTTATTGAGAATATTTTTTAAAAATATTTATATTTGTAATAATTACTAATCAATATTTTTTTATTTTACAATTGTACGCTTCCGTAATTAATAATATTATTTTTTGTTTCGGTTATCGTTGATTAATAAAATTATCGTCATTAATCAATTTCTGTCATATTAAATATTTTATTATTAAATAATTAATCATATCTAAATTAATATATCTAAATATATTTGTTAAATTAATATCTTTTAAAAAGATAATGATATACTATAACACATAATTGATATATTTAAAAAATATGAATTAAAAATAATTTTATGGTTTTGTTGGGACAGAAATCACGCGCCCCTCCGACACCTCCGCTAAAACAGCTACTTCTCAACAGATCTCTTACCTACATCAAGATCGGACGGACATAATTCATCCACGTCATGCTTCCTCCAATCTACTATTTAAATTCAGCAATTTATTCCTCCTCCACATCCTCCGTCCTTTTCTCGCACGCAGAAGAGAGAGAATCTTTTAGCAAAAAGGAAACCGCCGCCGCGGTGACTAACCGCCTCTTCGCCGCCGTACGCCACACACCGTAAATCTAGAAGGTATAAGCTTAAAAAAAACAAATCTTCTTTATTTAATTTTTCAAATCGTGTTCTCGTTTATAGACCTTAATTAGAGTTGATTGAATTTTGCTAGATTTCTACTTCGGAATTGAACATTTTAAAGTGAAATTACTGTTTGATAATTTCCAATCGAGAAACGGAGGGTTTGAAATCGGACGGTCAAGATGCCGAGCACGATTCAAAAAGCGATCGGGGCCGTTAAAGACCAAACCAGCATAGGACTGGCGAAGGTAGCTAGCAACATGGCGCCGGACCTCGAGGTGGCGGTTGTAAAAGCCACAAGCCACGACGATGACCCTGCCAGCGAGAAGTACATACGTGAGATCCTGAATTTGACTTCTTACTCGCGCGGGTATGTCCACGCCTGCGTTGCCGCTGTGTCCAAACGGCTAGGAAAGACTCGTAATTGGATTGTGGCGCTCAAAGCTCTGGTGCTTGTTCATAGGCTGATGAATGAGGGAGATCCTCTGTTTCAAGAAGAGATCCTGTACGCTACCAGGAGAGGTACGAGGTTGTTGAATATATCAGATTTTAGAGACGAGGCTCACTCGAGTTCATGGGATCACTCTGCTTTTATAAGAACTTATGCCATGTACTTGGATCAAAGACTTGAAATGATGCTTTTCGCTAGGAAAAGCGGCGGTGGTAGTGGTGCTGGGGGAAGTAGTCATGGGAGTCGTGATGATAGATACCGTGGACGAGATAATTTCCAATCACCACCACCGAGGCCATACGATGATAGATACAGTGGACGAGATGATTTCCGTTCACCACCACCGAGGTCATACGATGATAGATATGGTGATAATGTATATGAAAATTATGGGATGTCAAGGAGAACGAGGTCTTACGGTGATATGAGTGAGGCAGTGGGTAGAGATGGGAGAGAGGAGAAGAAAACAGTGACCCCATTGAGGGAGATGGCTCCCGAGAGGATTTTCGGGAAGATGGGTCACTTGCAGAGGTTATTAGATCGATTCTTGTCATGTCGGCCCACAGGATTGGCAAAGAATAGTAGGATGATCTTGATTGCTTTATATCCGGTTGTGAAGGAGAGTTTTCAGTTATACGCTGATATTTGCGAGGTCTTGGCTGTGCTGCTTGATAAATTTTTTGATATGGAGTACCCAGATTGTGTGAAGGCATTTGATGCATATGCAAGTGCAGCAAAGCAGATCGACGAGTTGATTGCATTTTATAATTGGTGTAAGGAAACAGGTGTGGCGAGATCATCAGAGTATCCCGAGGTGCAAAGGATTACCGATAAGTTGTTGGAAACATTGGAGGAATTTGTGAGGGATAGAGCTAAGATGCCAAAGAGTCCAGAGAAAAAAGAGCTTCCTCCTCCGCCTAAAGAGGAAGAGCCTTTACCAGATATGAATGAAATAAATGCCCTACCTGCTCCAGAAAGCTACACGCCACCACCTCCACCAGAGCCTGAGCCTGAGCCTGTTAAACCCCGGGAGTTGCAAGAGGATTTAGTGAATTTGAGGGATGATACTGTGACAGCTGATGATCAGGGGAACAAACTAGCTTTGGCTTTATTTAATGGCCCGGCTACTAATGGTAATGGATCTTGGGAAGCTTTCCCATCGAATGGGCCTGAAGTGACATCTGCTTGGCAAAACCCTGCTGCCGAGCCTGGGAAAGAAGATTGGGAGTTGGCTTTGGTTGAGACAGCTAGTAATTTGTCAAGGCAGAAGGCAGCTTTGGGTGGTGGCCTCGATCCATTATTGTTGAATGGCATGTATGATCAGGGAATGGTAAGGCAACATGTTAGTACTGCACAGCTGAGTGGGGGGAGTGCGAGTAGTGTGGCACTTCCAGGTCCAGGGAAGACCACAACGCAAGTTTTAGCCCTTCCAGCACCTGATGGAACAGTTCAGAATGTCAATCAGGACCCGTTTGCTGCATCATTGAGCATTCCTCCTCCTTCATATGTACAAATGGCCGATATGGAGAAGAAACAACATTTACTCGTCCAGGAGCAGCAAGTATGGCAGCAATATTCAAAGGAAGGGATGCAAGGTCAAGCTAGTTTGGCCAAAATTAATAACCCTGGATACCATGGACCTGGACCTATGCCAGTGATGCCTTACGGAATGCCACCGGTCAATGGAATGGGACCACCGCCCTGGTATTACTATACTCCTTACTGATTCCTCCACATATAAAATAGATAACTTTTCTTTGCCTACCTTTTGTATTATCTGTCCTAGTTTTCATTCCCCTTTAAGGCTGCATTATGTTCACAAAACACTTACTCATTGTGGTGATATTTTGTGCTGGGAGGTTCATGATCTGGTTGTGATGTCTCTTTGTGCTTTTGTTATATAGAATTCTATTTACTTTCCTAGTTCATTGTGTAATCCTCTCCTTAAATACATCGAACCGCCTCTGCAGTGACTGCATTAATTGTTGTTAATTATTCTAAGAACTCCATTCTTTCATCACAACTTGTAGATTATCATTCCATCTTTTCTCTTAATTGTCGTCTCTCTACATAGAGAGACTCGCACCCGTGCTACAAAGTGTTGTTCGAGTCGAAGAGGACAACATTTTGCAGTGTGGGTGTGAATCTTTGCAACTGCTCTGTTCTGATGTTTCTTCTAAGCTATGCTGGTAGTACTTGAGTTGATACATGCATTATATAGTATACTTGATGTTTGTTTTAACCAATATTCCATAACTAAAGAGTGACATATCTGGTACATGGTCTGTGCAAAATAGAGAATGAGTTGAAAAGGACCTTGAGTGCACAAATATGGCATGGAAAGAAAGGGATTGATTCTGCCTGGAAAATTCTCTTTCATTGTGTATTAAGGTTTTCTGGCTGGAGTTTAGGGACAATAATATGATTTTCTTCAAAAAAAATTCAATAATAGGATACTTTACTGTAATAAATAAGAAGTCGAGTAGATTACAATTTGATTTTGAATAGTGTTTTCTCTAAAAATAATAAAAAATCGGTACTGTTCAAAGACGGATGGTTTATGATCCGACTTTGAATGTGATTTATCCAAAAAAATTAGATTTCCGAAGACGATGGATTATAATCTAACTTTGAATAGTATTGATTTTGTATATTATTTTTAAATAAAACATTATTCAAAGTCGAATTATAATCTACCCGACTTTTGATTTATTATATTAAAATATCATATTGTTGGAAATAAAATAGAAAGTATTATATTGTTGGGAAAAAATAGACAACAATTTTAGGGTAAAAACTCCCTTAAATGTTAAAAAATACACATAATTTTTAATATCTTAAACTTGTATCATAAATCTTAAACTTATGTTTTGGTGTGACACAGAGATGATAACGAATATAATTTTATGGATTTTACATCGTACCCATATTAGTTGAGACGGATAAATATGAGTTTGATGGATAATAGATTGGTGTGGATGTAAAAGTTATACTCATTATAAATAATGTGTAGACGATGAATTTAAGATTTACGTAATTTTATAAACCTTAAGATTTTAAAAAATAAGGTACAATTGTTTATCATCAGTACTTAATTAATTAGATGTAATTAAATAAATTTATGTTGATATAAATGTGTTTTAATTAAGTTAGTTATAATTAATTATAATTAAATTATATAAGTATATAAATACATTGATCAAATAATAAATATACAAAATTTTATTTTTTTCCTATAAATAAGCTAACTATTTTACGTAATTTGATATTTTGTAATCGATTGTCAAGTGGGTATAAACGAGTATGAATTTGATGGTGGATATCCTATCAAATAGTGGGTGTATAGGTAAATTTAAAAGTGTATTTATTTGAATAAGTGTAGATCTAAAAAAATAATACCCGTTAAAAATGATAAATAGATAAATAAATAGATAAATAATAAATAATTTTAAAAAATAACCGATATTTTTTATTCGGGTTTAGGTGGCTTGATAGCATTGGATGCCTCTGCCTTGGTCCCCATTGTCATGATCCCCCTCCCCCCCTTTTTTTTTTCCTATTTTTGTCTACATGATTGAAAATAAAGCTACACCTATCATCATTTCCTTTGCGTGTTGAACCCTTTCCGTAGTCAATAAATGGAAAGGTTCTTTTCTCTTTTGGATTAGGTAAACTACGTAAATAGTAATTGTATTATGGGTTGATATCGAAATGATCATTATTTTTTAAAAAGCATCAAATCTATCGATCAATTATTAAAATAACATCGATATAGTTACCGATCGTTAATTTTTAACGGACCAATAATGTGACAGTTAAAAATAAAATAGAATAATTACACATTTAATTTACGTTATTCATATATATTTTTTAATTTAGTTCTAATTTTATTATAATAAAATAATATAATTATCCACCACCTAACTAAAATAGATAAATGTCACGGAATTAGTTGCATTTTATTAATTTGATGCATTTTTATTTGATTTCTTTGGTTGTCATTTTTATTTCTTGTGTTGATTGAATTATGTGAAAAAGGATACTGCCTTGGTGTACTTTCATGTTTGCAGGATTCATTCCTTGATGAGGAGCTACCGAATTGGAAAGAAATTAGTGAAGATAAGGGAAATGGGAGAAGACATGGAAAAAGTCGAAGATTAAAGAGAGAAAAAATATGATAGGAATCAAATGAGAAATAAAAATATTCTTTATGATTATTTTCCAATTCAATTTTATCCTATCATGTAAGTCAACCAAACCAAGCTATTAAAAGAGGAGGATGTCGTCCAACTAAGGGGCGTGATCGTGGGAGAGAACGAGTGAAGCAAAGAGGTTGTTGTTTTCTTTTTTTCTTTCTTTTTCTTTATTATTCGGGTGATGGGAGGATATTCTTATTGGATATGTTGCCCAGCCATGAAGTAACTTAAAGTTAGCTTGGATTATATTGTTTTATGGTTTGATTTAGTTTGAATTCTATCTAAGCATTTGGTGTGTTCTTTATTAAAGTTTGCCTATTCTTGGTGCTTATTTGGTTTACGAGAGAAATAAGAAAGGACCTCGATAAACAATTCATTTATTTAGATTCGAGAGAATTAGATTCACGAAACGAATATGCATGGTTCGATCCAAGTGCGTGATAACTAATACGGCTTAGGGATAAGTGCAGGATTTCAACGGCTAATAGAAGCACAAAAAAGTTGTTGTACACCTTTGATTAACGTAGTGATGTATCGTCGAAGGTTGTGCAATTAACAGATTTTCGGGTTAGGGATAACAGGGATCACTGAAGAACGCTTTACTGAACCTTGAGGATAATCGCTCAAATTGCCCGAGCAATTCCCTTAGTTGCAATTGCCCGAGTATTCATGAACTGACTAGGCAATCTGGTTAAGCCCAATTGCCGGAACAATTGAGTGGTGCGAGCACCCACTTGCAAGAAAATCATTCGTCCATTATTCCATAATTTAGGATAATCCAACCTAATCTCTCTGATTGAATACTTCAATTTCTTTAATTATTTGTTCTATTTATTTATTTTAATTAAATCAATTCTATAAATCATTTGTGTCTTTAATTTTCAGTGCAAGAAATTAGATTTTAGAAGGAACATCAATCCCTGTGGAGACGATAATTGTTTATACTATAACTTGAAACGTGTACACTTGCATGGATTTACGAAGCACTTAAAACACTCAACACAAACCACTGAAACAAATGGTTTTTAGTGATATAAAACACCAACATTAATATTTATCCATTATTATTGTCTATATTTTTCTTTACATTTTCGTATAAGCATATATTAATTTTTTTAATTTAATTAAGATATTAATTAAATTATTTTATATAATAAATTAAAATAATAAAAATAATAAATAATAAATCTCAAATAAATTATATATTAGGGTTTAGGGATTAAAATTCATTAAAAATTTAGAGTTAGGGATTGATGTTTAGAGTTTAGTGTTTATGGTTTATTAAAAATATTTAGGGTTTATGATTTATAGTTTATAATTTAGGGTTTAGGGTTTAATATTTAGATTTTATAATTTATGGTTTTTGTTTTAGGGATTATGGTTTAAGATTTATTGAATGAATTTTTAGCTAGGTTTTGAGGGTTTAACATTTAGGGTTTAGGATTTAAGATTCACTAAATGTTTTAGCATTTAGGTTTTAGGGTTTGAATTTTAGTGTTTAGAATTCTCTAAATAAATTATAATAAAAAATTTATTTAAGATTTACGGTCTATGGTTTGAATTTTAAGGTTTAGGGTTTGAGGGTTTTATTATTTTAATTTATTATATATAAAATAATTCAATTAATATTTTAATTAAATTAAAAAAATCTATACTTATATGTAAAACATAAAGAAAAATTATAGACAATAATAGTGGATAAATATTAATATTGGTGTTTTATGTTTTCAAAAGCCATTTGGTTCAGTGGTTTGCTTTTTGTGTATTTTTTGAGATTCCCAGGTACGAATCCTCACAAGGGCATTGTTATATCATGTTATTTTTCTCCTTTAGTTAGGTGATGGCATGTGTTACCACCTAATTAAATAATTATATATTTTATTATAATAAAATTAGGATTAAATTAAAAATATATATGAATAACAAGAAATAAATGTGTGATTATTTCATTTTATTTTTAACTGACACGTCATCAGTTCGTTAATTTTTAACGGTCGGTAACTATATTGATACCATTTTAATAGTTGACTGATAGATTTAAAACTTTTTAAAAAATATGATTATTTGAATATTAATCCCATAATACAGTGACTATTTATATAGTTTACCCTAAAAGATTTAAAAGGTTATGCATGACGGTATAAATTAATAAACAAACCGGTACTAGTTTGAGAGTAATTTTTTTAAATATCAAATTAAAAAAATATCTAATTTATGTATTAATTTTAAAAAATTATTTAAATATCACTTTTTTAAAAGAAGAGTATAATCTAGATACTAGAGATATATTTAAGCCTTTTATTTTCTTCTAAACTAGTGATATTTCGGTGAAAATCTCAGTTGTATTATTTTTTTAACAAGTTAATAGTGATTATAATAGTATATGTTCTAGAATATAATCTCCATCATATGATATTGATCGCTCAATTACTTTGCTGGCATCATTGGTGCTCGAATCCGTGACCTCTAGGAACAACAACCATTCCTTTAATCACTTGGGCTAATGACAAGTTAGCCCGTTCTGTTAGCTCTCGAGAAATTATATCATCACCTTTTCTATCACGTCATTCGTGATCCTATCCGTTAAAATTCAATCACTTCTTTATAATTATATATTTCTTATTTATATGGTATAAAAAGTAAAATTCATTTTTAAAAAACAATATAAAAAATTAGAAGGTTAAATTTTAGTGTATGAAACCTTAAATAACGTGATGAAAAACGTTTATAATTAATATTTAAGTACGTAATTTAAAGGATATGATTAAAGTTTATTCTTCAAAATATAAAATCTTAACCTTTAACTTTTAAATTTTAATATTAAAAATTTTAATCATAATTTCTAAATTTAAAATATAAAATTAAAATTTTGAATCTATAGTATGATGACCTTGAATCATATATTGTATATTTTTTAACTCTACTGAACAGTAAATAAAAATAAAATAAAATTTTAAAAATTTAATTATAAATTATTTTGGGTCAAAGACAACCCAAACTCACCCAAATCCGGCTCTTAAAACCAACTCAACAATTAAACTCGAAGCTCAAACGAAAGTGAGGGACGATTGCCCTCTCTATCCATATATAACTCCGTCGTTAATTACACAATATTACTATCATCAAAAACTCAAACAACTTAGTTTGCTGGTGTGTATTAATTTATTTAAATTTAAAATCAAATAACTTAGAAAGATGATATATTAGATCTTTCAAATAAAATCGGATCTTTTTATTTATAAAATATACTACTTGATTAATAAACTTTTACCCTAAACCCTGAAGTATATCTACGTACAAACATAAAATGAATTGAACGACACGGCTAGTATCTAAACCGAAAGACAGAGTTAAGATTTAAAGTTAGGGACAAACAAAAATATTTAAAGGAGGATAAATTTATAAATAAATAATTTTTAAAAAAATTATATAGAGACAAAGATGAAAATAAAAAATTCGGGGGTGAAGAACGATTGTCCATCCCACTTTCGTTTAGTTTTGTCACTATCTAGACTTGTCAAATATGATCTAAATTCAATTATGATTTATTTGCTTAACCCGAGATTTGATATGAATTTGATCTTGATAATTTAAATTTTATTCAAAACTCAAAATAAATCAAACTGAATCAAAATCTATTTGAATTTTAGCTAGAATAATATTTACCAACACCCAATTTGATTCAAACCAAATTTTCACCCAAATTAAAAGTAACTTAAGCCATAAAAAATCTGAATTTAATTCTTTCAAAAACGTTCTTAATTAAACATCAATCCAATTTTAACCTCTAATTAAAAATAAATTAATTATCGTAAAAAAACACTTTTATCACTATTTATATTAAATTTGCAATTTATATGTTCAACAATCAACATATATCAATAGTTATTTATTTATTTATGATGGAGTTATAATTGAGAGGTAAAATATAAATATTTAAAAGAATTAATCAATAATATATTTTTATTAGAAAAATAAATTATAAACATCTAGAAATCAAATATTTTTATTTAAAATTAATATTTTCTGAATGTTTTGAAGCAAAATCATTTACAACTCTTTCAGTATCAATTTCTTTTAAAAGATTATTTTCGATTGTCATCAAAGTAAGTCTATTTAGTCTTCCTTACAATATAATTGTTCGTAAAAATGACTTCAACAACTTTGATTTTGAAAAATTTTGTCCTGTAAAAACGACAATAATAGAAATAGTCAATAATATTTTATAAGTAATTGTCACATTTAAAAAATAATTATAATATTTTAATAATTATAACTCATTATTTTAAGATGAATTATATAAGAAATAAACATCATTTAAAATACATAAAAATAGAACTTTGTTATAAAATTATAATATTAAAATGCCATATTCCACCGTTTAGCCTAATCTTATATATATTTTAAAGTATTTTTATAATAAAAATATATTATAATACTCGAATTTTATTTAGGTATAAATATATATAAATATAACAAAATCCAACATATAGTCTATTGCATAAACAAGTCCAATTATAATCTAAAAGTCCAAGTTAAGCTCATTACATTCAATTACAACTTATCCCAAACTCTTTAATTAATTAATAAAGATTAAAAATCTCAAAGACTCAACACATGACTGTTAATTATATGTTGAATTTATCATTCTTTTATTAATTACATATTGAGTCCTTGAGATTTTTAATTTTTATTAATAATTTAATAAAGTTCAACAATGTTTGACGTCCGTTATAGAATTTTTCTATGTGGACAGACTAACAAAATCAAAATTAATCCAAAATTAGTTTTAACGTATAAAATTAGGTGATTTAATTAAATCGAGTTTAGATTTAAATTTAGAGTTTAAAAAAGGAAAAAATAAAAAAATAATAATGATCGGAAATCATTTTATAACTGTCAAAAATATAAAAAAGATGATAAAAAATAAAGTAATAGTGGTTGATGTCATTTATAGTAACCGAGAGTCAACTTTAAATAACCAATGAATAGATTAATTAACCGAAGATTAATCAAAATAAAATCAAACGATAAAACTCACAATAACTTTTAAGTCTGTGTTTATTGTGTTCAACCAGTTTATAATGAACACAAGACGAATACTTTCATAAAGTCATATTTTTTAGATGATTTGGTGAGTGATTCTAGCTAATTCGTGTTTTCGAGTTGAATATATGATATGTGTCTTTTTATTTTTATTATGTATTATAGTTTGATCCTAAAATAAATGATAAAATTTTAAAAAAAAATTTATTTACTTATGTTTCAATCGTTTAATTATTTGAATAAAATGCTTTAATTATTATTTGGATGATGCATATTTTAATTAGGCTTTAATAATTTAATTAGCAAGGTAATTATAAAATATTAATGGGTATTGAATGAAAAAACTTATTTCAATTTGAATGATGTTTTAAGACAATTGGATATTGTTTGACTTTAAGTGAAATATTTAATATTTATTATAAAAGATTGATAAATAATTAGATTAATTAATACAATCTTAATAAGGATTAAAGCTTTATTAATTAGTATAATTAATTCTTATAGAATATTGTCTATAATGTTAGTTGGATGATGCTTTAAGGTAATTGAATGTTATCTCACTTTAATAATATTTATAAATTAAATAACATATAAATTTAGTTATAGTCATTTTAGGTTAGTACATAAATAAATAAGATCATAATTAATCATGTATAAAAATTTAAAATATATTTTTAGAATATGAATAGAGGTATAGGAGTGTTTTTAACTCATATTCGAAGTAAAAATATATTTTTTTATGAAATAAATATTTTCATTCGAAATATAAACTTAGTTAATAATTAATGATTAAATTAAATTCAAATTGTTATTCTAAATGTTAATATGCCATACAAATTTAAAGGTATTGATATCAGACGTTTGTGGGGTGTTAATTATTTCTCATATGTAATCGGTTTTTAATTTATTTTTTATAAAAAATAATCTTTAGTTATTTTTATGTTGTTCGATTTACAAAAGTGATCGATGACAACTCTTTCCGTAAGAGCAATATTTTGCTCCTGAACAAAATATAGCTGCCACTGGTTCAGCTTCAACTGCTGCTCCTGTTCTCAAACTCAAACATATACATTGATGATAAACAACAGATTGAGATCAACAGACCAGACATGCCAGAGACTTGGAGCTCATCATGTTCGGTTTTATTTATTTTTCTTAGGATCCCAATATGTCTTATTTTACAGGTAAAAAAAGAAAAATGTCTAATCTATATTATAATCATTCAAGAACTGTACAATATTTAACTTAATGCCATTGAAGAACTTGGAGTTGCAGAAGTATAATGGAAATCGATTTGCAGTCGCCGGTGAGGAGAAAAAGTCGAAACCTTACCCTTTTTCTCGTCTTCCTCGAGATCCTCGACTATTATGGCAGCAAGAAATCTTTTTATATATTCCCTGCAACATCCTTTCCCACTGCATATCACCATCTCATCTTCTCCACTTTCCCCAACCTTCTCCTTCCCGTACATCAAACTCGAATCATCGAACTTCATCATGTACGCTTGCTTACAACCCTCGAATAGCCGCTCACCCAAAGTATCGATTATATAATAGGCCTTCGATTCTACTTTCAGCACGAAGAAATGATCGTTCCAACTGATGATGTACACCCTTGGCAGGTCATGGTCATTACTTATTTCGGTCCATATCTCATCGAAAGACATTGCACCATTCAAGCACTCGAATTTCTCGGGGCTGAAAAACCTTGTGAATGATTTGTCTTGCAAGACAGTGACGGGATTGAGATCGGCTTTTAGAACGGTCTCAAGATCGAAATGCTTGTCGGGGAAGGCATTGGTGTGAGCTATGTTGGAGCAGAGCTTACGCCATTGTGAAGAGCCTTCTGTTATGAGGCTATCAAATTCGAGTCTCGTAGGCATTGAGGCTTGGTTTGAATTGAGGCGGTGAGCAATGACGGCAACTAGTGCCGTGCAGGCACTCTCCCCGGCAGCTCTTTCGCTCCGTTGGTCGAATGAAGCAAAGAACACTTCAGCTTTTAGCCTTGCTCGTCCGTTTCTGCTGACTAATTGCTTCACTTCCCAGCAGTTTGTTCCGGTTTGAGGACACCGGTCACCATCAAAAACCAATGGCTTTGTTTTCTTCTTCAAGGACCGAAAACTTATTCGTCTTTTCTTCCATGAGAACAGCCTAACCAAGTTGTTCTGGTTTGGTTCCAAACATGGGAACAAGTCCAACTCAGGTCCTAAACTCAGCTCTCCGCTGTTACTTTCACTCGTGCCGGTAGAGTCATTCCCAAGCAAACCATCGGAGTCGAATACCGCTGACTCGTCGGAATCACAGGAACTCAATTGATCCTTTCGAAAGCTATCCTTTTTCTCCTTCTGGCGAGTTAAACTCTTCGCCATTTTGAAGAAACCATCTTCCTTGATTGACTCAGCCGAGTTTTGGGCACATCCTGTCGTGTCTGTAGAACCTCTGACCTCGGCGAAACTCACTAGAATCTTCAAAACAGACATGAAAAACATAAAGTCAAGCAGAGAGTAAGGTTCTTTTTCTTTGTTTTCTCAAGATTAACAAAAGAACAACGACAAAGGCTAACCATAAAAGCTCAAAGAAGCTACAAAAAGTTTGTCTGATTGTGGTTTTAGTCCCTCAACTATCCTAAACTTAAAAGTTTAATCCTTTACTTCAAATTCAATACAGTTTAATCTCTATTTCATAAAGATAGAACGACCAAATGATGTTAAATTAAAGTAGATTACGCAAATCCCAAATTTTCAACATTATAGAGGGACTAAAACAAGAATTAGACCCAAAATGCTCCGTTCAAGCTACATTGCTATTCCATTACCAAAGTCATTGCCGGAATAATAAAACATCGGAACTTACGAATAGAGCAGCTTCGATGACCACACCGTTAACGTTTAACGTCAGCGGAAGCTTCCGTTCAATCTCCGACCACTCCATATCGGAAACCAGTTTCGCCAGATCCAAAGAAACCTTCCCCGCCACCGCCAATTTACTCTTTTCTTCACGATTCTTTCCCTGTATATACCAAAACGGAAAATCAAAATCAAAATCAAAACCAAAACGGAAATCTTAAAAGGAAATGTTTTTTTTTCTCCAATTACTTACGTGTAAGACATTGAATAAAACATCCCAAGAACCATTAGGAACAACCGAGAAATCGCAAAGGTTGTCGAATTCATCATCGACCCATTCGATCGTTTCCCCATTCCCCAGAATTCTGTGGCCGCTGCGACTCCGCTTATGCCTGGAAGAAGACGATATATGGAACAAACCCAATCCGGGTTTGGGTCCTTTCCACACCATTTCAACAACCACGATTTTGTTCTCATCATCATCATCTTCTTCTTCCTCCTGGTTTCTTCTGCTTATTCCTTCGAGCTTCAATGGCTTCACCTTCACATGCAACGATCTTTTCACCGTAGACCTCGGCCGCCACTTCATTTTCGTCTTCAATGGAGATTTGTCGGGAAATTTGTATTTATGGAGATGTTGTTTTTGGTTGCGAAACTAAGACTCGTTCAATTCGGGAGAGACAGCGAAGCAAAATCGCCGAGTAAAGGGACGGCGTGCGTGTTTATTAATTGTGAGCGGGAAATCACGTGCTCTTGTTTTTTTCTTACGTGGCGTGTTTTTATTGGTTTGATAACGATACATATTGAGAGGGTTTTGGTAGAATGTTCAGACCAGCATCAGAGGGATGCTGCCACGTCAAACGCGGGAATAGACATTCCGACACGTGCGTTACGCGTAGGTTTAACTACACGGAAACATATCCGTTTACGGTTTCCTATGTTATGGATTTGCTTTTATTTTATGGTCTAATTATGATCCAAGTTCCTTGTTCACGGGTTGGGTCAGATTTTTGGTTCATCGGTACTCGATTTAAAAAATCATATTACTCGATTTAATTTGAGTTTAGAGTGAAAAAAATTTGACTCAACCCGATTTTTAAGCTTTAAAATTCGACCTGATCTGACCCGACCTAAATCATTAAAAAATTAAATTTTAGGGATTTAATTGTAAAATAATAAATAAAATTTAGAGATCTAATTGTAAAAAATAAAATTTTAGTGACCTAATCATAAAAAAATAATTTTAGTGACCTAATTGTATAAAATATATATAAAAAATTATTATAGCAAATATCCCTAAAATATATATGAAAAAATTACACTATTAGTCTAGTGTCAGATTTTTTTCACCCTAAACCCAAACTTAACTCGACCCGAAATCACCTTCGAAAAAACCCGACCCGAATCTAAATCTTTTACCAAAAAATCTAACCCAACCGAATCAGATTAAGTCAAAACCCGTCGAATTCGGGTTCGTGTCTATCCATAATTCCTCAAAGCTTCTCATTTTGAAAGTTTAACTCTTTGTTTTTATATTAAAATTTTAGTCACTCTACTTTTTCAAAACAATAATACTCGGATAAATATTATATTATATTATAAGAGCAACTTGAGATTAAAGTAGTTAATCTTATGAATAATTTAATAATGATTAATTATTAATTATTTTAAGTGATTTAGTTAATTAAAATCATTTAATTTTAATGATCTAATTAATTAACTTATAAAATATAACGATTATGATCTTATTTGATATATAATTTTTTAAGCCAAAAATCAGAGATTTAACCTGTGAAATTTATAAATTTAGATATTTAATAAATATAAAGAATTATAATAGCAGATTGGGGTGAAATCTATCAACTTGAAAAAATTCATTTTAAGAGTTTTTAAAATTATATGTTTAGATAAAAGAATTATAATTTTTTATCATTCATAATTATAAAAAATCTCTAAATAATATAAATTTAAATAATTAATAAAATCAAAAATATAGTTTGATACATAAAAAATTAATATATAAATTAATACGTAAATATAATTTAATAACTAAAAGAATTATATTGAAAATATAATTTCATAAATAAAAATTCTATATATATATAATAATAATAATTACTAAAATTATATTAGAGAGATAATTTTATAAATAAATAATTAATATATACACCAATCATACATGTTCAGAAATGATATTAAAAAATTAATTTATATAATTTAATTAATATTAATATATAAAATATTAATAAATATTAACTATTAATTACTTTTATTAAAATATTAATAGTAAATATAATAACATGTTTATATATTATTTTATTTGTTTAAATAATTAAATAATTATTATTTATTATTTAATTTTACTAAAATTTTTTATACAATCAATTAATATAATCTACTAATCATATTAATTAACATTGTTCATTATTATTATTTTTTAATTTTTTCAATATTGATATAAGAATATACTCCATAAAAAAAATTTAAAAAATTCTGATAATATGTTTTAAATATATATTATAAAAAAATAATTATTTAAAATATTTAATATAACTATAATTAAACTTTAAAAAAATTTAATTTTTTAAAAAATAGTAATAAACAATTTTAATAGAACGAAGATAATATTATCAATATTAAAAAATCGATGAGGTGCTGTCAAACGCGGGAATACTCATTCCGACACATATTACCCGTTGGTCCAATTACATAGTAACATATCTGATAACTAAACAAGTCTAAAACATTACTTTTTAAGACATCCAATCACAAAGTCATGACAAATCTTAATTTGTCTTGGATTATAATAATAGATGAAAAAACGAATTTCTAATTGACCTCGTTAAGTTTGTGAATGATAAATTCTTTCGTCTAGTTAAAGAACAAAAACATAAATATCCATTCATCTTGTCACATAAGGCAGGGACGGAACCATGTTGATGGTGAGAGGGGATTTTGTCCCTCCCAAATTATTTTTGTATAATTATATTTAAGGTCCTTCTTAGTTTAAATAATAATAAAATAAGTTTTTTGTCCCTTCCAAATTTTAGATTTAAAGGCTTAATAGACCTTTGTCCCTCTCAATGTTTAATCCTGACTCTGTTCCAAATATAAGGATCATAATTCAAGAACCGTAATTCATTTATACATTATGACATACCAAATGTATTCAAAGTATACTTATATCCAAGAATCTATAATATGATAAATCCATGATTTTATAGACACATGGTGTAGCATGTTTGAGCCTTAGTTCCCTTTTAATATTCCCTTTTAATATACTAGTTAAATTGCAAAATCATGACTCATGTTACATGGATAATTCATGGTTCTTATTCATGTCATGTGTTATGTCATGTGCTTTCATTCATGTCATGTATTATAATCGGGGACGGAGCTGTGTAGAAAGTGGGACAGGTTGTTGTCCCTCTTAAAATTTTTGGTACAATTATATTTTTAGTCCCTTTTAGTTTAAATGTTAATTAAATAGGGTTTTTGTCCCTCCCAATTTTTAATTTTTAAGATTTAATATACTCTTGCCCCTCCCAATATTAAATCCTAGCTCCGTCCCTGATCATAATCAAACATGTGAACACATATGTAAGTTTATATATCTTACCCTTGGCACTATAAGAGCCTTAACATATCAACAATGTAATTTCATAAAGATAATTTAAATGTCGAGTGTGTTTAATGAGTTAAGCAGTTTGTGAGTTGTTCGAATTTAATTTGGTTAAAATTCAGTTTGATTCATTTGAATTCAAACTCGATTCGAGATCTTAACATGTTGAATCGAGTAAGTCTAACTCGACTCAAAAAGTTCACGAGTAACTCGTTAATTTTTAAAATATTTTTAGTAATTAATTTAAAATTAAAATTAAAATAAATTAAAATAATAATTATTAATTTGTGGATTGATACTTTTGTTTTTACATGTTAGTTTAGTGTATTTGTGAATTGTTAATTTAGAATTTAGACTTTAAAAATATTTTATACACTATTTTGATATTTTTAGTTAAATTTGTTAATTTACGTTAACTTAAGCCTTAAATGGAAAATTCTGCAGGATACTGCGGATGGAAAAAAAAAATTTCCCCAAATATTGTTGATGGGAAAATATTTCCCCAAATATTGTGAAAGGAACAATAAATTTAAAGACCAATTCAGCAGGTTCCGTCTTTGACCTGGAAAATATTTTCAAAGCTTGAAGTTGACCCTTTTGGATCCGACTTTCTAAAGTAGAAGAAACTGTTTGAAGACGGATCCTAAAGGATCCGACTTTGACTCTTTATTCATTCTTTGATCAGCACAGGCAGGGGAAGAAAGTGGCAGATGCACTGTTGATGGACGGGGCAGAAAAAAAAGCTGGGGGTGATAGAACTCGAGATGAAAATTAATAGGGATGGTAAGGTGATGGGATGAAAACGTGTTGTAAGAGGTTTGGGGTTCAAAAAATTATTTGTTTATATTATTATGAATATTATATTTATTATGATGTTTTACAAAGGGATATGTGATGAAAGTTGAGGAGATATTTTTTTTGAGAGTTGAAAGTGGGGAGAAAATCAAAATTTTTACTGAGTTTTGAAAATATTGGTAAGTTCTTCGTTATTTTTTTGTTGTATTTTAGATTTGATATTTTATTCGTTATATCTTTATTTGTAAGATTATTATTTGTTTTGTCAATATTTTTTTTATTTTTTACTGTATTTTTTATATTTGAATTTATATTTATATATTTGAAATTAATATTTACTAGTTTCTATTTGAATTTATTTTTATGTATATGTTGAATTTTGTTGTATTTAGTTTTGAAATTGTATAAATTTATTTTGAATATGCAGATAAAATGAGCGAAGATAGATTTTTGACGATCGTTTATTACAATGGTCAAATGGTGAAAAATGAATCTGGAATTTTGTTTGAATCTGAAGACACTACTAAACTGAGATTTTCGAAAGATATCTCGCTTCGACAGTTGAAAGAGAAAATATCAAAGAAAATTAGAGCAAGAGTTCATAGTTTGCATTATCGGTGGTTAACTTGTGAAAATCCAGTTAGATATGTTGCAATTAATCTTGAAGATGATGACGATGTTAGCATGATGATTGCAGAGCATGAGTCTATGGAGATTCGGTATATTGAATTATTTGTTGAGGTCCATGATGTTCCGAACCCATTAAGTAATATCATTGGAGAGTCCTTTCGAGTGGACTACGATAATGATATTGATCTCCCCGGAGGAAGTTTTGTCGCAATGTTATTTAATGCGATATCGACTGGATTAAATCCTATCGATACTTCAAGATACGGTTTATCAACCGCACCAAGTAGTGATCCGATTGATGATGTTGACGTAGAAAACCTAAGAGGTCGTTGAGGTGAAACACTTGCCGATTCCAGTGAAGATGAAGATATTGATGATCCTGATTTATTTCCTGATGATGTTGGTGAAGCACCTAATTTTCGTGCTGGCGACTTTTGTCCTACCGGAGTCGACCTGACATTTTATGAACCTCCGGCTCATATGGTTGCTTTGGATTTTGATTCAATGAGAGCTCCTCAATTTCCCGATATGCCATTGTTAACTTCGAGTCAATATGGTCAATTATCGATTGGGCTTCAATTTGATGAAAAGGACGAAGCGACTTTGGCATTGAAAGAGTACATCATAAGAAACCATGTTGATTATGTTGTTGTAGAATCAAGTCAGAGGACTTTATTTGCCAAATGCGTAAAATATGGTCAGGAATGTAATTGGAAGATCCGATTGACGAAACTAAAGCGTATTAACTGATAAATAAAAGTTTTCAATTAGTATCATACTATATTATGAATTCAATAAGAAAAAAAATATTTAAAGAATTAAAATATAAATTCAGTACCTGATTTTGACAATATGAATCTATAAGAGATCTAAATACTCTAACATTATTGTGTGCCAATCCAGTTTCGTGATTTTCCTCGCACCATCTGTATACAAATAAAAAATTAGCATGAATCTGCAATATTACGTTCAAAAAAATATGTAGAGCTTATCATAAATTATTCACCTTGCACAGAGAGGAAACTAAATATGTGATCGGGTCACTAGTGTGAAGAATGGAAGTCGCTGCCAAGCCCATGCTTGTAATAACAATAGACATCCACCAATATCACCTAACTTTTTACCCTTTTCGAGTATAGCGCCCTTGCATAACTCACGATACAAGCACGCTAATATGGCGGACCCCCAATTATATTCCGAACCAGATTCCCACGGTGTGCTCAAAAATTTCAAATATCGAACACTAACCAAATTTCCAGATTTATCTAGCATTAAAATTCCACCAATCATCTGTAGAATATAAGCTCGACTCACTTGATAAATATGTTCAACCGTACTGTACTCATTCAGACCAAATTCCTTCTCTAACCAACTCAGCTTGACACGATAACCTTTAACATTAGTTCCATATGGAACTTTTTCAAGATACATTTCACAGATCTCGGCTGTTGAACCATGCATACGCTCAATCAACGGTTTTCC
Organism: Abelmoschus esculentus; assembly: GCA_035048815.1. Lineage (NCBI taxonomy): Eukaryota > Viridiplantae > Streptophyta > Magnoliopsida > Malvales > Malvaceae > Abelmoschus > Abelmoschus esculentus. The sequence continues at coordinate 836,304 of JAUCBN010000002.1, forward strand.
GTTGACAGGGACTCCAATAAGGTACACAACAACCTGTAGAGTGATTGTGCATTCTCCACAAGGCATATGAAACGTATGTGTCTCGGGTCTCCATCGCTCGATTAGAACGATAATCAATCCTGGAATAAGCTTATAACCCCGAAGAAATGTCGCATAATAAAATCCAGCAGTACGCAACCAATCCAAAATCCGATCATCTAACGGAGTTTCTACCATAGATCGGTGGTGTTTAAATGTTTCCTCCGTATCCTATAATTAAACTCAAAGTGTTACAAAATATAAATAAACTGATAAAATATAAATTAAATTTTTTTACCATATCATCAACAGAGAGACTCGTAATATGTCGATCCTCTAAATACAAAAGAGAAGTCTGCTCAACCATCTGCTGAATAATTAATTTTGTTAATAAAAAGAATAAAAAAATTTAATACTAATCAATCAATAATAATACTAATACGTTGATTCCATAAAAATAAAGAAATACAAGAATTTTTCATAAAAATATTATTATTTTCGGTAATAATTTTTCCCTAATAATTAATACTAATCGAGTATCGAACACTACCTATCTTTTTTCTCCCCTAATTTTTTTAAATAATTTCTCCCCTAATTTTCCAATAAATAAACGGGGAAAATTTAAATAAAATTTTCCCTATTTCCCTAATAACATATTTATAATAAAGTTTCCTAATATTTTCTAAAATATTAATTAATAAATAAACTAATAAATTTTCCCTAATAAACAAATCCCAATTTCCCGACGACGGGTAATGGAAAATAAATAGAACTTTCCCTAAAATCTACAAATATTATTAAACTAAAAAATTAAAATTAATATAATATTCGGCAGATTTTTCCATCTTTTTCCATCTACAAATATTATTAACTAAAAAATTAAAATAATATTAATAAATTAATCCTCAAATTTTCCTAATATTATACTAAAAAATTAAAATAATATTAATAAATTAATCCTAAAATTTTCCTAATATTATACTAAAAAATTAAAATAATATTAATAAATTAATCTTATTCTTACAAATCCAATATTAAATTAAGATATTTTTCTATCCATCTTTTTCCTCCTAATCAACTCAAATCTATCAAATATATTTCTCTTCAAATTAAACATACTTGATTTTGAATAAGTTTAAAATATATTTCGAATTTTCTTATTTATTTTTTTTCAAATAACACATAAAATAAAAAATTACAAAAATTACTAAAAACTTACAATTTTGTTTATTCGAATCCTTCTTCTTCTTCTTTTTCAAATTATTAAACAACCCAAACCTATTATAAATAAATATTCAAAAATACAATTAATAATTAAAAAATTCTTTTCTTCAAACTATTAATTAACTCAAATCTATCAACAATATCTAACAATATAACAATAATATCCCAATACATACATATATAAAAAATAAAATAAAAAATAACATTAAATCTATAAATCTATATTAAAAATATTCAATAATAACAACCAAAAAAATTAATACTTATAAAATTTCTTACCCTCAAATTCTTTTTTCTCCTCCTTCTTCAACCTCTTACTCTTTCAAATTTTATCAACTCAACAACATAATTTTTTCATCCTTCTACTCTATTTATCAACAAATAAAACAATCCCAACCACACATCTCATACCACTTTAATTATTTTACACCTAACTTTTTAACCATTCAACACTCACTCCTATAATTTACAGGTACAGACGCTATTATTTTCACGGGTCTGCAGACCACCCCTGCACTGCTGACTCCTCTGCTGCACTGATGCTCTGCCGCTTTGCCTGTGCTGCCTGTGTTGACTGTGCGCGTAGTCAAGGAATGAATAAAGAGTCAAAGTCGGATCCTTTAGGATCCGTCTTCAAACAGTTTCTTCTACTGTAAAAAGTCGGATCCAAAAGAGTCGACTTCAAGCTTTGAAAATATTTTCCAGGTCAAAGACAGAACCTGCTGAATTGGTCTTTAAATTTACTGTTCCTTTCACAATATTTGGGGAAATATTTTCCCAACAATATTTGGGGAATTTTTTTTTCATCTCTAATATCCTGCAGAATTTTCCAGCCTTAAATAGTATTATTAAATTCTACTTTTATTTAAAAAATAAGATAAATTTTTTAGGAATCAAGTTTAACGAGTAACGAGTTGAGTTAAGCAATAATTTTTTTTAATGAGCATGAGTCAAACATAATTTTAATAAGCTTAACGAATAATGAGTCGTGTCGAACAGTAAATTTTTTTAACGAAAACGAGTCAAATATAAATAATAACTCAAATATTATTTTAGATATCAGATGACAACTCGAATGTTATTTAATGAATTTTTAGAAATTGTACAAGTAAAATAAATTAAAAGTATAAATATTATATTTAGAAGTGAAGAAGAATATTAATAATTATAATCTCTAGAATGTTGCAATAAATAAAATCGATGTCAATCGGATTAATGCTTAATCGATAAATATTAATATTTTAATTATTATTTGTAGTGGATTAACAGAAAATACAACTAATAGCCCTTGAATATTAATGGTTTGAATCCACTTTAATTTATCCAAATCAGTCTCTAAATTTATTTATTTATAGTCCAAATTAATCCCTCATTGTTTTTCATAATATTTTCCAAAAATAAACTTAAAGACGAATGTGAAAAATAATAGTCAAATTCGAAGATTAAATCAAACTTTATCTTAAAATTAAATATAATTCAGATTCAGATATTTAAAAAATTATATATAATATCATAAATATATCAATGATGAGCGATAACGAAAAAATAAATAAAAATAATGATAAAAAACAATCTAAAAATATAAATAATACTATAATTTATAAAATCAAAACGAAAAAACACGAGAAGAAGATGAAAATTTTCATTATGACGAAAAATGAAATATTATATTTTAATTTACGTGTTATATCCTATATTATTGTTAAAACTTTAATCTTTAACATCTGTTTATAGGAATAAATTGCTTATTTATGTTGAAGGTGCTTCGGTGACAGGTCCGACGATTATTGAATTAGAATGCAACTCTATGCAGACGTAGATCTATACCTAAGCTCAAGAAACAGGGAGAAGATGGGAATAAGATGATGCTTAGTCAGTGCCACTTTTAATGGTTTATATAACCAAGTTTTTTACCAGAATTGCCATGAGAAGGGAGGACAATCTGTTATAACGACTTGGAATTATCTAGAGAAATAACGAACCTGGGTTCAGGTTGTTAAACCTGGGCCGGTTTAGTAAAGTACGAGGACCGATCTTGAGTAAACCGAAGAAAACCGAAAGAATCAACCTTCTTCTCTAATATTCACCCAGTTCTTTTCAATCTTCAACCTGTTTAACATAACAAACTCCCAACTGATTCCGTAGCTCTTGAAACCTAGCAACCGACAATGGTTTGGTTAATAGGTCAACTGTTGGGCTTGATGTGGCTCGATGAATAACCGATTAAACACGCTAAGTGGTGGAGAAGTGGCAATTTGGGTGGTTTGTTGTGGAAACAAAAAGATAGACAATGAACACAAGGATTTTAGAGTGGTTCGGCCTTCGAACAAGCAACTACATCCACTACCTTAGCTTCCCACTAAGGATTTCCCAAATTCACTAAGAATTTCAACCTTTTGAGGCTAAAGGGATAACCTTACAATCCTAGACTCAAACCCGAATCTAGCATCCAAAGTTCACAAACCGAACTTTGGGAATTCACTCAAACAAAGAAAACTTAGCAAACTTGTTTAATCCTTCTAGCAAGGCTAATGTTTGCAATCTAAGCACTTACCCAATTCCTAATTACACTTGAGCATATATTGACAATTAAGCTCACAAGTGTTTGTCTACCCAAATAATAGGAAATTAAGCACTAAGACAATTTCTTGATCATAATGTTGTTACAAGTGAAGCATTAGTCTTCTCTTGATGCTTGATGCTTGCTTTTATCATCCCAAAACATGATCTAGCCGTTTATAGCCGTTGGAGATGTTTTGGAGCCGTTTGGAGCTGATTTCAAGGCATATTTCTTCTTCTGGTGCAGGCGGTATCGATACCCCTAAAACTGGTATCGAAACACCCTCTTTGAGAAATAGATGTTGACCTGCATTTATGAACTGGTATCGATACCGCTCCTAGCCATTCGAGTTTTTAATAAAATCGTTTTGACCGTTGCGGGTGTATCGAAAAAAGGTTCGAAACCAAACCTTACAGTGGTGAAAAGGTATCAATACCAGTATCGATACCTCTGTGATTTTGCCTTTGAAAACATGTCATTGAAGAACAGGTATCGAAACACCTTGAAGGGTATCGAAACACCTGGGTTAAAAATCATTTCTTTGGTTTCTTTAAATCATTTAAAACACTTTCAAACTTTCTCAAAAACATCTTAAATATAATTTCAAGTAGTTTGGACATAAGAAACATTTTTGAAATCTTTTCAAATTAGTCCAAAACTATTTTTCAATTATTATATCAAAATATTAGTTCTACATCAACTATTTGTGATGACTCAAGAACATAGTTGACCTCAAGTTGTTGTGTCAGGACTCTTTTACGAACAAAGTGAAGATCCAGTTCTACATGTTTAGTTTTCGAGTGTAGAACTGAATTGGCTGCCATTTCCACTGTGCTGGTGTTATCACACCAAATCTTCAACGGTTCATCAGAAGAAACACACATGTCATTGAGGACTGACTTAACCCAAAGAAGTTCTAAAGTTGTATCTGCAAGGTTCCTATACTCAGTTTCAGCTATGGAGTGTGAGACCGACCTTTGTTTCCTTGAACACCAAGCTAACAAATGTGACCCTCTAAATATACAATAACCCGAGACTGACCTACGATCATCAGCATCTCCAGCCCAGTCAGCATCAGAGAAAGCTTGAACTTTTGTATCATCTGATGAAGAAAAAAACAACAACCCACTAGTCGATGTACCTCTCAAATACCTCAAGATTCTTTTCACAGTAGACCAATGTGCATCTCTCGGTTGCTGCATATATTAAACCACTTTGTGGATAACAAAGGAAATGTAAGGTCTAGTATGACACACATAAAGAAGAGCTCTCACTGTACTTCGATATAACTGAGTATCAACAGCAGTTTCACCACTTTCCTTGCTCAACTTTGGTGAAACTACCATCGGTGTATCAACCTGTTTGGTCGTTGATAGACCAATTTTAGATAATATTTCTTCAATATATTTTTGTTGATTTAGAAACAACCTATCTTTGGTGTGTAAAGCTTGAATGCCCATAAAGTAACCAATTAAACCAAGATCTTTTAGTGAGAACTTCTCATGTAGCAACTTGATCACATTATTAACATGAACACACTTAGAGCCTGTTATCAAAATGTCATCAACATATACTGCAACATATGTTACATGCCCTTCATGTTTATGAACAAACAAGGAAGAATCGGCTCGTGAGCCAAAAAAACCCAAGCTCAAGTAGAAAGGTCTTCAACTTGTTAAACCAACTACGAGGTGTCTGTCTTAGGTCATACAGTGCCTTCTGGAGCTTACATACTAGCTTTGTACCATATGATGCAACTTTAACGAACCCCTTAGGTTGTTGCATGAAAACATCCTCAAGTAAATCACCTTTGAGAAATGCATTATTAACGTCCACCTGCCTTATTTGCCACTTGCTAGTAACAGCTATAGAAAGAAGAATACTAATAGTGAAGAACCTTACTACAGGGCTGAAAGTTTTACCAAAGTCATGACCTGAAATCTGAGAGTAACCTTTAATTACAAGTCGTGCTTTATAACGATTGATAATGCCATCTAAGTTCTGTTTGATCCTGAAGATCCACTTGCATCCAATGGCTCTTCGATTCTCTGGCAACTTTATCAATGTCCAAGTACCATTTTCAAGAAGAGCATTATATTCTGTTTGGACAATATCACGTCATTTTGGAATTTGTAAAGCTTCATGAACATTATTTGAATGCAACGAGCACTGCACATTATACACTTTAGGTTTAAAGATGTCTGTCTTACTCCTTGTGACCATGAAGTGTGTATTCATAGAAGAAGATTGTATTGGACGAATACAAGGTGAGTTAGATGCTACATCACCAACCTCATCCAATGATTCATTAGGAGAAAAATGCAATCCTTCGACTTGATTCACAAGAAAGAATCTTGTCGAATCTGATGAACCACAAACACCCAGTGCTTCAATATCACCATGACTGGAACTTTCTTCACGAGAAGCATCATTATAGGACATATCATTGTTAAACTCATTTGGTGAAGCATCTCCAGGAACAACTTGAGTAAGAGAGGTTGACATAGCCTCATGAGCTAGTGATGATGGAGTAGGGACTTGAGGTGTAGCATGTGGAGATGTTGCATGACTCGGAAGATCTACTGGTACACCCCCACTAGCATGACTCGAAAGATCTACTGGTACACCATCAATCGATGATTCATGAACATCTGCTGATGACTTTTCTGCAGGTAAAGGGAAGGTAGGTGACATAAACACCTTGTCTCAAACTTTAGGCTTTTGAAACACCACTCCTGCTGCAAATGGGTACACATCTTCATTTAACCTGACACTTCGTGAGATAAAGATTCTCCCTGTATCATCTATACACCGATAACCACGATACTTGGGTGAGTAGCCTAAGAATACGCAAGGTTTTGAAATGAAAGCAAACTTATGAGAATTGTAGGCGGTGAGGCAAGGAAAACATTGCGAGCCAAAAACTTTAAGAAACTTGTATTCTGGTTGCTAGCCATAAAGTTTCTGATGTGGTGACATCCCTTCTAACATGGGTGTTGGCAATCGATTAATTAATTAAATTGCACTAAGAACAACAAACGACCAATACTGAAGAGAAACATGAGCCTGAGCAAGTAGGGTCAAAACCGTATCAATAATGTGTCGATGTTTCCTCTCGACCACTCCATTTTGTAGAGAGGTATATGGACAGGTTAGCTGATGTTGAATTCCTTCAATGGTGATACTTGGTTCAAGTGCTCGAAATTCCCCTCCCCATCCATTTGAAGGGCAATAATATTTGTAGAGAACTGACTTTTGACAATGGCAGAGAATACTTTAAAAGTTGAGGTAACTTTAGATTTATTATGCAAAAGAAACAACCAACAATTCCTACTGTACATGTCAACAAAGGTCACATAATATTGTCAAGTAAGGGACTTAACAGGTGCAAATCCTCACACATCAGCCTCAACAAGTTCAAAAGACTTCCTATACACTATATTAGAAGGGGTAAAAGGTAACTTATGGCTTTTTTCTAATTGACAGGTAGTAATACATAACTGGATTTTAGTAGTATCTATAGGTGTCTTTAAGAGAGAATTGACAACTTTAACCGCTGGATGTCCAAGCCTCTTGTGCCACAACCAGTAAGTGTGGTGTTTATTAACGACTTCTGGATTTGCATCTTTGTTGTCAGCATCTCCAGTGGTAATATTGTAAAAAACTTTGGTTTGTGAATCTGAACTGAGGTAGAAACAATACAATCCATCCTCTAAGCAACCTTCCATTAGGACATCTTGTGTGGAGTTATCCTTAACAAAACATTTATCCTTATGAAATTCGAAGAACACTGAATTATCTTAAGAGAAACGCGAAATAGATAACAGATTCCTTGTGATCTTAGAAACACTAAGTAATTAGTTGAGGTTAAGTTCCTTGGTAGAAGTATCAATAATAACCTTACCAACATGTGAAATATTTAAAGTAGAGCCATCACCTAAATAAACTTTTCCCATACCTGTATATCCTTGAGTATGTTGTTCAATAGGTTGCACACAGGTTACATGATGTGTGGCTCCAAAATCAGGATACCACTTGTTAACAGTGAAAAATACTCCTTTGGCAACTAGGGCATTGACTTGTGTTGTGTCTGCAATTGCTACTTAAGGACCGGAATTAATAATTAATGGATCATAGAACTCTTCAGGTGTCTCATCAACATATCGATAGAGATTTGCTTGCGTCTTGGAAACTTGTCCATCTATTGGATCTCGTGACTGGGGATCAGGTGGTCCTTTATAATCTTTGTTAAACCTGTTCTAACATTTATTTGTCAAATGACCCAACTTGCCATAAATTTGACATTGAAACTTTGGTCTCCCAAAGTATTTACCTCTTGGAGGAAAAGAACAATGCTGACCTCGAGTATATATATTGTATTTCTATCATTTGAACCAGGCTCACGTGCATTATTGTATCGTGTAAAATTAATACCAACAGACACTCGTAAAGGATCTAATAGTCTAGATCCAGCATCCTTAAGTATAAAGGTAACAGACTCAAATGTATGATAGGCACGACTAACTGTTATTGCAGCTATAAAAAAACTCATATTCCATAGGCAAACCATTGAGAACAGTGATAATCTTTTAAATTTCAGATACTGGACTTTCACTGGTGGCTAGAAGATCACAAATTTCTTTAATGACAGTAGTATATTCACTGATAGTAGTCGTACCTTTCTTTTGTGCTCTTAAACAAAAGTGGAGATTCATAATCTTTGTTGTTGAGAGCTGTGAATACAAGCGATTAACTGCTCCCCATATTGCTGTTGTTGTATCTGTACCAACCAATTGAGGTAAAATTGAAGGGTTGATTATTGATAGAAGCCAAGATGCAAGGGAACTATCCTATTTGCGATATTTCCGTTAAGCTGGATTGACAACAATCTTACCATCAGATCGTGTAATGACCTTTGAAAGGATTGGAAAGGACTCGTCAAGATAATGCTTCAATTCATGTCCCCGAATCATCAAGATGACCTATTGTTTTTAGAGAAAGTATTTATAATCGTAAAGCTTAACATTCACCTGTTTATTTGCGAAAAATGTAACCTCTAGATCATCGAAAACTTTTGAATCACTGGTATTGTCAGCAGGTAGTACAATCTCTTCAGGAGGAGGAGTCATCTATGACGATGCGAAAGCTGATCAAAGAGAGTTGACCAGATAAGAACCTTAACTCCGGTGAACGGTGGCCAGATCATCTAGCTCTGATACCATGTTGAAGGTGCTCCGGTGATATCTCTGACGATTATTGAATCAGAATGCAGCTCCATGCAGACGTGGATCTAAACCTAAGCTCAAGAAACAGAAACACAAACAAACTAGGTTGAAAAGAAAGACTGAAATATAAAGAAAGGGAGAAGATAGGGTTTATGATTTCAATGTAAGCGATAAGCATGAAATAAGATGACGCTTAGCCAGTGCCACTTTCAATGGTTTATATAGCCAAGTCTTTTACCAGAATTGCCATGAGAAAGGAGGGCAATCTGTTATAACAACTTGGAATCATCTGGAGAAATAACGAACCTGGGTTGAGGTTGTTAAACCTGTGTCGGTTCAGTGAAGCACGAGGATCGACCTTGAGTAAACCGGAGAAAACCGAAAGAAACAACCTTCTTCTCTAATAATTTATAAAGGAAGTATGTGTAAAAATAAATTTTACTCGAATCGAAGTTTTTACCTTTAATTAAATAAGATAAAATAAACAATATCTACTAAAAATAAGACTCTTACCTTAAACTAAATTCTAAAAGAATCTGAATCATAACTCTAACATTATGACTTTGTTTGACAATTAAATAACGGATTACATTTACTAATAAACTCATAACATTAGTTGATATGACTAACGGATCACATTAGTTAACTGTTAAAAAAGTTTGATAAATTTAACTAATAATCGATAATTACTTGATTATTTGAATGCGTAAAATAATAAGTAAGGATATAATTATTTTTAATATTTATTTAAATAAATTATTAGTTATTAATATTTTATACCTATTAATATTAATTATATTATATAAAAAATTAATACCATTACGAAACGTATATGATGGATGTATATATTAGTTTTTTTTTGAAATTATCTTTTTGATATACTTTTAATAATTATTATACTTAGATGGATATATATTAATTTTTTATTTATGTTATTATATTTTGAATATAATTTTATTAATTTATTAGGTTTAGATGTATAGATTAATTTTTTATTTATAAAATTATTTTTAATTTTATTAGTTATTTAAATTTATGTTTTTTTAACAATTATGTTATTTAGATGAATATATTTTTTTTAAGTGTCAAGTGTTGCGTGTTTTAAGTGCTTCGCAATTACGTGTAAGTTTACACGTTTAAGTTATAGTATAGATAGTTATCGTTTCCACAGAGATTGGTGTTTCTTCCAGAATCTAATTTCTTGTACGAAAATAAAGACACAATTGGTTTATAGAAATGATAGTTAATTGAAATTAAATAATAAAATAAACAAGTAAGATAAATTGGATTAATCAATGAGAGAGACTAGACTGGGTTATCTTAAATTATGGAATGATGGACGAATGAATTCTTCCTTGCAAATGGGTGCTTGCACCACTCAATTGTACTGGCAATTGGGTTTAATCAGATTGCCTAGTCAGTTCATCTAATGCTTGGGTAATTGCAACTAAGGGAATTGCTCGGACAATTAAGCGACTATCCTCAAGGTTCGACAAAGCGTTCTTCAATGGTCCCTATTATCCCTAACCCGAGACTCTGCTAATTGCACAACCTTTGACGATACATCCCTGCATTTATCAATGGTGTACAACAACTTTTTTGCACTTCTATTAGCCGTTGAAATCTTGCACTTATCCCTAAGTTAGATTAGTTATTTGATTCACATCATATCTTTCCTTCTTTGCTCCAATCTCCCAATCTTTCCATGTCTTCTACCATTGACCTTATCTTCCATAATTTCTTTCCAATTAGGTAGCTCTTCATCAAAGAATGAATCCTGCAAACATAAAAATATGCCAAAACAGTATCCTTTTTCACATAATTCAACCAACTCAAGAAATAAAGTGACAACCAAAAAAATCAAATAAAAATGCATTAAAAATAATAAAATACAATTAATTACATGCTCAAGTATAAAAATAAACATGAGTAAAAAGGTAATAAAATAGCACAATTAAACACCTAATATCAAGGATAAAATAATTTTATAATTTTTTATTCAAATATCAATTAAGAGCTTTTTTACATTAAAATTTTTATCTCAATTCGTTATTATAATCTTTTATTTATCAAATATCTTAATTAATGAGTTTGATTATTAAAATCTCAAATTTTATTTAAAAAAAATTATTTCAAACAATACTTATATATATTTGACCCATTATGATGACATAATTACCTCAACCCCATCCACTGGATGGCTCTATTGCTTCTACATTCGGCAACAGATTTCTTTAATCGTTGATACAGACAAATCTCTAGGAAACTCTGTCTTCTGTCCATCGTTTTCTTTCTTGCTTTGGTATTATTTACTCATAATAATTATATATAATTCCCTTAAATACACACAACTCTACAATAACCATATTAGCCACCAAAAGGTCTTCATATAATTTCTCATAAATATTAGCTTCAATTACATTATAAATGAAATGAGAAAGATCGTGAATTGGTCGAGTTTGATTCTGTTAAAGTTCGATTCAATTAGACTCGAATCAAACTTGATCTCGATTCGAATTCTTAAGAGTCGAGCTAAGTTACTTAATACCCAACTTGAAAAGTTTGTGAGTTACTCGAAAATATAATGTACTATTTTTTAATTTTTATAATTTAAATCCTAAATTTCTAAACTTAAAACCCTAAAATATAAACCGTAAACATAAGTTTAAACCCTAAAATATAAATCATAAATTCTAAACCCAACAACCTAAACCTCTAAACCCTGAACTAACACATACTTTAAATTTTATAAGTTTGAGTTTACACAACTTGTGTGTTAAAGTTTTTTTTTCCTAATAGGACTTTAAATGAGATGCGACAGATGTCGAGCTACTGAAGTCTGATACGATCAAAGATCAGTCAACACTTGACTCGATTAGGCTCAAATCAAACTCAAATTTGACTTGAGTTTTTAACGAACCGAATCAAACTCAGATCCTCAAACTCGTTAAAAATTACTCGAACTCAACTCAAAATCTTAACTAGTCGAATCGAGTCAAGTTCAACACTACTCAAACTCGACTCAACTTGTTTACACCCGTAGTGTCCATTGTTAATCGAAATACCCTTATCATTAGAGGAGGATGGACTTATAACCTTTGTGTAAGTATTATTATACCATTCACGGACCGACTAATCTAATATGATCTGTTAACCAACTCAATTAATATAATCTTCTATCGGTTATCATCAATGTAACTCATTATCAGTTGTTAACTATCCATTAATTGTTAAATAGGTCTTAATAAAAAAATAGGGTAGAAAATTAAAATGAAATGTCCTACCACACATGCAATGCCAAGGAGATGTACCCCTTAAGGAAAGGGCAATGGAACATGCCCAATTATCATTCATCAGCTCTTTATGATCTTGCACCCCAACTTACAAATCTTTAAATTCTTTGATTCATGTGCTATTATTCCATTTCTTATATCAATCCAATTCATAATAGCTTGTTCTTCAATCAACATTTAAGATGACTTCATGAATTTAATTTCAAAATTAATATTATCTTAAATTTATTAAAAAAATTATATATTAGTTAAAATTAATTTGAATAATTTTTAGGAAAAATATTTCACAAAGTGGAAAAAATGTTGTGCACAAGTGGGTCTAATTTATAATTTCGAGTGTTAGTTTAGAGTTTAAAGATTTAAGACGTAGGTTTTAAAATGTTGAATTTAGGGTTATGATTTAAGTGTTTGTGGTTTATGAATTCGAAGTTTAAGATTTAGGCTTTTAAAAATAAAGATTTAAATTTTAGTGTAAAATAATAACTCTATTTTTAAAATTTGAAAACTTTAGTCAATTTCAAAGATTTATTAAAGTCTTGGGCAATTTGAAAAATAATAACACAGTAGACAGTGATAGGCGAGTTCTTAGAAAAAAATTTACATATAAAATGTCTTGAACTCAAAACCTTCTTAAACAATAGCAAATTGCATTAAGTTAAAATATTCAATATAGATGAATAGTTAAAAAAAATGCATAAGAGCTTTATTTAAATATATAATATTCGACTCGACATCACTAAACCTCTGGACCATACATTCTGAGTGAAGCTTAGTTTCACTAAACCTCAAGATCATATATTTATATTCGAAATCTCTCATTGAACATATTCAAATGAGGTCCGATACCAATAAACCTTGAAGTCATACGTTCGAAAATCTTCAAATATGATCTTGTAACACTTTTTTTTTAGGTATTCGGATAGCTTAACAATAAGGTGTCTATTTCAGTACATAACAAGGATGTTATTATCATACAATATCATCACTTAAATCACCAAAATTTTCTATGGTTGCTATTAAAACGAGTCGTAGAGTTCCACACCGATTATATTATTGATAGAAATCGATTAAATTTAGTTTGGTTAATATCATTAGCAATGTAATATAGTGAGATTGAACATATTTACTACACTCAATAGAGGTAAGTATTTGATCACAACGAGTAAAAAAATTCACGGTATTTGAGTTGATAAATTATATTTTATAATTTTTTTTAATTGTTCGAGTTTTTATTCAAATTTGATTATAAACCTTTATAACGTTAAGATAGTAATTGATTTTAATTTAAATAATTTTTTATAATCATATACGATATACATATATTTTTTCATATTATATATAGGGTTAAAATTTACTTACACGATATAAAGTTAAATTTTGAGTCATTATTAGTTTTATACTAATCCATAATCATTAGATATGAAATAAACGGAGTTAAGAGATTACTCAAACTAAAAAAAATATTAAATAATAAAATTTTAAATTATTTAAATTTTAATTAAATATTTTTTAAGTCAAATTTATAAAATTAAATTTGTATTTTCGAGTCTTTCAAAAAAAAATATTTTTAGTAGTTCACAATAGAACTTATATTCTTCAATTTGAAAGCTTTCATTTTATTTCTCTTTGAAGATTCCTCCTGTATTGGGCCCTAGATCCTCTAATCTTCGCTGTAATTCTCATTTTCTTCCTCATTTTCCTTCAGATCCTTTCGATTTTCTTCATTAAGCTTCGCCTTCGATTCATGGAGATTTGATTTTCACGCACGCCTTGCCAGGTAAGGAAGAAAGAAAAGGAAGCAACAATTTTATTTTAGTCTATGTTTGTTTGGTTCCTGAGAAAACCGATTGATGTCCTATTTCATTTTTTGGTAAATAGTAGATCAATGCGAAGTGAAATGTGTTAGTTGTTTGGTGGCGTTGAAGATTTCTGTACTGTTTGGATTAAAAGATTTATTCTACTTAGAGCATTCATTTTTTTAAAAAAAAATAGATCAACTCGTTATGTTTTGAATTTGATATTTGTTTACTGTTTACCTGCAGAAATAAGATCTAATTTAGTGTTTATTTTGCTCATTTCCCCTCAAATTTGTAGCTGCAAAACAGTTTTAAATGCGATATCTGTTTGAATTTGTGAGAGATGAACGAGGATAGAAATAAACCAATGAAGGTTATTAAGCATTGTATAATTTTTATGATTGTTTTTAGGTTTTGAGAATTTTGAATTAGTTTAAAATGTTGTACATTATTTTTTTTTTCATTGTTTGTAATTAGGCTCACGCTTTTGTTTGTTTTTATTCTGGTGCAGTGTGTGATGGATTCGGATAATCTCTTGTCTGCGGGTGGGATTGATGTTGCCCATGAAAATGATGTTCATCTAAGACTTTGGGTGTCCGGAGACGACAGTGGTGTTCCGAATGATGTTAATGCAATTGTTGAGGAAGCTGTAGAGAGTTGTTTGAAGAATGGAAGGGATGACAATGGAGCGACTGGGGAAGCTAGAGAAGGATTGAATGACTTAATTGGAAACAATGGATTGATTGATTCCAAGGTAGAAGGTCTTAACATTTTATCTGTGTGCTTTAATGATTTACCATTTACCATTAGTCTGATTTCATGTTCATCCGTGTGCCTGTCCTCATAGGAAGGGGAAGTAAAAGATAATGTGGATGTGAAGCTATGCAAACCTCAGAAGGTTCAATGCAAGACCAAGAATGAGAAGCCTTCTGGTCCCAAAACTGCTTCTTCAGCTTCAATGAAGAAAAGTAAAGACGGAAATAGAGTAGAGGCGAGGTTGACTACGAATGGCAGATCTATTGCTACAAATTCACATCCTAAACAGCCTCTGAAAAGTAGATCTTGTAATGAAAGACAAGTCAATGCATCCAAGGTTAGAGTTTGGGGTATTACTAGTTTCTTTTTATTTGCAGTTTCGATTGATTCTTTCTTTAAAACATTGTTCATGCCCTTTCTGATCATTGTTTTTCCCCTATCTTTGCTTTTGACAGTGTTCTGAGAAAACCGATGCAGCCTTTTCCGACCCGCTGTATGTACTACTTGTGCTTATGTTTGAGTTTGTTTTCCTTTTCTTTTTTAGTGCATCCTTCACCCTTTGGTAATTGGTATTCCTTTGTTATCCCACTGAGGGAAATCGCTTAGTGGCCATCATTCATCTATTTATTTTCTTCTGAAATTAAACTTTATGTGCTAAATGATGACACACATTTTCTCCTGCCTAATCTCAACTGTTTTGTTTTGTATTACAGTGAGAAACCCAAACTGAAGCCTCTGAAGAAAGTGCAGCTTTGTAAAGCTGAAGGAGACACGGAGTCTTGGTATCCTTTTTAGTTTGAACTTTTTGTTATTACTCTGTTTGGACTGTGGGTTGAAGAGGGGTTCTATTTGAGAACTCTTGTTCTTTATGTTTTTAATGGTATATTTTGTTTATCCTTATTGTTTCATTGCAGCCCCACGGAAGCTGATGCCAAACCCTGTAAGGTTGGTACTCTTCCAAACTACGGTTTCAGTTTCAAGTGTGGTGAACGAGCTGAGAAAAGGAAAGAGGTTGGTTCTTTATATTATATTTAAGAGGTTTTATGCCGTTAGTCATTGCAGCGCTGTTATTTTATTTCTTAAGCCCTCAATATTATTTTTTTAAAGTTCTACACCAAACTTGAGGAAAAGATTCAGGCAAGGGAAGAAGAGAAGAGCAACTTGCAGGCCAAGTCCAAGGTGTTATTTTGTAAATGCAATTGCTTATTGTCCTTGAACTGCTTCTTTCTTATCATAATGATATTCCGATTTTCTGCCAGGAAACTCAAGAAGCTGAAATTAAGATGTTTAGGAAGAGTTTGAACTTTAAAGCAACTCCAATGCCAACCTTCTATCAGGAGCCTCCACCTCCTAAAGTGGAACTAAAGAAGGTTAGTTTACTACTGTTCTGATGTATAGAAAGCTATAAAATTTTCATAGGCAATATTTACTTCAATTCTAATTACAATGGCATACTTATTCATTTGCTTTATTTAATTATTTTCCTTTTTAAAGGTTTTCTTATAATTTGGTCTTACCCCTTTCTGTGATTGTGCGCATTTTTATTCAAGCATTTACATGTATCTATTCATCATCTTGCTTTACATTGCTCATTGGGAAGCCCTACCTCATTGGGCCATTTTCTTTTCTGCAAAAAATGTTTTACATTGCTCATTGGGAAGCCCTACCTCTGTCAACTTTATTCTTAGTTGGAGCTGATGCATTTAACTTATAACAACTTGAAAAACCTTTCCGAACGAACCTGAGAACATAAAATCGAAATTGTAAATGCAAGGTATGGTTTGAGGTGATAAATTTTCTAGTCTTTCAGACTCATTTGTTTTGCCATAAGATACTGATTTCCATGCTTTTCCCAATAATTTCCATTTGGTATTTGATACTGTGCTGAACTTGGTCAATTGCAGTTGGACTAGGTCACTGTACCCTAGGTGCCAAGTAACGGGTTAAACATTTTATTTTATCATCTTAACATGTCCCTGTTATAGCCTGATGTGTCCACTTGTTCGTGCATTTATATTCTCTGGTTCTACGTCGTGAATGGGTTGCGAAATGTAGCCTTGAATATTGTGTAGAAGTCCATTTTGTTAACCATAGCCTGACTTCATTGCTTTCTTTTTCTCTCAATTCCCTCTGTACAGTAGCATTTGTTTTCTCAACTTTTGCGAACATTTATATTTTGAAATCCTCCGGATTCAGATTCCACCAACAAGAGCTAAATCTCCCAAGCTTGGTCGAAGAAAAAGCCCGATTCCTTCGGACTCTGATGGTAACAGCATTAGTGGCCACCAATCTGTCCAGCTAAGCCTGGATGAGAAAGCATTTCAGAGCATCTCTTCCAAAGTAATTTCTTCTGTCGATGCAAAGAAGCCACACCGGAAATCACTTCCTAAACTTCCTTCTCAGAAGGCTAGTTTGTCCGGGACAACAACCGAGGGAATGATAGCCTCGACAAAAACAGCAAGGGTGGAGAACAGCACCATATCAAATGTAACAAATGAAGAATTATCTCCAACCCTACCGCAGCTGACTGTTTCTGCGGCTGATTCAGGTGAACATCAACCCGACAATGATCGAGCAATTTCTGAAGCTGATTCAGGGGGATGTCATCCCAACATCAATCTAGTGGACTTGGTTCAAGAACCGATTGCATCGGAGCATTAAGCGTGGCAATGGTTTGAAGTAGATTGTTCACATACAAAGCTCTCGACCTCGTTTTGTCTAAGACTGGATTCTACATTACCGGTTATGGCGTTGTGTTGTCCGGCATTGTCTTCTCCGATATTCAGCGGCTTTAGTTATGTGGTGTGTTGCTTGCGAAGGTTGCTGGGCTTCTTGTTACGATTCTTCGTTCCGGTTTGCGGCATTGTATGCCAATTATTTTCCAAGTTGACCTAATTTATGTTGTTTTCAAGGATTACCTATTGAACATACTTTTGGAAAATTTTGGAGTCATCTGTTGTTGATGTTAGATAATTCATGTTCGAATCGAGTTTGTCCGAACCTAATGAAATAATAAACAATTTAGGGTCAGTTTAGCATTACTTTTGAAAAGTGCGATGAAAAAGTTCTTTTGGAATTTTTTGTTTGAGATATATGTGTTTAGTATTATTATCAAAAAATGCTTTTGAGAACATGAATATATTAGACATGATGTTATAAGTTGAAAAATATATTTAAATGATAATCAAATTTTTTCATATTATAATATTAACTTAAATTATTATAAAATATAAAAATATTAATAAATAAATACATAAATTATTTTTGAAAATGCTTTTTAGAAGTGTTTTTGAGAAAATATATAATTTTTATATAATTTTTAAACTAAAAAAATAATTTATGTTAAATATAATTATATATTTGTAAAAATTAAATTATAAGAAAACATACTAAATAAAAGGTTAAAATTGTAATCTGACTCCTAAAAACACTTTTTCAACCACAAAAATTAAAATATTTAGTTTTTACGTTTGAGTTAAAAAGTACTTTTCAAACGTAATTTTTTTTAAAAATTAATTGTTTAGCATTACTTCTGCGTTCTAAACCAACTTTTGATCCAAAAATTAATCAGTGTTAAAAGTTTTAAGTTTCATGTAATCAGTGTTAAAAATATAAATGTTTTGCAGTTCTAATTAAATTTTTCTAAATGTTGATGGTTGAATTTAATTTTTTTAATTCGAGGGTTAAAGTTTAGGTAGAAAAAAATAAGGGTTATTTTTAGAGGCGAGTAAAATTTGAATTAAATAAAAAGATTTAAATAATTTGTCTCGAGACGAAAATACTCGATTCATCTTGACTCGATTTGAAATTTTATAAATTCAAATCAACTCAAAAGAACTTTAAATAAAGTTTGAGTTGTAAAATGGAATTTCGGATAACTCAAATGACTCAAAAGTTTTAGTGATTAGAGGATTTATTTTAAAGTTCGAGATGAGTCCTTCATTTTGTATGATATATATACCGATATATAAAAATATAAAAAAAAAATTGCCACATACGAAAAAAATATGAATATATATATATATATACATATCTTAAATGATTAGTGAAAATCGTTTAAATTATATTAAATCATATTATAATATAATAAATAATTACAAATAAATTCGACTCAAATTTCTTCATCTCGATTCGACTTGAAAAAAATTTAAAATAAAATTTTGAATGATAAAAATAGACACGCCAACTCGAATAATTTAAAATTTTTTAACTTGACTCGATCGAACGTTCACCCATAATTATTTTAAATAATATAAGTTTATTTAAAAAATAAAAAATTCTATGAATTCTACGTGGACTGCATGTGAAATTTCATGTCAACCGTATTAAATATTTATTGTTTTAACTAATATTTTAAAAAATGTTATTCAGAATGTTAAAATTATTAGTATTATTTTCGGTTTTATATATCAAGCAGGTGTTCAATTGACTGCTTCATCTGTATTAATATTAAATATCCTAAAATAATTAAATATATTTAATTTTTTATAATACGTAAAACCTAAATTTACTCAATATAATACATATATATTTTACGGATAAAATGATTAAATTTAGATTTTTAAAATAAATATATTAAATATAAAAACTAAAAAAAGTTAAAATCGTTTTTAAAATAATAATAAATATTAAATTATCGCAAGAATATATGTGTATTTTTTTATTTTTATATAATCTTTAAATAAAAAACTAAAAATTATCATTTTTTATATTAAATTTTTAAAAGTCAAATTGCAGTTGTATATAAAATTATTTATGTATTTATTTTGTAACATTATTAAAACGATGACGTACATTTTTTATCGTAAAAGTTTTTTTATAAAAAATCACGTCATCCTTTTAATTACCATAACTAAATAATTACAAATAGTATTATAAAAATAAAGATAAAATAATGACAAATTAGATTAAAATTAGGTTTAACACCTTATAATTTTTTTATTTTTCACTCAATTAAATATTTAAATCAATAAATTATATGAATTAAACCCTTCGATTAATATTGATTTCTGAATTAATATTTTTTAAAATCAATTGACATATCGTGTTGTATCACAATATTTTCACATGATATTTTTAAAATTTTTATTTAAAAATTCTTTAATATTTCTAAAATTTCTAAAAAATATAATAAAATAGTAATATATAATGTGATAGTAATATCTTAGAAAAAAAGTTATCAATTTTTAATGATCGGTCAAATTGGTTAAATAACTTAATTGATTCAATTTATTAATTTAATAATTTAATCGGGTACAAAATTTATTCAGAGGTTTAATTAATTTTTTTAATAAAATTCAATGGCTTATTACACTTTAAGCCTCAAAATTATAATTTCATCAAGTAGAGGGACTAAAATCAGAATTAGACCAAGCAGCTTCTCCCTTTTGTTGTTAATCATCATCTTTCTCAGAACTCCACAGATATCGAGCATAGGATGCAAGGACATAGCTGCCAGGAGCAAACACAAGGTTAAATTAAGAAGAATCTAAAATCGAAGTTTAAACAAAATACTCGATCGAATCGAATAAAAAATTTAAAATTAATCAAGTTAATGACTCGTATTTTATAATTCAAATTTAATTTAAAATTTTATAAATTGAATTGTTCGAGTTTCTATTCAAATTTAATTATAAATATTTATAGTTATAGTATTAGTTGATTCTAATTTGAATGAGTTTCTATAATCATATGTGTTAAGTATGACTTATGGAATAGAAATCCTCTACCTTTTTTACATGCCTCCTTTGAAATTTTTTAAAAAATTGAATTTTAAACCCTAACCCTTATTTTTTATATACTAAATCCTAAACCCTACACCCTACGCCCTACACTCTACACTCTACCCCTAATTCCCTAAACCCTAACCAAAACCCTAACCTAAAACCCTAAACCCTCTAATTTGAAGTGGAGGGATAAATAGAGTCATATGGAAGAGGTAGGCGATTTACACCCTGACTTATGTACCGATAAAGGACATATACTAGTATAGGTGTGCAAATCGTTTGCTTCTTTCCTATGCCTCCATCCGTGTCTCCACTTTAAATTTGAGGTTTAAGGTTTAGGATTTAGGGTTTAAGGTTAGGGATTGTGGTTAGAGTTTAGAGAATTATGAGTAAAGTATATTTTTAGGGTTTAAGGTTTAAAATTTAATTTTTTAAAAAATTTTAATAGGAGGCATGATAAAGAGACAAGTGACTTTTACCCTTAGTATAGTACGAAGTTTTTTTTTAATAATTAATGTAACGGGATTATTCTTCTATATATACATTATGATTGTAACCTAATTGTATTATCAAGTTAATAAAAAGAACACCCGCTTATTGTTCTCCGAGGACGTAAACACGTTGCTGAACCTTGTTAAAGTTCTGTGATCTTGCTTATTTGATCTTTTATTCCTTTATCGTTTATTTCTCTACGATATACAATATAAAAGATAAATAAAAAAAAATATTGTTATTTCGAAATAAGCTAAACTTGAATATGATATTTTTACGATTAAAAACAATTTAAAATTCATGACATAATTTAAAATGGATAATGAAAATAATCTGATAAAGAAAAAAAATGAAAAATTGAATCATACCAATTATTTGGAGAAGCTTTAACAGCTCGATCAAAATAAGATTGAGCCAAAGCTTCATCCCCATGGTTAACCCAAATGAGATCTCCATACAGGGACAGAATTTCACCGTCGTCCGGTTTAACCAGAACGGCTTTACCGCAATATTCTTCGGCTTTCAATAGATCACCTTTCACCTAATCGGACGGACATAAAATTATATTATACTTAATAAAATTATACGAGAATAATAATATTTAAATAATTAATATAAAAAATATTTTTTTTTTCTGTCACCTCTTTCAAGAATTTAGCGTAGTTTGTGAGGAGAAGAGTCTCTCCGGGGTACGTTTTGATCATATTCTGGTAATACTCGTCCATTCTCCGTTTCCCTTGACCCCAATCTCCAAACCTATCTACTCCTCCGCCGGTGTCGCCGCCGTCAGCGTGAAGGGAGACTGGTTGGAACGTGATATCTTCTTCTTTCACCGTGTTAGGAGACCCCATGGAGCTTGTAGCCGTAGGTAACTTGTGCCTGTTGCAAATAGCAAAACGTCTCATGTTGCCATCCGACGATGTTCGTTGGATCTGTTTGATCGGAGATGGCGACAGAGAGATGTTCTTCGACGGGATCCTATGAACGGATTCTACAGCCGCCGGAGAACTCTGTGGAACCGAGGTTTTAAGGATGGGTGTGGATGAGCTCCTTAGAAGCATCTTTTTCCTATTGTTGTTCGGACATTGAGATTCTTTAACTAAAGAGTGTCTGATTATAACACTATTCCATGGAAAATGAAGAACCGGCGGAACTTTAAAAACGGCGGAGAAGAGTCTTAACCATTGTATTTTCTATCGTCTTCTTTAGGCCACTTGTCTTCCATGGAAACCAATTTCGACGTACGTAAAATATTAAAGGGTAAATTACAAATTTAATCACTAAGCTTTCTTATAAAGGGAAAAATTAGTGATTAAATTGAAAATTGAAAATTTTAATGTTTTAAAAAATTGAATGATATATTTTATAACTACTCGATCGTAAATACACATGTTTAATTTAATAGGGTTAAAATTGGGTTACTTTAGATTAGGATAAATTATAATTTTATCACTCAATTATTTTTTTTAAAATTTTTTAAACCTTAACCGTTAACCGAACCAAATTATCTATAATCGAATGAACCGAACTAAAATTATTTCCGTTAATTAACCGAATTAATCAAAATTTATTATAAATTTTGATTAAATTATATAATAGTCACTAAATTATGCTAAAATAATTTTTTTAATCACTAAATTTTTTTATGTTAATTTGATAAAAATTTAGCGATCATTTTATAATTTAAAAAATTTTAATAAACATTTTATAATTTTCAAAAATTAAATGACTAAATATATATATAATATAATATTTAATAGTTAATAATTATGATTAATTCGGCTAATTAACTGATCATAATCAAATTAAAAAAAATCGTTAACCGAACTTACCTAAAATTAATCGACCAAGTTAAACTAATAATACACACCCCTACTTTGATTAAATTTTTTCAAATTTAAAATATATATATATTTTGAAAAATAGATACACCTCATTAAAATATTCTATTCCTAATGAAGGGGGAAAAGAGTATACTAAGAATATTATTAATAATAATAAAACATAAAAATTAAATTATCTCAATACAAGATAGACCATTGTTTACGGACAACAACCTTAACCAATCCAAGAACATATTATTATTTTATTTAAAATTTAAAATCTAAATCTTAAATTTTAAACCTAAATTTTAAATTCAAAATTCATAAATCATGAATAAACCTCTAAATCCTAAAATAACCATTTATATAAACTTTTTATTTTACACGACATGTATTGAAATATATTTCTTAAACTATAAATTCAAATCTCTTGCCTTAAATTATAAATTTTAAATCTTAAACATTATATTTTAAATCCAGAAATAGAACTTAACATATTTATCGAAGGATTGTTAAAAAAATAAATTTAGAAACCAATAATAAATTGGATGAGTCTACCACGTGCGTCGAACATTGATGAACACCGCTGAACACTATTAAATTAATTAATAAAAATTAAAAATTTCAAGGATTAAACATATAATTTTAAATTATTTAAAATAAAATTTTAAACAAATTATATATATTATATTTTAATTTTTAAAATAATTTATTTAAATTATTTTTAATTTAAAAATAAAAAAATATTAAATCTAAAACCTAAAACCCTAAACTCAAGCTAAAAATATTAAATATTAAATATTAAAATCTAAAACCTTAAATCATAAACTCTAAACTCAAACAACAAAACCATAAAATTCTAAATAACAAAAAATAACCATAACCTAAACGCTAAATAGAAAATTTAAAACTCTAAAAAATATAAACCCTAAACTTAAAACCCAAAATTAGTTGAAGATTTAGATATAGGGGTCTTGGTTATTTTAGGGTTTAAGATTTAGGGTTTAGATTTAGTGTTGATGGTTTAGTATTTTTAGGGTTTTTGATTTTAGGTTTTAGACTTAGGGTTGTGAGATTTTATATTTTAGGGTTTAGAGTTTAATGTTTAGCGATTTAGATACATGGGTTTTGGTTATTTTAGGGTTTAAAATTTTATGGTTTAGATTTATTGTTTATGGTTTAATATTTTTAGGGGTTTTGATTTTAGTGTTTTGAGATTTTATATTTTAGGGTTTAGAGTTTAATGTTTAGTGATTTAGGTTTTGGTTTTAGGGTTTAGGATTTAGGATTTTTTATTTTTTAAAATTAATTTAAATTATTATTTTATTTAATTATTTATAAAATAAAATAATATATATAAAGTAATTTAGTAAAAAAATTATTTTAAATAATTTATAATTATATGTTGAGCACTTAAAATTTTTAATCTTTATTAATTAGTTTAATAATGTTCAACGGTGTTCATCATCAGCGATCTTCAGCGGTGTTCGATACCCGTTGTAGAATTTTTTTAATAAATTATATATTTTTGGAGTGGTTAAAATACAACTTTATCATTATTTTAATTTTCGTGGGACCATAGCCCCATATCTACTCATTGAGACTGCCCCGGCCCAAACCTAGATTAAACCCCCTAAAACATAAAATTTTAACTTTATTCTAAATCTTATAATTCTTAAATTCTAAATTTATAATCATAAATAAAGGTATAAATAAATCGAGTTGAACTTGAGTAGTAATGAAGCTCAATTGGTCTCATAAAAAATTTGAGTTGAGTTCGAGATTGTTAAACTCGAGTTGAGCTTGAATAATATTTAGCTTGACTTGGCTCATTAAGAACTCGAGTTGAGTGTTTACAGAGCTTTGATCGAGTCAAACTCGAGTAACTCATAATTTGTCTTGACTCATTTACATCCCTAATAATATAATAAGATTTTTTTGAATAGAATAATAATAATAATAATATTAAGTTTGGTAACGAGCAACTCAGCTTAATAAAAGCTCGAATCAAATTGAATCAAGTAAAAAATAACCAAACTTTAATCGAATCAGACATGAGTATCTCACAATTTATCTTATTAGAAAGATTGTAGTATTATGTTAGCGAAGAACTTTAATTGTCAATTGACTGACGATTTTTATCTAAAAAATAAATTTAAAACAAAAATAAAAACTTAAGAGTTTGGTTGCACTAAAAATAAGTATTAAAATGAAAAAAATAAATGTTAGGGGTTATTTTTACTTTCTGCCAAAATGAAAGTTAAAATTGTGAAAATAATTCAACTTAATTTTTTTTAAATATAAGGAATTTTCACCTATATTTTGAATTTTAAGCCAATTTTTATAATACAAATGGAAGAATGTCATGTGTAGGTGCATTCTCCTTTTAAAATTAATAAAAAATATTAAAAAAATAAGAATATTTTTTAAAATATTTGATTCGAATTAACTGACAACTAAATCACTAATAATCGTATTAAAATTAAATTATATTGATATCCAACATATACCTATATTCAAACCTAACCCATGTTTGATAACTTGCATGAAGTCCAATCATGTCAAAGGTCTAGATAACTTGTTTTATCAACCTTTCAAACAAAAAAGACATGTTTTAGTTTGATGAAATTGTTCTTAATTGGAATGTCAATTACTATCATGGATAAATACAGGTACAAATATACGATTTTATATATAAAAAAATACGAAGATATTAATAATTTAAGGTCATAAATACCATAACACAAATACAAATAAATTATTCAAATTCAAATCTTTTACGAAAATTATCTTTTTATGCTAATAGGTTACTTATTACAATTTCTTATCTTTGATACTTTGGTTTCGTAGAGATGGGCACGAGTCGGGTCGGGTCGGATTTTCGGTTTATACGAATCCAACCCGAACACAAATACCCTAAACCCGATTCCGATCCGATCTAAATATTTTTTTTTAAAATCCGACCTGACCCGAAAATAAATACTCTAAACCCGACTCCGACCTGACCCGAGTCGAACTATAGAAAAAAAATAAATTTAGGGATTAAATTATAAAAAAATAATTTTTGAGGACTTAATTATAAAAAAAATATAATTTTAAGGACTAAATTATAAATAAAAAATTAATTTTTAAGGATCTAATTATAAAAAATATATAGATAGAGGATCATTATTATAAATATCCCTAAAAAATTATGGAAAATTACATATTTAGTCTTGGATCGGGTCAGATATTTTACACCCTAAACCCAAACCCGATCCAACCCAACCCGATACCATTTTAAAAAAAAATCACCCGATCCTAACCGAACCCAATTTTTTATCAAAAAATCCAATACGATCAGGCCGAATCGGGTCGAAACTCAATCAAACCGGATAAAATACTCATCCCAAGGTTTATGTTTGAGAAGTAGATAGGGTTGTCAAAAATGGTTTATTCATTTACTCTTGGAAGTTGTCTGATGGATATGTAGGTGGAAATAATTATTGCAACAAAGCACTAAATTGCTTTGGACTTCATGAAACTCTAAGTCAATACACCGACAAGATCATATACTTTGGGTATAATTCTAATTTTGGTCCCTTCATCATGTTTAAATGTTATAATATCTTTCGATATCATATTTATCATTTTCACTTTTAGTCCCTGAAATTAAGAATTTAAGCATTCTATCAGCAAATCACATGATTGTTAGGCAATTATTTTTGATAAAATGTTGGCATTAGGGGTCCTATTTAGGCGAATTGATTGTGAGTTGAGTAATACTCGATTCGTGCTCGTTAAAAAGTTTTGTTGTTCGATTCGATTCGTTGCTCGTTAAGTTCATTAAAATTATATGCTCGAATCATGCTTATTAAAAAATTTGTTGTTCAACTAGTCTCGTTATTTGTTAAGCTCACTAAAAAAATTACCTTATTTTTAAACTAAAAGTAAAATTTAATAATATTATATGGGGTTTAATATTAGCATAAATTAATAAATTTAATCAAAAAGGACGTATAAAATACTTTTAAAGTCTAAATTCTAAACTAATAATCCACAAATACACCAAACTAGTATATTAAAAATTAAATAACAATCCACAAATTAATAAATATTATTTAGATTTATTTTTTGAGTGAAATAATTTTAAAATAATTACTAAAAAATATTTTAAAAAATTAATAAGCTGCTAACGAACTTATCGAGTTGAGTTAGACTTACTTGACTTAACTTGTTAAAATCTCTCAAATTCAAGTCAAATCAATCCGAAACAAACATTTACTGAATTTTATCGAAATTAAATTTAAACAGCTTACGAACTGCTCAACTTGTTAAGCATCCTAGTTAGCGGTCATTACGCTGACATTCACATTTTCATGAATTTAAAAATTAAAATTAAAACAGTTAATTATTTGGATTAACTAGTAATATTATCTAGACATAAAGCGGAAATATATCCCTAATGTTTAATTGAATAGTTTGATTTATATTCTTTTGTGAAAGCAATTTAATCTTAAATGTTTTATTTTAATTTTTTTTATGTCATTTTATCAAATTGAATTGTTCATCCTTAATTGATTAATTGTTTTCAGTCACAAATGATATTTTTATTTAAAATAAAATATTAAAAATTAAAGGGTAAACTATAATAAAAAGTTACTTAATTATGAGTATAGTTATATTTGGGTCACCTAATTATTGAAAGTTACATTTGAGCCACTCATTTATGGGTAAGGTTACATTTGGGTCACCCAATTATTAAAGGTTATATTTGGGTCATTCAATTATATGTAAGGTTACATTTGGGTCACTCTTCATATTTGAAAAAGTACATCAATTTGATCGTTTTTTCTTGTAAATCACTTATATACCCTTGTTAACATTAGAGTACTTCATTTGTAATCATTAATTAATCTAATATGTGAATTGATAAACTTTTTTTTAAATATGAAGAGTGACCCAAATGTAACCTTACCTATAATTGAGTGATCTAAATGTAACTTTTAATAATTGGGTGACCCAAATGTAACTTTACCCATAAATGAGTGACCCGAATGTAACTTGCAATAATTAAGTGACCCAAATATAACTATACCCATAATTAAGTGACCCAAATGTAACTATACCCATAATTAAGTGACTTCTATTGCACTTTACCCAATATTAAATTGCTTCAAAATAAGAATGAAGATCAAATTGACTATTCAGAATTTTTTTTGACAGCAGGCCTATTATAAAAGTAGAGGCTATATTACATAAAATTAAAGTATAGGGACTAAATTATAAAATTTTGGATAATAGAGCAACCAAAACCATAATTTTATATATATTTTTTTCTCATTCCTCTCCATTATTTAATCCCCTCTTAAAAGCTACACCCCAGATCAGTCTTGGAGCTTCCATATTTATGATCTCTGAACTTCTCTTAAAAGTGTTTGTTTCCCAGGAAAAACATGGTACAATCAAAGAAATTCAGAGGTGTCCGCCAGCGTCAGTGGGGCTCTTGGGTTTCGGAAATTCGACATCCTTTACTGTAAGCTCAACCACTCCCATTCTCAGACATTAATCTTCTTCACACGCATATATACATATATATAGATATAGATATAGATAGATTGTGTTTGATATTGTTGGTGCAGGAAAAGAAGGGTATGGCTAGGCACATTTGAGACAGCTGAGGCGGCGGCAAGGACATATGACCAGGCGGCGATTTTATTAAATGGTCGAAATGCCAAGACCAATTTTCCGGATGGTGGCGGTGACAATAAAAATGGTTGTCCGTTGCCGGCCAAGGCTTTGTCTGATCTGTTGGGTGCTAAGTTAAGGAAGTGTTGCAAAGACCAGTCTCCTTCTGTAACTTGTCTCAGGCTGGACACTGATAATGCTCATATTGGGGTGTGGCAAAAACGTGCGGGCACTCGTTCCAGCTCCAATTGGGTCATGAGAGTTGAGCTGGGGAACAAGAAGACACCGGCGGAAGACGGGTCATCGTCATCTTCGTCGTCGGAGATATTTTTGCCGATGGCCGATGAGAGTGAAGCAGGTGCAAGTATGGTGGGGGAAGAGGATAGGATTGCAATGCAGATGATTGAAGAGTTACTTAATTGGAATTGTCCCATGAATTCATCTTCAGGTGGAATTTAGAATATACATATACATATACATACGTATATTATATATAATATAATTTATATATAAAGTCGATAGTTTTATACGATTTTCGGAACATTTATTTTACAAATCCAATATTTCAAAAAATATATATATATAAAATTTAAAAACTCTTATTCCGTATAAACGAATTTCGGTCTTCCTAGCCATGTAACCATTCATGCACCATCCTCACATGTACCACTAGGCCAATATATGCTGGTCTAAAGTAAAATTTATTACTATATGAAAGCAAATATATATGTTTATGAAAAAAATATTAGGCGAACCCTGTTCATCACGTTATTCATGGTCCCAATTAATCATGATCGTTAATCTTAATTTTTTTCCAAGTGAATCATCACCTCTTTCCTATATGTACTTAGTGGGTGGATAGTTATTAGGTGGTTATTTAAAGATCAACGGTTTTGATTACTTGGACCATAGATAACGTGATGAATAAGATTCACCTAATAATCTCTCGTATATGT
Organism: Abelmoschus esculentus; assembly: GCA_035048815.1. Classification (NCBI taxonomy): domain Eukaryota; kingdom Viridiplantae; phylum Streptophyta; class Magnoliopsida; order Malvales; family Malvaceae; genus Abelmoschus; species Abelmoschus esculentus. Next base: position 865,840 of record JAUCBN010000002.1, read on the forward strand.
ATATATGTATATATTATCCTACCTTATTAACCCTATTTAAAATTAATTAGAAATATGTGAAGTCAAGTTCTGCATGTGCCCTACATCTTTGTTGCTAAAAGGTGTTTGTCCTATATATTAAGGACATGGCCCCTTGAGATTAATAGCATAATAGTTATCTTTATTTTAAAATAGATAAATAAATTTTTGGTTTAAAGTGAGAAATTTACTTTAAGTTTATATCAATTACTCCGTTTAGATTTTATCTTATAAATTCACTTAGTGACAGCTTTACATTAAATATTATTTTTTATTTAATATAGAATTTATAACTTTTATAACAAATATTAAAATTGAACCGACTTATTTTATTGAAGTATTATTATAATGGTATGTAAATATCATATATCTCATATTTCCTTTTGATACATTATTATATAAAAGTCTCATATTCATGTAATTGTTTTAATATTATTGTGAATTTGTCTCATGCCCGTGATCATTTTTGTAAAAAAAAATTACATAAAATCTAAATATTTCTTTTATTAGACGATCATTATTATTTTTTATTATCTTATAATACGATCAGGGACAGAGTTAAAATTTGAGGTTGAGAGCAAAATATAAATATTTAAAAGTGAGGATAAAAAAATCGAAAAAAAGAATGATTCTCTCTCCTCACCCTATATAATTTCTTCATTAAATACGATACAATAAATTTTCCCTACTCCCTACAAATGTTTAATTTATAAATTATTATACATTTAAATGCACTCCAATTAGTGACCTACTTAGATGTTGTAGTAATGACAATATTAATTAAATAAAGATCCAAAGTAGGAAATGGTTACCAAAATTGAAAGCTAAGTGCATGAATAATAGCCTAATTAAAGTAGGAACATAAAATAATTGAGATTTTGTTTCATTTTCATATGAGAATGATGGTTGAAGAATTAGGAAGTAAACGTTTTTTAGGATGTCAATGGGATGGATAAGTTTTTTATCATTCTGATTTCGATATGAAATTTAAAAAATTTATGTAATTTTTATTTAAATTTATATATTTTTACCTTCGACCTAATCTTATATAATAACAGTATAAACTGATCTAGACTTGTCCCTAAACTTTTAACAAAAATCAGATTAAACACAACTAGGGGTGATAATGAGCTTGATCGTTTCGCAAGCTGTTCGGGTTCGATTCGGTCAAAACTCGGTCAAAGCTCGGCTTGAGTGAGCTCGATTCGGGCTTGGGTTCGGCTCGAGATTTTAACAAACCGAGCCGAGCCTACCCAAGCTCGGCTCGAGAAAGCTCGTGAACAAGCTCGGGATAATTATATTATATATACTACATATACACTAGTAATCTATTTAACAAAAGAAAAGCAATAAAATAAAAAAAAAGAAAAATCCACTAAAATAAATTAACAAAATAAATTGAACACTTTTTTCCTCTCAATATTGAATTTTGTTTCGGTGTTGGTTATGAAAAGGATTTTTAACGAGGTTATATCTTTTATAGAAAAAACATAACAAAATTGTCTATTTTCAGTCGAGCCGAGCCCAATAATATTGTTTTTGAGCCGATCCCGAGCCTAAAATTTCGAGCTCGCCGAGCCACGAGCCCGACCCCAATAACACTGTTTCTGAGCCGACCCGAGCTTGGCCAAGCTCGTTATCACCCCTAAACACAACCCACCACATAAAAATAAAATTAAATTAAAAAATATAATACACAAAATATAATAAATATATAAAATATAACGAGATAAGCCAGGTCATAGAATTTTTACGTTAGATCTAAATTTATCTCGCATCAATATTTTCAAAACCCGTCTCACCCTGAGACTATTTTTAAGAAAAACTCTCTTATCAAAGTAAACCGAGACCGATGAAAACGGATTAGTTTTATGTTCCCTATATTTTTCTTATTTATATTTGATCAATTGAAGACAATATAAAAATTGGTGATGTCTACACCCACTCTCCAAGAGAAGTGAGCAGTTGGAAGAGAGTAAATGCAATTCATAGACTGGAAATTATATTTCTTGTGATTTGAAGGTTTCTACACATATGGTTAATTAGGTGCATTGCCTTCAATCATGTGATGTGGATATCAAAATGTTTTTTAAAACATAAAAAATTAATAAAATAGGCAATCGTGAGTCTAAAAAAGATAAACGTTATACCGAATAATCCGATATTTTTTTTACAAAAAAATATAATTTAATATAGGAAGAGTTTCTGAAGAATTATTAAAACACAGACTAAATGAAAATCGTTAATTTACAGAAGGTTTACAATGAATGAATTGAAGAACATAAACTAAATCGATAACTTATATACGATACGAAGATTAATTATTAAAAATTATAATAGATGGACTAAATCCGCAGCTTAGACGTACAATTTGGGTAATATGATTTATGGATTTTTAAGATTTAATTTTTTAAAAATATTTTTTTTACATTAATGAGAAAGTGAGATATGGATAGCTAATAGCCAAGAAAACCTTCTCCTTTTCCTACTAAACTCCCTGCTGCTTTTGTGTTTTGACCTTCCACCACAACTGTTGCAAACCCTTTTAATGGGAAAAACAAGGGGACAAAGTCATAGTTGGCAAACCCTATGAAGAACATTTTGTTGAAAAACTTTTCATTTAACCTATATCATAGGGCAAAGTTTTGATAAAATTATTTATTTATCTTCATTTATTTTATTAGTTTTATTATATTTTAAAAATATTTTAAATATTTATTTAATCCCTTTGATCGGTGGTCAGCAATCAATTTTAGTATTGATTGTCGACTACCGAATCTATTATTTTCTTCTTCTTTTTTGATTTTAATAAGAATCTCTGTTTTTATAGTACATTGTTTCTGTCCTTGTGACACGTTTTTTTGTTGTGTTTATGACATTTTTGTTTTTGTTTTATGATTTGATTCATCTGTCTTTGAGGCATGTTTCAACATACCTCAGCGATCGATTGTTGTTCACGTCAGAGATTCAATCGATGCTAGTTTTCTGATTTATGTTTTTGTCGGTGGTCATTTGAAAAGATTTATCCTCACTCGATTGATGGTCGTTTGCCGATGAAATCAATCCTGGGTAGCGATACTTTTTGCATGAAAGTTTGGATCGTCTACTACTCCTTTCTTTCTTCGTTATGCGTCTCATTTGGACAAAGACAAGGAGATTCAAGAAGCTTCTGAATTTTATTGGTATGCTTATTTCCATAGAAATTTTTATTTTTCTTTGTTTTGGGTTGTAAAAATCTTTGGATTGTTTAATCCAAATATTTTGCTTCTTGATTTGTATGTAATTATAATTTTTTTTATGGATTTAATAAAAATTCAGTGACATTTATCAAAAAAATATTTTATTTATTTTAAAATACATTTTAACAATAATACCAACCACTCCTAATTAAATTAAATCAACTAAAATTATTTTTAAAATCATTTTTATTACACTTTTCGAAAACAATGTCAATATAACTCTTACTCTCAAAGATAGAAATAAATGAAGGGTGGGAGGGGCGATGTAAACTTTTACGTAGCTTATATATTATTATTTTTTTAAAAAAATTATTTATTTTAAAATTAATTAATTTATCCTCTTATAATTCAATCCTGACTCGTCTATCGTGTAGTTTCTTCCCCTCTCCCAACTTAACCATTAAGTCCTTGTATTGATTCCTCTTCAAATTTGAAGGGAATTTTGTTAGAACTTTGGAGGTGTCGACTTATAAATTGTCGGCAATGACAAATAAACCTAAACCATGGATTATCTTAGTTGACTGTAGGGATGACAAAAATATTCGATCTCGACTTGATTTGATGTATCCTGATATAATTCGATCGAGTTTTTTATTTTAATTTTCAGAGATCAGGGCGGGACAGGAAAATTATTAAGTTGGGTTAGGGTATTTACTTGAAAATCCTTTCTCCGTTTCTCCCCGATATATTTTTATATATTTTATTATATTTATAAAAAAATATCATTATATATAAACACTTTTATGAGTTTTAAGTTATTTTTTTTACTTTTTAAGGTTTGTTCTTACAATAAAAATTTATTAGATATTGTTCAAATTTTAATATATTCGATTATGTCAGTTGATTATTTAAGTTTTTTATTTTAAATATGTAATTTAACATGCAAGTAATTTAAATTTTATTTTATTTTATATAGATTTAAAAAGTTACTTAAAAACCATAATTTATGATTGTAGTAGAGGATTGAACGAATCTAACTTTTATCGTTGACGAAAATTATTTTTTTAATTTTTCGGGTCGAGTTAGATCGGGTTTAAAGAATAATATATCGGAACAGAACGGAACAGATAAATTAATATTTTAACTCGAATCAGGTCAAAATCGGATTTAAAAATTAATAAATCGGGTCAAAATTGGGACCAACAAAAAAAACTACCCCGTTGCCATCCCTAGTTGACTGCGGCAATCAGATATCCAACATCCCATACTAAGTTTAGAAGTTTTTTTTCTTTAATTTTTTATGGCTTTATTTTAAATAATTCAATTTGACCTACTATAATTACTAATTTTCATCAAATCTTTATCATTATTAAAATAGACCACAATAAATAAATAAATAAACCCTTTATTTGTATTCCAGTCTGTTATAAATAAACCTAATAATGAGCGACGAATTTAAAAATATTTGTGAGGTAAAAATAAATTAAAGATATTTTAGGGTGAGTGTATATCATAAATTTTAAAAATTCAGAGTAAACATAAATTATAAAAGTTTAAAAAACTTAAAAACTAATTCATAAAATTTTAAAAAATTAAAACCAAATATATGATTTTTAAAAGTTCAGGGTATACACGAGCCTCTCTCCCCTCTGTGAGCATTCTCCGGTGCTAATAATAATAATACGTATCAGGCTGTTTGGACCCAACAATTTAAACCGAGAAAAACTAATACGATACCCTAATATATTTCCCTCTCTTTTTGTGCAGCCCATTTCTATAATTATTGGATCAAATCTGGTCTAACGATCCAAATTTAAAAAAAAGAAATCATTCAATTAGGTTTGATAGATGAGTCTCGTAAAATTTTCTATATACATAACGCCTTAAACACGTGATATGCTTAAACGATATGAAGTTAATCACCCCTTGAACTAACCTCGTTAATAAAATTTAGGTAGTTTTTAATGACAAATGATAATAGTTCCGATGCATAATTACCCAGTTTATAAAATCATACTCTTTTCATAAAAATAGTGTATTTGGACAGAATTTTAAAAAAACACTTTTAAATAAATTATTCATTTATCTTCGTTCATATCACAATTTTTTTGGATTTTTAAAAATACTTTTTAACTCGAAACACTGAAATATTAATTAAACAATTTAAAATCATTTTTACAATTTTTTCAAAAAAATACTTTTAAAATTTTCATTACTCTAAATTGAACTCAAATCTCCGAAATTAAAGTCAAATATCCTAACCATTAGACGAGGATGGATTGCTAATTATGTTTATCTTTCCTTAATTATCATTACAAACACTATAGTACTAAAATTATTATATTTTTTAACCAAAGGAGTAGGGTAATCTAAATTTTAAATATTTATTAATAAATATCTATATTTTAAATATTTTTTAATCATGAATGAAATATACTTATTCATTAAAGAAGATAATGACGTGGCTGATAGACTTGTTGCCTTCAGTCGTGGTGCACCTGTGGGTACTTTGGGGTTTATTACAGTACCGGATATGATAGTAGACCTACTGAATATAGAAGATATTAATCATTTAGCCTCGCTTTCAAATCTATATTAGCAAAAAAATATAGACGATAGAAAAAGGTTTCGGTGTAAAAAAAGTAAAATATTTATCAATAAATAATTTTTGAACACAAGTAATATTGAGATGTCCAAGACAATAATGTCATAATAAAATTTCATTGATGCTTAAATTAGAAATAGAGGAGGGTAAACTTGATAGAACTTTTTCTTAAGAAGAGTAATTTTTAATGAGATAGTGTCTACCATACAATTTAGCACTGTCAATCACCTTTTTCGATCAAATTAAATTTAGCATAACATTGAAAATTTAAGCACAATTTACTATCCGATAAAAGGTTTCACTCTAAATGAGGAACATAAAGAACAAGGTCAAGTACTAAATCATTGTTAATTATCATTGTGTCAATTCCTTCTACTTTACTGGAGGACCTATAGACCGTCTTTACTTTCTTACATTGTTGTTTGGTAAGAGAGAAATTAACTCCTTATTTTCTATGATATGATCAGTTGCACCAGAGTTTATTATCCTAACAGTTTTAGTAGTTTGAGAAAGAAAGGAAGAACTACAGATAGAAAGAGAAATTATATCATGGGTCATTCTCACTATGTTATTTATGGGATCAATAAATCAAAAATATCCATTTAATTATTTTTTCTACCTCATTATTCTTACTAAGTAAATCTTCAATATTGGTTGGTCTCATGAATGATGTGACGAGAAAGACTAATAATATAAGTTCTGCTATACTATTAAACATAATAAATTACATTAAATATATTATATTTACTCCTATAATTAGGCCTATAATTCTACGATCTACATATCATATTATCAATATTCATGTAGAGACATACCCTCTGTGACACCCGCCTCGGGTTAGGAGACGGGAGTGTCGATCGGACTTACAAACTTATAATTAGATCAAACCATGTATTTATTTCTAGAACATTTCAATTATTGTATGTTAATTCAAGTTTAACTTATGTATTACAATTGCAAATCCATGTTGTACATATCAAAATCGAGGCTAATTTAAAACTTTTTTCAATCTTAAACTTATCTTACATTTTCGATTATAGTTCACCAATTACACAATCTAGAATTTTAGTCTCAATCGAACTCAATTTAAAACATTTAACTAAATTCTATTTGTTTAGCAATCTTTAATACGTTTCTTATTAACCAATCTAATCTTAATCTCAAAAGTTAAACCAAAATAGCTGGGAGTATCGATACCCCTATAGAGAGGTATCGAAACTAGAGGTATCAAAACACTCCCTCAATGATTCGTTACGTTGATTCGTTGACTCGTTGACTTAAGGCTAGAATAGTCTGATTCGATACAAGTATCGAATCGGGAAGCTTACGGGAGGTTTGGGTATCGAAGCGAATATCGAACCAATTTCGCTACTGGAGGTTCTAGTATCGAAACGGAGGCTAGGTGTTCCAAAACACCTACCATTCATAATTAGGCTTTTCAACGGGTATCGATACGCATGGAAATGGTATCGATACCCCTGCACGAGTTTGTAAGTTTTAAGCCTCTAATTTTCTTAAGTCCTAACCAAAGGACTTCTATCTAACCTCAATTCATTCTTAAACCTTAAGGGGCAATTCTAACATGTTTAAAAAACAAGTAACCATTTACCAATTTTATTGTCTTTAACCATTTCATCACCTATACCAATATCCAAACCATTCTACATTACTATTACTATGGTCATTAGTTCAACCTTACTTTAGTCTTATGGTCTACATGTTAGACCACATGGTTCAAACTCTTGCATGTCAATGCACAAGACATTAACTAAAGTTCATGGGCAAAATCCCAACCATACCAAAATGCTAACCAAATCATGACTTTGCCTTAAGGCTTACAAACCAAGTGCTCAATGACAATATATACAACCATGAGCTAAATCTCAAATGCATATAACTAACCAAACATGATCACTATGCTACCATAAACTAAGAGTTAACAAAAATTACAAAATACCATACTTTGCTTGCTTGTGGTGTTTGCTTGCAATCGAACTCAATCCAACTCCTTCGCTCGATAACCTGTTGTTTTAGGAAGGAAAAAACAAACGGTGGTAACTACTTATTAGGTACTTAGTGAGGCAACCCTAAGTCTAACCAATTTATACATTATTCAATAACAAATATGACATGTTTCAATTAAGCAAATAAATCAATTCATGGCAATAAATCAATCATTATACAAGGGTTATCAATCATCAAGTATCATGTTTAACATGCTTCTCATGTTCATCATACTTCTAGGCATACATTTCAATTTCACAATCTATATGCTCATGCATTAGTTAACATATTTGATGCATATAAATCAATAGTCAATTTCTATGTAACACCCTCAAAGGAGCCTGGGAGGTAACATGACCGATTGATAATTAAATTGACCAATTGATAATCAAACCATGTAATAGAGGGGACTTAATTGAAACAAAGAAAAATAAAAGGACTAAACAAAGGTGACTAAATTGAATTAAATAAGAAATATGGAGATTGCATGATAAAATATGAGTTCCATAGACTACCCTTCATAATAAACCAAGTCTAGTTATAACTAAAAGGGAAAAATGGTCTTTTTACACCCTATTAATAATCAAACAAAATTAGCCAAAAATTCTTCTCTTCTTCCTCATTTCATGAGAACATCAAAAAAAGAAGAGAGAAAATTTCATGGGGGTTAAAGAGGATAGCTTAACAGCTTTGCATGATTGAGCAAATACACTAAGAAATTGGATCTAAAAACCTCGGTAAGCTCTCCTTTTCCATAACCGAAATTTTTGGGGGTCTAAGCTTTTGAATTTTGAATGTTATATGATGCTCTTATGTTAGATTAAGTTGTTAGAAGGCCTAATCTAAAGTTAGAATTTATTTGGTTATGGGTTTTTGAAGCACGAAGAAATAGGTTAGGAAACTTGGAATTTGGATTTTTGTAAATGTATTAATTGTGTTAATTGATTTGATAAGTTGATAAAAAGGGATTAGTGGATGTTAATTTTATGTTTAAGGAGCTAAAAATCATGAGAATAAGTTTGGGATCAGGAATTAAGGCCATGGAATGAAAGTTAGCCAATTTTGCCTAGAAATGCAATTCCGGGTAGCTATTTTGGAAAAATTCCCTAGGACGAATTTGAGGAAATAAGGGCTAAAATTTTGCAGTCAAATAACCTCATATATCTATTTTATATGAAAATTTACGAAACCTCATTTGGAGTTTTATAGAGGAAGTTATAAGCCTTTTCGTAAGGGTTGTTCAAGCAGTCCCGAATCTAGATAGACCCGGCTTTAGACAAATTATGGTACTGGTTTGGTTAGGAATTAAAATGTGAGGTTAATTTTTCCTTGTATAGGATCTTCTTAGCTTTCTAAGGATATAAAATAAGTTCAAATCGGATAAGGGAGCTAGGAGATACGATCGATTTTCTAAATGGTAACAAAGTTGTCCCTAATGAACAAATGTGAATGTTTATATTTATTAAGCCCATGATCATTTGAATTAAGTGAATTTGATATGTTCTAATGAATGGTTATTTTTATATGTATTGCTAGATAACCCAAGGGAAGAAAATATTGAGGAAGAGGAAAGGCTCGAGCTAGCTAGAAAGAAGGGCAAAGGGATCACCATCTTCAACCCTTAATTTATTTGGAAAATTAGTGAGTGTGACAAACTTTAGGGTTAGGACCTAGGTCCTAACCACTCTTTTTGTTATTTGATTTGTCATGCAATTGGACTAATCATATATTTGATAAAACGAGAAGAAGGTTTAATTGTTAAAGGACTTGTGTGAATCATGCACGGGATGTCACGATGCACGGGATGTCAGAAATGTCGAGGTAAGTTATGGCACGATGCACGGGATGTTAGGTATGTGAATCATGCATAAATCATGTTTATGATGATATGAATATTTGTTTGGTATCATGGTATGCAAGATTGTTTGTTCACATGATATACATGTTTTGTTAGTAGCATGATAAGAATACTTTTGTTTTGATAACATGAGTTAAATGCTTTTGTGATAACATGTTATGGACATTGCTTCTGTATTAAGAAACTAGGATAATGAGATTTAAAAAAAAATTGAATGAATAATGAAAATGATATTGAGCCTTGGTTGATAGTTGGTCATAGGCAGTACGACATGCCTAGGGTTTGAGCTCATTGGTTAGTACTTCGATACTTTTGCTCAATACTTCAATACTTCTGTTCAGTACTTCGGTATTAACAAGAGATACCCATGGTATCTAACAAATGGTCACTAACCACCAATCAAAGGTATCCAAAGTACCAATCAAGAGTATCGAAGTACTAAACAATGAGCTCAGACCCTAGGCATGCCATACTACCTATGACCAACTATCGACCAAGGCTCAATAACATTTTTATTATTCTTTTAAACATCATTCAATTCGTATAAACCAAGTTCATGTCACCAAAGCAAGTGTTCATGTTGTGAAAAATTGATTTTTCAAATGGTTTATTGAGTAAGGGGAGCTTTAATGTTTTTGAATCATCATTCTCTTATTCAAAGTTTTATTTCACAAAGGGGGAACAATCTCAAAAACAATTTTTCAAGTTGGTTTTATTATATCAAAAAGGAGGAGATTGTAGAACTAATGTTTTGATATAATAATTGAAAATTAGTTTTGGACTAATTTGGAAAGATTTCAAAAATGGTTCTTATGTTCAAACTACTTGAAAATATATTTAAGATGTTTTTGAGAGTTTCTAAATGTGTTTTAAATGATTTAAAGAAACCAAAGAAGTATTTTTAACACAGGCGTTTCGATACCTTTAGAACGGGTATCGATACCTGTTATGTTTTTAAAGAAAAAATCACAATGGTATCGATACTCGTTCCGATACCCTTTCATCACAGTGATGTTTGGTTTCGATACCAATTTTTATACACCCCCAACGGTCATAAACGATTTTATGAAAAAAAAACCAACGGCTAGGAGCGGTATCGATACTAGTATCGATACCAGTTCATAAATGCAGGTCAACGACTATTTTCCAAAGAGGGTGTTTCGATACCAGTGTAAGAGGTATCGATACCTCCTGCACCAAAAGAGGAAATAAGCCTTGAAATCAGCTCCAAACCTTAGTTTTAAAAGGCACAAGGCGCACCTAGGCGCAAAAGGCCCTAGAGCCTAGGCGCGAGGTGCACTCTTATACCAATAAACCTGTAAATCAATTATGTAACATATTTTGTACACTTTTATACCAATGAACCTGTAAATCAATTATGTAACATATTTTGTACACAAAATAATATTATAATCATATTATGAACACTTAAAGGTTAAAATATTTAATATCATGCAAACAAATATAATTCAAATAAATAAAAAAAAAAAAAAAAGCAAACAACATGATTGTTGAAGTCTTAAAAACTTAAAGTTCTTAATGTTTTGTTTGTGACACACAACGCAATTAAATTTAAATTTAAATACTTAACCACACGTAGTCTAATACTCCACTACTCTAAATCATACTCATCATAACCTTCATCTCTACCATCCTCATCTTCACCAATATCCTCTTCCATCCCATCTACATCATCATGCACCGAAACTTTTTGAGAAGAACTAGTAGTTGCATCTTTTCTTTTATCAAATCTAGAAGATGGCCTAGAACTTTCGTCATTGATCTTTGATGCTCTAATTAAATAGCTAGGATCATGAGCTCCTACACTCTACCAACTTGATCCCATGTCAAACCATCATTATCATCAAACACAAATTCATCTCCATCATCAGACGAATTATTCTCTATTCTCCCAGTCAACCACTCATTGCTTTCATCAGTATCCTCCACGAGAATAGGGTCAATGATGTCTCTATTTTGATATCGACGTCTCAACGCACGGTTATATTTCACATAGACTAAATCATTCAATCGACCTTGTGCCAATTTGTTTCTCTTCTTTGTATGAAGCTGCGAGAAGTAAAAATTTAAATAAATTATTAAAAATGAAAGATTAATAAATTTTTATGATATGAAAAGATATATATTAAAGGATAATTTCTTACAAGCTGAAAAACACCCCAATTCCTCTCATATCCAGTAGCACTACAAGTGAGACTAAGGACTCTAACAGTAAACTTTTGGAGGTTTGGAGTTGAAGATCCAAATGAAGACCACCACTCCGCTATGAGAAAACAAAAACAAAATATTACAAACTTGTAAATTAATAATTTAAAAAAATTATTCTAGAAGTTTACCTAGGGATTTAGTCTTCCTTAACCTAATGGTCATAGGTAAACCAAAAAGGCTCTTGGCATTTCGATAAACTTCTAATTCAATGAGGATTTTATCTTGAATTTCAATCTTCGGATTCAACCTTACAATGCAATCATATAAACCTCTCATAATTTCTTCACAAGATGAAGTCTCGAGATTATCATAAAAGAGCTCTGGATTTAAAAAGTAACCGGCCGCATGCAAAGGTTGATGAAGCTGACAATCCCATCTTTTATCGATATATTTAAAAGCTTTATTATAATTCTCCTCTTTCATTGCAAAGCTCTTACTAATAGTCTTCTTAGCTCTATCCATGGCTTCATAAATGTATCCCATAGGAGGTTTCTTCTCTCCATCAACTATTCATAGAACCTTAGCAAAAGGTCCCGTTAACTTGAGCACGTAAAGTACATTCCTCCAAAATGTATCTTGTAGAATGTAATATGCCACCTTTTTTTCCTCCCGCTTCCTTTGGCCACTTAGATTCACTATATTCTTGAGAAATGACCATTTTTCTTAAGTTATTTCTTTGCTTATGGAATTGAGCAAATGTGATAAAAGATGTCGCAAATCTATTGATTGCTGGCCTATGCAAATTTCTCCTCATCATGTTCACAAGAGAAATGTGATTATATATATAACCATTCATGAACATGCATTTCTTTAGTGCATTCTTAACCTTTGGAATTTTTTCAATGTCTTCCAACATTAGATCGATGCAATGTGCCGCACACGGAATCCAATAAAGATTTTGTCTTGTGGTCATTAACAATTTTCCTATAAATTAATAAAACGATAAATTAAATTCAAAATATTTAATAATCAAATAAGTTGGATAAAACAAAAGAAAAAGTAAATAATTCAAATTTCTTACCGGCTTTGACATAATTAGATACATTATCCGTTACCACTTGAACTACATTTTTCTCGCATACTTCCTCGACCATGTCATCAAGCACTTTAAATAACATGTTGGCATCCTTAACAATCTCCGAAACATCCATAGATTTTACGAACATTGACCCCTTTGGAGAATTGACAAGGAAGTTCACAATATCCTTTTGTGCCACCGAATCACGCCATCCATCCGACAAAATTGAACACCCTTTTTGAGCCCATTCTTTTTTGTGATCTTCCACAATCTTTTGGGTTTCATCTACTTTTTTAAGGAGAGGAACTCTAAGCTCGTGCATACTTGGTGGTTTTAATTCGAGACCATATTGTCCAATACTATCACACATATCCTTGAAGCTAGGATAATTTGCCGCATTAAATGCAATTCCAGCATTATAAAAAAATCTAGCAATTGACACACAAGTTTTCTCCCTTAATTGCTTAGCACAAGCTTTATGCACACCTTGCACATCTCCTTCTTTATTTGGATTAGCTCTAGGAGAAGAAAGAAATAAATCCATTACATCTTTAAGTCTTGGTTTTTTGGGTAATTGTCTCGCACTCTTTTGACTTGAATTACCACTACTTGTGTTCAATATCTCAATATCTTCCTCTTCTCTATCATACTTGAGACATCATTAAATTTGTCGCCTTTGCCTCAGTCTTCTTCAACATAAAATCTTTCACTTCTTTATTTCACATGTTCAGGACATTTAGGCATTCGATTGTATTTCTGAATCCTCCCACCAAATGTTTCATTCGTTGTGCTCCTCCCTTAATAACCTTTGAACAAAAATCGCATGTAAAATTATTCTTATTTGTAGGATCTTATTTTCCATATTTTCTTGTCGGATCCAAGTTATTTGATGATCACCAATTGATCCCGAATCTATTTTTCAACAAACTGAAAATTAAGATATTATAAACAAAGTTAATAGTTGACTAACAAATCAAATGCTTAACTTAACATTCTTTTAAATAAATAAAAAATTATACTGAAATTATAAACTATTTTTCAGTTAGACATGACATGACTAACAAATACACTGCGCCACTGCCTCACTGGAATAGTTATCTCATTATGACATTTTTCATTAAAATGTCACTGTATCAGAACCTCACTGGAATTATAAAAAAACTAACAAAGTTTCTGCCTCAGTACCTACCTCACTTGAATTATAAACAAACTAATAAAGTTACTCATTGCCTCAGTACCTCACTAGATAAATAAAACTGAAATAACGAAAATTCAAGTGAAAATGTAAAATAAATAAAACTGGATAAATGAAGATACAAGCAAGAGGGACTCTAACAGAACCATTTAAAATCAAAGTGGATAAATAAAACTGGATAAATAATGAAGATGCAAGAGGATTATTTAAAAATCAGTGACCTAAAATGCAGAATCATTTGGAATAAAAAATGATTGCTGCATTTCCATGTAAAATGGCTGATGTAAAATGGTTAATGCAACCAAGAGAGAGAGAACGAGAGGTACAAGCAAACAAAATGTTTAGTGGTCGATGGAAATATGAGCAATCCAGAATCATTTGGTTAAACCAAACAAAAGTATGAAGAGAAGTATGAACAAATAAGAACAAATAAGAAAATCCTTATCGTGTATTTAAAAAAATAAGAAAAAATAAGAAAAAAAATAAAGGATGACTGAACAGATGTATGAACCGGCAACATACCTGAATCCTGATGCAGGGCTTGCTGGTTGCTGAATAGAAGAATGTCGTAATTGAACGAAGGGCGAACAGACTAGTTGCGGGCTTACTGCTTCCTGAAGAGGTGATAATCCTGGAGGTTGTGTGAGCTTAGGAGAGTAATTAGTTTTTTTTTTAAAAAACCATGTGACTCTTTATTTAGGAGTCACGTGACTGCCCTTTAAAATTTAAAAATCACGTGAATCATCTTCAGATTGAAAGAAACTGAAAACCCCAGATTGTGTAGCGCCTCTCGTCCCTGCAAATTCGCCGGAAGCATGTGCCTCTCATCGCCCGCCGTGAATCGCCTCGCCTTGGCCACCTCAGGCGAGATTCCGATCGCCCATCTACGCCTCGCGCCTAGGCGCGCCTTTTAAAACATAGCTCCAAACCAATCCCAACGGTCATCAACGGCTAAAAGCTCACTTAGGATGATAAAAGGAAGCCTCAAACATCCAGAGAAGACTAATGCTTTACTTACAACAACATTATGATCAAAGATTTGTTTTAGAGCAAAATTATCATCTTTGGGTAGACAAAACACTTGTGAGCTCAATTGTAAATGTATGCTCATGTGTATTAGGATTGGGTGAGTGCTTAGTTGCAAACAATTAGCCTTATTAGAAGGATTCAAGTTTGCTTAAGAAATTCTCTTTGTGAGTGAATTCCCAAAGTTCGGTTGTGAACTTTGGATGTTTAATTCAGGTTGTGAACCAAGGTTGTAAGGTTATCCCTTTGTTCCTCAAAAGGTTGAATTCTTAGTAAATTGTGGAAATCCCTAATGGAAAGCTAAAATAGTGGATATAGGCGTGGCTGAACCACTATAAATCCTTGTGTCTTTGTCTAGATTTTTGTTTTCACACAAATCCATACAAATTAACCACTTCTCCACCACTTGGTGAGTTTAATCGGTTATTCATCGAGCCCCTCCAAGCCCAACAGTTCATAACATGCTATCACAAAAGTATTTATCATGCTACTATCAAATCATTCATATCATGTGAACATACAAACATGCATATCATGTTATCAATCCAATGCTCATATCATTATATATATGCTTCATGCATAATTCACATACCTGGCATCCCGTAGCCGCGTGCCATAACTTACCTCGGTATTTCCGAGCTATGCAAATGTACTAAGCTAGTTCTACCTATCTAACAATCAATTCATATTAACACACAAATCATTTAACAATTAAATCTCCTTCCCTTTATACCGAATATAAGGTTAGTCCATTTACATTACAAATCAAATAACAAGAGGGTGGTTAAGGCCTAGGTCCTAACCCTAAAGTTTACCACACTCACAAATGGTTCCAAGTACTCAAGGATTGTAGATGGTGATCTCTTTCTCCTTTTTTTCTTGCAAGCCTTTCATCTTCTTCGTTATCTTCTTTTGTGCTCTGTAACAAAACATATACATATTGGCATTCATTAAAACATATCAAAGTCACTTAAATTCAAGTGATCACATGCTTAAAAAATGTAAACATTCACATTTGTTCGCTAGGGACAGCTTTGCTACCCTTTAGAAAATCGATCATATCTCCTAGCTCCCTTACCCGAAATTAGTTCATTTTACCTCTTTGGAAAGCTAAGATAATCTACAAGAAAAATTTAACCTTACATTTTAATTCCTAACCAATCAGTACTAGATTTCATGTAAAGCCAGACATATCCAAATTCGGGACTGCTCGAACAGCCCCTACGAAAAGGCTCATAACTTTCTCTACGAAACTCCAATTGAGGTTCCGTAAATTTTCATATAAACTAGATACATGAGACTATTCTATTAAAAAATTTCAGCCTCTAATTCCCCAAATAAGAGCTAGGGAATTTTTCCAAAGTGACTACCCATAATTGTATTTCTAGACAAAATCGGCTAATTTTCATTCTATGGCCTTAATTCCTAATCACAAACTTATTCTCATGATTTTCTAACATTTTAAACTTAAAATCATCATCAATTAACCCATTTTCCAACAATGTATCGAATCAATTAACACACACATAGCATTTGCAAACTCAATTTTAAGCTTCTTAACTTACTTTCTCATGCTTCTAAAACTAAGCCCAAGCAAATACAATCCTTAAATTAAGTTTCTAACAACCTAATTTAACTTGAAAGCATGACAAAAACATTCAAAATCCAAGAACTTAGCTTCCAATATTTCGGTTATGGAAAAAAAAAGCTTACCAAGGTATTTAGTCTTGATTTTCTAACCCAATTTCCTAATCATGCAAGAACTTCAAGTTAGCTTCCTTAAGCCTCCATGAGATTTCTCTCCTCCCTTTTTTATTGTTGTCGTGAAATGAGAAAGGATGAAGGAATTGGGTTGATTTTTCCCTTGCTCATTAATGAGATGTAAAAGACCAATTTGACCCTTAGTTATAACTAGGCTTAGTTTATTAAAAAGGGTAGTCTAGGAAATCCTTATATTTACCATAAAATCTTCTTATTCCATTTTTATTTTATTCTAGTCACTTCAATTTAGTCCTTTTTACCTTTTTATTGATTCAATTAAATCCCTCCATTACACAATTTGACTATCAATTAGTCAACTTAATTATCAATTAGTCATGATTCTTCCTAGGCCCTTTTAAGGGTGTTACACCCTTAATATTCAAACCATTACTATTAAGCAATAAAAACATATTTATACCATATTATACTCATCAACTATAAGACATTTTACATAGTTACCTTCGAGGAGTTTATAGAACATAGAACTTAAACATTGATAAGACCAGAAATGGGTTGCAACGTCCAAAAATATAATCTCAAACATTTCCAGCTAGTTTGATTTCCTGCAAAAAGCAATTAAACAAACAAGTTTATAAATTCTAGTGGGGTAGTGAGATGTCATTACATATAATTTATATACCATAACATATATAAACACTTTATATCATTACTAAGTATTTATTTTTTATAAATCAATTCCCATTTGAACATTGGTTAAACTTGGATACATGAATCCCCCCTGTCACTACCATTCAGCATATCTCGAACACTACTGGGACATAAGTCTGACCAATCAAATCTCTGTCTGACACTATTGAGACCAAAGCTTTTATACACTCTAGTACATGAGTTAGATGGACTCTTTAGCATGCCAATTGTATCCGACACTAATTTACATGATCAAAGTCATCAATATCATGTTACAATGATCTTTAACAGTATCATGTAAGAATAACTTTTGGGATCAAGCCTAAATTTTCGTTAGGAGGAAAATTCCAGGCATTTCCATTCTTACTCTAATAAAAATTAAAACGCACCTAATATTTGACATGACTAGTGATGCAATCCAATAAACATTTTATGATAACTTTTTTCTGGGTCATATTCTCAATTCCCAAACAAGAACCCAAAAAATACTAGTAAATCATTAATTTCACATACATTAAACTGTGAAAAGAAAAACAAAAATAGCATCAATTGATCTTATATCACTATTTCTATGAGCATAGTATACCAATTTAAACAAGATAATGCAAACAAATGCCTGATAAGAATGCAGAATCACACATACACTAACACAATTCAGAACAAGTCCAATCAAAATAGAATTTTCAACAATTTTTCTTTTATTTATGAACTAAACACAAGATAGAAGTACATGAAAAAATCCTAAAAAAGCAAAGTCTTTAAACAGAGAAAAAAAACGAGGAAAGACATGAAAAAGCCTTTGAAAACCCTAAAATCTCAAAACCCAATAAGAAACTCAATAATTGTATCAATACTCAATTATTATGGCCAAAACAGAAAAAAAAACCCAACAAAAAACAAGAGCAATTTGCATTGAGTTAAGAAGATTTTCAAGATACTTATAAGAAAAAATACCTTCCATGCGCCGGTGATTTTGCTTCAAATCAGAGTGAGACAGAAGCATTTTCTCATCTTGTTCCAGGGGAAAAGGTAATCAAGAAATAGCTACATCATACAAACGGGATTAAAATCAAGACTACAGATAAAATACCCTAAAAACCATCAATCAATCAAAGAGAAAACAATCCAAGCAGGAAGAAAGAGAGTCGAGGGATGGGTGTAGGCTATGAGATTGAGAGGAAACCTGGAAAGTTGAGAGAATCTTTTCCCTTCTTGAGAGATTGATTTTATTTCGAAATTTCAACTCCATATTTACAGTTCTTCATCATTTATTCAGTCTATATATCCACCGAGTCACTGCTACTCTCCCAACGTTCACTTTCCTTTTATTTTAATTGCCAGCGAGATTTATTTTAAACAGAAAAGTCCCAAAATTTGTAAGGGTAAAATACCTTATTGGTACATAAATTATACTTAATTCATCAATTTGGTATAGTTTTAATTTGTTTAGTTCTCAATTTCATACATAAAATTTTATTCCGTCAACATTTTTCACTTTTCCGTCACGAAAGTGATGTGGTTCACTGTAACCAATCATATGTTGACAGGTGGCATTTATATTATTTTTAAAATAAATTATTTATTTAAGGGTTAATAACATGACAGGTGGCATTTATATTATTTTTATTCCGTTAATATTTACTCCCTTTGTCCCATATATGGTGTCCCTTTTGTATTTTAAAATTGTCCCACTTAAAATGTCTCATTGGAAAAATCAACAACTTTTACAAGGTATATTTCCCTTTTTACCCTTTCTTTTGTTTTCTAACAAAACAAAATTTAACCTTTTAAGGATAAAATTGTCCTTTCAACTATTTTATATCATCTTTCTTACACAAATTTTTTCTTCCTAAAACTACGTGAAAAGTCTACAAAGGACTAAAACAGTGGGACGGAGGGAGTATTAGTCTTTAATTTTTATTTTTTTAATTAAAAAAATTTCAACTATTTCCGCTACAAAAATAATAAAAGTTATAAATGTCTTGCTTTTATTGAAAATTTGATTAAAAAACGGAACTCTTTGAAAACTCATATTTTTTTAACAAGCTAATAGTGATTACAAGTAGTATCTATTTTAAAATATAATCTCCAACATTTGACATTGATCGCTCAACCACTCTGTTGGTATCGTTGGTGCTCGAACCCGTGACCTTTAGAAATATCAATCGTTCCTTTAACCATTTAGGCTAAAAGGTTCGTACTAAAAACTCATATTTAAATTTTGTACTTATATTTGAATTGATAATAAGATTGAGCTTCTATGTTATTAATATGATCTTTTATAATATGTAAAATACTAATGATAATAATATATATAAATATATATAAACATGTTATAATATTTTGCTCTTGTGAATAGCCGCTCTCTTTCTTTCTTGACCCTTGTTGAAGCTTTTTCGCTCTATTTTCTTTACACACCAGCGATGATATTGATTTTAATATTGGTCATCGATCATCGAATTTATTATTTCGTTTATTTTAATTTTAATTTTTAATAAATATGTTGAGTTGATCGATCTTGAAGTATGGCCAAGATGGGGGTGAATTGGCAATTTAAAAATTTGATCGGAAAATTTTTCAGTAAAATGTGAAGTTTGAAGAACAAGAGATTTATAGTGGTTCAAGCTTCGAACAAGCTCTACATCCACTACCTTAGCTCCCACTAAGGATTTTGAAACCAATTCACTATTGAATTCGACCTTTTTCTCGGTTCAAGGGATAACCGTTACAAACAAATCAATTTTCTACCCAAAATTGATTTGGACCTCACAAGGTGTTACAAGAGATTAGAGTGGGCTAAGAAGAATTCTCTCACAAGAAATAAATGCCCCAAATACAAACAAACTCTCCCAAACTCAGATTACAAATGATCAAAGTGAAATTACAAGAGTTGGGAGCAAGGATATGCAATTAAGTGCTTTGAGTTGGATTTGTGTGCTTGGATGTTGCTTGAGGTTCAATAGTACTTAATGCTATTGAAAATGCTTCATTTTATACCATCTCATTGATTTCTAACCGTTGTGGTTGTTGGGAATGTAAAAAAGGCCGTTGAGACTTCATCTTCCCATCATAAATGCACTCTGATACAGGTGGTATCGAAACACGAAGAACCTGTTTCGAAACAGACCAAGAATAGAAAGAGCCGTTGTGCATTTTATAAGAGGGGTATCGAACCATGCTTCGATACCTTTATGAAACTGTAAAGGTGGGTATCGAATCATGCTTCGGTACAGGTTAACCACCAATCAAAAATTAACTGCCACCAACGATCGACTCATTTAATGTTAAAATAGCCGTTGGGGATTAAGGGGTGTATCGATACCTGTTTCGATACATGGAGTCAATTTTGAAATGATTTTAAAAATAATTAAAACCCTCGAAGTGCTTCGATACCTGGTTCGAAACAGAGGTTGGCAGTGAAGAAAAGGTATCGAACGGTGCTTCGATACTTGTTCTTGATCTCAAGAACAAGGCTTTAAAAACCCATGTGTATCGATACCTGTTCTTGGGGTATCGATACCCTCGTGTAAAAACACTTAGAATTTTTATTTCAAAGTTCTTGGTTTGACTTAAAAACACAAGTTTGACTTAGGGACTTAAAAATTTATTTCAAATTAGTCCTTATAATTAATTGTTATATCAAAATCAAATTTAGTTTTACAATCTCCCCCTTTTTGATATAACAAAACCATTGAAAATTTTTAAGTTTAAATCAAGATTTTTGGATTTCAAAAACTTTGAAAAACTTTTGAAGACTCCCCCTTAATATGTGCATAACTTTAAATTGTAAAATTGGGTGGTTTCCTAACTTAAAAATACAAATATTTCTCCCCCTTTTTGTTAGATCAAAATCAATGAAATATAAGGCAATAAATAAAGCAAGATAATGCATTAAAGGAGAATAATTCATAACATAATCTATAGCATAAAGTACTTAAAATTCAAATCCAGCATAAAAAAATATATCAAAGCATAAGGAAACAAAGTACATAGGTTCTAATATGAATGCAACATAATGTTTAAAGAAACATAACTAATCCTAAAAGTCAATAGCAAAGCAAAAGATAAAGCGAAGAGCACTAATCGCCCATCTCATCATCATCATCATCATCCTTTTCTTCTTCCTCTTCGTCGTCTTCTTCTTCGTCCTCATCATTGTCGTCTTCATCTTGTTCATTGAGCTTTTGGCTATAGCGAAGAGCCTCAATGGAGATACGCAAGGCATGGCCTTGGGTCTCTAATCCCGTCAATCTAGTACTCATAGAGTCAAAGCTAGATTGGAATTGAGTGGTCATAGAGTCAAGTCTACCATCCATGGAATCCATGCGAGCACTTAAGGTACCAAAGTGATCATTCAAGGTACCAAATTGTGCATCCAAGTTGTCGAAGCGAGTGGTAAGAAAAGCCATCATGTCTACACTCAGAGCAACTTGACGAAGAGGATCGGGATCAACGGGAGGAGAAGGAGGAGGAGCACCACGAATCCATTCACCGTTTGAAACATATTGGAAGTAGGCACGGGTTAGGGAAGTCTCACCAATAAGCTCTTTAAGAGATCCCACTTTGTCGAAAGAGCAATCAATTTCCAAATGCAAAAAGATAGAGTTAAGGATGCATGCATAAGGAAAAGATTGGACAAGTGGGGTAGCACGATTTTGGACATGCCAAACAATGTCCGAGAAAATGATTTGAGCAAGATTGGGTTGAATACCCTCACGAAAACATTTGATCCAATAACTATCCACTTGACGAATACGAGAGTACTTACCATTTGATGAACGAATCCACCAAGATATTATAAGATGAGAAATCGATCGTGTACGTCAAGGGTTGTTACAGATCCGGTAAAATAACCAAGAGAGGTTTCATCGGTATTACCCTCATCCTCAAGACCAAACACATCTTCGAAGGTAGAGACATCGATTTGGAAAAGTTTGCCCATGAGAAAAGATTCAATGGCTACTACCTTTTTCTTATCCGTGGGATCAAAAAGACACTTGGCATTAGTGTAAAATATAAGGACAAGAGTTCGAAAAAATTTGCCGGAATGTGTGAGAAATCGTAAAAACTTCCATTGGATGAGACGATTATAGTACTTGAATTTGAACTTGTGCGAGTTCATAAATTGAACATCCACACAACGTTATTTTTTGAGTGGAAGATGACGGAAGAGATTGAATTGATCAACCCTACTAGGTATATCCAAACATTGTGAAAAGACTTCTTGGACATCAACACGGGCGGGACGAGACGATGAAGAACTAGCCTCGGTGCGAGATCGTTTCTTCGGTGCCATGATCTAGAGATTTCACGAATTTGGATTAGTTTGATAAAATCTTGTATGCTCTTACAATCAAATTAAATCCTATGTATTAATCTAACAATTCAAGGTATTTGAGAATCTTGAAATATTTTTGAAAAAACATTAAAAAAATCGAAAAAGGAATTTATATTCGATTGAGAAAATTTTTGATTTAAAAAAAATCGTAGGATTATGAAAACCCATACAATAAGCATTCAAGATTTGTTCAAAATCGAAATTTTAACAACCTAAAATCATACGAAAATATGGTTTTTCGAAAATTTACCTTGATTGTAGATTAGGAAGAATTTGTTGATTGTGAAGCACCGATTGATGATATTGTGTAGTCTTTGATGTTTGGATATAAAACCCTCAAGAAAAACCTCTTGATTTTTTGTTAAAAACGATGAAATTGAGAGGATTTTATAGGTGGGTCGGCTAGGGTTTGAGAGAGTTTTAAATAAGGAAGTGCTTTAAAGAGATTAGAATTAGGTTGAAGTGTTTTAAAGCAATCTGCGTGCTCGAGTATCGATACCGGTATCGAAACAGTCATGTTTCAATGCTTGTATCAAACCACAGGTATCGAACCATTGGGCTGTGCTTGTATCAAACCACAGGTATCGAACCATTGGGCTGTGCTTTGCATTTTAGGCTTCTAAAAGTACTAGAAATGAGTCTCTAAAACCCCTAGAAGCATGGATATGATGTTATGATATGATTAATATGCATTAACAAGTTCATACTCCCCCTAGCAACATGCATAGAAGCATCAAGATACAAAAACAACATAGGCATGATTTCAATCAAGATTCAAGCAAAATGCATAAAAACAACATTTAAGAGGTCAAGATAGGCTAGTTAAACCTAACTCTCTCCTAAGGGTCCAAAAACGCTCCTTATCCAAAGGTTTGGTAAAAATGTCCGCTAATTGGTTCAAAGTGTCAACAAACTCTAAAACAACATCATTTTTAGACACATGATCTCTAATAAAGTGGTGTCTAATTTCTATGTGTTTGGTTCTAGAGTGTTGAATGGGGTTCTTGATAAGACATATAGCACTAGTATTATCACACTTAAGACGTATGGTTTCTACCTTAATGCCATAATCTAAGAGTTGTTGCTTCATCCATAAAACTTGAGCACAACAACTCTCTAAGGATATGTACTCCGCTTTGGTGGTAGATAGAGCTACACTATTTTGTTTCTTAGAGAACCAAGATATGAGCATACTACCTAGGAATTGACATGTTCCGGAAGTACTTTTCTTATCTATCTTACAACCTCCATAATCCGCATCCGAATAAGCATGTAAATCAAAGGATGAGACATTGGGATACCAAAGACCTAAACAAGGTGTGTCTCTAAGGTACCTAAAAATTCTCTTAATGGCAACTAGGTGTGATTCTCTAGGACTAGCTTGAAACCTAGCACACAAGCAAACACTAAACATGATATCCGGTCTACTTGTGGTAAGGTAAAGCAAAGAACCTATCATGGATCTATACAATTTATAATCAACACACTTACCTCCTTCATCCTTGTCAAGCTTAGTAGATGAGCTCATAGGAGTGGCTTGAGGTTTCACATTCTCCAAGCCAAACTTCTTGAGCATATCCTTGATGTATTTTGCTTGATTGATGAAGGTGTCATCATTCCTTTGCTTGATTTAGAGTCCCAAGAAGAATGAGAGCTCCCCATCATGCTCATCTCGAATTCACCTTGCATTAGCTTAGAAAATTCTTAACAATATCATTCATTAGTAGATCCAAAAATAATATCATCAACATAAATTTGAACCACTAAGATATCATTTTTAAACCTTTTTATAAAAAGTGTAGTGTCCACCTTCCCTTTTTCAAAACCTTTTTCAACTAAAAAATTTGAAAGTCTTTCATACCAAGCTCTAGGAGCTTGTTTCAAACCATATAAAGCTTTTGTTAATTTAAAAACATGGTTTGGTAACTTTGGATCTTCAAAACCCGGTGATTGTTCAACATACACTTCTTCATTTATAAAACCATTTAAGAAAGCACTTTTGACATCCATTTGAAAAAGCTTGAAATCATGATAACATGCAAATGCAAGTAGCATCCTAATGGCTTCCATTCTAGCTACGGGTGCATAGGTTTCATCGAAATCTATTCCCTCTTCTTGAGTGTAACCTTGAGCAACTAATCTAGCTTTATTTCTCACAATGTTACCACTCTCATCTAGTTTGTTTCTAAAGACCTATTTAGTTCCTATAGTAGATTTATTACTAGGCCTATCAACTAATGTCCACACATTACTTCTCTCAAATTGATTTAACTCTTCTTGCATAGCCAATATCCAATAATCATCACCTAAGGCTTCTTTGATATTTTTAGGCTCTATGCATGAGATAAAAGCAATATGGTTCATTAATCTAAGAGAAGAACGAGTAGTTACCCCCTTGGATGGATCACCCAAGATTTCACCACTTTTGACATAGTTGAACTCCCTTGGGTAGCTCACTTCCCTTTCTTCAAGCTTTACATCTCCTAAAGCTTCTATTGGAGGATCGTGTGTTTCCTCATTGGTTGGAACCCCATCCACCACTACACCAAACTTGTTCTACAGTGGCGACTGTAGTGGCGTTTTTACAACAAACGCCACAGAGAATCGTATAATAGTGACGTTTTTTGAAACAAACGCCGCACATCCCAAAATCTGTGGCGTTTTTTAAAAAAACGCGTAATTACTCGTAGACTTGTGGCGTTTTGTTCAAAAATGCCGCAAGAGATTGAATTTTTGTGGCGTTTTTTTATAAACACTGCAATAGATTGTACAGTAGTGGCGTTTCCCTGACAAACGCCACAAATTATGTAACCTATAGTGGCGTTGTTATAAAACGCCGCAATAAGTATACTGGTACTGGCGTTTTTTCTAACAAACGCCGTATAAATAGGTATACTTGTGGCGTTTTTTACATAAACGCCACAATGTTGTTAGTTTGATATTCCTAGAACGCTAAAATCCCTATCGTCTTGAAACAATAAACCCCAAATTATCGACTGTCATCCTCTTCTTCACTTATTCCAGCCATCATCTCCGTTCTCTTCTCCATCGCTTCTTGTCTTCCTTACTCCAACGATGATCGTTTCTGTTCGAAGCCCGCCCCTTATCAACAATAATCGATTGCCATTCACTGCCCTCGTTCGTCGACTGCGGTATCCGTTCGAAGCCTTCCCCTCATCTGCAGTAATCAATCGCCTCCCGTCGTCCCTACTCCACCGGCGAACGAATTTTGGTACTTCCTATGCTAAGTTAATAATATCTGTTTTAATTCATTCGCCTCGTTGAATCTCATATTATTTATTATTCTAATGATACAATTTTTTTTAATTTGGAAATTGGGTTGGTTAATTTTGTTTGCATAACGTACATATGCTTCTCTGCTTATCATTTTCTTATTTTATTTTAGTAATATAATGTTTTCTCTAGTGCAGTGTTCTTATTCTTCTTTTCATGTGTTCCTTGTTTGGGAATGTAGGAATATTAATATTATTTTCTTCTAAGAAAATCATATAGAAAATATGGCTCTGTGTCACGTAGTTGGGGAATAAGTTTGATAATTTTTCTTGTTGGACCCTTATCTTCTTCTTCCTGATTTCCAACCCTATTAGTGAGGTCCCTTTCTTAAAGACTTTTAGAACAACTGAAAACAGTTTGCAAGCTGGGAAATCTTGGACTTATTATCATGGTCAATAGAAAAAAGGGTTAGATTTTATTAGACCAAATGAGACATCTGATTTTGTGTAGAGTAATGGATCAGTTAGTCGTTCTTAACATACTGATAACTCTTAGGTTTAGGCAGCGATGAAGAAGAAAGATGCATATCAAATGCAGTAGTTGTTTAGTATGGGGCTATAATGCCATTCAATGAGAGGATTACAGTTGCTAGGAACATTGAAGAACAAGTGTCCAAAGTAAATTTTTGTCTTGTTTTTTTTGCTAACCTTAAATGTATTAGAATTAGAGCTTATTGATTGGGTTTGGTTTGATGTGTAGGTCTAAACATAAGCTTATGAATTATAAGTTGTGCACTTTCTCTTACAAGGTTGCAAATTAAAACAATAATTACTAGAATAATGATAACAATAAGTCCTCCAATTTAACAGCCAATCTGTTAGTCATGCAACTGTTCCAAAGCAAGATAGTTCATCTAATGGTTGTTACTATATTGCTTGCCAACATTGGTATATCTCCACGGAATTGAGAAGTATGTTTGGTTGAGAAGTGTGTAGCGTGTCAACGAACATATGTTTCTCTTTATCAATAGAAATATATGTTTGAGAAGAACAAATGCCTTGAAATGGTTTATAATTGGGAAACTAATAGGAACATCGGTAGAATGAAGGCTGGAATAGGTAACAAGTGTCTTTGTTTAGCTGATAAAATCGTTTCTTAATCATCATTTAATATTAAATAATTTTATATCGAAGGGACTCAAGAAATGTGGTATTAAGGGAGACGTACAATAAGAAGAAGTTATTTTTCCTTAATCTGTGTCCCAAGAAGACCCGAGCAATTCGTAGAAGGCTTACCAAGACCAGGTAACACCATTCTTCACATTTTGTTTATGTTATATTTCTTTCAATTCCTTTTATTCAATTCATGTTTAAGTTGTGAAATGGCACTTGTATTTTATTTAAAACCATTACATTGTTTATATATAATCAATCATTAGATTTTATGTCAATAATTTAGTGGTTATGTGTTAGGATTAGGTTTATGATTTTAATATTTGAATGTATATTACAGAAATTCGAAATGGATAGGAGTTGGATGGATTTGTCAAGGGTAAGCACTGGGTACCGAAATGGAGTAGAAACTTTTCTAAATATAGCTTTTGCGAATGCAAGCCAGGAGAATATGATTCTTTGCCCTTGTAAGAAGTGTGTTAATATTAACTGGCATGGTCGTGAAGTTGTCCATGAGCATTTAATTGTTTATGGTTTTGTTCGGGGCTATAGAAAATGGGTATTCCATGGAGAGTTGACAACTCGTAGTTCTTCTTCGATGAGTAATTTGTCTTCTCCTCTTAATTCGGATCGTCGATCTGTTAGAGAAGATGGTATGAAGGGTATGTTGCGAGATGCATTTAATATGCATGATTATCAACAGTCTATTAGAGAAGATTGTGATATTGGTGTTGAACATTTTACTGAGATGAGAAGAAACCAATGTGATGAAGAGCCAAATGGAGACGCAGCAAAGTTTTACAATTTACTTGATGAAATGAATGAACCACTATATGAGGGATTGGAACATTCAAAACTCTCATTTTGCATTCGACTTTTCCACTTAAAATGCTTGGGAGGATGGACCGATAAATCTTTTACGCAATTATTAGAGTTTTTAAGAGAAATGTTTCCTTCTGCAAAAATTCTTCAATCCGGTAAAGATATGAAGAAAATGATCAAATTTGGGCCTTGGTTATGAGAAAATTCACAGTTGCCCGAACGATTGCATGTTGTATTGGGGTGATAAAAAAAGCCAAGAATCATGTCATGTATGCGGGGAATCTCGATGTATAAATGATGACGCAGAAAATGTGAGTGAGGAAGAAGTGGAAGCACGACCAAGAAAAAAAACAGTCAAAATTCTACAATATTTTCCTCTCATACCTAGACTTCAAAGACTTGTGAGTCTATAAGGTGGCATTATGATGGACGAACCAATGATGGATCATTAAGGCATCCTGCGGATAGTTTAGCTTGGAAGTCATTCGATCAAAACTTTCCAAGTTTTGCAGGAGATCCTCGAAATGTTAGGCTTGGTCTTGCATCTGATGGATTTAATCCTTTTAAAATCATGAGCACTTCGTATAGTACTTGGCCCGTTCTGCTTGTTCCTTACAATTTGCCACCGTGGATTTGCATGAAACAATCATCTTTTATCTTATCCATGATAATCCCCGGTGAGAAAGGTCCTGGGAATGATATTGACATCTATATGCAACCTCTGATTGAAGAGTTGAAACAATTATGGGTAGGTATTGAAACATATGATGTGTTAAAGAAGGAGAACTTTAATTTGCGTGCAGCTTTATTATGGACTATTAATGATTTTCCTGCTTATGCAAATTTATCTGGGTGGAGTACCAAAGGTCGTTATGCTTGTCCTTGTTGTGCTGCTCAGACATGTTCAAAGTGGTTGTATAATGGAAAAAAGTTTGCTTACATGGGGCATCGACGATGGTTAGATGAAAATCATAGATTCAGATATCAAAAGAATATGTTTGACGGCACTGAAGAGTTTAGAAGTGCTCCTGAGCAAACAATCGGTTCTGATATCTTGTTGATGTTGAAAGATACGGAGTTTACTTACGGAAAGAAGAACCAACCACCGAATCAACGATCAAAGAAAAAGATAAAGGAGGTGTACGAGGGTGATGTTGAGCAGCTTAGTGATAACGAGTCTGATGAAGAGGATGATGATCCAAATGAGGCAGAGTTATGGAAAAAGAGAAGTATTTTCTTTGAATTGCCTTATTGGAAGCATAACATTTTGAGACATAATCTTGATGTCATGCACATTGAGAAAAATGTTTGTGAGAATATTATTGGAACCATTCTCAATGTTGATGGAAAATCTAAAGACAATCTAAAGAGTCGGCTTGACTTAGTTGACCTCGGAATTCGGCATAATCTTCATCCTCAGATACTTCCTAATGGAAAATCATCGTTACCACCTTCTATTTTTGTGATGTCGAAGAGAGAAAAAGAAATGTTTTGTAAGGTGCTGAAAGATATAAAGGTCCCAGATGGGTATGCATCAAATATATCTCGATGTGTTAGTATGAAAGATCGAAGACTTTATTCTCTAAAGTCACATGATTATCATATACTGATGCAAGATCTTATGCCAGTTGCCTTACGTGGTTGTATGTCGAATGAGGTCATATCTTGTATAATTGAACTTTCTAATATAATGAAAGCTCTTTGTGGTAAAGTTTTGGTGGTTGAAGAACTTGAGAAACTCCAAGATCGAGTAGCCTTGACTTTATGCAATTTGGAGAAGATATTTCCACCTTCGTTCTTCACAATTATGGTTCATTTGTTGGTTCATCTCCCTCACGAAACTCAAGTTGGTGGTCCAGTTTTCTATCGGTGGATGTATCCTACAGAGAGGTATAAATTTTTTGTGGTTATTGAATATTTTTTTATTTCAACTAGTTATAATAATGTTGCGTTTATTATGTGTCTAGGTTTTTATGCAAGTTGAAGTCTTATTGTCGTAATAAGCGTTATCCAGAAGGATCTATTGCTGAAGGGTACTTAGCAGAAGAATGTATGACTTTTTGCTCTAGATATTTGGAAGATGTCGAAACGAGGTTTAATAGACCAAATAGAAATGAAGTATGCAGTACTAATAGCTTAGCTGAGACTTATTTGTTTGGAAGCTATGGTGAAGCACTCGGCAAAGTTGAAATTGTACAATTAGATAATAAATCTTGGGTACAAGCACATCGATATGTTCTTTTTCATCATGAGTCAATAGAGCCCTTACGCACGTAAGTTTCTATAATTAATAATGTAATTACTTAAGCTTTTATATTTAACATTTTTTAACCACGTAACTTACTTTATAGTGAATATAAAGAAGAGTTACAATCTCGTGTACGCGCAAGAAGATTAAATCTATGAGAGAGCCATAAGTTGTTTGCAGAAACTTTTCATGAATGGTTAGGGAAGACGGTAAGTAACATAATATATAATTTTTTTTGTCTTATTATACCAATAGGAATGTTAATCAAAGTTTTATTTCACCTGTAATAGGTTTGGGATGGGAGAGAAGTTAGTGAAGAGGTCAAATGGCTTTGTCAAGGCCCGAATATAATTGTTCGGAGATATAATACCTTTCTCATTAACGGGTATAGGTTCCATACGAAATCTCGAGAAAGATTAAGGAGGACGCAAAATTGTGGGGTGGTTGTTACTTCTTCAACTACAAGTTATGTTAGTGCTAGGGACAATCATCCTGTGGAGGGAGATGTTGAATATTATGGAATTATTACCGACATTATTGAGTTGGATTATTATGGGAAACGGAAGGTTGTGTTGTTTCGTTGTGATTGGGCTGATGTAAATAGTACTCGAGGAATTAAAAAAGACCAGTTTGGTTTTACAATGGTGAACTTTTCTCGATTAATTCATACGGGCCAACAACTGATGGACGAACCATATGTATTCCCTTCTCAAGTCAAACAAGTTTTTTATTCTCATGATCTAACAAAAGATGGCTGGTATGTTGTACTCCATAACACCCCTAGAGACTTGATTGATATCGGGGATGGAAGTAGAGATGACATTGAAACAAGATCAGAAACTTTGCCTTTTGCAGCACAAAACTTAGATGGAACATGTTCTACTTCTAATTCGCAGTTTCAATGGGTTCGAGACAACATTGATGGAGATTTTAATGAAAATTAACTGTAGATTGTAGTAAGATTTCTATTGAGCCTTATTAATTTTTTTAGTAAAGTTGTTGTCACTAATGACTTTTTTCCGTTGATTACAGGTATTATGCCGAGGAGGAAATTAAATACCTTAAATATTGTTCAAGTTTCTCGAATAGAGGAAGAAACAAATGAAGATGAGTTGTCCGGTTTTGAATCTTCACAAGTTCCTGAAACGGTTGAAAATATAGAAATAGAAGGTATTTTTAAAACTTTATTTGAATCATACTTATTTGTTATTGTTGAAATTATTTGTATAAGATCTGACTTGATATATTTGATATATAGGTGGAAATGGTCGAAGGCGGAAGACTAGAGGGAGGACGACTTTGACGGAATTATACGATCTCTCCGTTGGAGAACGTGTAAAAGTTTCAAGAAACGATGTCGGCCAACCTATCGGTGCAGAAGCAGGTGTTTTGGCAAGTTATTTAGGCATTGTTGCACGCAATGCTTCAATTTTACCAATCAATTATGAGTCATGGCATCAGATGCCAAATAGTAACAAAAATCAAGCTCTTGATCTTGTTAAGGTAATAATATTATTATATTAGTTAATTCATTATATTTAAATAGTAATATTTATTTCTGATTTTCAGGATAAATTTTCTTTGGAGGTCTCGGACGATTATGTGAAGCATGCATTAGGAAAGAAATGGAGAGACCATAAGAGCTTCTTGAAGAAGACATATTTCAAGAACGATCTGAGCCTTCAAGAAAAATTTCAAAATGTTCCCCCAGGAATACTACGGTATCAATGGGAAGATGCAGTCAGGTTTTGGAGTTCAACAAAAAGGGAGGTAACATCTACAATTTATAAAAATAACATTATATCATTACAATTTCAACTTTAAATTTAATAAAAATTGGAAATTAAACAGGAAAGAGAGCGCGTAGGAGTTACTAGTAGGCAAAAACAAAAATTTACTCACACAGCAGGGACGAAGAGCTTTGCTCGCATAGCTAATGAAGAGGTATTATTTTTTTAATATTATTTCTTCTTATATTACATTAAAGTTAATATTTAGTGTTAATATATTTTGTAGCTTGTGATGACTGGTTCTAACATTGGACGGGTAAAGCTATTCGACATTACTCACACCAAAGAGGATGGCTCTCCAATGAATCCTGAAGCTGAAGAAATTCTGGTATATTCATTGCTCTTAAAATTGTATTATGTTGTAAATAATGTTTTCATTTATTATTTTTCATAAATGATTATCAGACGAAAATGAAGGAAAAAAAGACAGAGATAGAAGCTACAATTTCAAGTGATGGCTCTGCTAATATTGCTGATATCGAGAATCAAGTTTTTGCTAAAGTTTTGGGTCCTGAAAGATATGGCCGAGTGCACTATCAAGGGTCATTTGTGACACCAACTAAATATTTTGGATCAAACTCGTCTCAGTACATGCCATCACAAAGTCAGTCTTCTCAAGCGGAAGTTCAGCGTTTAAAGCAACAATTAACTCAATTCCAAGCAGAGATGGAAGCTAAAGAAGCTGAGAGAGAACGAAGAGAAGCTGAGAGAGCAACAAGGGAAGCAGAGAGAGAAGCAAGGGAAGCAGAGAGAAGCAGCATACCAAAATCTTCAAAAACAATTCCAAGATATGATGGCGATGTTAAAGCAGAACCAACCAAGGAATCCGTCACCTTAGTTGATTTTAGGTTCATTTGGTTTGTACTTGTTACTGAATTGTTATTTTACTTAAACACTAAATTATTATATTTTACTTTATATGATATTAGACTTTAATTTATTTTGGTGGTTAACTATTTTGGATTTAGTAGATATATTCTTTTATAACTGTATTGTTGTTGAAATATTAATTACAGGGAAGCTTTTGGTAATAATAATAATTTAAAATTTATTTTTCAAAATGCAGTAACTATAGCGGCGTTTGGGAAAAACGCCACTAACTACAGTGGCGTTTGGGAAAAACGCCACTAACTACAGTGGCGTTTGTAGAAAAACGTCACAACAGTACAGGAAAAACTGTGGCGTTTTTTATACAAAACGCCACTATAGATCAAATCAACAACGGCATTTGTAGATAAAACCGCCGCTAAAGTACACGATCTTCAGCGACGTTTGTCCATTCAAACGCTGCTAAAGATCGTGTACTTTAGCGGCGGTTTGTTAAAATAAATGTCGCTACTTTTAGCGGCGCAGGCTTTAGCGGCGTTTCTTGTGGCGCTTTTCTTAACGCCGCAAACACTTTTAGCGGCGCTTATAAACGCCACTATATATCTAAAAAACGCCACTATAAACCTGTTTTGCTGTAGTGCACCTTTGATGTTTGTCCATCATCAATGGTTTCAATGATTCTTACATCATCATCATCACAAGATTCCTTCCTAAGAAGGAGGTTATCATCGAAAACCACATGTATTGACTCTTCTACAACTAAGGTTCTTTTGTTGATAACTCTATAAGCCTTTGAATTTAAAGAATATCCAAGAAAAATAGCTTCATCACTTTTTGCATCAAATTTACCTAAATTGTATTTTCCATTATTCAAAACAAAACACTTGCACCCAAAAGGGTGAAAATAGCTAATGTTAGGCTTTTTGGATTTTAAAATCTCATAAGGAGTTTTCTTTAAAATTGGCCTAATCATTACTCGATTTATAATATAACATGAAATGTTTGTGGCTTCCGCCCAAAAATACTTAGGTAAATTGTTTTCACAAAGCATGGTCCTAGCCATTTCTTCTAAAGTTCTATTTTTCCTCTCAACTACCCCATTTTGTTGAGGAGTGCGAGGAGCCGAAAAATTATGGCTAATCCCATTTTCATTACAAAAATTCTCAAAACTTAAATTTTGAAATTCGGTTCCATGATCACTTCTAATATGAGAAATTCTTTGATCAAGATCATTTTGAGAAATATTTGAAAATGTGATGAACTTCTCTAAGGCTTCATCTTTAGTGCTTAAAAATAGAACCCGAGTGTATCTAGAGTAATCATCAACAATGACAAATGCATATGATTTTCCACCCAAGCTAGTAGTCCTAATAGGTCCAAAGAGATCAATATGGATCAATTGTAATACTCTACTAGTTGAAACATCATTAATGGACTTAAAAGAAACTCTCTTTTGTTTACCCTTAGCACATGCATCACAAATTTTATCTAAGGAGAACTTGAGCTTAGGTAAATCTCTAACTAGATTTTGGGAGGCTAGTTTCTCTAAAACACTTATGCTAGCATGTCCTAGTTTTTTATGTCATAACCATGCATCATTTTCATCACTAGCAACTAAGCATGCATGAGAAATGTTTATGTCATCTAGATGCACCATATACATATTTCCTATGCGATGACCTATGAGCATTGTTCTATTTGATTCTATGTCTATTATTTTGCAACCATGTTTATCAAAAGAGACATAGAAACCTTTATCACACAATTGACTAATGCTCAACAAATTATGCTTAAGACCATTAACAAGCAAGACATTTTAAATTAAAATAGAGGAGTGATTACCAATAAAGCCAATACCCTCAATTTGGCCTTTGGAGTTGTCACCAAATGTCACTACTCCACCCTTTTTAAGCTCTAACTCCTTAAATCGTCCCTTGTCTCCGGTCATATGTCTTGAGCATCCACTATCAAGGTACCACATGTTTTGACTTGAAGCTTTGGCCTTAAAGCGATGCTCAACCTACAAACAAAGATTTAGTTTTTGATTTTTGGTACCCAAATCATTTTGGGTCCATGAGAGTTAGTCCCTAAGAGCTTGGTTCCCTTGGGAATCCAAGATGCGATGGCATTAATGTTATTAGAAACAATGAGTTCCTTAGGAACCCATACACTCCTAATTTTCCTATATCTAGCATGCCTTTGAAAATTTCTTTGTTTGTGGTTTTGAAATCTCTTTTTCTCATGGTTGGGTTTTGAAGAGCTTCCTTTCTCAAAAGTTGAACTACCAACCACTTTAATTTGTTCCTTAAGCTCATTCACCACTTTGTGGTGATTCTCACTCAAGCTTGAAATAAGGTTGTTTAGATCCACATTTTCTTTTTGAAAAAACTTTAAATCATCATTTAAATCAACAACCTTTTCTTCAAAATCCAAAATAGTTTTTTTTCAAAGAATATTTTTTCATTTCTAACTCGGAAATAGTTTTCTTGCTTTTCAAAATTGATTCTTTGAATTTTAAAACCAACTCATCATACACATCTTGTAACTCATCATAAGCATCATAAAGTTCATCATAAGATAAATCATTACAAGATGGTTCAAGAGTTACCTTGGACTCATCAAGAGCCATGAGACACAAGTTGGCCACTTCATTGTCTTATTCGGATGATGATTCCTCATCACTCCATGTGGCAACATGAGCCTTTTGCTTCTTCTTCTTTTCAAAACCCTTCCTTTTGTATAGAGGGCAATCGGTCCTAATGTGATCGGGCTTCTTGCATTCATAGCAAATAATTTGATCTTTCTCCTCCTCTTTGCTCTTTGATTTGAAATCCATCTTTCGTTGGAATCTTCTATTCCGGTTAGCCCTCATGAGTCTAGTAAATCTTTTGGCTACCATAGCCAACTCCTCAAGTTCTTCTTCTTCACTAGTGTTTACATCTTCTTGTGACATTGAGGCTTTGAGAGAAATCCTTTGCTTCATCTTCTCAACCTCTCTCTTTTCAATCTTCACATCTTCCTTCTTTTTCTCTTCTTCTCTTTCTTTCTTCATGATCTCATGGGTGAGAAGAGATCCCACAAGAGCATCAAGTTTGAGAGTCTTGAGGTCCTTGGCTTCAATAATGGTCGTCCTCTTGCTATCCCAAGACTCGGGAAGAGAGTAGATGAGCTTTCAAACGAGCTTCTCTTCCGGAATGATCTCACCGAAACCTTTGAGACCATTGACGATCACCAAGAATCTATCGAACATATTGGTGATATCTTCATCCGGCTCCATCTTGAAATTCTCGTAGTTGAGATTTAGAAGACCTATCTTTGTCTCCTTGACATCATTTGTGCCCTCATAAGTTGTCTCCAAGGAGTCCCATAATTCTTTGGCACTTGTGCAAGAAGACATCTTTGAGTAGATGTCAGGACCAAGTGCACAAAATAGGATGTGAAGAGCTTTGTCGTTTGTGGACATCCTTCTTCTCTCTTCATCGGTCATCTCGTTTCTCTTCTTAGGCACTTGCCGATCTCCTTCTTGCTTCATAGGAATTGAGGGGCCATCTTCGATTATATCCCAAAGGACATAATCATTTGAGTTGATGAACAACCTCATCCTATTCTTCCAATAGGGGTAGTTATCCCCATTGAAGAAAGGTGGTTTGGTGATGGAATGTGACTCGTTCCATGAACCGGAGGTGGAGGCCATTTGATTCTTCTTGTAGATGTGATCAACACGCCTTGGATCTTCTTTGGTATATGTGAATCTCTTCAAAGATTAGGCTCTGATACCAATTGTTGAGTTGATCGATCTTGAAGTATGACCAAGAGGGGATGAATTGGCAATTTAAAAATTTGATCGGAAAATTTTTCGGTAAAATGTGAAGTTTGAAGAACAAGAGATTTATAGTGGTTCAAGCTTCGAACAAGCTCTATATCCACTACCTTAGCTCCCACTAAGGATTTTGAAACCAATTCACTATTGAATTCGACCTTTTTCTCGGTTCAAGGGATAACCGTTACAAACAAATCAATTTTCTACCCAAAATTGATTTGGACCTCACAAGGTGTTACAAGAGATTAGAGTGGGCTAAGAAGAATTCTCTCACAAGAAATAAATACCTCAAATACAAACAAACTCTCCTCAAACTCAGATTACAAATGATCAAAGTGAAATTACAAGAGTTGGGAGCAAGGATATGCAATTAAGTGCTTTGAGTTGGATTTGTGTGCTTGGATGTTGCTTAAGGTTCACTAGTGCTTAATGCTGTTGAAAATGCTTCATTTTATACCATCTCATTGATTTCTAACCATTTTGGTTGTTGGGAATGTAAATAAGGCTGTTGAGACTTCATCTTCCCATCATAAATGCACTCTGATACAGGTGGTATCGAAACACGAAGAACCTGTTTCAAAACAGACCAAGAATAGAAAGAGCTGTTGTGCATTTTATAAGAAGGGTATCGAACCATGCTTCGATACCTTTATGAAACTGTAAAGGTGGGTATCGAATCATGCTTCGGTACAGCTTAACCACCAATCAAAAATTAACTGTCACCAACGGTCTACTCATTTAATGCTAAAATAGCCATTGGGGATTAAGGGGTGTATCGATACGTGTTTCGATACATGGAGTCAATTTTGAAATGATTTTAAAAATAATTAAAACCCTCAAAGTGCTTCGATACCTGGTTCGAAACAGAGGTTGGCAGTGAAGAAAAGGTATCGAACGGTGCTTCGATACTTGTTCTTGATCTCAAGAACAAGGCTTTAAAAACCCATGTGTATTGATACCTGTTCTTGGGGACTTAAAAATACAAGTTTGACTTAGGGACTTAAAAATTTATTTTAAATTAGTCCTTATAATTAATTGTTATATCAAAATCAAATTTAGTTTTACAAAATATTTTGTTCTTATGGTACGATTTTATTTTAGTTTTTAGTACGTTTTTTTGTCTCTTAACACGATTTTCTTTTTTTCTTTTAGTTTTTTTATTAGGGTTGGATCTGATGACATCACAACTGATCAGGATGACGCTCGTTTCTTTATTGTGTTGATCCTCTATTTCGGATTGAATAGTGGTGCGATTACATATACCGTTCTTTTTCGCGATTGAATAGTGGTAATATCTTTATTGTCAACGCATCTTCATTGTAATATACATTTTTATGTTGTTTGTTGATGATTTTACCTATCATCGTGAATTTTGATGATGTTTGTATCCTTCTTTTATTTCGAGTCTTTGGATTAGGTTTTTATCTTTTCCTTGTTTGGCCTTCTTATGATCTCGTGATACTAGTTTTCTTTACTTGATATATATTTGGATTTAGGTGTTTTGTTACTAA
The DNA here is from genome assembly GCA_035048815.1 of Abelmoschus esculentus. NCBI lineage: Eukaryota > Viridiplantae > Streptophyta > Magnoliopsida > Malvales > Malvaceae > Abelmoschus > Abelmoschus esculentus. Next base: position 904,144 of record JAUCBN010000002.1, read on the forward strand.
GGTGTGAACAGTGGAGAATCCAGAAATATTTATGAGGGTGGGCACCAATCAAAATATGTTTTAGGGTGGGCACAAATCATAAAATTTCAAAAATTCAGGGTGGGCACAAACATAAAAATTTTAAAAATTTAAGAACCAATTCATAAAAATTTAAAAAATCAAAGCCAAATATATGAATTTTAAAAAATTCAGGGTTGACACGAACCCACCCTTATCACCATATAGATCCGCCAATGGATGTGAACCTTTATTATATTTTCGAATATATCATCGTTTAATAAAATTAGTAGATTTATATTAAAAATATATATATAAACATACATGTACATATATTATAGAATACACATACATACATGCCAGCAACACATATTTATAATATACAATCATGTATTACATATACTTAGATACTCATATATAGAGGTGAATTTCGTTTTTTCATCTAATTAAATTTTTTTACTAAAATTTCTACGTATTTGATTCTTTAAAATTGATTTCTAACATGTATTGTATATTAAATCAAGATTTATAAATTTAGTTATGTTTTAATTTTACATCAAGAAATTGGTGTAATTAGTGAGTGAAAATATGGTTAAATTTTTAAAAAAAGTTTGAACGTGATTTTAAGAATTTAAAATTAGATTAGTTTGCTAATCTAAGCTCGAAAGTAAGTATTTAAAAGTTTGTTCTCAATTTTTTTAATTGATAAGACTGTCTTTTATTACCTATAAAATTAAATAAAGACAAAATAAATAATGGTTTTAAAAGAGTTTAGAAAGCAAAATAAATGAATAGTTAAATCTTAAAAGACTTTTCCGCCAAAAACTATAAGGTAGGGGAATAACAATAATAAAGAACGGAGTGAAAAGTCAATCTAAAAAATATCGGAGAAAAAGATATGCAAATGATTAGTTTTTAATGATGATATATTAGATTTAAAAAATGGAATCGAACAGATACGATGATAATGTCTTGAACATGATTTAGGGTCAGTTTAGCATTGCTTTTAAAAAGTGTGGAGAAAAAGTGTAGTGAAAAAAGTTCTTTTTGAAATTTTTGGTTTGAGATATATGTGTTTAGTATTGCTGTCAAAAATTGCTTTTGATAAATTAAATGACTATTTTAGACATGATGTTATAAGTTAAAAATATATATATTTAAATGAAAATCAAATTCATTCGTATTATAATATTAACTTAAATTATGATAAAATATAAAAATATTAATAAATGAATACATAAATTATTTTTGAAAAGTACTTTTTAGAAGTGTTTTTGAGAAAATATATAATTTTTACATAAATATATATAATTTTTAAACTAAAAATAATTCATGTTAAATATGATTATGTTTTTATAAAAATTAAATTATAATAAAACATAGTAAATGAAGGTTAAAATTGTAATCTGACTCCTAAAAGCACTTTTTCAACCGTAAAAGCTAAAAAATTTAGCTTTTGCGTTTGGGTTGAAAAGCATTTTTCAAACGCAGTTTTTTCTCTAAAAGTTAATTGTTTAGCATTATTTCTGCGTTCTAAATCAACTTTTGGCCCAAAAACTGGTTTAGAACGCAATACTAAATACAACCTTAATACAATTGAAATGGTTTAATTGTTACATATGAAAAAATGATAAGTAACTTATTTTAGATGGATTATTAATTAAGCGACAATAAAATAAATGTTATCCAATATAATTGATATTAGGGTTGTAAAAGAGACGAGACAGATCGCGAGCTACTCGAGCTCAACTCGATCAACGTTCAGTCAAAACTTGACTCCATTGGACTCGGCTCAAGTTCTTGACGAGCCGAGCTACATGATGCTCGACTCGAAAAGCTCACGAGCTACTTGAAAATATAAATATAAATTTTTTATTTTTTTATAATTTAAAATCTAAATTTCTAAATGTAAAACCCTAAAATCTAAACCCTAAACATAAATCTTACGCTCTAAATTAACATAATAAAACCTAAAATTAACAAGCTTGAGTTTACACAACTTGTGTATCAATTTTTTTTCTCCATTAAGCTTTAAATGAGACGTAAGAGATAAGAGTTACTCGAGTCTAACACAGTCAAAAATCGATCAATACTTGGCTCGATTAGGCTCAAAAAAAGCTCGAACTCGACTCAAGTTCTAAACGAGTTGATCCAAGCTCAGATTTTTTAGGCTCGTTTAAAATTATTCAAGCTCGAACTTAACTCGAAATCTTAACGAGTTGAGCTGAGCTTAGCACTACTCGAGCTCGAATCGGCTCATTTACACCCCTAATTGATATGTTATAGTTGTTAAGTACCTAAAAGTACTATTTTTATTACCTTTTTACTCATATTATTGTTAGACTTAGGCACATTATTAGTTGCATTATTAATTATTTTATGCATTTTCACTTAATTTCTTAGGTTGTTATATTTAATTCGTGTTTTGGTTAATATTCGTGAAAAAATATATTGCTTTGGTGTATTTCCTTATTTGCAAGAATCAATAACTTGGTGATAGGCTACCGATTTAGAAGGAATTTTAAGGAGATAAAGTCAATTGCAAGAGTAAGAAAAGAATTTTAGAAGATTGATGGAAAGATGGAAAGATTTGATAGAAAGAGAATTTTCTCTTATGATTATTTTCAAATCCTATAACCTAGTTAACCAAGTCAAGCCTTTAAAACAAGAGAGCTTGTCGTCTAGCAAGAAGAGGCGAGATTGAGAGAGAGGAAACAAGGGCTGTCGTCGTCTTCATCTTTGTTTTTCTTGTTTTATTCGAGTGATGAGATGATTATTTGTTGGATATTTTTGCCCAGTCATGAACTAAATTAAATTGGCTTGGGTTATTTTGTTTTATGGTTTGATTGCAATTTGAATTCTATCTAAGTATTTGTGTGTTCTTAATTAAGGTTCACTTATTCTTGACATTGATTCGGTTTACGAGCGAATTAGGAAAGGACCTCGATAAACAATCCATTTATCTAGATTCAGGAGAATTAGATTCACGAAACGAATAAGCATGGTTCGATCCAAGTGCGAGAGAACTAATCCGGCTTAGGGATAAGTGTAGGATTTCAATGGCTAATAGAAGCACAAGATAGTTGTTGTATGCCTTTGATTAATGCACGGATGTATCATCAAGGAGTATGCAATTAACAATGTTTCAAGTTAGGGATATCAAAAACCATTGAAGAACATTTTGCCGAACCTTGAGGATAGTTACTTAAATTTCCCGAGCAATTCCCTTAGTTACAATTGCCCAAGCATTCGATGAACTGAGTAGGCAATCTGATTAAGCTCAATTGTCAGAACAATTAAGTGACACGAGCACTCACTTACAAGGAAGAATTCGATCGTCTATCATTCCATAATTCAGGATAACCCAGTCTCATCTCTTTTATTGATTACTCCAATTTACTTTAATTGTTTGTTCTATTATTTATTTTATTTAAACATAAATTTTATAAAACATTTGTGTCTTTATTTTTAGTGCAAGAGATTAAATTTCGAAAGGAGTACCAATCCCTGTGAAGACAATAACTATCTATACTATAACTTAAAACGTGTACATTTGTACGTATTTGCGAAGCACTTTAAACACGCAACAATAGTATTGTGTTCTAATTCTTTAAATGTCCTTGCTTTGTCAAGTGATGAAAAAGATATATTTTAGTGATGGTGTTGGAAGAAAAAAAAATGAGGATATTAATGAGATTGTGTAATGAAGAACCATGATAGTGTCCATTACTATTGTTCTAACAAGGTTTGAGGTGCCTGTTTTTGTTGGATATTGCTGTGGATTGTGTTTGTGTTACAAAGAATGAGGCCTAATGATGACATTAATTCTTGTTTTATGTCCAGCTTTGCACATTTATGGTATTCAAACAACATGACGTGCGGAACATGGGAAGCGTGTATCAGCGCCAACACTGCATCTTGCCACTTCTTACTTCTGCAATCATATCAGTGAATGCCACTAGTACAACAATAGAGAAAGTAACATCCCCAACACACGAAAAACATGTTTCTCGACCAAGGTGCTCAAGTTTGTCTTGTTTTTTCTCTTCCATTTGGACCAATAACTGATAAAACTGTCCTGCAACTTACCATATTTCATAAGTCCTTGTATTATATAATGGGTGTATGGTGAAATCTTACCAAGTTTTCTCTTTGATTCCCTGATTCATTACATAATCATAGTATTTCATCATGGACTCAATCAATCTGGAGGAGCTCCACGCGTATCACGCTCGATCGATATTCTCTCGATTGGTAATTACTCTTGGGAGGGATCCAGTTGAATCTCTATTAGTTATGGCCATGTGGCTATGGCTGGAAGAGACAGGTTATCCCAACATAGTCACGAAAATGGTGAACGTATCGGTTCCTATGCTAAAAGAACTAGCCGGCGAGGTGGTTCCTACCATTCCACCTGATGGCATTTTGCCTCTTACTGCAGGCATCATGGAGGAGAAATATTTATCTACGTATGTTCTATCAAAACAGATTCAGTACAATGTTACGTACCGATAACTTGCAACATGTGATAGGGAGCACATCACGGGGGGGAGTCCAAATCAGCTTCTTGTTATCCCTGGTTTCCCTCATTCTGTTCCACAGTGTCACCATAGTGCCAAGAGCCATGGGTCATGACTTTCCTATAGGGGATCTATGGGGATGTCCCCCTTCGAACAATGTTACCGAGGATGATCGGACCTTGTTTCTGACTTTCTCGCGGGGGGTACCTATTTCGGAAGACGAAATAAAGAAATTCCCATTGGTGAACAACCTTTGTTTGCTAAAATGATTCTACGTTCCGTCACGAATGTTGGTCCCGGATCAACGGCAAACACATATGAGGACGGAAGTACAAACTCCGAGAGTAGGTACACTGAGGGAGGTTGATGGTGTTAGTAATTTATAGGTGTGTCATGTAGGGAACTAGAAAACCTTTGTTGTATGCATTGTTTCATAAATATTTGCCAACTATGTCTTGTTAGATGTGAATCAAAACTAAGCTTTAAAGGCACAAAATCTGATATTTACAGTGCTAGTATATAACTTCCTTGTTTGATGGAGAAAAAAAAGTAAAAGGTTGCGTTTGCCGGGAGTCGAACACGGGTCTATTGCTTGGAAGGCAATTAACCTAACCGTTGGACTACAAACGCAGGATGGGAGGCTCGTAAAACTTCTTTTATCCAGAATTTTATTAAGCACTTCCCGATCTAACTCAGTTCCCCCTTAGCAGCTACAACCCACGCCCGGCCAGGCCTAAACTCAAGTCGCCGATGGCATCAAAGGCATTTAAAACAATCGGAAAAATGCAATTGTTGGCACGAAACTGAAAACCCTTACAGATTTCGCCTTTAAGTTCCGTGTTTAAGAGCAGAAAATTGCTTGTAAAGACGATGAAAGTGAATTTATTGCTAGCTTTTGCATTGACAGAACCAACCACCAAGGGTAAAATTCATAATCAAACCGTTCCCTTAATCCAACAGTATAGCAGCATTCCACGTCAGTGTTGATTTTTGGTCCCACGTGGATGGTGGATCGACTGCCACGCCACTTTTTCCAGTTCTTCCCTTTCTTTTCAACTCTAGGAACATAATTTTTCTCTCGTTTTTTTCTCAATTCGCAAGACTAGAACAACAATCGGATTTAAAAGAAGGAAAATGAGAAGAATTTTTTCGATATCTTCGCTTCTGAATCAAGGGTTTGTTCAACGAAGAGTTTTTAATAAGCATCTCATCAATACAATTCGTCCATATTCGGAGGATCTTTCTTCCCCGAAACCTTCAGGTTTGTTCTTATGCTTGATTTTTTTCGTTTTACATTTATTCTGTTTTTATCTTCTTCATGCTATCTCTGGTTAATAACTCGAACTGGGTATTTCCCGAAATTTAGTATTCTTGCTAACTCTGATACAAATTTAGGATTTTGAAGTATGAAATATGAATACGACTGTTCTAGTGTGTTTGTTTCTAGAGAAAACAAATAAAAAAAGGTTAACCTTCTTGATCTGACTCTGTAGTTCTTTTGAAATGTGTATTCTACACTAATATCTTAACTCTTAAGCATATAAATGAAAAAGATAGGGGTGAGTATTCAGAAGTAAAAAAAAAAAAATAGAAATAGTGTTTTTAGAGTTGACAATTCTATATTATAACTTACTTTATTTGAAATTTTGAGATAATCGAATCGAGTCAAAAAAATTCGGTTTTTGGTGATGTTTTGCTCACCCTAATCTATATTAGTATTTGTACCTGAGTCCTGAGTAATATAGCATTTTATTTTTATAACAGGAATTAAGCAAGCTAATGCCCTGAATATTTTATGTCTTTCATTTCTTCTTATTCTTCCACTTTCAGGGCCTCTATTGCAATACCGGAAGTTGGTGGAGCAAGGAAGGCTTCAGCATGATCCTTACCAAGAAAGGGTTGCTTTGGCATTGGAAAATTTGCTTGGGAGGTTGGAACAGTATGAAAAAGATATGGAGGACTATCATGTATATTTGAATTCTAACCTATGTTGTATCATATATATTTGTTCTCGTGCAATTTCCCTGATATTTGTTTGTATGATCTGGTGTTTAAACTTTCCTATAGATTAAGCTAGCTGAGTGGGAGAAAAACAGGGAGAATGAGCGACGGAAGCTTTTGATGGAAGAAGCTGAGAAAAATCAGCGGGGGGACCTTTGGACATCAGTTAATAAGCGCAAGAGTGAGCTTTTAGAAAGATGGGCATTCCGGTGAGGCATGCTAGTTCGGTTTTTATTCGAAAAACAAGAAACATATGGATGGAAATTCAAAACTGTTCATTTTCAGGTTCTTTTATCAATAATAAAGTTTCAATTAACTCAGGAGAAAATCTGAAGATATAGAACCTGGAGTTGGTAAGTGGGTTTCATACCTCAATCGTGAGAGGAAGTTGGATTCACTTGTTGGTCGCCGCCCGACTGCTCCTCCAGCCCCTAAAGGACTATATATATACGGAAATGTTGGAAGTGGTATGTTGCCAAATTTAATCTGCTTAGTAACTGAGAGATTTTGTGAACCAATAACCAAACCAAAAAAAAGAAACTTGATTTACATTTTATTGGGTTCAATCTCCTTTGTATCCTTTTACATAATTCTTCCAGGTTGAACAGACTATTGTTAAAAATTTATTAACTTTTGTAGGGAAGACAATGCTTATGGATATGTTTTATAGTGCCACTGATGGAATAGTTAAACATAGACGAAGGTTCCATTTTCATGAGGTGAGCCTTTTATTGTGGTTTACTTATGTCTCTAGTGATCTCTGCTTGGATCTATAATAATCCTATTTTTATAATCAAAGCTAACTGTTTCCAAGGACGCACAAAAGAGCATTAGTATTATTGCTTATCTTTCTAAATATCCACGACTCTCTCTTCCCGAAAATAAGCTCTTTCTTGTGCAGTTGGTCACTAGTTTCTTGATATAACCATGTATTAAAAGGAAACGGTATTTTGGTAATGAGTAGTTTGCACTTTTTGTTCTTTGAAAAAGAGCATGGAAATTAGAATTGCTTTACACTTTGGCAGGCAATGCTCAAAATAAATGAAGCTATGCATAAATTGTGGAAAAGTCAAGTTGAGGAAAAGTCTATTCAATCAAGCATTTCTTCCTGGATTATGAATCTTCCCTTTGACATGAAAGCCAAGGAGTGGTTAGCTGCTGAAGAAAGATACAAACAAGAGGTTCAGATGAAAAATATTCTTCCGGCAGTGGCAGATAAGTTTCTTGTTGACAGGCAAGCAGGCGAAAAAGGAGCTAGCATTCTTTGCTTTGATGAGATACAGGTAGTGTTTTTATCAAAAATCGTGAAGCCTTGATGCTGGTTGGTGATAGCTACTGCTATAATATGCTAGTTTCTTAAAGTGGGAAAAATAAGAGGAGAGTTATTTTAGTATTGTTTATAGCAATGAATCTTAGTTCCCTTTCTATCGCATTGTTGACTGTTCTTCACTACATGCTAATGTTGCTACAATAACATTTTTCAGAATGCACAACTCATGTTATATCTCAAACATTATTGCTTTCTGTTACAGACTGTTGATGTTTTTGCTATCGTGGCCTTGTCTGGAATTTTAAGCAGATTACTTAGTACTGGAACTGTTCTAGTTTCGACTAGTAATCGAGCACCAAAGGATTTAAATCAGGTGTTTTCAGAAAATTCAATTACTTTTGATTCAATTGATGTGTGTGACTTCATTTATTTGCTAGTTAACTATTGACGAGGCTTTTTCCTTATCCCCCTCTTTATAATTTTCTTATACAGGATGGTATGCAGCGAGAGATCTTCCTAAAATTAGTAGATAAGTTGGAAAAACACTGTGAGATTCTTTTGGTTGGAAGTGAGATTGATTATCGCCGACAACTAGCACATAGGTCTATAGATAAGGTGATGTTCTTCCATTCATTTCTTGAGATGAACTATGTTTTCATTCTGTTTTCCTAATTATCTATAATCAATCTCATTTCCCTGTTTAAAAGAACCTGAAAATGTATTTAGTGGTTGAAATTAGATTTTGCATATGCAGGTTCATTATTTTTGGCCCCTAGATGGCACTGCCCAAAAGGAATTTGAGAAAATGTGGTGTCAGGTTATAAACCAGGCTGGAGGGGAAGTCACATCCAGTACTGTTCCGGTGATGTTCGGAAGGTAATTTTTAATCCAAAAGCATATGTTTTAGATTTATTAATTCTATATTGATGAATTTGATTTTATACAACAGGACATTGGAGGTGCCTAAGAGCTGTAATGGAGTAGCACGGTTCACGTTCGAGTTTCTATGTGGTCGGCCGGTATTATACTTGCCTTTTCATTTATTCATACATTACTATTATTCCTCTTCTCTCCCTTGTTTAGGGGAAATAGCAGCCGAATCCGATACATTACTATTATTCCTCTTTACCGTCACTTTCTTACATTCAGTAATCTGCAGGTAGGTGCTGCGGATTACATTGCCGTTGCTAAAAACCATCATACGGTCTTTATCTCTGATATTCCAGTTATGAGTATGCGAATACGAGACAAGGTACCATTTCTATAGGCAGGGGGAATACAACTACTGATAGCTTTAGGTGCTGCATTACCTTACCAAACCATAAGTTCCATCTTTTGACATTTCAGGCACGTAGATTCATTACGCTAATTGATGAGCTGTACAACCACCATTGCTGCCTGTTTTGTTCAGCAGCTACTTCAATTGATGACTTATTTCAAGGAACCGAAGAGGGCACACTTTTTGATCTCGAAAGGTAAGCCTTATATTTGTTTCTTCTACTGTTCATGAAAATAAATACCCGTTTGAAATACCCTTTTGCAACTAATTGAAAACATTATCCCTTTTTGTTTCCAGTTTCCAGTTCGAAACAGAGACAGAAGGTGCAAAACTTCGACGAGATGTTCTGGCGGAAGGGAATGTGAGTTCTGGAGGTGCACCAGCTGGTATAACATCCCTGTTATCTGGCCAAGAAGAGATGTTTGCCTTCCGACGAGCAGTAAGTTGCCTTCTGCTTGCCTTTTATCAGATGTAACTTCCTTTATATGTTATGTTAGGTAAAGAATATTGAAAACAACCGAGGATCTACTTATTAGCTTAGCAGAATTTTGATGGATATAACAAAATCTACCTTTGTAGGTATCTCGCTTGATCGAAATGCAGACACCTTTATACCTCGAAGGAGTTCGTTCCCTTCACCCTTATTTCCAGAGGAAGCCCCGAAATTTCGGAAATCATACTCATAGCTATAATGCAAGCACTGTGCAACACCAGGTATGGTAATAAACACAGTTTACACCTTACATAGTACCTGATGATTGCTTTTTTGAACATTTGTTGTACTTCAAACTCGATTCATTTCTCGTCAAGAGACTTTCTGAAATCATCCACTTAAATCAATAGCATATTTACTGTTATCAGCAGCCTTTCTTCTTCCAGAATTAACATGATCTGCAGTTAAACTAAAAATCCGATGCCGAGAACTCGGGTTTAATCTCTTACTGGTATCCTTTTGAAGGGTTTGAGTTTCTATGGGAATTCTGGGAACTCAAAACTTTCATCTTTCTTGTGTTCATGGCTGCAAGAGACCCTAAGGTAGATGTTTCACTATCTCTTCTTACATACCTTATCGATATGGATCTTCAAGTCGAATGTCGGGTAATGTAGTTTCAAGTAGGAGTCTGCATTTTAGGATATCGGACTCGATTTAAAAAATTGAATATCCGAAATTTTAAATCAATAAAATAATAATTCGTATCTAACTCGAAAAATTTAGATATTTGGATATCCACTTATCTGGATATAAGTTTTGGTTTATGTATTTTTTAAATTTGACAGTTGAATCTCTGAAATTTTAAATTTTTGAGTATAAGAAACAACATATTGTCAAATATAATTTGTATTTATATATATTTTTTAATTTTTTAATAATAACAAACATTAAATTACTAAAAGTAATGAAATTCATATCCATGAAAATATAAATTTTCAGATAGTTTAGATTTTTGAATAATATAAAACTGGAAATATTATGATCTGTATCTAATTTTAAAAATTAGATCAATTATTCAATAAAAAAATCTAATATAGAATTTAAAATTTTAGATCGAATCAATTTAATAATCATATTGAATAGGACAAATAATATATTTTTGCACACTCCTAGTTCCGAGCATTAAATAACATTTAGGGTTGTTTTATCCATTTAAAACATATTTTAAAATGAATTATATTTTATTGAAAATCTAATTTTTGAAAATATATTTTACGCTTGAATGATTTATTTTTCTTCATTTAATATTTAAAAAAAATATTCCGAAATCTATTTTAAGTGAAACACAACACATAGCAAATTTTATAGACTTTTTATTCTTTTATAATATTAATTTTATTACCATAAAATTATAATATACACAGATATTACTATATTTTATTTTTTTAAGTACATCAAATTAAAATTTAATACATTAACAATCAAGTTTTTTTTTTCTTTTACAAATGAACTCGTAAAGCTATCGTATATCTTTCTTTAACGCTTGAACTTCAAACCTTAAAACTTAACCACAAATATTAAAATTCTAATATTAAATCTTATACTTTAATCACTAAACCTTAATAATTAAATGCACGTGAAAAATAAGTTTTCGACGCTATCACATAGAATATATATAAACCTTTCTTTGATATTTAAATTATAAAATATTAAACTTAAAACCTAAAATATATATCTCGAAAATATAAGATTTTTATCCGAATTTTATATTTTATGATATTTTATCTGACGAATTTATATTAAAAATTCGAATACAAACTCATCAAACCTGGCATAAATATTTTTTGATTAAATAAAAAGTTATTAGAAAAATATAAATAAAGGCAGAACATTATAATAATTATTTTATTTTTATTAAAAAATAAAATAATATTTAATTCATATATAAAAGGCATAGTAATAATTATAAATAAATATTTAGAATCAAAATGAATATTTTTCATCTTAAATTAAATCTAATATGAATTAATATTATCTTATAAATTTGAACCTATATTTTTAAAAAATATATAATCTTATAATATCGAATTGAGTTAGAATTCATCGAATCTGAGTCAAATAATTATCTCCAGTTTTAACGGTTATTATTTATGGCTATATAAGAAGATTAAATTCTTTTTGGTCTAATGAAATGAGGTATTAAATTTTTTTAAGATTGATTGATGTTAATATGGGCGAGTATTCGATCGAGTCGAGTCAAAAGATTTTGAGTTATTCGAGCTGACGAGTCATATTTTACAATTCAAACTTTATTTGAATTTTTCGGTTCGAGTCGAGTTTAAGAAATTCGAGTCAAGTCGAATCGGGTCGAGTTTTCGAGTTTCTATAAATATTTAATTGTAATTATTTATCATATTATGATTTGATTCCAATTTAAACGATTTTCTCCTTTTATGCATATGTATTTTTTTTCCTATCTAGTAATATTTCTTTATATTTTTTATATATCATTGTATATATATCATGAAAAATTGAGAGATTCGTCTCCATGGATACCATGGAGTTTTGATCTGCAGATTGAGATGGCTAAGGGAAAACCTGGTGGCTGTCACTGTACAACTGAATCCGTCTCCACTGCATCATCATCAATTGAAACTAGGGGTGCTTAACGAGTTGAGTAGCTTGTGAGTTGTTCGAACTCGATTCGGTTAAAACTTGATAAATATTCGATCCAGATTGTTCGACTCGAGCTCGAACTTAAACTCGATATGATACCTTAACGAGTTGAACTGAACAAAGTATAATTCGACTCGATAAGTTTGCGAGTAACTCGTTAATTTTTAGAAATTATTTTTAGTAATTATTTTAAAATTATTTTATTCAAAAAAATAAATCTAAATAATAATAATATTAATTTGTGAATTGATACTTTAATTTTAATATGTTAGTTTGATGTATTTATGGATTATTACTTTCTAATTTAGACTTTAAAAGTGTTTTATATACTCTTTTGATATTGTTGGTTAAATTTATTAATTTATATTAATATTAAGATCATATAGTGACAGCGCCTTTTTCCTCTCCTCCTTGCCGGAAGGGAAATCTTCTCTTATGGCCCGGAAATAGAACCCAGCCCCCCTTCTGATCCATTCATTTCTGCAAGCAGGGGGGTCCAGAGCTAAGCCTCCCCTCTATTGTATAACTTAAAAAAGCGATAAGCAAAGTACCAAAGTGGTTGCAGGAACGATACGCTTTGGTTACCGGCGAACGCTTCCAAAGTCGACCCTCTCGAGTTTCCAGCTGTTTCCTAGATTGAAGTAGCCTTTCGTCGCCTTAGCAAACGAAAGAAGTCACTATCAAACAGCTCGCCCTACTGAAGTACCAAAGGTGCGCTCTGCCCGGTGACTAAGAAAGAAATGGGTTTGCGCTTAAATTGAAGTGATGAGGTCGCAAAGAGGGAAGTAGGGCTCCTATTGACTAAACGTTGGTTTTTCGGTTTCCTTTAGAATGAAAGTAGCTATGAAGCCCCTACTACTTACTTTGTTTGATTCAAAAGGCGAACAGCCCCCCCCGACTAGTCGTATGGGGTGGGGCTTGTGGTAAGCTGCCTTGGATATGAGGAATTCCTAAAAAAAAGGCAAAGTCCGGTATTTGACGAAGATCTTCCTATCAATAGATAGGAATTAGTGTTCGATATAGGTGCTATTGAGCATCTGCTCTTTCTCTCTCCATTTTTTTTAGAGAAAAAAAGATATCTCGTTCATCTATCTTTTGTCTATTTATCATTGATTCTATCTATGAATCAAGTCGAAAGACTTTGTTTTGGGGTTCCCCGAAGCCCCGAATGGATTGGATCGTTTCCGCCAACGAAATGAACGCGGAGCCCGTTCCGAATGCTTCTCCGATCCGGAAGTTCTCGCAAAGAGAATAAAATGCTGCTCTCCTTCCCTCTGTCTTTTCTCGCTTTGCTAATTACGCGGGCCGGGCGGCGACGGGCGCGGGAGGAAGAAACCTAAGAGAAGACGTTCTTATCCGTTGTCCTTATTTTTTTTTCAGTGCAACATAGGAAAGCGCCCTCTTTTTGTCATCTCTGCAGCTTTCCTTTGTCTTGAACGCATGGCGTAGCTAGGACCTTCAAATCATGTTTGAGCCTATGTTAAAAGTTCAAACCAAACCCATCCCCCTATTTGAATAAGGCTGGAAAGAATGCCCGCCAAGTTCAGATAAGGGAATGCTTCCCCCAACCATTAAAGGAAAGGCTCGACGAAGGGAGGGGGATGCGGCGGGGGGAGGAAAACGCTTTCGGAGATCGAGAGATTTGATTTGTTTTTCATCAAAAACGAAGAAGGCCGAGGATGGCCTACGGTGCGTGTTATCTGAAAGGAACACGCTTTTTCGACCGCGGTGGTATGATTGCCGGGGCCTCTCCTCGTTCCGCCCGCTGGCCTATTGGGATAGTAGCCTTCGGGCCCCTTTATAATAAAAAATTCCGGCTCGGCCCAGGAAAGCGCTGGCAACAACAGAAAGGAAGGGGTCCATGTAACTGCTGCGCCCGCCCCTCTTCTTAATCAATGGGGCAGCAGGTTCGACATCTACTAGAAAAGAGAGAATCCACTTCAGATAACCATGCCTCTGCTAGGCAACGTGTGGAATGGCCAAGAGCGGACCTTTTTGGATATATAATCCAAGTCGAAAGTGGAGTTACGGGAACAACCGTCTGATGGAAAACAACTTTCACGTTCGGTTCAGAGAGCACTTTTTTCGTTGAGAATTCCTCGTTCCCTTTCGTGTGAATTCCCCAACGGTGAATTAAAAACTTGTGGGGCCCTATCTATTCCATCTCTCGAGCCCCAAAGAAAAACCCCATCCCCTTCGGACTCCATATCTCTTTTGACTCTATATATGTGGGCACCTGATATCTATGAGGGTTCACCCACCCCGGTTACAGCATTCCTTTCTATTGCGTCTAAAATTTCTATTTCTGCTAATATTTCACGTGTTTCTATTTATGGTTCCTATGGAGCTATATTGCAACAAATCTTCTTTTTTTGCAGCATTGCTTCTATGATCTTAGGAGCACTGGCCGCCATGGCCCAAACGAAAGTAAAAAGACCTCTAGCTCATAGTTCAATTGGACATGTAGGTTATATTCGTACTGGTTTCTCATGTGGAACCATAGAAGGAATTCAATCACTACTAATTGGTATCTTTATTTATGCATTAATGACGATAGATGCATTTGCCATAGTTTCAGCATTACGGCAAACCCGTGTCAAATATATAGCGGATTTGGGCGCTCTAGCCAAAACGAATCCTATTTCGGCTATTACCTTCTCCATTACTATGTTCTCATACGCAGGAATACCCCCGTTAGCCGGGTTTTGTAGCAAATTCTATTTGTTCTTTGCCGCTTTGGGTTGTGGGGCTTACTTCCTAGCCCCAGTGGGAGTAGTGACTAGCGTTATAGGTTGTTGGGCGGCCGGAAGGTTGCCACGAGTAAGTCAGTTTGGGGGGCCGAAGGCCGTTCTCCGTGCACCGAACACGTAGCTTACCGAATCAGTTGCGACACAGATGGGAATGCATGCTACGAAAGATAGGGTCGAGTCTGATACATCAACCGTCTACTCAATATCCTTGTATGAGTCCACAATCACTACACGAGATGAACCTTGGTTTGGTGAATTGAAGTTGGCCTTAGGTGTAATAGGACTCCCAGTTACTGCGCGCGATCGTATACTGAGGTGCTCCCCGCCGGTTGTTGGAACGACGCGAGCCGGGCCGGGCCTCGATTCAAAAAGATGAAGGGCCTAAAAGTATAAATAGGGGGTTCAAAATTCCCCATCTCATTGGGGGCGGAAAACGAATCGACATCTCGATGTGATACAGCCTTTTCTATTTTTGTTGGGAAAGAACGGCGAAGTCCATCCGAATCGTCCAATGAAGAATAAGAGGAGAGCAAAGCGCCAATGGCGCGCGAAGCGCATGCGGAGCGGGCACGGAGAAAAATAAGTGTGGAGGAGAAGCAGCCGAGCTCATTCCCTTCGCTTCCTGGGCCCAAAGCAGTGCAGTCTTTCCTGGCCAAATCAAGGATTTGGGGCTTTTTGCTACGCTACTTAACTATATAAATAGAAAGATAGATCCATCCATCTATCCTATCCGATTTCGATTTTGATATCTAAAAAAGAATCGATTTCATTCAACGTTTGATTCAAAGAACTGCGCTTAGCCCCCCCGCTCATGAAACGACTCTGCTGCAATGGATGGCAGAGGGTCCGTAGTACCCAAAGCGCTGGAGTGATCCAGTAGCCGGGAAGGGGCTTAGAAGTGCCTACTACTACACCACACTACACTTGGCTCTACACATTGACCGAGCTAACCCCTGTCCAGTGCCTGGCAGAGCTAAGGGGGCTTCAATCCTTATTCCTTATCCCCATCTCCGCCCAAGCTAACGGGGCCTTACTTATTCAGGGGGGAGAGTGGAGCCTCGAGAAGCACTGTTGAGAGGAAGATCCTTGGCTCCTCTTCATTCTCTACAGGGTTCCAAACCTTTCTTCAACATAGGTGACAACGCGGGGCAGAGATGGAAGAGATCGAACAAATATGGAAAAAGAATCATATTGAAAACGTTCCTAACCCCTTCGTAGAGCTGTGTATTGTAAGTGATCCGAACCTGCCCGGAGCGAGCCTCCCATAGAGGCAAGTGAAGTTGGTGAGCCGTATGATGGGCAACTATCTCCTGCGGTTCGGAGAGGACTCAGCTGTTAGTTAGTACCCCCTTGGTTTCGGGGTGGACCCTTTCACTCTATTTTATTATATACGCTTAGTGAAAAGAATGTTTTTTGATACACCTAGGACATGGATTCTATATGAACCAATGGATCGTAACAAGTCGTTACTACTAGCAATGACTTCCTCTTTCATTACTTCATCCTTTCTATATCTCTCTCCTTTGTTCTCAGTTACTCATCAAATGGCATTCAGTTCATATCTTTAAGTTCGATCATTGACAAGGTTCAAAGAAAGGGTGGCCCATTGATAAAGAATCGATTACAAACCAATAGGGTCTTCGGGAGGAATTTTTCAAGTAGAAGAAGGAAGGGATTACTGTAAGATGGAATGCTTGCTTGTTGTAAGGGAATAGAAAGCTTGGTAGTTCCTGCTTAGCAGGTGGAGTCGCCCTTCGCCACCAGATGAATAATTAGCAGGGTCTCGATAAGAGGTTTCGAAAGGGATTAGTTGAATGGTCTCGGAGATGGCTTATCTTCCCTCGGATGGAGCTTCTTACCTGTAGTTGGAGATGCAATATATGGGGTTCCGAGCTAAGAGGTTCCATGGATCCATTAGTTGGTTCCGGTTCCTCGCTAGGGGAGAGATCAGCATCGATAGGACATGGAGATGTGGGCTCAAGAAGGAGCAGAATAGGAGTTGGAGTCTCTCCTTAATCGGGGGAGACCCAGAGTCAGAGGTGAGAGTGGATTCCTTTCGAGTTTTTCTTGAACCAGTAAATGGGATCTCATTTCGAGTCGAAGAAGAGGTAAACAGCTCTGCCCAAGTGGCAACGAATGCCGATAAACAAGTAGACAAGTTGATTGATTGGATTGGAGGTTCAAAAGAAGAATGTAAGAAAGAGGGATAAGACCGAGGCCTCGGACTCTCTAGACTCCTCTGGTCTCTATCGACCGAGTGAACATGCCCACTACCTTCTACCCCGTTGTCCCTTCTTTCATAGAAAGGGGTTCAAGACTACTAAGCAGATGGTCCGATCCGAAATGCTAAACAAGATTTGTTTCTCCGGAGTCCCACAAGCAAGCATGACATCATTATGGACATAAAGTCCCAAAGTATGGAATCCCAGAAAGAGGCTGGCCCAACTTAAATGGGATATGATAGCTTCTTTATGGTCTAACATTCTTGCCAATACATTATCCTCATTCAGTTCCGGATTGTAATCTCTAATAAAAAATATAGCTCCGTGGGCAAAAGCTCTTGTCATGAACGAGCAACAAGTCAAGCTTAACGATTGACGAGTCGAATTGAGCAACAAAATATTTTAACGAGCACGAGACGAGCATAATTTTAACGAGGTTAACGAGCAATGAGTCGAGTTGAGCAACAAAATTTTTTAACGAGCACAAATCGAATAATATCCAACTTACAATCAATTTGCTCGATAAACACCCGTAAGTATAACTATTGCTCATTAAATCCTGTCAGTTTTTAGTAATTTTGTGGGGAAAAATAATCAATTCTGAAAAGAAAAAAAAAAGGCAAAGCGGCTGTACAATGTTATATTTTTTATAACATTTTTTTACGTAGATTTAAAGATTTTAAAGGCTCTGTGCAATTTATTAAAATGTGATTTTTAAAAATAATTATTCATAATCTTTAATAGTTCTAAAAATATGGTCCTTAAAAGTAATTATCCTTTTTAGGGGACCATATACGATTATTTTTATTGCTATTATCCAGAATCTTACAGATTCTATAAAGCAATAGTAATAAGAATAATCAATAAGAGTCTAAATCAATTATCACATTTAAGAAATAATTATAACTTATATTTCTTAAGAATATTTTTAAAACTTTTACAATAAATTTCGAGATTAACAACATCTAATGAACGTAGTTTATCAAAATTTTGAAGGTCCTATTTTTCAGAAACCCTATACAATCGTTCCTATTGTGCCTATCCAAAATTCCGCTCATTTATATGTCTTTGTGAATCGTTCGTTAACGCCAAGCAAGATGGAGTATAAATGTTGTACCGGTCGATATCGTCGAACTCGTGGTTCATGGCATAACTTAGAGCATCATCACATCTCGTGGAGCTTTTCTCTGATGTGAAATTGCAGCATTTTATGAAGAATTTAGGGTTTAGAGTTTAAAATTAAAAGTTACGGTTAAAATTTAATGATCAGTTCCGATACTATCATAGCATTTCCTACCTGTATCATCAAACAAGTTTTAAGCTTTTTATTTATTCATAAGACCTTTTTACTTTAATGGATTAATTGGAATTTTTGATTTAATTAATATTTTTTATTTTTTATTCAAATATCAAATATAATAATATGGTAAATTTAATAGGTAAAGGAAAAAAATAATTAATTTTAAAATAATTTTATGAGGATTAAGATACTCTTTTGATATATTTAAAAAAAATTGATTGTAGGATTAATATGTTAATTTTCAATTTTCAATTTTCTAGTTATTTTTATGCTTTATCATAATCTAACAATTATTAAATTTATCATAGTATTATATTTGATATTTTAATAAATAAAATAAAAAATTATTATCAAAATCAAATATTTTTTAATTATTTCATTGATTATCTAATTTAATTTAGCACAATATAAGATCGATAATTAAATAATAAAAAATTATTAATTAGTCAAAATAATTTTTTTATGAGATTGAATTTTTTTATTTGTATAAGGTCAAAATATGAATAATTCAAAAATTAAATTATTAAATTAAACATTTTTAAACTTTGATGACCAAAATAAAAATTAAAAAAATTGAGTGATAATGGGTATAATTTACCTATTTTTTTACTAAGGAAAAATATAAACTAACATTAGATTCTTACGAAGCTAACAAGAGGACTACATTGAAAATGAACTAAAAATCTGATGATTATATTGAAATTGAACTAAAAGTTGGGTGACATAATCAAATATTTTAAAAGTATGGTGACTAAAATGAATTCACTCTAAAAGTTTGGTGATTAGTTTTGTAGTTTATCCTTAAATTAACCTTCCTGTTTTTCCTTTATTTGGGTAGGTTTTGTCAGATTTGGAAGGAAAAATCAGGTATTTTCTCTCCATTATCGTTTCGATGCTTACGAGGTTTTTCTTTGTTTCGATTTGTATGAATTTCATATTTGATTCGTTAGCATAGAGATTTCGATTTGATTTTGGCTCCTGATCTATTAAACAGCTCCCAAAATTTGAACCTTTGTTTCGTTTTGTTTGGTATCTGAGAAAATTTTAGTTTTAAGGCCGGATTTTCAATTGAGGATCTTGATTTTTCTTCTTTTAGTTTTTATGTATTAGTTTCAGATAACTGAACTTTCATTGAAAAAACTCTCATCTAATTAGAATGAGTAATTATCAAAATCCATGCTTTCTTGTTTCAGCTGTTGAAATATTTTCCGTAGTGTTCTTATCTAATATATGAAATTTAAAGGATGGGGAAAAGGTCAGATAAATTTGAATTTGTAGTTGAATGTTTTTTTTTTTTTTTTTTTTTGCACAATTATGTGGTTTATATTGCATGGGTATATGAATTTTGAGTTTTGATTTGATTGTATTGTAGGAGATTCATTGAAATCAAAAAATGTTAGAACAGCTGCTGATATTTACCAGAGGAGGATTAATCCTCTGGACATGTAAAGAGCTTGGGAATGCTCTTAAAGGCTCACCGATCGACACCCTGATCCGGTCTTGTCTTTTGGAGGAACGCTCTGGTGCTGCATCATATAACTATGATGCACCAGGTGCTTCTTATACCCTCAAGTGGACCTTCCATAATGAGCTTGGCCTTGTATTTGTCGCTGTGTATCAGCGTATTCTCCATCTTTTGTATGTGGATGATCTTCTTGCGCTGGTTAGGCGCGAGTTTTCTGAGATTTATGATCCAAAAAGGACACTCTATAATGATTTCGATGAAACTTTTAGGCAGCTTAGGATGGAAGCAGAAGCTAGGGCCGAGGAGCTTAAGAAATCAAAACAGTTGGTTAAGCCTGTCAATAATGTTAAGAAGCAAGGGCAGGCACAAAAAGCTGGTTTTGATAAAGGAAATAAGAAAAGGGATGGTAACTTGGCCTGTGATGGTGGAGATGATGATAAAGGGAAGGATCATAAATTGGAGAACGGGCACTCCAATGTTAATAATTTTGAGATTGAAGAATCTAGAATGACAGCTGTTGTAAATGGTAAAGAAAATACTAGTTCCAATGGTAGTGCTTTTGATGTAAGTAAGCTTCAGAAAAGAACTAAAAGTGGAAAGAAAACTGACACTGTAGTTAACAAGGGTTCCAAGGTGGACCCTAAGAAAAAGGTTACAAAGAAGAATAGAGTTTGGGATGATGCGCCTCCAGAGACAAAATTGGACTTTACTGACCCATTGGAGGGAAATGGAAATGAGAAAATAGAGGTTGTTGCAGCAGGTCAAGGTGAAAGTATGATGGACATGGAAGAGGTTTTTAGCAGTGATAGTGAAGATGAAGAGGATGACAACGTGCAGGACAGCAAGCCTGAAGCTAAGACTAAGAAAAAGGGTTGGTTTTCCTCTATGTTCCAGAGGTAATTTATTGACGTAGTTCATTTAGATTATAATTCCATTCTTGGATATATCTGTTCCGTCTTCATGATGAGTCAAACTGTATTAATAATGATTCATTTCTTGTGTTTATTGTGTTCAGTTCATCATAAGGCATGTCCTCGTCACTTTTGATTTATTTTGTTATACAGCCTTACGACTAGAGTTGCAAATGTTTGTTTTATTGAGTTGGTCACATTAATGTTGCCTTATGTTATTTATATTAAACCGAGAAGTTTGGATTTGTTTAGTGGTCAATCTATAAGATTTCTTCTGCTAGACATTAACATTTAAACAGTGGAATATTTTAGATTTCATTTTATTGTAACATTGCCTGTTCACTGGCCTCAAACAGTTTTATTTTGCTTACTTTAAGTGGCAGACAGAACTATATGCTTTTGGGCATGTTTCATTTGATCTTATACAACTTTTAGTGGAAGCTTTTATCATACCATTGTAGTATTTTCTATCCAATTACATTATTATTTGTTTTCTACTTTCTTGGGCTCAGTATTGCTGGAAAGGCAAATTTGGAGAAAGAAGACCTGGAACCAGCTTTGAAGGCTCTGAAGGATAGGCTTATGACCAAGAATGTGGTATGTTTTCTGCTAATTTAGCCATTTATTTTTTGATGTATTTGTACCTGTTGATATCCATAGGCCTGCCTAGTTATATGTGGCATTTATAGGCTGAGGAGATAGCAGAAAAGCTTTGTGAATCAGTTGCTGCAAGTCTTGAAGGGAAAAAACTGGCCTCTTTCACTAGGGTCTCTTCAACAGTGCAGGTCCACAAACATTCATCTTTATAATGTGAACTCTCAATTTATCTTTCCTTTTGTTTTACTGCCTTTTTATTTCTATAAATTTAATTTTCTATGGTAAGTGTGTCTGCAGGCTGCGATGGAAGAAGCCCTTCTTCGTATTTTAACTCCTCGGCGATCCATTGACATACTGAGGGATGTGCATGCTGCCAAGGAACAGAGGAAGCCCTATGTTGTTGTTTTTGTCGGTGTTAATGGAGTTGGGAAATCAACAAATCTGGCCAAGGTTGAGCTGATTTAACTGCTCTATGCCTAGTTTTTTTTCTTTGGGATATACCCTCTGGTCAGGGTTGCTAATCATAAATGTTATTTTGCAGGTTGCATACTGGCTTCTGCAGCACAATGTTAATGTTATGATGGCCGCTTGTGATACATTCCGGTCTGGAGCTGTTGAGCAGTTGAGGACACATGCCCGTAGACTCCAGGTATTACATTGTAGATGTTTTATTTTTTGACACGGTCCCATTATGTTTAAAGGTGGTTTGCTTCATGTAATTATGATTTATGAGTATCGTTATGTAGCTACTCTTTTATATCTGACTTGCTACTACTGTTGCCAGATTCCTATATTTGAGAAGGGGTATGAAAAAGATCCTGCAATTGTAGCAAAGGAAGCAATTCAGGAAGCCACTCGTAATGGGTCAGATGTTGTTCTTGTTGATACGGCTGGTCGGATGCAGGTATCTAAATAACCAGTTATTTTTTTTTTTTGTGACACTATACGTTGGGTACATCTTGTTGGGTGTGTTTTCTTTCTATTCTTTTCTGAAGCCTGAAAGTAAGTAAATGGTTCCCCACTATAGGTCAGTATAGTGGTACAACTTTTGTAATGGGAAATTGCAATCAATGCATTATTTACTGTGAGCCCGTGACGTGAGGTGTTTCCTTTGGAAAGTACTTAAATGCAATCCTAATTATATTTGCTTTTCTTGTTACCACTGTAATGATACAACTCTGTCCTTTTCAGGATAATGAACCATTGATGAGAGCCCTTTCAAAGCTCATATACCTCAATAATCCAGATCTTGTCTTATTTGTGGGGGAGGCACTAGTTGGAAATGATGCTGTTGATCAGTTATCAAAATTCAATCAGGTTCGCTTTCATATCCAAGTATTTTGTCTATTGTATCAAAACTGCTTATTGTACATATACTTTTGTTGCTCGCACACGGGATGTTTGCATTCAACTCATGCGTACTCAATTTTTTTATAAAGTTCTTTCAAATATTTGGAGAATCATATCCTTATTTCATGTCCAAATATGTGTTGGAATTTGGATACCGAACAAGTGATTCAGAAAAGACAGTCATATCCATCATAGACGTATGCTTCTTAATCAATGTTACGAAGCTATGCCGTATTTTTCTTGCAGAAACTGGCCGACCTCTCCACTTCTTCTAATCCAAGGTTGATTGATGGGATCTTGCTCACTAAGTTTGATACTATTGATGACAAGGTAAAATGAGTTTAGGAATTAAGAAGGTTTTGATATTTTACTCGAGTTTGAGAAATCACTCTGCTATTTTACCTCACTGCTGGTGTTCCAACTGACTTTGGTGTTAGGTTGGGGCAGCTTTGTCAATGGTCTATATATCGGGAGCACCGGTCATGTTTGTTGGGTGTGGCCAGTCATATACAGACCTTAAGAAGCTTAACGTGAAATCGATCGTCAAGACACTGCTGAAATGAGTGAATGGTTGTTCTAAAAACCAATCTCTCATTTGCAATGCTCAACTTGTTTATGAGTTCCGAGTGCGATTTCGTGTTTTTACTTTAATGGAGGTGCATCAGTCCCTTGAGACTCTACGGTTGTTAAATTATTCGAGTTTGCTGTGTTTTTATTCTGAGTTTAATAAAACCTACTATATATTGCAAGTGAACCATTTGTTATTTGATTTCTTTTTTAGTACCATTTACACTCCCCTTGATAGGAGTATAGTACTGTTACACACCACATTCAGGCAATAGACATCAGGGAGATCGGAATGTGTGTTAAGAGTGTATAATGCAAGATCGACGAGCAGCGGAGACAGTGCCGCCTTGACGACCACCTGTATTTATCATATCGGCACAACTCTTGATTTCCTCGACTCCCAATTAGAGGTTGTAAATGAGTCGTTTGATTTACGTCATTTCAGGTTTGATTACATTCGGTTATAGTTCGAGTCTGATTCGATTTTAGTTTGGGTTTATGTTAATTTAGGTCATATCGGGTTAGCTGGTTTTTGATTTGGTTAATATCGAGTATGTTGATTTTAGTTCAGGTCAATATTGGGTTAATTTTTGAATTAATCGATTTTAATCGGATTTTCAAGTAAGATTAGTTTTTTAATCTATGTATGATTTTTTTTGGGTTATATAGTAGTTTACAATTTACATCTCCATCTTTCTCTATTTTTTTTAATTTTTTTTTTATTTTAAGTTGTCTTTGATTTGGATTTATTTGGTTCATGTCTCTTTCAAGTCAAATTCATGTACTCTACTTCCAATAGCCTTCTCTGTGAACAAGATCATCCCTGTTGGCATTACCCAAACAATTGGCAACAAGTTTATTTTGCTGGACAAGTCATTCACGCCGGCCAGGAGTAAAGTTGTCTGTACCGGCCGACAATGAATCTTCCTGTATTCAGTCTATTTTTCACACCCACTTGATGTGTCTACGCCATCTGCTGTCGTTAATGTGCCTTCGCATTTTAACAATCTAATCATTAAATTTCATATTTTATTTACGTAAATCATCTGTTTCATAAAAAAAACATCTAAAATGAGTCATCACGAACACGTGTTCCCCATGCAAATAATGTACACAAATACGTAAGATACGGAATCAGAATTTCAGAATTTGAAATTGAGGTTTAAGGGGGCAAAACAAGGAAAAATTCATTAAAAAAACAATTTTAAAACTACACATTATAAATCTTTTCAAAAACGAATCAAAAAGTTTTTTAAATCAAAATTTATGTGTTCATATATTTGATTACGATCAATCAAAATAATTATGAAGAAAAAAATCTATTTCAAAACTTTTTAACTGGTTAAATTTCTAACTGATACATTTTGAGGTCCATTTAGACTTGTACGTCAAAAAACTCTGCAAAAACAAACCAAAAAGATGTTTATATCTAATTTTATGAGTTGATATGTTTGAATACGAGTATTGAAACTTTATTATATTTAAAAACATATGTTCCAGAACTTTTTACTCTATTAAATTTTCAATGGGTCCATTTTGAGACCTGTTTAGAACTAAAAGCTATAAATCTCTTCAAAAATGACCCAAAAAGTTGTTTAAATCCAAATTTATGTGTTCATATATTTGATTACGATCAATTCAAAATAATTACGAAAAAATCAATTTCAAAACTTTTTATCCGGTTAAATTTCCAACTAGTTCATTTTCAGGCCCATTTAGACTTGAACGTCCAAAAACTCTTCAAAAACGACCCAAAAAGATGTTTACATCTAATTTTATGAGTTGATATGTTTGAATACGGGTATTGAAACCTTATTATATTGAAAGACATC
Organism: Abelmoschus esculentus; assembly: GCA_035048815.1. Lineage (NCBI taxonomy): Eukaryota > Viridiplantae > Streptophyta > Magnoliopsida > Malvales > Malvaceae > Abelmoschus > Abelmoschus esculentus. Next base: position 929,314 of record JAUCBN010000002.1, read on the forward strand.
ATTTCCGAAACTTTTTACTCAGTTAAATTTTTAATGGGTCCATTTTGAGATTCGTTTAGAACTACACGTCATAAATCTCTTCAAAAACGACACAAAAAGTTGTTTAAATCAAAATTTATGTGTTCATATATTTGATTACGATCAATTAAAAATAAATCTGAAGAAAAAAATTAATTTTAAAACTTTTTACAATGTTAAATTTTCGACTGGTCAATTTTGAGGCCTAATTAGATTTGCACGTCAGAAAACTCTTCAAAAACGACTCAAAAAAATGTTTACATTTAATTTTATGAGTTGATATGTTTGACTATGGGCATTGAAACCTTATTATATTGAAAAACATCAATTCTAGAACTTTTTACTCAGTTAAATTTTTAACAGGTCTATTTTGAGACTCGTTTAAAACTACATGTCATAAATCTCTTCAAAAACGACCCAAAAAGTTGTTTAAATCAAATTTTATGTGTTCATATATTTGATTACGATCAATTAAAAATAATTATGAAGAAAAAAATTAATTTCAAAACTTTTTACCCGGTTAAATTTCCAACTGGTCCATTTTGAGGCCCATTTAGACTTGCACGTTAAAAAACTCTTCAAAAACGACCCAAAAAGATGTTTACATCTAATTTTATAAGTTGATATGTTTGATTAAGGGCAATGAAACCATATTATATTGAAAAACATCAGCTCTGAAACTTTTTACTCAATTAAATTTTTAACGGATCCATTTTGAGACCCATTTAGAACTAAAAGTTATAAATCTCTTTAAAAACGACCCAAAAAGGTGTTTAAATCTAAAATTATGTGTTAATATATTTGATTACAATCAATTAAAAATAATTATGAAGAAAAAAAATAATTTCAAAACTTTTTACCCGATTAAATTTCAAATTGGATCATTTTGAGGCCCATTTAGACTTGCACGTCAAAAAACCTTTCAAAAATGACCCAAAAAGTTGTTTACATCTAATTTTATGATTTGATATGTTTAAATACGGGAATTGAAACCTTATTATATTGAGAAACATCAGTTCCAGAACTTTTTACTCCGTTAAATTTTAATGGGTCCATTTTGAGACTCATTTAGAACTACACATCATAAATCAATTAAAAAATGACCCAAAAAGTTGTTTAAATCAAAATTTATGTGTTCATATATTTGATTAAGATCAATTCAAATTAAATCTGAAGAAAAAAATCAATTTCAAAACTTTTTACCCGGTTAAATTTCCAACTGGTCCATTTAGACTTGCACGTCAAAAAACTCTTCAAAAATGACCCAAAAAGATGTTTACATCTAATTTTATAAGTTGATATGTTTGATTACGGACATTGAAACCTTATTATATTGAAAAACATCAATTCCAAAATTTTTTACTCAGTTAAATTTCTAACGGGTTCATTTTAAAACCCATTTAGAACTACACATCATAAATCAATTCAAAAATGACCTAAAAAGTTGTTTAAATCAAAATCTATGGGTTCATATATTTGATTAAGATCAATTAAAAATAAATCTGAAGAAAAAAATTAATTTCAAAACTTTTTACCCGGTTAAATTTTCAACTAGTCCATTTTGAGGCCTATTTAGACTTGCACGTCAAAAAACTCTTCAAAAACGACCCCAAAATGATGTTTACATCTAATTTTATGACTTGATATGTTTTACTACGGGCATTAAAACCTTATTACATTGAAAAACATCAGTTCCAAAACTTTTTACTCTGTTAAATTTTTAACAGGTCCATTTTGAGACCCATTTAAAACTACACGTTATAGATCTCATCAAAAACAACCCAAAAAGTTGTTTGAATCAAAATTTATGTGTTCATATATTTTATTACAATCAATTCAAAATAATTATGAAGAAAAAAATCAATTTCAAAACTTTTTACCCGGTTAAATTTCAAACTGGTCCATTTTGATGCCCATTTAGACTTGCACATCAAAAAACTGTTTAAAAACAAACCAAAAAGATGTTTAGATCTAATTTTATGAGTTGATATGTTTGAATAAGGGCATTGAAACCTTATTATATTGAAAAACATTTGTTCCAAAACTTTTTACTCAGTTAAATTTTCAACGGATCCATTTTGAGATACGTTTAAAACTACACGTCATAAATCTCTTCAAAAACTACCCTAAAAGTTGCTTAAATCAAATTTTATGTGTTCATATATTTTATTTCGATTAATTTAAAATAATTACGAAGAAAAAAATTCAATTTTAAAATTTTTTACCTGGTTAAATTTCCAATTGGTCCATTTTGAGGCCCATTTAGACTTGCACATCAAAAAATACTTCAAAAACGACCCAAAAAGATGTTTACATCTAATTTTATGAGTTGATATGTTTGACTAAGGGAAATGAAGCCGTATTATATTGAAAAACATCAATTCTAGAACTTTTTACTCAGTTAAATTTTTAACAGGTCTATTTTGAGACCCGTTTAAAACTACATGTAATAAATCTCTTCAAAAACGACCCTAAAAGTTGTTTAAATTAAAATTTATGTGTTCATATATTTTATTTCGAAAATTTTAAAATAATTATGAAGAAAATATCTATTTCAAAACTTTTTACCCGGTTAAATTTCCAACTGGACCATTTTGAGACCCATTTAGACTTGCACGTTAAAAAACTCTTCAAAAATAACCCCAAAAGATGTTTACATCTAATTTTATGAGTTCATATGTTTGAATAAGGGGATTGAAACCTCATTACATTGAAAAACATACGTTCCTGAACTTATTACTCAGTTAAATTTTCAACGGGTCCATTTTGAGACCCGTTTAGAATTACATGTCATAAATCTCTTCAAAAACGACTCAAAAAGTTGTTTAAATGAAAATTTATGTGTTCATATATTTGATTAGATCAATTCAAAATAATTATGAAGAAAAAAAATCAATTTCAAAACATTTAACTTGGTTAAATTTCCAACTGGACCATTTTGAGGCCCATTTAGACTTGCAAGTTAAAAAACTTTTCAAAAATGACCCCAAAAGATGTTTACATCTAATTTTATGAGTTGATATGTTTGAGTAAGGGGATTGAAACCTTATTATATTGAAAAACATACGTTCCTGAACTTATTACTCAGTTAAATATTTAACGGGTCCATTTTGAGACTCGTTTAGAACTACACGTCATAAATCTCTTCAAAAACGACCCAAAAAGTTGTTTAAATCAAAATTTATGTGTTCATATATATGATTAAGATCAATTTAAAATAATTACGAAGAAAAAAAATCAAATTCAAAACTTTTTATCCAGTTAAATTTCCAATTGGTCCATTTTGAGGCCCATTTAGACTTACAAGTTAAAAAATTCTTCAAAAATGACCCAAAAAATTTTTTACATCTAATTTTATGAGTTGATATGTTTGAGTAAGGGCATTGAAACCTTATTATATTGAAAAAACATCTTTTCCTGAACTTTTTACTCAGTTAAATTTTCAACAGGTCCATTTTAAGACTCGTTTAGAACTACACGGCATAAATCTCTTCAAAAACGACCCAAAAAGTTATTTAAATCAAAATTTATTTGTTCATATATTTTATTAATGTAACCCCCTCGACCCGGTCTAGACCCCACCCGACTCGAACGAGTTACACGAGGAATATTGAGGCTAATCCGAAGACTCGCCCCGATAAACAACCCTAAATTTTTTCTTTTTATCTTTTCTAAATGAATTAATTAGATCCTACATGTTCATAAAAGGACTAAGTTCAATTGCAGCGGAATTTAACGAGAAACGCATCCGAATTTATACGAACAAGTTTTAGGGACTTAATCGTAATTTTCTAGATAATTATAATCAAAAGGTGAAATTAGAGTTACCGATACTTAATGCTTGCACTTAAATTTTCAACTATATATAATATCTACAAGTCATCTAATTGGTTCCTCAAAATTTAGTGACTAAAAATGTAAGTTCTTAGAAATATAATTTAATCTATAACGACATTACCTAACAAGGGTTTCGAAATACCCTTCCCCAATATCGATACTATAGTAAACGATAAAGGGGTATTGATACTGGTATTAAGTGTTTCGATACACTATCGATAACTTAGAGGATTGCCTGCGCGACAAGCCCGCGTTTTGATACGTTTGAATGACCGTTTCGATACCATTTGAAACTGTGAAGGTCGGTACCGAAACCCAACTTATGCGTATTGATATGCCTGCTAAAATTTTATACTACCGTTTCGAAACCAGTTCATGTGGTTTCGATACCTATGCTTATTTTTCTAAAAAATCGTTATGCTTTTGTCTAGGTATCGATACCCTATGGAATGGTATCGAAACCCTCTGCCCAAAAACAACAATTTACTCTAGTTTCAAATCTAAACGTGCCCAAAAAAGTTTAAATCCATAATCTCACATAAAGGGCCATGAAATACATGTATCATCAAGTTCTCTAGATACAACTTATCTTAATTAAGACAAGAATCAACCAACATATGAATGTATTCAAATTTCAATATCATCATAGAGGAACAAGGAAACATTTGAAATTCAAACAAGGTATTTCATTAACTCTTAAAAACGGATAAGCATGTCTAAACTCAGAAGTAACATAATCAAGGATCAAAATATCATCGTTCATCAAGAAATCATAACATAAGGTTTCTAGCTCCATTGCTCTCTACTACCTAAAGTTCAATTTAAAGAAAACATACTCTAACTAAAATGTAACAAATGTGAAATATGACACTCCTTGCTTCTTCAGACGAGAGTCTCACTTTTTCTATGCATTGCAAGGAAAAGAAAATGGTTAAGCAATTGCTTAGTGAGGGATGTATAAAAACGGTTTGAACAACTTGCAATACAACACATAATATACTCAAAATCGTTTTAGAGGGAAAATAGTTCATTCTCTTAAAACCAATCATACGTGGCCAAAAAGCCACCAAGTATAAAAATCCAGCAAGTGTTTCATCACGTGGAACAAATCCACAAAACTCAAGACTTACATGCTTCATTAGCAAGGCTTTGTAAAAACGTTTGAAAACAAGTCAAACTCAGCAAACTCAATTTGAAATTAAAATCAATATAACTTAAAACTTGCGTTTTCACGTGTTGGTATTAGTGATCCGATTAGTTTACTTTTAATCGTTGGGATAAACGGATACACGCATGAATACATAAATGTCGAATCATGCCACATATGGGACTAAACCGTCACCATACCACATATGAGGGCTACTCATACAACGCATGAGTCTATCTCATGCATACGAATGAAATCAATTACAAACATGTTTCCCACCTTAGCTTCCCAAATAAGCTACACTTAAATGCAATACAACACATATATCACATATTAAACAATAACTCTAATACATCACAAAGGAATTTATGACGTGTAGTTCTAAACATGTCTCAAAATGGACCCGTTGAAAATTTAACTGAGTAAAAAGTTTTGGAAATGATGTTTTTCAATATAATAATGTTTCAATGCCCGTAGTCAAACATATCAACTCATAAAATTATATGTAAACATCTTTTGGGGTCGTTTTTAAAGAGTTTTTTTTACATGCAAGTCTAAATGAGCATCAAAATGGATCAGTTGGAAATTTAATCGTGTAAAAAGTTTTGAAATAGATTTTTTTTCGTCATAATTATTTTTAATTGATCATAATCAAATATATAAACACATAAATTTTGATTTAAAAAATTTTTTGGATCGTTTTTAAAGAGATTTATGATGTGTAGTTCTAAATGGATCTCAAAATGGACCAATTGAAAATTTAACTAAGTAGAAAATTCCGAAACTGATGTTTTTCAATATAATAAGGTTTCAATGCCCGTATTCAAACATATCAACTCATAAAATTAGATATAAACAACTTTTTGGGTCGTTTTTACAGAGTTTTTTGACATGCAAGTCTAAATGGGTCTCAAAATGGACCAGTTGGAAATTTAACCCGGTAAAAAATTTTGAAATTGATTTTTTTCTTCATAATTATTTTTAATTGATCGCAATCAATTATATGAACACATAAATTTTGATTTAAACATCTTTTGGGGTCGTTTTTGAAGAAATTTATGACGTGTAGTTATAAACGGGACTCAAAATGGACCCGTTGAAAATTTAATTGAGTAAAAAGTTCTAGAATTGATGTTTTTCCATATAATATGGTTTCAATGTCCGTAGTCAAACATATCAACTCATAAAATTAGATGTAAACATCTTTTTAGGTCATTTTTAAAGAGTTTTTTACGTGCAAGTCCTAATGGGCTTCAAAATGGACCAGTTGGAAATTTAACCGGGTAAAAAGTTTTGAAATATATTTTTTCTTGATAATTATTTTGAATTGATCGTAATCAAATATATGAACACATAAATTTTGATTTAAACAACTTTTTGGGTCGTTTTTTAAGAGATTTAAGACGTGTTGTTCTAAAGGGGTCTCAAATGGACCCGTTGAAAATTTAACTGAGTAAAATGTTTCAAAATAGATTTTCTCCCAATATAATAAGGTTTCAATGCCCGCATTCAATCATATCAACTCATAAAATTAGATGTACACATCTTTTTGGGTCGTCTTTGAACAGTTTTTTGACGTGCAAGTCTAAATGTGCCTCAAAATGGGTCAGTTGAAAATTTAACCGAGTAAAAAGTTTTCAAATTTATTTTTTCTTCATAATTATTTTGAATTGATCGTAATCAAATATATTAACACATAAATTTTAATTTAAACAACTTTTTGGGTCGTTTTATATGAGATTTAAGACGTGTTCTTCTAAACGGGTCACAAAATGGACCCATTAAAAATTTAACTGAGTAAAAAGTTCTGGAACAAATGTTTTTCAATATAATAAGGTTTTAATACATGTAGTCAAACAAATCAAATCATAAAATTAGATGTAAACATCTTTTTGGGTCGTTTTTGAAGAGTTTTTTGACGTGCAAGTCTAAATGGGCCTCAAAATGGACCAATTTTAAATTTAACTTGTAAAAAGTTTTGAAATTGATTTTTTTCTTGATAACTATTTTGAATTGATCGTAATCAAATATATAAACACATAAATTTTGATTTAAACAACTTTTTGGGTCGTTTATTAAGAGATTTAAGACGTGTTGTTCTAAATGGGTCTCAAAATGGTCCCGTTGAAAATTTAACTGAGTAAAAAGTTTCAAAATAGATTTTTCCTCAATATAATAAGGTTTCAATGCCCGTATTCAATCATATCAACTCATAAAATTAGATGTAAACAACTTTTTGGGTCGTCTTTGAACAATTTTTTGACATGCAAGTCTAAATAGGTCTCAAAATGGACCAGTTGGAAATTTAACCATGTTAAATGTTTTGAAATTGATTTTTTTTCTTCATAATTATTTTGAATTTATCTTAATCAAACATATGAACACATAAATTTTGATTTAAAAAACTTTTTTGGTCGTTTTTGAAGAGATTTAAGACGTGTAGTTCTAAACGGGTCTCAAAATGTACCCGTTGAAAATTTAACTGAGTAGAAAATTTCGGAACTGATATTTTTCAATATAATAAGGTTTCAATGCCGTTAGTCAAATATATCAGCTCATAAAATTAGATGTAAACATCTTTTTGGGTCGTTTTTGAAGAGTTTCTTGACGTGCAAGTCTAAATGGGCCTCAAAATGGATCAGTTTGAAATTTAACAGTGTATAAAGTTTTGAAATAGATTTTTTTCTTCGTAATTATTTTTAATTGATCTTAATCATATATATGAACACATAAATTTTGATTTAAACAATTTTTTGGGTCCTTTTTGAAGAGATTTATGACATGTAGTTCTAAACAGGTATTAAAATAGACCCGTTGAAAATTTAACTAAGTAAAAAGTTTTAGAACATATTTTTTTCAATATAATAAGTTTTCATTGTCCATATTCAAACATATCAACTCATAAAATTAGATGTAAACATCATTTTGGTTCGTTTTTGAAGAGTTTTTTGACGTGCAAGTCTAAATGGGCCTCAAAATGGACTACGTAGAAATTTAGCTGGATAAAAAGTTTTGAAATTTATTTTTTTCTTCTTAATTATTTTGAATTGATCGTAATCAAATATATGAACACATAAATTTTGATTTAAACAACTTTTTGGGTCGTTTTTAAAGAGATTTATGACGTGTAGTTCTAAACGGGTCTCAAAATGGACCTATTGAAATTTTGATTGAGTAAAAAGTTCCGGAATTGATGTTTTTCAATATAATAAGGTTTCAATGCCGTAGTAAATCATATCAACTCATAAAATTACATGTAAACATCTTTTTGGGTCGTTTTTTAAGAGTTTTTTGACGTGCAAAGTCCAAATAGGCCTCAAAATGGACCAGTTGAAAATTTAACCTAGTAAAAAGTTTTGAAATTGATTTTTTTCTTCATAATTATTTTTAATTGATCGTAATCAAATATATGAACACATAAATTTTAATTTAAACAACTTTTTCGATCGTTTTTAAAGAGATTTATGATGTGTAGTTCTAAACGGTCTAAAAATGAATCCGTTAAAAATTTAACTGAGTCAAAAGTTTTAGAACATATGTTTTTCAATATAATAAGCTTTCAATGCCCGTATTCAAACATATAAACTCATAAAATTATATGTAATCATCTTTTTGGATCGTTTTTAAAGAGTTTTTTGACGTGCAAGTCTAAATAGGCCTCAAAATGGAACAATTAGAAATTTAATTGGGTAAAAAATTTGATATTGATTTTTTTCTTCATAATTATTTTGAATTGATCATAATCAAATATATGAACACATAAATTTTTATTTAAACAACTTTCTGGGTCGTTTCTAAAGAGATTTATGACGTGTAGTTCTAAACGGGTCTCAAAATGAACCCGTTAAAAATTTAACTGAGTAAAAAGTTCCAGAAGAAATATTTTTTAATATAATAAGGTTAAAATGACCTTACTCAAATATATCAACTCATAAAATTAGATGTAAACATCTTTTTGGGTCGTTTTTGAAGAGATTTTTGATATAAAAGTCTAAATGGGCCTCAAAATAGACCAGTTAAAAATTTAATCTGGTAAAAAGTTTTAAAATTGATTTTTTTCTTCATAATTATTTTTAATTGATCGTAATCAAAATTATAGAGCCAAGTATAATTCCCTTTGATTTACTCCGAGGCTTCCACCATTATTTTTTCTTTATTGGTTTTCATTTCTAAGTAGACATTTATATGTTTAGTGCGTATGTTTATATTCGTTTCAATTTATTCATGTATGCCTATTTATATTAATTAATTTTCATAATAAAAGTATTATTTCGTAAAATAAGTGAAAATTTATTCACATATGTGCAATTTTATTTTATTTTTTAGAAAATAGAAATTGATAAAAAATATGTTTAGTTCTAAAATTAAAAATATCTTTGAAAAATAAAAATAAGTGAAAATTTTGAAAACATAAAAATGTTTTCGTTGATTATTTTTAGGAAAGTGTAAAAAATATAAAATTAAGATTGTTTTTATTTTAACTAGAATTTAATTATTTCTAACATCATTTTGAAATTTTAGTTTACTTATTTATATTTTATTTATTTATTGTTATAATATTTTTTTAATTATATTTTATTTTAATTATTTAATAATTTTTTATTTGTATTTTGAAAAACTAGACACTAAATGTATTTTCTCTATTTTATTTTAAAAAATAATTTTCAGCCCTTTTAATCAAACATATTTTCTGAATTTTAAAAAACTAAAACTAAAAGGGTAAACTACTCCGGTAACCTTCCAACTTGTCAATCCGGTCATCTAACTTATGAAATCGACCTATTTTAACCACCGCCTTTAAAATTTTAACGGAGAAGTTTAATGACAATGACGTATCTGTTAAATAAAATCCGTAAATTATATATTTAATTCCTGTAATTTATTTATTATTTTAATTTAATCCTAATTTTATTTATTTGTGTTATCACCGGATTAGATGATTAATTTTATTTATTAATTTATTCTTATTTATTATTTTTTCTCTCCAATTAGGAAAAATAAAATGAAGACTTTGAGACTATAGGGGATTGAACATAAATTAGAAGTACGAAGAACAAGCATCCTAACCACTAGGTCAAACATTTATTCATACAATAATATTATAATATAATGCATTCAAAGTATACCCTTTGAGAAAATAGAATAGAATAAATATATTGTAAGGGATTCGAATCTAATTTTAATAAAAATAAAAATAATACTTGATTATTGAATATTTAATAAAAAAATATTCGAACTCGAAAGATAAAATATTTAAATATATGGATTTTAAAAAAAATTGAATAGAAACATTTGGATTTTAAATATTGAATAAAAAATATTCATATATTTGAATAAAAATAATAAATATTTTTATTCAAACACCCGAATGAAAATCATAAGTATTTGAATAATAGTTTTGGTGTGTCATCATACTATTTCTTATATTATCATATTGTTTATAATTTAACGATTGAGTAACTAAACAAAGAGACGTGTGAATGAGAAATTATATCATAGGCTCGGCTCATCAAGTCAGCCGTTGTCTCATCCAATTATAATCATCCACTTCATCATTATCTTCCGACTTTTTTTTTAACCAATGAATCTTCATTTATCTTTTCTATGTCATTTTAAAAATATAATTTCTAAAAATTATATTAATGATATGGTTGATTAATGGTAGAATGAGTGATTTTCATTAGTTATGGACCAGGGCTAACGTGGTGAGCCGAGTTTATGATATAATCTCTCCATGTGAATAGATTAAAAACTTTTAAATTTCAATGATCAAAATAAGAGTAAGGATAAAATTAAGCAATAATTTTTGTGATTTACCCTATTAATTATACAAGCTGTGAGAATTAAATTAAAAAAATAAAAACGGAAACGATACAATGGCGGAAGGTGAAAGCAAGTGAAATGCATAAAGCACCTGGCCTTTCTCTCTCTCTTCTACCACTTTATGATTTCATCTCTTCAATGGTGAAGCTGTCACAATGTGAAGACCTGGGAAGCTTTTGGATGAAAGCTTTCTTCATCTTCTTCATCCTTTAATTAACCCATTTCTTTAGAAACAATCAGCACGTAATACGCCCTCAAATTTTCAATCAATTTCTCTTTTTTTCTTAAGAAAAACGAAAAAGAAATATATAAAAAAGAATCCATAAACCCTTCTCCTACCGTCATTCATTTCGTCTCTATAAAGCCCCTTCAGATTTCAATTCGATTCGGCTCTCAATTTCTTTTGATTTTCCGGGTAAGATCTCTTGTTCTTTACTTTTGTTATCCGGCTTTGATTGTTTTTTCAAGATATGGGTTTTTGATTTCTGATGATTTGGAGAAATGGGTACTTAAGTGTTTTCGTTTCGTTATTGCAGATTCTGGGGATTTGGGTGTTCTTTTATAGTTTTCCAGGAAATTAGAACTTTGTCCCTTTTCGCTTTTGGTGAAGAAATATGTCGATTTTGCCGAAAAGTGAATCAATTCACATAAGGGAAGTTTGGGATGAGAATTTGGCCTGTGAATTCGAGTTAATCTGTAATATTGTGGATGAGTACCCCTACATTGCCATGGACACCGAGTTTCCGGGCATTGTTCTACGCCCAATAGGCAATTTCAAGAGCAGCTTTGATTACAATTACCAGACTCTGAAAGCAAATGTTGATCTTTTGAAACTGATTCAGTTGGGTCTTACTTTCTCAGATGCCAAAGGGAATTTGCCTACTTGTGGAACTGATAAATACTGCATTTGGCAATTCAATTTCCGTGAATTCGACCCCAACGAGGATGTTTATGCTAATGATTCGATCGAGCTTTTGTCTCAGAGTGGCATTGATTTTCAGAAGAACAAAGAAAAGGGTGTTAGTGTTCATGACTTCAGTCAACTGTTAATGTCGTCCGGGATAGTTTTGAATGATAATGTGCATTGGGTGACTTTTCATAGCGGTTACGATTTCGGGTATTTGCTTAAGTTGCTTACCTACAAGAATCTTCCTGATACACAAACAGGGTTCTTTAGTTTGATCAAGATTTACTTCCCGAATCTATATGATATCAAGCATTTGATGAAGTTTTGCAATAGCCTTCATGGTGGGTTGAACAAGCTTGCGGAGCTGTTGGAAGTGGAGAGGATTGGCATTTGTCACCAAGCTGGTTCAGATAGTTTGCTTACTTGTTGTACATTCATGAAACTGAAAGAAAATTTCTTTAGTGGTTCGACAGAGAAATATGCTGGCGTGTTATATGGTCTTGGTGTTGAGAATGGACAGAATACTCCGTAATGATTCGAGGAAAGCTTCTTTATTTGGATTGAGAAATATGCTGGTTTGTTATATGGTCTTGGTTGTCGAGAATTGAAAGAATACTTCTTAAATATCAAAGAATTATGAAATAAAACTGTTTGTTAGACTTTGTGTTCCACTTGCAATCTACTTATACTATATGTTATCTTCATCATCTGCCTGTTTTACTCATCAGATTGTCATTTCATTTCGTCAACCTATTATACTTGTTTTGATCTGTTTGCAATGTTGAGTGAAGGGAGAAGTGGGGATGGATGATACGAGAAATGTTTCGCAATGGCCAGACATTGTGAGTATGCTTTCATGGTGATTTTGAGCTATTCCTATGTGTTTGTTTTACGCATACCGATCCTTAATCAAAACCGTAAGTTTTGATCAATTTCCTTTCTTCTTCCATTGTAATTGTTTTGAAGTGTCTCAGTTCAATTGCCACAATTTGGTGTTGCCAAGGAGCAATTGTTGGACTTATCTCAGACATTGCCATATTGCAGAGCTGATGCTGTACCAAAATTTTGGACTGAGTTAAGCTATTGTTAATCAAACTTCAAAAAACCAAACCCAACATGATTAAGAAGAATAAACTGTAAGAATACTTAATGATCATATTTGGTGTGCCCTTGGCATGTTCTTTAGTATTCTAGAAAATTCAATGGTGGAATAAAGAACTGACTTCCAGCCCTTTACCTTACATCACCTCCTTCTGTGTTTCCGAGAATTTTCTTCCCGAAACGATACAATGGCGGAAGGTGAAAGCACCATAGGAAACGAGTGAAAGGTATATAGCTATAAAATTTTCCTTCCTCTTATAAAGGGCTTGATCTGTCTCTTCTCTCATTTGATGATTCTCTATCTTCAGTGGGTGCTTATTGGTGTTTTATCTTGATATTTCAGATGCAGGGGATTTGAGTTTTTTCCATAGTGTCCAAGAAATTAAAACTTTTTTTCCCTTTTCGGTTTGGTGAATAAAGGTGTTGATTGAGCTGAGAAGTGCATCAGTTCACATTGCTATGAGCACTGAGTTTTCAGGAGTAGTTTTGATTACAATACCAAACCTTGAAATCAAAGTTTGATCTTCTGAAATTGATTCAGTTTGGTCTTACTTTCTCTGATGCCATAAAGGGAATTTGCCTACTTGTGTAACTGGTACATACCCCATCCATGATGTTTATTCTAATGATTCCATTGAGGTTTTGTCTCAGTGGCATTGATTTTCAGAAGAACATAGAAAAGGGTGTTTAGTGCTCATGATTCAGTCAACTGTTAAGGTCATCTGTGAATGCATTACTGATTTTTCGAGGTTCGGGTATTTGCTTAAGATGTGTTATAATTGTTAAAACGTTATAATTATTTCTTAAATGCGACAGTTGATTATAGAATCTTATTGATTATTATTATTATTATTATTGCTTCCGTAGAACGAGTGAAGTTTTGGACATACGCAATATAAATGATCGCACAGAGGCCCCTAGAAAGGACATTTGCTTCTAAGGGTTATAATTTTATAACTAGCGGAGTTTATGGATAATTACTACTAAGGGTTGTATTTTAATAAATTGCACAAAGGTTCCAAAATCTTTGAACCGCCCCTGTCAATACTCAATCAGAGTTCTTCACTAAGATTGAGAATTACATCCAAACTCTATATGGAATTATCACGAGACTATTACCATCTTCTTAAAAGATATGTCTGATAAGATGTACAGCGCCATTGTTTATATATCTCAAGACCTCTTCTTTTCAGATTAATATTTCTTGTTTTTTTTTAGGCGTGACAGTATCAAATATCTGATGAAGGTTTTCAATCTTCATGGTGGGTTAGACCAGCTAGCAAAGATGTTAGAAGCAGAGTGGATCGGTACTTGTCATCAAGCTTCTTCAGATAGTTTGCTTACTCGTCTTACATTCATGAAACTGAAAGGAAAGTTCTTTACTGGTTCTGCCAAGGATCCTGCCGGTGTGTTCTACAAACCGAATACTCCCAAATAAATCAAAGAAACTTTATTTAAATATGCTGGTTTGTTATATGATCTTGGTCATCGAGAATCGACAGAATACCGTCTTAAATATCAGAGAATTATGAAACAGAATCTATTGTTAGACTCTGTTGCATTTGCAATAGGCTTAGATTTAGACTATCTCTTATCTTCATCAACAACCTGTGTTTACTCATCTCATTGGATATTATTTATTGATTCTTCCATCTATTATGCTCATTTCAATTCGTCTTAACTCGACTCGAAATTATTTTAAATAAAGTTTAAGTTGTAAAATAAAAATTAAAATAACTCGAATAACTCAAAATTTTTAATAATTAGAGGTTTTATTTTTAAGTTCAAGACGAGTCATTCAAATTTTTATAATATATACCGATATATAAAAATATGAATAAAAATATTGTCACGTATGAAAAAAAATATGAATATCTTATATGATTAAAGAAAGTTTTTAAATTGCAATCAAGTCGTTCTATAATATGACGCGTCAACTCGAATAATTCAATTTTTTTTAACTTAACTCAACTCGATTCAACTAGATATAAAAAAAAATTATGGATGTTCTTATTTTTATAATCGGTGTATAATATAATTTTCTAAATAATAAAAAATATTCAATCTATATATTTTTTTAAAAAATAAAAATAAAGATTATGTAATTTAAATTACATTTTTAATCAAAATTGTATATATATTGGTAAAAAATGCATGTCTGTGAGCCTCTCTTCACCCTACTCCTAAACTAATAATAATGTCTAAACAATAGATCATAGAAAATCAAAACCCTTTCCCCAACTCTCCCTTTGTTATTCCCGTCTCGCCTTTCTCTTATTGCTTCTTCTCTCAAGGATTTCCTATGGAAGATGACGATGAGTTCGGAGATCTTTACACCGACGTTCTCAAGCTTTTCCCTTCTGCCACTGCTCCGCCGCCTTCTCAGCCTCCTACGACCCCCCATCTCTCCCGTCCAATTGATTCCAATCTTCAATCCCAAGATGACGACAATACCCTCCTCAAAGAACCAGTTTCAATCCCCGATGTTCAAACCCTTGCGCCGTTGAAGGTTAATCCTCCTGCTGCACCGGTAGCAACTCTGGGTCCGATCCCTAACCGCCAGGATTCCGCTCCCGAACCGATGGTTTTGGATTCTAAACAAGAATCTGCTGATGTAAATGATTTTTTATTTGATATTGAAGAAGGGGGTAGTAAAGCAATTGAGGGTTCCGGCTCGGATGACCCGATAATTCCGGGTTTAACCGAATCTGTTCGAAAGGGAGATTTCGGGAGGAACGATGGCGGTGGCGATAATGGAATTGGAGGCGGCGGGCAAGGGGAAGGAGAAGGGGATGATTGGGATAGTGACAGTGAAGATGATCTACAGATAGTGTTGAACGACAACAACCACGGGCCGATGGCTATGGAGAGAGGAGGAATGATGGAGGAAGATGACGAAGATGGGGACCCACTTGTGATAGTGGCTGATGGAGATGCAAACCAAAGGATGGAGGAACATGATTGGGGTGAAGGAGGAGGGCAGGCGGCAGATGGGGAAGGGAAAGAAGGAGGGGAAGTAGGGAAGGTTGGCACTGCTGGCAGCAGTGGAGGGAGCATGGTTGCACCAAAAATTGGGTACAACAATCATGTGTTCCATCCGTTTCATTCTCAGTTTAAGGTCAGTGTGTTATCATGTTGATGCTGTTGTTGAATTAAGCAATATGGAAATCAGGAAATGTTTAGACAAAAGTTGGGGTTTTTGTTTGTTTTATTCCCCAATCTTTTGATGAATCTTTAGGTATTTACTTTTGTTGTTGGTTTTGCAAACTCTGTACAGAAGGAATGATAAATAAAAGTTGTATTTTGTAAAGAAAAATTGTGGGCAAGTGACAAAATTATAGTGGAAATTATATTTTGATTTCTTTTGCTTTGACATTATGTTTGAATATTGAATATCATAAGTGGCAGTCAGAAATCATAATGTTTATCCTTGAACTAAACCCTCAAGACATTTGGCGAGCCTATGATGGAACTTTGTGGTAGGCTCGGAAGTATATCTATCAATATTAACTTGAAGATTGCTTTGCTCCAAATCTCACATGATTCAAGAATAAAAAATTCCTTGAATTGTTGACTTATGCAACACTTGTAAGAAAGGGTGATTTGATTCAGCATTCCCTGATCCTAATCTTGAACCAACAATTTAAAAAATGATTTGTCAAAAGTTTTGAATTTTTGAATATTCCGGGGCACGTTAGTTATGGTTTAAATAGGAAAACTTTTGCAGATGTGGTATGGATCAAAGCTATAGTTAATGCATTTGTTGGCGTAATATGTGAAGATATATCTGTTGATATTTCTTGTCTTGTACGCTAATAATTCTCGGTAGTAGCAGTTGAAAATGAACAACCATGTTCAGAACTAATGGTTATTTTTGTCGAGTAATTTTTGCTCAAAGGCAAATCTAGATGTTTCTGCTAAGAAAAAACATAAACAACCTATTGGTAGAAGAGATGTAACCATAGAAAGTAGAAACATTATGGTTAAAGGTGTGAAGTTTCTATTTCTTGAAATGTAAGTGAGAGCAAGTGTGAACCTTTGATGAAAGCTCTTCCCTTCATGCTTTTTCCAAACCTTTTTCAAATAGCAGTTGATTGGTTTACTTAACCTTTGTCATTGGTCATAGAGGTTAAGTTATTTACTGCTTGAGATTCTTATTGTATAATGGACATTTTGATTGCAGTTGCACGTGTATGTGACCTTGTTTTCCAATTTTAATAATGTCTTCGTGCTTGCTATAAATAGATTTTGATGTAGCATTCTTTTACATTGTGGTATCACATGGAAAGTTTATTGCATCTATGTCAAGGTTCTGATCATATTGTATATTGTAATTTTTATAGCTGAACCAAAAAAAGTGTACTGTTGGATGAACATCCAATTTCTTTTTTTATGAGCTTATGCCGTATTCATTTTGGTTTCTGATTAATGACGTTATCTATTTTCTGCTTCATGCAGTATGTAAGACCTGGTGCAGCACCAATGCCTGGAGCCGCTGCAGGTGGTCCGGGAGGTGCTCCAACTCAGGTTCGTCCAGTCATGGGAGCTATGGTTGGTCGGGGTAGAGGTGATTGGAGACCACCTGGACTGAAAGCTGGTCCTTCCATGCAAAAAGGATTCCATCCTAATTTTGGAATGCCTGGTTGGAGTAACAATATGGGGCGGGGTTTTGGTGGTGGATTGGATTTCACTCTTCCTTCTCACAAGTAATTGCTCATTTTTCTATAATTATGTAATTATTTATCATTAGTTGATAGTGTGCATTTTTTGCATGGTATACTAAATTCATTTAATTTTCACTCGTAGAAGCTTAATATTAGAGACAAATTGCTTATTGCAAGATGACTTTTGGATTCTGTCATAATTTGTTGTGTTTCGTTTTACAAATGTCATGTGCAAACTCTTAATTTTGTTGTTTGTTTTTGCCCAACTAATTTTTATTTACTCCTCTGAATCCAGGACTATATTTGAAGTGGACATTGATAGTTTTGAGGAAAAGCCATGGAACTATCCCGGTGTTGATCTTTCGGACTTCTTCAACTTTGGTCTGAATGAGGAGAGCTGGAAAGATTATTGCAAACAACTGGTAATTATTTACTTAATTGCTTCCTTATTTCGTTCTTGTGTGAACTAAGATCTTGGAAGGTTGAATGTTTTCTGAAAGGTGTTGGAAGTTTGAATGTTAAAATCTTGTAGGAACAACGTCGCTTGGAGACAACCATGCAAAGCAAAATTCGTGTATATGAAAGTGGGAGAACAGAGCAGGTAGTTAAGTGCTCGCTTGTGCATATCTGAAAATTTGTTTTCCTTCAACATTTGAGTACGTGTTTTGATGTCATGTTTTGTGTTTTTCTGCAATTACTATAAAGGGTATAATTGTCTTGGTTTCTTCTATCTAGGACTATGATCCCGATTTGCCTCCAGAATTGGCAGCAGCCACTGGGCAAGAGATTCCTGCTGATGCTGCTAATTTTGTTAAGTCAAATGACGGAAGAAATGAGTTGACAAAAGGAACTGCTTGTGCGCGGCCTCCTCTAGTAAGCTTCATTTTATTGCTTTCAAGTACATACCTTATAATTATAAAAGTCATCTTTTGGATGTGGATTCTTCAACCATACTTATATTTTCTTTGTAAATACTTGTAGATTTGTACTCTTGGCTTTTATGATATTTGCTTGATTTGTGCTTGTAGCTTCTCTTCCATTGCTGTCCGATATTAACTACCTTACTATGCGTGCAATGAACTATTCCATGTATTATCTGTTTGATAACTTACATTTTTTACTTATTGTGCCAGCCAACTGGGAGAGCAATACAGGTTGAGGGAGGTTCTGGGGAACGTCTCCCCTCCATCGATACTCGACCACCTCGTATGCGTGATTCAGATGCAATTATTGAGGTTAGCAGAGAAACCTTATTTCAATTGCAATTGGCCCGAGTATTGTTTAGTATCTATCTGTTGCTTATGTAAAATTATTTTTACTCTTATTTTGTAAACAGATTGTTTGTCAGGATAGTCCAGATGATGATTCCTCCTCAGGCAATGCTGTTGAAGACCGAACAGAAAATGGTCTGCCAAGGGAGGATAAAAGGGGAGATCTTGCATCTAAAACCGGTCTCGCACATGAAGATACTGAATATGTGGATGGTTTTCCAAATGCTTATAGTAATCGAAAGAGGGAGCTAGTTGAAAGGGTAACGAGTTCTGTTCAGAATAATGTGCCTGAAGATGATGGGATTTTGCCCTTCTCTGCTGAAGCATCACATCCTTATGGTCCTGGATCTAGGAGTCAGAGTCCTATGTATCATAGTGGGAACTTTGGCAGCTCTCATGACAAGAGGTGTTGACCTTTAATTAATTTATTGTCATTTCTTTTGGCTTAATATCATTTAATATCATCTATGTTCAGTGATTCTATGATGTTATATGTGGTATGGTAAAGCATTTGGCAAGCCTTCATTTGATTACATCTTTCATGTGAAAAAATATAAGCAAGATGTAGTTTGGATAAACTGATCATCCATTATAGTGAAATAGATGCAATAATTGCTACGTTAATTGTTAAATACGGGTAAACCTGCTTTTGTGTGTCCTGAGAAGCTATGAATGAACTTGATGGATGTTGGGAGTCATAAAAAATGATGTCGTAGTTAATTTATTTATCTGAAGGAAAGTGGAAAATAAATATGAATCCAACATGGCCATAGTGAAAACTAATGAAGTTGGTAGTAGTTCCTTATAATGATTGAGCGGTCAATATTGTCCTATGTTACTTGTACTCTGTATGTTCATGTAACTAATAGAGATACTTATGCCTTTGACTTACTTTAGCGGTGTCGGTCTTTAAGCAAATTTGTAACTTTCTAGAATGTTGTGCTATCATGGGAAATAAGTTTTAGTGTTCTCAGTAACTCCTTTTGTTATTTAGGTGGTAATACTATAAATGCATGAATAAGTGCCACTGACCCTCTTCTTCACGCAGGCATAGACAGGGAAGAGAGCGAGAGAGATCCCCTCACACGACACCTATTCGAAGTAAACAGGATAAGTTCAGTGATACCAATTCTTATGAGGAAGAATCTGTTGAAAGCATGGATCGCAAATCTCCTCACCTGGTTAGAGTTGACAGAGAGACAAGTGTGGAGCACAAGGGTAATGTTGATGATGAGCATGAGTTGGCTGATAGAAGTCCTGTCAGAGAGAAAGATGTGCTGATAAATGACGCCCATAGTGACGAGAGTCCGCCTAATGAAAAATTAAGTTCTCAAGTAGAGCGACATAAGCTTCAAGAATATGAAGGTGGTGATGATTCTATGGCTGCAAGAATTAGTGAAAACAGTGAAGCAATATCTGGCAGCAGCAGAGATTATCAGAAGCGGCGAGACGTTGCTGATGATGAAGTTGTTGAAGGTGGACATTCTTCTCGAATTCCAATTGTCAAGAAACACCTTGATGAACATGATCAGAATTTACGTCGTAAAGATCGTGATGCAAGATGTGAGATTGAAAGAAGCCAAATTTTAAGTAAAGCAAGAGAAGGCTCCTATCCTCTTAGAGACTACGATGCTGGCTCATCACATAATTCGCACATCAAAATGGAGGGGTTTGATAGGCGAAGGGAGAGAGAGAATCTTGATGTTGCATGGCAACAGAGAGAAGATACTTTTTATAGCAGAAAAAGTAGAACTGAGGACTTTAGGAAGAGAGAGCCTGATGATGAAATGAGCTCTAGGAACAAGGCTAAGGTTCATGAAAGTGAGAGGAGTGACAAAGATGATTATCCACCTTCTAGAAAACAGTTGGATAATGGAATTTATAAAGCTCATCATGATAAAGATTTCAGCTCTAGACATAGAGAAAGAGATGATAATTTGAAGAGTAGATACGAAACAGCAGATGATTACCATAGCAAAAGGAGGAAAGATGAGGACTATCTGAGGAGGGATACTGCAGACAAGGAGTTGATCTTTCATGGCAACAGAGAATCCAGCAGCAGTCGCAGAAAGCGAGAACGGGATGAAACAGTAGACCCGCGTAAGAGAGCTGAGCAACAAAGAATACGAGACAATTTTGATCATCAATCTGTTCGGGACAAAGATGAGGTTTGGTTGCACAAAGAGAGAGTTGAGAAGCAGCGAGAGAGAGATGAATGGCATAGACCAAAACAATCCCATGACGAAAGTTTATGGAAACGGGAGAGAGAAGAAGGTCGAGGCACTGCAAGGAGTAGACGTGGTTTAGAAGAAAAAGCATGGATTGACCGCTCTAGGACAAAAAATGAACATAAAGTTTCTGAAAAGGAATACCAACTCAAAGAGAAGCTACCCAACAGTGAACAGGTAAAAAGAAGGGATCGAAATGATGAAAGTTTCTCACGCCATAGAGGGCGTGAAGATTCGTATGCACGGGGACACCAATTTAGCAATGATGAGAGAAAATCCAGGCAGGAAAGGACAAGCACCCGGAATGAGCATGCTGTCAATGCTTCAGATAGCCAAAGGGGGCATGAGAAGAAACATAAAGAAAACACAAGGAAGAATAGAGAGACTGAAGGTGGAGATCCGATCAGTTTGGGTTCTGCCAAGAGAAATCAAGAAGATTTTAGTGGTCACTACAATGAAACGGTATGTTCTGTAGACTTTAGGTCATAATGTTTCTTTAGTAATAAGGAGAAAAGTAACACGGAAATTTTCTTCGAATGAGCCAATACATTTGCATTACGTATATACAGATAATCTTCTATTGAAGTTGGTGCAGTTTCTTCAACATTAGAGCTTCTGGTTTTAGTTACTTGAGCACAATGACTTAGAAAATCCTTAAATAAATACACACATGCATGCACACACCTTTAGACCGAGAGTAATTTAAAACCACTCAAGTCATGACTCTTTTTGCCAGGAATATGATTTGCCATTAAGGTAGGTACCATTATATGGTGCAGTTGACCCCTCTTCAAATCGTGTACCTTTTCCCTTTCTATGTTGTCCCGACAAGAACACACTATTCCATCCGAATTTACTGCTATTTAAAAAACTTGGCTCCTTGGATGTGAATTTTTCTGTTCATTGATTATCAACTTTTCATTACCGTAGTATTTTGCTGTCACCGTCTTTGTTGTCGAAGCTTGCAAATTGAATTCTGTGGTCCTGCTGTTTGTCCATGAATTTAATATTGTATATATTTGCATTAAGGCTTTGTTTGGATTGAGGGAAGGATTTGGAAGGGAGGGATTCCTCGGTAAATCTTGTTTAACTTTGTAAACAAAGTTACTCTTATTTTAACATTTCATTTTAACATGTAAAGGCATCACTTTTGAAAGAAAATGGTAATTTACCGTTGACAGTAAGCTTAATTTCAGATAACATGTTCTAGATTGAACATGAGGCAACGTTGGATTTGAGCTTAACATATATGATTAGCACTTTGGTTTTTAAACTTCTCCTTTGCATCATAAATTGCAATTTTAGTAAGTTGTTAAATGTGGCATACTTTCTTAATTAAACGATGGAATTCTTATGCTGAATTGACTCATCTATTAATTTTTGTTTTATTTTTATAACCAGTATAATTGTTTTGTGCCATTATTACTGTTATCTTTTGCCTTGGTTAGGGCTTGAAAAGTGATGAGAAGAATGAGAATCCAGTTCATCACAAGTCTTCCAGAAAATATAGAGAAGATGCTTCAGATGATGAACAGCAAGCGTCAAAACGGGGCCGCTCCAAATTGGAACGCTGGACAAGCCATAAGGAGCGGGATTACAGTATCAACAGCAAGTCATCAGCTTCATCAAAGTTCGAGAAGAACAGTAATGTGGAAGGTTCAGAATCTAACCAAACTCCAGATGAACCTGGCACATCAGCTGAGCCTGCTGAGAACCATCACCCTCCGTCTGACAATAAAACTGTTGCTGAGCCAGAGACTAGGGATGCTGATACAGGGCCATCTGAGGATCGGCATCTTGACACTGTTGAGAAGCTGAAGAAGCGAAGCGAGAGGTTCAAACTTCCAATGCCTAAGGAAAAAGATGCCATGGCAATAAAGAAGATGGAGAGCGAGCCACTGCCTTCTGCCAAGAACGAAACTCCTGCAGAGTCAGAGGTTAAACCAGAGAGACCAGCCAGAAAACGAAGGTGGGTCAGCAAGTGATAGTGGGATAAGTGAAACCCGCATTTTTGCTATGTTGCAAGGTCTATACATAATCAGACACCATAAGGGTTCCTGGGATGCGCATGTACCTGGTACCACTATTACGTTCGTATCATGTATGCCATTGTAACAATGCCACTGCCATGCGCGTATCATGTATATTACTAGAGAATGTAACATTGAACTAGTCATAATGGTGGCGCATGTTTACTGTCAAATTTGAGATGTATTTTCACGGATTTGGTGACAGGGTCTGGCATCAGAGCAGGAACTTGTTTTCTTGCCTTAACAGCTTTTAGTTTTTTGAAGAATGGTGGCATCTATGTAAGTCTACCATGTTTTTGTATACCTACAGGCTACAAATCGTTATGAGAAAGTGATTGTAGATGTTAAAATTTAAAATCTGGATTTGTTGAATTTTAGTACTCTAAAATTTGCATGTTAGTGTAAGTTTGTATATTAAAATATTTTTATATAATAAATTTGATTAACTTGTGTTTTTTTTTTTTTTTTGAAATGTGTATATTTTTTTTTCTGTTTAGTGTTTTAAAGTATATCGTTGAAAAAAATTATTAAACTTAAAAATAAAGGTTTAAATTATATATATTTTTTATTTTTTTAAATTAAAATAGATGTTTGAAATTTTATGTCGTTTGTGTTTTATTGTAACATCGTTAAAAAAATCTCATCAATGTGTTTATTTTTTTTTAAAAATACATAAAAAATATCCTTAATCTAAAAAAATACATATCCTTAATTTTTAAATCATAATTAAAAGTACGACCATGGATTTGCAGATGAACATAAAAAATGGAATAAAGATTCCTCCACAGTTTTTGGATCAACACATTTTATTTTTAACAAAATAAATCTTACTCTATTGATTAAGACAATTTCAAGGAAAGATTTTTAAAATTTGAAAAAACTAAACATATCAACAAGCGATGCTTTGGCCGAGTGGTTAAGGCGTGTGCCTGCTAAGTACATGGGGTTTCCCCGCGAGAGTTCGAATCTCTCAGGCGTCGCATTCTTTTTTATTTTGTTCTTTTTAATACAATTTTCAGACGCGACCCATTTCGGTTAATTCCAAAGGCTAACCCTTCAAATCAGCGCCAGTCCGTCCAGCACGAAGGTACCTCCGATTTGAACCTTTCTTGATTCTTTTTTTTTTTATTACATAATAGTATTCGTTTCCTCGATTATTATTATCTCTGCAAGTAGATCAACGAAACCGTCTCTGGATCTTCTTTTGTTTTATCTTCTATTAGATCGCCATTTTTTTTAAAACGAATGTCATGATTCCGTCGCCTTTTTTTTTTAACGGCCAATACAGATTTCTCACTTTATATCTATAGGTGATCTTTATATTTTTTGTCGATTTCGTTTCAATTTTATGTTTGAGAAGATCATCTGGTTGATTATGGATTTTGTGCATGGTACATTCTTACAACAGAAATGGAGTTTGTGCAATTGGATTTGTGGATGTTCACTATCCTGTTCGAAGTGCTTTTTTCGCTTCTCAACCAGGTAATATAACAAACTGTAACTCTAATCTTCTCTGTGACATGGTTTGCCTTGTAATTCAATGTCATCCAATCTTATTAGGGCCGATAACGAGTCTGATCAGTTCACGAGCTACTCGGGTTCGGCTCGAGCAGTAATATTTTGGCAGGTTCCGGATGAATATCAGAAAAGTTTTGGGGAATCATGGAGAAATGCACAAACTGATAGCACTCAAACTTGTCCCTATTTGGATGTGTCTTTGACCAAGTTTCAGGTGTCTGTTTTCTTATTGTCTGAGCATATTGTTTGAGCTTTATAGGATTTATATTTGAAAAACCTTATAGAACCCTTGTACCATTTTCAGGACCCTGAAGAGGCTGATAAATTATTGAAAATTCAGAGGGAGTTGGATGAGAATAAAATCATCCTTGTAATGGATATGTTGTGATAACAAGGATAGTGGAAAAATTATATCATGGGTCAGTCCCACCACGTGTCTATGGGACCGACCAATAAAAATTACCTATCTTTCCATGTCATATTTTTTTTCAAGTGATTTTTCACTTGAAAAAT
The DNA here is from genome assembly GCA_035048815.1 of Abelmoschus esculentus. Taxonomy (NCBI): domain Eukaryota; kingdom Viridiplantae; phylum Streptophyta; class Magnoliopsida; order Malvales; family Malvaceae; genus Abelmoschus; species Abelmoschus esculentus. The sequence goes on from JAUCBN010000002.1 coordinate 954,371, forward strand.
TAAAAAATAATGTGGTTAGATTTTATTGGTCGGTCCCATGGATGACGTGGTAGGATTGACCCATGATATAATTTGTCATGATATTGAGATCATTTCCAAGATTCGAGTAACCAGGGACGGAGCTAGGTGTAAGAGCTCCTCCTAATTTTTTTTGATATAATTACATTTAAAGTTTTTTATAATTTAAATAATAATAAAGTACGATTCTTATCCCTTCTAAATTTTAGATTTAAACGCCTAAAAGACTTCTGTCTCTCCCATTGTTTAATCGTAGTATGATGTTATGGAAACTGATTTTGTGCTTGTTTTTAGTTGACTATTGGATTCAAGATTTGTCAATCTTTGAAATGATTATGTTTTTGATTCAGCATAAAACCATCGATAGCGTGCTTGCACGAGGTGAGAAGCTGGACAGTTTAGTTGAGAAGAGTTCAGATCTGAGCGCCGCATCTCAGGTACTACGTATACAAAACAGCATAATCCGATATGCAGTATCTAGTTTGCTTATGTGTGTCTTGTATATCTCTTAGGGTGCGTTTGATTCACGGAAAAGATGATTATTTTTGGGAATAAGATTACTGGAATATATCATTACCTTATATATTACTGGGAATGTTATATTACCTTGTTTGGTTTGTTTGACAAGAATGTAAGTTGACAATGTTTGGTCGGAAGAATATAAAGTAATTTTTACCAAATTGTCTTTATGATATATTTTATTTCTAAACTAGTTAAACTTTTATTGGTAAATAAAAATATTTAAATAAAAATTTATAAGAAAAATTTTCTATTTAACATAATTTTAATATAATTAATATTAAAAAATTATATTTTTAAATATTTTTTATAAATATTATATTTATAAAAAAATTATAGTGAATTTTTAAATTTATATAAAAATATTAATATAATTAATATTAGAAATTTATATTTTTAAATAATTTTATAAATATTATAAATTTAAAAATTATTGTGAATTTTAAACATAATTTTAGCAGGGTTTACCTATATAGGTAATATGACTTGTAATTTATGGATGCTTTTAACCCTTTTTACCTATGTAGGTATTCAGGCTTATTTAAATAAAAAAATGCTACTGTAAGGAATTGTCTAATACCTAACAAATACAAGGGAATAGCATTCTGGGAAAACACCTCAAAAAGCGCTACTGTAGGGAATGTGTTATTACCCTTACTCAGGAATGTATCTGAACCAAACATGGGTATGTGATTCCGGAAAAGATTATTCCCTCTGGTAATAATCTTTTCCGCGAACCAAACACACCCTTATTGTTGTTTTGGACTTACGATCAGGGAATTAAAAAATGTTTTCGGTCGTGTTGCGTTTATTGCGGTTCCCGACATAACAATTGCTATCACGGTCGTGATTTTTTTAAAACTCACGATTTATTATGAGAGTTTTTTGAATAACGGTATAATAAAGAAAATAACGGACTGTTATTGCCATTATCGACCACTATTCGTTAAATAACAACCATTATTGATTGTTATTGGTGTGAATTTAAATCTTACTGTTATTTTTACAAATAAAGGTTTTGGATAGCGACGTTACTGTTAAATAACGACCGTTATAGCGGTAACGAACCCTTTTTAAATCTTTGCTTACAATCATATTCAAATAGATTGTAATTAAAATTAATCGTCACAAAATACAATTGAACTGATTGTAACACCTTGAAACCGGGTTAGTAAAATGATTCGAACAAATTGTAAATTAAATCGAATTACATGATTAATTGGGTTAGAAGAAAGGGACTAAATTAAATTAGATAAGAAATGTGAAGGTTGCATGGCAAATACCCAAATTCCCTAAACTACCCCATGATATAAACTAAGTCTAGGTATGTCATTAAGGGCAAAATAGTCCTTTCACCCTCATTAATAAAAAAAAAAAAGAAATCAGCCACTCCTCCCTTTCTTCTCCTCATTCACGTGAAAAGCAAAAATAAAGAGAGAGAGACTTGTGAGAGAATTGAAGAGAAGTCATTGAAGGATAGCTTAAAAGCTTTACATGGTTAGGTTTTTGGTCTACAAAATCAAGTTTAAAGGTTTTGGTAAGTTCTTTTTCCTTAACCGAAAATCATGGGGTTTAAGCATTTGGATTTTTGAATGATTATATGATGCTTTTTTGTTGAATTAGATTGTTAGAAAGCCTAATCTAAAGTTAGTATTTATTTAGTTATGAGTTTTGAAGCATGAAGAAATAAGTTAGGAAATTTGGGAATTTGATTTTGTAAATGTATTAATTGTGATATTTGGTTCGAATAGTGGCTGAAAATGGGAATTTGTTGATGTTAATTTTGTGTTTGAAAGACTGGAAATTCATGAGCATTAGTTTGAATTGAGAATTAAGACCATGGGATGAAAGTTAGTCAGTTTGCTTAGGAAATGCATTTTCGGGTAGCACTTTTGGGAAAATTACTTAAGTCGGTTTTGAAGGAGTTAGGAGCTAAAATTTTGCAGTAGAATACTCTTATATATCTAGTTTAATATAAAATTTACGGAACCTCAATTAGAATTTTGTAGAGAAAGTTATAAGCCTTTCTGTAAGGGTTGTCCGAGCAGTCCCGAATCTGGACAGGTCTGATTCGAACGAAATTTGGTATTGATTGGTTGGGAATTAAATAATGAGGTTAATTTGTCCTTATAGAGGATTTTCTTAGCTTTTCAAAGAGGTAAAATGGGTTAAAATCGGATATGGGAACTAGGAGATATGATTGATTCTTTATAGGGTAGCAAAGCTGTCCCTAATGAACAAATGTTAATATTTACATTTGTTAAGCATGTGATCACTTGAATTAAGTGATTTGATTATGTCCTAATGAATGTTATGTGTGTATGGGTTACTAGAGAATCCAATAGGTGAGGACATCGAAGAAGAAGAAAGGCTCGAACTAGCAAGGAAGAGGGGCAAGAGGATCACCATCTACAATCCTTGAAGTGCTTGGAACCATAGTGAGTGTGGCAAACCTTAAGGTTAGGACCTAGGTCCTAACCACCTTTTGTTTATTTGAATTGTCATGTAAATGGACTAATTTCATATTCGGTAAAAAGGGAAGGATGTTTAATATTAAATGACTTGAATGATACCATGATTGTGTGCTAGATGGTTAAGACTAGCTTAGTACATTTGCATAGTTCAAAAATGCCAAGGTAAGTTATGGCACGCGACTACGGATGCCAGGTACGTGAATCATGCATGAAGCATGTTTATAATGATATGGACCTTGTATGGTAACATGATATGCTTGTTGTATGCTCACATGATATGAATGATTTGATAATGGCATGATAATTGCTTTTGTGATAGCATGTATAGACATTGCTTTTGTATTTAGAAACTTGAATAATGTGATTTGAAAGACAATTGAATGAATAATGAAAATGTTATTGAGCCTTGGTCGATAGTTGGTCATAGGTAGTACGACATGCCTAGGGTCTGAGCTTATTGTTTAGTGCTTCGGTACTCTTGTTTAGTACTTCGGTACTCTTGTTCGGTACTTTGGGTACCATTGATTGGTGGTTAGTCATTATTTGTTAGATACCATGGGTATTTCTTCTTAGTGCCTTTGTGGTACTCTTGTTAGTGCCTTCATGGCACTCTTGTTGACTCGCTTACCTTGTCTAACTATACCAAGGCATCACACAAAACAAAATTGAAAGACTAAAGTTTAAAAGTGAAACTATATGTACTCGTATTTGCTTATGAAGCATTGAAACTTGATTATGAATTTGTTATAGAACATCGAAATAGAATTGTTGCTATGAGTAGCACTTGAAAAAGGAATTGCTAATGACAATTAGATTGAATGTATGACTATAAGTAACACTTGATATGAATGGTCTATGAAAGCATTGAAAAATGAAAATTGACTATTGATTCATATGCGTCGAATATATGCTAGCTAATGCATAGGCATATAGGTTATGAAATTGAATTGTATGCTAGAATTTTTGTAGACATGACAAGCATGATAAGCATTATACTTGATGATTGATATCCTTGTATATTGAATGAACTAATGCCATGAATTAAATTGTTTGTTTAATTGAAACATGTTATATTGGTTATTGTATAATGTCTAATATGGTTAGACTTAGGGCTGCCTCACTAAGTACCTAGCAAGTACTTACCACTCGTTTGTTTCCTCCTTCCCAAACAATAGGTAATCGAGCTAAGGAGCTAGATTGAAACCGATCGAGGGCAAGGACACCAAGCAAGCCAAGTATGGTATTTTGTGATTTTGGTTAACTCCTAGTTTATGGTGGCATAGTGAGCATGTATGAATTAGTTTATGCATTTGAGATTTGGTTAATGTTTTGTATATATTGTCATTGAGCTCTTGGTTTGTAAGCCTTAAGGCAAGGTCATGAATAGGCTAACATTTTGGTATGGTTGAGATTACCCATGAAACTTTAGTTAATGTAATGTGTATTGACATGCAAGTGATGAACCACATGAATTAACATGTAGGCTATAAGATTAAGATATAGTTGAACTAGTGACTATAGTGATGGTAAGGTAGAATGACATGGATATTGGTTTGAGCAATGAATTGGTCAAAATTGATAGGACTAATGAATTGTTACTTGTTACCAAACATGTTAAATGGTCCCTTAAGGATTAGAGATGATTGGAGGCTAGATTAGAGGCCTTTTGGATAGTGTCAAAGTGTCTTAGAAGCTTGAAACCTGCAAATTCGAGCAGGGGTATCGATACCATTTTCATGCGTATCGATACCCCATTGAAAAGTCTAAGCTTGTATACCAGGCGTATCGGAACGCTTGACATGCGTTTCGATACCAGTATGTCCAGTAGCATAATTGGTTCGATACCCGTATTGATACTAAATTATCCAGTGAGCTCCTCGATTCGATACTCGTATCGAATCAGGTTACTCTAGCATCTGGTCAACGAGTCAACAAGTCAACGTAGTTGACCCGTATCAAACCATGTTTCGATACCCCTGTTTCGATACCACTCTATAAGGGGTATCGATACCTCCAGTCATTTTTGGTTCAGATTCTGAGATTAAATTGATTGGTTAGTATGAACATATTAAAGATTGCTAAATGAACGAACTCTGGTTAACGACCTTCAAATGAGCTCAATTGTGACTAGAATGCGAGACTGTGTAATTAGTGAACTAAACTGAAAATATGAGTTAAGCTTAAGTTTGAAAAAGTTTTAAATTGGCCCAATATTTGATAAGGCAATTTACTCGTAATTGACTTGAAATGTTATATAAATAATCGATTTGTCTTAGATTTGAATACGAGTTCGGTCTATGTTCGAGTTATAAGTCCGGTCGACGCCCCCATCTCCTAACTCGGGACGAGGGTGTCACACTGATAATCACAATATATCCTCTGTTGGGACATACGTTGAGAGTCGAACCTTAGTGCACAAGCACCCAGGGCATTGGCTCATTATGTCAAGTCTAGCATGTTGGAGAAATTATATCATGGTATGATTTATTACATCATGGTTTCATGCAATTATAATCACTCACTTCACTATTATTTTTCATGTCATTTTTTTAACCAGTGAATCTTCACTCATAGTTTTAAAGTTTTTTATAAATATAATCCGATCATTTTAATTTTTAAAATATTATATTTGTTATAATATTTTAAAAGTTAGATTCATCTGAATTCTATTATGAACAATGTTTTTTTAATCTTTTAAAATACCTAAAAGTCTAATTTTTTATTGAATCAAAATAACAAAAATCAGAGTCTCTTAAATTAACCTTTAAAGAATATTTTTAAAATTATTATTTAAAATCAGATTAAATTAAATCTAAATTTTAGAATATTGTATTAAATAAATTAATTAAAAAATAAAATTAAAAAAATCATACTAAAAAAACAGTTACAATATTTGTGAAATGGCGTTTTCCTTGTCATTTTTCATGGTATATAATGGAAGTCCTGCCATGGAGAAAGTATTTGTGAGGTTAGTAAATGTATTGATTTAATTTCTTTGTCATAAATTCATTGATTTTCAAATGGATCAATTTAATTTATGAACTGGTAAAAGTAATTAAATAAAATATATTTATTGATTATCGATTTATTCTAGCGGGATGTGATTTTAGAACTGTTGAATAATATTCGGAATTTGAATTTTAAAATTAGAATGAAATGAAATGAGTTTTTTTAGGATTGTCACTGTAATATTCTATCAAAATTGATAGATTAATGAATCAAATATTTAAATCTAAATTTATGGATTATTAGGTTGAATATTTAATTTGGATTGACCAATCAATAGGTCAGATACAAATGATTATATAAAAAATAAGAATGATAATATTTTATTGATTAACTTTCAATGTTTAAAAATAATAATATGTTGCACAAGCCCTCTAACTCAAGTGGTTAAAGGAACGATCGTTGTTCTTAGAGGTCACGGGTTTGAGCATCAATGATGCCAGCAGAGTGATTGAGCGATTAATGTTAAATGATGGATATTATATTCTAGAACAGATAATATTGTAATCACTATTAGTTTGTTCAAAAATAATAATAATAATATGTTATTGATTAACATTCGATCCTTGTTATGTTTTATTAATATTTATTATTATGAATATATTCTTAAATTTTATTTTTTTAAAATATTTATTATTAAAGACTTATTTTTTCATTGCTTTTTATTTTTAATACTTATTATTAAGGACAAAAATTTAAATAACAGTTTACAATCACAACAACTATTATATAATAGTAACGATATCATCCAAAATAACGATATCCACAATTGTTATATTTATAATATCATATGTTATTAGAAAAATTCACAACCCTAATACTTGCAGTAGCCACAATATCAATTATTATGTCTGCAATCATAATAAATATAACTTAACTAGAAATATAACTTAACCAAAAATATAATTGTAACCATAATTTAAATTTTTAATTGCCCCAAAATTTTTATCCTAAGACCGTTAAAATCTCAAAAAAACAAATTTAATCTTAAATTAAATATTTAAATCTTAAAATAAATATATTTATATAAAATTTAATTTATACAATTTTGTCTATCAGATAATTTTCATCTATACATATGACAAACAGATATTTTAACATTCAACACAAAAATACTAATCTTTATATTAATATAGGTTTTAAATAAAAGCACAAATATATGCATTTTTTTTACTAAAAGATAACCTTAACAAAGCATAAATATGTAAGTTTTTCTTTTTCCCAAAAAAAAAATCAACTTGTCACAGCATAACACGATCAGGGACAAAATTATGCTTGTTGTGGGAGGGTTTTTTGTCCCTCTCAAGATTTTTTGATATAATTGCATTTGAGGTCCCTTTTAATTTAAATAATAGTAAAATAAGAATTTTACCCTTCCCAATTTTTAGATTAAAAAACTTAATATGTTAGATTCTTGGCATAACAAAAAACTCACGCTTATAATAAGTGAATTTCCCTCTTATTGAAAATGAAAGAAACCTTTGACTTAAATAAGCCTTACAATAACAGAAAAGAGAAAATCAAGCTTCAATGATTTTGTTATCATAAAATCATGTTATCTAATTTTAGAAATATCTACTGATTGCATATCCTAACAAATAGGAACTTATTAACAATAAAAATCTTAAAAAAATCCTAACAAATCCTCCCCTAAACTGATTGCAGTAGCATTCAGTTTATGTCAGGTACTACTTCCACGTCAAGAAGCTTTCGAAATTTTAAAAACACATCCAATTTGAGTGGTTTTTTGTCATGATATCAGCAATTTGTTTTTGTGTACCACAGTATTTTAACTCTACTATTCCTTCTTTAGCTAAATCACGTAAGAAATGAAACTTAATATCAATGTGCTTGCTACGCCTATGTAGAACTGAATTCTTAGAAAGCTTAATAGTGGAAATATTGTCACAGAAGATATTATGCATTTGAGGGTGACCAAGCATTTCCATCACTCTTTTTATCCAAACTCCTTGACAAGCATATAAGGCTGCTGCCACAAATTCTGCTTCAGTGGTGGATAAAGTGACGACAGGTTGTTTTTTTAGAAGACCGTGATACTGCTCCTTTACTAAATAGAAACACATAACCAGAAGTGTTTTTTCTGTCATCTACTTCACCTTCGTAATCGTTGTCGGTATATGCCTCAAGTTCTTCACTTTTTCTCTGATAAAATACTTTTAAATTCACAGTCCCTTTCAAGTATTTTAAAACCTTTTTTGCAGCTTGTAAATGCAATTCGGTTGGATTCAACATAAATCTGCTAAGAAGACATACAATGTACATCATATCAAGCCTTGTTATTGTCATATACATTAAGCTCCCTATCAATTGCTTGTATATAGTAGCATCCACCTTAATACCATCTTCATTTTTCATTAATTTTATACCAGGAACAATAGGATTCTTTATGTTGTTGCTTTTCTCCATATGGAATCTTTCCAAAACTTCTCTTGTATATTTTTTTTGATAAATATAAATACCTTCAGAATTTTGTAAAACCTCCACATCAAGAAAATACTTCATTCTTCTCAAGTCAATCATGTCGAATTTACGTTTCATAGAGCTTTTAAAATTAATAAGCATGCTTTCATCATTACCAATAAAAATCAAATCATCAACATATAAACTAATAATTAAAATTTTACTTTGATCTCTTCTTTTGATAAACAAAGTATGGTCACCACTACTCTTTTCAAAATCTTCCTTGATGAAATAAGCTTCAATGCGACTGTACCATGCAACAGGGGCTTGTTTGAGTTCATACAACGCCTTTTTTAATTTATATACCTTATGATCTTCGCCTTTCTTCTCGTATCCTTGTAGTTGTTCAACAAACACATCTTCACTCAACTCTTCATGTAAGAAAGCACTTTTAATGTCAAGTTGGTAAATACTTCAGCCATTTAGAGTTGCCGTTGCAATCACAATCCGAATAGTATCCCATCGCGCTACCGGTGCAAATACCTCATTGTAATCGATTCCTTGTTGTTGAACATATCCTTTTGCCACTAGCCGAGCCTTGCACTTATCCACTTCGCCATTCTCATTGAGTTTGGTTTTGAAAATCCATTTCACTCTAATTTTCTTTGCTTCTTTAGGAAGTTCTATCAGCTCTCGTGTCTTATTACGTTCTATTGTTCCTATCTCCAAATCCATTGCATCTTTCCATTTAGGATTTTTGGCAGCCTCTTCAAAAGTAATTGGGTCTGAATTTGATGCAAACAGTACCATATTATGTTCATCTTCTTCTTCTAACAAGCCCTCTCTAGTTACAAAGCTTTCCATCCAAAAGGGTTTTGTTCTATTTCTTCTTTCTTGTGGTGGCGTTTGAGAAGAATTTTCATTAGAAGAGTTGCTGCTTAAAGAGTTGTTTGAATCTTCATTTGAATCTCCACAATCGTCCTCTCTTTCTTCCTCAACATTTTCGTTATCATTAAAGTTTTCTTTGCACTCAAGTACATCGAGATGCATTTCTTCGTTACTCTTCCCCCAATCCCAACACTCATTTTCTTCAAAGATTACATCTCTACTTATTATCACTTTGTTCGCTACTGGATCATAAAGTCTATATGTTTTAGACTCTTCACTAATCCCTAATAGGATACACTTGAAACTTTTGTCATCAAGCTTTGATCTTCTATTATCTGGCATATGAACATGACCAATGCACCCAAAGATTCAAAAATAATCAACATTGGGTTTAATATCGCTCCACGCTTCCTCTGGGGTCATATCCTTAACAGCTAGTGTAGGACTTCTATTGAGTACATTGGTTGTCCATTTAACAGCTTCTGGCTAAAATTTCTTTGAGATTTGTTTCTCTGTCAGCATACTCCTAACTATGTTCATAATTGTTTTGTTTCTGCGTTCAGCTACTCCATTTTGTTGCTGAGTAAGGGTTGTTGTAAGTTGTCTATTGATGTCATTTAACTTGTAAAAATCCTCAAACTCAAAGGATGTGAATTCACCACCCCTATTTGTTCGTAAGCACTTGATATATAAACTTGTCTCTTTCTCAACAAGATTCTTAAAGTTTTTAAAGACAGTAAAAACTTCGAACTTTTCAATAAAAAAATTTACCCGAATTTTATGACTAAAATCATCAATGAAACTTATGAAGTACCTCTTGTTACTGTTGGAGATTGGTTTAATAGGTCCGCAAAGATCAGAGTGAATTAACTACAGTCTTTGTGTTGTTCTCCACCAACTCTTCTTTGGTATTGTCACTCTATGTTGTTTTCCCACCAAACAATCAGAGCAGACTTTTGAAATATTTTTTAATGTTGGTAGTCCTTTCACCATCTTCTTTTGTTGTAAGATTTTTAAACCTTTATGACTTAGGTGACTATACTGTTGTCCTCGAGAGTTATTTGAAGGGAAACTGTAACATTTGATAACACCTTTGCTTGTATTGCGAATATTCTGTTTGTAGACATTGTTGTTTGAACAACGGGATGATAAATTCTGCAACCTCCATGTTGAATTAAAATTGCTAAGCCTTTATCTTGTAACTGTCCAATGCTCAACATATTATTTTTTAACTTAGGGATATAATAAATATTAAAAAGTACCTGAGTCTTACCACCAATTTGTAATCTGATAGTACCTCTCCCTGGCACTTCAAGCTTGGAGTTGTTTTCAATACAAATTGACAAAAATCACCATCAAAATTAAAGAATCAATGTTTGTTTGCACACATGTGATTACTACATCCTGAGTCAAAAAACCATATTTCTTCTTTTGCTTCATTTAGCTCATTTGTGCCATTAACAACATCTCTTCTTCCTCCTCTTCAATTTCAGTATAATTAGTTCTTTTCTCCCACCTTGGACATTCATATTGAAAATGTCCTAGTTGATGACATTTTCAACATTCAATTGTGTCTTTCCCAAAAGCTTATCGGCCTTTCCCTCTCCCTCTTCCTTGAATATTTCCTCGACGAAAGCCACGACCTCTTTCAACAGTCGATCCTTTATCTAGGGTCACTTTTAGTACTTGATCATTTGCTTTATGCCCTTTCATACGCTGCTCATACACTATCAAACTACTTTGCAACTCATCAATGGTTAGGGTGTCTATATTGTTGGATTCTTCAATCGAACAAACAACATAATTAAATTTGGACGTCATTGATCTCAAGATCTTCTCAACAACTTTTACTTGACCCATGCTATCTCCATGAACTTTCATTTTGTTTGCTATGGAAAGAGTTGTGCCAAAATACTCATCGACAATCTCACCCTCTTTCATGTGAAGAACCTCGAATTCCCTTCGAAGTGTTTGGAGTTCCCCCCTTTTGACTCTTGTTAAACCTTGATACTTCTGTCTCATGGAATCCCAGATACTCTTAGAAGTATCTTTATCTAAAATGGTCTCCAAAATGGAACGAGCAATGGACTGAAACAAATAAATACCATTTTCCACAAGACTCCAATACTTTTTTGAACGTAAGAAATTTTTCATAAGCATGACCCAATGATCATAGTGACCATCAAACTTAGGAATAACAGGTTGAATAAAGGTACTCTCAAAAGTTATTCTTCAAACACTTACTCTTTCTTAAAAAAAATGTTGTTTTTTCCTCTCAAAACAAGTGCTATAAACCTGGCTCGTATACCAGAATTGTTAGATTCTTGGCATAACAAAAAACTCACGCTTACAATAAGTGAATTTTCCTCTTATTGAAAATGAAAGAAACCTTTGACTTAAATAAGCCTTACAATAACAGAAAATAGAAAATCAAGCTTCAATGATTTTGTTATCCTAAACTCATGCTATCTAATTTTAGAAATATCTACTGATTGCATATCCTAACAAATAGGAACTTATTAACAATAAAAATCTTAAAAAAATCCTAACATAATAAACGTTGTTCCTCTTAATGTTTAATTCTAGCTCCATCCCTAAACACAATCGCATGTTATTTTACTTTACCATATATTGATATTATGGACAGAGTACTTTATACGATGAAAAAAAAAGTTTAAGGAGTTAATTGAATGTTTAAAAAGTATATACAGCGTATTGACAAATTTATAAAAGTACAAAAAAAATTTTGTATCATTATCCCTTAATTGAATTAATTAATTTAAACACACTAGATATTAAAATTTATTTAATTAAAATTTATATTCAATTAAAAATATTTGATTAAATTTAATTTAAATTTTAATGATTTTTATTGAAGAAATAACATATGATTTTATATCGATTTTAGACGTTGTGGATACTAATATTTTTTTTAAATGTAATTAACTCTTAAACTTATTTTAAATAAATCTCCATTTTTAAGGTATCTAATTTATTTTTCTAAATGACCGATAACTTTAAATTTTATTTTTAAAATATATATTTTTTTAAAAAAATTCTCCTCAAAATTGGTGTCTATTTTTTCAATTATTCTTCTTACAAATCATATATATGAGAAAGACTTGATGGCGTCAACAGCTAGACGTAGGGACAATCTAAAATTTTATGTAAGGGATATAGAATACGAAAAGTTATATTAAACATGAAAGGGTATAAGATTACACAAATTTAAGAGTACAAAATTAGATTATCAATAAAAAATATAAAGAAAATATATTAAATATAAGAGAACGGGGTGTAGGCCCCCTAAATCCATTCCTGAACGAAGAAACCAAGTCAACAGCAACAACAGTAAGCCCTAATGTGTCATTGTGATTCATTACAGAGCCACCCATTAAAATGAGTGGTCAAATGACACCCCAAATATTTTATATTAATTTTTTTAATAAATAATTAACACCCTTTAAATATAACTCGAAAAAAATAATACCCGTAAATAGTTTTTTAACTCCGCCCTTAGATTCATCGAACACTAAGTTCTTCTATTACAACAACTACAGTTCATCACAACCAAGACATTTCTGCAAGGCTTGTAAGCGTTATTGGACTTGCGGTGGAACCTTAAGGAATGTTTCCGATGGGAGGTGGATGGATGTAGGAAGAACAAGCGTGGAAGAGACCAATGACTTCTGCCATCGAGGCCATGTTTAGGCATCTAAAGAGTACCATTAGGTAAGCGTGTATTCGATTGGTTTCGGTTTAATTCGATAAACTATTTTAATAATTATCGGTTCGATTAATCTCAATTTTTTATTTTTCCATATTAACATTATTATAAAATAACTTTAATTTTTAAGTTTTAAATATTTTAAGATAGTTTTATAAATATTTATTAAAATTTACTTTTTAAATAAAAAATAAAAATACATTTATAATATTTTAAGTATAAAATATATATTTTTACTTTATAAAAATAATTAAAAATTAATTAAAAAATTATATTCAATTTAATTCGATTAATTATAATTAACCACGATTCATAAATTTATAAACCATAATACCTCAGTTCAGTTCGATTTTCGGTTAATTATACTCAACCAAAGTAGGGTTAATTATAAAACTCGAGACTCAATATATTATCTATCCATTTTTATTAAGACCAAAGAATTTACTAATTAAGACCTTTCCTTAAAACTTTCCCTAAACTTTTATTTGCCATAAAATCCGAAGATTGTTTCACAAGGAAGAAGGGGGAAGCTCTGTGTGGTCCAGATTGAAGTTGAACTACCGATGTTGTAGATAAGGTTGCAGTCACATCAGACGGAGGATCACAAGGTTCATGAACTCAACATGGTCCCACACATTCATCCACCGTAGGATTTACATCAAACAAATCATCTGCACTGTACAACCTTCTTCATCCCTTCCAGTTCCACCATCATCGATGAGAGTTCAGAGCTCAAAACCATTATAATGGAGTCCAGGGATGAACAACACAACAAAAAGATTACATTCATACAACAATTTATTTACAAAACTAGACACAAGACAAGACATGTATCAACTTCAAGACTACTAACAGTGGATTCTGATGCACCATGCAATGCTTATTTGTATATGTATGTTATACTATCCCATGCCATGCATGGACCATGACTCCATTCATTCAGATTCTTACTTCCCAAAAAGGGATTTGATCCACCAAATCCCTTTGGTATCTTTGGGGATATCAGCTGCTTCTGGTGGTGGATCACTCTGTGGGGTCTTATGCAGTTTGCTCGCATCATACCCCAAATCCTTAGCTTTCTGCAACAGAAAGTTGTAGGTTTCATCATCCATGTGTGTCTGCCTGCACAATATCTGCAATGAAACCAAGTTTAGAATGAAAGTAAGTTATTACAATTGCAGACCGCTATTTAAATCCGGACTTAGAAACATACCCAGAGGAACTTCTTGGTAGGTCCACCAACAAGAACATACTGATAATCATCATCAATGTACAGAACCCAGTAATCTCCAGTGACAGGAATGATGGGCAAGAAAGGAGGGACATAGAACTTGACTTTCAGCTTGGCTTCATCACTGTTGGGATCAGCCTTGTAAGCAGTGCCTTCAATGGACACTTTCTTGCCATCTTTGTATGTCTCATTCAACACATGCACCGTGCCATCTTCGTTCAGAGTGTAGGTGGCCCTGGTGTTCTCCCCATTCTTGGGCTGGAAAAAGTTGGGGAAGGAAGCTATTTCATACCACCTTCCCATGAATCTTTTCAGGTCTAAATTTTTCACTACTTCCATTGTTGCTGGTTTAGATTGTGAGAAGAAGAGTGGATCTTGTTAATATAGGGGAGACTGAATGTGTTTGGCATGCCTGCAAATGTGACATCTTGTGTGAAACGTGGAGGGATAATGGCCATACATGTTTAGGATATTGTCAACTAGTCTATAATCATGATGAACTGCTCCAAAAATTTTATATTATGTATTTATATATTTTATTTATGATCTTGTTTCTTGACATAACTTTTATGTCTGTTCCTGATGATATGAATATCTTGAAGCTACGTGATGCAGATAGAGGCTTCTGGTCTGGGTATGGGAAGTGGGAACAGGTGATGGTGATGGGGTCATGTGAGTTCTTCAGATGGTGAGATCACATTTCAAGGAAGCAAACTTAAGAAGGAAGTAAAGGGGGCAATAATGGAAATGGATAAAACAGTCCAATAGGCAATTTCAGATTTCAAATCACCTCAGCAAAGAGACTAATGGTTTGCTTGTATGGCAATCAAACAAGAATAAGAGTTGAAACTCCAAATATAGATAGTTAGGAGAGATTATTATGTGAATCATGTTTATCATGTCATTTATGATCTCTGTAATTAGGATCGTTGATCTTTAAATAATCACCTAATAACTATTCATCCACTAAATACATGTAGGAAAGAGATAGATGATTCACTTAGAAAAAAATTGAGATTAACAGTCCTGATTAATTAGGATCATGGATGACATAGTGAATAGGGTTCACCTAATAATTTTTCTTAGTTTAGGGTCTTCAAGGGTCTGAATAGGCTTACTTTTAAACCCAAAGTACTGAAAGCACTTTTCTAGCTTGGGTTGGATCCAAGTTTAAACAAGAAAATTTGGGTCCACATCAGTATGTTAACTTGCTGTGGATACTCTTAAGTGAAAATTTGGGTTTGTAGCTACACTTGTTCAAAGCTGGACTGGGGTACTGGGGTGGGAGGATTTTTTTTTATCTCTTCCTGGTTAGTTTCTCTTTTCTTTAGAAGCTTTCCAAGTGCCAACACCATATCTCTTACCTTTTTGGCCAATTTGTATCCATTCTCAGCACCAAAGAGTGTTTCTTGATGTTCTTAGAAACACAGAACATGTTCAGAAACATGTTCTGTTTCCATTTTTGATAACATACTGGATTTGTGTTTGTGTTTGTTGTGATTTTTTCAGCATAGATTTTATGGGGAGTCAATGCCTTTTGGGAAACACTCATACCAATCAGCCAAGACCTTGGGGTACTTGACATCACAGCAAGCCATGGCTGATTTTGCAGTTTTCATAAGGAGCTTGAAGCAGAATCTATCATCTGTAGCATCCCCTGTGGTGGTCATTGGTGGTTCCGGAGAAAAAGGTTTTTATCTTAAAAGTTGATTGATTGTCTGCTTCCAATGAAGTAAAACTAAAATTATAAAAATAGGTTAGGTTTATAATGTTTAAATAGGGTTTTAGAGTTAAATTAATTAGTTATTTGAGTTAAAATAATTTTTTTTGGATTTGATTAATGAAAAATTGAAAAGCCTAGACCAACTAGGATTATAATTGGATCAAAGTCCCTTAAAGATTCTAAGTTTTAGCTTGATTTATAAAATTGTCCTTAAAGTTTTAATTTTTACAAAATAGTCACTAATTTCAAAATCTTAAGGTTTCAAGGATAAATTTTCAAAATTGATTTGACCAAAGTTAAATATATGTAAAATAAGGATTTCAGAATATTTTTCCATAATTTATTTCTATTAAAAAACAATTTTAAAGAATTTTTAATCTCGAACAAGGCTTAACCGGTTAAATCGGCCCACTAACTTTTAGGTTCAATTTTGGGTGTTACATTTAAACTTCTAAATTCTCCGATTTAGGTTCATAATCGTTTTAGTTACTTTCAATGTCGATACTTTAAAAGTCGTACCGTTATAACTGACCGTTATTATCATTTTGATTAATATTAATATCGGTACGATATCATTTGTATGAAACCAACCAACCCTCCGTCTTGTTCTCAATTAGCTAGATGTCAACAATGCCTTTATACATAGTCATCTAAGTGAGCATGTGTATATGAATCAATCGACACGAACCATCTTATTCTAGTGGTTAAAGGAATGGTTGTTTCTAGAGGTCACATGTTCGAACATTAATAATATCAGCACAGTGATTAAACAATCAATGTTCAATGATTGAAAATATACTCTATAACTTCAAAAATTCACATAAATTCACATATTAATACATCTTTATACAAGTTCCACATTATCACGACACTTTGGGACTGCCTTATCTAATCCTTCAAAATTCCGAGAAATATGGATCGTTGGGTATACAGTCACGTCTCCTAAAAAATTTAAATTTCTTTATATTTTATATTTTTTTATAATTTAATTTTATATCCTTAAATTCTTATAATTTTACACTCTTATATAAAATTTTGGATTCATCCATATTTCTTACCTATCTCGAATATATGTAATTGATGGCCAATTCCCTCACTCTTCATGCATTGTTTGTTCTACAGCAATGCTACACTGTCCCGAGTCATTGACCTCCTGTACAGGGATGGATTCAGAATTTGGAATAAAGGGGACAAAACATAAATGTTTAAAAGTAGGGGAGTAAATTCATAAAAAATAATTTTTAAAAAAAAATTAAATAAAGAGACAAAAGTAAAAAAAATCTTCAAGAGTGGGGGGCGATTGCTTCTCCCCATCCATTAGTAGTTTCGTCCCTGCTATTATATGTATAGAGATCTTACCTAAAGATCATAGTTTACTGATCGAATTAAAGATAAAACAAAAATAAAATAATAGTTTAATGTTAAAATTAGTGGGTATTTCTTTTGGTCTCTCAGTTCCGATAGCGAGTGGAGAATCTCTGGACAAGGTATTACTCGTATTTTACCCTTTCATTAGTGATTCAATTGAAATATTAATGTTGATAGGGATTAGAAGTGGAATAAGACCAATTAACCCATTTCCTGTCGTGCCTGCTTAATATGGATGAGCGAAATTATTATTTTTTTAAATAAATTTCTCGATTCGATTTAACTCGAATCGAAATTTAAAAAACTTTACTTAAATCAACAATCAATTGGTTTGTGAGATAAGACATTAAGTCTTTTGAGTAAGGTTAGAGGTTCAAATCTTGATGTTGTGAATGAAAAATTGAGTTGGAAGGGTCGCTCTCGTATTGGACTCCTATAAACCTCAATCCAGATAAGTTCGTCAATGAATTAGACATCGGTGCTTAAACAAAAGCAAAACTCTATTCGAAAAAATCGAATAAAATTTGAGTTATAAAATTAGACTCAAATAACTATTTTTTTTAATAATTAATAGATCAATCTTATTCCGACGAGTCCTTGAACTCTATCTAATATATGCCTTGCATATTAAAAATATGAAAAAAATATATGTATATCATATATAAATATAGAAAGTCATTTAAATTGGAAACGATTAGGATTATAATATTATAAATATTTACAATTAAACTTGAACAAAAACTCGATTTAAAAAATTTAAATAAAATTAAAATTATAAACTAAGATGTATCAATTCGAATAACTCAAAATTTTTTAACTTTAACATATCGATCCTTTATTTTAATACTTTCATAAAGAAAGCGAGACATTGAGAGAAATTATTAATTTAACTCTGTTGATATTAAAATAATCAAAAGATAATATTAAAGGAATTGGATTTGAATTTTAAAAGAGTATAAATTAAGTAATAAAATATTATTGATGATATTTTTGGAATATTTAATTTTTTTAGCCAATTATATAATAACGGTTTTACCTGTGTATTTGATAAATCCAATAACTCATTTACAGAAATGTGTAGCCTTAAATAATATTTCTAGCGCCGCAGTTTCTTTTTCGTTTTTAATAAACGGTTGATAATTAATTTTAATATTTATTAATTATTAAAATTTTATTTTGTATTTTTAATAAAAATTTGTTTACAATATTTTTTTTTCGTTTTTTATACTTTTTATTTTTATTTTATCTACTTTTTTTTATAATTTTAACATATAAATTTTTACAACACTAATTTTTAATTATGATTATTTACTGATAATTATTTACTGATATAACCAGTCTTAAATAACAAAATAATTTATTTAATAATTTTTTAATGCATCTCATTTGATTAAAAACAAAAATATTTAATTTTTTTAATTTCAAAAGCATTCAAATCGCTATAAAAGTATTTAATATCTTTAGATTTTTTTTAATAAAATTTTGATAAACTAGATCTTATTATTCTCCCCTTTTAAATGTGTTAATATTTATGATATCTCGAGTAGTTTTTTTTAATAAAATTTGTCATTTTCAAAAGAAATGTATTAAAGAAAATAAACAATAAAATTAAATATAAAGAAATATCCATATCTGTCTCTCAACAAATGCTTTTGTACCAATATGATCCTGTCCAAATATGAAATTACCAAATATGGCAGATCAACTATGAACACAACTCTAGTTTTATCAAGTGACCTGAAAATGACACTAATGTTTGGAACAAGATAATTCAACAGGGATCTAAAATACTAGATCGAAGGGAACATTTATGGTCGAAGCATACTCACCCGTAACGACCACAAAGGATGCTTAAAGAGATCAGCTTAGTACAAAGGGGGTGATATCAACCGTTAAGTGGTATGGCAGATTCAGGCTTAACACGGTTTAGTCGAACGGTGCCCAAAATGTACTCAGGCAATTCAGACTCTTCCTTTGCCTGCAGAAGGAGCAAAGTGTTAAAACAAAGGATCAGGATGAACGATCAACTTTGCACAGCACCTAAGGTGATCTCGTGCGCATTTCTATACTTCTTTCACCGTGATTTCGAAGATTGCTCGAAGAACAGGCAGTTGACTGAAGAAAAAAACGGTGAAATTTTGTCGAGAAAAACTAAGGATTTCCAGAGCCTAATCATATTTCTAATGAACAGACAACTTGGGAGTCCTGTTCTTAACTGGTTTTCTATGAGGCTACGACAGGTATAAAACTATGAGGCTAGGGTTGCTTTTCCTTTTCTGATTTTGTTCTCGACACAAATTGCAAAAAGTTTCCGTTATCCGGGAATATAATTTTTCAGTAGGCAGTTCTGAAGCATGCCACAAAGTGTCACAGATGATTCAAACAGAAAAAGCAAAAAAAAAAAAATCATTTGACGTTGCATGATAAGTAACCATAGGACAACACGACCATTAACGAAGCTCCGGTCTAGGCCAAAAACAAAATGCAATATTAGAATAGGGTGGTTTTAAAATTAAGAGCAGAAGAATGGCACAAACCTCGATTAATATTGCAAGATCTACTACTAAGCTCGTGACATATCCAAGGACAAGTCCAATAACACTTCTAGCTACAGATGATGACCCAATATCCACGTCAATCTGCATAAGAGAAGATTCAGCAACAGTATCATCAAGTTCAAGCCAATTCGATACCAGGTAGGCATTAATTTCTCAACATATTGAAAGAGATAATTGCAGTGTATATATCTGTAGTGGAAGTTCTAAGATTTGTACATACATCTAAAACCTTCTGGTCCTGATATAACCTAGAAGATTATAACATCTGCAGACTTGGTCTTCTGGTGTAAGCCGGAAAATATGAGATCACAAAGTTCCCGCTTGATCTCATGCGGTTAATGCATGCTTTAAAAATAATATATGCTTTTCATAAGTACATCAACTTCATACCTAGAACAAAATGCAGATGCCTAAGTTCCCACTTGATCCATGAAGTTAATTCATGTTTCGCATATTATTTGTAGTTTACATTTTTAGATGAAAAACATTAATTTCACAACAAAATTAAATGGTCAAATTGTGGTTTTGGTTCCTATACTGTGCTCAAATTTGGGATTTACTATCTATAGTTCAATTTGGCATAATTTGATACCTCCACTTCCGTGAGGTCATTAGTTGATCCAAATAGTTAAAGCTGTAAACTGTTCCCATCAAAATGCTTATGTAGATCTTTTCTTCTTAGAAGTTAGAACACCCTTTCTCATCATGCTAACATGGATTTTTCGTGTTGGAAGTTTTTTTTAAGAAAAAACCAACATCGGCATTTTACCCAAAATAGTTAACGGTGTTGACTATTAGGACTAACTAATAACATCGTAAAAGTAGAGGCACCAAATTATACCAACCTAAAGTACAAGGACTAAATTCAAAAGTTTAGCATAGTAGAGAAATCATAATTTGACCAAAATAAAATGTAGATGCATAAATCACTAGCAGCCTATTGAGGCAAGAAAATTAGCAAAACCGAGGTTGCATTACCTCAAGAAAGTTGTCCTGTCTGAAATACTTGCAGGTAACAGCTTTCCCAAGTAGGCAAGCTTTTGTTCCAACTGCACGTTTGACCATCCAATAGCCCTGTGCATTTGAAAGCAAATATGCATTTCCATAGCATTACAATAAAATTGATAAATGACACTAGAAATGTCTACAATATAGCATTCCGTACCTCAACAATACTTGGTATTAGTTTAAATCTTGCATCACGATACATATCTGTTCCATCCACAAATCTTCCCAATAAAGAATTTTTATTCACAGGCCTATCAGCAGCATAGTAAAGGACCAAACTATAGTTTGGCTTCGCAGGGACCTAAAAGAGAGATAGCAAAACATACATTATAAATTATAGATTTTGAATTTATCCCTTATCCTAGGATTTTTATCTCTATTTATCTCTTATCATATCACTTAGGTTGAATTTAATTTCAATTCTTATCTCTTGATTTATCTTTTATCTTATCTCTTAGGTTGAATTTAATTCATTTATAGTGTATTTATAACATAACTCTTTGTAATTAATTAGCCTAAAAGGCCTTGTACCAGTGTTATTTGATATCAAGAAAAACAGTGAATCTAATTGATCATTGCCCAAATTACTCTATTTTTTACATACATATCTTCTTTGAAAGACCAAAATGGAACTATATGCAAACAAAAATAGTATTACATTAAAACTCTCCCCATTAACAGAGGTAAAAAAACTGTTCAAAAAATTCAATTGTCATATCATCGACTAGTACATACATGCCTATTTATTGATTAGCTTTTCTTTAAATGAACTCATCATATTCATTTTTTAAATTGTGGACAAAGTATCAGAATTTCAAACTTATATGTACCAAGCCAAAATGTTAATCTTTTAATCGTTAGTTTTCTGCTATCGTCTTTAACATGGAACAGTCTTCATACTAAAGAAAGGGTTTAATGAAATTTCCCAGTATATGATGGATATTGTGTTCAAGAGCATGCACCAAGAAAAGAGGTTAAGATGCATCTACATACATACCTCTAGATTAATCACAAGGATAAATGGAAGCTTTTTCCCAGCATCTGACTGAAAATGAAAAATAGAAACTAGGTCATAACTCAAGCTGTTTTTCAGTTGTACAAATTCATGAACAAGAACTAAAATATTTGCAAAATTAGCTTGTTCCAGCAGGAAAGGAACTCTTGGTGTCCGGTGTGAGAGAATATCACAAAGGTGTTATTTATCTGTAGAACAGAAATGCTCCTATACACTAGGAATATAAAGATGGAAGAATAGATAGTTTGACAGTTCCAAAAGCAAATTTATACAGATATAATCCACGTATAAACAGTCAGTGCAATGATCCTCAAATTAGAAAATCTCCAACCTGAAACAAAAATTTTAACTATTGCAAATCTACCTGGCATTTTGATAGTTGTTTAGCCAATGAGTGTGCAAGAAATGATAGGACAAGAAACATATTATTTCAAAAAGATTGGAGTTAAGTGAAGCCATTGAGGCGGGGAAGGGCTTTTTATCATTATTTTTAGCCAGAGATATAAATAGAAGAAACAAATACTATAGAGCATTAAAACTGAAAAGTTTGAAGCTTGTCATTGTCAGTCAAAATGGTTTCATCCAGTCTGAAAGGTAAATTAAATTTAGAAAAACTTAAGAAAAAACTCATCTGAAGGCAACCATCTTATTCTAGCTCAGAAATGTCAAAGTAAATATAAAAAATTGTAACAAACATACCATATTTCTGCTAGATGAGTCCTGGTTCATTCATTTATTATCTACAGAAGCAAGCTAAACATATAAAATATATAAAATTCTGCTTAGAATAGTAACAAGCATACCCTATAAGTAAAACCTCAAAATATATAAAAATAGTAACAAGCATACCCTATAAGCAAAACCTTAAACTTTATAAAATTCTGCTCAGAATGAAAAGTATTCCTTTAGCATAGGAACAGATGCCCCATAGCAAGAACAATTGAGGAATACTACTTTTCCCTTCTATAGATTTTAGCATTAAATTCTGAGAATGTGAGATGAACAGATCTACAAGGATAATATCAAACTACACTAGTAAGACTTTCCTACACAATTATCGTCAAAGTAAATAAAAACCACAAATGCAGCAAATTTGCTTCGAATGAACCATTTCTACATAATGTTAAAACACAACTGCAAAGAAAGGGGAGCACAATATGAACCCTAGTATAATACCTGAACTAAACACTTAGGATGCAATGCAATTTTATCTGTGGCTGTATCAACTTTGAACCAATCAACGGCTATAAGCTTGAGAAGGGTATCTGAACCCATGATCTGCGAAAAGGTTAACAATGTTAATTGATTCTCTGGAGAACAAATAATATCTCAGCAAGACCAAGGTAATTGAGGCACCCAACACAGATATTAAACCCGAAGGAGGGCTGTCCCTCTGTCAGATATGAAACAAAAAAATCTTTTTCCATCATACGAAAAGCCATAATTTTTTATTTTCATTAAAAGTAGCACATTAAGCCACAGAAAACTCATTAAGTCAAAAGTGAACAAGACCTCAAATTATGAATGCTAAAATCAACAAATGAATCAAAATGATGTCCCTCTGTCAGATACGAATCAAAAAGAGTTCTTGTCAGCATACAAAAAACCATAGTTTCTCATTGGCATTAAAGGATGCACACTATGCCGCAGAAAACCTCATTAAGCCAAGAGAGCAACAACTCGAAAAATATGAAAACTAAAAATAATAAATTAATCAAAATATAGTAACAGTTGAAACAAAGCATGTAAAACGACTGAATTAAACGAGAGGGCCACAACTTTTAAATCAAATGAAGAGTACAGCAGTGAGACAGCAAATACTGCTAGCTTATACACATGTAAAGCCAATTTCAGTTGGTCATCTTAGAAACCAAACATAAAGGAAACTAAACGAATCCATGACCCATCATAAACAGAATTAATGACTGGCAAAGAGAAGCAAACTTTTCAACTTGGAACAAGACAAGAATGAATGAGTGTAGCATTACAACCGAACTAAATCAGTTATCATTCCAATTTCCATCACATTTGTCATAATAATATGACAGAACGTCAAGCTTCATTCTTTTTTTCCAACAAGCATGTGATTTGTTGGTAGATTGCTGGACTCTTAGTTCCAATGACCAAAGATCAAACTCAGGAAATCAATATCCATGTTTTGATGTCATAAAATACATAGATGAAGGCACTCAAAACAAATAAAACAAGGCAAACACAAGTCAAATGATTTAGAAGAAAACAAACACACCTTGGCACTGTCTTTTAAGTAAGTCTTTCCTCTTATCATAAATCCCCTCCCACTAGGAGCAGTCCAACAATTTGAGTCAGTCTCATCCTTTCCTTTACGGAGGGAACCATTGAATTGGCTTGGATCAAAATGGACAGGAGGTACACTAGGATCCAATTCCTTATTTACATCAGGAGCTGCATATGCAGTTACCTTAGTATACTTGATAGCTCAAAATGGAAATAAAGACAAGATATTGTTTAAGCTATAAGTTATAATTTTGTTACTGACAAGCCAAAAATTAAAAGAGTGCATAACTCGAAAGCAAACGATTTCCTCAATAAATTGTCCCTTTAAAATAAGAGTAAAAAGTAAAACCAGACTGATTTTTTCCAATACAAAATTTAAGACGAGAAAGAACCTGAAGCTCGCTTCAAAGCTAAGCTTGAAATGGCCCAAGATACATTCTTCAGTTTAATTTTCTTTTCCTGATAAAGTTGAGAGCAAGCTATCAATGATACAGGTTTCTTAAGAAAACAATTACTAATATTTAGGTTAGATCAAATACTACAACAAATTTTAACTCTTCATTGAAATGAGGGGAGGCATTTGTGTATTCCAGTGAGGCACAATGGAATTACCTTCTTGTTTGGATCATCCTCATCCTCTTCATCTTCTGAAGATGACGAAGAACCACCAGCAATTGCATCGTAGAATTCATCCTGCACATCCGAGTCCTCAAAGTCGCTATTGGAAGTCGAAACATCAGAAAGTTTTGACTGGACAACCATGATGGAAGATTCAAAACTCAGTGATGGATTTGCTCCAATATATTCCTTTAACCCTGAAACATATTTACTAGAACACATAATCACACTACAGAAGCAGAGGCATAAATGATATCAGCTACAAAATCCTGCAGGTTTTGACTTGGCTTTTGGATGTTGTGTTTTTACAATAACAGATAACTCTTTTTTTTTTTTCATTTGAGGTTCGAGATCTTGTCGTTGCCAGAAACCCATGTCTGTGTAATGTTAGGAAAGAAATGTATTCCTTTCATGTCACATTGTCAAAAAATTCAAACAGTGTACACACATGATAAACCTATAAAAGAACATTTCGTATTTGAAGAATAGTTCGTATTTGAAGATCAGTGTAGTTAGGTTTTCTTAGCTGATCATGTCTCTAAAATGCAAAAGAATTTAAAGCCTGGCTGTCAAATAGAGACATCAGACATGATTTCCTAAGACATCACTTACTAGTATGAGATCATAAGCCAGATAGTAAGAACATGATTAGATAACTCAACCTGCCACTTGGGATAATAAAGCATATGGGATGGTATTTTCAAACTTCGAACTGCTATTTTTCTTCCATCGAAACCATCCAACAGTATGAAACTCCAACATATGCGTTATGAGACATTTCGCAACGTTTGAACCCATGGGTACATTTATGTTTCTAATCTCCCATGTAGATGCTGTCATCAACAAATAAATAGATATATATTATGAACAGCGATATAAGCAAGATTTATAGCATGAGGTTTCTTTACTAATGAAAACCATAAAAAACATCTCACAGTGCTCCATAGCCGTAGCACTACCTTATGTACAATTGAATTGCGCAAAATAGAAACCATACATCTAAAAGCAGCATTTGCTAAGCATACAAAAATAATAACATTTATCTGGTCAATCAATTCCTCCAAATTTTAAGTAAATAGAGAAAGAAGAGAGATGCAAAGAAGAAATACAACACTCCTTGTTTTAAATGCACAATGTACTAATGCAAGAGATCAATATATGCTTCATATAGAAAATATTGTCCAACTACGAATACATATTCTTACGATTAATTGTTGTACGCCGATATCCAGACCTAGGAGGCTTCTTCTTATGTACAGCTGGGAGTTGCAAAATTGCTGCCAAAACAAAACATATAGCATTAGCATACATAAACAAAAAAGAGGCAAGTTAGTAAACTAAAAATATTATCAGCATATTCTCTCTTACTATATGTTCCATCTTGCCCTCGAAACCATTGCCTAGAGAAGACAAAATCTCTCTTGGATTTCCATCTGGAAAACATGTAATATGAAAAATAAATGCAAGCCTATGACAGAAGATACAAGATAGATATATGCCAATTTGATTAGCTCAATATTGTTCAACCTCTAATCACCACTATCTGTTTCAAAGAGAAAAATAAATATTGTTTCACTGTATGTTTTAAAGAGAAACAAAAAATTGAGGATACATCAACCAATCATAAATGCAAACTCTGGATTGGCTTGATGAAAACTGTTAAGTATGGGAATATAGTATATCTTATCATTTATGGAAAGTGAACTTTATTAGAATATTAGGTCTAGGGTTTTACCCTTTTATTAATTAGTTACCTAGAATATTAGGTTAAATCTTGTATATAATAGCTAGCCACCCTATGAATAAAATCAAGGAAAAAATTTATTTTACAAAAACCACTTTATATGTTTACATGTGCACTACACAATGGAGGAATGGTTCTTCAAAAAAGTAGTGCCCATCTGGAAAAACTTACGGAGTAAGATGTTTTGGATCATAAGTACCATAAACAACATCATAGTGTCCATCATAAGAATCTATCAGCTCCAAGTCAGCAGTCACCGTATCCCACCTGTTAAGATAGCAGAGAAGCTAAACTTGGTACCAGGAAGATGAAATCAAGGAACACGGATGGAACAACTTACTCATATCTCTTACGGCGGTCCAGATTTAAGATTACTTCAAAAATGGTATCTGCACTTGCATCTACAAGAGCAACAGCCTTTACAAGAGCACCTTTTCCATTCTATAAATACATAAAGATCGTTTAAAGAAGAGATTTGAGTCATTCATCTGAAAAAGAGAAATTTAAAACTTTGATATTGTTTAGGAGCATGAGGCTGATTGATCAATTATTATTTTAACACATAACAAAACTGCTGAAACAAAACACAGGCACTGAGAAATTTGGATCTACAAGTTCAATTAGCACTATCTGTAATCTGCAAGATTGGCACTAAGTATTAACTGCGAAGCCAATAATTAAAGTTGCTTTATCATTGAAGTTCATGAACAATTTTTCACAATATGAATGGAGTGAGGCTAAAATTCCAAACTTCCAAAAAGCATGTGGGAAAATCTATCACGATGCTTGTTGTCCTAAATAAATTAAAAGGGGGGAAATATAAGTATGAGGCTATAAATACCTTAGAATCAGCCACATCCTCAAGGATTCTAATTCCTGAAACCAATCAGAAAGTAAATTTTTAGATGGCAAAAATTGTTTCTCTATTAGGACCATTCCATTTTCTTAGCATGTTGAAAGACTCAAAGTAAAATATAACTAGTCAAATCTTTCATTCGCCAAATCTTAATGAGAAATAAATTTATAATTCTTCTGTCAACAAGCTCAGGAATTAGGCAGATCACATGATAAAACTATAGCTCTGACAAAATAGAATTGTTTAAAAGACATGGTTGATTGCAGTAAACCATTAACAGTGATGGTATGAGGAATACATCAGAACCATTTTCCAGTTCTGCATGGGTTATTGTCTACAGTG
Source organism: Abelmoschus esculentus (assembly GCA_035048815.1). NCBI lineage: Eukaryota > Viridiplantae > Streptophyta > Magnoliopsida > Malvales > Malvaceae > Abelmoschus > Abelmoschus esculentus. The sequence continues at coordinate 982,143 of JAUCBN010000002.1, forward strand.
CTTTTTATATACCATTGCTCCAATCCAACAAGTTAAGCCTATTGGTATTCGTTGTTACACTTTAATATCTTGAGTTTTTTTCTTGTGGATTAATGCATTTTGTTTAACCAAAAGAAAAATGTATAAGCATACCATTGATCGTACGAACACATCTCCATTCATGTGCTTCAATTGCATCTCCGAACTGCCCTTCAAAGTATCCATCTGATGTACCATAACCACCCAAGTTTGAGGTTTGCCGCAAAAGCATCTCTGGACCTATGAGCAACAAAAATAATGGGAAACTACAAGATTTACTCAGCACTTTAAAATAATTATAAAAAGTTGAAAAGCATTAAGACATACATATTAGAAACATAAAGAGTTATTTTCTTTAAATTTAAAATAAATAAAAAAGAAGACCTTCATATAGATTAATTCCTAAATTTAACTTCTCACTTCCTCTGATGGCTTCTTGCTTGAATATGACACAGTAATGCCTTTTCAATCTCTCCAAATCATAATTATTTCCACAAAATATTTATTCAAGTATTTTATCTATGTCTTACATGACAAAAAGTGCTCACCTGAAATGGTTAAATTTCTAACACCAACTTATGTTCAAATTTAAGAGGCACTATCTGGACTTTCAATATCCAGCAAGTCAACTTTGTTGGAATTGCCCAACTGAAGTTACCGAATTATCTTGGGATGCACACTTAACTTTTATCACCTTCATTTAAGATTTGATAATTTTAACTAGACAGACGATACAAAACCAAATAGGCTGTGTAGAATGTAGACCCTAGGATGCAGCATTTTCTTTATCTGCAGACTGATGCATTAAGCATTAGCTTACCATGTCAACTATAATTTTACCGGTAATATCTAATAGCTGCACATAATAAAAAGCCTTTGAAACAGTTTTCCATAATATTTTACATGTGGAAGCATGCTAACTATGATACACTAAGAGGTTATTTTATACCACAAAACATAGTAGAATCTTTTCTGAATTTTAAAAGGTACAATGGCGTAAAAACATAATCATGACAAATATCAACTCACCTTTTCCAATTCTTATAAGTTTCTTTAGTCCGTGTGCATACCGCTTTACTCGTGGTCGATGTTCCAAGTCAATACTTCAGAAGAAACAGGCATAGAATTGATATTTCTTCCAGAAAAGAATGTAGGTAAAACAAAGTATAATATGTAGAAGCATGTAGAAATTTTGATTTTGTTACAGGTGGCTACTAGCTAGTATACCTTATATTTCAGCAACATAGTCAAAATAAGCATATATGTTTAAATGAATACCAAAACCAAACTTTTAGCCTCAAGTAAACATCAAAGAACTACTGCATTTCATTACTTTCACAGATAAGTACCTTTTGTTCTTAGTATCTACTCAACCTATCAATTGAAATCTATTAATGGAATGACCCTCAATATTAAGAAATACAGTATCCATAAGAATTATCTAAAATCAGTCTTTAATTATTAGCAAACTCAAGCAGGCTGCTATAGCAAGATAGTCAAGGAAAAATGGCTTACTCAGCCTCTATGTTTAACTTGTTTCTGGTACTTCCTCCTCTTGAAAGCTCATATTCAGCCTATTTAATAGATAGCAAGTTATATGAATACATAAGCAAAATCATGAGGAAAACAAATTCATCTCTTCTAAGAAAGCAACCACATATATGAATCAAATCGTTTAACTGACTTCCAAGTACCTGTTGCTTGGCATGGTCAAATGCCTCCATCCATTTCCGCGCTTCTCCGGCATTTGGACAAGCAATCTTGAAGCCAAAAAACACTAAGTTAGTTGTGAGCCGCTTTAGCGCACAAAACAATCTCACTATTAATAAGAAAGAAAACTAATCTAACGAGCAAATTATCTGTAGAGAAAAGTAAAAGTTGATATTTCCCTCGTCATATGATATGCATTAGCAATCTAGCATCAGCAGAGGAACCAACAAAAAGCACTATGGCTTCACTATAAGACATGAAGGACTCAGCCATAACTTAAAGGAAAAATAAAAATATGGTTTTGATTACTGAACCAATCACATTTATGAGAAAGAGGTAATCAAAATTTAAGAGCAAACTATGTTCTCATAGACAGGTACAAGTAGCTGATCTCTTTCTAAGGAGCTTGGTCCAAAGATGGATTATTGTGGCATCCAATAGGCATTGAAGTTGAACAAGAACAAAGTGGTTCTGCTAGTCAGCTTTAACCAGTAACAGAAAGCCATCCAAGTGATCTAGTTGCGCTTGAAATAAAAAAAATAAAGCCAGCCAATACGGTAATATATTACTGGGTTGCAAACAGAAATAGAAGGCCTGATAAGTCGATCAGGTTTTATCTTGTCAATAATTGCATCTTCCCTTTTATATTACATATTAGACAAGAGGAAATACTTGTAAACTTTCTCAATCAGTTATTGAACCAAACCACAGGATTTAATATCTTTTGACATGATTCTAAAATAATTTTATGAAGAGGTTGAAATATGAACGACGGTAAGCATGCTATCACCCAAAACATTTGTATAATAATTTGTAAACTCCAAAATCCAATAACTCAATAAACTCAAAGATTATGCATATGGCAATGGCATAGCAACAGAATACAATATGACTAATGCACAATAAAAGCCAATATCTAGCAACCATTATCAATTCAATTTGCGAAACAAACTTACTTCTCCTTTCTTGGACTCATCCAATCGATTGTAAAATTGTATAACATAAAGATCCTACAAATGGTTAACAAAAAACTGTCAAATCCAACATAATTGATTGACCATAAAATCATCAATGGCCATTCAAAAATCAAATCATGAAGTGGTTCAAATTCAACGAAAAAAAAGCTTAAACAATCAACCGCCAGAAAGAGCAAGTGAGAAAAAGAAAACTGGAAAAGAAGAATAAGAACAATAACAAACTATCTAAGAGCAATCTATTGAAAGAAAAATGATAGTGAATGATAACAATGAACAAAGCAAACAACGATTACTACAGACTTACTCCATCATTGACTTTCCGCCGTCCTAACTCCTCCACCATCAATGTAGGTCCAATAACACCCTTCCTAATAGGTTTCTGGAAAATATAACATATTAGAAACCAAGAATGGTGTGACCCACATAGATTAAGTAATTATTTCTTCAAGAACATTGGCAAGAGATAACATTGAAAACAATTTCCGAATATAATATTGTATTTGAAGATCTCTCATATACCACCATCATAATAAGTTTATAATAAAGAGTCTCCTATTAAATATGATTACAGAAAAACAGCCTACATGAGTTGTCACATTCTCATAATATAAGCCAGCTCTACTCTATCCAAGGCCCCAGAGTTGAGTAAGAGGCGTTTAGAGACACTTGTTTTGATAACCATGTAAAAGCAAAGTAAACTCTATAAAGAACTGAAATTCATATGTTAAATAATGTACATAAAAGGCCACATTAACAAGAACAAGAACATAGGCAAATTTTTCTCTTGTGATAGACTTTCCGTGCCTTGTTGATTATCGTATTGTTATATTAACTTTAATCAGCTCTCTACGAGCTCCAAAGCATCTAGCCTTCTAAAAATTGCATTTTCTTCTTAAGGGTGCCTTCCTAGAAGCAAATAAATTAGTTGCAGATAAAAGGTTGCATATTCTCCCTCGTTTAACTTTATATTTATTATGACCTGATTCCCTACTGAGAAAACAAATGCTAACTTCAAATGATTCATAAACATAAATGTATTTAACCTTCTTTACCCCATGCTTAAGCTGAATTGTCTAAAGGCGGCCTTTTATACTATGAACTCATTCTACTAATTGTCTAATTCAACAAATTCTTGGAAATATATCAAATATTTGGAACCCCCCAAAACACAGTCTCAACTCTCAATCTCGATCCATTCATTGGAACACCCTAATTGTACCTAACTAATATCCTTCAACAGCTCAAGAATCCATACAATGATAAATCAAAATTTCAGACAATTACATGACCGACATATACGCAGTCAAAAAAGCACCATTTAGTCCAAAAGAGAAAACGAAAGGAAAGGTGACGTTACGTACAATCCCGGGGTTCTCATGAGGATCTCGTTTGTACATCATAACGTATTTCCCCTTTATAAAGAGGAAGCGAAGATGACAATACTCGTGGCCGATCGAGTTGACTCCAATATGATACACCCATCCGAAAAATTCAAAAATCCCCCTCTCGTCCCCACCAAAACTGGCTGAAGGTTTATGCTTATGTTTATGATCGCCGTCACCGTTTCCGTTGCTTCCATTCCTTCTTCCGTCCAACAATTCTTCTCTCTCCTGACCTCCGTCGCCTTCCTCCTTTTTAAACGCCGTCGTCTTTTCCATATTCAAAAAAACTCCGCTCCAAAGGGGAAACAAAAATCAAATTGATTTTGATTCAATCAGAAACAATTTCTAGAAAAAAATAATAATTTCAAAAAAAATGAAGTTGTTTTTTGATCGATCGATGGCGGATCTGAGGGACGGAATTATTGAGCTGAAGACGAGAGAAGAGTAGAGATGAAGAAGGAAGGAGGATATTTCTTTATTATTATTTTTGGGTTTTTTAATTATTTATTTTTAAATCTTTTAATTTATAGATGTTTTTGGCAGTGGGGTCAACGTGTTTTGATTTGGGGGTAAATTCGAGAAAAATGCGCAATATATATTTTATATATATTCTCAAAATGGTTAAATAAAGGTAAAATAAAACATATGTATGTTATTTAATTTTAAAAAAGTAATAAATTATTTATTTAATTAATTTTTTATGATGAATATATTATTTTATTATGAAATTTAAAATATAACAAGATATAACAACAGTTTGTTAGTAGACATAATTACCTTATTAATGAATTTTTAAAAATATAAAAAATAAATTTATTAAATTATTTAAAATTAATAGCAAAATAATAATAGTATAATATATATTATTTGGACTTAAAATTATTATTATATCAAATTATTTATTTTAATTTTAATAAAAAATAAATAATTTATTTCAAAATTTAAATTGAGAAACTAAATTTTAATTTTACACCCATGAACAATACGATTGTTTTACACGTGACGTGGCGAAATGTGATTGGGTGCTTTGTTACTATCGGCATATGGGTAGGCCCCACACGCCCTTGACGCGGAGAGTATTTTTTTTCCAGCTTTTCCACTATCGTTTCGTTTTCTTCTCTACATTCCATTATAATTAATTTTTAATTATTATTGAAACTAACAGAGTCAATTTACTATACGAAAATTCAACCAACGTCTAACACCGTTAATTAATTAATAAAAATTAAAAATTTAATATATAATTAAAAAATAATAATAGACACAACATATAAATATTAATTATATGTTAATTAATTAATTTAATAATATTTAACGATGTTCAGTATAGTGGTGTTTAACGGTGTTCAACGCCCGTCGTAGACTCATCCATTACGATATCACTTTTAAATTTTTAACAATATAAATTTTGGATAAATGATATATATTATCCCTTGGTTATATATTTTAATTTTTATAAATTAATCTCTCAACTTAAAATATAATAAATTAGTCTGACACTATTAAAATTTTAACGGACAATAATATAATAATTAATATAATTATATAATTAGCTTTCAAATTCTCTAAATTATTTTAATTTAATCTTAATTTTAAAAAATTAGTCTACATAATTTTAATAATCTATCATTTAATCTATTTTTTATATTTTTTTTCTCTTTTAATTCTTCCATTCAAATCTGGTAATTTTTACCGTTGTTAAGCTTCTGTTCCTCAAAATCTACTTCTTCCTCAAGCCACTGCCTATAAATTACCAAGAACCTGTTTTTACTTAAACTGCACTTCACCTTGAAATTACTTTTACCCCAAACTGTCATTATTAAAATTATTGGATATGAGGAAGAAAAAAAAAAGTGATTAGAGATTAATATAGTAAAAAATTAGAGGTTAAATTAGATAAAAAAAAAAAGAAAGGGAAAAGAAATTAAAAATTTAAATATGAAAGATTAAATATATAAATATATAAATTATTTATATATTTAGTGATAAAAAAAAGTAAATTAATAGTTTAAAGACTATTTAACTAATTTATCTTTATTTTTATATTTCAGATTAGTCTCTCATTAACTTTTAATAACAACAAACGTTCAGTTATGGTGTTTAACTAGTTGAGCAGTCCATGAGCTACTCGAACTCAACTCGTTCAAAACTAGATAAACGCTCAATTCGGGTTGACTCAACTCGATCTCCACTTGGGACTATAATGAACTGAGTAAAACAAAGTCTAAATCGATTCGATAAGTTTACGAGTAGCTCGTTAATTTTTTAAAATATTATTTTCCTTATTTTTCAAGATTGGTTATGTATTATTGAATTTTTTCAAGAATGCTTTTAATATGTTAGTTTAGTGCATTTGTGGATTGTTACTTTAGTTTTTATGTGCTTGTTTGGTGTATTTATAAATTGTTAGTTTCGAATTTAAACTTTGAAAGTGTTTTATACATTCTTTAAATATTTTTTGTTAAATTTGTTAATTTATGTAATATTAAGTCTATATAGTATTATTAAATTTTACTTTTAGTTAAAAATAAGATAAATTTTTTAGTGAGCTTAACGAGCAATGAGTTGAGTTGAGCAATAATTTTTAATGAGTACGAGTCGAGAATAATTTTAATGAGCTTAATGAAAAATAAGTCGAGTCGAGCAGTAATTTTTTTTAATAAGAACGAGTCAAGCATTGTCCAACTCATGATCGACTTGCTCAATAAACACCCCTAATCTCAATGACCATAAATTTACAAGTCAAAAATATAAGTAACGATAACAATTGAATTTAAAAATTAATGACTAAATATATACAAACTCTAAACATAAATTATTCTAATAACAACGGCCAAACCACCCACGAAACCTTGTCATATGATATAAAAAATAGTATTTTTTATAAATTGAATATAAAATAATATTAAAATTTAAATTAATATAATTTCAAATGAATATTATTATCTCTTAAAAAAACATATAACACCCCTTAAAAAATTGATATCTATTATTTATTTTCATCTAATTAAAAAACTTATTCCTAAATATTTTAAATTATATACTCTACCGATGCTCTAACCTTTATGTAAATACAAAAAAATAGTCGTTATAACAAAAATAAGAAGGAGAATAGTTTGAATTAAAAAATTATTCAAACTTTTAGACGTGATAGAAAATGTCAGCAAATTGTACCTTTATTTGTTTATGACTGACCATAAACTTGTCTAGTCACTCAAACCTTATAAGAAGAATTAGGGTGGTTTATTGAGCGAGTCGATCATAAGTTGAGTATTGTTCAATTCGTAATTGTTAAAAAAATTATTGTTTAACTCGATTCGTTGCTCGTTAAGTTTATTAAAATTGTGCTTAACTCGTGCTCGTTAAAATATTTTGTTGCTCAACTATACTCGTTGCTCGTTAAGCTCAACTTGTTGTTCGTTAAGCTCACCGAAAAACTTACCTTAATTTTAACTAAAAGTAAAATTTAATAATATTATACGAGACTTAATATTAACATAAATTAACAAATTTAACCAAAAATATCAAAAGGGTATATAAAATAAAGTATTTTAAAAAATTAATGAGTTGTTCGCGAACTTATTGAGTCGAGTTAGACTTTGCTCGATTCAACTCGTTAAGGTATCAAGTCGAGTTTGAGTCAAGCCAATCTGAATTGAGTATTTATCGAGTTTTGACCAAGTCGAGTTCGAGCAGCTCACGAGCTGCTCAACTCGTTAAACACCCCCTAATAAGAATTTAGGTAGTTTGTGAAGCACGAATTATTTTATTTCAATGGTTAAAGAAACGATTATTGTTCTTAAAGATCACGAGTTTAAACATTAGTAATATCAATACAATGATTGAACGATCAATGTTCAGTGATTAAAAATATACTCTAGAAAAAATACTACTATAATTATTATAGCTAATTAAAAAAATAGTTTGAGAAAAAAATAATTATAAAATAATTTATTTGTTTTTTTGGTAATTTAAATTCTAATAACGTTATTTGTAGACAATAAAAAAAAGAGTAATATACGATGTCAAATTTTTTTGGTTAGTGAAAGAAATTTTTTTAAATTTAAACAAATAATAAAGTTTATAAATTATTTTCATATTTAATAAAGTGGTTTAATAGAGAAATTGAATAATTAAGTTTTTTAATTAATTCTAATCATTAAATGTTAATAATATTTAAAGATATATATATTGATACATTGCATGGTGTCATAGTAATTCACTTGACATTTTCATAATTTATTTATTTTTATTTAAAAGATTCTTTAAAAGTTTTTAAAAAAAATAAGAAAAATTATAAAATTGATAAAAAAAATATAACGTGATAAAACTATATTGTATCATATGTTAATAATATTTAAAAAAATATTAAAATTGATTTAAAGGTTAATTAATTCAATTTATTGATGCAAAAACTTAATTTTTTTTTTTTAGTTTAAAGACTTCTTACATTGTTAATTTATTCTTTTACAATAACCCATTGATTAGTTTCAGTGGTCCATAGTGATATTGTTTTTCATAGGTAACCTAAACTCGAACATCGTATTTTATAGATAGATGAGTAAAATAAAAATTAAGAATCTAAAAATATAAATATCTAAAAATAATAATTAAATTCACAATTAATCTATTTTTTTATTATATATAGGTAAAATATTGTGTTGATCAACAAGATCCTCTCCATTGTCTATAGGAAAAAAATATTAGGTGAATTTTGTTCACCACGTCATCTGTGGTCCCAAGCAATCAAAATCGTTTATCTCAATTTTTTAAGGTGATTCATCACCTCTTTCGTACATGTAATTAATGGATGAGTAATTATTAGATAGTTATTTAAAGATGAACAGTTCTGATTGTTTGGACCATGAATAACGCGGTGAACGCGATTCACCTAATAATCTCTCGTTTATATGAGTCTGTCCCTGCGTGGTAATACCGATAGAAGGTTGAAAAATCAAATATTTATTTCAAAATTACATATTTAAACAAATTATCATTAAATATTTATTTTTTACTTGAGGGTGAACACACATAAAATTTTAAATTTAATATGACAAAATTGTCATTAAATATCTATTTTTTACTTACATTGATAAATTCAGAAAAATATTTGAGGATAGACATATATAAAATTTTAAATTTTAGGTGGACACAACTCATAAACATTCATAACCAAACATCATTGAAAAATTAGAAAATTATTTATCATATTGAAAAGCCCAAATTGTGAGAATAATCTTTTTTTTTTTGAAATATAAGGGATCATCACCTATATTTTAGATCTTAAGTCAATTTTTACGGTACAGATGAGAGAACGTTATATGCAAGTGACGTTCTCCCTTCAAAATTAACAAAAAAAATATTAAAAAAGAAAAAACATCATCTGTAGGTGACGTCCTCTCAAATCATCGTATATAAGTGATATTTTCTTACCTGCATTATACCTATTATCATAAATTTTAAACATTTATTTTCATAAATAAAAATTATATATAGCCTAAGTATCCAAAACTCCTATTGAAAACTTCCAAAATTTAAAGTTTTAATTTCTTATAATCAAACCCTCAAATCACATCTCTCTTATCATTTAGTATCCCAACACGTCAACGGTTTATCGTTTATCATCCAAGCATTGTGTACCTCGTCGTTCAACATCCCCCACTATTTAGTCATTGATTAGAAGCTTAATTGGTCTTTTATTATTATTATTATTTGATATTTGTCGATAGAGCAATCAACCGTTCATTTGTTCATTTTTTGTAACCCCTCGACCCGGCCTAGTCGCAAGGCCGACCCGAGGTGGCTACACGGGGATTACCGAAGTCAAGTCCGAAGACCCAACTCCAATAACCAACCCTAGAAAGCCTTTCCGAGCCCAAACGACCAACGTATCTGCACACAGGCTCTAAACCAACCTTATTGGGCTTGCCAAAAGCCCGATGGCTCAAAACGAAATTGGCATATCGGTGCGAGATGAAACCGAAAGCCCTGCATCTGGATGAATTTTAAAGCACAAACAGCTAAGGACTAACCCAACAACCACATACAAGCATACTTAACATGCATAAGACATTATAGAACTCAAGGATCAGGTTACACATGCTTGAAACTCATACACATCCATTCGAATCATGCTCAAGCAACAATACATAGAATCCATACATAAAAGAGTTCAAACAACATAATATCCACATAACCATAACTTTAAAACATAAATCAACATGCTAACTCAAGGCAACCATGGCGAATATAAATCATGCATGAAATCATCCAAAACATAAGTCAACATAGGAGTCAAATAACGCTCCTAAACAACATAGCATATCTCATTGCTAGCTAATACATTACTGCAACTAAATCATACTTGAGCTAAAGAGCAACACGCTTGGACGCCCTTCCTCGCACCTTGCTAACTCCCGAGCTAACGATCTGCATTGTCGGAAAACGAGAGCGTAAGCATAAATGCTTAGTGAGCAGAACTCAAAAATGTAACTACGACAATGCAGGGTTCAAGCTTTATTTGAAAATAAAGAATAACATCATTTCGTACATCTTACATCATAGCATCTTACAACTTACGAGAGCAATCAAAGTTCACAATATAACATAAAAACACATATTCATAGCAATTAAGATAAGTATGTTGGCAAACTCGGTTATTATACACGGATATGCGGAAACGTCTTACACGCATACGAATTTATCTAACACGGTCGAATTTATCTTACATGTATACGAATTTTGTCTGACACGACCGAATTTATCTGACACGTATGTGAATTTTGTCTCATAGTGTACTATTCTTACATCCTATTGGTCGACCAATTATACCCGGTATGACTCAATGAATGCCAACATCATTACCATAATATTATCTTACAAATCTTACATCTTACACCTCTTACCGGTCTTACATAGCCACCCGGCTATATTTCTTACCATACTCGAGTGGTCTTACTTACCACTTACAAGCATAACCTGCAACATCTTACAGATATCTCACATGACATATTAACATGTCATTAATCAATAGACAATCAACACAACTCAATATAACAATTAACATGTCATCGACAACAATTAAACACAACATGCTTTCCAATTTTTACCATCTAACAAGCATACAAGATAAGTAAAAAATGGGTAGATCTTACTCTTGAGTTTGGATTAGCTTATCAAGCTTAATCCAAACTCCCAAAATCTTCCTTGAACCAAAACCAAGTTCAAAATATTTTTCCACTCACCACACAACTCTAACGGTAGCCAAATCGATCCCCGAACCTTCCGGATTTGTACTCGAACCACCCGGAACAAAATGTGCTGCTTCAAACCAATCAAAATTAAAGTATTAACCTCATAATCAACCACAAAATCACTGTTTTACATCAGCTCACAAATCCACAATATTTTCTCAACAATTCAAAGCCAAATTCATCCCAAATATTCTCATTTTCGTACTTAAGCAAAACACAGCTATTACCCTTCAATTTAAACACCTAAAACACTTCAAAACATGTCCAAAACATCACTCATATATAGAATAACCATCAACCCTTCATTTCCATACTAAAACACCCCCAAAACACTCATTTTCTACCTTCAAAAATTACCTACTGCAACCACTTCGGGAATTCCATCATCTACCTCATTTAACTACTCAAAATCCATCCTTTAACATTCTAAAAACACCTACCAAGGTTATATATACCTCCAACCCTTTATTTTCAACAAAACCTAACCAAAAACTCAAGTTTTCAACCTCCAAAAATACCCATAACAAACCATTTCGGGAATACCATTAAAAACCCAACTTTTAAACATATTTTGGCACCAAATGAAGTTTAAAAACATCCCTTTTAATACTCATTTAAAACCCATCCGAAAATTTCTTTTCAAAACCCATTTCCAACATGTAACTAAAATCTCAAGGTATAAAAACAAAATCCATGCTATAATAATGTGAAGAACAAAAAAACTAAGTTAAAGAATGATTTACCTTTTCAAAATCACTCCTATGAAGAAGAAACCTTGTTCTTGTAATGGGGGAAAAACCCTTTTGGAAAAGATGAAGAGTAAAAAGAAAGGTGTCTCCTTTTTGAATGAAAACCTTTTTTTTGGGTTAAATTTTATGTCTTCCATGGGTGTTTTGGGGGAAATCATATAAGTGGTCCCCCCATTACCCTTCTTTTCTTTCAAAACTCTTTTTTAAATCATTTTTACTTTAAATGGATCCTAAAACATAAATTTTGAAAAACCAATTTGAAATTATATCCGGTCTAAACTCCTAGACCCAAAACCGGGATGTTACAGTTTTGATGAAGGTTGATAGAGTTTTAATTGTGGGGGCGATGAAGGCAATGATGGCCGGTGGTGATTGAATCGATGGTTGAAAGAGAGGAATTTAGGTATTTCGGTTTGTTTTTTAGAGAAATTAAAGATTTTAGATTTTTTATAAAATAAAAGATTTTCTAATTTTTAAAAAATAAAAATAAATAAAATACCAAAAATATGTAACATGTCGCATTTTTATTGGATAATAAAAAATTTAACGTTTGTTACTGAAAAAATCTAGTTATAGAATAAAACATTAGACACCAAACTAAAAAATATATAGATCAAATAATTTTTTGTTGCTAATCCTCGAAAATATGATAAAAAAAATTAAAATACACCGATAGTCATAATTATAAAAAATAACCATTTTGGTCATCGATCTTTTGAAACCTATGAAATGATAAATAAATTAATCTAATTATTACATAATGATGAATAGAGGTAGGGACATAAATAGAGATGTTCGTGAAATTGAAAAGATAAAATATCAATCTTAATCGTTCTTTACTTTAATCTATTTCTTTGATTGATGGTTGATAATCAATCCTAATATTGGTCATCGACCACTGGATCTATAAATTTATTATTTTTATTTTTAATTTTAATAATAATCTATGCTTTTGTAACACGTTTTTTCTGTCCTTGTGACACGTTTTCTTCTGTCTTTGTAACATGTTTTTGTTTTGTGGTTTGATTCATCTGCTCTTGTGGCATGTTTCAACATACCCTAACGATCGATTATTGTTTGTCAATGGTTTGATTTATCTGCTCTTGTGGTTTGATTCAATCGACGCTAGTTTCTGATTTATATTTTTGTCGATGGTCTTTTGAAAAGTTATATCCCCACTCGGTTGGTGGTTGTTTACCGATAAAATCAGTCTTGGGTAGCGATACTTTTTATATGACAGTTTGGGCAGTACTAGTTCTGTTATAAAATATTTGTATGCATGCATGCAGAGCATCTTTAGGTGCATTTTCAGGCTTCTGTTTTTATTCTAAAACATTTCCTTGGGGTTTTGCAGTTAAAAATATGGTCTTGCAGCTGAGGCCGTTACTTTCAAAGAAAAAGCTTTTGGTTTCGATTGCTGCAGGAGTAAAACTGAAGGATCTGGAGGTATGTCCTTTTAAACTCTTTACCTTTACGATAGCATAGAAGACATGGTGGTAGTATACTATACATTATGTATTACCATGTTATTCAAAGAAGAGTAACATATGGTGATCTAAAAGAATTCCATTTCTTTCCACAAATATTTTTTCATGACTTTATGGAAACTTTAAGATTTATGAAATGGTATTAGGCTAACTTCTCTCTTAAGCTTTTCCATGTTGATCTTCAGCAAGAAATGGGTTGCATCAACTAAAAAAATCTGAGCTTATGGTGGATAATCTTTCTTGACATATTTGATGCAAGACGGTAATTAAGTTTTGTTGATTTAGAAAGGACTGGATTTATTTTTAAAGTACGGAAACAAACACAAATAGATATTTAGTTTAAATCTTGTTACTTATGTCATAATTTTGGTGGTTCATACTTCATAGTTATTAATTTTTCGTCTTAATTTTTGCTCGAATATTATTTACTAAACACTTACAGTTCCTAATAAAATAATATTTTATTTTGTTCACTATATTTTTTTTATTTAGCTAGCTATAGTACAGTAGTATCTATTTTAGAGTATATATTCTCAACCATTGGATATTGTCGCTCAATCATTGTGTTGATAGTTCTGGTGCTCGAACTCGTGACCTCCAGGAACAACAACCGTTCCTTTAACCGATGATGCTAGATGGTCCATGCTTATAGGATTGTGGTCTAATAACTGGGATCCTCTTCAAATTATGGTAGCAGTAGAGATCCTATGCTTATAGGCATCATAAAACACAACAAGTTTATCATTTCTTGTTCATCTATAGAATTTAAAGGAGAATTAATATGTGATAGTAAAAAAATATGAGCTATAAGATAAATCATCATCTTTTTATCTTTTTTTTTTTTAAAAAAAAATACGATTCTTCTGGTCCCACAAGTTCATTTTGCAATCTGTTATTGTATATCATCTTAGTGACCAGTGCATGGCAATACAAATATCTAATATTTTTCCATAATGTACAGTTATGAGCTTGGGAGGATCTGCAACAGAACAGGATGGGGACTTAGTTGGTAAATTATTTGGATCAGTCGGAAAGATATGGAAAGCTGATGAGAAACTGTTTGATGCCGTCACCGGCCTTAGGTATCATGTTGTTTTTCCATTTTTGTTTCCTTTTTCTTCTATAATCCACCATAGTTAGATTAACAAGATACATGTTTCCTGAAAATATCCAGTGGCAGTGGTCCAGCATACATATATTTAGCTATTGAAGCTTTGGCTGATGGCGGAGTAGCTGCCGGTCTTCCACGGGAACTAGCATTGGGACTGGCTTCTCAGACTGCAAGTCAATTCCTCTTTGTAACTCTTGGCAAAGTTTTACCTTGAATTTTCATCGAATTCCCTTTGGCTCGTACATAAAAGATCGGAGATTTAATTCTATCATGTATCTTTCATGATGCTCCTCCCTTCCAATCCATCTTGTATTCAATTTTCCCTATGAGATGGAAAAATTAATGAAGTAGATGCATTTGATTAGTTGGTCCCATGAATAACGTGACGGGAACAATCCGTCATATAATTTCTCGGAAATTAGGGTAATGGTTAAAGTAACTTGATTCTTGAGTAGATGATTTCGTTTTAATCTGTGATTATAATGCTCACAATAATTAAGTCCATAGCCCTATTTTTATGTTAAGATGATAACTAGGTTCATTCTTTTTGCAGGTTTTGGGAGCAGCTTCCATGGTTGTTCAATCTGGGAAGCACCCTGGTCAGCTGAAAGACGATGTTACCTCTCCTGGTGGCACTACAATCGCCGGCATTCACGAGCTAGAGAAGAACGGCTTCCGGGGAACATTGATGAATGCAGTTGTGGCCGCTGCTAAGCGTAGCCAAGAACTTTCCAAGACTTAAAAAGAGTCCATTCAATTCTTTTTATTAGATTTGTTTTCAAATGGCTCTTGCTGATGCATGCAAATGAACCCAGAAATGCATCAAATATTCAACTAGGGATGATGACAATCGATATTGCGGATTCGAATATTTACAGGTACTCTATTTCGTGTAGATTTCGATTTCGAGTCTTTGAATATTTTAGTTACTATCTGCATTAGATTAAGAGCAAATGTGGATATCAACTCTTGGACATCTATGTTCGAATTTGTTTAATTTTCGCGGATTATAGATCTGAATTGAAATATTTAGAGGTGTTCAAGTGATCGGTTTAGTTATAATAGAACTGAACTAATTGAATATTTAAAATCTTAACAGCTAACCGAACCAAGCTAATTGTAGCTAATTTTATTGTTTTCTTTTGGTTCAAAGTAGTTTATAACGTAAAGAATTCATTGCAAACTTTGCATTATAATGGTGGCATGCACTAAATTGAAACAAAAGCATTACAATACAGTGGCTTAAATGAGAATAAAACCATATATTTGATAAATTAATTATAAACTTATAAATATTGAAATATTATAAAATTTTAATAAAACAGTAATATTATAAAAATAATTTAATCCATATTTAAAAACAATTATTATTGATAAAAAAATTATATTACTATTATAACCTTATAAATATATAGTTTTTATTTGGCATAATATTTAGTTGAATAATATTTTAGTTTATATTTTTTTAAAATAATTTAATTTTTATTTTGTATTTTTTACTCTCTTTTATTTTTCTTCCTGCAACGATTATTGACTTAAGGTATCAATGAAAAATAAATACTTAAATTATATCACTTTTAAATTTCAAATACGTAAAGTATTTTTTATATGAAAATAGGTATAATTTTAAATATTGATTTTTTAATATTTATATAAAAAACTTTAAACCTTAAATTAAAAAATCATAAAATTCTAAAAAAACAAAATAATCCCAAAATTCTTCAAAATAATATATTTTTTTTAAATTTTTATTATTATCATCGTGATTTATTATCGTCGACTATATTTATTTAATTGTCTGATCAAATTGATTATTTTTTCTAGTGTACTACCCATTAAAAACAGATAAATGATATATTAATTAAATGATTATTTTATTTTCGACATTCAATGTTTGGTTGATACTGACATCAGATCTATGGCCATATGCCAGGTGCGGTAAAAACGTTCCCGATGACCCCTACCCCAGTACGTATGAAAGACGCTTGTAGCCAGTAGGCTGTGACACTTGAGGGAAAAACTCTTATCCTGTAACACACGGCGTTTTCTAAAAGAAAACAGCTAATATAAGACTAAAAAAAAATCAAGGATTTTAATAGTTAGATTTATCTAGATGATTAATAACCGTTTGATTAAAATATTAAAATAATTTAAATATTATCCGGTTAATCGGTAACTTTTGAACTTAAAATAAAAAGGATAAAACATGGTAAGAATTTCGGTATTTATCTTTTTTTCTTATAGTTTCTGTAGTAAATTATTTATATTTTATAATAATTTATGTACCTACAAAAGTTCTCATAGTTTTTGTAATAAATTAGGTTTTCTCGTAGGAAAATATGTATGTACATAAATGATTACCCTAAGTTGAGGTCTTTTGAGTTTGGGTGATCTCGTGAAAAAAAATGACACCTACTGTTTTTATTACGTTTTGTGTAAGAAACTATGTATAATTTGTAATAATTTTTGTATCTACTTAAATTATCATCGTTCTTATAATAAATTATGTTTTCTTGTAGAAAATATGTATGTACAAAAATGCTTACCCTAAATTGAGCTTTTTAAGTTTGGACGTTCTAATGTAAAAAATTCAGTATCTACCGTTTTTATTAAGTTTTGTGTAGGAAACTATGTATAATTTGTAATAATTTATGTACCTACTAAATTTCTAATCGTTCTTGTTACCCTAAGTTGAGCTCTTTTAAGTTTGGATGATCTAATGTAAAAAATTCGGTATCTACCATTTTTATTACGTTTTGTGTAAGAAACTATGTATAATTTGTAATAATTTATGTACCTACTAAATTTCTAACCATTCTTGTAATAAACTATATTTTATTGTAGGAAAATATGTAAGTACATAAATGCTTACCCTAAGTTGATCTCTTTTGAGTTTGGGTGATCTCGTGTAAGAAATTCGGTACGTACCGTTTTTATTATGTTTTAGATAAGAAACTATATATAATTTATAATAATTTATGTACCTACTAAAATTCTTACCGTTCTTGTAATAAATAAGATTTTCTAGTAGAATAATATGTATGTACAAAAATGATTACCTTAAGTTGAGCATTTTGATTTTGGGTGATCTCGTATAAGAAATTTGGTACCTACCTTTTTTATGTTTCGGGTAAGAAACTGTGTATAATTCGTAATAATTTATGTACCTATTAAAATTTTCATCGTTCTTGTAATAAATTACATTTTCTAGAAAGAAAATATGTATATACAAAAATACTTATAGTTAGTTGAGCTATTTTGAATTTGGGTGGTCTCGTGTAAGAAATTCAGTACCTACCATTTTTATTACGCCTTTGGTAAGAAAATATGTATAATTTGTAATAATTTACGTACCTACTAAAATTGTCATCGTTTTTGTAATAAATTAGGTTTTCTAGTAGGAAAATATGCATGTACAAAAAAACTTACCGTTAGTTGAGCTCTTTTGAGTTTGGGTGATCTCTTGTAAGAAATTCGGTACCTACATTTTTTTATTACGTTTTTTTGTAAGAAATTATATATATTTCGTACTAATTTATGTACATACTAAAATTCTTATCGTTCTTGTAATAAACTATGTTTTCTTGTAAAAAAAATATGTACGTACAAAAATGCTTACCCTAAGTTTAGCTCGTTTGAGTTTGGGTGATCTAATATAAGAAATACGATACCTACCGTTTTTATTACGTTTTGTGTAAGAAACTAAGTATAATTTGTATTAATTTATGTACCTACTAAAATTTTCATCGTTCTTGTAATAAACTATGTTTTCTTGTAGGAAAATATGTATGTACATAATTGTTTACCCTAAGGTTAGCTCTTTTGAGTTTGGGTGATCTAATGTAAGAAATACGATACCTACTATTTTTATTACGTTTTGTGTAATAAACTATATATAATTTGTAATAATTTTTATACCTACTAAAATTCTCACCATTCTTGTAATAAATTAGGTTTTCTAATAGAAAAATATGTATGTACATAAATACTTACCCTAATTTGAGTTCTTTTGAGTTTGAGTGATCTCGTGTAAGAAATGCGATAAATACCGTTTTTATTACGTTTAGTGTAAGAAACTATGTATATTTTGTACTAATTTATGTACCTACTAAAATTTTTCACCATTCTTGTAATAAATTAGATTTTCTTGTAGGAAAATATGTATATACATAAATGCTTACTCTAAGTTAAGCTCTTTTGAGTTTGGGTGATCTTGTGTAAGAAATACAGTACCTATCGTTTTTATTACATTTAGTGTAAGAAACTATGTATAATTTGTACTAATTTATGAAATTCTCACCGTTCTTATAATAAATTAAGTTTTTTTGTAGGATTATGTATGTACATAAATGCTTATACTTAGTTGAGCTATTTTGAGTTTAGGTGTTCTCATGTAAGAAATACGGTACATACCGTTTTTATTATTTTTTGGGTAATAAACTATGTATAATTTGTAATAATTTACGTACATACTAAAATTCTTACCGTTCTTGTAATAAATTATGTTTTCTTATAGAAAAATATGTATGTACGTAAATGCTTACCCTAAGTTGAGCTCTTTTGAGTTTGGGTGAACTCGTGTAAGAAATAAAGTACTTACCGTTTTTATTACATTTTGGGTAAGAAATTATGTAGAATTTATGATAATTTTTGTACATACTAAAATTCTTATCGTTTTTATAATAAATAAGGTTTATCGTAGTAAAATAAGTATATACATAAATTTTTAAATCGTATTACTTTATGTATATATTGTTTATGTACAAATCTCGTAAGAAATTATGTACAAACCGACTACTTGTATAACAAGTCAACCTCAAATTAACCTTATTTTAATGATTTCATGCTAGAATCACCGTTAACACACAAGTGAAATGTCGAGGACCTAAAATATTATATAAAAGGTAAAAATTATTAAGAAGTTATATTAAAAATATAAATGTATAAAATTATAAAGAAATTATTATAATTATTTATGTACAAATCTCGTAAGAAATTATGTACAAACCGACTACTTGTATAACAAGTCAACCTCAAATTAACCTTATTTTAATGATTTCATGCTAGAATCACCCTTAACACACAAGTGAAATGTCGAGGACCTAAAATATTATATAAAAGTACAAATTATAAGAAGTTAATTTTAAGAGTACGCAATTAAATTATCAAATAAAAGAACTTAAAAATAAAATTAAAATTTTTAAGAACCATGACTACACTCCTAATATCCTTAGATGCATCCCTGAAAACATCTCCGTAGCCGGTGTTATATATAGCACATGAACGATGAGAATAAATCCAACCAAAAACAGACAGCGTGCACCGCCAGGAGACGGTGACCAAATGACTCACTTTCACGGCGGATTAAGAACGAAAATTTTGGGAAATTTCCACAGAAATTGCGAAATGAGCAGCGGATGAAACAATGATGAGCACGATGTTTGCACTCACAAAGTCTAGACAACTGTCACCGTCGACAGACGCTGGCCAAATGAAACCACCGTCGTGTCGGAGACAGAAGGCGATTTCCGAGAGAACATACAATTTTAGTGATTACTTAATTAATGGGTAACCATAGCTTTTTTTCTTTCTAATTAAAATATTTAAGGTTTACTTATTTATATATAATGCAACAAGATCTGCAATAAATCTACAATGGGAGGCACATATATATTCAAATGGGTATATTATTACCCTAAATTTTTTAAAGTTTATATATTTGATTTTAATTTTTATATTTTTATGAATTAATCTTTAAATTTTATAATTTACGTTCATTTTAACATTTTGATATTTTTAAAATTCATTTTCATATTTAAAAATCATTCTGAATCTGTCACTGTATTTATATGTTCATACTTTAATTTACATTTTTAGTAAAGCATACACATCTTAAAAAATACTGAAATTCATATATTTTAAGATGAGCATCATCTTTTCTTCTCACTAAAATCACTTGTAGGATGTTCTTTTATTTTTTTTCAGGTTTTAATTTAAAAATTAACAGTAAAATTAAATATTCCTTCTGTACAACTTAATATGTCATTTTTATGTTTTAAAGTTGTCCTATTTAAAATATTTTATTAAAAAATTAATAATTTTTTAGTTTTTCAAGCAAATAAAATTTAATTTTTTTAAAGATACATTTATTATCTTTTTAATTATTTTATACCATATCTCTTACATGTTTTTTTAATTAGTAAAAAATTAACAACAAACACTTTAATTGAGACTAAAAAAGTAAAAGTTAGTAGATAATCAAGATTTTTGAATAAAAAACAATACATGGACTTGCGTCACAAAATTAAAATATAAAGGCTAAAATGTAAATTTTAAAATGGTACAAGGACTTTTCACATATTTAAACCTATAAAATATAACAACCGATTGAAGCAGGTCCACGTACGTAGAGTGTAACCTGTGCGCGTGACCCAATCATTTCCCGCAGGATATGTCACGTGAGACTTACTTGTTTCCAAGGAAATACTAATCCAACCGGACCGGACCGGACCAACTCCCTATAAATACGCCTCATCGTATGGCTAATTTCCCAGAAATTAGTCCTTCTTTACCCTTTTTGATTTCTTTGTAAAGATCCAATGGCAACCTCTGTCCTCCGTTCCGAAGGCTGTCTCCGCAACCGTTTCCGCCGTGAAACCTTTAACGTTGATAGTCCTTTTAGATGCCGTGGAAATCCTAACCCTAGGATGAACAGAAAGGGGAGTCCTCCCCTAGGGTTTCAGTCGAATAACAGAAGACAATCCGAATCCATGGTGGCCAAATCTCCCGGGAAGAATCTAGTTATGGGCCAGGTCAAGATCTTGAAACGCGGCGAAACCTTGATCGCCGACGCGGAGAAGAAGACCGATCTCGGAAGGATCGAAGGATCTAGAGTTGAAGAGGAGCTTGATTTGGCTTTGGGATCGACGAATCGGTTGGGTCCAGATCCGGAAACGATGCAGAAACAAATTAAGCTAAAGGAATTCAAGATCGGTGGTTTTCATGCCGGTGTTTCTTCTTTTGTTTCACCACCGCCTAGTTCGCTTCCGTTCCCTGTTTTTTTGGGAAGAACCGCCAAGACATCGCCGTGACTGTTGCATCGGTGATTAAAAGCTGGATTTGACATCACATCCATTGCAGAATCCGGATCGACGTCATTTTCTTCCTCTGCATTTTTATTTCAAGAGGAAGAATCTTGAGTGCACGCCAAGGAAAAAGAGTAGAAGAATCATTGTACCAGATCACCGGTACTTTCTCTTGTGCCTTTCTTTTCTCTCCGGTTAGGTAATCGTTTGCTGATTGGGAGCATGAAATTAGGTTTCCTATTGTTCCGAACTCTTAGTTTTGAACAAGATTTGGCATATTCTGTCTTTCATAGGTCTAGAATTTTAGTGGGTTTTCAGTTTTCTCTGTGTCCCGCCCATAATCACTTTGATATGGTGTGAAGTATTAAAAGTTTTAACAACAATCCATTGGCAATATATAGCCTTATTGGAGAAACTTCTTTCACTTTGAATGTTTTGCTTCTTTCTTTAGTTTCTTGAGTACTCACACAAGTATTTCATCTTTCAATTTTTCTTGAATAATAAACTTTATTTGTATCCTATAATTTTAGAAATTATTTTTATTCATCTTTGTTTTATATTTGTATTTGTATTTTAGAAATTATTTTTATCAAAAATGGTTCAAATAAATTTTTAAAAATTCAAAGCTCATAACAAAAGAGAATTTTTAAAATAAGTTTTGTTTAAAAAATGATTCCCCCTTAATCATTGTATTAAAAAAAATAGGCTCAAAAAGATACTTAGAAGAAATTGAATTTCAAATTGTTAGTTTAATCAAAATAGCATATACAAGAAATTCAATTATTTAAGACTTAAAAAAAAATTAGATAATCAAATATAAATAATAAAAGTAATAAGCTTAGAGGTTACCCAATTCCTTTATATGTGTGACTTGAGTATTCTTCGATCTTTGATATTCTTGGCATTGCTTCACACACCTACAAAAGACATTTATTTGGATTTTGGTATCCAAATTGCTTTGGATCTATTTACATTAAGTGCAATGTCTTTCATTCCCTTAGGAACTCATACTTGTCTAATCTTATAAAAAAAATTCTTCTTTATAGGACAAATATGCCAAGAATGACCATGATAATGGCAATGTAAGTATTTACCATTATGGGACAAGATGAATTATTTAAAATGACTTTTTTTTTATTGAACTTTCAAGCTTAATTTTTAAATCAAGATTTTTTCCTAAAGCTTTATTATTCAAATTTGAAAACTCTAAATCATTTTTCAAAGTAGTAAATCATTTTCAAGTTCAAGTTTAGAAGTTATTTTTTTTTTAAATTTGGAATTCATGGTCTCAAATTTTAGAAATAATTCATCAAATGCATCTTATAACTCATCAAAAGAATATGAATTAGATCCATTAGAGTTAGAAGATACCTCGGGCTCATCGAGAGCCAAAACACCATCTACCTTGGGTAATTGGAGGAGATTTGTACTTGATGGAACACCATCTTTCTTCTCTTCTTTGCTATAGTCTCTCAAGCTTCTCCTATATTTCTTTGGCACTCTTGCATGTGGAGACTTTATTTGAGATGTCTTTATTTAGCCACAAAGAAGGATGTGTATCGCCTTGGTGTTTTGCTTTGCTTTCGCGTCATTGATACTCCGTTGTTTCTTCTTCTTTTTAGGAGCTTCGATGTAACCATCTTCAACAATGTCCTAAACCTTAAAATCATGAGATTTGATGAATAGTTTTATGATATTTTTCCATTGGAAGTATATTTCTCCTTCGAAAAGCGAGGACACGTGATAGAGCGATCTTCTTCAAAGCAAGCCATTTTCTTGAAAGGTACACTTCGAGCGATGGATCTTTGCTTCCGGATGTTAGTCCGAATCGATGGAGACGAGGCTTTGATACCAATTGAAAGGCTTGATGCGGAAGCTCGAATCGATCACCGATTACCGTCAAGAGAATTGTTTATGATGTTTGGTTGAATTTGCTAAAATCGAAAGATTGAGACAAAGAACACAATGATTTTAGAGTTGTTCGACCACGTCTACATCCATTACTTTAGCACACCATTAAGGATTTCAAACCAATTCACTAAAGAATTCGACCTTTTTATCGGTTTAAGGGATAATCATTACAATCTTATCTTTTGGACTTGGCTAAGATAAAACTAACTCTAGTTTTTCCTTAGGTTAAACTAGAACCTCTATATATACTATATACAAGAGAAATGAAGAAATAAGACTTGAAAGCTATTTTCTCTTGATCATGAAGCTTGTATATGTTCTTTTACCATCTTCAAGTGTCCCAAGCTTGGTTTTATAATGTGGAATCATATTCTAGTCGTTTATGACCGTTGGGATGTTTTAGAGCCGTTGGGAAGTTATAAAGTTGAGCATTAAATTTCACCTGCACAGAAGTTTCGAATCCTTTTACCAAATGTGTCGCGACCATTTTAAAACCGAATGTAAAAATAGCCTGACGATTTAATTTTGAAAATATCGAGTTTTATTGCTTTTAATTGTTAATTATGAAAATTGGGGTTATGTTAAAAACGTGTATTGTTTTTAATTTAAAAATGACTTGGAGTCGTCACCGGCCACTTAGATAGGTCAGACACCATAAAACAAACAAGAGATTCTTTTAAAAGCATTTGGGTTCGGGAGTCGGTTACGCATAGGGACGACCCTTACAAGCGCTCGAGATCGATACCTTATTAATTACACGTGGTGTTTTGACATTTCAAATAATAATATAAATTTAATTCGTTATTGTCAAATGAATATAATTCGAATGAGGGTACTCTTTTGGATAAGAAAATATATTTCTTTTAAATACGAGCTTGAATAAGACGTCCTATAATAGAAAACCTTAACTCGTATTTAAAGAAATATAAATTCTGCTCCAAAAGGTTTGAATGCATGATCGATTATTATCTTACCGATTTTAAGTTCTAACATATAAGGCTCCATTCATTAAATATTTAAAACCCTATTAAATTATTAATTTACCAAGTGTATTATGATAACATCCAAACGATTGGACACTACCATCTTGACACCGAATAAAATTAATAATACTAATGGTGTTTCTAGTAATTTACATAATTAATTTTATTTAATTCTAATCCTAAATTATTTACCATTTTCTAGGTTTCGATGACACGTCGAATGCAATACCAAAGTACACTCTCTTGGTCAACATAATGTTACGTCAAAACACCGACCGCTTAGTGTATCCAAGGTATATGATTAAAATGTCATCGTTACTACAATTATCTTCTTATTTAAATTAATCATTTAATTAAAGTGACTAACCTAAGAAGACTCTAATTTAATTAATTACGTGTAAATTAGGTAATTATCTCTCTAATTAAAATTAATTATTTAATTAAGGTGACTAACCCTAAAAAGACTCTAATTTAATTAACTAGGTGTAATTAAATGATTTCTTAAATAAAATATACTATATGCTTTTAAAAAATACAAGCAAAATAAATTAAACAAATAAATACGTTAATTAAAAGGTAAGGGGTCAAATTGAATTTCATTATAGGCATAAGGGCTCAATTGCAAAGATGTAGTGGACTAAATGGAGAATTGAAAATCCTAAGTCCAATTACATGATTAAATGGATAAGACAACAATCGAATATAAAATATAGAAAAATAGAATCGAAGGAACATCTTACCTGCAACTCAATGGACTTCAACTAATAATTGCAGTGAAACATGACGCAAGGAACCGAAGCCGGAGTTACAGCAGATCTCCTGACCATGGGTATGTCATCTTGGAAATGCAACAACCAATCTCTTCAACATTGGAATAAAGAACTCAACTAAATCATGCTCTCTCATTTGATCACCAATTCGACACAAAGACTCGACAACTAGTGATGGTAAATAAGCGGGGCAGGTGCGGATACCTCCTCTCTATATTCATATCCACCTAAAAATTTTATATCTATCACCTACTCATCACCTACAGTGGGTATAATTTTCAAATCCATATCTGTCCACGTAGGTACATTCTTAAATTCATCCCTACACCCACCACTCAAAACGTATCTGCTTGTATACATCTAAATGCAACTACTAATATAAAAATAAATCAGACTTTTATAAATCATAGACTTTTATAAAAATATTAGTATATCCTACACCTCTAACATAAAGAATGAAAACTAAGAAACGAGATCAATCCCTTTTGAATCCTTTCTTATTCTCACGGTTTCGTCGTTTGAAGGGTTGACCATGTCACTGTTGAAGATGGACTCGAGTATGAGGATTTGCTCGGGTTTTGGCGTCTACCTTAACCTCACTAGTTCCCTTCTTTCAGAATCATGACTCGGACTATTCGGGTCTGGACCTTGATCTTCCATTACTTTCAAAACCATTTCCCTCACCCGAATAGCTTCCTGGTCCTGTCCTTCTTGCGATGATGCCTCTGGCCTCCAATTAATATTCTTGCAAGCACACATGAGGCACTTGCATGGTTCCGGTGCTGAGCCCCCGTCCAGAATTGTCAAATACCACTACCATAATCTCCATGGTCACCCCTCGGAACCACTCTTCTTCGATTCTTAATTGCTGCCCCTCTAACCGGAGAAATTATATCATGGGTTAGTCTCACCACGTCAACCATGGGACCAACCAATAAAAATTGTCCACCTCATTATTTTTTAATTTTTCAAGTGAAGATTCACTTGAGAAAAAATTATGACATAGAAAAATGAATGAAATTGACAGTTTTTATCGGTTGGTCCATGAACAGGTGATGGGTCTGACCTATAATATAATTTTTCCTCTGACCGACTGAAAATCTTGCCTAAATATCCCATGATTATAACCGGTTATAACCCCCACTTTCATGGTAACCACTCACCATTTCCTTTTTATTATTTATATATTATTTATTTATTTTTTTGAATTTTACTTATTTAATAAATTACATAATATTATTTATTTATTTTTATTTAATATTTACTTGTGATCTTATTTATATTCGAACTTGGACGAAATTCGAGTATTACAAAAGGTTTCGAAACCTTTAAACAATTTAAATAAAATTAGACGTTATAGGTCAAAAGTTTCGAAACCTTTACAGAGGTTTCGAAACCTTTGCTAAGGTTTCAAGAAAAAAAGTCATTTTGCCTGAGAGGTTTTGAAACCTTAAGGGAGGTTTCGAAACTTTCATTTAAAAACACAATTTTGACTATTTTAAAAACGTTTCAAACACTTCTAAAATCTCTAAAAAACTTTTTAAACTTATTTTCAAGTTGTTTGAACATAAGAATCATTTTTAAAATCTTTTTAAATTAGTCTAAAACATTTTTCAATTATTATATCAAAATTAATATCTCAACAGATACATATTCTGAATTAATCATATAAAGGGTAATGCTTTTGAGTTGTTTACTTTAAAATTTAAGTTTTTTAAATAATCAATTATCAATTGGTTTAGTAGTTAATTTTTGAATTAATCATATAAAGGGTAATGCTTTTGAGTTGTTTACTTTAAAATTTAAGTTTTTTAAATAATCAATTATCAATTGGTTTAGTAGTTAAATAAATATTTAAGGATTTAGAACAAGATTAACAGTTTAGACTTCAATTTTAAAATTTAAATTTAAACTTTAAATTATAACTCTAAATTCTTAATTTATTCTCTAAATTCTTAATTTATTCTCTAAACTCTTAAATTGAATTTCTAACATAAAATTTAACCCGTTTGTGGATTTATTTCCATCAACAGTATATTGAAGGCTAAGGTTGTTTATCCTATTTAAAAAAATCAATTATTTTTTTTATCCAATTAAGTCTTTAAATGAATTAATTAAATTAATTATTTTTTTATCAATTTTAATCATATTTTTAAAATATTATTGTCACGTGAACTATATCAAAGATTAACATTTACATTTTTTTGGAAAAATTTATATTTTTTTATTTATAAAATTTTTGAAATTTTTTAAATAAAATAAAATACCTGATAAGTGATAATATTGTAATACACTATGTTTATCAATTAATAAGAAGTTATTAAATTTAGTAGTTAATATTGGTCAGTAGTTAATGTTGATAAAGAGGAGAAACTATATCATGAGTTAGTCTTACCACGTCATCTATGAAACCAACCAATAAAAATCACCCACTTCATCAATTTTTAATTTTTCAAGTGAAGATTCACTTGGAATTGATGAGGTGAGAAGTTTTTATTGTTTGGTCCCATGAACATGTGGCGGGACTGACCCATGATATAATTTTTCGATAAAGAGGGTGTATAAATAAAAATTTAGAGTAAAAAATTAATTGGACATAAAAAATTTAAAGGTTTAATTGATGTTTTCTTCTTCTAAAATTTAAGGATTTATAATATTCTTAAATGAAAAATTATTTTATGGACCGGTTCTATCACGTCATTTATGATCTCTATCCATTAAAAAGTAGTCAATTAATTTTTATTTTTCATATCATTTTTTATTTTCTAATTAATCTTTATCTAATCACCCATTACCTATTTACATGACAATAAAAAAATTAAAAAATTAATTAGAAAAAGTGATATAAAAAATAAAAATTAATTAATTACTTTCTAGTGTATATAAACCATGGATGAAGTGATGAATCATGTTCCATAAAATAATTTTTCCAAATAATTACTCTCATTTATATCTTATTTTTAAGTTTATATAACAAATAAGTATCTGAAAAACATTAACTTTTGTGTTTAAGTATTTAAAGTATATCTTTTAATTAAATTAAATATCCAAAATATATTTTTAATAGATATTTAAAATATATATATTTTTTAAATTTGTATTTAAAATATATCAAAGCATGTACCTAAAACATATATTTTTTTTATCAAAATAAATATTTTTTAATCAATATTTAAAATATATCAAAGTATGTACCTAAAATATATTTTTAATAGAAGTAGATATTTAATCTATTTTCAATATTTATTTTGATCAAAATATATATTTAAGTACATATTTGACCAACTTGTATATTTAAATATTTATTTAGCTAAAAAAATATTTTAAATATTTAAATTAAAATTGATATACTTTCGTACTTATTTTTAATATAAGCTTATTTTTTAAAACATAAAAGAATTGATTTATAAGCGAAAGCGCAAAGCGAACACATTGCCGCTAACGGTTTTCAGTATTTAAACCTTCAAAACAAATTAGAATCTCCATACTGAATCAAACCCAAAACACTCTTCGAATCTCGAAAGCAAGAAGAAATGGCGAATTCACCATCTCAGCAAGTTGATGCTCAGTCTCTTCCTCCGCGCGCGCCAGAAGAATCTGAATCTATCCTCTCTTCTCTCGTTTACGGTTAATTCTCTTCCTCATCTTATTTTATTTTTCGATATTCTCTTTTGCTACGTGATTTCTCCTTTCAATGATCGCATGCTATAGATGTTCGTGTTGTTGAACAAACGATTTTCGTCATTATTACCTGCGTAATTCTAATCGTCAAGAAACGGTGTGAAACGTGAAGATATTGGCTTGAATCGTTTAGAAATTGCATGATTCGTTGTTAATTTCTTGAGATCTTCGTAATTTTTGTGATTTCTGGACACTTTTAAGGATGATAATCTGAACAGACAAGTTTGAAGTTTCACTATCATGAATGATGAGCTTGACGCGTTTTTACAATGAATACCTCCTTGTAAAGCTTTTGCAATTTTATTTTCTCCGATCCTGTTATTTTCCTTATATTTGTTTATCTCACACAATATAGTTGGTAACTTCGATTTAATTAACACAGATTTGTCACAACAAGTCCATTCGGCAATGGAGCATATGCTTAAGATGATAAAGTAAGTGAATCGTTCTTTGTTACTTCATTGGTAAATAATGGCGATGTGAAACTATTTCCTCCCGAATATTTGTGATTTCACCAGTTATGAATTTGACAATGATTTTGTTAAGCACAGACATGCAACGTTGTCCTTCTCCAGGACTTCTCATTCTTTGTTTTTAGGATCCGACATTTCTGTATTGCCTCCCTCTTTCCTTAGACATTCTTTTAAGAGGGGAGACGGGTTTAGTAAATCATTAGCTTTAGCAGACTCCGTATTTCTCCTAACATTATGATCTGTTTACATTTTAAAAAATTTCTGCAGTGAAATTGATCAAAACTCTTTAGGAATAATGGAAGAGGTAGAGAAGTGCAAAGGCTCTGCTCTTGAAAGGCAGAAATGTTTGGAGGACGAGAAGGAACAGTTCCAGAAAGCTGCATACAGTGTTTTGGAAATGCTGAATAACAGAGAATGAAAGCTGTAAGCTCTATAATTTCCATCACCACATTCCTATTACTCTTATGGAGGACCTAATAACTGAAGACGGCTTAATATTGGGCATAAATAAATGCACTCTAAAGCATAACGAGGTAATATTGATTGCCTCTGTCGCAAACAGTGGACTTACACATATCCATTCATATACACATGCAACTGCATTGCAAAGATTTCTTTCTTTAGAAATGTTATGCGCCATAACTTCTTACATATTTAGAATGTTCATCACTTAAACAGATCAACATATGGATAACTGATATTTTAACATTTAAACAATGAATATGTGATCATTCTCTCTCAAAACATTTAGTTCTTCAACTTCCGAACCATCTGCCATAAGAATAGTGCTGCCTTTCTTTCCGAGTTTCTTTTCTGCATTATTCAGATATAACCAAATTCATTGTCCTCCATTGATGCTCACTTATATCCTTCCTTTTTATTTTTCAATCATCAAGTGTATATCGGCATAGCTAAGAGAGCATATTGTTTTCCCCTTAAGTAAGTTTACTAACTTTCCAATCATGTATTAGTGTAATTAATTTCACTAGAAGAGTTAACTTATATGTTAACTGCTTTCTATTGATGAGAAATGAAAAATATCTCCTCTATTGATTTAATAGGCTAAGCTTCATGCTTGAGGTCTCAAGATTAAAATTTTCAACATGCAGCCTTGAACTTGAGAACCTTCACTTAGTAATGAGTTTTAGTTGGGTTATATCTTTCTGTTTGTTGGTTGGTTTGGTTGCAGTTTTGCCCATTCCTTCTGTCTTTTAGCATGCCATGGGGAAGTTAAAAAACAAATATTTGCTTTTTGAGGAGATTAAAGTTCTGTGATACCTGCTAGACTGAAGAGCTCTTCAATTGAGTTAGGCAAATTTATAAGCTTCCCCAATCCATCACTAGACACTGTTTCCTCGGACGGATGATGCCCATAGATTATCACCCTAATGATACCTGTACTTAGTGAAGGACTGGAGGTGTCTGGTGTTCCTACAAAATGGTTCAATCAATCATATGCAAATATCTAGAAAATATTATGCACTTTATTATGAGAACATATAGCTGGATTTATTTGACAAATCATTTGATATAGGCATAGCTTCAATATTGTGTAATCCATGCACTAGAAATCTAATGTCATCGTCGCCATAATAGCGTAATTTCTGGATATAGAGTTTCTTCCATCCAAGATAGATGATAGATTTGCCCTTTTTCCTCCATAAAATCTAAGGATTGGCCCATATGCTCAAATATGTCACATTTCAAACCAAAATTAGATGCTAATCAAGAATTTACATGATATAGGGAAAACAAGTGAATGTTTCGATTAAAATAGTTTATTATATGATAATAACTGGTTGCTGTTGCTACTATAAGTTTTAACAATTATCTGTTCAAGGTATAGTTCTCTGGTTGTGCATCCGCTTTGTATGGGGCTTATGGGAGCATTCTTAAGATCAGATGGTATATGCTTAAAAGTTAGTATTCCATGAGATATCATTAATGAAGAAGAAATTTACCTTTTGGATTTGCATCCGTGGAGTCCACTGTTTCTTTGTTTTGTTTCTCTTCATTTTGTGCCGTAGGCTGCAAAGAAATAGAATAGAATCTAATCTGCTTATCACACAATAATCGTATAGATTTTCATGAGTGTTATCTTTATTCTTTGTCTTACTTACAAACATAATTCTGGTCACATTGATTGTTAAAACTTGAGGATGGAAACATACCTGTATATTCTGGTACACCAACTCTCTTAGGAAAGGTAGTTCCTGTAGCATGTCTTTCCTTTTGCCTTTCAAGTACTGAGAATAAAGGAGTTGGATTAAAAAAGTGCCCTTAAATTTTTGGTTTAAACTTTTATGGACGAAGATTTTGTGTTGTCAATGAATTGTTTCTGAGGTTTCATTGTTCATTTTCCCTAAACCATTGATGGAACTGCTTATTCAAATTTAATTCTCGGTTACATGTCCTGATCTAAATTATTTTTAACGGCTTTACGTCCCATATGGATGAATTTTACATGATAAAAGTTCACCTACCTGTATGAAGTTTGCATTAATAATCTTTCCATCTTCACTTCCTAATTGCAACATTTGTTTGAAATGATGATGACTTATGCGGATAACCTGTGAGAGCCTCTTAGTTCTCACCGTGAAAGGTTGGGGAATATTGAAAATCACTCCAATTTCTCCTGCCATATCTGCAGATTCTAGTTTTGACAAAAACTTGAAAAGGAAAGACTGGAACTTAGTTTAAGGCAAATAGAAAGAAAGATGCTTTAGTTTAAATTACTGGTATGATATGCATTCGGGTCTCTTGATCAATGGTCATGGTCATATATTGTCTTTCGAGTCTTTGGCATGCACAGCAATTCTTCATGTGCTTTTTTTAGACTAGAAGTAAAAGATGTGATAATTAAGCGTCTGTTTAACTTATTATTATCTCTTCCTAGACTTGGTATGCCTTTGTAAGATTAACAATTTCCTACTTACTGCAGAATTTTGTTGCAGGTATAAAATGTGAAGAGTCAAATCCGTTACCTTGGAGGAATTGTGGCGAAAGGGAGCAGTTTACTTACGAACCTATCACTAGCCCGAGACACTATCATTCAGACTCTTTGTTTGATATATAGTGAAGTTCTATGTTTTTACTACACTCTCATCATTTCTTGTTTCAGTTTGCTAATAAAATAAGGCATCTTTGTCTGCTTCATCTTTGATCAACAGCATATATATGTTGTTACATTTAAGTTCTACAATCACTATGAAATATATTCTCGTAGAAAAAACGATAATACCTGCTCCGTTTCGTTCTTATATGTCACCACTTCCTGCAGTTTTAAAGAGTTTAAACTTAGCTTATGATGTTAAAAAAATGCAAAAACGCTTATTGAATGATGCTGTACCATTGCTCCCGATATTAGAATGTAGAACTCTGTGGGTATTTCGTTCTGTAAAATGATTTCAATATTCGGAGGAAAGTATTCTACTTTCATCTCTGATACCTGCAAGAAAATACCATGAAATACTTATGTATCATAGCTGTTTATAGCAGCTAAAGCTCTGTTTTTGTTCTAACATAGTAACATAGTATTGGTATGTGAAAATTCAATGATATATTGGAATGTGATTTGGTTAAGTATTGGTACCAACTGAGAAACAAGGACTTTGGAGACTCCTCGGAATAGGTAGGTCTTTTCGATGGTTTTCCGGAATAGTTGTTGTGCAATGCTGGTTCTTATTGCCTTGGGCAGGTCTTTTAACACTTCTTCTTGCTGCAACTCGGCGGTCTTGAACTTAAGTTGCATGTGTGCCAGCATCTGTTCTCTCATCAGTTCTGGTAATCTATTCTTGCTTGCATATAGCAATACCTCATTGATTCTATCCCTCTGTCGAGACACGATCTGGTTTAGTCTATTTAACATAATCATATCAGTCTAAATAACATCAATAAGATAATCGATCCGTTTCGTAGTTCATCGAATGCTTTATTTGTTGCTACTCTTGTAGGCTATGAGATGGAGGATGTTCTTACTTCATACATGAAAATGGAGATGAAGAGAGAATCACCATGACAAAGGTTTTGCCCGCGGCATTGACGATGAGGTTTGTCATGTTACCGATTATGTAGGAAGTGAGGCCAATATTGAATAGCATATATATACTGTTGAATATCTTCTCTCCTTGGTTCACAGAGTAGAAATCTCCATAGCCGACTCCGGTGAGGGTGGTGATTGACCAGTAAATGGAACAGGTGTAACCGTGCCAAACGCTTTTCTGCTTAAAATCATTAATAGGTTTTCCAATCCATGTATCTTCAGGTGGTTCATGGTGTGCAGCCAGCCAGTAATAGAAGCAACCAGCTGAGTGCACTGCAAATAAGGTAACCTGCCATTTGAATATAATGAATGAAGTTTAATTCTAAAATGTCTGGTTAGAAATAGGAGATTAGAGTGAGTAGAAAATAATACTTACATAGAGTAGCTTAAAGAGTCTTGTCCAAAAATAACTAAAACGGATGTCCTTTTCTAACCTATTAAAAATATTAAATTAATAAAAAAAGTAAAAATATAATATAAAGAAATTTCTAATGTTTGAATGGATAGGTATTTATGTTCTTAATGTTGGAATGAATAGCCATTTTGGTTTATATTCATTTTTTAAACATTTTAACTCAAAGTTTCATTTCATTTCAGAGATAAAATCGTTAATCAACTTACGATGAATAACATGAAATGTTATGACAAATCTATATAATATCACACACTTGATAGAATAACAAATCAATAAAAAAAATAATAAAATTATATAAAACATAAAATTATTTTTTTCTGTGGATGTGTATTTTTAAGTCATTTTGAATTATTTATTATTAGTTTGTTAATGATTTTTATCCAAAAAAGGGTCAACTCAACTTAAAATAAAATGTTAATAGTTAGTGTTTAAAAATAAATAAAGACTAAAATGATTATTCAGTATTATTGATATGTTTTTGATATTATGTTAAAATTATATAGAAAGGTTATTAATATTAGTTGGAATATTTACCCATATGGACCATATTTGTAATTCATTTGAACTTTGTCTTTTAATTTTCTATTTATTTAGCTTTAATATATTTTCCCCTAAACTATAATTTGTCTATTAAACTATTTTTAACTTATTTTACCCCTTAAACCTTATATTATTATTAAATTATCTCTTAAATTATATAAGTTTTCTCAAGTTAGGCGTTTATTTCCGATTAATGTAGGGTATATTAGGTGTGCATTCAGTTCGGTTTCGGTTTAATTCGGTAAGTTATTTTAGTAACCACCAGTTTTCGATTCAGTTAACCGTGGTTTTCGGTTCGGTTAACCGCGATTTTTGGTTTTTCCATATTAACGTTAATTTATAAAAAATTGTATTTTATCCTGACAAAATAGTTTTATTTTATGACTTTTAAACATTAAATGATAAATATTTTAAGATATGTTTCATAAATATTTATTTAAACATATTTTTAAGTAAAGAATAAAAAAAAATATTTATAGTATTTTAAGTATAAAATATATATTTTTACTTTATAAAAATAATTAAAAATTAATTAAAAAAATCAAATTCTATTTGATTCGGTTAACCGCGGTTAGTTACGGTTTGTAAATTTACGAACCACAATACCTCAGTTTGATTTTCGGTTTTACGGTTAACCATACCCGGCCCTAGGGTATACTTCTTTTCAGTTTTCAGCACCAACAATTATACATACTTTACCTTTTGAAAAATTCCGTAACCCTACGAAGACGCCACAGACGAAACAAGCAGAGAATACCAAAGACTGTGTTGGTCTTCCATTCACCGGTGAAAATTCTATTTATCAACTCATATGGTAGTGTTGAGGCTACATCCATAAAGAACCAGGATTTCATCACATACCTAAAAAGTAACATATTTGTCAAATATTAGAATGACATTTTTTTTATTTTGAAAAAAAATAGAGCTTAAAACATTAGAATTATCCATAAATGAATAAAAATACCGTAAAGCAATTTTTTTATGATCATCAACGAAGAGAAAAGTCGAAGTATCAAAATAAGCAACGAAGAAAGTTAGAGCGATATCAACGGCGAAGAATGCATCGGCCACGGAATCGATGACCATGAGTGGCCCGTCTGCTGTTTTCTCGAAAGCCAACTCCAAGGGGGATGCCCAGGAAGAGTATATAACCAGAACCACTAAAAACGTTTGCCACCACCTGCGAGGGAGAAGTTAGGAATTATTTAGGATAGAAGGAAATGATCATTTTTCAAAAAGATGAAACTAGTTTATCCTAGTTTTAATAAGAGATGTACGAGCCCTCTAACTCAAGTGGTTAAAGGAACGATTGTTGTTCTTAGAGGTCACGATGCTCGAACCAACAATGTCAACAGAGTGATTAAGCGATCAATGTCAAATCATAGTGATTATATTTTAGAATAGATACTGTAATCACTATTAGCTTGTTAAAAAAAAGAGAGAGATGGGAGGAAATTTTCATGCATCAACGGTGGAAACCTTTTGTTAGAATTTAAAAATTTAATCTAATATATATGATTTAATGGTTTAAAGTTATAGATTTAAAATATAAAGATTATTGTTAAAATTTAGGGTTTAGGGTTTAAGATAATATATATGTTAGGAAATTTTAAGAATTTTTTTATGTTTAAATCAATAAACCTTAAACCCTAAATTTTAATTACAACCCTTAATTTATAAACCTTAAATTAGATTTTTAAATCCTAAATTAGGACGCTTATGAAAAACCATAAGATAATTACTTAAACTTGACTTATTTGAAAAATACTTTTTTTATTTGACTTAATATAAAAAATTTAAACTTGAATCATAATTTCATAAACTTATTCAGAAAAATTATAAATAAAGTTTGAGTTATAAAACGAGACTCAAATAACTCTAAAAACTCAAAATTTTTAGTAATTAGTAGATCAATTTTCAAGTTTGATATATATTACATATAAAGAAATATATATGTATATTTTATACGGTAATAGAAAATTGTTTAAATTAGAATTAATTAATAACTTGATAATACAAGTACTTATAGTTAAATTTAAACAAAAGCTCAAAAAACTCAAAAAAATTAAATAAAATTTGAGTTATAAAATATGATTTGTCAATTCAATTAATTCAAAATTTTTTACTCGACTCAATTCAAACAAATGTTCTTTTAGTTTATAAGTTTAGAAAATTTTAAAAAGGATTAGAATGGAATTTTATTATTTTTGAGGGGTCAAAATGAAAATTTTAAAATTTCTAATTTACTCACCTATATCTACGATCATAGGGAGCAATAACATTTCTCTTGAGGTGCAGCTGTGCATCATTTCCGAACACCGGTAACAAACTACTCGAGATGGAAGCCAAATTGTTCTTTGTTTCTCCGGTTGGTCGTCTCCGGAAACATAACTGTATCGATGAACCCGCCGACACGTTTTCCGCCATTGCATATCCGATCAGGTCGGAGAGCTAGCTAGCTACTTCGTTTATATATTGTAGGAGATGTTAGGAGGAAGAAAACTAAGGTTGAGGTTTAGTATATTCTGAAACAATGGCAAGCAAGCCGGCTATTGCATACTACAAAAATCACCTGCACAAGTCCAAAGGGGAGAATCCCAAAGAAAATTACATAGGGATTTTCAGCATTAACACAAGTATTTGCGATAGGGTGTATTCCGTTCGGTTTCGGTTTAATTCGGTAAGTTATTTTAGTAATCATCGGTTTTCGATTCGATTTACTGCGGTTTTCGGTTTTTCCATATTATCGTTAATTTATAAAAAAAATGTATTTTATCTTGACAAAATAGCTTTATTTTATGACTTTTAAACATTAAATAATAAATATTTTAAGATATTTTTCATAAATATTTATTTAAACATATTTTTAAGTAAAAATTAAAAATACATTTATAGTATCTTAAGTATAAAATATATATTTTTATCTTATAAAAGTAATTAAAAAAATCAAATTCGGTTTGATTCGGTTAACCGCGGTAACCACGGTTCGTAAATTTATGAACCACAATATCTCGGTTCGGTTCGGTTCGGTTTGGTTTTTGGTTTTGTGGTTAACCATGCCCAACCCTAATTTACAGTGTGCTAAGTTATAAAATTTGTCCTTATATTTTAATTTGATCAATTTTAATTTATATAGTTTTTGAAAGATTATTACAAGGTTCGAATTGAATCGTGTTGTATAAATTTTTTTAATGAAATCCGATTTTTTTTCTAAAAAAACTTAACTGATGTAAATATTTTTTTAGAATTTAAAGGAAATTTAGTTGTTTTTAAATTATTTAAATGAAATGTGAGAGGTAAGTTTTACGGAAAATTATTTTAATTATTGATTTCAGTTTTGTCGTTGGAATTATTTAATGATGTTAGCGCAAGCGATTTAGTTTATTAATAATAAAAGTTGAAGGATGTAATTTGATTAAATTAAAGATGTATGATCTAAATGAAAATAAATGTTAAGTTTAGGGATCTAAAATGAAAATACTCGAGATAATGAGTAGTTTTAAATGTTGTATGAAAAAGTAAGGTAAACTGCATCATATGTCACTAAACTTTAAGTTTAATATCGATTATACTATTCGATTAAAAATCGATATTATTTTAATACTGAACTTTAATTTAATAATATAATCGATATTAAACTTAAAATTTAATGTGTCTAATATAATTTATCTAAAAATATACATTTATTTATTATTTTTTTGAAATATAAAATTTTATTGATAGATAATTCACATCGACTCGTGCCTCGTTAAAAACCTTTCTTAATGATTATAACGTTTCGACGCATATCAAATTATCAATTCAACACATTCCATGTGATTCTATTCAACAGTGCAACATCAAAAGAAATAATAACCCTAAACAAATGTTTTATCAAACCACTTTGTGGATCAGCGATCATGCCCATCTTTCAACCTTCGAATTAACCCTATTAATAAAAGCTTTGTTTCATTTGAAGCGTGAAACTACCTGTTAGGTTCTCAAAATATCTTTAATTAACAAGAAATCTTCCTTAGCTGAGCTTTATCTATCGGATCATAGAACACTATCCTCCAATATTCATCTTAAACACGTCTAAACTCTAATTTATCATAATGAAAATGGATCAACATCACTCATGATTTCGTTCTTGCACTTGTGATTTCACTGTCATTAACCTCTCTAGCTCTATAGGATGGTTCAACCACGACTAAAGCTTTCACCGATCAATACCTTTCTTTGCTAGACTGTCAGCCAATGTGTTGCACTCCCTTGGCACATATTGATAACTGCATTGAATACCTTTGCACACCAAATGACAGTGGCAAAACACATACCAGATAGTTTTAAGTTCTTTCGAGCACAATGGGCATGAAATTGATTGTTAAGAAATACATCCTCTTTTTGATAGTTTCATTCTCGCTGGGATCCTACCATGAAAAATTTTCCATGCAAATGAAACCACATTTGGGGATAGGGATGTGCATTTCGGATTATCCGATCCGATCCGATCCAAAATTTCGGATATCCGAAATTTTTGGATTGGTATTTTAGCGATCCGTATCCGATCCGAAAAAATTAGATATCCGATTTTTCGAATATCCGAAATTTCGGATCGGATTCTCGGATATCTGAATATCCAAATTTATAATTTAATTTAAGTATTTTTTTAATTTGACGGTCTTATTCATAAAATTTTTGACGTTCGAATATAATAATCAACAAATTATTGAATATAACAATATTTTTATCCATGAAAATTTATTTTTTTCATATATAACAAGTAAAAATATTGAATATAACAATATTTATATGTATAAAAAAATTAAATTTTCAGATATCGGATAATCGGATATCTGATCCGAATGTAAAATACTTATCCGTATCTGATCTGAATTTTTTGGATATCCGATCTGAATTATCCGAAAAATAAAATTTGAATCGGATATCTAAAATTTCGGATCGGATCAACGAATAATCAGATCGGATTTTTTTTATACACCCCTGTTTGGGGAACCATGGAATTCCACACAAACTTCCAAACTTTATCTTGTACATTTGTCTTTAATTAATTGTTATAAACTGATAATTAACCTTTATGAGTGATAAAATGATAATTCGGTGTTAAGTACGTTACTATAAAACTTTGTATGATAATATATTTAATCTCCTATATTTACACATTCAATCATTTTAGTTTTAATAAAAAAATAACTTTAATCCTTTTTATTTATACATTCTTTCAATTTGGTCCTTAAAACAAAATTCTAAAATTGTTTCACTTAAGCAAGAATCGAATTTACTGAAACCCTATATCTGTATCAAATCTGTGAATAAATTTATCTTACATTGTTTTGTATTTTTTATTAAATTTTAGTTCATGAACTTTGATTATGTTTTAGGTATTAGATTATTTGTTTTGTGGATGAAATGCGGAAACTTTGTAGAAATTTTTTTGAATGCTATGTTATTTCATAGTTAATAAGTTCGAATTTATTGCGATAGTTACGATTTAAACTATTTCGAATCATTCTTTAAAACCTGAAAAAAAAATATAAGGAGGAGTTAGTTGTTTGTATTGATTCATAAAATTAATTGTTGTGAAGATGAGATTTTTGCTGGTTAAAACTGTCCTACATGCCATACAAATTTGCTAGTCTTTAGGTTTCTATTTGTTATATGGGGAAAATCACTTTTCTCCTAAGCTTTGTTAGCTAGTTTCTGTTCAAGTGGAACAACTTTGGAATTTTATTTTAAGGATCAAATTAAAAAATATATAAATAATAAATGTTAAATTCAATTTTTTTTATTTAGCACTAAATTAACTGAATATATAAATATAGAGAATTAAATATGTTATTATACAAAGTTTTATAACAGACATGTTAAGTACTTAAGGATCAAGTTAACATTTTGTTACAAAACATAAAATTTAATCGTTATTTTATAACATTTAAAAGTT
The DNA here is from genome assembly GCA_035048815.1 of Abelmoschus esculentus. Taxonomy (NCBI): domain Eukaryota; kingdom Viridiplantae; phylum Streptophyta; class Magnoliopsida; order Malvales; family Malvaceae; genus Abelmoschus; species Abelmoschus esculentus. Next base: position 1,022,671 of record JAUCBN010000002.1, read on the forward strand.
TAATTATCATTTTATTTTTTTTTAACAAAGTTATCTTGGCTTTTAAAAAAAACTAGTAATCAAGTATTGGTTGATTTGATAAAATAAAAGATTATGTTTTTTTAAAAAGTATCTGTCTTTTGTCTCTCGTCTTTTACCTATTTTGTTTTTATTCTTTACTTTATTTAAAAAATATTGGTATTTTATTTTAAAGCTAAGTATTTGAATAGAGGAATCTAATAAGTATTAAATTACAACTGTATTTTTCTTAAATGATATTTTTATTATAATTTAAAATTTTATCTTATATTATAATTAAATAAAAAATTAATTAGGTAGTTTCGATGAAATTGTAACGACCCGGATTCGGATCCGAGTGTCGGTTTAACCCGATGGGTTTTGGCTTCGGTTTTGGGCCCGGGTTTAGTGGTTTGGGCCTCGTGTCTAGGTGAGTCTTATGTTGTGATGGGCTTAAGGGTTTTAAATGGAGGGCAAATGAGTAATTATCTAATTAGGTGACAAAAAGGGTTTGAGTGTTTTGTTTCTCTGCAGAAAAGTTGAAGGTGAGATCACCTTGTCCCTCTTCCTCCATCTTTGCAAGAAACAAAAATAAGAAAAAATTCAATCTTTGTTGTGGTAAGTCAAGAATCTCGTTTTGTGCTTGAAGGGTAAGTTGTAGAGGTGTTTCGGATCTACAAAATAAGGTAAGAATGCATAGGTTTGGTGAGGGTGAAGGTGAAAGTGGGGGTTATAGCTTGAGTTCGAGATTTGGGTTTTGGAAGCTCAAATCTGAGTCTTTTAGTGTTTTTAAGCTTTAGAAATCATCCTCAAATCGTCCTTGATCGTTGTTTATCTTCCTCTTGTAGAGAAAGAAGTGGGTGAGCCCTCAAGGATCCTTGGGAAAGAGAAAGCTTGAAGAGAAGAGAAGATGACGTTTTTTGTTGTTGCCTGTAAGAGGTTGGTACTCCCAACTCTTCCTACCATCATCCATATCATTGTAGTGTGCATACATATAGATTTTTATGCATGAGTGTTTGGTTGAAGCTTTAAGAATCATTAATGGTGAAATTCGGATTTATGTGCTAAATGACTTGAAAATGATGTTAAATTATCCTAAACACTCCTAATAATGTGTAGGAACACTTTAGAATTGATTCGATCAAGTTTGGGAATGAATCCTTGAAATTTCTAAGTGCAGACCTACATTTCGTGTAGGTGTATCGATACACGGGCTACCGGTATCAATACCCATGAGTGGAAATAGGCTAAGTGGCCAGGTGTATCGAACCATGGTTCGGTACTGGGACCTCTAGTGGCATAATGGCTTCGATACCAGTATTGATGCTGGAGGGTCTTCTTTCGTTGACTTTGGAAATGGTCAAAGGGTATCGATACTGGTATCGATACCCATGTTTCGATGCCTTCTTTGGGTGGGTATCGAAGCAGGGTGGTTCGATACCCCATATAAGGGTATCGATACCCCTGCGAGAACTTAACAAGATAAGCTTTGTTTGAGGTTCAATAAGAAGATTAAGGGTCTTAATGAATCTTATAATTAATGAAATGAATTGTAGACACAAGATTGATGTTACAACCCCGAACGACTAAGTTATGTTAAGTCTTGATGTGTTTTGATGTGAGGATCCTAGGTGGATCATTTGTGTGTATCGAGTCCTTGTTTGATGGAAATCCGGATATCCATAAGTGTTGCAACACGTTGAAGGTCATCCGATGTAACATGTCGGATGATGTTTTGAAGACTTTTATTCTGAGTGTTGGGCGGCCTCACTCGAAGATGTTCGATGTAACATTCCGAGCATGGGGTTGGTTGGGCGGCCTCCACCCTTTTTGAACGTTGGGCGGCCTCGTTCGAAGATGTCCGATGTAACATTCTGCGCATAGGATTTGAGGGCGGCCTCAATCTTGAGTGTAGGATCTCGATGCTGTGTGGACGCGGGCCTCACTCTTGTGTGTTATTTTGTGATGTGATATGTATATGCTATGTGCGATATTATACATTGTTTATGCCATGTGGTAGGCAAGCATGCTAGATCATCATATCATGCATGATATTTTATATGTTATGCTTTACTACTTATGATATGCATGATGTTGGCCGAGTTCGGCGTACCCACTGAGCTTTCGTAGCTCAGCGTTCGAAATATGTTTTCGTGCGTAGGTTAGGTGAAGCCGGTTCGTGGAGCACCATCAAGGTTTGGTTTCAGCATCGATCGTGTTGTCAGAGTACATGTATTAGATTTAGTGGGCTTGTACTATGTCAAACCCTATGTAATGTAACTCTGTTTATTTTAATTTAGGTCGAATGTTTTAATGGTTTGTAATATTTTGGAGCTTCGATTACTTACTATCATTTTGGGCTATGTTTTAACTTAATGGATTTTATGAATCGTATTTGGACTTGAATTTGATTTTATTTGATGGGATTTGAAAAGAAATTTTGGAATACAGGTTTTTGGGCCGGAGGCCCAATGTGACATCCGGGTCGGGTGTTACATTTAGTGGTATCAGAGCCTAGGTTGAGTCGGTTCTAGGAAATCCCCAGGGGAGTCTAGTGTGTTATATAGGTGTCAGACAAGTACATGCCCACGAGTCGATATCGTACTTTCTTTAAAGCTGAAATTTTGATGGTGTACTCTTGCTTGTTGTTTCTCTTTGTGCAAAAATGGTCGAGTATGCCGAGATGTGTAAGGGATCAAGAGGAAAGTCAGGGTTCTCGTGGAGGAGACTCCGACTATGAGTATGAGCCCGATGAGGAAGTGCCATCGGATGATGTAGATGGTCAAGGGGCCAACTACTTTGCTCAATTGAATCAGACCTTGCGTAGGATCGTGAGAGCTTACCGAGGCCATATTCTACGCCTCATGAGGCACCGGTTGAGAGGGTGCGAAGACAGAGAGCTGTGGACTTCTTTGGTACGGGACAGGACAATCCCGTACAGGCTGATCAGTGGTTGCATGACACCAGGTGGATAATGAGACAGATGAGGCTGAGGTCAGAGGACAAGCTGTCGTGTGTGTTGTCGCTTCTGAAGGGCAACACGAGAGAGTGGTGGGAGACAGTTGAGCAAGGTTGGTATCCTCATCATCCTAAGTGGGAGGACTTCCTTGAGGAGTTTGAGAGCAAGTATGTGGGTGACACTCACATAGACACCTTGAGGGAGCGGTTTACCCATCTTGTTCAGGGGAACCGTTCAGTCTTTGCTTATGAGCAGGAGTTTCTTCAGTTGAGCTGATATGCTCTAGAGCTTGTAGCTACAGAGAAGATGAGATGTAAGAGGTTCTTGAGAGGTCTGAGGAAGGAGATCCAGACTTATCTCACTGCTGCATCGCCTAAGGTGTTTTCTGAGTTGGCTGTCAGTGTCAAGTCGCTAGAGCAGGTTCAGGGGTTGACCTATGGGCCATCTGTTGGCCAAGGAGTCACCAGTGGAGCTAGTCAGAGTCATGCGGGTAACTCTCAGTCTCACTACAGTAGGAGTAGGAGCCGTTGGAACTAGGATAGAGGAGTAGCGAATCAGGGTTCAGGGTCAAACCAGAGATCAGAGTCAGTGGGACGTAGGAGGCAATCTGTGTCTTCTTCTGCTAGGGGCCCAGAGAGCTTACAAAGGAGTGTCAGTGTTCAGACTTGTAGACGTTGTGGTCGGACCCACCAAGGAGAGTGTTGGGGCAATGCTAGAGCTTGTTTTCAGTGTAAGTCATCATATCATCTTGTGAGGGACTGTCCAAAGGTTGTGACGTCACCACCAGGTCAGGCACAGAGGACCGTGTTTCAGGTTCAGAGGGGTCATGGGTTCTCAAATGGCGGAGCTAGCCACGCATCAGGAGGCACATTTCAGTCCACTACTAGAGCACCGACGAGACAGTATGCGGTGAGGGCACAAGAGGACTGTGCTGCGACAAATGTGATCTCAGGTACGTTCAGTTTGTTCTTTGTTCTTATAGTTGCTTTTGTGGACTCGGGATCTACCCACTCGTATATCCGTAGTGGGATATCGGAGCAGTGGGGGTTACCAGCGAAGGATCTAGAGGTAGGAGTCCGTGTAACCAGTCCGTTGGGGTTAGATATGTTGGTGGATAAGGTTTATCGGAGGTGTCCGATCGAGGTACAAAGATCTATCTTCCTGGTCGACCTCATGGTTTTGTCATTTCAGGAGTTCGACACAATCCTTGGGATGGATTGGTTGTTCGAACACGATGCGAGCTTAGGGTACAGATCTAAGAGTTTGAAGCTTCGAGTAGCTGTTGTTTCTAAGCTTGTTGTGAGGGGTGAGAGAAACCCGTGTTTAGCGAATATTGTGTCAGCTTTGTCAGCTCAGAGGTTGATCCAGCAGGGTTGTGAGGCTTTCTTAGCTCACGTAGTAGATGTGAGTGTTGAGAGTCCAGCTTTAGAGAGTTTGAGGACAGTTTGTGAGTATCCAGATGTGTTTCCGGAGGAGTTGCCCGGTTTACCACCAGATCGTGAGTTGGAGTTTCGGATAGAGGTGTTGCCAGGGACGACACCGGTGTCCATAGCACCTTATCGTATGGCACCGACGGAGATGAGAGAGTTGAAGCAACAGATCTAGGAGTTGCTTGAGAGAGGTTTCATCAGAACGAGTGTGTCGCCGTGGGAAGCACCGGTTTTGTTTGTTAAGAAGAAAGACGGGTTGATGAGGATGTGCATCGACTACCGTCAGCTCAACAAGGTCACGATCAAGAACCGTTACCCTTTGCCTAGGATCAATGACCTGTTTGATCAGTTGAGGGGTGCTCGTGTGTTTTCTAAGATCGATCTGAGATCAGGGTACTACCAGTTGAAGGTGGTGGAAGAGGATGTCCAAAAGACCGTTTTTAGGACGCGGTACGAGCATTATTAGTTCTTAGTGATGCCATTTGGGCTCACAAATGCACCTGCAGCTTTTATGGACTTGATGAACCGGATCTTTCAGCCGTATCTAGATCAGTTTGTGGTTGTGTTCATCGACGACATCTTGGTGTATTCACGCTCGGTGGAGGAGCATGACTATCACCTAAGAGTGGTTCTTCAGGTTTTGAGGGATAGACGTCTGTACGCCAAGTTTAGTAAGTGTGAGTTCTGGTTGTCTGAGGTGGCGTTTCTTGGACACATAGTTGCAGCGGATGGAATCCGAGTTGATCCCCAGAAATCCAAGTTGTGGTGGAGTGGAAACCACCAAGGAATGTGTAATCACTCATTTTTTATCGGATTTTATTATTTGTAGTATTATTGTAATAATCATATTATTAATAATCATATTTTTTAAAATCTCTGGTTTTATAGTGTCCGGTCTACCTAAACGGCCGGTGGCGACTCCAAATTTCCAAAAATCATTTTTACACCAAAAAACCCTACGTGGAAGACATTAATTTCAAACGACACAAAAAAATGTTTTCCAACACGAAAAAGAATATTTTTAGCAATTTAATTAATCATGGATTTTTTAAGATCGCTACAGATGGCGACTCCGCTGGGGATAAAATTTTGTTTTTAAAACAAAAAAGAGAGTCAAGCTTTTAAACGATTACCGCTTTACTAATATTATAAATTTCGGGCTAAAGTGACGATTAAATTAATGTTCAATTAAATTTGCGCTTTTATTTTTCTGCATTTAAAATATAACATCTAAACCCGTCCTTTTAAGTGGGGGAAAAGGTTGGCGCTTTCGTGGAGATATCGTTCTCCCGTGTAGGCCCTAGCCGAAGTACCTTCGGGGCTCCACTATCTTATGCTTTCGTAAGGATATCGTTCCTTCGTGTAGGCATAAGTGAACGGGTCCCCCTGAATTGAATCCGGTCAAAATGAGCCTATAATGGGTGATGATCGGGGGACTTCCTACTCTTAGTAGAGGATAGCTCGGACAATTCGGGTCCCCTTTAGCACCAACACTGCATGTAGAGAGCTAGATTACCCACCCCATTAGAGCCATGCGGATACCCTAAGTGAACTAGACGGGATATCTAGGACTGCTCTTCTCTGTTTACTTTAGTGCAAATTTATTTTTTTTATGTAATTTATTTTTGCGTCTATTATTTTTACCCGATACTAACTTGGTTTATTCATGTTTTTATTTTCCTTTTTAAGCATCATCACATTTTGCATTACATTAGAGGTATTGATCCGAGTGGTTCACCCTACATAGGAAACATTCACCATGGAAAAGAGGTATATGAAAACCTCAACCTCGTAGTTAGAAACCAATTAGAGATATCGATTAGAGACACCGATTAAGGAAAGAGATTCGGTCAACATCTGTCTCCCTTTTTTATCAGACACCGGTTAGAGGACAATCGAAGAGCCCCAGGCAACAGTGTACCGAAAGATTAGTTAATGACCATGCATTTATTCGGGTCTACATCAGAATGTAAGTCCAGGATTCCAAGCGAACATGAAGGATGTAACAGGAAACCGAAGTTTGATGAAAGGGTTATTAGAGACACATAACCGATATCATCTTAGCATCCGGAGGTCGGGTCGAAAGCAGGTATAAAACACAGAGAATAAGTGATTGTTATGCATTTTTGTCCGAGTCTACAACCGAATGACAACACAAAATTTCAAATGGACATATGGATGTAACAGAAAGCTACGAGAACCTAACCATAGAATGGGTTATTAGAGGTGTAGAACCAGTGTCATTTTGCCAGCCATAGTTCAAGTCAGAGTCAGATACAGATCGCCAATCAGAAAAGGTAATTGACCAATTTCCTAAGCACATCAACGAAGAGATTTTTTTACTAGACTACAAGAAAAAGAACGAGAGGTCAGTGTTTTACCGACCCATTTCACGAGGACCAAGATCACCATTCAAGATTATCAGGAATAGTCCAAAATTTTGAAAGAAGCATCAGTAAGAAGGAATCACTTTTAGCAACACCTACATGGTAAGGTGCTCAGAAGATTTGTGACACATATTGATGTGGCACAAATCTCGAAGATCAAAGTTCAGATGGGTTGCCAGAAACGAGACCAAGTCAATCACGAAGATCGAAGCTTTTCATCCTGAACTCATGATGTGACAGAGATTCCCCAATCAATCATGTTGCTTAGGGCCACAAGAAATAGGAATTAGGGCTAGTACTGATGTATAGGACTAGTTATCCCTAATATTGTAATGGACCCTCTATTTCCCGTGAAAGTAATCCAGTAAGGTGATTACCAACAAGGATCAATACCTTCATCTGCATACATTTTGCATCATTCGCATCAACATTCGCATCATACATGCATTTACCCATTCAGATATTATTTTGACCGCTTGGTAAGTCTCCATATTGCCAACTTCTCAGACATGGTTATAATTGAATAATGTATTGAGGATGCAAAATTTAGAGGGAAGATCAAGAATCCCTACAACGTAACCCCTCAAAACGAGGACCGATAATAAAGATGGGTCTTAAGGGAGGCTAACTTCTCAATTAGATTTTGACAAATGATTGCATCCATCTTTCTCTTTTAAGAATGAAATAGAATTTACTGCTTTAAGCTCGAAAGGTAATAAAGGCATTCCGTAAGGGTATATATTCCTTTCACCCATTAAACGATTTTACATTCTTTAATTCTTTGAACATTCATTCATTTTTAGGAGTTACCCCTGCTCTCCTATGTACACACAACAAACATTTTTGAACATATATGTACACATCATTACACACTTGGTCCTTGAAATTTCAAGTGCGATAACATCTCTGCTTCAAACTCAAAGACTGACTCTAAAGTTTTGCGTATTCAGAAGAGATTGAATGTTGCGAGGATACTACAAGTGAGGGTCTCTGCTAATCTACTTAGGCCAACAGAAGAACAATATAAGCGAATAGATAATGGGTACTTCCCATTTTTAGGAGAATCCTTTCTCAGGCACTTGTTGTTCAAGATCCTTGAGGCAAGAGTTGACCTTAAATTTCTATCCCCTGAAGATCTTCTGAGGACATCCTTGAATGGGACGACGAATGACATTCTCTTACCTCACTAGAAGAACGGGGTAAGATCAGACAAATCAAATACTGAAACTGGAAGACTATCAGCAAGAAATAGTCAGGAGCTAGGACACATACATGCAAAAAAAAAAAAGGAAAAAAGAAAAGGAAAAAAAAGAAGAAAAAAAAACGGAATGGCAATCGGAAGGCTGAAACGAGCCCGAATCAACATAAAAAATTACAAGAAAAGTGACCAAATTCAAGCAATATCAGAAAGTTGCAAAAAGATGACCAAATCCAAATAGTGGATAACCGAGAAGTACTTCAATTTGGTAGTACACTCGTAAACTTAAAAGAGAAACGAAAAAGAGAAACAGTGTTGTACACACTTCATTCAGATCAGACAATTCAGAATCAGAAACTCAACTAGAAGAAACGAGGCAAAGATAAGCGAAGAATCTTTATTTTGAACGCCTCAAGATCACACAGATTTGCACAGAAGCAAATATCGAAACACATCAGAGACAAGTCGGCTTGAAGATTGTCATTTTCGGTTAAAAAAAGGGAAAAAAGAAAGAAAAAAAGAAGAAAAAAGGAAAAAGAAAAAAAAGAAGAAATGAGAAAGAAGAATATTAGAAGTACATATATCATAAATACACAGATACATTTACTTTGGCCATGGATCCTGGTCATATAATCTTTCAAAGACCATTCTGATCATTCAGGGACATCCAAACCGAATGAGATTGTCTTCAGACTATACTTTCGCCCAAAGGTTAACCTTGCTTCAAGGAACGACGAGCTTCGAAGTGCCTGATCGACACCCAAATGAGGGAAGGATAGGGCAAGATGAGAGAGTGAGATCAAGAGAGCCACATATAAAGGGGTAGTCTCTAGGAAAAGGGATTGCTCCTTTTGAAAGCCCGATGGCCTAGAAGAGACTAGGCATTTGTGTATATCCCTGCAACAATCGAGGATCCTTTAAATATATTCTTTATTAGAGTTGAGCTTTGCCAGATTGGGGTAAATATGTCATTGAATTTGACATTTAAGATGATAAACTTTTTCTTAAAGTTGTTTTCCAACACTCTGAAATCACATACACTTTTCTTGCATCACAAAACATGCAAATAAAATCATTCTTTTCAAGAATTAAAGAAAACTGAGAGTCGGCCTCCATTGAGGTACCTCAACAAGCACATAAATTAAGTCAGGACATAGAGACGTCCGGTCAACCGTCATACCAATACAGACGAGGATACAAAGAATACGAGCGGGGCATCATTGCCTGCTAAATGAAAAAATCAGAGTTCAAATTCAAATTGACCAAAGATGTCATCAAGACTGATAGAATTTAATTAACGAAGACTACATGGTCAACCAAATGAGGATCGAGGCACCAAACTTTTTGAGATAGAGTTAACAAGAACTTCATGTATCATTGTATATGCTACAGATAGGTTGCATCTATACATTCCAGTATACTTCATGAACACATGCATAGTGAAAATGCTCATGCATCATTCTTTTTGATAAACAATCGTCTTACAGGAAAAGACAAATACTGGTCAAGAACATGACCTTAATAGAGATTAGTGCATATTTGCACCTTTTCACAAGAAGATCACTCCAGTTCCACCTTCCAACAGAAAGAAGGAAAAGAAGAAGGCTTGGACCAAACAGGTCACAAAAATCAACGAACTAGGGCAATCCAGATACCCATGCACTTTCTGATTTAGATAGAGAAAAACATTTGCAACCTTCTCGGCTTGAGTCGCAAAGAAAAAGATTTTTGGCAGCCTATGAAGGCGTGAGTCCTGATTCAGAGAAGAAGATTGGCAGCCACTTGGTGTGAGTCCCAATTTTGAAAGAAGATTGACAGTATCTATAGACGTGAGTCCCGATTCAGAGAAAAACATTGACAACCTTCTCGTCGTGAGTCCCAAAGAAAAAGATTTTTGGCAGCCACTTTGGCGTGAGTCCCGAAAGATTGAAGATTGACAACCACTCGGCATAAGTCTCGAAAAATCCAAAGATGAAGGTTCCATACAGAAGGTACCAACATGTTCGAAGTCCCACAGAAAGAGAATTTACAGCAGTTCTATACAGAAAGAACTCAAAACATCGAACAGAAAAAACTCGTAGCTCTATACAGAAAGAGCTACTAGTTGAAAAGATCCATCAACGACGCGACAGTTTCATATAGGAGAAATTGATAGCACCGAAGTGAGGAGTTCTATATAAGAGGGACCCTTATTTTCGTTTTCGTCTCTGAGATTGAAGCTTCATATAGGAGAGGCACACAACTCGAGACTTCAGAGTGAAAGGTTTCATATAGGAGAAACCCTAACTCCAGATCTAGAAGTAAGAGTTCTATATAAGAGGGACCTTATTTTTCAAGATCTATTCAAGAAACAGAAGGTTTTATATAGGAGGAACCTATAGCGTGAAGGCGAAAGGTTATATACCGAAGTGACCTATAACTCCAGGACAAGAAGGTGAAGAAGTTCTATATAGGAAGAACTTACGAGCCTGAAGATTCAGCCAAGGAAAAACGGAGAGTTCCAGAAGAACATGTGATTCCAAAGCATCAAACAAGGAAGCAATGAGATCATTGATACCTGCGTCATCCGAGAGCATAATGTCAATGTCAAAAGCGAAGAGTTCTATATAGGAAGAACTTGTAGCCTAAAGACTTTACCAAAGAAAAATGCTTTTTAAGAAGTCAGTCAGAAGAAGAGAAAACAGTTCTATAAAGGAAGAACTCGTGGCCTCGAATTTCTGATTTGAAGATTTTTTCTTCCGCAACGGATCTTTTATTTTGAAGACCGAAGTTTGATGAATTGGCCAAGGAAGAGCAGAGAGTTCTAGAAGAACTTGTAATTTCTGAAGCTAAAGACGGAGAAATAAAACAAAAATGAGTGCTTTTTTATCTTTGCTTTATTCTCGTTTCACAAGAACAAGCAAAGAGGGGCAACTGTAATCACTCATTTTTTATCGGATTTTAGTATTTGTAGTATTATTGTAGTAATCATATTATTAATAAAAAGAGAAGAAAAAAGAGAGAAAAAAATGAAAAAAAGAAGAAAGAAAAAGAAGAAGAAGGATAGGAAAAGTTGATGTGGGGTTGGAATCCCACATTGATGAGAAACCTCACTTCCCTCTCACCAAATGCCTATAAAAGGAGGTGAGTGGGTGCCTTTTCAAAGGGGGGAGAACCAATTGGTTGAGGGTAGTACCCTATGATCCTAATTTGAGAGCCTAGCACTCCCCAAATTTTGGGTGGTTTGATCGGGTCTTATTTTTAAGATTTGATCTAGTTAAAATTTTAGAGGAGTTGTGGTAGATCTCAGTGAGGATCACGCGGGGGTAGCCATTCAAACTTTTAGGTATACTTTCCTTTCTTTTTATCTTGTATTTTGGATATTTTTAATGAAATGTAGTTGTTTATTATTTTTAGATTTTTATTTATGTTTTAAATTAATGTTAATTTATGTATGTTTTAAATTTATGTTTTAGATTAGTATTTTATTTGTTAGATTAATATTTATGTTTTTTATGTATTTATTTATGTATTTATTTTTATGTGATGTATTTAATTTATTTTTATGTTTAAGTTGCATGAATGGAATATTAATTTGTTTAATGTGGGCCCCTAAATTCGGTCGTAAGCAAGGCTAGTACCAATATGGTGGTAGTGGTTCGGACGCTTATCTTCGGGTTTAGGTGTTTTAAAATAAATGCGTAAATCCAATTAAAAATTAATCCAATAGTTAAATTACCCAAAAAATTTAATATTAATGAAGCGGTAATTAAATAAAGTACCAATTTTTGGGCGGTGTGAGGTGCTAATCCTTCACCATCCGTAACCGACTCCCAAACTCTAAATTTTAAAAATCTCTGGTTTTATGGTGTCCGGTCTACCTAAACGGCCGGTGGCGACTCCAAATTTTCAAAAATCATTTTTACACCAAAAAACCCTACGTGGAAGACATTAATTTCAAAACGACACAAAAAAATGTTTTCCAACACGAAAAAGAATATTTTTAGCAATTTAATTAATCATGGATTTTTTAAGGTCGCTACAAAATGTATCGGAAGTCCGTAGTTTTCTTGGGCTTGCCGGATACTATAGGAGGTTTGTTAAGGGTTTTTTGATCATAGCGACACCTTTGACCAAGTTGCTTCAGAAAGGTGTTTCGTTTGTGTGGAACGAAAGGAGACAGCAAAGTTTTGAGCAGCTTAAGGTTTATCTGACAGAGGCTCTGGTCTTGACGCAACTGGAACCGGGGAAAGATTATGTGGTGTTTAGTGATGCTTCCTTGAATGGGTTAGGTTGTGTGCTTATGCAAGAGGGTAAGGTGGTTGCTTACGCCTCGAGGCAGTTGAAACCCCATGAGAGGAACTATCCCACCCATGATCTTGAGCTTGCAGCGGTTATCTTCGCTTTGAAGATATGAAGGCATTATCTCTACGGGGAGAAATGCTACATCTACACCGACCACAAGAGTTTAAAGTATCTGCTTACCCAGAAGGAGTTGAATTTGAGACAGCGCCGGTAGATAGAGTTGTTGAAGGACTATGACTGTGTCATAGAGTATCATCCCGGTAAGGCGAATGTGGTCGCCGATGCTTTGAGTCGGAAGTCCATGTCGGACTTGAGAGCTTTGTTTGCTCGGTTGAGGATGACAGATGATGGAGGTTTGTTGGCAGAGTTGCGTGTGGAGCCCATGCTGGTTTAGGAGATCAAGAGAGCACAGGTGTTAGACGAGGAGTTGGTTACTCAGTTAGAGGCTGTACAGAGAGGTGAGTTGTCAGACTTTGAAGTACGAGATGGTGGGTTCTTGTACTTTCAAGGTCGGTTGTGTGTTCCAGCTTTAGAGGATCTAAGGGATCGTATCTTGAGGGAAGCTCACCGTAGTCTGTTTTCTGTTCATCCGGGTAGTAACAAGATGTATCAAGATCTTCGTCTTTTATTTTGGTGGCCGTGCATGAAAAGAGATGTGTCAGAGTTTGTGACCAGGTGTCTAGCGTGTCAGTAGGTAAAAGCGAAACATCAGGTTCCTTCGGGTTTGCTTCAGCCTATCCAGATTCCACAGTGAAAGTGGGATCGAGTGACCATGGACTTTGTTACCGGGTTACCGATGACGTTGAGGAAACATGATGCTATATGGGTTATAGTTGACCGGTTGACCAAGTCGGCTCACTTCTTACCGGTAAGGATGGACTACAGTTTGGAAAAGTTGGCTCAGTTGTACATAAAGGAGATCGTGAGGTTGCATGGTGTACCTTCATCGATCATATCGGATAGAGATCCGAGGTTTACGGCGAGGTTGTGGAGGTCTATCCACGAGGCTTTAGATTCCAAGTTGCACTTCAGTACAGCTTTTCATCCTCAGACCGATGGACAGTTTGAGAGAGTTATCCAGATCTTGGAGGATATGCTTCGATGTTGTGTTGTGGACTTTGCCCATAGTTGGGAAGAGCAGTTACCGTTGGTAGAGTTTACTTACAACAACAATTATCAGTCAAGTATCAAGATGGCTCCTTTTGAGGCCTTATACGGGCGTAGGTGTAGGACACCTTTATGTTGGACAGAGCTTAATGAGAGGAAGATAGTAGGTTCGGAGCTTGTTAAGGAAACCGAGGAAAAAGTTCAGATCATTAAAGAGAGGTTGCAAGCAGCTTTTGACAGACATAAAGCTTATGCGGATAAGAAGCGTAAGCATATCGAGTATGAGCTTGGTGAGAAAGTGTTTCTCAAGGTATCTTCGTGGAAAGGTATTATCCGGTTTGGTAGTAAAGGAAAGTTAAGTCCAAGGTACATCGGACCTTATGAGGTTCTTTAGAGGGTTGGACCGGTAACTTATCGGCTAGCTTTGCCTCCAGAGTTGGCCCGTATACACAATGTTTTCCACGTGTCTATGTTGAGGCGTTACCGTTCAGATCCTTCGCATGTAGTTCAGCTTGAGAAAATCGAAGTCAATGCAGATTTGACTTACGAGGAAAGACCTATCGAAATCTTAGACAGAGGAGTTAAAGAGCTTCGGAACAAGTGCATACCCTTGGTAAAGGTTTTGTGGAGGAACCATGGGATCGAAGAAGCAACGTGGGAAGCGGAGAAGGACATGAGAGCTCAGTATCCTCATCTTTTCCTGACAGGTAAATTTCGAGGACAAAATTTTCTTTAAGGAGGGGAGAGTTGTAACGACCCAGATTCAGATCCGAGCATCGGTTTAACCCAATGGGTTTGGGCTTCGGTTTTGGGCCCGGGTTTAATGGTTTGGGCTCGTGTCTAGGTGAGTCTTATGTTGTGATGGGCTTAGGGGTTTTAAATGGAGGGCAAATGAGTAATTATCTAATTAGGTGACAAAGAGGGTTTGGGTGTTTTGTTTCTCTACAGAAAAGTTGAAGGTGAGATCACCTTGTCCCTCTTCCTCCATCTTTGTAAGAAAGAAAAACAAGAAAAGATTCAATCTTTGTTGTGGTAAGTCAAGAAACTTGTTTTGTGCTTAAAGGGTAAGTTGTAGAGGTGTTTGGGATCTACAAAATAAGGTAAGAATGCATAGGTTTGGTGAGGGTAAAGGTGAAAGTGGGGGTTATAGCTTGAGTTCGGGATTTGGGTTTTGGAAGCTCAAATCTGAGTCTTTTAGTGTTTCTAAGCTTTAGAAATCATACTCAAGTCGTCCTTGATCGTTGTTTGTCTTCCTCTTGTAGAGAAAGAGGTGGGTGAGCCCTCAAGGATCTTTGGGAAAGAGAAAGCTTGAAGAGAAGAGAAGATAACGTTTTTTGTTGTTGCCTACAAAAGGTTGGTACTCCCAACTCTTCCTACCATCATCCATATCATTGTAGTGTGCATACATATAGATTTTTATGCATGAGTGTTTGGTTGAAGCTTTAAGAATCATTAATGGTGAAATTCGGATTTATGTGCTAAATGACTTGAAAATGATGTTAAATTATCCTAAACACTCCTAATAATGTGTAGGAACACTTTAGGATTGATTCGATCAAGTTTGGGAATGAATCCTTGAAATTTCTAAGTGCAGACCTGCATTTCGTGCAGGTGTATCGATACACGGGCTACCGGTATCGATACCCATGAATGGAAATAGGCTAAGTGGCCAGGTGTATCGAACCATGGTTCGATACTGGGACCTCCAGTGGCATAATGGCTTCGATACCATTATCGATGCTGGAGGGTCCTCTTTCGTTGACTTTGGAAATGGTCAAAGGGTATCGATACTGGTATCGATACCCATGTTTCGATGCCTTCTTTGGGTGGGTATCGAAGTAGCGTGGTTCGATACCCCACATAAGGGTATCGATACCCCTTCGAGAACTTAACAAGATAAACTTTGTTTGAGGTTCGATAAGAGGATTAAGGGTCTTAATGAATCTTATAATTAATGAAATGAATTGTAGACACAAGATTGATGTTATAACCCCGAACGACTAAGTTATGTTAAGTCTTGATGTGTTTTGATGTGAGGATCCTAGGTGGATCATTTGTGTGTATCGAGTCCTTGTTTGATGGAAATCCGGATATCCATAAGTGTTGCAACACGTTGAAGGCGATCCGATGTAACATGCCGGATGATGTTTTGAAGACTTTTATTCTGAGTGTTGGGCGGCCTCACTCGAAGATGTTCGATGTAACATTCCGAGCATGGGGTTGGTTGGGCGGCCTCCACCCTTTCCGAACGTTGGGCGGCCTCATTCGAAGATGTCCGATGTAACATTCCGAGCATAGGATTTGAGGGCAACCTCAATTCTAGGTGTAGGATCCCGATGCTGTGTGGACACGGGCCTCACTCTTGTGTGTTATTTTGTGATGTGATA
Organism: Abelmoschus esculentus; assembly: GCA_035048815.1. Classification (NCBI taxonomy): domain Eukaryota; kingdom Viridiplantae; phylum Streptophyta; class Magnoliopsida; order Malvales; family Malvaceae; genus Abelmoschus; species Abelmoschus esculentus. The sequence continues at coordinate 1,038,420 of JAUCBN010000002.1, forward strand.
TGCATATGTTGTGTGCGATATTATACATTGTTTATGCCATGTGGTAGGCAAGCATGCTAGATCATCATATCATGCACGATATTTTATATGTTATGCTTTACTGCTTATGATATGCATGATGTTGGCCGAGTTCGGCGTACCCACTGAGCTTTCGTAGCTCAGCGTTCGAAATATGTTTTCGTGCGTAGGTTAGGTGAAGCCGGTTCGTGGAGCACCATCAAGGTTTGGATTTCAGCATCGACCGTGTTGTCAGAGTACATGTATTAGATTTAGTGGGCTTGTACTATGTCGAACCCTATGTAATGTAACTCTGTTTATTTTAATTTGGGTCGAATATTTTAATGGTTTGTAATATTTTGGAGCTCCGATTACTTACTATCATTTTGGGCTATGTTTTAACTTAATGGATTTTATAAATCGTATTTGGACTTGAATTTGATTTTATTTGATGGGCTTTGAAAAGAAATTTTGGAATACAGGTTTTTGGGCCGGAGGCCCAATGTGACATCTAGGTCGGGTGTTACAGAAATTGTTAAATTTATATTAAATCTTAAATCACCCTTTCAAAATAAAATACATATCAAAATGAGTATTTAAATTATTTATTTTTCTTTTAAACACCTATTTTTAATTTTTTAAATTATAAATTTTATTTTATTTTAATTATCCGAGACAATATTATAATAAAAAATAATTATTTGGATACCTAAAAATGACATAAAAAGTTTAAAGACTTAAAAAAATATATAATTTGATATCTTATTTTAATATTAAGCCGATAAATATTTAATTTATATTAAATCTTTAGATAGGCTGGTAGGCGTTTGTGGACTGGTCTCCCAATATTTCCTTAACCCAAGGGGGGAAGAAACCCTAATTTTGTCTCTGGCTTTCCAAGAGACGAAACGAAAGGGGAAAATTTGAAGCAAAAACAAAAATGGTTTTTTACTTCAAAGCCCGACCTGAAGCTGGCGATTACACCATCTTCATGGGTCTTGATAAGTACGAAAACGAGGAGCTCATCAAATACGGCTTCGTCGAAGATATCTGGTAATTACTTTTTCGATTTTCTTGCCGGATGCATTGTAATTTCTTTGTTTATATTTCGCCATTGTTGCTGTAAATCAAAGCAAATTAGGTTTCCTTTTCCCTTTCATATTTTAGAATTATATGCGAATTTTGGTGATTGTTTTTTTTTTTTAATTATTATTGCAAGGTTTCATGTGGATAAAATGTCTTCTGCCCATGTTTATTTAAGACTTCAAAAGGGTCAAACCATTGATGATATAAGCGAAGGGTTGCTAGAAGATTGTGCTCAGCTTGTTAAAGCTAATTCTATCCAAGGTTTATTTTAATTTCATAAATGTAATTTTAATATGTTTTGATGTAATAGTTTATGCATGTGTTTTGGTTAGGCAACAAGGTAAACAATATTGATGTTGTTTACACTCCATGGTCCAATTTGAAGAAAACTCCTTCCATGGATGTTGGCCAAGTTGGCTTTCACAATTCCAAGATGGTAAAACTTCTCTATTACTTCCGTTGTTTTTGGAGGTTCTATTTTTGTTCTTTTTTCGGGTTCTAGAATGGATCATTTTCTGGTATTATCATATGATATAGGTTCGGACAGTAAGAGTTGAGAAGCGGATAAACGAGATAGTTAACAGGTTGAACAAGACTAAAGTGGAAAGGAAACCTGATTTGAAAGGTATGTGAATCCCTGCGGTTCCATTTTCTGTTAACAGTATGAAAGATATTCGTGTGATTTCTGTCTTTTCTAGCTTGCTTGGTATATGTGGTACTATAGGTTTTACCTTTTTGCATCTTCAATACTACCCTCTCATTTAGTATTTTGAAGTTAGAATTCCTTTTTTTTTATTCTTAGAATGAACTAATACCGTGCCGTTAATGTAATATGTTGTTGCAGCTGAGAAAGAAGCAGTTTATGCAGCGGAAAAAGCAGAGAGAAAGCAACAGCTGAGGGAAAAAGTGAGCCCCTTTGTCTTTGTTTTGTTTTTCTTATTTGGTCAATTTGATATTGGCTATACTAACTTATGGTTTTGGATATGCTATCGAACATGGATACCCTTACTGGTTGTAGCATGAAAATAAAATTTATCCTACTCGATTTTGTTTTGGGTGAAAAATAGTTGTATTGTAGCACTATGAAGCTGAGGCAGGAGTGTGATGATCCTTAAAGAATAAAGCATATGCCATAAGTTTTCACTTAGTTAAATATATGTACAGTGGTGCAGTTTTATATGCCTGTGCATCGATTTCGCTAGCACACAAATATAATCAAATTCCATGGTCAGTGTGGCACCATGTTTGGACTTGTGTTCAGCTCTTTTGGGCGAATAGTTTAGATTTTAGGGTAAGAATTTCATATGATTGTATTCATTGGATTTGATGTGGCTCATTATCTAGTATTTATACTGTAGTAGCTAAACATTAAGTGTGTTTTACAATTCATGCATCGTGATTTGAAAATCTACAAATTATAGTATCATCATGTGGACACATGCACCCGTTTTTAATTGGATATTGAAAATGAACCATTGATTTCTTCGGTAGAAACGACGAGAGGAGCTTCAAAGGCTTGAAAAGGAAAGACAAGCAGAAATAAGAAGTTACAAGGGTCTGATGGTCTCTGAAAAGATGACATCAAACAAACAAATTGCATCGACAAGCAAGTCTCTCCAGGAACTAGAAGAAGATTTTATGTGAAATTCATTGGTATTTCATCACCAATTATGATTCTTCTAGCTGCTAGAAACTTTCTGTCCTTCAAAGAAGGGTGTTTTGTGTTTCCTTTTTCATTGCAAGCTCCAAGTTATTCGCCTCCTGATTAAGTCACCTCGCTCAGGCTATTTACCTCTGTAGTTCTGATGAGAAAAAAAGGAAACTAGAAAATTTAGAATGAAGTTAAGCTCGAGTGTGGGCGAGATGAACTTCTGCAATAGGTGCCATAGATGCCACCAAACATTATTCAGTTCTCCGTTGTCGTTTTGGCATTGCTTCTTTTTCGATTTATATTTGTTCTGTTTGCATGAGCATGCTGTATGGTAGCATGGTTTTGATATTCCTGTGCTTGACTGTGGATTCTTGAAGTTTTATGTTGGTACTTCAAAGTATTGGATTTAAGCGATCTCTTCTTCATTTTAATACATCTACTTGTTAGTTTTAATGATCAGTAAGGGTTAACTACCCTATTGGTAACTAAACTATGAGGTCAGTTCTATTTTGACTGCTGAATAAACAAGTTTTTCAATTAGGTCACTCAACTTTCAGTATGGTACACCCATTATCTGAGAAAAACATTAGAGAAAGAATATATAAAATTATATTTCTTATTTAGAAAAATAAAATACTAGAATAATATTAATTTATTCTTTTTATTTTAAAAAATTGTATTTTTTTTCCTTCCAGTTATATCAGATTATAACTCATGATTATCAACTGAAAATATATGTTATAGATAAATTTTATTATTCTTATTAAATTTGCAATAAACTTATAAATAGATGATATTCTAATAAAAATCCAAATTCTATTCAATCTTAGCTTATGCTTTGTTAGCCCACGTCTTTTGAGAAAGTGAACTTTCGAGTGTTCAATGAGTTTTCAATGTTTTTTCATCTCAGGAAGGATTTTGATGCTATAACAAAGAAGAGAGGAGTTTGACTGCAAGAAAAGTAAGTAGATATATTGGCAATAGGGATGTAAAAAGCTAACTCGACCTGAAAATTTATCTGAAATCTGTTCGAGTTAAAATTTGGTTTGACTCGGAATATAATGACCTGAACCTGATCTGTATCCGACTGTTGTTGACCCGAACCCAAGTTGGACCTGTTACTCTAGTAATTGGACCAAAACAGTATCCGATCGAGAATGACTCAATCTGATTTCAACCTGTTACTTTAGACTTGAAACTCAACCTGTATCCGACTGAAACGAACCCGAACCCGAGTCTGACCTGACAGATAACCATATTACCCGACTGAATTGACCCGAGACCTGATTTTACCTGACTTACCTGACCTGTTATTAACCTGAACTAATATCAACATAATATTTATATAAATAATTTATATAACATAGTTATATTATACTTTTAATACAAATATTTATATTATACATATTAATATTTATATAAATATTTTACATAACATACTTATATTATATTTTTAATATGAACATAATATTTATATAATTTGTGCTTATTAATTTTTAATTAATAATTTTTAATTAAATTTTATTTCAAATATTTATATTGTACATATAACATACTTATATCATATTTATAATGATCTTATTACAAACATATTTATATTTATATGTATATTTTAATATTTATAACATACTTGTTACAAATATTTAATAATCTTATATTACAAATAATTATTAATTTTAAATTGTATAATAAAAAATCTGATATTATTAATATAAATTCACCCTTTAAATTAATATACATGTCATTATAAATAACAATTATAGTTTTTTTAATAAAAAAAAATTAATAAACTTAATAAAATTTCATATATTTTAAGTCCAAGTTATAAACAAATTAATAAACTTAATACTTAATAAAATTTCACATATTTTAAGTCCAAATTATAACATTAAGTAAATTAAGTTCAAGTTTAAATACCAAATATCAATTAAAAATGATTTTAATATGCTAAAACTCAGATTATACAACTTTAAGCAATTACAATGTTAAAAACTCAGATTACACTTCAAAATATAATTTTAAATAACAATATAAATTGTGAAATGTGATTATTCTATTATTCAATAATGTTTAACTTACAAATGAAACTTAATAAAACTTAATAAAAGTTATAAATGTACATCATAGACAAAATTTTATAGCAAAAGTTTAAATTATAAAATGTGAGCTATCAGATCTTATAGCAAAAGTTTTACAATGCTATATGCAAATACTTTGTTACTAGAATTATTGTCATCGAGCACTAAGAAATCTAAAGGCCACCAGCAAGGTTAATTATGGGTAACTTCTTAGCTAAGAAACCAACATAAAATAATAGAGGGCAACTAATTAAAATACTAATCACTATAAGTATCAAACATCTAATCACTATACATCTATTTTAATTCTTATACATAATACCTAATTTAATGTTTACTAAATCATAAGCATCAAATTCTATAAGCATCAAATCATAAGTCATAATATATCAAAAAAATCAAACCATAAGCATTAAATTAAAATACTTGTATGGGTTTTAGGGTTTATACTGAAAAAGCTAACACAACTGTTTATACATTATCATTCAGCTCCACACAAACTCTGAAACAAAATATAAAAGAAAGCAAATTATAAACAAATTTAAAAATTATTAATAAATATTGAAAAGGAAAAAATTAAAGGTTTACTTTAACTTGAATTCAATCTTCACCAAGATTTGAAAATGAATATTCTTGCACAACAATAAGATAATCTTCATCCTTTTCTTCCGGTTCAAAACCATACAACCAATTACAGGTTATTACAAAGATTTCAACATTTTTAGGTAAAAGCTTAGCCCTCAACTTGTTCAAAATTCTTCCCCCATAATAAAAGAAGATTCAGAAGCAACAAAGTGATTAGAATGATTAAAATATCTCTTACCATCTGCGCAAAAATATGAAACAAAATAGCTTGTCCTTTCTAATACTCTAAAATATCAAACTGGTTATCCTCAGAATGAGGAAGAAGGGGAAGATTAATGCAGAGTCCACATCAGATTTTCCATTCCTTGAAACAGCTAAATTTGCATCAAAGTTTTGACAAGAAAAACTATAAACATTTAATACATAAAAAATAATAAGTTGACAAAAATTTAATAAACTGTTAAAAAAGAAATTTAGTTGAATTTAAAAAAAATTAATTGAGCTCACCTGAAAAAAATTGAACTTTTTAAATGTTGGAAGTTGATTAGAACTCGACACACTTGTACTTTGAGAATAGTTGTTTTGAACAGAAGAATTAGTAGAGGAACAAAAGACAGACTTTGAATAAAATATATATAAATTAATAAACTCATTATAAACAATACTTACCCTTCTGTTAACCTCATTCTCAACATAGAGGACAACATACAACTCCTTCAAAAGTTGTAATTTATATCTGGGATCAAGTAAAACAGTAAAGGAGAGAATAGTTAAGTGATCAGACCAATATTTCTCGTACAATTCAAGCATGGGTTCTGTCATTTTAGAAACTCCTTCACAAGGATCATAGTGAGCATCACACAACGACTTCTCTATAGAAACAATATTAGCCAAGTACAAATTAGTAGTAGAATACTTGAAACCAGAAAACATATTAGTAATTTCAAAAAAAAAAAACTCAAAAAAATCACAGATTAATTGAACAATTTTCATTCAAAATCAATAATTATATCAAGGTCATTTTCCTTATTAACAAATAAGTTTATAGTTAACCTAGCTTCAAGTGACCTATAAAGCATTAAGTAAGTAGAGGTACATCCAAAATCAACTTACCAGAAAAAGAAGAACCACAGTCTTTCACAGCCAACTCAAAGCTATAAAGTCTAGAATTAAAAGAATCAATAAACTTAACAATTTCTTACAATTTAATAACATAAGAATCAATTACCTTCAAAACTTTTTTAACAATCAAGTTCAAAATATGAGCAACACATCGAATATGAAAATACTTATCACTGCATAGGAGGGGAGAAATGGTTTGGAAATCATATTTCAGACGCTTAACCATTCGGTCATTGGCAAAAGCATTATTCAGAGTGATTGTAAAAACTTTCTTCTCAAGACCCCACTCACATAACAATTTTTTCACAAACTTATAAATAGACTCACCATCATAGGGTGGGGAAAACGTCGAAAATTCAAAATTTTTTATTGAAGTTTCCAGTTATTATCAACATAATGAGTAGTTAGAGCATAATAAGAACGAGATGTGCAAGCAGACCATCCATCACATGTAAAGCAAATTCGACTTGAAACAGAATGCAATGAATCAAGCAATAATTTTTTATGTGTTATATGCTTTATGCAATGTTTAGTAATAGTATACTGATGCAAAACCCTAAATTTATCATACTCAACTACACTTAAAGCATAACCATGACCGAGAATAGCCTCGACAAATAATTCACAATACCTTTTTTGATCAAAAGAACTTTCTGTACTACTATAAATATTAGAAGCAAGATAGTCCTTATAAGTTTGGTATTTTTCAGTATGCCTTTTTGGGCTAAAGGTACCAATATAAGAATCAACGTTATATTTTTTGATTTTACAATACTTACATTGGGCATAAATACCTTCTGGAAGCTTAATGAATAAGTAATGATCCCAAACAAGAGAAGTTCTTCTCCCAAACTCACTTGTATTTGTACTAACAACCTTCCTCTTAGAGCTGCGAACAATTTCAGAATCTTCCTCATGTGAATCCCCTGAAAACCAGAAAAAAAAAAGTGTATTAGAAGCCAAGAAAATATAAAAAAGTATTAGATATTAAGGTATAAAAGAGAGGAACATACCCCTTTCAGAGTGTGGGTCACTTAGCTCATTTGGACCTCTTTCACCAGGTTCATGATATTCCAATTCATATGAAAACTCATCCATATTACTTAAAAATAATATAGATTTTGTCATATAATATATAAATTAGAGCAGATAATAAATAAATTAGAGCAACCCATATACTCGGATTAAACTATTTATACAAATAATAGAGAACAAACAAAATAAATAATAGTGAACCAACCAACAATTTTTAGAATATGAACAACCAAGACATAACCTAAACCCTAATATATAAAGCATATTCAAAGAACAATATATAAACATAAAAGTCAAAACAATGATAAATTCACAGGAGTTTAGAATAAAATATATTAGACACAAAGCAAACAAATCCTAAGCCTAAACAATGGTTTAATCCTTGTACTTGGCGTTATTAAACCAGTCCATGAGGTCCTTTAGAAACCTCATTCGACACCAATAACATCGCAGGTCGGATAGTACAACCCATATATTCGGATTAAACCATTTACAAATAACAATGAACATGGGATGAACAAACAAAACAAATAACAGTGAACCAACCAACCATTTTTAGAATATGAAAAACCAAGACAAAACCTAAACCCTAATATATAAAGCATATTCAAAGAAAAATACATAAACATAAAAGTCAAAACAATGATAAATTCATAGGAGTTTAGAATAAAATATATTAGACACAAAGCAAACAAACCCTAAGGCCTAAACAATGGTTTAATCCTTGTACTTGGCGTTGTTAGTCCTTAAGGTTCTTTAGAAATCTCCTTTTACACTAATAGCATCATAGGTCGGGTAGTTCAGCCCATATACTCGGATTAAACCATTTACAAATAATGGTGAATATGGGATGAACAAACAAAACAAGTAACAGTAAACCAAAAAACCATTTTCAAAATATGAAGAACCAAAAAATAACGAAAAACATGGATGAACAGAACCAACCAACCAACCAAATAACAATAAATAAAAAGCAGAAAATATAATAAGAAAAGTATAGAGAACTTACAGAGATAAGTATTCGAAAGAATAAAAAGAATACCCAAAATTTACAGAACAGATTCACAGCTAACAATGATGAACCTGAAAAAAAAACAAATAATTAATATCTGAAATGAATATGAAAAATAAAAGAAAACAAATAAAATGAACTTACATAGAATACGAAGGGATATGTATCTTAAATGTTGAAGTTTCTAGAAGAAAGACGAAGGGATAAGAAGCTAAAGGGTTTAGGGATCAGAAGGATTTATGGTTTAGGGTTTTGGATTAGGGATTTAGGGATTAGAAAGGTTTGGGGTTTCAAATTTAGGGTTTACTAATTAATGCTTATGGATTGAGGTTTGGGGATTAAGGTTTAGGGTTTGGGGTTTCAAATTTGTGGTTTGGGGTTTGGGTTTGTAATACCCGAATTTCGTCCGGCTTCGAATATAAAATAAGGCCTACGTAAATATAATTAAATGAATAAATAAGTAGTTAATAACCAAAACTCAAAAAAGAATAAAAATAAATAAATAATAAATATATAATAATAAATATAAAATAAATAAAGTGAAATTAAAAAAAAAAGAAAAATAATAAAATATAATAATAAAAAAAATAAAAATAAAAAAGATATGGAAGTTGGTTACCAATGGAGGGGAGTTAAAACCGGTTACAAAAGGAGTTTTGATGCGATTCAATAAGGGGGTTCCACCATTGGAGAACTGACCATATTTCCTCTGGTCCGCACTGACATCTCAGGGCGAATCCACACTTCATGCCATTGCAAAGCCATTTCTTTGACCAAAACCATGGTTCCAACGATTTTTGGTGCCCAAACTCGACCGGTTCTTACAACCAATGGCCGTCCCAAAGCAATGAATCGAGAATCGATTGAGAGACAGTGGTCATGGAGTTACCGCAGTTAGGATGGATGCAAAGCTAAAAGTTGTTGGATGATTTTCTAAGCAAATAAGTGGAGTCGGTTTCCTGGAATTTCTCCAATCATTGGAAGAGCAGAGAGAATTTAAGAGAAAAGGAACCAATTTCCTTCTTCCAGGGGAATTGCTTGCTTTTGGTCATTTGTTTTGGGGGTCTCCAGATTCAAAGGAATTTCAATGGCAACAGGGGGCCAAAGATGGTGATAAACAGCAAGGAAACAATTGTCTATACGTTAAGCACCAAACATCCTTGTAATTCAACTGAAGAGATTTGAGATTTGGTGTGAAGATTGATAGGCTAATTACATTTGATGAAGTTTTGGTTCTTTCAAGCATCATACCGAAAGCGAGTCAGACAAAACTACCAACATAACGTAATTTGAGCTTTTTATTATGAAATATGCTTGGTGAAAATATGGTGATGCTAGTATGATCAAGATGGTTCCAACCAAATCCATGGTTGTGGATATGTTCTCCTAGTACCCTCCACTTGGACGGTTCCAACCAAACATATGGTTCGTGACATGAGACAAACGGTTGCTGTTGGTGTGATCCAAGTCTGTTGCTAAGAAAGGAGGAAATTTGTGCAAAATCACCAACATCCTGCAGTCCAACAATTGCTTGCACGAGTCCAATAGGTATGTACGATACACTGTTATTTTCCTTCAGTCGTGTATATTCCCTTCGATTCCATAGCGTTCTCATGCCTCGGTTTTCATTTGGTTGTCTTTATGTTCCCATGTCATTAATCATCGTTGACAATTATGAATTTCAAAGCATTGTTCATGTATTTAGCTATTTAATTGTTTAATTTATTTTGCTTGCATATTTTTTAAAAATCATATAGTATATTTGTTTAAGATATCACTTAATCCACACCTAGATAATTAAATTAGAGCCTTTTAGGGTTAGTCATTTTAACTAATTAATTAATTTAAATAGGAAGATAATTTAGTAACGATGACGTTCTAATCATATATCTCGGATACACTAAGTGGTCAGTGTTTTGAAATAACATTATGTTGGCCAATAGTGTACTTTGGTATCGTATTCGGCGCGTCATCGAAACGTAGAAAATGACAAATAATTTAGGGTTAGAATTTAATAAAATTAATTAGGCAAAACTAGAAACACCAATAGTAATTATTAATTTTGTTTGGTGTCAAAATGGTAGTGTCCGTGCATTCGGATGTTATCATAATACATCCGGTGAAATTAATAATTTAATAGGGTTTAAACATTTAAATCAATGGAGCCTTTTTAGGTTAGAACTTAAAATGAACCAAATAATAAATCGATCATGCATTTAAAACCTTTTGGGTCAGAATTTATATTTCTTTAAATACGAGTTAAGATTTCCTATTCTAGGACGTCTTTCTCGAAGCTCGTATTTAAAAGAAGTGTACCTTTTTACCCAAAAGGATATTCTTATTCGAGCGATATTTATTTGAAAATGACGGATTAAATTAATGTTATTATTCGAAATGCCAAAATGCCACGTGTAATTAATAAGGTACCGATTCCGGGCGCTCGTAAGGGTCGTCCTTACGCGTAACTGATTCCCGAACCCAAAATGTTTAAAAAAAAGAATCTCTGGTTAGTTTTATGGTGTCTGGCCTACCAAAGTGGCCGGTGGAGACTCCAAGTCATTTTCAAAATTAAAAGAATACACGTTTTTAACACGATATCGATTCTCATGATTTATGATTAAAAGCAATAACATTCGATTTTTCAAAATTTACTCGCCATGCTATTTTTCACTTTCGGTTGTAAAATGGTCGCGACAGGGTTTGATCGAAGAGAAACGGTTTTAAGAAAGTTTGGATGTTTTCTTAAGATCTAGAATGGATTTCAGAAGAACAGTGTTTGAGTTCTTGAGGAAAAATGGTGTTTGATCGAACAGAAATAATGTTTAGAAGAAATTTGGTGTTTGTAGAAGATCTGAAAGGGTTTTGGGATGAACAAGGAATAAACACTAAAGAACAAATAATGAACACTGAAGAACAAGGAATTAACATTGAAGAAATTCAAGTGTTTCAATCGAAAAACTTAAAGATTTCTGGGAAAATTGTGTTTTTCCTAGAGAGAAAACAGAGGATTTAGAGAGAGAAACAGAGAGAAATTTGGGTAGAAATTAAGAGAGAGAATGAAATGAGACTTTCGAATGAAAAATGGGTTTAAATACTAGGCAGATCAGGTTAAAAAGTCCGCGTGTTTTTAAACGGGTCGTGCCTAACTATTCGGATCTTGCGCCATTATCCACTGTATTTTTAATTTCTTACAATTTGGTCCTAATTCGTTTAAAATTTAAATTTTATTTTCTTTTTAATTTAGTCATTGTATTTATATATTAATATATTATGTATTTATATAGTATTAATATAATATTTATAATATATAATATTTATATATGATATATATACATATTACATATGTATAATAATTAATATGTTATATATGTATATATAATATATGTATAATATGCTAACATACATATATTAATATATATATATAATACATATACATATAAGATATAACATTACATTATTAACATACATATATGTGAATGTTAGAATGTAGTTATGTATCATGTATAATTAATAATTGTATATATTATAAATATATTATATAAATACTTATATTTTTTTTTGAACAAGCTAACAGTGATTACAAGTAATATCTGTTCTAGAATATAATCTCCACCATTTGACATTGATCGCTCAATCACTTTGTTGGCATCGTTGGTGCTCGAACCCGTGACCTCTAGGAACCTCAACCGTTCCTTTAACCACTTGGGCTAGAGGGCTCGTGCTATAAATACTTATATTAGTTATTAAATTATTAATGTATTATATATAATAGTGTTATGTATATCATATTTTAATATATATTATAATTTTATTTTTTAGTATTAATTCATTTATAGTATTATTCTATTTGCAAAAATAGTATTATTTTATAAATGGTATTATGCCCGAAATAGTATTATTCCTTATTCTAGTATTATTTTACTTCCAAAAATATTATTATTTCATATATATCTTATTAATCCATATATAATATTATTTTATTTCTAAAAATAGTATTAGTCCATTTATAGTATTACTCCATATATACTATATTTTCTACATACAGTATAAATTCCTTATATAGTATTAATTTTATACTATTATTTCATTTATAGTATAAATTCTATATATTGTCTAATTTTTTTTTTCATTTTTAAAATATATGAAACTATATAAATTATAAATTTATAATGTATTAAAATTAAATTTTTAATACTTTTAATTATTATTAATTTATAGTTTTTGTAATTTAGTCCTTATAACTTGCAAGTTATTTTTTTTTTGAATTGATTATTACTGATTTTTCTAATTTATTTTAATGTTTCTAATTTCTAATTTTTGTAATTGAGTCCTTACAAGTTAATGTTGATTTTTTAAATCTCAAAATTTAATCTTTAACTTTATAGTCTAATATTTATTCGTTTTTTACGTTTTTGTACAAAATCAAAATTAATAATTTAAATCATTATGAATTTAAAATCAAAATTAATTCTACCTGAAACAAAATTAACTTAAAATGAACTCAACCTGAAATGAAACTATCAATTATCTAATTTGGACCCGAACCGTTTTAACCCGACCTGAAATGGATTCAACCTGAAATGGACCCGTACCTGACCTAAATCGAGTCAAAACATCAAATCAACTTAGAATGACTTGTATCCGATTTTACCCGACCTGAAACTCATCAGAGTAACTGTTTTTACAACCCTAATTGACAATCATCAATTGCATTGCGTGATGTGTCTCAGAATATTAGAAAGATATCCCACATGGCTAATATAAACGAGGCACATGCTGTTTAAATACATATCCAAGAGACCAGCTGCTCGCCGAGTAGAGTCACATCTGCTTGTAACCCAAGTGGGGGCAGTAAAATGGTTGGACATAGCTTAGATTTACTAAGCCGGACCCATGGGGTCATATGTCTGGCTTGTCCATTCCAAGCTGAGAGTTGAGTCAAGGGGTTTGCGCTAAGGCCTGGGTCCCTTGGCTTCTAGAGTGAAAGGTACAGCGTGAGGCTGGTTTCACAGAGCAGCGAAAACTTTCCTCTCCTGGCAGTGGAAGGATCGCAGGCCGTTGCCTCAGGGGTCCAATTTGGCTACGTGAATCCCTCCTAATTGAACAACCATTTTTTTCATTTTCACTGATTCGAGGTGCTCTAGCTAAGGATTTCTACATTGGTTATACGTTTTACCCCATTAATCTACACGAGCTAGCATATTTGTATAGAGTGAAATCTTTATTAGAGGTATCTATACGTTTCGTATTAGATCGATACTCATTTTACGCATTGAAATTTCTGAAAAGCTAATGAAATTAGCGTATCGGTACCTATATCCATGTATTGGTACCCAATTCAAATTAAATAAAGTTAGACTCCAAAATTTGAAAAGGTTAAAAAACATTTAAAAAGTCTTAAACACGTACCGGTGCATTAAAGGGCGTACATTTTAGTTTTACAGTGAAGAAAAACTATGTCAGTACGCACATAGATATACTAATACTTAGTTGCGATTTAAAATAAAATAGATTCTACTAACAAAATCTTGTCCCGATACACATATGATCGTACCAGTACTAACTTATTAATATGATTTGTTCGAATACCAAAAAATTTAGAAAAATATAGGAATTAAAAGATTTAGATAATTATTTTGGTTCAAATACTTCTTTCGATCTTTACCGGTTCATTTTTGGCTTTCTTTCTTAAAGAGTCGATATTATTTTTTTATAGGGATAAATGAGACGGCCATTACTACATCTCAAAGGAGGTAGTCCATTGATTGAAGTAATTTAACCTATTAAAGTATGATGATTTAACAAGGTTTACATTAACTACCGTAGCTAAGAATTTTTATAAATTTATTAATTGTCTTTCTTTTCAAACTAAATGAGATAACCTTGTAAATCCCAAACATATATCAAAGTTTAGGGTAAAAATCGTTTTTTTTTTATGTCTTCATTTATGCTTCCGGTTTAAATTTGTTAAAAAATTGAAGTTTAAATCTGAACCCTAATTTATTATATCCTAAACCCTAAAAAATATACCTTACTCTAATTCCTTAAACCTTAACCATAACCCCTAATCTTAAACCTTAAACCCCAAAACCCTAAACCTCTAATTTAAAATAAAGACACGAATGAAAATATAAGAAAGTGATAGACAATTTATACCCTAAAGTTTAATAAATTCTCTTTCATAAAATTGGAAACAAAGAAGGAAATTATGAAAACCTTACGAAGAATATGTTTGCATAATTGAAGTTTACTAAAGTACCCCACACTTGAATAAAAATAAAAATATAATGATAAACATTCAAGTGAATTACAAGAATTATACAATAAAAGCTCAAAGATGTTGAATATGTGTTTAAACATTTTAAAATGATTGTCTTACTGTTGAAGAAGTTTCTGATACTTGTTTTTATACTCTTTCATTGATTTCTAATCGTTTGGGTTGTTGAGAAATTAAATGGTCATTAGACTATAATTTTCTCACACTAAATGTTGTCTAACAAATATGGATAACGGTACTCGAATCTCCGTATCAACACATGTTTAAAATAAAAATAATAATTATAATAAAAGAGTATCAATAAACGATTCAAAATGTCACTCTTAGTTCCCTTATTTATATAATTTTAGTATAAATATGTATTCTTTTTGCAATTAATGTTCTCAACTTGTGGAATGGGTCAAGGACCAACGAAAATTCAACAATGTGTGGGATAGCCTAGAAATACTAGAAGATGCCAAAGGAATGAGCAATTTCATGTGAACAAAGTCTTTGTTTGAACAGTTTGAACCCAAAAATCCAAACTGGTTGTATTTGTTTGAACATCTCGTTCTGAAAAATATAATCCAAGATTTGAATGAAATTGTGATGGCCGAAGTGGCTGCGAGTTTGGTGAAGGAGAAGTTAACCTGCTTGTTGTGTGAAGATGTGGAGTTGCTGAGAGGTGTCCATGAAGAAGTTGAAGACATTAAGGTTGAACTTGATTTCATTACATGTTTCTTAAAAGAAGCAGACGCAAGGGCAGTCGGAGATCAGGATTCCGACAGTATTATTGTTGGAAAAACAGTGAGTTGTGGCCATCTTTGGAGCATATTTTGAATAAGTAAAGATGAGGTTTTGAACAAAGAAATGATTAATTCCTATTTTACGCCGTGAGATCTTTACAACGGTAGCTCATACGGTAAAAATCATTGAGTAGTGAATGAGAAATTGATATTCAAAGTAGGAAGGTCAAAATAAATAAAGAATGTAGAACCCCTTATCCCACATTGGTAGGATAAATGGGGTGGGGGTTGTTTATATACAACTACCCATAAAAAAGTTATTAAATGACTTTAGATGATTTTGTACTTTGTGTGCAATGGGTGCAAATCCAATTCTATTTGGGTTGGGATGCACCCGCACAATGTGGATGATGCGAATTTTTAGGTTTTTTTGAGGCTTGTGAATGGATATTTTACCCATTGTGCACATTTTTATTTTTTGAAAATATTTAGAAATTTTTTAATTCAGAATGAAATTTGAATTAATTAGCAGTTGACTGCTCTGGATAATTAGAGAGGTAATTGATAATTATAGTATTTAATTTGAATTAAATACTGAATAATTAACCATTATCCCGGATTTTTCGGATCTTAATTCGGGAAATTCAGACAACTGTTGCCCTAACATTCCACTATAAATATAAGTTGATTTTCTCTGTTTTACTCATCCCGAAAATCATTTTCTCTCCTTCATTTTTCTCTCAGTGATAGGCAAAGACAAAAGCAGTTCGAGAACTCGGCAGAAGTGCGACTGTTCGGAGTTCTTCTTATTGTTGTATCTTGGGAGATAGACTACCAAACAACTCAGCACCTCGGAATGGCAAAAAATCTGTCTTAAAGAAAATACTTCCGGCAAACCTCAACTCGATTCATTTTTCAAATCAAAATTCGGTTTGAATTTTATACTTCTCAATTTCTGTTTTTCTTTTAGTTTCATTAACATCTGTTTATTTACTTTGATCGTTTGGGAGTAAGATTATTATACAATTATTACATGGGTGAAACTTGTAAGAGAAACAGCTTTCAGGATAGAAGATGCCCTTGATGACTACATCCTCCATCTCCATGTCCTAAACAACCATGAACACCATGGTTTCATCAAGGCTTACTTGTGTAAACTGGCTTGTTTCCTTAAGACCATGAAGAAACGTCGCGAGATAGCATTGGAGCTTCAAGATATCAAGAGATCAGTCTGGGGAATCGGCCAGAAACGGAAGAGGTATCGATTGAACATCTCCGAACCAGAAGGATCTAGCAGTACTGGTGTTGCTCGACGTGATCCTCGAGTCGGTCTGCAATTTGTCCAGGATGATGAACTTGTGGGAATTGATTCGTCTAGAAATGAGTTGGTCCGTAGATTAGTATCCGGACCTTCCATGCGCACTGTGGTTTCACTTGTCGGTATGGGTGCATTGGCAAGACCACTCTTGCCAGGAAAGTGTATGAAAACCAGACCGTGATCCAACATTTTGATTGTCATGCTTGGGTCACAGTATCTCAATCATTCCAGGTGGAAGAGCTGTTGAGGACCCTATTGAGACGTTCTACGAGGCGAGGAAAGAGCCACCTCCCGATACAATCGATCGGATGGACGAGGAGGAGCTCATTAGCAAATCCAGAGATTATTTACTGGACAAGAGGTATGTTGCTGTTTTTGATGATGTGTGGAACCAAGATTTCTGGCATAGCATACAACATGTTTTGTTACCTTTGTAAGATTATTATCACAACAAGAAATGCAAAAGTTACAGAATTTTGTAAAAGGTCTTCTCTTATTCATGTCCATGATTTGAAGCCCCTGACTTTTAAATTGGCCCAAGAGCTCTTATATCGAACAACATTCCGATCCCGGGAAGCAATGCCCCCTGAATTAGAAGACTTGTCTTTGGACATTGTCAGAAGATGTGAAGGGTTGCCCCTTGCAATTGTAGCCATAGGAGGCCTTTTATCAACCAAAGGCAAAGATGTTTCCCAGTGGAAGAGTCTGCAGAATAGCTTCAGTGCAGAGTTCGACAGCAACCCTCGTCTTACAGATATAAAAAAGATACTTTCATTCAGTTACCTTGATTTGCCTTACCATCTCAAATCATGTTTCTTGTATTTCGGCATGTTCCCGGAAGATTACTCGATTAGTTGCGGGAGATTGTATCGGTTGTGGGCTGCGGAAGGCTTTGTGAAACAAAAACAGCATGCAACACTGGAAGAAGTAGCAGGAGAATACTTGATCGAGCTTGTAGAGAAGAGTAAAGACTTTGTTTTATTCACTTGTAACAAAAGAATAGGAAAAATACAAGATGATTGTTAAGCTTGTGAAGCTTCTTTATTTATACACTTTAATTGAGCTCAACCACTTAACAAACTGAAAAAACTGAAACAGTTACACAGCTGTAAACCTTAACCAACTTATAGCTAAGTTGAAACTGAGGGTATTCGGTGTGCATAGGCTGCATGGCTTTATGCACACACATGTTAGCTTCCAATATCCTCTTACTCTTTCCACTTTCAATTTCAGCAAGTGAGAACACTCCCAATTTACACCTGAATGCATCAAAATACCCTCGAGAAAGAGCCTTAGTCAAGCCATCTGCTATTTGATCCTGTGTTGGCACATAATTCACTTTAAGCTTGCCAGCAGCCACCTTTTCACATACAAAATGTACATCAAGTTCAATGTGTTTGCTTTTGAATGATAAACCGGATTGGCACTCATAGCAATAGCACTAGCATTGTCACTCCATACTACTGGAGTATAAGCAAGTTCAATTCCCATTTCACCTAGCAGAATGCTAAGCCACACTATCTCGGAGGTTGCATCTACCAAACCCCTGTATTCTGCTTCTGTGGTAGAACGAGAAACCACCTTCTGCTTCTTGGAGGACCACTGCACCAAATTGTTACCTAGATACACACAATTCCCTGAAATCGATCTCCTATCATCCAAGTTTCCTCCCCAATCAGCATCTGTGAATGCTACCAACTGTAAAGGTCCAGGTGAAGGTGAAAAAAGTAACCCATAATCCATGGTGCCATTCAAGTAGCGAAGCACACGTTTTGCTGCAGCAAGATGCAACTCACAAGGATTATGCATGTATTGAGCTAGCTTATTTACACTGTGTACTATGTCTGGTCTAGTATGGCATGCATACAATAGACCTCCTATCAAACTTCTGTACTCCGTGACATTAGACAAAAGGCTACCACCATCTTGTGACAGCTTGAGAGAAGGAACCATTGGTGTAGGTGTAGGATTTGCTTTATCCATGTGAAACTTAGCAAGTAACTCACACACATACTTCTTCTCACTTAGTAGAATTGAGTCTCCAACCTTAACAATATTCATCCCTAGAAAATAGTTAAGCTCTCCAAGGTCTTTGAGAGAGAACTTTTCTCCTAGCATTTTAATGACCTCTTCAACAACTCGATTTGATCCTCCAGTGACAATAATATCGTCTACATAGACCAGAATATATGTGCAAGTGTCTGTCTCCTTTCTTACAAATAATAACGTATCTGCTTGTGAGTTTTTGAACCCAAGTTCTAGTAAATGATCTCTCAACTTTGCATACCAGTTCCTTGGAGCCTGGCGAAGACCATACAAGGCTTTCTGTAACCTGCAAACAATCTTGGAACCATCACCAGCGTGCTCTTCAAAGCCTTCCGGTTGATCCATGTAGACTAACTTATCTAGCCCCCCATTAAGGAAGGCATTATTGACATCGACCTGCCTCAACCTCCATTTGTTGCTGACAGCCAGTGCGAGCATCACATTTATGGTAGTCTCTTTAACCACGGGACTAAATGTTTCTTTAAAATCCTGGCCAGGTACCTGTGAATAGCCTTTGTCCACCAGCCTGGCTTTATACCTTTGAACTGACCCGTCAGCATTCCTTTTCACTCGAAACAGCCACTTACAACCCATAGTGGTCCTCCCTTCAGGTATAGACTCAAGAACCCAGGTCCCATTCCTAACCAAAGCATTGTATTTAGCCATTACTGCTTCTTTCCATCGTGGGGACTTAAGAGCATCGTGAACCGAGGAGGGTTCCATGTCAATATCATCACTGGAAGCCAGGTACACCTTTGGTTTGAACACACCGGCTTTGCTACGAGTCACCATTGGATGTATATTAACAGGATTAACATGAGGTAAAGGTATGGACTGAGACGGCTCACCAGAAACTACTGGAACAGACCCCTGAGGTGGACCAGAACATGGAACTTCTGGGCCTCCTGAGGTATTAATAGGAGCTGTTGAATTAGGCGAGCTGGCCAACCTGAACTCATCTGGTCCTGAAGCTTGAATGGGACTAGCTGAAGCTGGAAGGCTTTCCACCTGAGCTTCTGATCCTGACTGATATTGCATATCATGCATTAGACCTGAATCAGTTGGCATCAACCCATCCATACCTTCTGAGAGCTGAACATGACGAGTACCAGAGACTGCACTAGACACCTCTTGAGAGTGATTACCTCTATCTTCACTAACTGGTCGTGAGGCTGCTGTACCTACATCAGTAGAACCAGTAGCAATTGATGACTGAGCTACCCTTTGTGGCATGGCTGCTGTTGGTGAGTTGGAGGATGTTCCCATACACACCTTTGCAGCTCCAGCTACTACTGGAAATATAGCAGGTGATTGTGCTGGATGTGGCACTGACTGAGAAGGAAGCTGAATCTGTTTCATTTTGTCAGCAAATGGAAACACATTTTCATCAAAGATGACATGCCGAGAGATATACACAGTGTCATCTGCTGCCATGCACTGATACCCTCTGTGGTTCATGTTGTATCCAAGGAATGTGCACGCTTTAGACCGAAAACTGAGCTTGTGTTGTTGATAAGCCCGCAAGTGAGGAAAACACCTGCAACCAAATACTCGAAGCATACTGTAATCAGGAACTTTGCCAAATAATTTTTTAAATGGGGAACAACCACTTAGTACAGGTGTAGGAAGGCGATTTATGAGGAACACAGCTGTGCTCACTGCATATGACCAATAGGAAAAAGGTAGGGATGCTTGGGCTAGAAGCACGAGAGCCATTTCTATGATGTGTCGGTGCTTTCTCTCCACAATGCCATTCTGTTCTGAGGTATGAGGACAGACCAATCTATGCTTTATTCCCATCACTTGAAGCACGGGAGCCAAACTCCTATATTCACGTCCCCAGTCTGATTGAAGTTCTTTAATACTAGAACTAAATTGATTCTGATCCATACTGGAGAAGAGCTGAAAAGCCTGAGTAGCTTGATCCTTAGTTTTCAAAAAATATATCCAGCAATGCCTAGTGTAACCATCCACAAACGAGACATAGTACTTATAACCACATGAGGATATGTGAGCAGGCCCCAAAGATTTGTAAATACCACTTGAAAGGGAGCCTCATACACTGTATGTGATCGTTGGAAAGCAATCTTATGGCTTTTACCAAGTCTACAAGGTACACATGAAATTGAACTCTCATTAGAAGAAATTTTTACATTCAGAAGATTACAAACTTGATTAAGAGGAGTGTGAGCTGGATGGCCCAATCTTTGATGTCATAGCTCATACAAACAATCATTTTTACTAATTACATTTGCTTCTACTGGACTACACAAATCAGAGCCATTGCTAGTGGACATGTCAAACTGATACAAGCCTCGATTCTCACTGCCTCGTAGTAGAACAACTCTTGAACCTTCATCCTTGACTAAGCACTCCTTAGCATGGAACTCAAAATACACTGAATTTTCTCTAGCACACTTTGAAACAGATAACAAATTCTTAGTGATAGTGGGAACATGAAAAAGATCATTCAGAATTATCGTACCAGAGGCAGTGTTAATAACAAAAGTACCAGACTTAAAAATATTCAAACCAATTCCATTGCCAACTACCAACTTACTTGGTCCTGTGTACTCGGTTCCATTAGCCACCTTCGAAGCATCAGGCGTCACATGATGAGTGGCTCCAGAGTCAACCACCCAACTATCGGACCCAGTAGGAGAATGATTGTTGCTGCAGCATGAGAAACATGCATGGCCACCTTCAAGAGTGGCTACATTAGCACTTATATTAGTGGTATTGCCAGCCATCACACCTTGGAAGTCTTTGTTAAACCTTTGCCAGCATCTGTCCACTGAGTGTCCAGTTTTGCCACACAATTGACACTGAAGCCGCATCCTACCTCGACCACCCTTGTATCCAGATCTGCCACCAGTAGATTGGTGATTGTAAATTTTATTCCCTGAACCTCCTTCATTGTTCTGGACTTGAACAACATTTGCCATAACAGGCAACACATTTTGTGCATTGAACCCTTTCAACTGGGCTTCTGCATCAACAAGAGTAGATTTAACTCTATCCAAAGAAAATGTTGGTTTACTAGATGTAATCACAGCCATAAACGACTGGTACTCAGGAGGCAAACCATTTAAAATGGTTGCAATTTGCTCCATTTCAGACATAGAACTCCCACACGCAGATAAAGCATCACAAACCTCTTTGACTTGTGTGATATACCCTCGCATAGTGTCATCTCCTTTCCTCAGAGCCCGAAGCTTACAGTGAAGACTCATGGCACAGGTCGTAGACTTGTTCGCAAAGAATTCCAAGACAGTGCTCCAAACTGTGGCAGCAGTCTCAGCTCCAACAAATTGGGGTAACAAGCTTGGACTTATAGTCGACAGTAGCCAAGACGCCGAGGCACTGTCTTGAGCCACAAAGATTTCATACTCTTCATTAGACACAGCCTCTCCATCAGCATTGATCACCATCTCAGATGGGGGTTTGGACACACCGGTAAGCAATTTCTCCAAGCGATGGCTGCGAACAGTCAAAAGTATTTGTTGTTTCCATAACAAGAAGTTCAGCTCATCAAGAACGACATTGATACGTTTGTTAGTAAACATCTTGGAATTCCTCGCAGCTTCAGCACCTCCAGTAGCCATGAGAAACAACCAGAAGAAAGAAAGAGGAAGAAAGAGTAGCAACGACTGCAGAGAAAGCGATCAATAGTCTCCAAGACCAACAGCGAAAGATACCATGTAGAGAAGAGTAAAGACTTTGTTTTATTCACTTGTAACAAAGAATAGGAAAAATACAAGATGATTGTTAAGCTTGTGAAGCTTCCTTATTTATACACTTTAATTGAGCTCAACCACTTAACAAACTGAAGAAACTGAAACAGTTACACAGCTGTAAACCTTAATCAACTTATAGCTAAGTTGAAACTGAGGGTATCCGGTGTGCATAGGCTGCATGGCTTTATGCACACACATGTTAGCTTCCAATAGAGCTCGTTCATAGAAGCTTGGTTCAAGTTGAATCCATTGATTTCATGGGGAGAGTTAGAGAATGTCGTGTTCACGATTTAATGCACGAAATCATCCTTTCCAAATGTGAAGAACTGAATCTGATTCAGACCTCAGTAAGAGATCTAGAAAGTTTTAAGGGCAAAGCTAGGCATCTATCCCTATAAGATAGAGCAAACAACAGTTTTCCAGGGAGCAGTAGCAAGTCACAAGCTCATTCTATCATTGCATTCGAGTTGGTCGACTTACCCGAATCTTTATTCAGCATATTGTCCAGAGATTTCAAGTTCTTGAGAGAACTGGATTTCGAAGGAGTTCCATTGAGTTATGTGCCTAAGGAATTAGGGGACTTGTTCCACTTGAGATACTTGAGTCTAATGTTGGTTGGATAACCAACCATAGAGTGGTTCGTGACAGTTGCCTTAGCAACGTGTAGCGAACATGTTAAGCACGTTCACATGTCATGGCCGGTTAAGGCCATTGTGCCGTGTAAAATTGAAGGGCATTTTTGTTCATTTGAAGTAATTTTGATGGTAAATCACTCCTATAAATATTTATTAGTCTAAGGTCCCTAAGCATCAAAATCATAGAATCACATATTCTATCTAGTGAGCTTTTGAGTGATTAGAAGATCTTGGCGGTTTTAAGTTAGTTTGTAGCCGAGTTCTTTATTTTTACGGTGGTTCGAGGAGTTACCACGGTGGTTCAACGAGCTCGATGGTGGTGCAACCACATCCCACATGTTTTGACAATGACCGGAGGTATTTATTTCGATCCTTTTCCGCTGCGTTTTTGCTCGTTTTATGCTTACATCTAAGAGATACAAAGGTGAAAATGCTGCTAGAGTCCATAGGTAAGTTGCATAATCTGCAAACTTTGGATCGAAAACGTTCTCTAGTACACGAGCTACCGATCGAGATGAACAAGTTGCATAATCTACTGTATCTTGCAGCTTATTATACGATTTATGATGGAAACTCGAATTTCTATAGTCGAAGAGGGGTGAAGATGTCTAACAGTTTTGCCAACTTAGAGTCTCTGGAGAAGCTGTTTAGTATAAGCTTGGAAACACTCAAGGGGACGAGTTTTTCATCGAGTTGGCAAGGTTGAAACAGTTGAAGAAACTGGGAAGTTTTTCATCCATGTCTTGTCCTCTGGTTTTCCTTCGAAGTCTATGCCTTCGAGGACGGTTAACCAAGGTGCCAAACTGGATTTCCAAACTGCAGAACCTGGTTAGAATTGGCTTACACTGGTCGAATGCTTTCAGCCTTTCAGAGACTCAAAGAACTAGCTCTTCGGATGCTGAATGGACTGAACACGTTGACAATAGATGAAGGAGCTGTCCCTTGTCTCGAATGGCTATCGATCGGTCCCAGTCCGTGCTTGCAAGAGCTGCCATGGACCATTTCTCATTTGAACAGCCTTAAACATCTGGATTTCTATAACATGCCGATTAGCTTTGCTCGAAGGTTGGTGCCTAATAAAGGATCAGATCATTGGAAAGTTGAGCATATTCCAAATGTTGTTTTCTACTTCACCAATGGATCAATGAAATGTAATGTCTACAAGCTTGGCGACCCGCGCTTATTACAAGAACTTCATTGAAGTATACCGGGCGATCTCTGTTGTGTTTCATGTATTGCAGTAAAAATGAAAGTACAGCTCTTCCTATAATGATCAAGCAAGAAATTGCAGAGAGTTAATTGTCTGAACATAAAGAACGACAGCAAACCAATATTATGTATTGTGTAATGATGGTGGCTAAAACAGGTCTCTGTTGAGATCAATTGCTTACATTTCTAACAGGTAATCGGCAGGTTTATTCTTCGGACAAATGTATTGATATTAGGAAATCAGCAATTGTTACTACAATGGTGATTTTAACGTGCCCAGATCGTCGGTTTTTTATTGTATCTTCTTTGGTACCTCATTTTAAATTAATGGATTTAAGGTATAGAGTTCAAAGTTAAGGGTTATGGGTAGATTTAGGATATGATGTGTTTTTTAGGGTGCATGTTTTAGGGTTTACGATATGAAAATTAGGATTACGATTTAGAATTTAATTTTAACGGATTTTTAAGACGAGGTATGAGATTTCTACTCGATTTTAACACCTCGAACTAAAGATTTAAATAACATTGGCGGATATAATGGAGACTATTACGATCATTGCAGGTGTCGCAATCATGAACATTTTTAAAATTTATACAACTTTATTATAAAACATTATAATAATTATTATAATTATAAAAATATTTTTAATGATATTTAGAGTATTTTATAACAAAAATAACATATATAGATTAAAATAGATTAAAAATATAGGCTTAAGGTTAAATAAGCCCTTAAACTTTTGAAAAAAAATTAATTAAGCCCTTAAAGTTCAATGAATATATATATATAGATTAACTTTTGAAAAAAAAAACATTAAAGTTAACGATTAAAGTTGGTTAAAGGAACAAATTAATTTTTTTTTTTGAGTTTGAGGGCTTAATTGAATGCGAAAATATTTAAGAGCTTAATTGAGTTTTTTACAAAAGTTTAAGGCCTTATTGAACCCTTAAGCCAAAAATCTATTATAATTGTGAGATAGGAGATTGAGATTTCTTACGATTTTATCAAATATTTCTTTTTATTAGCAAACTCAAGAATAAAATATATATTCCCGTTGTCCTATAAATAATGTTTTTAATGACTTTTTTAGTCAAATTTTTAACTTTGACTCTTGATTATTTAAAATTTATTATTGATAAAAATATAAAAAAATATATTTTATAGACCTCTAATCGATTAGATTTTAAATATATAATTTATAAAATTTAATTATTTGTAATATTTAATATAATTATAATTAAAGTTTAAAAAATTTAATTTTTAAAAAATTAATAAAAGACATTATTTATGGGACAAAGAAAGTATATATTTGTTATACTGATCAATACTCAAATTAAAAAATCTCAAGGTATTATCAAAAAAATATCAAGCTAAATATCAACAATAGGAGGATTTAATTATAATTATAAAAAGTTAGTTTTAATAATTTTTAGAGTCTTTTCAACAATTATAAAAGGATTTAATTCAAATGAAATAAGATTTAGAGGCTCAATTAAAATTTTCATTATGGATTTGAAGACTTAATTGAAAATGAAATGAAACAAAACATCTAAATTAAACTAAAAAACTGCATTAAAGGACTAAATTGTAAACGTACTAAAAATTTTAAATCTCTAAAAATTTACTAAAACTTGAACTCTGTTTTCTGCTATTTACCCTCTTAATGTTTTAAGATATCATCGCAACAATCTGCTATATTATTTCGATCGTTAGAAATTATTACTGACGTGATTCTGTTTTCTAACATGATTTTTATCAATATCAATTTTGGACAATGATATTATCATTAAATAACGATTGTTATAATAGTTTCGAACCCTTTTTTGAATTCATGCCCTCAAACTCATCACTAGGCTTGATGTGTCTAAATAGAAGAAATGTATCCCACATCGCCCATATAACTAAGGAAGATGGTGTTTAAATACAACTCCAAGAGGTGAATTTAAGTTGACTAAAGTTGTGTTTGTAATAAGGTGCTTGTTATTTAGATATATTTTTTTTAATTTTTACATTTCAATTTCTAATACAAATTAAGTTTAAGCGTTCAAATTATATATTTTTTGAATAGGTATATATTTTTTTCAATCAAGTAGATGATTAATGTTCTTAAATTTGACAATATTTGGTTATTGTCGTCTTCGTTTATCATGCTATCAATAACAAAATAAAATTTTACTTTTTTATCGTAAGACTCGAACGTCGTTCAACATTTGATTGGACACCATTTATCATTGGTCATTTTTATCATTTTACAAATTTGATTTTATTTTGATTATTAGTAACGAAAGAATAAAAAAATGATCATAGAGTTCGATGACGGAAGTGGTAGACACAACGTTGAATATTGACGATGATAACAACTGAAATCAAAATTTAAGATTTAAGAATTTAAGGATTTGAGATAATTTTGATGATTTTTGAAAATTTTAAGACTTTTAAAAATAAAAACATATTGTATATCATGTTTTTCTTGGCTAACAAAAAATTTCAACAAACGGTTAATAATTAGACACCTAAATAAAATTTTTAAAAATATTAAATACTTATTTAATTCAAAAATTATTTCAAATATATATGTCACGTCTAAAAAGAGGTAAGAAACATTAATCCCACATCGAAAAGGGAAAGGAAGATCTTAGTATATATATACGGTGGCACTGTACATTTTATCAAACATGTCTTTTAAGAAAAGAATAATAGTTCTGTGACAAGTGGTATTAAAATGACCCTTTAACTGCATGATTTTAGGCTCATGACGAGGTTGAGTGGGAGACTTCGACACTCAGGTCTACAAAATGAACATCTCTTAAAATGTAAATATTTTCTTAAAAATAAGTATACAATATTTTATTTTATTTTTTTTCTATCATGTAACAATGAATATCTTTCTCTCATTGTGAGAATCATGTCCCTCAAAGCGACCAACAAAGGGACAGACATTTAAAAAAATACTTTAAAAATCTAAAATTTAAAAAATCACGTGAGATTGTTTAGTTGGCTTAAATCACATGATATTTTTATTCATAACTCACGTGATATCATCTTCTTCCTTGGGTTTTTAACGCAAATCACTTCTCCTTAGGCTCAAAAACCGCCGCTTCCTGCGCCAGAAGAAAATCGCCCGCCGTCCTGCGCCAGAAGAAAATCGTCCGCCGTCCTGCGCCTTTCGTTCCTAGCCGAGCCTGAGGGAGTGGAGGCGTTTCTTTCCGCGCCCTGCGTCTAGTCGCGCTTTTTTAAACAAAGGACTCCCCGTATTCGTATCAGTGCAACATAGTCAACTCACCTTCATTTATTCCCGAAATTTGCTTATTATTACAATTATTATAGGTATATATATAATAATGGCAAATAGCAAATACGAATACGTTAAATCCTTCGAGTTTGAAGACGAAGTAATGCCTCCTAATCTGATCGTCGTTCGTCTAGATGGACGCAATTTTCGCAGGTAAAATAAATTTATGCTACATAAGACTCATTCGTATTGGACTCTGATTTCTTATTCTTTCTATTCGGTAGATTTTCTGAAGTTCATGAGTTTGAGAAACCGAATGATGAGAAAGCCCTAAATTTGATGAACCAATGTGCAGTAGCTGTTTTAGAGGAGTATCCTGATATTGTCTTTTCCTATGGTTATAGCGATGAGTACAGGTAATTGAACTTGATTTGTTGTTTATCTGCTGTTTAAAATTTTATACCTATATTTTTTTCTTTGATTTTTTTTTTCAGTTTTGTTTTGAAGAAGACATCAAAATTCTACCAGAGAAGAAGCAGGTATTTAGGTGGTTTTCATTTGTTTTTGAGATTTAGAAGGAATTATTGAACCTTTTTCATTTGGAAATGAACTTGCAGCAAGATATCCTCAGTCATTGTATCATTCTTTACATCTGTATATGTCACAAAATGGAAAGAATTCTTTCCCCTTAAGGAATTGAGATATCCACCCTCATTTCTTTCACGAATTGTATGTTGTGCATCACTAGAGGTTCTTCAAGCATATCTTGCGTGGAGACAAAGAGATTGTAAGTGATGATACTCCACCAACAAAATTATTAAATACCAACATCTTTTACAACAAATTTGCACCACTTAGAATCGATTAAATCTTTTTTGGCTCGGATTGGCAGGTCATGTTCAAAATCAGTATAATACTTGTTTTTGGGAGCTTGTGAAAAAAGGTGGAAAAACTGAAACTGAAGCACAAGAAATTTTAAAGGTTCCAAACTTCTAATGTATTAGTCTTCTTGTGTGTGTACTTTTGTGGTGTATGTTTCCCTATATGTTTGCACTTTCCCGAGTTCTCTACTAGAAGTCTGGTAGTGTATGGACAATGCAGCCTTAATGTTAATTTTTTTTTTCTTAAGAGAAAAAAATGTTATTTCATGCATGCGCTGTTTCCTTCAGCATGGCTGTTGATACTTGATGTTCCCTTATGATTGACCACCATTGTAGCTCGTATTTGTATGCTCTGCTTTGTATGCAGAGGTCCTTTTAGGTTTCAAATTATGTATGGTTGTATCTTCTTATGATTTGTATCTGTTGGTTCCGCAGGATGCTAGAGAACAAGACAGAAATGAACTTCTCCATCAACAGTTTGGTATTAACTACAATGATAGTCTTGCATTGTTTCGTCAAGGAACTTGTATTTTCAAGACCGAGGTATTGTTCAACACTTCTGATTCTCTGAATAGAATATGGTCTAGTTATTCTAGAAGTTTATTGTTTAGTTCCTAGGTTAGTTGGTCATATCTGAATCAATGATCATGTATTTCAAAAAGGGCATCCCTGGAGGTGCAAATATGAGAGTACTCCACTGTCTCCACATGACATTCAATGACATTTAAACAAAACCTTACCATTTTGTGAATCCTTTCCACAGATATTTAGCATTAAGTTTTATAGTTAAGCAGCACCTTAGGAGAGGAAATGCAAATTCTGTTGATCTGTCAGCCATTACCTCCCCTCTTGATTATATTCTTTGATATGTCATATTTATATTTGTCAACAAATATTATCCTCTTTACTTTGTTAAGATGGAGGATATTGTAAAGTACAATGAGGACGGAACACCCGTGAAGAGGTTGCGGAGAAAGGCAAGTATTTTCCGCTCAGAAAACATAGCTGGGAGAAGGTTTTGGAATGCACATGCTAGTCTTCTAAAAGAGCTGGGAAATTTCTCTGAGGACTGTTTCAAAATAAATCCCGATTACATCAGATCCTTTATATTCGAGAGCAAGCTGATGCCATCTACTTGGATTGTAATTAGAATAGATGGCTGCCATTTTCATAGGTAATGCAAAACAAAGCTTTTATGTTGTTTTATTTCATGATGCTGCATTTACCGAGTAATATGTTTCTTCCGTTGGCCGTCAATCAATTGACAAATTTGGAACAATCGCACCATTCCACTTGAAAATGTTGAATTGTTTTGGAAAAGACAAAATTTTGTTTGATTACATGTCTGAATGCTTTGAAACTTAACTTTGTTGTTTGCATTTTGGTAGATTTTCTGATGTTCATGAATTCAACAAACCTAATGATAAGCAAGCTCTGGATCTTATGAATTTATGTGCGGTGGCTGTATTAGTAGAGTTTCAGGACGTTGTTTTCTCTTATGGAGTTAGTGATGAGTACAGGTAATACATTTATTTATATTGTTTGTTTACACACTTGAGTAAATGATTTTAGTTTGTTATTGCTTTCAGCTTTGTTTTGAAGAAGGATTCTCAGGTCTATCAGAGGCAGGCTAGGTTTGTTGTCCACAACTCCATTTTTCTGAAAAGTTACAACTTTTAACACCTTCTGTGCATGATCTCTTACCATCCTGATATTTAGCTTGAGAAGCTTTAATTTTTGTTTCCCGACACTCCTTTCAATTAAATTTTCGATATTATTACTCGTGGCAGCAAAATTGTTTCTGCTGTTGTATCCTTTTTCTCTTCAGCGTATGTAATGAAATGGAAAGATGTCTTCCAGAATAAAGATTTGAAGTACCCTCCATCTTTCGATGGACGGGCGGTGTGTTACCCATCGAATGAAATACTTCAAGATTATCTGGCGTGGAGACAAGTTGATTGTAAGTGTCTTTAACTAAATTGTTTCTTCCCTGGTAAAGGGGATGGGGTTTAATGGACGAAACATTCACGTGCCTTTTCTTGATCATGGCTGTTAACGTTATTTACATTTTCGGATGTAGGTCACATCAATAATCAGTACAATACATGTTTCTGGAGTCTCGTTAAATCGGGAAAAAGCAAAACCGAAGCTCAAAATTACCTAAAGGTCTCTTTCTAGCTCTCTTCTGTGTCAATCTTGTGTAGTAGCTTTCCGCATGTTTATTCTGTCCTTGGCATCTCAGCCACATATATATTGTTCACTCTCAGGGCACTCAAGCACGCGAAAAAAACGAATTGTTGCTTACAGAGTTTGGTATCCACTACCATACCTTGCCGCTCATGTTCCGCCATGGTTCTTCTATCTTCCGGGTTAAGGTTACTTCTCGATCTCGTGTGAATCCTGATGTTTTCCTGCATACGTTATACTGATTTTCCATTTGGGTTTTGTGCAGACAGAGTGTGATGCTTCTTCTATTGTTAAAACTGAAACTAAAGTACTTATGGAATATTGTAATATAATAGAGCAGAGCTTCTGGGAATCACATCCAAGCATCTTAGAGTAAAAAGCTTAGACTTCCATAAGATTTTTCCTATTTCTGCTTGTTCTAGCACAGATTTGAACACAGAGAGGAGGGACCTTTGGAATTGTTTTTGGAGTCTTCACGTCCCTCCCAAAATCAAATCCTTTATTAGGACAGCTTGTCATAATATAGTTCCAACAAAAGCTACTCTTTTTAATCGTTTTCAAAGCAGGATCTTCTTGTCCGAGATGATGGAGCAAACTTTCTTATGTCCATGGCGCATGTTACAATTGGACGTACCAATGTTCCTGTTGATAGTGATACTATGGTTCTTCCTATATAGCCACTCGGGATCAAAAGTATTGAATGAATATACATCTTTGTGGGGAAAAAACATTTTATAGAAACAAAAGTTCAAGGACAAACACTACAGTTTGTGTTTGACAAGTTAGCCAGGGAAATGGACGGTTGAGATACAAAGCTATGCTTAATAACAGGATCGACTGTTTCAAGACTATTGCTAAACTTTATATCTATTTTTTAAGGAAAATACTTTATAATAGAATGATTGAATTACAAGTTATTGTCACCTCTATATGAGTTACCACATTCGACCCACACAAGGGTTTCAATATTTTGTCGAAGTTAAGGTCCGAGGTGAGCAACGAATGTTCACCGTAAACCTTTTCCATAGATGGTGTGATTGTAGTGCATTCCAAGCTTTTAGATATCCTTGCTCTCATGCACACGCCGCATGTATGCATTATCGTTATGACCCTTATAGTTACAGATCAGTGTTATAAATTGGAGAGCATGACAAATATATATAGAATTCCGTTCAACATGATCCCGAACCAAGATTATCGGCCTCAAGATCCAATCTATGAAGAATGGTTACCAAATCCAAAGCTTCGTAGAAAGTTGAAGGGTTGACTAGCATTCACACGTATTCATACGAAAATGGATGACCCGAAACAAAGAGAAGGGGACTTGTAGTTAAGCATTGTACTATTTGTAGGGGAGCAGGTCACACAAGAAACAAGTGTTCGAACAAATACAATTTTTCAAATTATCATGTCTAACTTTGTCATGTAATTTTCTAATATTATTACAAGTATTTTTAATGTTGTACAATTTTTCTAATGTTGGTACGATTTTTTTAATATTATCTTTAAACATTAAAAATACTAAAAATAATAATATTAGTACGAATTTTAGAATTATTTATTTTGAATTTAAACAAATAAAAATAAAAATAATACAAACACTAAAAACATTACAATTATCGTACAAATATTAAAAATATTACTAAGTGTTGCACAAATATTAAAAAAAAGTTAAAAATATTAATTTTCACATTTGATGTTTAATGTCTCTGTCGTGGTAATTCCTGTCTATGGAAGGATGATGTTTGATTATAGCGTCTCGGTGGTTTATGAACTCTATTTAGCTCTTCCATATACGGCTCAACGTTGTCAAACAATTTATCAATTACATTGTTGGTGGTGTGTCGTACATAGTTTCCAGATGAATTAATGAGTTGGTAATGGTGGTAGTCGATAACAAAGTTGTCATATTACCAATCGCCAAAGTATCATCATATACGAGTGTATTAGGATACTGAAATTGTGGTATGTATCTTCCATCATCATTATAACCCGATTGAGAAAATGAGTTACCACAAATTGGGACATTAGACGGTGGACATTCTTGTTGTGTTTCTTCACCCCAAATAATGACTTACGTGTATTGATTTAGAATGGGATTGAACGGGAGGCCGAGATAGTATATGATTAAATTGTATGTGTCGTGAACAAGGAGGATTTTTAAACCATGCATTTGCTTCTTCAGGACATACTATGAAAGGTTTTTCGTGTACTGAAAATCAAGAATAATACTATGTATTAAATTTAAAATCATTTGTTTCAATTGGACTCAAATTAAAAGACCATCGCATCCATCTTTCCTCCCACTGTTCAATGAATTCAGCTTGTTTCACAATTCAATTTTCATTGAATCAGCCTCTACGAAGAGTACGAATCCGTTTAGGTGGAGATTCAAGAATGTATTGATGAAAGTTGAATTGTCGCAATACTCGATTAGCACATTGAAACTCGATAATGGAAAAATGAATCAAAGGCACGATTACTCCCTAGAATGAGGAACATTGCTTAACGTTGTCCGATATACAAGGCATGATTGTTTCATTATTGTATGGCTGCCAAATGGACTTAAAAAATATATTAATTTAGTATAAAATACAATTAAAAAATAAAGGTCAAATTGATATATATGATTTTTTCCTATTGTTTCGATTTTGAGTCTTGTTTCTCTAGTAATATTGTGAACCAACCTCGTATTTTTCAACTTATGTCTCCATCTGTCAACGTATTAGACTGATAGTTCTAAGTAATCAATAAAATATACACATAAGAATATAAAAAACAATAATACCTTTCAGCAGGCAGAAACTCCATTGCTACAAGTAAATCTAAAATGGGCGTTAGATAAGGTAGTCTATACCATGCCCAAGACTGCAATAATATTTGGCATCCACCAATATATGAATTCTTCTTATCACCATTCATTATTGAGACTTTGCACATTTCATAATACAAAAAAGACAATTATAGAGCCTCAACTATACATAGCAGTATTGTCAAAACCAGCTAAGAACGGTAGATATTAAGTGTGAATAATATTTCTAGAAGTGTATGCCATCAATATCCCACCAATGAGTTGTAATATATATGCTCGAGTGACAAACTCAAGTTCTCGGTGACCATAATCATCAGTTACAATAAATTCACGTTGTAACCATGAAATTTTTAGACGTAGACCATCTACACTTGATTCCAGAGGAACTTTACCAAGATATTTCATACAAAGCTCAAATGCATTATACTTGTTCTCTGCAACCAACGATTTTTCGTTGATGTGAACACCCAATTGTATCACAATATCCTCTAGAGTTATCGTACATTCACCGAATGAAAAATAAAAGGTGTGAGTCTCCGGTCTCCATCGTTCAATAAAACCAGTAATCAACCCGAGGATAATCTTAAATCCACGAAGAAGTGAAGAATAATAATGGCGTGCTACAAGTAAGAAATTATTTGTTTGGAAGGTTCTTTTATCTTCATTCTTCTACGATGAATGGTATGCTCCACATCCTATAATAATTAATTATTCTTATTAATAAACAAAATTAGGAGAATTTTTAGATAAATGATAATTTTTATACATTACTTACTTGTTTTTCACTTAGATGAGACGAAATATGCTCATGGTCACGATACAACAAAACACTTTTGGATGTCATTTTCTATTTGAAAATTTATACAACTAAAGACTAGTTAAAATAATTCAACGAAAAATTTAAACAATAGTACAATAAAATATAATCAGAAAATAAACTTAAAAATATAATCAGTAACAACCATAAAGCAATAATCAATTTTATAAAATATATTTTTATTATTAATAATCAATAATCTTATTTATAAAATATATTAAAACAAACTTACCTTCAAATCGCTCGTAAAAACAACAATACCGATCTATCAATTTTACAAAATTTTTTCAGATTTTTCACTTACACTCTCAAAATTTTAAATATATTAAAACATATACAACATCTAACCATACCTATATATATAGGAATATTAAAAAAAATTAATTACCACCTCACCACCAAAAGGTGGCTTCGTTATTTCCCAAGTTGTATGCATTTCGGTCTCCATTGCAGCAACATGCATGCCTTCATCAGGCCACAACAGGTGGCATGGCATGCATTCCTTCAGCAGGCCGCAATAGGTTACAGATAAGCATGCATTCGAACAGTTTATAGACATACAAAATCTCGTCAATTTTTTTAAGACGTTTTTCAGATAATCTTGCCAATTTTTTGTGGCGTGCTCCATTCGACTTCGCCAGGTAAGCATTGCGTCCTTTAGTTTACCTTTTCGGTTTTCTTGCAAGCCGGCTTAAACGACTGAAGGAAGAGAAATAAACCTCGTCGGGTAAACATAACGTGATATTGTGTTTTTTACCTATTTTCATAATATTCCTTCAAACATCTTTATATCCCTAAAATTAATTTTAAACCTCAACATTCTTCAAAATTTACCCATATAGAAGGGACAAAGCTGTTAAAGGAGCTCGTGTTAGTTGAACAACTATATGTAAATCGAAGAGTAAAGGTGAGTTAGAGGTAAAAAACCTTTATGCTTGGAACAAAGCTTGTACTTTACAATTTTTAAGGAGTATTCTAACTAATGAGGGATCATTATGGGTTGCTTGGATCTAGATGTATGTTTTCAATCTCAGGATTATTGGTCAATGAAGAGCAAGGCTCATTTCAGCTGGTGTATCAGGAAGATATTAAAAATGAGACCCTTAATGCAAGTTTTGTTTTCTACAAGAATTTCCAGTACCAAAAATATTTGGAATGAGATTCGTACTCCTGAGTGAAAAGTGGTTTGACACAAACTAATCTAGTATGGAATGCATCTCCCCAAGTACTCTATGATTGTTTAGATGGCATCTTGAACCGCTTGCCAACCTTGGATAGGCTATGACGTATGTGATTATCTGAGGCTGGCCATTGCATCCTTTGCAATGCTGGACAAGAGACTCAAAATCATTTATTTGTTGATTGTCATTATTCAAGACAAATCTGAGAAGTTGTTCTAAATCTTTGTGGTATTCAATACAGAAAATTAGATTGGGATGGGATATTACTTTGGTTATGTTCCAACTTAAAAGGTAAAAGCTTGATTGTATTCATCATAAAGCTTACTTGGAATTCGTTTATTTATCATATATGGGAAGAGAGAAATTCTAGAAAATTTAGGAAGGGATTGGACTGAACTGTTTGGATGTATAAAATTTGTTGTGGGTAACCGAGTACAGGGTAAAAATATACACATGAATGATATAAATATATGTATATATGCAGTTTGGAAAATTCCCTAAAAAGGATAGCCGTCCAAGGGTATCTATAGGGTTTGCACTTATTCTCCGGTTTGGATAAATAAAACTCAAACACTTATCTAAAAAATTGCCCATATAAAATGTGATAACATAAACATCTTTAATTACTCGATCAATTAATGTGTATAAATTTTTTTAGCTTAACAACCGATATTCGAATCATTGGTCGGCTAATTCAGATCCAGTTATAAAGAGGTTCATTATACAATGACCCTTTTAATTTATTTTTTTATTCATAATGATAAAAATCTGAATCATTAATCTTACTTAAAAGATCTAACGTCTCATCTTGTTAGACTAACAAGACAATGATTCGAAAAACAAGTGAAAAATCTAATCAGGCCTGCATCGTGCTGTAGTCGTGACTTGTGCCCTAAGCCATTTGCCCCCCGAAATGAATATGACTGCGCACTGTGTTTCTTCCTAACCATTTCCATGCCATACAAGTCAAAAGGATATTCCAATGACAGCAAATTTATTTTAGTGGGCGAGATTAAATCAGATTTGTTTATTATTATCATAATAAATAAATAAATATTTTGTATATATTATCATCATAAATTCATTATCGTAGTCGAAATTCATGAAAAATATACTCACAAATATAAAATTTACCACAACGATAGACAATAATATATCATATACAAAAATATATCACAAGACAGAAAAAATATTATAAAACAAAAAAAATGTGATATATAATAAAAAAATCGCTTGTCTTTTTATTTAGATAAATCAAAATTCTAAAATAAAAAAGAGATTATGAAACCACGAGTTTAAATACAATTATGTGTGAGAAAAGATTAACACCTTCACAATGTCAATAAAAGTAATATTTATTTGATCATTAATATTTTTAAAATAATTTGAGTTCGTAAAAATCAAATAAGTGTTTTAAATGTTTAAGGTTTTACTTTAAAAAAATCTAAGTGAAAGATTTTTTACTAAGTTATTAGCGGTAAATTATTTAAAGGTCTAACCTAAAGTTAAAAAGTTTTTTTTAAAGCTTAATTATATTTAAAATATGATTTGTAATCTTAATTAGGGAAGGTAAGTTAGGAAACTAGCTTTTTATGGAATAAACTCAAGGAATGGATGTAATTGAGGTATTCAAAAATATTTGATTTAATTGATTCGATCTAACTATTCAAACATAAATAATCGATTATTTATTCAGAAATTTTTATCAGGATCAGGTGCTCGGTCTGTCATTTCCGGGTCGATTACGGATCACAAAACTAAAAAATTTGGTGTACCCCATTCTTATTTTTTTAATTTTTAATATAATTATTATTTAAACAAATTACCTTTATATTCAATATATTCTCAAATTAAACAACCTAATTTTTAAATCTCAATCCCTCAAACTTTATTTTCAAAAGAGAATTAGAGACTCATTGTAAAAACGAAAATTAGGATTCATTATAAAATAATAAATTTAGTTTTACGAGTTAGTAAAATTCGAAATTTACTCGTTTAGATATACATTATTTTATTAAAATAAATTAAACTAATTAAAAAATTAAAAATAATAAGCTTTATTTTCTAAATTCTGGATCTTATCTTTTTTATTTATTATTATTATTTATATATTAAAATAAATTAAATAAATTAAAAATATTAAAAAAATCTTTGGCTTATGTTTTGTTTCGAATTAGATTATATAATTTGAGTTTTAAATTTTATATTTATATTATATAACTGGGGCTTTAAAAATTTTATATTTGAATGTTGGATTGTGTAATTTAAACTTTTAAATTTGTATATGTTTTTAGGAATAAATTTAATATTTGTATATGCATTTATAAAACATATGCAGAATAACAGGTTTTTTTCTCTCGGGCGTATGTTAGCAGGTCTATTCTGCCCTTGGAGAGTTTTTTTCATCTGATTTGCTCAATCCCTAATTTTCTTGATCATGGAATTTTGGGGATGCATTTCCTCCGCTGCTTGTTGCTAAAACTATAGGGTCTGAAGTAAAATTTTGTGTTTTCGATTCTGATATTTCTAGTACACAAGATGGGCATAGAAAATTAGAATGAAACATGTTCAACCAATCTCTGAAATTTTTTCCACCAGAACGAAAGAATGGCTCCTTTCTGTGCTGAGTTTTAGGGCAGAGTAGTGGTCAACTGCTTTGTTTGATTATTTTCTGGGAAAGTATCTTCCGTTGAGGGTTTTTCAGAAAACTCCAAATCGATTATGGGGGGCGAGGGTTCGGTCATAATTCGTTTCATTGCTCCGAGTGTGTATATGATCAGTTTTCTGTCTCAAAAAGTACGCCATTGAGTACTGAAAACAGGGCCTTGACACATTCAACAGAAGATAATCGTTATGTGGCGTTGGAAGCCTGGTCTTTTCCTAGAGAAATTGAAGATGGATTCCACTCCAATTTGGATAAAGTTATGACATGTACCCTTAGAGTTTTACTCACAGAAGGGTCTTAGCTATGTTGCTAGTACGGTTGAAAGATCGGGCAACTTCTCTGAAACAATAATTAGAGTTTGTCAAGATTTATGTTGAAGTTAGTGCGAAAGATAAAATTTTTGGATCTGTTATGGTTGATCTGGGTTATGGAATTTTAGTTAATGTTGTTGTAGAAATTATTTAGTCTCCTCCGAAGTGTGAAAGTTGTACCATGTTTGGACACTCCCTGGATAATTATAAAACTGCTACTGTGGGTACTGTCCTGGATGATCTTGGTGGATGTTCCGAGTATGAAAAAAAAGAGAACGATGATCCATGTTTGGTACTCAATACATCAAAGAAGGATAACCCTTCGTGTTTGGTATCAAATACTGAATCGAAGGAGGATAATTTCGTTGCTTCGAAACATGTTGAGCTTGTATCTAGAGTAGAGAGCAGGCTTTGAAAAATGCAAATGATGTGCATCAAGAAACTGATGAAGACATTATTGAGGATGAAGATAATTCAAAGAAATTTTGCACTGCTGTTGGAAGAGTTGTTGTATTGATGCAACAATTAAAACCAAAAGGTAAATAGTAGAATAAAAAAGGCAAAGGAAGAGGTGAAAGGTTGGGGTAAGGTAAGATTGGGGATCTCTCCTACTATTTAATGTCGTTACTTGCTTGAAAAGTTAGGGGGTCTAAATGAACCTTTGAAGCAAATGATTAATTAAAGATTTAAAGATTGAGATTGTGTGTTTTTTGAAGACTCGAGTTCGTGAAACTAATCTAGAATGAATGTTTGAAAAGAGTTTTCAGGAGTTTCGTATTCTTCATAATTATGAATATGCTATAAATGGGTGTATTTTGATTTTGTCAAAGGTTGATTGGATATTCAAGTGATGTTTGTGTCGGATCAGGTAATATGTTGCAATGTAAGTATGGGAACTGTTTCGTTTTTCTTATCTGTAGTTTATGCTAGAAATGGTAGGAAGGAAAGACTGAGCTTGTGGGATGACCTGATTAGTTTTAAGGATAGAGTAAATTCTAATCCTTGTGTAATTTTTGGCAACTTCAATATCACCTTATATCCAAGGGAGGGTTCTGATTACAATAGACAAAGGGTTACTAGAACGATGCAAGAATTTAAGGATTATCTTGAGGATATTGATTTATTTGACCACCCTTTCTCGGGGCCTCTGTTTACATGGTGTAATATGCTGAGGAGGGACCTTTATCTAGGAATCTCGATCGAATCATGGTGAATCAAGTTTGATTACAAGTTTTCCCAAGATCAGTGGTGAAATTTTTAGCCCTCGGATGCTCTAACCACAATCTAGGGTATCTTGTGTTTAAAGTTCCTATGTTTAGCCCCTCAAAACTATTTAAATTCTTTAATTTTTGGATGGATCATCCTGAGTTCTTAAAGGTGGTGGTTGATTCATGGTTGCTCCCTGTTAATGGAGATCCTTTATAAGTTTTGTTCTTGAAGTTGAAAAGATTAAAAGCCCTTTAAAAGATTTAAATCGAAAGTTTTATAGTGACATCTGTAGCCTAGTTTTGGCTAAATAGAGTGAGCTTGATCATTTACAGTTGTTATTGTTGGGGAATTCTTCACTAGAAACTGTGAAGCAAATAAAAGTGATTTTGCAAGAACTCAAGGTATTGGTCAAAGCTAATGAGTTGTTACAGGGATATTGGATGCACTGCTTAAGGAGATTTTGGAAACTCAATTGCCAGCAGACATGGTGGATTGTCTGATAGTGTCAAGAACCTTATTATAAATAAGTATTTTGTTGGGTCTCAAAGTGTTATTTTCTCTACTTTATATATTTAATTAAACTTTGCGTTTTGATGTAAAGGGTTTTAAAGGTTTGTCTTGCCCTACTTTTCTGTTTTAACGAATGAATTGAATGAAATTCTGAGTCTTCCCCAATTTCTTCTTCCGCAACTCTAGTCTGTTTATGTTTTTGTCTCTCTATCTTTACTCTAATCTTTCCTCTTTCTCTTCTGTGGATTCGTATTATTACAAAGGCATCAGAGCCAGACTATCCTCGGATATGGCGAATGAAATATTATCTCAAATTCAAGCCGTACAATCAACCTTAAACCGTATGGAAAATTCCATAGATAAAATATTTCAAGATTTTCAAATTAAATTTTTGACAGATGAAAAGTTACTGCTAGAGAGAGCCTTCGAAAAATCAATTGATCTTCCTGATGAGTTTTTACACGGCTATAAAAAATTAGACGAGTCATCTTTGGTGGTTGATTTCACAGAATCAAGCGAAGCTCAGGTGCTTGATCAAATGTCTAATGATCTACAATTAATTTCGAAAGAAAAGAGATCAGTGATGTGGTACAAATTGAGAAGGTAAGTAGTTAGGTTACGGTTGATATTGTTGTAATGACCAATATCGTTGATGAACATGATATTGACAACGATAACTCAACAAACGCAAAGATCAATTCTGCGGATTCGGATGACAAAATTCAGGTAACCTTTCAACCATCTCTGTTTATAGATCAGAATCCTCTGTTAGAGTCTTCACATTTAAACCTGAATCATGTTGTTGAAAAACCAATTTGAAATCTAGAAAAAATTATTGATTCGGACGTGTGTATTCACATAAAGGAATTGAAGTTGAACCTTGTTCGCAGCATTAAATTGAAATTGAATGGGAATAGTTTAAATATGAATTTTCAAGTTATGTTCACTTGAGTGGAACTTCAATTGTTAGTAGTAGTAGGTTAAGAGAACTTCAAGTGAGATTAAATTTAGTAATGTTATTGGTAACTTTTGTGGTTATTTTGTCTTGAGAGACCATTTGGAAGAGCTGCGTTATGGAATTAAGGATGAACAATTTAAGGAGATTAAGCGAGCTTGTTCAAGAAAGATTATTAATAATGATATGTTTGTTGAATTGGATGATCTGTATAAATTTCGACTCTTATTGATGGGAAGTAATAATATTTACTTTGATAAAAATATAGATTTTTCTATCCAAGAAGAGATGCTAACAACTACTATTTATGGAGATTTTTCTATAAGATATCTTCTAATAGTGAAAATTTATACTGGTGAACGTTTGAATTTTGGGTTGACTACTGAGCAAGAAAGGTCGGAAGGTTATAAAATAGAAATTATAATTTTTGGAGATGATTGTGCATTACCTTCACATCGAGGCATTGCTGGACGAAGAGGCTTGGTAGGAAATATTCTTGTTCATAAGGTAGTTGGAGTTACTGCTGCAGTTGGCCTTTCTCTTGCTGATGTTGCTTTCGAATGGCAACGAGCATCTGAGATGGTTGAAATCATAGGCGTCGCTTTATTTGTGTTGTCTGTTCAAATTAACTCAGAACTCTAGGATCAGGAAAGAGAAAATTTGATTTGAAAATTTACAGAAAAGATGGTGTTGTTGCGATTGACCTCAAGCCGGTGGATGTGGTGCTTATGATTAATGGTTTAGGTGCCACTCTTGTGATGGAATTAGATCTTAGCTCAATGGTATTAGTAAGAAAATTTGCATTAGAATTGGTTATGACAACTTTATTCATGCTATGGCACGGTAACATATAATTGCAATTTGAAACCAATCATTTAGGTCATTTTCTTCTCACAAACCTTTTATTGAAAACTATGAAACATATGACACATGAAAGCAAAAAAGAATGAAGGATTGTTAATTTATCTTCAAAGGGCCACCGGATTGTATATGTTGAGAAAATTCGCTTTGATCAAATAAATGATGAATTGGAATATTTTTCTTTGTTTACTTATGGACAATCAAAGCTTGCTAACATATTACACGCTAAAGAGTTTGTTATGCGTCTAAAGGATGAGGGGGTGAAGATTAAAGCAAATTCGTTTCATCATGGGTCAATTATTATGACTAATCTTATGTGCCATCATGATCTTATCAACACTGTTGGACAGATGATTGCCAAATACATTCTCAAAATTACTTTACAAGATGTTGCTCTTAAAGTATACCCCAATTATGAGACTGTGTCATGTTACCAATTTGAAGAAGCAACCAATCTAGGCATTAATAAAGTTAATGTTGAAGATTCTACTGATGTTGATCTGATGGTTGTTTCGAGTGACAAAAGGGATATGAGTGCAATAGCAAGTGCTAAAGCAACTGTTTTATACAAGCTTGCAGAAAAAATTCAGGATGTGGATAAAAATATTATCGGGTATTTGGTACTTGCAAGAGAATCCATAATTCCCGAAAAGGACAAGGTTTAAGACCAAGATAGTTTTATTCAAGAAGAAGGTCCGAACATGCTATTCAAAGCTTTGGTTGTATTCTCTCTAAGGGGTATTAATTTGTCAAAGATCGAGAGTCGACCACAGAAACAACATCCTCCAAGGGTTGTCAACATGAAAAAATTATTGTTTGTCCGTACTTCACTTTCGATCAAAGCTAGGAGAGTTTGTGGACACGTTTGGTCTAATCATCGGAAA
This sequence comes from Abelmoschus esculentus, assembly GCA_035048815.1. Lineage (NCBI taxonomy): Eukaryota > Viridiplantae > Streptophyta > Magnoliopsida > Malvales > Malvaceae > Abelmoschus > Abelmoschus esculentus. Next base: position 1,081,439 of record JAUCBN010000002.1, read on the forward strand.
AAAGATCTTGATCTAATCCTTGAGGACAAGGATTAATTCAAGTAGGGAGACTTGTCAAGGACCTTTTTATAAATAAGTATTTTGTTGGGTCTCAAAGTGTTATTTTCTCTACTTTATATATTTAGTTAAACTTTGTGTTTTGATGTGAAGGGTTTTAAAGGTTTGTCTTGCCCTATTTTTCTGTTTTAACGAACGAATTGAATGAAATTCTGAGCCTTCCCCAATCTCTTCTTCTACAACTCTCGCCTGTTTCTGTTTCTGCCTCTCTATCTTTACTCTAATCTTTCCTCTTTCCTCTTCTGTGGATTCGTATCGTTACAAATAGCATCTGTTTCATCTAAGAAGATCAAGGAGGTAATGTTTTCCATGAAGGGGGATAAGGCACTAGACCCAGATGGTTTTACTATAAAATTCTTTCAGGGAACTTGAAAAATTATAGGAGAGGATTATATTCGATTTATTCAATATTTCTTTGATTCTTACACCTTTCCCCTTGCTTTTAATTTCACTGTGATCACTTTAGTTCCAAAGATTGTGAGCCCTCCTAAAACAATTGACTTTCAACCAATATCTTTGTGTACAGTGGTTTATAAATGCATCACTAAGAACCTTACAAACAGATTAAAACTATGTCTGGAAGACCTCATCTTACCAAATCAGGAAGCTTTCTTAACTGGTAAAGACATTGTGGATAACGTGTTATTAGCTCAAGAACTAGTTAATGACTATAGTAGAAAGAATCCCTCTTCTTATTGTGCACTAAAGATTAATTTAAAAAAAGTTTTTGACTCTTTAAATTGAGATTTTATTCTTCAAGTTCTAACGGTGCAAGAATTATTTTTAATGTTTTAAAAATGGATTGAGGTCTGTTTGACAAATTCTATATTTTCTATCAACTTGAATGGGGTTCTTGTTGGTTATATTGCAGGGGGAAAAATAGTCAGATAAAAAGATCCCTTATCTCCATATTTATTCATTTTAGTTTTGAATATATTGTCTTGTTTGTTAAATTAGGCAGGAAAATATGGTGTTTTTGGCTATCATCCGAAGTGTAAAAGAGTGCACTTAAGTTATGTGTGTTTTGCTGATGATTTATTAGTGTTCACAAAGGGAACCTGATTTCTATTCTAGGAGTTAAACGAGTATTGAATTATTACTACAGGATTTATGGGCTACAAATAAATGAATCCAAATATGAGTTATTTTTAATTGGAATTCGGGAGAGTAATTTAGAAGTGATCCTTGAGGAGTCTAGTTTTTTTGAAAGCCGTGTACCTGTTCGTTATCTAGGAGTACCTTTAGTGACAAAAAAATCTTTCCTCTAGTGATTGTGAGGGGTTTGTTATGAAGATTGTCAATAAAACCTGAAGGCTTTCAAAATTATTATCTTTTGCAGGGAGACTACAGTTGATTCAGACAGTGGTGTTTAGCCTTCAAAATTTTTAGTGTAGAATACTCTTGTTGCCTTCGAAAGTTTTGAAGAGAACTACACAGATTTGCAATGCATTCCTTTGAAAAAGAAATAATTTAAATGCAAGGGGAGCTCGAGTTGGATGGGACATGGTTTGTCATCCAAAGAGTGAAGGTGGTTTAGGAGTCAAAAACATTGTTGTATGGAATAAAGTATGTATGATGCGGTATCTTTGGTTGTTACTCATTCAAGTCAGGTCTTTTGGGGTGGCTTGGATGAATGCATACTTATTAAAAGGTGTTTCTATATGGAATGCTTCAATCAAGCAACACCATAGTTGGGCGTAGAAAAAATTATTAGGATTACGAAATAACATAGCTTTGTTTGGGAGTTTTCAAGAAGAGTATAAGATTGCTATGATTTGGAATGAGTTGAGGAATAAACAACCTAAAGTACATTGGGAAAAAGTTGTTTGGAGAGGCCCTTCACTTCTAAGATTCTAATTTATTTTCTAGTTTGTGGTCTTTGATAAGCTACCTACACGAAGCCGAATGCTACAATGAGATATAATGGAGACCCTTGGTGCTTGTTTTGTGGTACTGAATGCGAAACAAGAGACCATTTGTTTGAGGTGTGTTGTTTCGCAAGGAACCTTTGGACATTAATAATGCAAAAATGTGAGACTCAATTGATTTTTGAGAAGCGTCTGGATTTACTTGCTTGGATTCAAGTTGATGACCGAGGTAAATCCCTATATGCTGCGATTATACGATTAACATGAAATAGTTAAAATTATTACATCTGGTAAGAGCGCAATGCACATTTGCATGAAAAAAACTTGAGATCTAAGGTGAATCTTATTGTTCTTATTCAATATAGTCTAAAATGGAAAATCTAGGGATGTAATAGGATTACTTTTCATAATACTTGTATAGCTGAAAATTGGGATCTTAGTTAGTCTTTTTGTCATTGATGATAATATTTTTTTTGATATTGAGCTGTATTTTTTAAAGGTTACTTGGATGAATAAAGTTCATTTATCAAAATAATAATAATAATAATAATAATATCATATACTCGATTACCCAAATTTTCGGGTATCTGCACATTGAGTACCCGAGGTCTCGAAGTACCATGTACTTGAAAACTCAGATCAAAACAAAGATAGTTTTTTTTAGTACTCGAAACTTCGGATATCCGATACTTGGTATACCTTACTACCCAAATTAAACACCCCTGTCGACTGTTTCTAATCCGCAACCACCTTCAGCGGCTGCAATCGCACTTCTTATAATTCGAACTGTGACGTCAGTTTGATGATCTCCAATGGTGGATCCTTGGGTGATTCGAACACTAAAACTCACATTTTTACTTATTTTTCTGATTCAACACGTTATTATGATAAATATATATAAAAATATGGAATATATCTAAAAAAACATATAAATTCAATATTATTTTGAGATTTTAAAAAATATTTTTATAACTAAAAAGGTATAATTGTTACTATTTTGTATAATTATAAATTTATGCAAAACTTTCACTAATATTTTCATCATGTGTACTGGTGTATAAGCTACCTATAAATATATAATTTATACTCTGATATTAATATATTAATTTATGGCTTAAGGGTCTAAAAGTTCTTAAACATTTGACAAAAATTAATTAAGCCCTTAAATTTATTTTGCACTCAATTAAACCTTTAAATTAAAAAATAATCAATTGAGCCCTTGAGTCAAAAAATTAAATCAATTAATCCCTTTGACCCATTTTGACTATTAAATCTTGATAATTTTTTTCTTCAGATATTATTGGCACATGATACAATACAATTCTATCATGTTATATTTAAAAAAAATCAAAAAGTATTTATGAGTTTTAGAATTTATTTTAGAATTTTTAGAATATTTAAAGAATTTTTTAATTAAAATAAAAATTCTAAAAAATATCAAGTGAAAATACTGTGGCACGTTGCACTATAATAGTGGATCAAAAAAATTGTTCAAATTTAATGGTCAAAATTGATCAAAGGGCACAATTGATTTAATTTCTTAGTTAAAGAGCTTAATTGATTCAATTTCTTGATTTAATGGTTTAATTGAGTGAAAAAAAATAAATTTTAATTATTTTTTTAAAAAAGTTCAAAAGCTTCTTTAATCCTTAAGCCTTTATTATTGCATGATAATTCTGTGAATTAAGGCTTAATTGATCGTTTAAAGAAGTTCTTGATCTTTTTAAAAAATCAATTAAGTTCTTAAATTTCTTTTTGCACTCAATCATGTCTTTAAATCAAGAAATTAAATCAATTAAGCCCTTTAATTAAGAAATTAAATCAATTAAACCCTTTGATCAATTTTGACTATTAAATTTGAACAATTTTTTGATCCACTATTTACAGTGCAACGTGCCACAATATTTTCACTTGATATTTTTCAAAATTTTTATTTTATTTAAAAAATTCTTTAAATATTCTAAAAATTCTAAAATAAATTCTAAAACTTATAAAAATACTTTTTGAATTTCTTTTTAAATACAACATGATAGAATTGCATTGTATCATGTGCTAATAATATCCGAAGAAAAAAATTGTCAAGATTTAATAGTCAATGGGCTTAATTGATTTAATTTCTTGGTTCAAGGGCTAAATTGATTAATTTTTTTTGGTTTATGGACTTAATTAAGTGCAAAATAAATTTAAGGGCTTAATTAATTTTTTGTCAAAAGTTTAAGGGCTTCTTAGACCCTTAAGCCATAAATTAATATATTAATATCAGAGTATAAATTATATATTTATAGGTAGCTTATACACCAGTACACACGATGAAAATATTAGTGAAAGTTTTGCATCGATTTATAATTATACAAAAACAGTAATAATTATACCTTTTTAGTTATAAAAATATTTTTTAAAATATCTTAAATTTTATCTAAACAAAAAATATATAACATTAAGGATGCAACTAATCAAAAAGAAAATTTTAGAATTATATAAAAAAACTTAAACATAAAATAAAAACAAAAACTCAAAGACACAATAATAATACAAAGAGAAAAGAAAATCTAGGAAATAGAAAGTAAAAACCCTAGCGCCGCTATGTAATTATCTAATTTTATCTGACCTTTGTTTTATTTTTATTTTTATTTTTTATTATTTTTATGTATATATAGAAATAAGATCAAATTAAATTAAAAAAAATTAAGTTTTACATATTTTTTGGACGGTTAGATGATTATAATGGATAACTCAAATTAACAGTTTAAGAATAACACTTGAGAAAAAATAATGAGTTAATCTGAGTTATCCGTTTCAGCCATTCAACGAGTTGAGCAACTCGTGAGCTGCTCGAAATCGACTTAGTCAAAACTTAGTAAACACTTTATTTGGATTGACTCGACTCGAACTCGACTTGAGACCTTAACGAGTTGAGTCAAGCAAAGTCTATCTCGACAATTTGCGAAAAGCTCATAAATTTTTAAAAATATTTTAATTATTTTATTTCAAAAATAAATTTAAATAATAATTATTAATTTTTAAATTATTATTTTATTTTTAATATACCAGTGTATTTATAAATTGTTAATCTGGAATTTAAACTTTTATGTATTTTTTTGATTTTTTTATTAATTTGTTAATTTATGTTAATATTAAATCTTATATAATATTATTAAATTTTTATTAGTTAAAAATAAGATAATATTTTAGTGTGTTTAACGAGCAACAAGTCGAGTTGAACAAAAAAAATTTAATAAGTACAATTTTAACGAGTTTAACAAGCAACAATTTTTTTAATGAGTACGAGTCGAACAATAATTAACTCGTGATCCACTCGCTCGATAAACATCCCTAATTTTAATAAGATAACTGTAAAATTTTAACTACTTATTTCAATAAAAAATATTTTTCTACATCCATCTCAAGAAAATGTTATAATGTTTGTTTTGCTTTCTGTTTTTCGTGTTTTTCTAAGACACAACTTTGTTGCTGTCTCTTTACACGATTCTTTGCTTCCTTAGATTCCGCCTCATTCATTTTGGTCCCGCGTTAACTAAACTGTACAACTATATATAAAAGAAAAGGGTTAATTGTATTTTCGGTCCTTGAACTTGTAAAAAAATGGTTTATCTTTTAAATTTTTAATGTCTTTTAATCCTCAAACTTATAATTTTTTTATCTAATTGAGCTAACAGACAAAAAAATAAAATAATTGAGTTGACGAACGTAATTTTTTTTTGAATCAGCTAATAATGATTACAGTAATATATATTTTAGAGTATATTCTTAATCATTGAACATTGATCACTCAATCACTCTGCTAGCATTATTGGTGCTCGAACTCGTGACCTCTAAGAACAACAACCGTTCCTTTAACCATTGAGGCTAGATGACTCGTGCTGAGTTGATGAATGTAAAGACAAATAATAATGGAGTAAGAGGGTCATATAACTAAAAATCTTAAAAAATGAACATTCAACCCTTTAAAGTTTTTAAAATTTTTATTAAATTTTGACCCGTATAGTAGTACCAATGGTAAAGACTGATGTATTTTATCTGAGTAATTCTGGTTTGAGTATCATGTCTACACGATGTATGTTATTAAAATAAAGGTTAAAAAATTAAACAAATATTAACTTGTGATCACACCAACATATTTAAAAAATTTTAATAATTTTTTTAAAAATATTTTAATTACTTTTAAAAAAATATTTTTATTCGATTAATAAACCTAATTGAAAAAGAGGAACATTGTTATAAATTAAATATATATAAAGGTACACTATAATCTTGTGTCGAATCTATTTAGAGATTTTTCATCATAAAAAATAAATTCGACCTCACCTCACTCTTTAAAAGAACTTGATTTTATTTTTTAAAAAAATAATTGAAAGGATTGATGCGCAAGCTCAAATTGATCACCTATAACCGTCAAGTGGTTGTTTTTGGTACTTTGTTGAAGTTGTTAAAATTGAAAGAATTGGACAAATAACGCAATGATTTTAGAGTGATTCGGCCACGCCTACATCCACTACCTTAGCACACAACTAAGGATTTCAACCAATTCACTATGAATTTAACCTTTTTACCGGTTGAAGGAATAACCGTTACAACTATATCTTTTGGACTTAGCTAAGATAGAACCAACTCTAATTTTTGTCCAAGGCTAAACTAGAACCTCTCCTTTTACAAAGAAATAAAAAAAAATGTAAACTAATAAACCTCTCAAAGGTGGGTGTTTATAAGAATTTAGCTCACAAGAAAAAGTACAAAAGATATACAAACGAACACTTTAAAAAATGTACAAGAAAAATAAATAAATTGTTTTGGACTCAAATTCTCTTGATCAACATATTTGAATATCTTCTCTTCTTCTTCAAGTGTCTTTAAATATCTAATCTTCTTCCACTTTGCAGGTTCGATTGACAAGGGCGGTGGCTGTAGACGATGGGCAGTGGCCGGCCATCTCAACCAATGAGGTTAACGCGTGTGATTCACGCTCGAATCTGAGTGGTCCACCAAGGCGGCGGCGGCTGGGAAGAGATAAGGAGGCTAGGGTTTAGTTCATCATTAGGGTTAGGTTTAGTTTGGGTTGCGGGTTTGATTTGTATGGGCCTGTAATGTTTAAATAATGGATAAGGGTTTTAATTGCAAATGGGTTATTATACAACATATTTGAATATCTTCTCTTCTTCTTCAAGTGTCTTTAGCCTATATTTATAAAGTGAAATAAAAAACTAATCATTGGAAAACTAATTGTTGAAAAACTAACCGTTAGAAACTATTCGTTAAAAAATTAACCGTTAGAAACTAACCGTTAAAAAACTAGCAGTCGAAGACTTTAGTTAATTTTATAATATTTGTTTAAATTTAATTTTTTATTAAATTATATTAAAATAAATATTTTAACAATTATTATATAAAATCGAGTTGAATCAAAACCGATAAAATTAGTAAATTACCCTACCTAATTCAATTACTATTCATTATAAAATCCAACTTAATTTTTAATAATGCTACGAAATTAGTTAATGGTCTCAATCATTAGAGAACAAACAAACAAATTTACGGATAAAAAAACAAAAAAAAACACTTTTTTTCATTGGTCCGTGACGAATAGATATTTACCTACCGGGGTTCCTTCGCAGTTCAATATTCTAAAAACGGCACCGTTCTTATGCCATCTCACAAAGCACCAAGTTCAGTTATAAACAATAATTAAAAACAACCGTCAGATGATGGGGCCCACAAATCCATCGGTATATTTAGGTTTCCGTTTAATAATACGTGGCGGAAGATGGTTGGTCTTTCCTTTTCTTATTTCACCTCCCAAATAATTGAAAGAAATAAAAAAAAATATTTGATTTGATCTCAGAAACCAAAGGCGAGAGAAGCGAGGAAGAAAAGAGAGAGACCTGCCGAGTTCGGATTGTTTGGTTCATTTGTTGAAAGTAGATTTCGAGTAGATTTCGAGTGTTCCGGAGTAGCCTCCGGAATATTCCGCCGTTCGTCCCGATCGCGACCGACAGTCACCGGAATCGGAGTATTTATTTTGCTTTTTTTGTTGATTTCGGTGTGTGCGAATCTTTTTATTCTTTTTGTGTAAGCGAAGATGGTGAACTCTATGGTGGAGAGAGCTACGAGTGACTTGCTGATCGGGCCTGATTGGGCTCGGAATATCGAGATCTGCGATATGCTTAATCACGACCCTGGGTATGCGTTGTTATGGATTCCAATTTTCTCATATCTATTAAGAAATTGTTATTGCTCTTATGATTCAATTGATGATTGTGTTCAATTTGATTATAAAGAATGATTATGAAGATTGGGAATCAAGTGTGCCTTCTTATTTCGGTATTTGATTTGCTTTTACTTTTACCATTTCTTAGAAAAAAAATTCTCCTCTTGTTCTGCTAGTGATTGTAGATTTAAGAGAAGTTAAACATTAGCTATGCTTTTACAGCATGTAAATTTAAAGGGAGAGATTTGGTTCAGGAAATTTTTAATGATTGATCAGTTTGTTTTTCTTTTTCTTCCATTGATGTATTTATAATACAGCTTTTAGTAAGATTTTTTTTGATTGATAGAGGGTTTAGCTCCATGAAAATTTGACCGGTTATAGAGCTCAGCTACTTTCTCAAGTGAGATTACTGGGTGATTTTGCTTTTAAGTTTTCCTTTCTCGAATATGAATCAGATTTTAGTTAGTTTTACTGGAGTAGCCTCTTGGTAATTATGTTATATACTGTTGTTTTGTTAATTGTTTTTGGTCTCTTTTACTGAAGTAGATAGGCATAAGGTTTAGTTTTTCTGGTTACTATTGATCTTTCATCTTCTTTTTTTCATTTTCAATTTTATCTCTCTAGAGGAGAAACACTGGAAGGTGACTGGATTTATATTTTTTATGTTTGAATATTTTTCTCTCTCTCTTAAATCTAGTAGTAAAATGTTATGATTATTATCAGGCAATCAAAAGATGTTGTGAAAGGCATAAAAAAGAAGCTTGGAAGTAAAAATCCTAAAGTTCAACTTCTTGCACTAACTGTAAGCTGCCAATAACTTTTTGATTCATTTCCACTAGTCTCCGAATATAATGATCACTTTTGTTTCTTGTTTTCTCACCATTTTGTATATTGAACTAAAATTGCCTAAATTTGGTTTACTTTCTACATTCTAGCTGCTGGAAACTATCATAAAAAACTGTGGGGATATTGTCCATATGCATGTTGCAGAGAAAGGTGTTCTTCATGAGATGATTAGAATAGTCAAGAAAAAGGTAGGGATTCCCATCTTGTAGTTATTTTCTTCTTGTAAAACTTGTTCTCAGTTTTTGTACTGCCCAATTGTAGCCCGACTTTAATGTTAAAGAGAAGATATTGAGTCTTATTGACACTTGGCAAGAAGCTTTTGGAGGTGCAAGGGCAAGATATCCGCAATATTATGTTGCATACCAAGAATTGTTGGTATGTCTGCTTAGGCCTCTCATCTCAAATTGTACGAGTCTATGAGACATGCTGCGTTTCTTGTGATCTGCTTCTTCATATGCTATTCTTCATTTGTAACTTGCATTGTATTCAAAACATATTGATATGAAAAGTGTACTTCTACATAATGTGGCATTTTCGTTCTTTTCCTTCTGAGTCAAATTGGTTTATTGCTCAGCGCCTTGGGGCAGTCTTCCCACCAAGATCTGAGAGGTCCGCACCCGTACTTACTCCTCCTCAAACACAACCTTTGTCTTCTTATCCTCCAAATGTTCGCAATTCTGATCAGCAAGACGCAGCTGGGTCTTCTGCAGAGTCAGAGTTTCCAACCCTGAGGTATTGTTTTCTTTTTGTTCCACAGTTTTTTAGTGGTATAAAAGCATGGTTGTAGAAATTGTGCTTCAGTAAAATGGTTATGCAGAAGGCTGCTGCTCATACTAAATTATTGTTATCATTGTCTAATGATAAAATACGGAACTTACTGAAATATGTTTTTGATAATGGCTTCACAAGAATAAGAATCCATTTTGTTTGTGTGCTTGAATTATTTGGTATTTTCTCTGTACTAAAATACTTGTCAAAGCAAACTCTTCTTCACTCCTTAATGTAATCTTTGAAGCGATCAAAGTGAGTTGTTGGGTGAAAAACTTCCTACTTGGTTTAACTTCAGTTTTGGTAATCACATCAGTGCTCCCCGCCCTTAGCTGGTAAACATGATTTGAGGTGTTTTCACACCAATGATTTTCCATGTCTCCTAGACCTAGAACAGTAGGGACTTTCCACAGACTAGATAAGTTATAATAATTGAACCAATATGTATGGCTTGTTCTATCACATTAATGGTACTGAAATTACATTGCTATACTTCTAGTCTTTTAACAGAAGTTTCATTTATCAGTTTGACAGAAATTCAGAATGCACGCGGTATTATGGATGTCCTTGCAGAAATGCTAAATGCAATAGATCCGGGGAACAAGGAGGTATTTGTTCACAATTTGATATGCATGAGAATGAAGGATATTTTGGATACTTGCTACATCAATTGTGTTTGGCTAGCACATGGCAGTGTAGTTTCTAAGGGACAAGTCTTTTCCTGGATTTAAAGTGATTATCGAAGTCTTAATATATCTGGTATTTGTGTAAAATTTTGGTTGGTTGTGCCGCTGTGCACAAATTCATCAGATGGTGAACCGGTTTATCTGTGTAAACTTATGCTTTTCTAGCTCTTACAGTGAAAATTCTTTTCTGAAGCTTATATGAAGTTTCAAGCTGCTCAATCTAAAGATATAATGTTGTTGGTGTGTCTTTAAGTTATTTTCTATTTGCATATTTACTGGTCTGCCTTCTACAAATCAGGGACTTAGGCAGGAGGTGATTGTTGACTTGGTGGAGCAGTGTCGTAATTACAAACAAAGAGTGGTACATCTTGTTAATTCAACAACGTAAGAGAACTTTCTTTTAGTAAAACTTCCCCGAGGCCCTTCATACTTTCTTCTCTGAGTTGACGACTCGATGTTGTCATGTTTTTTCTTGGATGTGACATGCTTTTCTGCTGGAAATCTCTTTTTATTCTGTGGTCCTTCAGGCTTCTGTTCTATCATTTGTTAAAATACTTTTACCAAAAAGAGGTAGTGAAATCATGTGTTGAGATCACTAGGCTTTCATTATTTTATTCAATTCTGTTATATTTGTTGCTATGGTGACTAGAACCTGGAACAGTCTGTGAAGGAATTGATTTATTTATATCTTTTCCCTCACCTATGCCAATGAGTATCTTTGTGCATTTGTGTGATACTTCCACTTATTCTGTCATGTATTGTGTATGATTTGCATAAATAGTTAGCTTCTAATCTCTATGGATTTTCTTAAGAAATTATGTGATACTTTTTACATATAAGACACATCATCTTTTGGTTATCTTTGTAGGGATGAGTCTCTTCTATGTCAAGGTTTAGCATTGAATGATGATTTGCAGCGCTTACTAGCAAGGCATGAAGCAATAGCTTCAGGAACTTCTTCTCAAGCAAATAATCCTAAGCCTGAACCGGCAAAAGAACTTGTAAATGCCGATGGTCCACTAATTGATACCGGAGACAGTAGCAAGCAGTCTGAGGGGAGGTAATTAGGCATCTATGAACTGGATTGCATATGCAGGGATCTGGGATAAAAAATTTTGGTGTTATTGTATTTTTTTATTACAACAAATTGTAGGAATATGCTTAGAATTGCAAGTTCTGTTTGTTATATATGCTGCATTATACTTTACCTTAGCATTACTGGTGGTAACCATAGACTTTCTCAGCATCTCGGAAGTCGGTTACAAGTTCCTTTCATCTGTTTTGAAATAAATTGCCTGGTTGCAGGTGCGTGGTTATGTGGTAGTGGCAAACTTTTGAATTTTTTAGATCTAGTGATTACAAATGTATTTACCACTATCAGGAATGGCTGAGCTACTTATCAAATGTTAGGTTGCTAGGATTGGCATTGAAATTCATTTAATTTTGGCTTTATCTGAAATCTTTCATCTAATATTTTCCAGTAGTTCGAGTTTTAATTAGCATGATTTTTTCTACAGATCCACTTCAAGCACTGTTGAGAGTTCACCATTTAATCAGTTACTGCTTCCTGCTCCTCCTGCAACTAATGGTTCAACTCCTCCACCGGCTGCCAATCCCAAAATGGACTTGCTTAGTGGTGATGACTTCAATTCACCAAAGGCAGATAATTCACTTGCCCTTGTTTCTTTGGGAGAACCACAGCCACAACAATCAACTCCTGCATCACAGCAGAATGCCCTCGTTCTCTTTGACATGTTCTCCGATGGTAGCAACGCTTCCAATTCTGTTAACACCCAGTCTTCAGGTTTGGCCGGGCAAACCAATCCTTTGAGTCCTCAAATTCATCAGCAGCAGAATTTTCATGCCAACGGAACTGCACCAAACATGGGTGCACCTCAAATTCATCAGCAGCAGAATTTTCATGCCAACGGAACTGCACCAAACATGGGTGCACCTCAATTTGAGCAGCCATATGCTCAAGGCACAGTCCCTTCCTGGAATGGTCAGTTGGTTCAGCAGCAGCAGCCCCCCTCACCTGTCAATGGTTAGTTTCTGACTACAATAGGCTTCTTATGCACAAGCATATCATACTACTTTTGGCACAAATCCTAGGGACAGACATTTTATCATAGAATGTCACATGCCGTTCTAGGAAATTAATAATAAACCTAATCACGGTCTTTCTCTCACGAAATTTTTGTAGTGACATTCTAGGATTTTTTGCAGGCTGAATAAGTATATTCTTGTTTCCACTGCATTTATATCTTATGAAACATTTGTTTTGCATGTGGAGAAGGTCCCCAGAGCAGTAGCTCACTTCCGCCACCACCCTGGGAAGCACATTCAGCAGACTCTAGCTCCCTTGCGGGTGCTCATCATCCCCAGTCAATGGTTACTCAAGGACCTCAGCATATGGGAAGTGATCAGATGGCTGGTATGTACATTCAGCCAGTAACAACTGGTCATTTATCAACGATTACTAACCATGCGCCACCAGGAAACCAGTTTGCCGGTTATCAGCCTCAGCCGATACAGGGACAGTATATGGGCATGCTGCCACAGCAAATGCCAGCAGGCCAGATGGGTTCAGTGTATCTTCAGCAAATGCCGGCAGGCCAGATGGGTTCGGTGTATCCTCAGCAAATTCCAGCCGGCCATACGGGTTCAATGTTTCAACAGCAAATGCCAGCAGGCCAGATGGGTTCGATGTACCCTCAGCAGATGTATGGCAACCAAATGGGAGCATACGGCTATGGCCAACAACCGTATCTCGATCAGCAAATGTACGGGCTATCCATCAGAGATGACAATGGCTTAAGAAACTCGTCCTACCAGGTTCCCACATCATCTTACGTTCCACCGAGTAAGCCATCAAAACCCGAGGATAAGCTGTTCGGAGACCTTGTTAACATGGCGAAAGTTAAACCAGCAAAACCCACTCCTGGAAGAGCTGGTAGCATGTAAACCTGGATTTCATTTTCTCCTCTCTTATCTTTTTTTACATATTTTTTTGTTGGCTAACTGGTTTCTTTTTCTTTTTCCGTTGCCTTTGCTTAAATATTTTTCATATTCCTATATGTTTTTTCTGGTTAGGTTGAGCTTTCATAGATTTGATTCTCCCTTTTTTTCTTAGGCCTTTTTTTTATTATTATTTTTATTGTAATAATAAAATGTATATGTTGACTTTCTTTTATGTTTACTTTCTCTTCCGTTTAACTTGTCATATGTAGGCAGACTCAAACCTAAAAATCTAGTTCTTTCTTTGTTGAATGAATCTTAGCTCGGGTGGCATTCTGCAAGTAGGGGTGGGTAAAAAAACCCGATTATCTGGTTTCGGACTTGGTAAAATCCGATAAATTTTTATCTAGTATTTATTCCGGTGGGACCGAAACTGGATCTTGATTTTTTGGACTTGGTACTCGGTGGGTACCCAATAGAATCAGGATCAATACCAAATATTCGGTATTGGTTTTCTTTTGTTTATTTTTCTTATCAAACTTTCTTTCTGTATGAATATTATGAGTATGACTAGTTTTAAAACTTTAATTTTCAAGCATACAATGTTCTAATTTTATTATTTAATATTATTATTGGTGGTTGAATTTTTTTTCTTTAATTACTTGATTTTTTAAAGAAAAAACTAATTGACCGGGTACTCGGTATTAGAACCGGTTTCTATTAATAACAAGACCAGTTCTTAAAATTTAGGACCTGGTGTGATCGGGACCGAGATTGGTTCTAATTTTCAGGAACTGGTGGTTATCGAAACTGGGATCGAAATCAATTCTATTCAAATTGGTCGGATACCTGATATTACCCACCTTAGTCTCAACATAAATCCATTTATCTGATTATACGTAAAAGTTCAGTTCCCTAATTTTGGTTCAAATCATATAATATAATTTACTATGGATTTGATTAATTTATATTGTATTTAAGTTCCGATTCGGTCGATGAGAGGAGACAACTTGTAAATGAAATAATATAATTTATGAGTCATTCGAATCCAACTTTCAATATTCTATTCGATTGAACTTGACTTGAACTCAACTCTAGTTCTTAATGAATCGGTTGAACTCAACACAGCTCGATTAAATTGAACATTTACACCCCTACTTTGTTCAATTATGAATATACTTTTTTTTTTCTCTTCAGATTTTTGAATTAAATCTAATTCAAGTTATGATCATAATGTTATGAGATCAAATTTTAGATAAAGTATTAAAATAGTTATTGAACTTTGTTTAAAAAATGATAATTAAATTTTTAAATGTTATAAAATGATAATTAATTTATATATTTAATTAATTTAATTTTAAATAACAATAACAATAAACTCCATCACCTTTATTTTCTTAATTATTTCTGCATAAAGAAATCTTCAAAAACCTGATAATAGATTTAAATTATCTTTTGTTTGAAGAAATATTTAGAGTCCTTTATTTCGGAAAGTTTTGTGTTTCATTTATACCTCGGCTGAATCCAGAGAAATTATATCATAAAATCTTTTAAAAACTAAGTTTTAAATAAACATAATTAAAAAAATATTTTTTAAAAATTTGTATGTGGTAAAATAATCAAAGCAATAACGATATAGATCAGACATACACAAGTAATAAGATTTAATGTGATTCAACATAATTATCTACGGACAACAGAAATAAATAATTAACTATCAATATAGAGAACACGAAAAATATAAATATTTGATATCTAATGTATCTTAAAATCCGTTGTACATATTTTATGACTCGATGAAATCAAAACACTCTTCTCAGTATTCTTAGAATACTCATTTCTATAATGGTTAAGTTTAAAACACAGGGTAATCGAAATAGAAAAGTTTAAACAATGTTTAATTTAATTAATTTTAAAATTAGTAGTGACTTAATATTATTTAACCCAAATTGGAGTGGAATAAAATTTAGTTTCATAGATTTTAAAGAGTTACTTGTATTTTATGTTTTCAAATTATAACTTTTATTTTAAATTAATTTTTAAATTTTTAGATAGTTTAATTTTATTCTTAAATTATTACTTTTATTCTAAATTGGTCTCTAAAATTTTTAAATATTTTAACTTATCCTTAAATTATCGTTTATGTCTTATCATACTTTTATATAATACACAAATGTTTTCTGACAATTATTTTTTATAACGATTTTATTAATATAATATATGACTAGTATATATGGGTAATCTGGGGATAAAATTAGAATATTCAAAAAGTTTAAGACTATTTTACGATAAGTCATAGTTTGAGTATAAAAAAAATAATAAGAGGATGAACATTTAAGCTTAAAGATCAAAAGAGTAGAGTTTTTATTGTCTTATTGTATAATCTCTTTTGATTAAATCTAATCCTAGTGAGCCAAATGTGTAAACACCAATCTAGAGAGGCAAATTAGCTTATATTATCAAGATCTCGTAATTGAAGGATAAATTTTAGTTGATCCTTAAAATTAGAGAAAGAATTTTATTTTAGCCTGTGAAAAGATAGGATGTAAATATTACTCTTTTAATTTATAAAATGAAAGAATTTATTAATACTGAATTGAGAAATTCTTAGTGCAGATAGATATGATAATAGATGTAGACCTTGGTTAGAAGGTCGAGTAACTTTAAAATCGAATATATCAAATGTTTAATTCCTTTTTTGATTTTTATTTTCGCAAATTCAAAAGAAACCTCTACACCATTTATCAATGCTAAATTTAGTCGAAGATGAGTGAGTTTTTATATAGACAACGCCTCAAACTTGAGATTTATTTAAGCAATGTCAAACTACGTACTACACAAATCGATCGTTATTAGTATATCTTAATTTATTTTAAAAGTATAAAAATTTAAATATATTTTTTTTATTTTTAGTTTAATTATCAATTTTAACGAGGAATTTCCATTTGGAAAGTTAAGGATACTTATGGAATTATAGCTTTTAATATTATAAAATAAAGGGTAAACTACCCCAATGACCACTGAACTATTTGGGAATACTTATTTTGGTTACCCAACTAAACAACTCGTCAATCAGGTCACCCAACTTTAAAACCTACCTATTTGAGTCACCGCCGTTAAAATTTTAATAGAAAAGTTAACGGTGATGACGTGACAGTTAATGGTGGTAACGTGGACGTTAATTAAAATTTGTAAAATTATACATTTAATCCCTTTAATTTATTTATTATTTTAATTTAATCCTAAATTTAAATTAATAAATAAAATTAATCACTCAATCGATTGATGATCACCGGATTGGGTGATTATTTTTATTTATTAATTTATTTTTATTAATTAGAGAAAGAATGATAATGGTGGTAACGTGGACGTTAATTAAAATTTGTAAAATTATACATTTAATCCTTTTAATTTATTTATTTTTATTAATTAGAGAAAGAATGAAAGAAATAAAATGTTGATACCATTTGCCTTTGAAGGGATTTGAACCCACATCCTCCAACTAACAAACCAACAAGTAAACCACTAGGCCAAGAAAGACTTTATGTTATGGAATATTCACATGTGTTATTAAATGATTAATTTGTTAGTAATAGCCTAAAATTAAATAATATTCAAATTAAAATATTTTGAATATTTGAATATTAAATATATGAATATTTTGATTCTAATAATTTAATATTTTAAATATTCAAATATTAAATATTTTAATATTTTGATTCGAATACTTTAATATTTAATATTTTAATTTAAATATTAATCGATTTGAAAATTTATAATTCCTTTAGGTTATTACTAACAAATTAATCATTTAATAACACATGTGAATATTTCATAACACAAAATTTATTTTGGCTCAGTGGTTCACCCGTTAGTTGGATGGGTAATTTTCTTGAGGACGTGGGTTCAAATGCCATCAACATTTTATTTTTTCCATTTTGGTGAGAAAAATATATTAAATAATTAATGACTTAAATATGTAGAGTTTTAAAGTTGAGTGACCTGATTGACGAGTTGTTTAGAGAAAAATATATTAAATAATTAATGATTTAAATATGTAGAGTTTTAAAGTTGAGTGACCTGATTGACGAGTTGTTTAGTTGGGTGACCAAAATAGGTATTCCCAACTAGTTCGATGGTTACTAGATAGTTTACCCTAAAATAAATTGTTGACCAAACAGATTTTTCTCCAACATTAGTATCGTTTGTCCAACTCCAGAAAGTTCAAGAATTTCTAACATCAAAACTCTAAAATCTGTATATATAGAACCTCACAGAAACAAAGGAAGACATATTCACAATGTCTCTGATTCATCCTTTTGGGATATTCTTGAAAACAACCGGCGACACATGGACGCCGGAGATGAACTGGAAAGAAACTCAGGACTACCATATCTTCGAGATCGATCTTCCAGGGTTCAAAAAGGAGGAGGTGAAGCTACAGATTAATGAAGGGAGAGTTGCTCAAGTCAGTTCCGAAAGAGAAGATGAAGAAGAAGAAGAGGGGAAAGGCGGGGAGTGGCGGTGGCATTGCCGAGAGCGGAGATCGGGAAGAAACATGTTCAGGCAATTCAGTCTCCCCCGAAATGCCAAGGCTGATGAGATGAAGGCTTCGATGCGCGACGGTGTGCTCGTTGTCGTCGTACCTAAAGTCGACGGTCCGCCGCCACACGTGAATGGAAAGACGGAGAGAAAGGTCATCGAGATTGAGATATTGGTTTCTGGTTCGGAGGAGGACACCCAGATTCCTTCTAAAGGAATCGGTCGTTTCCTTTGCTGCAAAGCTTGAACCAGGTAATGATATGTATACGTAGTCGATGGAACCATGTCGTGTGCTTTGGTCCCATTAATTATATCGTGTTATATATTGTTTGGTTCGATAATATGACAAGTTGTCGATATGTCCGAGTGGTTAAGGAGACAGACTCGAAATCTGTTGGGCTTTGCCTGCGCAGGTTCGAATCCTGCTGTCGACGTTCCTTTTTCATTTTTTATTACATTCTGCATTCCATGAACAGAAGTTGTAAGAAATTTATATAAATTAGATTTCTTATTGGGGTGAATCAATTGGACTTTCCTCACATGCCAATTTAATCTCAATATTTTATATATTAAATTTAGAATTTAAGAAATTAAAGGTAAAATATAATTTTTAGATGTTAAGATTTAAAATTTAGTCTTCAAATTTAATTTTATAGTATTGACACGTAAAAAAAGCAAAAAAAAAAATCAGATGATTTTTATTTGTAATGATACACTCAACTTATATTACAATGAGACATCGAGTTGTTGATCTTGTTGCGTGGCGAATCAACTATCAGATTGGATTGACTTTTGGTTGGGTTTATTCATTTTCGGTTGTTGATAGAGATATAAAATCAAGTGATCGGATGAGTTTTAATTAGGTAATGTCAGGTCAAGTTAAATCGGATATAAATTGTGTGATTGTGTCAAATCAATTTAATGGTTCGACTCTAATTAAGTTGGGTCATTGTTAGGTTGATTTTAAATCAAGTTGAGTTTTGGTTCAAGTTTGGTAAATTTCAATTCAGATTAGTCTCAGTTCAAGTTCTAATGGTTTGGATTCGAATCAATTGACTAATGGGTTAATTCAAATTCGGATGGATTTACATCGGGTTGGGTCACATTAGTGACAAATAAAATTTACGTCGGGTACTATCGGGTTCGATTGAACTTCAAGTCGAGTATTACTATTACGTGTGCAAATTGACTCTTGGTCTGATAATTGTGGGTTATTTTTTTATAAATTTTTTTAGGGATTAAAATGAATCTAAATATCCCATTTTCCCTCAGGGATGCTGATATTTTATAATTTAAAATAAAACATATAATGATGATTAAATTGAATTAAATTAAAACTTAAATTAGGACTAAAATAAAAACTTTTAAATTGATAAGGCCTTAAAAGGTAATTAATCTATAACCTAAAAAGTGAGCAGCAAAAATAAAATAGTTTAAAATTTAAAACTTTATAATAGCATGTTACAATTTTGGCTTGAAATTACTAATTTGGAGGGGGAAATCCCGCCTATTGTTTTAGGTTAGCGGAAATTCAAGTTTTAGTCCCTATGATTTTAGATGGGTTTCATTTAAGTCCCAACTTTGTACTTTTACGTTTTAATTTAATTCAATCGAGTCTTAATTTAAGTTATAATTGAAATTAGAGCTTTAGTTTTAGAATTCTTATAGGTACTTAAAATTTATAAGGTTTAGATTAAATTACAAAAATTATAGGGTTTGGACTAAATTATCAAAATTAGAAATAATATGGTTCAATTTTGGATTAAATTAAAATTTTATTGACTAAAATAAGCAAAAAAATCACTGTTTTTTATTTATTAGACTAAATTATAAAAATTAGAAATAAATATGACTCAATTTTATTTAAAATTATTATTTTTTAATTTATTTTATAAAAATTAAAAAGAATTATCTGTCGGCATCATGACATCAAAATAATAATATAGAATAAAAATAAATTTATAAGGAAAAGAAAAATGGAAATGCATGAAGGGTAATTTTGGCAGTAGAAAAATCATAATGAAACAGATGGGCCGAAATGGGCCCAACCTCCATTTCTGCGCCGTTATGTGGGCCCTTTCTTCTTTAACGGCCCACACAATAAATAAATAAATAAAAATATGATTTTACTTATGGTTCAAGTTGTAGGCGTGCTTCATCTTTGCTTCTTCACAAAGTTTACAGCTATTAGTAGCCCATGCAACGTTGCTCCTAAAATTATATTATACTAATTTTTTTATAATAACATGTATTTAATTTATTGATCAAATAATATAAATTACGATCAATAAATATTTATTATAAAAATGATTTTTTTTAATTTAATTATTTAATTTACAGCGTCATGATTTGAATATCTAATTTTATTACGATGATTTAGTATTTTAGTCTGTTAGATCAACGAGTTATGAGTAAAATTATATTATACCATAATACAACGTACACATATCCGTATGATAAAACTTTTTTAATCGTACTTAAAAAATTTACTCTTTTTTTTTATTGCTATTCCGATTTCTAAGGCCTTGACCTGATTAATTTGAACCGACCCGGGTCGCATACCTAGTTTTGGTGGGTGAGTCTTTCAACAAAGATTTTTTGGGTACACAACGTCTCAAACCTGAGACTTAAGCAGAATCAAACTGCTTATCACTTGGACCAATCTTATTGGTTAAAAATTTACTTTTAATTGTTAATATTATATTAGTGACAATTCTTATATTTTGTCATAATTGATTATATTTTTTGTGACTATACTTTTAAAATAAATAATTATTAATAGTGATTAAAATTTCGACATTAATATTATTATTAGTAGTAGTGATAAATATTTTATCATAAATACATATTCTGTCAAAAATATGTTTACACTCTCAATATTAAAAAATAATTATATTTTTATTTATAATTTAAATTAATCACACTAATTGTCCTTGAAATTTAATGGAGATTTTATATTTTTAATCCACTAACCTTTAACCTTTCATTTGGTCATTGAAATTTTAGTTTATCGTTTTTTATTCTGATACTAGTTAATTGAAATTAATCTTTTCTTCATCGAAGTTGTGATGTGAAATTAATTAATGATAGTTTATTATGTTAAAATATTGGTTGAATAGTCGTTTTTTAATAGATCCATTTTGGACCCGGATTCGTAAGATCCATTGGATCTGGATCTCATTTTTCTAGACCCATGGATCTGAGACGAATCTGGATCCATAATATAAAAATGGATCTGGATCTGGATCCAACTGTATCCGGTTCAGATCCGACCTGTTGCCATCCCTAGTTAAAAAACATGTGTTGATATTACATCAAAAGTAAATACTATATACATAACGGCAGATCCACTCTTGTGATAGGGTGAACCCATGTCTATCCTAAATTTTTCAAAATTTACATATTTACTCTTAATTTTTTTAATTTTTATGAATTCATCCTTAAGTTTTTATAATAGTTAAACCTTGTGCTTACTCGAAAATTTCAAAATTTTATATACTCACCCTCAAATAAATTTCTGAATCGACCATTGTATATATACATAAACTACCTACAACGAAACTATGCAAAATTGGAGGGGCATCGACAAACAAAAATCATTTGTACTTTTTTTGTTCTTTTATATCTATATCTATATCTTTGTACTAAAACACTACACTTTAGCATTAAATTTTAAATTTTAAACTTTAAAAATTAAATATTATATCCTAAACTCTAAATTTTAAATCATAAATTATAACTTTAGATTCATTTTTAGTATCGAGGCATATATAAGAACATCAAAAAGGAACAGAAGATTTAAAACTAAACTCTAAACTATAAATTTTAATCTTAGACTCGGTTTTAGTATTGAGGTATACATAATAGCACAAAAGAAACAGAAAATTTCTATTATGGTATTATTTTATATTTATTAAATTAGATCATATTTTTTCAAATTTTGAGATTAAATTATCATTAGATATTTTAACATTAAAATTATACAACATGGTCCCACCCATCTTCTAATAACTTGAGGAACATTCCAATATGGCTAAGCATGCCCGATCTACTTGAGCTATCATTATTAAGGGTGAGTAATATCGGGTATCCGGTTAATTTGAATAGAATTAGTCCCGGTTTCGGTAATCATCGGTTTTTGAAAATTGGAACTAGTCCTGGTCTCGATCACACCGGTTCTTAAATTTTAAGAACCGGTCCCGTTATTAGTAGGGACCGGTTCCAATACCGGGTACCCGATCAATTAGTTTTTTCTTAAAAAAGATTAAGTAATTGAAGAAAAAAATTCAACCACCAATAATAATATTAAATAATAAATTAGAACATTGTAGGCTTAAAAATTAAAGTTTTAAAACTAGTCATACACATAATATTTATACATAAAGAGAAAGTTTAATAAGAAAAATAAACAAAAGAAAACCAATACCGGATATTTGGTATTGGTCCCGGTTCTATTGGGTACATACCAAGTATCGGGTCCAAAAAATCAAAATCTAGTCCCGGTCTCAATTATGATCGGGACCTAAATTTTGGATCCAGTCCCATACCACCGGAACCAATACCAGATAAAAATCTATCGTATCTTACCGAGTCCAAAACCAAGACTAGATAATCGGATTTTTTGTCCACCCTTAATCATTATAAATATTAATTATATTTTTCACTTAAAAATAATTATATAAATATATTAGTTATATGGGATATGATGATGATGAAGGCATATGTTTGATTATTATGTCACCATATGAGGGAATTAAGATGATGATTATTGATGATGAGGAGATAGGAAAGGTGGTGGGAGATGTTTGGACGCATGCACATTGCATAATAGTTATTCACTTAACCCATGACACTAATGTTGGTTCATGTATAGAATATAAATAGGTCGAGTTTAATTCGATTAATATTAATTTTATATAACATATATAATATTAAAAAATAGTTTTAGTGTTTGACTGAATAGTTATTTTAGTTTGTATTTTTTGAATTAATTTAATTAATAATGTTTTATTTTGGGTCAAAATAATTCTTCTGTCGAATATTGTTAATCAACTAAAATTAATCAATTTAAAAAATCTTGACAGAAGAAGATGTCAGTAAAAATATAAATTTATATTTTATATGATTTATAAAATTATTTTTGATTGATGTGGTATTCTTTCAAGTCAACACATTTATTTATATGATATTGTCACGTTAGTTTATCAAGTCATAATTTATCCAATGGGTTCTTAGAAAAAAACATAATGAGCGACTGCTTAGGGTCTCAACCAATCTAAAATCTCTAAAAATTAATTTTTAATTTATCAAATGAATAAATTAATCTAAAAATAATTTTTTTTATCAATAATCTAACAAAAAATTTAATTTTTTTCTTCTAAATTTTAGAATTTAATTCATTCAAATTTAATTCTTTATTATTCTTCTACAATCTAACGATAAAAAACTTATACAATATTCTTTAATTTTTTATTTAATTAATTAAATTCAAGCTTCATATCATACCCACAATTTCATTCCTTATTTTTTTTTTAAAAATAATAAAAAATTAATTATGTTTCAATGCTTTATTATTAAAATATTAAATTAATTAATTGAGATCCACTGATTGGCTTAGTGGTCAAGGAAGTTCATCTTGCCCCATCTTGTATAGGTTCAAATCCCGGTATAGGAAAAAGTTGTAATCTCTCTACTTAATCAAAAAAATTTAAATTAATTGTTTATACTAATAAAATATAATCCCATTTTATAGGGCCTATTTTTGAGCATTCATTCACGGTCTTGAAAATGTTATTCGATTAATAATTTTTATTCGTAGATGAATCATTTTGACTTAAAATAAAATATTAATGGTTAAATTATTTTAAAAAATATGGATTAACGTGATTATTCATTAAGTATTAGAGGATATTTTTTTTTAATTTTGTGCCTATAATATACATAAAAATATAAGATCAAATATATTTAAATGTTTAACGTCCTCTAATCATAGATATTATATCAAAATTATATAATAAAAAATAATCAATATAATATTCATTCAATTCCATATACTTTATTTCTATTGAATTTTCTTTTTAAAACGGGTTACTTTCAATCGGTATAAATTGGATAGGGATGTGCACGAAACCTGAATCTAATGGGTTTTGATTCGATTTGATCTGATTGTGTCAGATTTTTTGATAGAAAATTCGGGTTCTAATCGGGTCAGGTCGGGTTTTTTTAAGGGTGATCTCGGATTGGGTTCGGGTGAAAAAAATCTGACTCAACCTGAGACTAATATTATAATTTTGCATATATATTTTAAGGATATTTGTAATAATGACCCCTCTTTATATATATATTTTATACAATTAGGTCATTAAAATTAATTTTTTTATAATTAGGTCACTAAAATTTTATTTTCTAAAATTAGATCCTAAATTTTATTTTTTTTACAATTAAGTCCCTAAAATTTAATTTTTTTGATGATTCGGGTCGGATCGAATTTTAAAGCTTAAAAATAAGTTCGGTTCGAATTAGATTTCTTTCATCCTAAAACCGGATCGGATCGGATGGCGGGTGGGCCAAAAATCCGACCCGACCTGACTCGTACCCATTTCTAAAATTGGATCAACACTTGGTCAAAAAAAGTATTTACATTTTAAATGTTTTCATTCAAACTATATTAATACTCTTTATTAGTATATAAACTTTAAAATATTTTAATTAACTTTTAAATAATTATATTATTTTATCGATCTAATAATATGTTTGAATATTAATGAAAAACCACATTAAAAGAGATACGATTAGGAGGTAAGAGATTTCTACTCAAAGTTAACTCGTGTTTTAAATATGCTATGCGTAAGATTTAATCTGAGATTAATGTTTTAGATGATAGTTATATTTGTTGAAGGACTAGATTGAGATAATGCTAATAGTTTGAGGATTCAATTAAAATATTTTAAAGATTTGAAATTAAACACATTTATATCCCTAATATATTTCTCCATCTCAATATTTTCCTAAAAAAACATTAAACCTTCGTGCTCCTTTATGAACTTAAATTTCAGAGTATATATTTTATTTGTTATGTATATAATAAGAATGTAAACATTAACAAATACAAATAGTTAAAATTTAATACAATTAGTTCGAGCACTAATAATGTCATTAGAGTGATTGAGCGATCAATGTCAAATAATAAAGATTATATTTTAGAACAGATATTACTATAATCACTATTAACTAATTCAAAAAAATAAATTCAAATTTATAGTCGTAACTAGAATTTAATTCAATATAATTTAGATATTAAATTTATGGGTCATGATGCGCTAAGTAAAGATATTTATGTGGTGAAATGATTTTTGATCGATAATATCGAAATGTTCAATGAAGTGTTGCAATACAATGAGACGAGATTTTAGATGAATGTTCTTGATATTGTGTTAAACCAGGCCTCATTCGATAATATTTGATGAGAGATTTTGGGTACGAGTGTATATTTTTTAGGTCCTGTGATATCGAATCTCACTCTAAATTTACGTTATCGAGACCATGTGACATCGAGTCTCACTTAAGATTGTTGGTATGATACATGTATGCTTTATGAGATTAATACAATCTTATTTACTTGTTACGTGTTTATGAGATTACGATAACATCATTGTTTAATACGCCATGATATCTTATGCATAGTATGCTTTTATTTATGATTTGCATAAAGTACGATTGAGTAGAAGTATATTCGATGAGTTTTGTTAGTTTAACATTCGAAATCATTATTTTCGTACATAAGTCAGTAGGTTGCCTTGTGGCTTGAGAAGAACACCATCAATTTGTAGGGATTTTAACATCGATTGTCGTTGAATACAACACTTACATATAATGAATTATGTATTCGTAAGATTTTATGTATATTTATAACTTTTATTTCGATTTACTTTATATTAATCGAATGTTTTAATACTCGTTTTAATTAAGAGTTTCAACAACCGATTTGAAACATTTATTAGATCTATTTATTTACGTACTTAATAATTTAATGAAAATGTTTGATATAATTAGATCGATTTATTTATTTAGTTGATATGATATATTGATCAGAAGAGTCAAATCTGATTTTCTCAATTTTAATAAGCCTGTGGTTAAATTTTTAACGATTAAATTAAAATTAAAATAAAATATTAAATATCATTTTATTAATAAATAAATAAAATATTAAAATATTAAAATATAAATATCAATAAAAATGAATACCAAATATATAATATTAACGTTAAGGATTGTGGTTAGGGTTTAGATAATAAGGGGTAGGGTAATTTTTTACAGCGTAGAATTTAAAGTTTAAGATATAAAAAATAAGGATTAAATTTTAAATTTAATTTTTAAAAAATTTTCAACGGAGAGAAAAGATTTTACCCGTTTTATTTCCTTCAAGGAAACTACCATCTTCCATTTTAAACACTGCAACCAGCTGAATCTCTGTACTTTGTGTTTCTGTTCATCATTATCCATCATCAGCACTAAGAAAGAAGGAACAGCTGTTTTTCTCATCTTCTCCTACATGTTCCATACTTTTTTTCTCGGGAAATTCTTTTGATCTTTCTTTACTAGAATCTGGATGTAGTTTCGAGGTCCCCGCCGGTGATCAAATTGTGTTTGCGAAAATTTCCCACAGAAACGAACGGTATAATATTCCGTATTTCCATGCACTTCTTTTGATTACTATAGATGCTTGGTTTCTGTTTTTGTTTTACGTGTGAATTTGAAATGAATATGCCTTGATTCTCTTCTTTCGTTCGATCTGGGAAACTAGAAGACGATGATGGCGGTGACCTCATCCTGCAAAGACGGGCACAGGATAGCAATGGATAACGGGAAATATGTACGGTACACGCCGGAGCAAGTCGAAGCTTTAGAGCGTCTCTACTACGAGTGTCCCAAGCCTAGCTCTATCCGCCGCCAGCAGCTCATTCGCGAGTACCCGATCCTCTCCAACATCGAGCCGAAGCAGATCAAAGTCTGGTTCCAAAATCGCAGGTAAACCTTTAAACATAGGCGGTCCAAAACTCCGAAACCTCGATATCTACGACTGTTATGTCTCAGCGATGCTCTTCGTTGTTAAAATATATATAACCATACCATAATAGCATACCTTACGTCCACAACTACTATACATAAGATGACTGCAAGCATCCGCTGTTACTATTTAAATTCATGATCTATAACTATAACTCAGTCAGTTGATGGTTTTTGGTGATTTGGTCTTCTTTTTCATTTCTCACAGGTGTAGAGAAAAACAAAGGAAAGAAGCATCCCGTTTACAAGCCGTGAATAGGAAGTTGGCAGCCATGAATAAGCTGTTAATGGAGGAGAACGATAGGTTACAAAAGCAAGTTTCACACCTTGTTCATGAAAAAACCTACTTCCGGCAGCAACAGACTCAAAATGTAACAACTTTGATCTTCCTCCCCTTAACATAATCAGAAGTATTTTGGGAATATTTTTTTTAATCAAATGGCACTGGTTTGTGTTTCCAGGGTGCATTAGCCACCACAGATACGAGTTGTGACTCAGTGGTAACGAGTGGTCATCACTTGCATCCTCCAAGGGATGCCAGCCCTGCAGGGTGAGTGGGAATTTCCTGCTGGTTTTTCATTGTTATGTCCCTTTCTTTCCCCGTTTCTCTATGCTGGAAAAAATTGAAACTTTGTTTTGTTGCTGTATTGCTTATTGTGTGCTTTATTTGCTTTTGTATTTTTTCTAGACTTTTGTCCATTGCAGATGAAACTTTAGCAGAGTTTCTTTCAAAGGCCACTGGAACCGCTGTGGAGTGGGTCCAAATGCCTGGGATGAAGGTCATTATTCTCATTAATCTTTATACTCCATTAGTCTTTGTCATTATCGAGATCAGGATCTTATCTCTATAATAAAGTACAAAATCTTGCTAATCTTCTAAGCAACATCAAAACCCCATAGATTGTGTTGTGTCAGTATCTAGGATAACCCCACCATCCCACTTTCTCTATTGGTTAAAAGATCTGTTCCGGGAAAAACCCTTTTAGAATCGTAAATAGTTAATCAATAGTACAAATGAAGATGAAAATGGAGAACCAATAAGTTTTCTTAACTGTACAGCCTGGTCCGGATTCCATTGGAATCGTTGCTATTTCTCATGGTTGCACTGGAGTGGCAGCACGTGCATGCGGACTTGTGGGACTTGATCCAACAAGAGTAAGTTTCACTCTTTGCTTTCTGATGAAGAGGACATATCTCAGTTCGAATTTGTCCAAGAATACCGATATACATATACATTCATGAATACAGGTCGCTGAAATCCTTAAAGATCGGCCTTCATGGTTCCGAGATTGCAGAGTTGTGGATGTTATAAACGTGTTGTCCACTGGGAACGGTGGAACCATTGAACTGCTTTATATGCAGGCAGACTCATATCCCATTTGTTTGCCTTTTCCTTTAAATTTGCAATTAATCAAAGGTAATAAAAGCTCCCTCGTCTTCTTTCAGCTCTATGCGCCAACTACATTGGCCCCAGCTCGAGACTTCTGGCTGCTGCGCTACACATCTGTTTTGGAGGATGGTAGTCTTGTGGTATGTGAAAGATCACTTAACAATACTCAGAACGGACCGGACATGCCGCCGGCCACAAATTTCGTTAGAGCAGAAATGCTACCTAGTGGTTACTTAATTCGACCTTGTGACGGCGGTGGATCAATCATTCACATCACATGGATTTGGAGGTATATACACGCACACACTCCATATATGTATGCAACTTTCCCTTTCTTCCATTGTTGATAAACATGGGCAATAATGTTTCTTCTTCGCTTATATATGTAGCCTTGGAGTGTTCCTGAAGTGTTGCGTCCCCTTTATGAATCCTCGACATTACTTGCTCAGAAGACAACGATGGCGGTAAGACTTTTCCGAGTATCTATACGTTTGATGGTTGGACATATGAATTTAGAACCTTGTGTGATGTATGAATGCAGGCTTTGCGCCATTTAAGGCAGATTTCTCAAGAAATATCTCAGCCGAATGTTACTGGTTGGGGAAGAAGACCTGCAGCTCTACGTGCACTTGGCCAGAAATTGAGCAAGTATGTTCATCTAACTCTCTTCATCATTTGGTTAAACTACGAACCTATAGGGGTTAGTAATGACAATAAATTTCAAAATTTTATTTATGTTTTATATTGATGATATAGTTTTATCCTGAAAATTTTTACTTCTCTTATAATTTTGTAAGTACAAAAGTTTACACCGCGTGGGTCCATACAAGCAAATTTGCCTGAGCAAGATGGTGAAATTACATTTAGCCCCAACAGTTTTTAACATTTTTAAAATTATCCTTGTTTAACTACTTAAAAAAATAATGTAAAATCATAACTGGCTCTCCTTTATTTTTAATTTAGTCCTAGTAAATTATGAAATTTAATACAACAAATTTGGCAACACTGTCTTTTATGGGTGCAAGTCGTCTACCTCTTTCCCATACATCCTTCTATACCTCCGTTTAAATTAGAGTGTTTAGGGTTAGGGGTTGTGGTTAGGGTTTAGGGAATTAGGAGTAGGGTGTATTTTTTAAGGTGTAAGATTTAAGGTTTAAAATAAAAAAAAATTAAGGTTTAAATTTTAATTTTTAAAAATTTTTCAAGAAGGCATGAAAAGATATATATATAGAGAGAGAGAAAAGAAGCAAAAATTTTTTACTCATCTTTTATTGCTTATAGTTTATTTTTCTCAATATTTTTAATTGATAAAATATATATTTACTTTAATTATTTTATTAAGGCTTAATGGTGTTTAAGAAAAAAATTAATTAAGCCTTTTAATTACTTTTGCACATAATTAAGTTATTATACTTTAAAATTTCAACTCACCTTTTAACAAACGTTGATATGTTAAATTTAATAATTATTTTAAATAAGTTGGTGTCATTTATCACGTAACAGTATTATTATTTGATCTTTTCAAAAATTTGTTTTATTTAAAAAATTCTAAAAACTTCAAAAGAAATTTTTTCTTAATAGTAAATATCATAATAAGATTATAGTATTTCATGTGATATTAATATCTGAAGGAATAGACTATTACGAATTAATAGTTAATTGATTTATGTTCTAAAGTACAAGAGCTTAATTAGATCTAAAAAATTGAAAGATTTAATTTAATTATTTCAAAAATTTAGAGACTTAAAACAACCTTAAACCTTTTACTAATAATATATATTTTTTCTTTCTATGCTCATAATGAAAAACAATTATTACAATATTTTGTAACAATTGAATACTACTTTTACTTCTTCTTATGTTTTTCATTATATATATATATATAAATTTATAATTGCCACTGAATTTTTATTAAATCCATAGATTACAATTATAATGCATTCGGAAAAACCAAAAAAACAAAGAAAATAAAATATTTTCTATGAAGATAAGCATACCATCAAAATTCAGAACCTTCCTGAATCTCTTTGTCTCTGTCCAATCGAGACACATAACGGGTGAATAAGGAGTGGTAAGCAATCTAAACCATCATGTAGAATATTCCGCTACCTAGCACTGATTATATTGGTACACAACCATCAACAGAGTAGGGATCTAACCATCAATGACCACCGACAAAATCATAATAAAAAACTAGCGCCAATTCAAATCTCTGCAACAATCGACTGTTAGTGTATGCTGAATCATGCCACAAGGACAGATAAAATAAACCACAAAAATAAAAATAAAAAACGTGTCACAAGGACAGAAGAAATGCTTGCCATGAAAATAGAGATTCTTTTTAACCTATAAGAAAATAAAAGAACAAAAATAATAATAAACTAATTTTATATTAGTTGTCGACCACCAATTAGAAAACAAAAGAGATGAAGAACAGCGGCGGCGGCGAAGAGAGAAAACCTCAAGAAACCTTATCTTAATCGTTTAATTTCGTGTATATTTTAGATATTTTATATTTTCACAGAACTTGAAACTTTAATGATTTATAAAATTTTAAACATGTAAGCACAAACATTATTTATAACATTTGAAAAATCAAAAAAGAATTATTATAATTTTTATATTATTAATAATTTAAATATGATATATATCATATTTAAATATTATACTTTCTTAATAAAATTGAGTTAATCGTAACACACACCAAACTATGATACTTATTTTAAATTGATCCATAAACTTTTGAATGTATTAATTCTATCATCAGACTTTAACTCTCATCTTGAATTGGTGCTTAAACTTTTTAATGTTACAGTTTCACCCCCAAATTACAATCCTCATTCTAAATTGGTCCCCAAACTATGATTAGCATATATATTGATAATTAGGGGCTAATTTAGGATGAGGGTCTCAGTTTGCAGATGAAATTGGAATGTTTAAAAGTTTAAGGCGCTAATTTAGGATGAGGGTCTCATTTGCTGATGAAATTGAAATGTTTAAAAGATTAGAGACTAATTTAGAACGAGAGTCATAGTTTGAAGACATGTGGTGCCATTAACTCTAAAAGTGTTCCTGAAACTAACTAAAACGATTGCTTACTTTGATGATAATACAGAGACCTATCAAACAGTTTTTAGCCTTGTAAGTCAGATTGCTTGTGCAGCATTAGATCACTGCTTAGAGCGTGTTTGTGTATGTATATGTGGCAATCTAACTTGTTTCATCGTCCAGGGGATTTAATGAGGCTCTTACTGGATTTGCTGATGAAGGATGGTCTATGTTAGAAAGTGATGGTGTCGATGATATTACCCTGCTCGTGAACTCATCTCCTGGCAAGATGATGGGCATGAATCTTTCTTACAGCAACGGATTTGCATCAATCGGAAACGCTGTTCTTTGCGCCAAAGCATCCATGTTATTACAGGTATGCTTCTAAACGCCATTGTCAATTGCCACAAGATAAAAGATTCATGGATTTATACCAATCCTCTCCTTTCTTTTGCATTTGTTAGAATGTGCCTCCTGCAATACTTCTCCGATTCTTGCGCGAACATCGATCGGAGTGGGCAGACAGTGGCATCGATGCTTACTCTGCTGCTGCTGTCAAAGTCGGTCCTTGTAGCTTACCAATGTCTCGAGGTGGAAGTTTCGGGGGTCAAGTCATTCTTCCATTGGCTCACACCATTGAGAACGAAGAGGTGAGTAATTCCACAATGCTGTTAAATCCGCAGCACCGATTCAGATTATGTAGTCTAAAGAATGCTTTCACTTTTTTTGTTATAGTTCATGGAGGTCATTAAGCTAGAAAATATGGGCCACTATCGAGACGACATGAGCATGTCCGGTGATATCTTCCTCTTGCAGGTAGTTAACCTTTCACTAACAATCTTTGAATTCAAGTTATGTAATTCCATGGACTGTTATTTAGTTTCCTCATTTTCCTTGTATGAATCTCATAGCTCTGTAGTGGAGTTGATGAGAATGCAGTTGGCTGCTGTTCTGAACTCGTCTTTGCCCCAATCGAAGCTTCATTCTCCGACGATGCACTTATTATTCCTTCCGGTTTTCGTATCATCCCCCTCGATTCTGGATTGGTAGGTGTCGATCATGTTATCTAAAGATTCATTCTTTCATCATCATTTTTCATTGTGTTTTTCTACTTTTCCAAATACCAGTTAAGCTAATTCTTTACTGATCGAATTCGATTCCAATGCAGGATGCATCCATTCCAAGCCGTACACTTGATCTTGCCTCTGCTCTTGAAGTAGGGACTGCGGGCAGTAGAGCAACCAGTGATCGATCAAGTCGTTGTGGGGGCACAAAATCTGTAATGACTATAGCATTCCAGTTTGTGTATGAGATCCACCTACAAGAAAATGTAGCTAACATGGCTCGACACTATGTCCGTAGTATCATCGCCTCGGTTCAAAGGGTGGCATTGGCACTCTCCCCCTCCAACTTCGGCCATCATGCCGGGTTTCAGACACCGCCCGGTACTCCTGAAGCACAGACACTAGCTCGTTGGATTTGCCAAAGCTATAGGTGTGTCAATCACTCATTCTCTGACTCATGTCCTTCTGGAATCATGTTCAATAGTTTTTCTGATTGCTTCTCTCTTTATAGGTGTTTTCTGGGGATGGAACTGCTCAAACATGAAGGAAGTGAATCCATTCTAAACAATCTTTGGCATCACTCAGATGCAATTTTATGCTGCTCTTTGAAGGTCTTTTACATTCGGATTTTTCTCTACTTTTTTCTCATAACCGAATTTATTTTTTTCCGAATCGAGTTCTACATCGTCCTTAAGCCATATCCTGGGAAGAATCCCAGGCTGCAAATTCTTAGAAAATGTGTTAATATAACATAGTTGGTACTCTATGCAGGCACAGCCAACTTTTATATTTGCCAATCAAGCAGGACTTGACATGCTTGAAACAACCTTGGTAGCCCTTCAGGACATAAGCTTGGAAAAGATATTTGATGAAAATGGAAGAAAAGCCCTATTTGCAGAGTTCCCACAAGTAATGCAGCAGGTAGAAATACATTCTTTGGAATGAAGTTTTGTCACATACACATATATACACGGATGGACCGAGGCATGGGCGGAGTCACCCTTGCCGATGGGTGGTCAAATAACACCCCAAAATTCGTCAATTTATAAACAATTGACACCCCTTAAATATAATTAAAAAAATGGTACCTCTAAAATAATTTTCTAGCTCCGCCCCTGGACCGAGGGTTGTTAGGGGTGGTCAGAGCCCCTGAAGATTTCAAATTCCCATATATTAGAATGAGGGTTGTTAGGGGCAGTCGCAGCCTCTGAAAATTTTTAAATTTTCATAGTTTTACAAAGTATCTCTAACATAAAATCCCGTATCTGTCAATATATATATATATAGCTGATGATTGTTTCCTCTCTGATTGTTTGACTAGGGTTTCATGTGCCTTCAAGGTGGTGGGATCTGTTCATCAAGCATGGGGAGGCCAATCTCTTATGAAAGAGCAGTGTCTTGGAAAGTGGTGAATGATGCAGAAACTGCTCATTGTATGTGCTTCATGTTCACCAACTGGTCTTTTATATGACAAATTCCAAGAAAAAATATATAGGTTCTACCTAGATAATAGATTTAGAACAATCTCCCCTTGGAATTGGTTTTTTTTTTAGAAACCTTCAAGTGGTATGATCTTGTTACAATGATGTTGAACCAAATGGTATCTCGAGGTCTCGACCGGATTTCTTTTCGATCATTATCTGATAAATTGATGGTAAAATTCTTTTCTTCAAAAGTGATTTTAATCTATATTCATATGTTCTTAATTGATCTTTAAATAGACAATTAAGAACACATGATGATAAATTAAAATCATTTAATAGGAAGATATTTTATCATCAATATATCAAATAATTATTTTTTTATTTTTTATGTTGTGTTGATTGATCACTATTGTTGTTTCTGTTTATATATATTTATTTACGATTTCGTACTTTCTTTACTTTAAAATATATATTTTTTAGTTATTCGATTGATATTTTTTTTTGAATTAGTTAATAGTGATTACAGTAGTATCTGTTCTAGAATATAATCTCCACCATTTGACATTGATCGCTCAATCACTTCGCGACAGCACTAGTGCTTGAACCCGTGACTTCTAAGAACAACAACCATTCTTTTAACTACTTGGGCTAGAGGGTTCGTGCTATTCGATTGAAATTTTGTTATAAACAAATCATGATCCGTTAATAGACATAGTTAGTTATACATATGTTTTAATTTAATAATTCAATTAAAATATATCGAATAATTATTTCGCGTGGTGCCTGTTAGTAGTCATAGTCACATTAGACATCGTTTTAATTTTAACAATAAAATGACTTGATTGTAATAAAATTTTAATTGAACGGTAAAATTGTAATTTCCAAAAAAATGATTTATATGTAGTCAAATACATAATTGAGTGGCTGGAGTGTATTTTCCCCTTAAAAGTTTATTATGGAGTTGGATTGCTCTTTTAAATCTTAAAGATGCCACGTCAAAGTTTTTACTTCCTCTACCCCATGAATTTATCTTTTCAATTTTTTTTAATTTTAATTCATAATCATTTAAAATTTATTATCGATAAAAATATAAAATAATATATTTTAAAAAATACTATTCAGGTAATTTTAAATATATATTTAAAATATTTAATTTAGTTTAATTATTTAAATATGCGTTAATAAATATGCTGCTAATGTTAATTTGAGCTTAGGGGTTGCCAATGTTATGAAGAGAATGTCCCATTTCCGGAGAATCATCTGGCCTCATTAGTTAAAGAAATGATTGTTATTTTTAGAGGTTACGAGTTCAAATACCAGTAATGTTAATATAGTGATTGAACGATCAATGTCTAATGGTTGAAAGTATACTCTAAAACAAATACTATTGTAACCACTGTAACTGAATAAAAAAAATGTCACCACTGTAACGATTTTGTATAAAAATAATAATTTAATAACTAAATTTTAAAAAATAAAAATTAAAAATTTAATGATCAACGATAATATTACACATTAAAAAAAATGAATAACCTTTTTTTCTTACTTCCCCATCCATTTTTCCTTTGGTTGAGGGTCACTATGTTATACACTTTGAGGACAATAACTCATCATGATGTTGTGCTTTGCTAAAGACTTCCACTACTAATAATAAAAAATATTTCTTATCTGATGTTCCATATCCTTCCAATATTCCTCTCAAAGTACATTTTATCATTAAGATTTTCTTTTCCTTTTTTGACCATTTCATGCTCATTAAATATTTACTACAAAACAATAAACTATGTAGTCCTATCAATATGTTCATGTCTTAGATTTAGATGTGAATCTTTTGTCCAATTTCTATTCACATCTTAGGGTAGTCAATGCCACAATCATTACATGTTTATAACAATAATGTCATTTCATGCAATATTACAACATGTGAGTGAGACTTTTTTTTTTTTTTGAATTAGCTAATAGCAATTATTTTACATTAATCGCTCAATCACTTTATTGAGATTACTAGTGCTCGAACCCATAACCTCTAGGAACAACATCCGTTTCGTTAACCACTTGGGCTAGAAAGCTCGTGCGTAAGACTTGTGGTATGTTATGTAACTTGAAATAATTGGTTCATGAAGATACGTATATTTCAATGTTCGAGTTGTCTTACGTGAAATTGAAGGTAATAATTGAGTTATTCAAATTAAATTTAGGTTTAGATTGTATTTAGATTCGGGTTAAATATGGTACAGTTTGAATTAAGTTTGTGTTTATGGTATAACGGTTGAAGCCGAGTATATCAAATCGAATCATTGTTGATTTGGGCCAATTTTGGCTAATGTCCATACTTAATCAGATAATTTATGGGTTGGGTCAATAACAGATCGATTATTTTTATTTTTCAGATAATTTTTGGATCTTGAGTTCAATTCAATTGAGTTGGGTATGAATCTAATAAAAATATATAGATTATTGATAATTTTGTAAAAATATTTTTTTGTCGTTTTCATCGTTTAAGCTCAATTTCAATTTTAAAGCATTTAATATTTCGAATTCAATCATCATTAGGGATGATAATTTGATTAAAACCTTACCCTATAGGATATATTAGAGTTCCTAGCTTAAATTTCTTATCGATCTAACCCGAAAAGTTCATGATACGACCTATTTGGTGAAAAAATAAAATTAAGAGAGAAAAAGATATATAACGGACTTAGAAGAAGCATGTCGAATATGATATTGAACCATTAAACTATTACTGATACAGAACAAGTACACATAGGAGAAGAAAAGCTCGTGATCTAAGTATACGATTGCTAAAAATAATAAAACTTATATCATTTTATTATTTATCGCAGTCAGACTTAATTATCGAGTTAAAATTATATCTATATTCAATTCGAATTATATTTGATAAATTAAAATTAAATTGATTTTGGTTTGATTTATTTCGGGGTTTTAGATCAAATTCAAACCATCATATTTGTGTTCATATTAGATCTCGATCAGATAAATTAATTCGAATAATTGTGGAAGAAATAAGAAATTTGAAGTTTTCAAGTGAATGAAAGCTAATCCTCTAGGACAAATCTCCTTTATTTGTGGGAAACCATACTAAATGGGAACCAAGGATTGTGGAACAAAAGTTTTAAGACAAAGTAACAGCTCATCATTTACTTTGTTAGTAATAATTTTAACATTATCACAAACATTCTTCAAAACATTCAAATTTAACCTATGTTTAGGGTGAATGTTCCATAGGTCGAATAATTTTTTAAATTAATTGAGTTTATAAGTTTTATTTAAATTTTATTTTACTATTTAAATTTTTTGATTTGAGATGAGTTGATAAGATTTTAGTCGAGTTTTATAGTTTATGTAAAAAATTAATTGCAATTATTTATAATGTTATAATACAAATTAATTTCAATTTAAACGACTTTCTATATCTATATATGATACATATATGTATTTTTTATGTGATATACATAACAAATCGATAAATTTGAGGGACTTAACTCAAACTTGAAAACTGATAAATTAATTACTAAAATTTTTGAGTTATTAGAATTAAATATTTATTATATTTCTATCACTTTGAGGTTAAATAACTTAATCTCTTTCGATGTTTAATCCTAATTCTGTTCGTATTTTATCGAATATTTAGCTCGAGACCAAACAATTAAATACATCTATTTTATTAATTTTTTTATCTTATCTTTTCTATCAAGTTAATCTTCGTTAATATTTACTGTAAATTAAATTTAAAAACAAGTTTTACCAAGTGAAGATTCATATGATAAAAAAGATAGAGGTGAAAAAAATTAATGAATGGATGCATTTAATTAGTTGCTCTTATAGATGACATGACTGGAATGACCATGATGTAATTTTTTTCAATATACATAAAATAAAAACAATATAATAACATATTTTACAAACGTTGATGTGAATGTTAAATTAAAATGATATCGTGTTAGTACGATTGTATTAATTAGGGATGGGAATATCGGGTACTCGGCCAATTTGAATAGAATTGGATTCAGTCCCGGTAATCATTGGTTTCTGAAAATTGGATCCAGTCCCGGTTACACCGGGTCCTAAATTTTAAGAACCAATCCCGTTACTGGTGGGAACCGGTTCTAATACCGGGTACCCAATCAATTAGTTTATTCTTAAAAAAATTAAGTAATTGAAGAAAAAAAACTTTCAATCACCAATAATAACATTAAATAATAAAATTAGAATATTGTAGGCTTGAAAATTAATGTTTTAAAACTAGTCACACTCATAATATTCATACATAAAGAGAAAGTTTGATAAGAAAAATAAACAAAAGAAAACCAATACTGAATATTTGATATTGGTCCCGGTCCCGTTGGGTACCCACCAAGTATCGAGTCTAAAAAATTAAGGTCCCGGTTATGACCGAACCTAAATTTTGAATCTAGTCTCGGTCCCACCAGAACCAATACCAGATAAAAATCTACCAGATCCGAGACCGAAACCAAAACCGGATAATCTGGATTTTCCCCACCCCTAATGTTAACTCTATAATTTAAAACAATTAGTATAACAAAGATTGGTCAAACCTAATCTCCAATGGTATGCACGTGTATCCAATGATTGCATGTTTCTGCATTAAAACTAGAGGTGGCAAATCAACTGTTGTCTTATAACAAAGAAACAAACAAAAGATGTTTTGTTCTTTTGATGATCAAAAGACAACTTTTGAAGGATAAAAGAGAAAGCATTCAAAGAGTTCAAATTGGATTCAAAGAAGGGCTTTAAAGGTGAAGAAAAGAAAGCAGTGGAAGAACCTTTTTTTCTCATGGTCTCCAAGAAAAACATGATTCGTATCTTGAGGCTTTTAAGACAAAACATAACAATATAAACATCCCATGATCTATGACAGCATAAATGAGCTGGTTTGTCCTCCTTGAAATGTCAACCAGCTGGTTTGTAAGTGTGGGATATAAAGGTGTAATCTTATTCCAATGTGAACTTTGGTTGAAGAGAAAAGATAAAGGTCTTGGTAGAAGAGAATGGAAGTGAAAAGGACAAAAGGAAAAGCCTCTAATCTATCATCATTGCCGCGGGGAAGGAAGAAAGGCAAAGGGGGATTGGAATATACTTATCGAAAATATTTTGTTATACGAGTTTGTGTAAATTTAAAATTTAATTTTATGATTTAGAGTTTAAACGTTTAGGTTATAGAGATTAAAATTTAGAATTTATTGTTTTCAATCAGTTATAATAATTTGTTCTAGAATATATTTTCAATCATTGGATATTAATGCTGTAATATTGGTGTTCGAACTCGTAACTTTCATGATCAACAACTGTTCCTTTAACCACTGTGACAAAATAATAGAGTTTATAAATTAAGATTAAGGTTTTAAGTTATGTAACATCTTGTGTATCAAAATATAACTCATGTTGTATATATGACGTATGGTAAGAGGACCAACGTGAGCAACTGATCCGAGCCCCACCTTCTACTGGGTGGAAATCGTGTGCTTCTTTCTCATGTCTCCATCCGTGCCTCTGCTTCAAATTAGAGGGTTTATGGTTCAAGGTTACGGGTTGTGGTTAGGGTTTAGAGAATTAGAGATAAGGTGTATTTTTTAGGGTGTAGAGGTTAGGATATAGAAAATTAGGATTAAAGTTTAAAGTTTAAAATTTTAAATTTTAAATTTTTTTAATAAAAAACATAGATGAAAGCATGATAGAGAGACAGAAGATCGATAAATTTTTATAAATGATAATGCAGTATGTTAGTAGTTGCCATTTAGTTTTAGTTGTATTTATGGTATTATTTTGACAAAACAATGATGATAATATATTTGATAAATTTTAATCGTATTTATATGATTTATGAAGGAAATATTAAACTATTTGCTCAAAATAGTGGAACATATTTTGGTTTTATAGGGCATTTTTTTTTTAAAATTTTCGCTAGGATCAAAAAAATATTACATGAAAGGTAAAATCACGCTGTATTGATTCGATTAGTTTGGTGCAGTCTAAATTATTATCTATGGCTAAAACGAAATTTTAGAAGTCGTGAAACATAATCAATGACAGACTAAAATATTTCTATTCGTATAAAAAAATATATCCGTGTTAAGATTACTGGATGTAATAGTCTAAAAAAATTTAGACAATTTTATAGCTTTTAAATGTGGACTTTGTTAGAGAATATATTTTTACAGAGGATTTGGTATACATTTTATATAATTATTGTACATACGTTTTTTTGGACGAATAAAGTTTAATTTATATAAAAAAAATATGTGTATATTTTTAATTTATATATCAAAATTATTTTTAATTATTTTATACTTTAGATTCTAATAACATTATTTATAAGGAGGAGCATAAGTGAGAACGATTAACCCCCCTTTGACCCTTGTCGGCAACCGTGTTAAAGGTAGAAAGGCACAACTCTCGTAATGGGAGGGTAGAATGTGAGCATAAGGCATTTGAATCCAGCTTGGTTGCCTCTGGCTCTGCTGCATGCCTCGTTTCCTTTTTATAACATTTTTCAGCACTGTAAAATAGTACTCAGTTTGTCATTTTTCCAGATTCTAAAACAGTTGTTCCGACAAGATCATCAAGTCATCAGGGTTGTGGTCCCCATTCGGCAGGAATAATGTGTAGGACTTGGACCAAACTGGATTGTCTCAAGTTGAGTCTTGTACATAGCTCATAGCTGCTGGGGAGTGAACCAGGCTTTCGCTGCCATCAAGACTAAAATTTAGGTAGGTTTAGGGGTAAATTAGTCTAGGGTGAATATATGATTTGGTATCTAAATTTAGTTTCAACCACACGTCACGTATAAAAAGAGGTAAATAGTATTAATCTCATATCAGAAAAGAAAAAGAGATCTTAAGATATATAAACCGTGACGCTACACATCCTATCAGACATATCTTTAAAAAAGAGAGTAATTGTCCCGTAACACATATATATGGTTGGTTTATAATCGACATCATGTCTAAATAATCATGTGTCTCATAGGTATGATATTTAATAAGTCCCAAGTAGTATTTACTTAACACGAGGGATGAAACTATATGGAGATGGGGAGGGACAGTCTCCTCTTATCCCCGAAGAATTTTTTCACTTTTGTCTTTTTATTTAAAATTTTTTAAGAATTATATTTTTATGAATTTGCCCCCTAGTTCTAAACATTTATGTTTTCCCTCTTTCAATCCCAAATCCTGATTCCGTCCCTACTTAACATATCTGCTTGACGTTAATTTTTTCAATTATATCCTCATATTATTTTTTTATGTATTTACATCGATGTAAAATATATTAACCATTATTCATAAATATTAAATCCTAACTCTAAACCTGTAATTCTTAAATTATAAACCATAAATATTAAACCCTAACTTTAAAATTAAAATCATAAACCCCAAATAATAAATTTAAAATAAATAAGATTTCACAGTTTAACCACTAAACTAACTTTAGAAGCGGATAAGATTTCACTAAAATATTTATATAACTTAATCTAACCCAGTATCTCAATATTAAGTAAAATTGTTTTCCGAAGGTTTAGGGTTTGATCATTACTAAAACTCATAATTAAGTTATACAATTTAAACTGAATTAGTCATTAAACTTATATTTAGTCATTAAACTGAATTAGTAATTCGAGTAATTACTGAAACTCATGTTTAAGTTATACAATTTAAAAACCAAAACTATTAATTTAAAAAATTAATATTAAAGTATTCTAAAAATAACTTTATAATATTCATTTTGCATAGAATATAAAATTTCATAGGTGACTCTTTATTGAAATTTTAATTTTATTAATAAAAAATTCAAAATGACGTCATCTACAGGTGATGTCTTCAAGTTACTGTAGTTTTTGTTTATATCCCTAAAATTTTAATTATGTCTAAAAAACCATGTTATGCATGTAAAAAAAATAAACACCAAAAATAATTTATAAGCATAATTTGAACACCTATTTAGATATTAAACCTAATTAAATTAATGACATTAACTTGACGTGATTTAATAAGTATTTAATTCAAAATTTAAGAGGGATAATGTTTATTTTAATAGCATATAAATTGTAATTAGACAAAAAAAGAAAAAGAAAAAAAGAGGCGCTACTCTCCTACTTAAGGACATAACTATGTAAGTGTGGGAAGGGGTAATCGCCCTCGCTCCCGATTTTTTTATTCACAATCTATTTAAATTTTTTAAAAATTAGTTTATTTACGAATTTATCTTCTATTTTTAAATATTTATAGTTTTGTTCCTCTAACCCTAAATTCTGACTTTATCCCTGCTCTTATTACTATTGTAGTTTTGTTCTTATAAATTCGAATGTATTTAAACTTATTTGTATGTTAAAATCAAAAGTGTAATTAATTCATTAATCTACAATTTTTTTACACTCGGTATAATCCAACCTTATATCAAACAAAAGGTTCGAGTGAAAAAAAAATAGAAATCAAAACAAGAACCAAACCTAAAAAAAAAACAAGACAAAAGATTCTGAAAACCCTAAACATGTGAAGAGAATGTAACTCCCGAGAGACAGGAACTTGTTCTGAAAACTGATTGTAGGGTTTTGGTTACGTCGGCCGCACACGGCCGAGCCGTGGGATCGCTGGCGGTGCAATGGAGAGCGAGATTCATGACGGCGACGATCTGATTCTGGTTGTTGTTGGTGAATGCATGGCTTTTGATGACGGGATCAACCCACGTGTCGAGATGACAATCGGAGTAGCAATAACGGGCCCACTCCACTATGCTTGAATATTGAACGCCGAATTCAGAATCCGCCGGAGATTTTCCGGTTAATAATCCGATCAGAATGAGTCCGAATCCATAAATATCACTCTTTGCATTTATTTCTTTGATTTCTCTAGCTTCTGCAAATGGAGGGGAGGGGGAAAGACGAAGGAAACTATACATTAGCAAAATGTTCACGTGCATGGTTTTGTCACAACATTATGGTTAAATTATGGTTTTGGTCCATATACTATGACTAAATTTAAAATTTAGTCCATATACTTCAAGTTAACATCTATAACATTATGATAAAAGTGTAATTTAAGGGAAAAAATCATATTAGTATTTTAATTAGAATAGTTAAGGATGTAAATTATTTGGAATAATTAATTATTATAAAAGTAGAATAATATTTATGTCAAACTAAAGTATTTGTATTAAATTTTATGTTTGAGGATATTAGAAGGACCAAAACCATAATTTGACCTTAATTAAAAATATGGTATTTTTGTACCTGGTGCAACGTACGCTGAAGAAATGAAACGTTTGGTCTCGGTGCAAGGAAGGGTGAATTGTAGCCGAGGTTCATCTTTTGCGTCAACGGTAATCCTCTCCGGCGACATGTCTCCGACGATTATGATCGGAGAACAACAAGAATGTAGAAACCGTAGAGCTTTTGCGATCCCGATAGCAATTTTCCGGCGCCTTTCCCAGCTTAAACTGTGAAGGATTTCACTCAAAAGTTTCCCTTCCACGTACTCGTAAATCAAATACGCGCCCTTCTCCGATCGGCACTTTCCGATCAATTTAACGATATTCGTGTGCCGGAGCTTGCTGGATTCTGTGATTTCAGGCCACAAACTCAACGGAATTGAGCTGATGACGAACTGTAAATCATTTGAAACCGATGAGTTCCCGTTGAATGAAATCGCTTCATTATTGCAACTGGAAATTACATTTGATTCGAATGTTACTGATTTTGAAGCCATGGAATCAAAGAACTGTAATTCCCAGATCGATCCGTCTCCATTTTCGATTCTTTTCAGCTCCAAATTGTTTCTTTTCTTGATGAACAAAAACCCAAACGCAGCAACGGCGAGGAACAGTAAAGCAGTGAGAGAGCAAGCAATCAGAACCCACCAACCTCGGTTCTTAAGCTTCTTGCATGGCGGAAAACCGCGGTCGTCGTCGTCTTCACCGTTGCAAAGATCGTTGCCG
Source organism: Abelmoschus esculentus (assembly GCA_035048815.1). Taxonomy (NCBI): domain Eukaryota; kingdom Viridiplantae; phylum Streptophyta; class Magnoliopsida; order Malvales; family Malvaceae; genus Abelmoschus; species Abelmoschus esculentus. The sequence goes on from JAUCBN010000002.1 coordinate 1,125,348, forward strand.
ATAACTGCACTTTCGTTTATAACTAGAAAGGCTCCGGTTGTAGGTAAAGCGCCGGTTAAATGATTGTGAGAAATATTCACTTGAACCAATGATTCCATTTTCCCCAGCTCCGCCGGAACTTCGCCGGATAATTCGTTCTCCGACAAGTCTAGATGGCCGAGAACCGGCATGTCGGCGAGAAAATATGGGATTTGGCCGCTGAGTTGGTTATGGCTTAAGTCTAAACGCACGAGCTTCTTGCATGAAGATAATGCTTCTGGGATTTCACCTGTCAGCTTGTTTTCACTCAAGATTAATTGCATTAACTCCGGTAAGGTCCCGAGATGTGGCGGAATAGTACCTGAAAATATGTTTCCGGACAAGTCCAAGAACTCGATCTTCGGGGTGTTCAGTAAGTGAGGCAAGTTCCCGGAAAACCTGTTTCCCGCCAAGTTCAACATTTCGAGAGACGGCATGTCCCAGATTTGGCCTCCGATGTCGCCGGAAAGATTATTGTTCGAGACATCCAGGAAGTACACCAAAGGCAGTTTCGTGAACGCTGATGACAGTTCGCCGGAGAGACGGTTGTTTTGGAGCCGAACACGCTGCAAACTGGTGCAAATGCTTAAGTCCTTTGGAACATCGCCTTCGAGCTTGTTGGAAAACAAAATGAGCTTAATGAGACGACCCGAACTGCAAATTCCGTCGGGTATTCGACCGGTGAGATTATTGGTGGAGAGGTCGAGGACGGTGAGATTATTACGCCGTCCAAGACTTCGAGGAATCTCACCGGAGAATCCATTGGACCAAAGCTGAAGAACTTGAAGACGAGGCAATGAAGTTAAAGCAATTGGAATTTTCCCGGAAAATCTGTTGCCAAACAGATGAAGAATCTCCAAGTTCTGGAGCTGGATTATAAGTTCCGGGATCTCACCGGACAACGAATTATCACTAAGATCAAGAGAAACAAGCTTTTCAAGACCAAAAATGGTGATCGGAATCGATCCGGTGAGCTTATTCTGGTAAAGAAAAAGATACTTAAGATCACTGAGATTTCCGATGGAAACTGGGATTTCTCCGGTGAAGTTATTATAAACAAGATCGAGATGAAACAACGAAGTTAAAACACCAATTTCCTTCGGAATTTCCCCAGAAAGATTATTGTATCCCAAATAAATCCATTTCAATCTCCTCATTTTGCTTATTTCACGTGGAATTGAACCAACCAATTGGTTCGAAGCCAAAGTTAAGTACTGCAAATTGGTGACATTTGATATCGAGATCGGAATTTTCCCGGAAAGAACATTCCCACCAAGATCAAGAAACTTTAGACTGGAAAATAATCCGATTTCCATCGGAATTTTCCCGGAAAACATGTTGTTTGAAAGATCTAAAACCTCAAGGCCTGGAATGAAACCATTTGGGATTTGACCGGTGAAATTATTGTTACTTATGTTGAGGGATCGAAGTAAAGAGGTTGAAGAAAATATATCTTTTGGGATTTCACCGGAGAGACGATTGCTCGAGAGATTCAATGTTTTCACAAACGGCAAATGGAAAATCGACGGGAAAACTAAAATCCCAGACAGGTTTTTTGCTGAAACATCGAGTGTTTCGACATGGGACATGTTGTTGCATGTGACGCCACGCCATTGGCAAAAGGTTGCAGCGGCGACGGCGACGGCGGAGGGATTCCAGTTCGATAGGAACCCAGAAGGGTCGTGGATTATTGAAGACTTGAAAGACAAAAGAAGGTCGAGCTCTTTGCCGTGGTCGGATTCTGACAAAACAAAAGCGAAGAACATGAACACGAACACGAACAACACGACGGAATTAGCTCCTTTCTTCTCCATCTCCGACGTAACATGTAAGAAAGATTTCAGAGCTTTGAATCTCGTCCGAATCCGAAGCTGTTGAAGAAGGCAATAAATAATTATATACAACTTACACTCTGGGCATGAATCCGTGTTGAAAATAAAGCAAACTTGAGAGTATAATTATTTCAGCTTACCTGAAGAACACCATTAGATTATTACAGTATCTAGGTTTTGTGAGAATTTGGATTTCAAACAGAGGAAGAACTAAACTAGGGTAAGTGAAGATGGTATTTGAGTTGGGTGTATAAATAGATTTAAGGATACAACAACGGGGTTAGAGAGAAAAATAAAAATTTAAAATTCATATATAAATTTTTTTAAAAAAATATGTATTATTTATTAAAAATCTATTTAGAGTACCAACAGGGTTGGTCCAAGTGGTAAGCAGCTTGGTTCCGCTTAAACAAGTCTCAAGTTCGAGACATTGTGTATGCAAAAAATCCATGTTGGGAGACTCACCCGTCAAATCTAAGTGTGCGACGCGGGTCGATCTGGATTATTTAGGGTTAGACTCTAAAACCAAAAGAGCAATAAAAATATCTATTTAGACTAATGATTACAGTAGTATATGTTCTAGAATATAACCTCCCACATTTGATAATTATCGTTCAATCACTCTACTGACAACACTTTTGTTTGAACCTATTACCTTTAAAAATAATAACAATTATTTTAATCATTTAGACTAAAGGTTCGTGCTTAATATTTTAATATTAAACGTAAAAGAAAGATACCAAAAGAGATCAAGGTTTTTTTTTTTTTTTTTAAATTGTGGGATAATTACAAGATCTCAATGCCACTTGTAGTTGAGAACTTTAGATCTTTTGAAAGATGTCTGAACGACAACAGGGACAGATGTTGGAAAAGCCTCTGGTTTTGTCGGATGCTACCAAAATTATGTCTTTTTACTCAATTTATCACTCTACTGTAATATTACTATTCGAACCCGTAACTTATAAAAACAACAAATGTTATCTTAACCTTGGGATAAGATGATTTATTCTGGTAGCGGCAAATTTAAGTGTACATTTCTTTACCTCGACATTTTATATTTTATATACATTTAATATTATATTTTTATTTTTTGTGAATTAACTTTTATTTTAATTTTTATGAGTTATATTAAATTTTAAAATTTTATTTGTGTCTACCATTATTTTTTTTAAATCCACTATTAATTATGAGTACTAAAATTTTAAACTATATCGTTATCACTTTATAACTATTATTATTACGGATTACCACTCTTTAAATTTCAGCTGATTAGCTTTTATAACCTTTGGAAAGTTTTTTTTAATAAAAAGTAGCTTTCTCTTTTTCTTTAGTTTTGTGAGCTCATATTTGCTAAAGTAATTTTTTTGGGGTAAATTCTTCTATTAGTCACCAAATTATTACTAATTTTTATTTCAGTCACCTAACTTTTTTCACATTCATTCATTTGCTATTCATAAGACTTGTGTCAGAAATAAATTATGAGGAATTATAAATTCAAATATTAGAATAATATTTTAAAAAAAATGATATTTGAATAATATTAGAATAATACTTGGGGTAAATGGTCGTGTGATCCATCTTTAACTCTCTATCTCGATCAGAGGAATGAAAGCTTTTGTCTGTAAGAAAGACACAATCAATAGGGACACATAAATAAAAGTTACTATTTATTAAAAATAAAATAAAAATTTATTTCTAAGGTCAAAACGACATAATAAATATATCAAATACGAATATGATTTTTTTTCTCTATCATCAGTTCATATTATTTTATGACACTCCTTCGATTAAAGAGACAAATGTTATACTCGTTTGAGCTTCTTAAATCAATGTCCTAAAAAAAATAATGTTCATCTCTAGAATTTTCAACATCTGTACTATGTCTGAACAAATAAAAATTTATGACACGAAATCTTCTTTCTCTAATGTATTCTGTTATCAACATGACATTCATCGATTAGATAAGTCTAATGTATATCAGTTAAAGTATAGATCGAAAAACATATGGCTTACCATAAGAACCAATTTATAGCTATCACTTGATCCGATTAAATCTCATCCAAACAATATCTCTTACCTATAAATACACTTTACCATAGGGTAACGAGGATGACTGAATTAACCCCTTCACTTTATCCTTAATGGCTTTTTATAGGGGTAATCGTCCCTTACCCCGAAGAATTTTTTTTCACTTTTATCCCTTTATTTAAATTCTTTTTAAAAAATATTTTTTTATGAATTTGCACACTCTACTTCTAAACATTTATTTTTGTTTCTCTCACTCTCAAATCCTGATTCCATCCCTATTTATATATATATATATATATATATCACTCCCAAATTCTGGTTCCGTCCCTGTTTATATATATATATCTCACTCCCAAATCCTTGTTCCGTCCCTATATATATATAGGGACGGAGCCAAGATTGAACATTGGGAGGGGCAAAGATCTATTAAGCCTTTAAATCTAAAATTTGAAAAGGGCAAAAGCCTTATTTTATTATTATTTAAACTAAGAAGGACCTTAAGTATAATTATACCAAAAAAATTTGATTCCGTCTCACCATATTGATGGCTCCGTCCCTCCCCCCCCTCTCTCTCTCTCTCTCTCTCTCTCTCTCTCTTTATCTATCTATCTATCTATCTATCTATCTACTCAAACTTGATTTTTTTTTATAAAATAAACATGTTTTTTTTACGATAAATTCTTATTCTTATTCTATGTTTGCAATTTGAATAGATCAACAGTAATTTTGACCGGCAAGAATATTCAGTGTGCGATCCTTGTCACCCCCGGCAGGCATGCTTTCTTTCATTTCTCCATTTTCTAGGGTTTTACAACGACACCTTTCCTTTCCCTTATTTATTGGCCACTTAGTGTTAGTTTTATATGTTATATAATCACAGATTTGAATTATAATGTATTTATATAAAATAGAAATACATTAATAATTTGTAATATGTAAATTTTAATATAAATAGATATTGTTATCTTTTTATATAATTCCATCGTATTATCTCTAAAATTTAGATTTAGGTTCTCTTTAAAAATATAATATGTTATATATTTTTTATTATATTTTAATTATTTTCTTTCTCTGGTAGAGTTATTTATGAGATTTTAGTGATCTTAAGACAAACTTAAAAATTAAGTCTTTAATAATAAGTATTAGAAAAAATAGCTCTCTAATAAAATAAATTAAAAAAATTATATTCAGTATGTGTTTATTAAAAAATATTAAAAAAATAGACTTCTAATAACAAATATTAAGAAAAAATTAAATTATTAATAATAAATATTGGGTAAATAAATTTTAAAAGTAAGCCTTAATAACAAATATTAAAAAATTAAATTATTAATAAAAATATTAGAGAAAAATTAAATTATTAATAATAAAAATTAAACTTGAATAACGAGTATTAAAAAATAACTTTTAAAAATAAAATCTTGAAAATAATAAATTTAAAAACTTAAATTATAATATTTATATTATAAAAATGAACCTTGAACGAACCCCCTGGACGACTTTGTTCTCAATTATTAAAATAAGTTAATCTAACTATAAAAAAAAAAAATCATTAAAATTGTTAAGTTTTACTGGAGGTGGTAACGGGTTAATCGATCCGGATTCAATTCGGGTAATTTCAGTTTAAACCATTTCGATTCTGATTATAATCGGTTTAAATTTGATTTGGGTCTTACTCAAATTTTCGGTTTTAGTTCGTGTCTATTTTGATTTCAGTTCGAGTATCGGATCAAGTCGGTTGATTTTCGGTTCGGTTAATATTGATTTGGTTATTTTGGGTCGATTGATTTTGAATCGGGTTAATATCGGGTTAGTAAGAGATCGATCAGTTTCAATTGAGTTTTTAGACCGAATTATGTTTTTAAACCCTATATATCATTCTGTATAGTATGTATATTGTTTTTTTTAATTGTACGACAGTTCACATCCATTCTATCTTTATTTATTTTAATATATTTTCTTTCTTTCGAGTTGTTTTCGGTTTGGGTGAAATTGGTTCCGGTGAAAATCAATTCGGGTCCATTCATTTCAATTGAAAATTGATTCAGATCTATTTTCGGTTCAACTAGAATTCGGATCGATTTCGGTTCAGGTTTCGGTTCAAATATGTCATCCATTCGGGTCAATTTCATATCTCAGTTCGGATAAATTGATTTAATTTTTAAGTCTCGGATCAGGTTTACCAAATTTAAGTTTTACACGATATAAATGGATGTGATATATATATATATATATATATATATATATATATATATATATATATGAATCGAATGTGTGCACATATACGAATCTGCACGATCCATTCATCGGATATAAACTCTTCAATTAACTATAATTTTAATTTTTAATAATAGTAATATCGTTAATAATTTTCAATTAAATAAATTTATTAATTGATTGTATAATAAAAATACTCAATTATTCATTTTTTATGAGTTTGAATTAACGTAATTATCTTAAAAATACAAAAATCTCTACTTAATAAAAAATAATTTCCCATCACCAATCGTCTCAAGGATTACTAAAATGTCTAAAATGAGGAAAGCTAATTCATGCCAAGCTGTGAAGGGAATTAATAACAATAAAGACAAAACTAGGTTTAGTGTTTTAAGTTTTGTACTTATACTAATTAATATCTCATTACTTTTGTTCTGATGTGTAAGAAAACTAACACCACATATGCTTCTGTTTAGTCGAATTTTTTATTAAAATATCAAGGTTAAATTAGGGTTGTATTATAATATTTAGGGTAAATTATATAATTGGTCCCTTAACTATACCTCAATTATCTTTTATATTCTTTGACTATCAAATGTTACAGATTGATCCATTGACTAACTTTTTTGATACAAAGTGGTCCCGTGTTGTTAAAAAATTGACGAGAAACTGATGTAAACGTTAACATGGTGATTTGGATAACCATGTGGCATCCCCGATCTCTATAATCCAAGTCAGTATGTTAACGTCTACATTAGTTTCCCGTCAAATTTTTAACGACACATGATCCTAATTTTTATTATATCAAATCAAAGATAAAGTATATTAAGGTCGGATTAAGATCAAATTAAGATCAAGATGAATTTTTTAATTTTAAGATCGGGATTAGAGCAATCAAAAACCCGCCCCTCCCTATCCTGTCTCTATTTCTTATGTTCCAACCAATTTGCTCTATTCATAATACTAAGATTTACATTTTTTTATTTTATTTAAGAGGCTTAATAATTTAATTTATTAGATCAACCGATAATTAATAAAATATTATTTTTAATCCCTCTAAATGAGACATACATGACGTGGGTCTCAGTCCAGTTTTGAAATTTTATTACTATTTTTTTTTGTAGGGTTTTATGTTCTTAATTATTGGTCCAAATAGTGATCAACTTTAATCTTACTTTGTCTAAAAGAAGATGAGTACTGGTAGTGGTCGTGAAGTTGATTCGAATATCCCACTTTCTTTATGCATTGTGATCGATAAATGTAGTGCTTAAGGGTCCACTAAGATCATTACCACTTCGATTATTATTAGGTTATTGTCTTAGTGATCGACCAGACCACTTGAGGGTCACATGGCATCAATCAGGACAATGCATGTCTTGAAACTGCACATGAAACCCATCAAGGAAACCTTTCCTGTTTGTTGATTTTTGAACTGAATCTTGGACTGACCATGAGACTCGACCTAGCTTTCATGCATGCATGTTCTTGGCTTTGGTTTTTCTTTATAATATAAAAGAAATACAAATCCTTCTATATTACACGAGCTAATCATGTCACGTTCAAGACATTTAAAGGTTTTGTTTATGCGTCTATGATGATGAATATGTTATAAAGTAATGAATTTAAGACGATTTAGATCGAATAAATTTTAAAAAATCAAACTGGATTAAGATTGATGTCTGCGAAAGCAATTTCCTTCTTTAATATTTGTATTTAAGGAGAACGCAAATTCTCATTTAGTTCCTATTTAAGTAAAACACAAATTTTTCTTAAATATTAAAAAATAAACAATTTAAAAAAATTACTCAAAATGGGTAAAATATCTATAAGCTCTCGCTTAATTGGTCCAAGCATTTGCATTATACACATTGTGAAGGTGCATACTAACCCAAAAGTTGTTTAAGTTGTTCAATGATAACAATGTGGGTAATTTTATATAAACATTTCTCATTTCATTTATCTCATTCATGTGGGATAGTGGGGTTTTTATTCCTTACTCTATTCACAACCTTCTTACTTTGAGCATCAATTTCTCATTTCATCACTTTAACCATTTTGAGCATATGAGATACCGTTGTAAATATCACATGGATTAGAATAAGACACTACAGCAAAACAGGGTTCTAGCGGCGTTAATAGCGGCGTTTTTATAACAAACGCCATAATATATATTATATCTAGAGGCGCTTTGAAACAAACGCCGCACAAAGTTATTATTAGTGGCGTTTTATATATAAACGCCGCAACAAGTATGAATAACTGATGTTTTTAAATAAACGCCTCAATAAACATCTAGGTTTGTGGCGTTTATTAAACAAACGCCACAAATAGGTATGATAATATTATCGTTTTTTAATAAACGCCGCAATAAACATCTAGAGTTGTGGCGTTTACTAAACAAACGCACTAAAACCCATTAACAACAGTGGCGTTTGAACAAAAACGCCACAAAAGTACTAGACAACTGTGACGTTTTTGATACAAAACGCCACTATAAAACAGGGCAACAACGGCGTTTGTAGATACAAACGCCGCTGCAATACACGATCTTTAGCGGCGTTTGTAAAAACTAAACGCCGCTATAGAATGTCAATTAGGGCGTTTGTCTATAAAAACGTCGCTAAAGATCTTGTACTTTAGCGGCTTTTTTTAAAAATAAACGCCACTACTTTTAGCAGCGCAACTTTTAGCGGCGTTTTTTGTGGCGCTTTTTTTAGCGTCGCTAAAAGTATTAGCGACGCTAATAAACGCCACTATTTATCTAAAAAAACGCCGCTATAAACCTATTTTGCTGTGAGAGCCAACAAATTTTTTATTTGAATTTTCATCTTTACTATTCAAAAATATGACTCAAAGTTGTTCATTTCTCACTGTTTTTTCCAACATAATCTAACCCAGAGATGTTCGAGATGGTTAAGTATTTACAACAGAAAAACAAAAGATTAATCGGGTACTAACATATGAAAAAAAAATATTGTATTTTATATATTTTGAGTCGTGTTATTCACATTTGTATGCTTTATACACAATAAGTCAACAAATTAAGGTGCTTATCGAGTTGAGTCAACAAATTAGGGTGCTTGTTAAATTAGATGAAGGCCTCATAAAAAAAAAGAATTCACTGAAAAAGGAAAAAAATAATTTGACTATGTAAAAAAGATTAGAGTTGAATTCTACAAAATTACGAATAACTCAAACTAGAATTTAAGACACAACTCTTCATGTTTAATTAGTGCATTGAATTTTAATGCTTACGTTCATAACACAAAACAAATTAGTACCACTTCCTTGTGTTATGGAAACATGTTTACTTGCTGTCATTTTCATGGTGGACATTCGAATTTGAAATTTTTTAGGACTGGTCCAATCAAATGTTGAAGTATATATAGACTGGTCGGTCCATAATTCAAGCATTTAATCCATAAAGTTGACTCCATCTCACGTGTGGTATTCACGTCGGATGTGAGATTTTGCACCAACCTTAACACTTAGCTTAATGTGGCACATGAATTTGGGGATGGGAGAATTGGATTTGGACCATCAAAGCAATTATGAGTTATGACTATGAACTCACACCTAATTTTTGACCAAGGCACACATTATTTTATTATGTCATGTGTTATTCAATTTTTTTTTTTATATCTTTAATAAATGGTATTATTCGAATTCAAATTATCGAAAAAATAAATCATCGTATGTTACTGAAATCATTTTATGGATTCTTATTCAAGCTCTACTTTTTTTTATGAAACATCCTATGTTGTTTACATCTTTATATCTCTTACGAGGTATGTGTAAAAATATCTGATTCGATTAATCTGATTCGTTGATCTATTGATCTGATTCGAAATTTTGTATATCAAATCTATTTTTTATTTTTGGATAATTTGGATTGAATATCCGAAAATTTTAGATCAAATACGGATAGTGATTTTAATATTAGATCGGATATTCGATTATCCGATATTCGAAAATTCAATTTTTATAGGTATAAATTTTGTTATATTCGATATTTTTACTTGTTATATATGAAAATTTAAAATTTCCATAGATAAAAATATTGTCATATTCAATAATTCGTTGTCATATTCGAAAACTCAATTTTTTTTATGGATAAGATTGTTAAATAAAAAATAGTTAAATTATGTCATAAATTTGGATATTCGAACATCCAAAAATATGATCCGAAATTATAGATATTCGAAAAATTAAATATCTGATTTTTCAGATCAAATACGGATCGTTAAATTACCGATTTGAAAATTTCAGATCGGATATAATAATCTGAAATGCACACCCCTATCTCCTATGGATACTATTATTTAAATTCGGACCACTCAAAGAAATAAATCATTTTATATCATTGAAATCACTCCTTAGATTCTTACTGAGATCTGCTTAAATTGTGCCCTTCTCGGGCCCATTTTATATATAATATTTTAAACCTATGCTTTTAAACCCATGATACTCTCATACATGGTTGAGCTTGATAAATTTTAAACCTATATTTACATATCATCGAAGAGAAATTATATTATGGATCATTCTCAATATGTTATTTATGGACCAACCAATTAAATACATTTATTTTATTATTTTTTTCATCTTATGTTTTTACCAAGTGAATCTTCACTGATATTTATTATAAATTACATTTAAAAATAATTTTTATCATAAAGATTCACTTAGTAAAAAATATAAAATAATAAAATAAATATATTTAATTAATTATTTTTATAAGTAACGTGACAGAAATGACTTATGATATAATTTCTCTTCGATGGTATCAAAACATAGGTTAATTTGTGAAGCCCAACAAAGCCCATTATTATTCAATTCAAGGCTTAATTTTTCATTATGGGCTATTGAAATGTAAGATAAATATGTAAAAGAAGCAGACCAAATCCTATAATAAAATAAAATATTACATTTTTAGAATAAAAATAAAAATTTAAATATTAAAATTTTGAATAGAGCCATTTGAGTTCGAAGGATTCCTATAATAAATAATTAAATATATGTAATATTCGATCCGATTTAATCATTTACTAAATTAGACATCCGTTATACCAAAAAAATGCCCCAAACAGCAATCATTATTACTTAATTATAAATTATCGAGTATATAAAATAAAATTAATTTCATCACCAACATTATGAATATTAACTTTTTATCACCAATTTCTCAAGTATTTAATGGAGTATCGATCGAATATTTTTTTGGGTATAATCATCAAAATAAAATAATTTATTGTTCGTTTCGGATCAAACTATAAAGTTCATTATATAGATGATCTTTTCAATTTAATTTGTTCTATGAATAACGTCAGAATTCAAATCACTATTCTTTTATTCTATCAAACCAATCGATAATTAATTGGTTCAATTTGGATAATCTTTCCCACATGGATAGGAGACGGATAATCTTCTTACAAAACACAACAATTTCATACATTTTGTTTAGACGGAAGAAAATGAAAGAAATGGAAGTGGAATTATTTTCTTTTCATACATTTTCTTACTTACCAAACGGAAAATTCTCTATCTAAATTAGAAATTTTGTTGTTTTTTTTTTTCCTTTGAATTACATGAATAAAGGTTAACTTATTTAAATCATCAATGTTAACTTATTTTTTTGTAAAAAAATATTCTAAAAGTATAAATATCAATGACTTTGTAACACCCAAACCGGGACTAGAAGTAATACTAATTAAGACATTAATTAAACAAATATTGAATTAATCAATTGAAAAGATTAAGAGCTTGTATCATGAAATTAAGGTTGAATTTCATGGAATTAATTCTTGTAAGCAAGTTAAGATTAAGCTTAACTTGAAGTAAAAGAAATAAACTAGTTAATTAAGAATTAGAATGTCATACATTAGATTAACTAACCAATTTAGGACCTAATTGAACTAAAGAAAAAGTATAAGGCTAAAATAGGGGTGCAATTGAGACAAAAACAAAGAAGTTAGGTTTGCATGTAAGTGAAAAATATGTTTTTGCAATTTTCATCAATTAAACCAAATAATTGGACACTTGTCTAGGGTTGTCCATTTTAATGATTATTACGCCTTTATTTTATTGGTAAAAATTTAAAAAGAAAAGGAAAAGAAAGAGGGGTGGCCTATCATGCAAGAAAAGAAAGAGGGGTGGCTTAGCCATGCAAGGAAAGAAAGAAAAAGACCAAAGTCATCTTCTCCCTTTTCATTACACCTCAAATCTCAAAGTTTAGAGAGAGAGCATGAGTGAGAAAGCTTCAAATCCTTGTTTTCTTATAAAATATAGTGAGTAAAGAGTGAGTTCTTGACAGCTAAACAAGTAAAGGGTGCTAGTTAAGCTTGGAGGGAAGTCATCTAGTGCTATTGAGCAGTTTTAAGAAATCTAGATAATGTTCTTGCTTCCCTTGATAAATTGGCATTGGTTTTGATAGTTAGAAGCTTGATTTAAGTTATTTATTACTTGACTTTTGTTTTAGAAACAAGAACAAGTGAATTAGAAAGCTTGAATTAGAGTTTATACCTATGGAATTTAAGTTAATCAAATCTACTTAGAACACTCAATTCCGAGCAGCAACTTTGGAAAAAGTCTCTAGGTCGATATAGATGGAATTTGAGGCTTAAAATTTGCAGTCTAATACCTCTATGAACCTAATTTAAGTGAAAATTTACGGCACCTCGTTTGGATTTATGAAGTGGAAAAATATAAGACAATTAGTAAAGGTGGTTCAAGTTGTCCTGAAATCAGACTGCTCTGACTTTAAACGAAATCTAGTATCAAATGTTTAGAATTTAAAATATAAATTTAAAATGGTCATTTAGAGGATCTTGTTATCTTTCCAAGGGTATAAATTATGCTAATTTTGGATAAGGGAGCTAAGAGATATGATGGATTTAGTGAAGGATAGTCAAGTTGTCCTTAACCGGGCAGAATCTGTTTTGCACTTAATTTATAAATTGTCTTGCTTTAAATAAAATGCTAACGACGTGCTCATATTCTTATTCGAGATGTTAGAAGATCAAAAGGGAGTTGATAGTGAGGAGGAGAAAGAATTAGATCTTGCAAAAAGGAGGGGTAAATGAATCGTCATTCCCAATCCTTGATAGCTTGAAACTTTGTGAGTGTAGTTATCTTAGGGTTGGGACCTAGGTCCTAAACAACCCCTTTTATTTTTAAATTGCCATTAAACTTGACTAATTAATCACTTGGCAAAATCATGGGATGTGGGAGTAATTGTTTGCTAAACTTGCTTGTAGCCATGTCAATTTTGGATGTTAGAAAATTGTTGTAAAACTAATGTTTTGATATAATAATTAAAAAATAGTTTTGGACTATTTTGAAAAGACTTTAAAAATGATTTTTATGTCCAAACAACTTGAAAATATATTTAAGAGTGTTTGAGAGATTTTAAAGGTGTTTTAAATGATTTAAAGAAACCAGCAAAGTGTTTTTAACTCAGGCTTTTCGATACACCTTCTAGGTGTTTTGATAAAATCATGTTTTCAAAGGCAAAATTGCACAGATGTTTCGATACCAGTTTCGATACCTTTTTGCCATTGTGAGGTTCGGTTTCGATACCTGTTTCGATACACCCCAACGGTCATAAACGATTATATGAAAACCCCTAACGGCTAGGAGCAGTATTGAAACACGTTTCAATATCGGTTCTTAAATGCAGGTTCAACGGCTATTTCCCAAAGCAGAGGTATCGATACCTCTTTTAGGCGTTTCGATACCCCCAGTACCAGAAGCAGAAATAAGACTTGAAATCAGCTCCAAACGGCTCCAAATCAATCTCAACGGTCACCAACGGCTAGAAGCTCATTTGGGTTGATAAAAGCAAGCCTCAAGCATCAAGAGAAGACTAATGCTTCAATTGTAACAACATTATGATGAGAAAATTATCTTAGAGAAAAATTTCAATCTTTGGGTAGACAAAACACTTGTGAGCTCAATTGTCAACGTATGCTCAAGTGTATTAGGATTGTGTGAGTGCTTAGATTGCAAACATTATACTTGTTAGAAGGATTATCAAAGTTTGCTTAAGTTTATCTCTTTCTTGAGAGGAATCCCAAAGTTCGGGTTTTGAACTTTGGATGCTTGATTCGAGTTTAAATCAAGGTTTGCAAGGTTAGCCCTTTGTTCCTCAAAAGGAAGAGATTCTTAGTGAATTTGGGAAATCCTTAGTGGGAAGCTAAGGTAGTGGATGTAGGTGCTTGTTCGAAGGCCAAACCACTATAAATCCTTGTGTTCATTGTTTACTTTCATTGCTTCCACAGCTAACACCCAAAATACCGATTCTCCATCAACTTGGCAAGCTATATCGGTTATTCATCGAGCACCTTCAATCCCAACAATTGCTATGCTTGTTTGCATGAATTGATTTAATGCATGATTGTTTGTATGTCTTTGAAAGGCTAAAGCATGGTGTAACATGTTGTTTGCAAGGTAATTATGGTAAGTTATTCATACATTCATATTGCCTTCATGGATTGCCATGTTTGATACACGAAATATGAAAGACTTGACTATAAAAGAACTATAAATCCTTGGTTGCTAGTTGGTCCTAGGTAAAAAGGCATACCTAGGGTATTGAGCTCTCTAATGGTGGTAAGTCACCTACTTGTCTTGGATGATAAGTCATCCTTCTTTCTAGATACTTTGTGTATCGACTTGACAGTACTTCGTGTACTTGTACCTCGTGTACATCTTATGGTTCCATGGGCATCTTTTTGGATACTACATGTATCAACTTGCTAGGTACTTTGTGTACCCACTTATAACCCAATTACCTTTTTCCTAACTAAAACCCAAGGTGTCTATATAAGTAATAAGCTATAAAAATGGAATATAAATTGTTACCCTCTTGTTACATGCCACTTGAATTGTAATGTTTAGTATTTGCTATGATTTGTGATCATGTTTCGGTACCTCATTGATTAAAAGCATGTATATGTTGTTATATATATATATATATATATATTAATTAAAAGCATGATAGTCCTTGTATGCTTTGAATTGAAAGTATGTCTATAGTTATTAGTCTTAAGTGAGAGCATGTTGATTTTTGATTGCTTTGAATTGAAAGCATGTCTATAGTTATTAATCTTGAATGAGAGCATGCTGATTTTTTTTTTACCTTGAATTGAAAGCATGAATTGTTAGTATATCTTTGTTACTTGCTTAATGAATGTTTAATCGGTTAGTTCTAGAAACTACCTCACTAAGTAGCTAAAAAAATACTTATCACTCTTTTGTTTCCTTCCTCCCAAAACATCAGGTTCTCAAGTAAAAGAGCTAAGCTAAGGTTGTTCTAGGAGGCAAGCACAAGCAACAAGCAAGAAAAGTATGGTATTTTGTAGATTTTGTTAACTCTTAGAATTGGTGGCTTAGTTATATAGGTAGCATGCCATGCATTGTGATTTTATAATTTGTGTATGTTGGTCTTGAGTTGGCATGTAAATGTTTTGTTTAAAGATTGTAAACACACGAAATAGTAAACATTCATTAAAACAAAGCAAAAATCATCAAAAACAAGTCTTAGCCATACTAGTTTAGTTCATGACTAGGTAAGAAAAACTATTCAACTTTCGTCCCTTGAAATACATTTTCAACAACTTAGAAAAGAGGTAAACAAAGTGAAGAGGAAGGAAGTCTCAAACACATGTGCCGTTGTAGCGACCCTTCCGCTAAAAAAAATCTTAAGTGTGGTAAAAAGGGTGCTAATTTGAAAAGATAAAAAATGAGAAATTAAAATGTCTCAAAATTAGAGTTTGAAAAATTAATTTGAAAAAGGGAATTTTAAAAATTAGGGATTTGAAAATTTAGGGTTGAAAATTAGGGTTTCGATTTCAAAAAGGAATTTGGGGATTTTGAAATTAAAGAAAGGAATTTTAAAAAAGGGTGGAGTCGCCACCGATCACTTTTGGTAGACCGGACACCGAGAAAACCAAAGATTCGTTAAAAATTGGGTTCGAGAGTCGGTTACGGTTAAAAACGGGGTTAGCGTTTAAAACCGCCCAAAATTGGCACCTTTATCAAATTAACCGCTTAATTATTTTTTGATTTTCCGTTTTAAAGTGGCATTTTAAATTAGAATTTGTTTAAGGACTCGAATTCAATTTTATTTTTACCGTGTTTTTATTCAAAGGCAACGCATACACCGTTGACACTACGTTTGAGGGCGGGCCCGTTACGACCGGATAAAGACGTGTTGAATAAGATTAATTAATTAATTAATAAAGTGTGACATGTAATGCAAACTTAATGTAAACAAAATAAAATATAAGATATATTCAATACATATGCACAAATAAAAACATGAATGAAGATAAAACATGATATATGAATAACATAATAAAAAAAGCATAAACAAAGAAAAGCATGAAACGATATGAAATAAATGAGGCATAACATAAACATGCAAAATAACTAGATAAAAGAAATAATGTGTAAGTAAATAAACAAATGAAATAAAGACTAAATCGAATAAAAACAGAGAATAATGAATAAATAAAAAGAAAACAAACACTGTAAAACGGACTAAATTGGAAAAGAATAAGATTTTAGGTCAAAACTAAAAGAAAAAAGCAATTTTTTTTTAAATAGTGACCGATTTATAAAGATTTGGAAACATTCAGACCCTCAGAAGGTTATTTCAAGATGGGGAATGGCTTAAAAATAAGCCCCATTACACGGAGGGATTCCATGGCAATAAAACCAATTTTAAAAGAAATTATTGCTAAAATCAGTGACTAAGATGTAACACTCTAAAAACATTCAGGCCCTTAAAACGTTATTTAAAAACAAGGACGGGCCTGAAAACATGATCCAAAACGAGGAGGGACCTTAAATTAAATAAACCATTTCTTTAAAACGATTATTGTTGAAATCGGGACTAGATTAAAAAAACGAAAGAAAAAGCAAGGGACCCAAGGAGTGATTTCATTAACACGGAGGGGTTTATAAAATAGAATAGACCATTTTCTCTTTAGTCCCTCGGTATAAAAGATAAACAAAAAAAAAACATTTCCCCTTATTCATTTGTTCAGCCGAAACACAAAGAGAAAGAGAGTATTCTCTCTGTTTTTCTTCAACCAAACCCAGAAAAATAAGAACATGATGAATGTTCTTGGCAAAACCCAAAAACGACCTCAGTTCGAAAATCACTAAAAATCCCTCTTTTTAAAACTTAAAACAAAACTCCTTTATTTCTTTCGAATCAAAACTCGATAAACTAAAAAAAACCCCGAGAGAAGCCCCTTCCTTTTGTGCTCGGATTAGAAAGAAAAGAGAGAAAACGGTTTCCTTTCCATCATCGGTTCACCAACAACAGCGCAAAGGCCGCGAGGCTTATCACCGGATTCGAAGGAATCACCGGATTCGAAGGAACAAGGAAGGAGACTCGAAACGACAAAGGTAAAAACCTAAAATCCTAAGTTTATTTTGGTTCCCCGATTTAATGCATGCAAAAAAAAATTGAGAGGTTATTACCTCTAAAACTGTTGTCTATTGATTTCGAATATGGTGGGGGGAACCCCGATTACACTGTTTTTGGCTCTGATTTATAGCCGAAATTACATGGAAAAATAAAAAGAAAACGAAATTCCTATTGGCTCTCTGAAATCCTTGTTTGTTGTATTCGTCTGGCAATTCGTTGCATATGCTCTGTTGTTGTCGGTTGGTCTCTGAAATCTCTGAAATTATCGTCGGTTTGGCTCTGAGATTCTGGATTTTTGTCGCCAATTTGCTCTAATTTTTAGTACGATTCTGACATGTTTTTTTGTATGTTTGCTTATTGTACGTGACGGTCGGAAACGATGAGGGGACCACCGGAGCTGTCGAATGGCGAAGGAGGCGAAAGGACGACTGGAAACTGAAACGTCTAGCGCGTGATTTCCAAGTGCACGTGGAGAGCGCGTACAGTCGCGCGTAAGCGCGCGTGCACTCCAAAAGCTTCCATCAGCCTCGATCTGGACTGTTGGATCTGAGATTGATCCAACGGTGGACGGCTAGATGCGCATAAGATAAAGGGCATTAGGGTTTTTTGTTATTAAATCTGATTAGGGTTTAGTAGGATTGGGCTTTGTAATTAAATTTAATTCGGGCTTTGTATATTTATTATTATTGGACTGTTTTATTTGGGTTCACTTAATGGACTGTAATAAAAAGAACTTGGGTTGTAATATTTATTTTATATGATCTGATATATATATAATTAATAATAAAATAAATATTTACAATAATAATAAAAAGAAAAGAAATAAAAATATTATAATAAAAGTAAACGAAAGTTGAAAAGAAATATATATTATATTATATAATATTTTGGCTTTTAAAATAAGACGATAAAAAGTAATATTTGATTATTATTTTTTTATAACAAAAGAAACTAAAATAAAAGATTTAATATCTATATTTTTTGATTTTTTTTCTTCAAATACATAACTATTAATTTTTTGGATTTTTTTGAGAAAATATTAAACAAAAATAATATTATAACTAGAAATCAATTTTAGCCCGTTATTTGAAAGAATTAAAATTAAAACACGGGTTTAGACCCGGATAAAATTAGTGATTATAGTCGTGAAGCTTTTCCTAGCTTGCTGCTCTTCCCGAAGTCGCGCAAATCCCTTGCTTGAAGCTCTTCAACAATGGGTGCTTGGTTAGAGGTTGAAGACGAAGGAAAGTGGTCGCCTTTCTTCTTTCTTCTCCCTCGTGCTCTCCTACAATAATGGCTTGGCTAGAGGTTGAAGACGAAGGAAAGTGGCCGCCTTTCTTCTTTCTTCTCCCTCTTTCTTCCTTAAAGTTCGCTCCTTTTGTGGCTCTTTTAGCTATTGATTTTTTTTCTCTTCTCTCGCTCAGCATGGTTGTTGAATGAGGCTTACCCTTGTATTTATAAGAGTCTTCTAGGGTTTTGCGTCCTAAAGGTGCCAAGGGAATATTCCCTGACATTCGCTGCAGCATTTGGCAGTAAAATGCAGGTCTGCAGAGGTGGTGCGACGCCTGCCAAGGAGAGGTGCAGCGTCTGCACAATTGTAGAGGAGGTGCAGCTGGCCTGGAAAACGCGTGAGGACAGTGGGCTGTAGGTGTGTCCTTTCTTCCGTCCTATTTTGTCCGCCCAAAATGTTGTAGCATCTTTGAAGTCCGATCCAACACTTTAAAAATATGCTACAGCATCTCTTCCGATCTTTCGACTTTGCTCTAGTATCTGTACATCACCACCAAGAAAATACCTTTCCAAGCAGCATCTTTTAAAAATAAAGAGAAAATAAAATAAAATCCTAATCTAAATGCAAATGCACATGAAATGCAACTAAATGCAATGAAATGAAATGCAAATGAACTTGAAACCAAACAAAACCTTAAGAAAAAGGGTATAAAATATACGCTTTTTAGAGCGTTAACACATACCGTATTCTGAAAAGAATCGGGCCTGTTGCATATCAGCTTGAGTTACCTCCTCAGCTTAGCCGTATCCATGATTTGTTTCATGTATCCATGTTGAGACAATACCATCCGGATCCGAGTCATATTATTCAGGTTCAGGATGCTGAGTTACGTCCAGACTTGTCTTATGAGGAGGAACCCGTTCAGATCCTGGAGTTTGATGAAAGAGTTCTGAGAAGAAGGCGTATCCCTATGGTTAAGGTTCAGTGGAGAAACCGTAATGCTTCTAAGGCCACTTGGGAGATCGAGGAATCTATGAGGGAGCAGTTCCCACATCTTTTCAGTTCAGGTAAATTTCGAGGACGAAATTTCCTTTTAGGGGGTTACAAGGGTAGTTGAGCTCATGAGGCTTCAACTGACATGAAGCATAAGCCACCACTTTCCCTTCTTATAATACCCAAGTCCTAGATGAGATGCATCACTATACACAGTGAACTCTTTTACCGACTCTAGTTGAATAAGAATCACGGCATGAGTAAGAGCTTGCTTAAGTTGATCAAAGATCCTTTGTTGCTTCTCTGACCATTCATAAGGTTCATCTTTTCGGAGCAATTTAGTTAAGGGTGCAGCAATAGATGAGAACCCCTTGACGAATCACCTATAATAACCGGCTAAACCGAGGAAATTTCAAATTTCACTAATGTTCCTTGGAGGTCTCCAATCAAGAATGGTTTGGATCTTTTTGGCATACACATGGATTTCTTTTGCTGAGACGACATGGCCAAGGAATGAGACTTTCGAAAACTAGAATTCACATTTAGAGAACTTTACATACAATTGATGTTCTCGGAGAGTTTGTAAGACAATTCGGAGGTGTTCAACATGTTCCTCCTTATTCCGTGAATAGATAAGTATGTCATCAATAAAAACGACGACAAACCTATCAAGATAAATTTTAAAGATTCTATTCATAAGGTCCATGAATGTTGCTGGAGCATTGGTTAGGCCAAATGACATTACAAGGAACTCAAAGTGACCATAGCGAGTTCGGAAGGCTATCTTGGGTACATCTTCTTTTACTTTTATCTGATAATACCTGGAGCGGATGTTAATCCTTGAAAACACTACCGCATCCTTAAGCTGATCAAATAAGTCTTCGATTCTTGGCAAGGGATTTTTGTTCTTTATTGTTAGCTTGTTCAATTGTCTATAATCTATACAAAGTCTCATCGTGCCATCCTTCTTCTTCACAGATAAAACTAGAACACCTCAGGGAGATGAGCTAGGCCTAATGAAGCCTTTATCCTCAAGCTCCTGGAGTTACTTTTTCGATTCCTTTAAATCGTTTGGTGTCATTTTATAAGGAGTAATGGACACCGGATTCGTCCCAGGCTGGACTTCTATCCCGAACTCCACTTATCTGGTGAGAGGAAGGCCATGGAGTTCATCAGGAAATACATCCACGAATTTAGATACAATAGGGATTTCAAACAAGACAAATTCGTATTCATCTCGTAGTATCATAGTGGCAAAGATGGAAGTAAGCTTCTGATCGATTAGGAGGATTGACTCCTTACCCAAGCTGCTTAGATATAATCTCTTGTTCTAAAAGTCAATCCAAGCTTTGTGTTTTGCTAACCAGTCTAACCCCAATACTAAGTCAAATTCACAAACTGATAGCACAAACAAATCAATTCGAAAAGGAATGTTTCAAATTATGATTGAAAAATCTTTATAAACAGGATTAATATTCATCAACCTTTTTCAACTAATTTTTTTTCATTTTCATTTGAAAGTAAATAGTTCAAAACATCTGAGTTTATCTCAAAGGGTTGTTTCTGTAAATAGTTAATACCACTTAACAATTTTTTATATTGATCGTTAAGATTTATATTAAAGTTGTCCAAATTACGGGATGATAAAAGGTTAAACCGCTTGATGAAATAAAAATCGCTTATTGGTTTACTTAAATAACCCCCAGAAAGATCAGTTATTGTTTTAGGGGTCCCCTTTTTTCTTTCACTTTATCAATTACATCCCAATTTCTAGGTGGACAAACCATAGGAAGATTAAGTCTAATAGGAAGAAGAGTCAAATCGAAATTACAAATAGCATACAGATTCTTTGGTACATAATATTTTCCCTTCTGAATCTTAGGCTCGACAGACGTCTTTTGGAAACCTAAATTATACGAAACGCATATTATTTTTTTCCATAGCATATACTCAACCAATAACCCACCAATCATAAATTGGGTCTTTTCTCCTTCACCATTTTCTTCAGCCTTCTTATTATTTAATTTATCCGTTTTGCTACTAAGGTTATCTTGGAATTTAACTTTTCCCTTTTGCTTCTTACCTTTTATCCCACCTGTCATATCATTCATTGTTGATTTATTTTCTTCATCCTTATTTCGCAGCTGACTTATTGCTTGAGGGACGCCCCACGTATTGGGGTTAATTCGAGAATGAATCAATTTTCCTTGCTCCCTTGTCACTGTGTCAAGTTGTTCTATTAGGGAGGCCACTCGTGCAGTTGGTTTATTAGAATGCACACAATTAAAGATTGATGCAAGAATATATACTATAATCACTTCTAAAGTATAATGAGGTAAGTTATTTATCAAATCCATATCCTTTGAGTGTAATCTAGAACAGGCATCCGCCACAGGGTAAACCACCGCCTCTCAGGCCCCCGACTGATTCTACCATAGAGGCCAACGATAGACAATAACTCCCCCCCGAACACAGCTTACAACTTTCATCGTACTGTGCTCTCCAAAGAGCAACTCTTCTCAGAATCTCAAAAGGTGCTGAGTTGGAATCCCATTCTAACTAAGGATTCTTGTGTTTCCGGAGGATCCAGCTACAGGAGAACCAGGAACGGAGAGCTTTCCCCCCTCCGACTCTTTGGTCTTAAGAATGCTGGTTTTAAGAATGAGTAATTGCCCTTCTCCGACCCTTACTGCCCAACCTGAGAGCGGACAGCTAATGCATTCCACTTATTGAACAGGGTTCTATGGTCGGTCCGCGACCCCTGGATACCGAAGGCGTCCTTGGGGTGATCTCGTAGTTCCTACGGGGTGGAGACGATGGGGTTGGTCCATGGATTTTCCTTCCTTTTGCCGCATTTCGCTCAAAGGGTTGAAGGGAGATAGTGCATCAAGCTGTTCGCAAGGGCCAACTTGATCCTGTTCCCCAGGGATCCCAGATCGCTTGAAGCTTCCTATTCGCCTTTCGGGGGGTCCCCCGTTGATAGATAGGGGCAATCTAAAGGTAGACAAGACTAAGACTACTCTACGAAAGCCCTTCTTTTAAGTTTCTCCCAGATACATAGCTTACATACCCGGCTCAACATTCTTGGAAAACAATCGAATCGAGGGTCCGGAGGAGAATTGGCCATTCAATCTTGTAAATTAATCGAGACCGAAATTGGAAAAAGAGATACGAACGGAGAGGAATAACCAATCGATAAAAGAACATGAAACCATTCTGTTTCAATAGAGGTACGAGAAACGGTTAGGGGCAATAAAGTAGGTGAAGTGGTTGGATTTTGCGAGCTGTTCCAACCACTGCTGGATGTGATTCCAAGAGCCGAACGAGAATGAATACCACACAGAAGAGTCAAGACCAGGCTCCCTAGTGGAATGTTTAACCGATCCATTCCGGATCGACCGAATTGGTACGGAAGTTGTAACATGGGAAAACCACAGAAAACACAACTTATTTGAATAACCCGGTGACCTACCAATTGTAGAAGTATGATCTTTGGCAAGCAATAAGCACTTAAATAATACAATTCGAGTGTACCATCTTCTTTCTCATTTCGAGGAAAAGGTGCGGGAGGAAAAGAAAACAACGGAGGGATCCGAATCGGACCTAAATGGAAATGACATGAAAAGTCTTTTTTAAAACCTAGTATTAAGGGCGTTACGACAATATACGAGAGGAATGGAGAAAAACTCGTGATTGGTGTGGAGGGGAAGATCTGTTTATGATATAGTTCAAGAAAAAGTCGTCTCATTTCCTTACTTCTTCGTTCTTTCTAATTTATTCACTTCAAGGCTGGTTCTGAACGCCGCGTAACATCATTTTCAACCAACCTCCGCCGTACGTACCTTTCGGTACGGCCACTAAAGAATTGCTTATACACTAAACAACTGCTTATATACGCTTACTAAAAGACTGACTTTCATTCATTCATTAGGCCAACGTGAAACTAAGAAAGAAAGATGTTCCTAAGGCGGCATGCAAGCAAACTGTGCACGCTAAGAGAAAAAGAGAGATGTTCGCAATTACTACCACAAGAGAGCCACCCCCTACCCTATCTCTAAAGGGGCCCGTCACTTCGTTCGTACCTTCTTGGCTTAGACTTCCAACTGAACTGACTTTATAGCCTTACCGCCCGCCGCTAGCAGAAGCTAAGCGCTTGAAAAGCGCACTAAGAAACGTTGTTTCTGTCGGCCTTTCTATGCAACAGTCCACCAATAGCGGAAGAGAGGGTTACCGTACATACAAGACTCTTCCAGTTCTTACGTAAGCTTTTTCTTACCAGTCAAGTAGTACAACAGCTGTATCTTATCTTATAGCCCGGCGCGGCGGGTCGCCTTTTGAATTCAGTAGATAGAAGAAATTATTAGATAGATAGGGAGTAGGTGAGTGAGTGAGTCCTCACTGACCTGAGCGATTTCGATCACCTAGCAGGCCTTTTATTTGGTAGGTAACATCGCCGAAGCGTATCATCAGAATTTACTACGAAGGAAGAAACTCGAAGTGAGACGGCACCATCTTGTGCAACGCAACGATAGTTGGCCCTCTATCATGTTCTATCCGGTAAACTTGGTAAAAGGGCCCCGACTTATTTCCAGAATTAGAGTTCGACCGCAGCTGCCCCTTTTTTGGGGGGGATCAAGTTCCTTGCCAACTATCGACCCCGATCTCTTTTCATTTGTTTTGGGTATTACCAAACGCCTTCGTCAATCACACTAAAGCAGAGCACCAACTATGGCAAGGCCCCCTTAAGGGTTAGGTTAGTCAATCCAGCCCGAGACGCGTTCGTTGACAAAACCGCCGTAGGAATGGAGACCTTTCAATAGAGCGGAGGCGAACTGATCAACGAGAAAGAGGCCCTACTCACTACAAACGAATACACCAAAAGGGCCTTTCTCCTTTTTTTTGGTTCATTACGGTTTTTATTAGTTGGAACTTCTAGTTATCTTGGTAGGAATTTGATATCTTTATTTCCGTCTCAGCAAATAGTTTTTTTTCCACAAGGAATCGTAATGTCTTTCTATGGGATCGCAGGCCTCTTTATTAGTTCCTATTTGTGGTGCACAATTTTTTGGAATGTAGGGAGTGGTTATGATCGATTCGATAGACAAGAGGGAATAGTATGTATTTTTCGTTGGGGTTTTCTTGGAAAAAATCGTCGCATTTTTCTACGATTCCTTATGAAATATATTCAGTCCATCAGAATAGAAGTTAAAGAGGGTACTTATGCTCGTCGTGTCCTTTATATGGAAATCAGAGGCCAGGGGGCCATTCCCTTGACTCGTACTGATGAGAATTTAACTCCGCGAGAAATTGAGCAAAAAGCTGCTGAATTGGCCTATTTTTTGCGTGTACCGATTGAAGTCTTTTGAAATGAATTGCAGAAAATAAATGCTTTCTCGCCAGGAGGAAAAAACTCAAGCCAAGAATCCTTTTTTTTCTATAGCAGAACTAAACTGAAGTTTCTTCAGAATGCCCATTCGAACCAAAGCAGACGTATACGGAAGAGTCATAACATAAAAAAAAGTTTTTTTGTCCACAAAAATTGTTTTTTTTATGCGTCTGTAAAACCACTCAATTTAATTCGGTAACAAAACAAGCAAGAAATCGAAATAATGGATTTGTCTCATATATTAAAGTATTTCGAAATAAGGATTTTCGCTTTTTAGTTTCAATATTTTGAGTTGATACGTTAGATACAGAATATAGCCAGGGCGCTCCTTCGCCTCAAAATCTAAATAGAACAATCTTTATTATTTGAAGCGGTTCTTTCGGGCAGTTATCAAAAGAGGGCAATTGCTTCGAATTTGATCAATTGAGATATCTGGAAACAATAACAATATCAATATAACAATAATATAGATATTTCATTCGAACATTCGAATTCAAAATGGATTCTTTTTTTCTATTTTATTCGATTGACTTTTGCTTGAGCCGGATGATGAAAAATTATCATGTCCGGTTCCTTCGGGGGATGGATCTAGAAAAATTCACCTATCCTAATAACAAAAAAACCTGACTTGAACGATCCTGTATTAAGAGCTAAATTAGCTAAAGGTATGGGTCATAATTATTATGGGGAACCCGCATGGCCCAATGATCTTTTATATATTTTTCCAGTAGTAATTCTCGGTACTATTGCTTGTAACGTGGGCTTAGCGGTTCTAGAACCTTCAATGATTGGTGAACCCGCGGATCCATTTGCAACTCCTTTGGAAATATTACATGAATGGTATTTCTTTCCTGTATTTCAAATACTTCGTACAGTACCTGCGGGATTATTAACAGTACCTTTTTTGGAAAATGTTAATAAATTCCAAAATCTATTTCGTCGTCCAGTAGCGACAACCGTTTTTTTTATTGGTACTGCAGTAGCCCTTTGGTTGGGTATTGGAGCAACATTACCGATTGATAAATCCCTAACTTTAGGTCTTTTTTAAATTGATTCAATTAAAAAAAACATATCATGATGTGCGTATCTAGGGAGTAGTCACTTCAAAGCCAAAGTGAATTCTCCCTAGATACATTTATTCAATTCTGGTCTGAATCTATGGATTGTGCTGAAGGTTCAAAATCCATTTTCGTTTTTTTTTTTACTTTTTTTTTTTACTTTAGCTTTAGAAAAAAAATGAAATAAATCCAATGGACTAAATGTTGATTAAATGGATTAATGGATTCAAAATTTTGGTAAATAAATTTCGAAATGCTTTTCTACTTTTTTTCTAAAATGCCCAATATTTGTTTTACATCTTCTATACCAAAGTGTTCAATTTTCATAAGGTCCTCTCGACTGTTATTCAAAAGGTCCAATAATGTATGTATATTGGACTTTTTGAGACAATTATAGATCCTGGGGGGCAGTTCTGATTGGTCAATAAAAAAAATTTCAATGCTATTTCTTTTTTCTTTTTTTAGCTAATCTATCATGAAACGGAAAAAAAGGTAAAGTAACGTTGTGTTGATTGTTTTCTAAATGTAAGTTTTCTTCTTCCGCATGTAGAAAAGGAATAAATAAATCAATCAAATTGCGAGAGGCTTCATGAAGTGCTTCTTTCGGAGTTAAACTTCCATTTGTCCATACTTCTAGAAAAAGTATCTCCTGTTTTTCATTATCATTCCCATAACAATGAATACTATGATTCGCATTTCGAACAGGCATGAATACAGCATCTATAGGATAACTTCCGTTGTGAAAGTTCTTTGGCGTTTTTATACCGTATCCTCTATTTCTCTCGATTTGTAATCCAATACACAAATCAATTGGTTCGGTTAGGTTGGCTATATGCTGTGTATTATCAACGATTTCCACAGAAGGTGGTAAGATGATGTCTTGAGCAGTTACATATCCGGGACCTTTGGCACAAATAAAGGCGTTACGAGTTCCATACAAATTACCTCTCAATACAATTTCTTTCAAATTCATTAAAATTTCATGTACTGATTCTTGAATACCTACTATGGTAGAATATTCGTGTGGTATTTTCTCAGATTTTACACGTATAATGCATGTTCCTTCTATTTCTCCAAGTAAAGCCCATTACGCGGGCTTTGACTTTGATTCTGATAAACTAACTAACTGCCTTTTCACTACAAAGAAAATAATTTAACTTAAGACTCTACTTGATTGAATTTTGATTCAAAGGAAAAAAACCGTGGAACTGAACTAACTCACTCAGAACACCTTTTAAAGGATTACGTGGTACGATTGGATCGAATAAACCCTTATGGAATAAATATTCAGCCGCCTGTGAACCTTCAGGTATTGTTTTATTCAATGTTTGCTCAATTACTCTTTTACCCGCAAATGCAATATAAGCATTGGGTTCAGCAATAATGATATCCCCCAACATACCAAAACTCGCGGTCACTCCACCAGTAGTAGGAGATGTAAGAATTGATACATAAAATAACTTTTTATTTGATTGATAATCATATAAAGCGGAAGATATTTTAGCCATTTGCATCAAGCTCAAACTTCCTTCTTGCCTACTACGGATCCCATACTACCCCCCATAAACTGAAAATCCATAACCCCGATTGCTATAGGAATACCGTTTAGTTGACTCGTGCCTGTTTGAATAGCCTTAGTTAATCCTGTCTTTCTTTGATAAAAATCAATACGATCTTTATAAAGCTCTTCTTCAGACTGAAATTCAATGGGATCCAGAGAGATCATGTCTTCATCCATAGGACCCCAAGTTCCTGGATCAATCGAAAGTTCGATTCTATCTGAACTACTCATTTTCAAATGATATCCACATTGTTCACAAATATTCATTTTTAACTTAAGCAATTTCTTATAATTTAATCCATAACAATTTTCACATTGAACCCACAAATGCTTGTATAGATCCAGATCATTAGAACTTTCTTTTAAAGTTAAATCATTACCATTTTCTCGAGTTATTATATCGAAATTCTTGCCTTCACTACTCTTTCCACCTTCGCTACAAATGTAATTATAAATATAACTATCGTTGGAATTGTCACTACCACTAAAAATGGAACTATCAATACAGATTTGAGAACGAAGATAAGAGTCAATACAACTATTAATATGATTATTCCAACTATAGTTAGTATCATACAAGTTAAAATCATAGTGGGGATCGTCGCTTTTCGATCCATTATTAATATAACTAGAATTACGATAACTATAAAAAAAAACTTTCTAGTTCACTCAAAAAAGAATGATCATTGTTAATCTCAAAAATTTGATTTTCACTATCAAAATATATGGAATAACTATCCTGATTACTATCTCTAATTAAAAAGGTGTCACCAGAAATGAAATTCCGAATGTCTTTGATGTCTTTGACGCCAACTAAATGATCAACCTTACTGTAATAACTAGAGCTGTCACTCCAATCATGAATGTTTTTATCCGTATCATTTCTAGCCAGGTCTTCGTTTACACTACTATTTTCAATAGGACCAAGGCTATCCATTGATTTACTTAGCCCACATCTGTATTCTAATTCCCCCTTAGACAAGATCAAATTGAACCATGATTTTTCCATAGAGCTTTCTTGCCTCTATTTACATGAAAGTACAATAGATGAATAGTCATTCGATGAAAAATCAACTGAATATTTTATTTCCTATCAGAATACTAGATACAATCACTAGGGTTATTAACGAACAATGAGTGAATGTTGAAGGAAATGATTCTCTTTTGTGAGAACCTGGAGTAGCAGTTCATTATATATGATAGAGCTCTTTTTTCTTTTCAATTAGAAATATCAATTTTCAATTCAAAATAGTGATTTCCCCATGTTGTGTAAAAGTCGCACTGAAAAAATTGAAATAAAGAAATTTTTCTCCTATCAAGACCCTTTTTCGTAAAATCTCGGGGTTTGCAGCGATAACTTGGTATATCTACTGTACGCCCATTAACTAAAATATGTCTATGGTTAACTAATTGGCGGGCTTGAGGAATAGTCGAAGCCATACCCAATCGAAAAAGGATGTTATCCAAACGCATTTCAAGTAATTGTAGTAAAACCTGACCTGTTGACCCTTTGGCTTTTCTGGCAATCCGAACGTATTTAAGTAATTGTCGTTCTGTAAGGCCATAATGAAAACGCAATTTTTGTTTTTCTTCTAAACAAATACGGTATTGAGATTTTTTACCGGGGCGCGATTGGTTTCTAAGATCGCTTCCGGCTCTAGGCCTTTTACTAGTTAGTCCCGGTAAAGCCCCCAGACGGCGTATTTTTTTGAAACGAGGCCCTCGGTAACGTGACATAAGGACTCCTTATTAATTTGAATTTTATTGAAATTTTATAAACCGAAATTAAAACTGAACTAAATGAAGCGAAATCGACTGAAGGATTGTACTACAAATATTAATGAGATGAATTGGATCAATATCCATATCCATACTTTTTTGTATTGTATATAATGTATTTGTATTGTATATAATGTATACAAAAAATCAAACAAAATAAAAAAAATATATAAAAATAAAAAGATAAAAGATAATATATATAATAATAACAATATATATAAAATATATAATAATAATATATCTAAAATAGAAAATAGATATAATATAGAAATAAATTGAATATAATATTCAATATATAAATAAATTAATATAAATAAATTAAACCAAAAACAAAAAGAGTTTCCTTTTTTTGTTTTCTTGATTTATTCTGCAAAGATCTAACTCCTCAAATTTTAGCCCTAATTGAAGTTTCTACGACATAATAAACAGATTGTTGACCTTTGGAAAGAAAAAAAAGGGGGAAAAGCTTTTTCAATGTTCTTTGATTTCAAAGATTTCAAAAAAAAACATTATAAATCATGTAAAAAAGTCAAAAAGCAAACAAATAGGGAAAGCCAACTATCAGAATCGAACCGATGACCATCGCATTACAAATGCGATGCTCTAACCTCTGAGCTAAGCGGGCTCAAATATCAAATAATAGAAATTTTGTATCCATAGGAATTCAGCAAACTATTACGATCTTATCTATTAACTATCTATTAGTTATTCATAATTACTATGAATTATTAATATGAATTATAGACTAGAATTTAGAAAAACTAGAATTTAAAATTTTGAATGTCATACTTAATATAACAATATAACATATTTATTATAATAAAAATAATGGTAGATTCGATCTAATATTCAATCTAATATTCAATATTCAATCTAATGCCCATGAGATATTTCATTTAGTCATCCCACCTAAAAGCACTCTTTCCAGATCAGTATGACAAGGGCAGCACCCATTGGAAAACCTTGATCCAGAACCATAATTGGGTTATCCTAATAACCACCTCCCTTCCTTCTCGCGGGGGGATGTGTTACATCTTGGATGTAGGAGTGACGACCCGTGGTCCAATCTAGTAAAGAGATAGGGTGCCAGTGGTTTGTCTGAGGACGGGTTCAACAAGCTCTTTCTTTGAAAAGAAAAGATGGTTCCATGGATCGAGTTTTCATTTCAGAAGCTGCTAGAATGCATGTTAAGTCAGTCAAGGGGGGTCTTAGATCATGACGATTCTTAGGAAAAGGAAAAAAATATGTTTTTTTCAGGACATATCTTAAAGTCCTAAAGGATTGAAAAGAAGAGTGAGCGACGAGTGGTTCAATCCAGAATGAGAGTAAGAGACCACTAGCGGAAAGAGTTTTCTAAAACACTTGGGTTTCTTGCATAAGATTTAGCGAGAAGTCCGAGTAATCAAAGGAGTCTGAGCGTCGGTTTGCTGCCCTAACCGTGCGATTTCAGGGCATCTTTTCAAGTATTCATCTAAACTAAATGCTGGTGTCGGGTATCATCTCGATCCATTGGCAGCAAAAAAGAGTGATAGCTAGCTTAATTCTAGGGGTTCTAAACTATAGAAGTCTTCCTTCCAAGTAAGGATTGAAGATCATATGCTTACACTATCTCCCTCAATCTCCCAAAAAAGAGGGTTTTTCCTGGCGACCTTACCCACACTTGGTAATTTAGGAGTTAAATCATTCTTTTTCTCTGATGCCTTAATCCTTTTAGTGTATCGGCATTTCGGTTGTAGCAGTTGTAGCTCTTCCTCTTCTCTTGTAGCTTGAGTGCTTGTTGTTTAATGTCTTTCGATTCAAAAGCAATCCTGCCAGCTAGTGTACCTCCTAACTGTCTGCTGCATTCGAAATGAAAAAGAATTGCAGTTCCGTTTTCGTCCCTGCGGGATTGGCCTACTTGAAATGTTCCAACTTTGCTGTGCCTACTTTCTTTGACTCACCCTCAACAGCTTAAACAGCCGTAACAGCCGAAACTGAGTAAGGGCTTTCTTTACTGACCGAGGGAAATGTGCTGGCTTACCTCCCTACTTGAACTGACTCAACTGTTGAGGGCAATGTTCCGAAGTGAGGGATGGTTCCGGGTTTCCTTTCTTCGGCAAACCTACCTTCCTCATCCGAAAGAGGGTAAGCAGATGAAGATGCAGGAATTGGGGCAGGGACTTAGCTGACTTTCCTTTTCAGATGTTGCTTATCCGGGCTTGGGAATGGGTTAAGCTGGCTCGTGCCTCTCGGTCTTTTGGTCTTTAGTGAGAAGCTCTTCTTTCTAGAGCCTTTAGCTCGGCAGTAGAATTAGCTTAGCAGTTAGCAGTGGGAAGAGTCTATTCTATAGAGAAGCCTTAGGCCAATTGGACTGAATGTGGTATGGCAGCAATAGCAAAGGGGCACATTAATTAGTAAGGCAAGCTGTAAGAATAGCACTCGGAAATCTCTCTAAAACAAAAGCCCGGGAGTCAATAGACTGAGTGACTGTGGTCAGGTAGCTGTTAGTAAGAAGCTCCGGTTCACAAAAGGAAAGAAACAAGGGATGATAAGCGCTAAGAAGGATGGTAAAAGGATTTCTCTAGCTAGGGCTCTTTTAGAACTAAACCGAAGCTGTGGACAATGACTTTAGGGGTGGGGAATACCCGAAAAATATCTTTATTAGGAGTACAGGCTCCAGGCTATTACTGAAGCTGTGAAAAAGAATTTCTAGCGAAAGTTTTCTTAATCACCGATAAAGAAAGTAAATAAAATAGGCTTGAAGGTGGTATGAAAGAAATAGATCTTAGTGCCTTAGACGACCTATAGTTCAATTTTTTCTTTACCAAGGATCTTAATCCTATGAGTTTGACTTCATCTTCCTCTTTTCAACTGCCAGTGCTCTTGATCAACTTTCAAATAAAAAAGGTCAGTAAAGCTATATAAACCATCGGGAGAGAGAGGAAGACCACCGTGGATGCCTACAGCTAGTCTTTCAGCAAAGGGCGGTCTACCCTCTCCGACAGGCCGGTAAGCAGGTGGGACCCCTCGCACCGTCATGACATAGGTCTAAAATACCGAAGAATGGCAATTTCAGGCGAGTATCTCGGTCAGTCGACGACTTGGCTTTAAACTAATCTCTTTCCTTGCCTACGTGATGTGCACATGAATAACTATTCTATATATATATAAGTAGTATGCTTTCTAGTTCAAGTAGCAATTCCTGTCTCTGCTTCTTAGGACGAAAGCAATCCGATCAATGAATCTTTCTTTGGTATCAATGCATTAGCGCTTCAGTCTTCCATTCCAGGTAAGCAAGCCAGGGAAGCAATGCCCTCCTGTCTGTCCTTCTTAGAAAGTAGGTAAGCCTCTCTCCTCCTTTTCAGACCTTGGTGGTGGCATTTCCATGATAGCTTTAATCTTAGCTGGGTCAACTTCTATACCCCTCTGACTAACCATAAACCCAAGCAGCTTACCAGCTGTCACTCCGAATACGCATTTCTGTGGATTCAGCCTCATCTTATATTCCCGGATTCTCTCAAAGAACTTCCTAAGTGCAGGCACATGACCCTCTCGCTCGCGGGACTTGATAATAATCTCATCCACATATACCTCGACCTCTTTGTGTATTATGTCATGCAAAAGAATAGTGGCTGCCCTTTGGTAAGTAGTATCAGCTTTCTTCAGGCCGAAGGGCATGACAGTGTAACAAAAAAAAGTCCCCAAGGGTCTAGTGAAAGCAGTCTTAGTCATGTGCTCAGGATCCATTTGGATTTGGTTGTACCCGTCAACGAAAGACAGCATGTGCAGACCCTCGTACTCTACCACTTGCCAACGCCCCCCGAAAAAGACTTTCGGGAAAATAGTCTTAGTAAGATCCAACTCAACACATAGGCGAGCAAATTTCCCTCGGCTTTTGTCTTCCTATTTATTTATTTGAGCCCTTCTGCCAATTGAGTCTCCAATACCTTGAAAAGCAGAAGATGCATAGAATGATAGTGGCATCTTTGGCAAGCGAACCCAAGCTGCCACCGAGTCAATGGTAGCTTCAGATGAGATAAACCCCTGAGTCCAACGACGGATCGTAAAGTAATGGTCTCCAATGACCCAAGGTTTTTTTTACATGCTGATAATCACTCTTCTTCCCTTTCTCCGAGTTGAGGACATTCATTGGCTGCGGTGCCTGTTACTGTTACACGATCGAACATCAACAACGGCAGTCACTTCACTAACAACTAGAATGATA
This sequence comes from Abelmoschus esculentus, assembly GCA_035048815.1. NCBI lineage: Eukaryota > Viridiplantae > Streptophyta > Magnoliopsida > Malvales > Malvaceae > Abelmoschus > Abelmoschus esculentus. The sequence continues at coordinate 1,159,095 of JAUCBN010000002.1, forward strand.
GCAGAATGGCTTAATGAAACTGCCAAGACTAGAGGGATTGGAATGATTGCAAAACCCTAACTTCCAAGACTTACGGTGAACTTACCACAATAGGACGAGAGGGAGATGCCCAACACTAACAAGAAAGGGCGAAGGAAATGGCTTGGCTTCAGGTCTATGTTATGGTATATAAGAGAAGGCTCGCATTTAGGAGTGATCTCTCAAGAACTATCAATCTCCTAAGATAAGTGCGAAAGGATTGCTGGCTAGATGAAAGGTATGCTTGTTGATTCATTCAAATGCACTTAAATAAAGATTGGGTGAGTGTTCAATGTACCGCACCATGGGTACAAGATCGAAAAGAATGCATTGGATGGATGCCCGGGCATTGAGAAGGAAGGACGCTTTCAGAGGCGAAAGGCCATGGACTGAGACCGTCCTACTAGGAAAAAGATTCTATATCCCATACGTGTTAACAAGCGTACTACTAGCTTTGAACCGGATTGCTACTCCTTCGCTTGGAAGACCTAATGAATTCCTACTGGCTGAATGTCATTCCTACTATCACTAACGGACTAAAAGCATAACTTCTTAGCTGGCTTACTACTTCACTTCAAATAGAGGTATTCCCTTTCATAAGATGGATAGTCCTTTTGAAAGGAAAGCAGTAAAATACTAGGCAAGTGGTAAAGAAATCTATCTATTTTTGCCGACAGATCAAAAGAATGCAAAACGTTCCATTTTGACAAGCAGCGAGAAGGCCTTTTATCCTTCCCCTTTCTTAACATTCCCAGGGAAAGCCACGGAAACTTCGAAAGAAGAAGACCTAGAAAGAAAATTGGATGGGATGGCAAGAAACTAGCTTCCCTAGGAAATCAATACCTCACTAAACATTATAAAACTGCCTTCGGTTAACTATATCTACTTCTATTTATTAGAAATACTAAAGGAAGGGGGAAACCCTGATCAAGAAGAGGCTAAAGATTAAGGGATACCTTACGAGTACATGGGCAAGAAGCAAGTTTGTTTGCGAGTAGATTCTGACAATCCAGTCTATGAGAAGTCGAGATCGGCTTACTCAATTCTTATAGCGGAGTGAGTGATGGAGCGACCCAAAACAAACGAAGAAGGAAATATCACAGAAGAAAAGCTTACCTGCGGAGGGTATCAAACTCCTGTCGAAAAAACAGCCCCTGGTGGTGCATATCGTGGTCCCAGAAGCGGTACGACCACCTCATCCCTCTAGGGAAGCCCATAGCTTAAAGCAAAACTTACAAGCTTCTCACTGACCTCCGTGGGAAAGCTAAGTGCCCCTATTTAGTAAGGCGCCCTCTCTTTAATCCCTAGGGTCGTAAACATAGGGCTTAGTTCATGACTAAGGCCATCAGTGAACTTGCGACATTTATCTTCCTCAGTCTTTATGTACTCCGAACCGTACTTGAAGTACTTGCAAAGTTCAACCATGTACTATTCAATGGATTTATTGGCTTGTTTCAGGTACAAGAATCGATTTATGCGCTCGTCTAAGTAATGTTCACTAATGTATTTCTTTTTGAATTCTTGCACAAAGAACTTCCAGGTTATCGATTCAGCGGGAGTTGTCAGAGTAGTTGTTTTCCACCAACTCAAAGCCTCATTAGTGAGGAGAGATATAGCACACTCGAGCTTTGGCGTACCAATACTATTGTAGCCGTACCAATACTCTATAAGGTAAAACTTTAAACTTTTCTAATGCATATCGGTATGGACCTTTGGCATACCGATACCACATCGCCCTTAAGAAATTTCATTGAACAATTCTTGTATCGATACAGGTTCACATACCGATAATCGTGTCTCCCGTACCAATACTCACTTTGGAGTACCAGTACACCATGCTATGTAATGGCTATTTTTATATTTGGTATATACCGATACCTACGTATCGATAATCTTTAATTCTTGATTTTGGCTTCTTTAGACCATTGGTTTAGTTTCCTTGACATTAGCATTTTGAATGTTTGTTCGTAGTTTTAGGCTTTAATTGAACGCAAGTGACGATATGAACCACAATCAGACAATGTTGGGAATAAAAAAATCCAGTTTAGAAAGTCGTATTAGTCTTAAGAATGGATTTTTATTCTTTGTTTCCAATGCAACAGGCTTCGGTAGGCGGTTCCCCAATGTATAGAATTGAAAAGAAACTAGGGAAAGGAGGCTTTGGACAAGTCTTTGTTGTGAAAGTAGGCGGTTCCTCAAGTTCATTACAAGGGTCGGCAAGGTGACTATTATCTTATGGTATGTGTTTGCTTTAATGCAATCTCTTAGACTTATTGCAATTCTGTCATATTATTACATATCATCTGTATGCTATTTTTTTCCTAGTGAAGGTATTCATCGGAGGTGGGATAGTGTCTATCGCATCACTTCAACTGCTGCAAGTAGATGTTAGTATTCCCATTTCCATTATCCTTCTGACGATCTTGTAGATGGTTGTTAGTAGTGCAAGCACATCTACCGGTGAGTTCATGCTATTTTGTTTGGACTTGGTGCATGCTAAAGATTGATAGATCTAATGAAGCATTCAAATATTTGAAGCTCTAATATTTCAGTGTACCATTTGCATGATGACTCTAAAATTTAAATTTGACTTGATAAATGTTTATTTTTTATGTTAGTGTCTACCCTTGATTAATTGGTGTCATTATTTTTATCCTATTCAGAATTTAAATCACCAAGTTAAACCAAAATTAAAACCTAAAATTTATTTAATTGAGATCCAAATCAACTCTACACTCAAACCCAATAACTATTCTCATTTCCCAACCCAAATAACAAAATAAACACAAAATAAACTCAATAACAATATTTTGAGGAATAAGGTATTCCACTCAAAAAATTTGAATATACGGTATTACGAGAAAAATTAGTCAATTACGACAATTTCTATAGTACCAAGGGGTGAATGTCACTTCCTTTTGACATTTTTCATTTTAAATTTATTTATTTCAGCTGATAGTGTAATTACTTATGGAGGTAATTTATCAATAAACTGACTTCTCAATGATGATGTAATTACATATGGAGGTAATTTATCAATAAACTGACTTCTCAATGATGATGTAATTATTTATAAAGGTAATTAGTTTAAAATGAAGAACGCCAAGAGAAAGTGGCGTTCTCCCTTTGGCACTGTAGATGTTGTTGTAGTTGATTAATTTTTTTCATAATATCGTATATTCAAAATTTTTTGGATGGGATACCTTATTTCTTTATGGAGGTAATTAGTATTTTTGTCTTTAAAATATATATATTAATTTAATTGTGTCTACCCTAAAATCTTTTTTAGATCCGCCACTGACCATTCAGGGGTATTGTGCTAGCTTTTGAATGCCATTGTGGCTAAGTTGTATATTTGATGATGTAGTCTGATAGTTATGTATCTTTAACGCTTTGCGTTGGAGTTTGGATGTTAGAATTAGGGGTAGGTAAAAAAACCTCGATTATTCGCTCTTAATTTTAGATATGGTAAGATTTGATAGATTTTTATCTAGTATTGGTTTTGGTAGGACTGAGACTGGATCTCAAATTTAGGTCTCGGTCATAATCGGGACTAGGACTGAGACTGAATCCAAAATTTAAGTCTCGGTCATAACTGAAACTGGATCTTGATTTTTTGGACTTGGTACCCGGTGAGTACCCAATAGGACCGGGACCAATACAAAATATTCGGTATTGGTTTTCTTGCTTTTAATTGATAATATTTTTTTGTTTATTTTTCTTATCAAACTTTCTCTTTGTGTATGAATATTATGAGTATTAGTTTTAAAACTTTAATTTTCAAACCTACAATATTCTAATTTTATTATTTAATATTATTAGTGGTGGTTGAATTTTTTTTCTCCAATTACTCAATTTTTTTTAAGAATAAACTAATTGATCGGGTACCCGATATTGATACCGATTCCGACCAGTAATAGAATTGGTTCTTAAAATTTAAGATTCAGTATGACCGAGACTAGAATTGATTCTAATTTTCAAAAAACAATGATTAACAGAATTAAATTTATTCAAATTGATCGAATATACGGTGTTGTCCATCCCTATCCCTACTTAGAATGGTGCTTTGTGGTGATTATCTATCAAGGCTCCCAACATGTGAGCCCATGGAGAAATTATATCATGGGTCAGTCTTACCACGTCATTCATGAGACCAACCAATAAAAACTACCCATTTCATTATTTTTTTAATTTTTTAAGTAAAAAATCACTTAAAAAAAAATATGACATTAAAAGATAAGTAATTTTTATTGATCGATCTCATGGACACGTGATGGGACTAACATATGATATAATTTTTCGAGCCCATGAGATGGAGACCAACCGATATTTGATTGTGTAAGGTGATATTAGTTGCGAGGCTGCAGTTCTTGTGCAAATGTTGACCATTCAATTCCTATGATTGTGACTGATATTATACCAAAAGAAAAGCATACACCCCTTCATACATATGCCACGCTACCACTGGTTTCCTGTTCAATTCATGAGTAATATTTTTTATTATCTTATTTAAAATATTAAAAATATTCAAATATAAAAACATTGTTATACATATTATTATCATCTAAAATATTATTAATTTTTTCAATGAAATTAATACTTGCGAACTTGTTAAGTCAATAAATATACAAGCGTGAATCAAACTTTTAAATGTCTAGTCTAAGTGGTAAGTAGTTTGATTCTGCTTAAACAGGTTTTGGGTTCGAGATATATATGTAGAAAATTTCTGCAGGAAAACTCACCGACTAAAGCTAAATGTGTGACTCGGGTCAGTCCGAATTAATTAAAACGAACCCTAAAAACTGAAAGAATAATCGATTTTTTTAAGTCTAGTGTACAATATCTATACTATTCGGACCTATTTTCACTTATAAATCAAAAACTATAGAGCGCTTAAATTTGCTTAAACTTATATTTTTTTACATATTGTATCAACGACGTTGTCAATCGAACTATACTTAATTGATTACGGAATCGAACTTTTAAAAAGAAAGTAAAATAAAAATCAAATGTGAATTCATGAAAAATAGGTAGATTCAATATTTTTGACCAAATAATAAAATAATAAAAGTCAAGAATTCAGACATTATTTTTTGTTTTTCACGAAAACTAACATTCAAACGAACCACATACAAGTGTAAAAATACTAATATAAATCAGGTCAAATCGGTTATTAGTACTTGTAATACGCATAAATAGTAGATTTAACCCATGCACTTTGATTTATTTATTTATAGTCACTTTTTAGGTTTAAAAGTTTTGGTCATGATCCAGACAATAGCTATGAAATCCATCAAGTTAAATCATGTCAAGTTTCTAATTCGATCATTTTAAGTCATGTAACTTTTTTTTGACAAATGCTACTAAATTTTATTAAATCTATAGAAAATTATAATTACAACGTAATCAAGAAACAAAATAATTGGATTGAAAAATCCAAAAATTCTTACAACCCAAAAATAAAGAAAAATAAAATTCCTATGAAAATAAGGATACCGATAAAATTCAGCAGCTTCCTGAATCTTTTTGTCTCTGTCCAAACGAGACGCATAGTGAAGGAAAGAGTTGTAGGCGATTCAAACTATCTTGCAAAAAGTACCGCTACCCAGGACTAATTTTATCGGCAAACAACCATCAACCGAGTGGGATAAATCTTTCCAAGTGACCACCAAAAAAACAATAAATCAGAAAACTAGCATCGATTGAATCTATGTGCGGAACAACAACCGATCGCTAGGGTATGCTGCAACATGTCATAAAGACAGATGAATCAAACCCCAAAACAAAAATAAAAACATTCACAAGGACAGAGAAAAGCGTGTCACAAAGACAGAAAAAGAGATCTTTATTAAAATAAAACAAGAAAAAGAAATAGATCCGGTGGTCGACAACCAACACTAAAATTGATTGTCGACCACTGATCAACGGAAACGATCAAAACGAAAAACTAAAAAATATGAGACTTGAGAAAGAAGAACGACGGCTAAGGGGTTTGAGAGAGAATTAGAAGTCATGTAACTTAGTTATATCGTCTCTATATTGTTTGAGTAATGATTCGATTTTTAAATTTTAAAAAGTACAATACCTAGAATTTGGACATATTAATGTATAGGGACTAAATTTATAATTTCTACATAGTACAAGTACTGACCATAACATTTAGTCATATGAATTAAAATCATGTTAAACGAAACCTCCGTTCAATTGCCAATTGTGCCCTGTCTCTACGTATTCTGACCGTCTTCTTTGACTTACTGTTTCCAGCCGTTGACTGACTACACAAGTCATCTAGAATGTTTTTCGATGACTTTTAGGTAATGTAGATTTTTCAACGCACGTTTTAGAGAAGACGTTGGATTTGGGTGAAGTTGAAATTTTTAATTTTTCTAATTTGTTTCATATATAGATTTTTTAAAGATTTTATTTAGGAAAATATAATATTTAAATTATATTTTAAAATTTAGATTAAAAGTTATAGCGTAGATAAAAAACGTTATATATATATATGGGGTTATAAACGAATCGAACGTTCGGCAGGAAGTTTGTTTATGTTTGTTTATTTATTAAACGAACGAACACGAACAAAGGGCTTGTTCATTCATTTATATTCGTGAATGTTCAATAATTTGTTTGTTTATGTTCGTTAGTTTATGTTCGTTTAAATTTATTCACATATATATATTAGGTCAAGTAAATCGAGTCAAAAAATTTTGAGTTACTCGAGTTGAGAAGTCTTATTTTATGACTCGTTAAAAACTTCCTTGTTATAGGCTAGGGTGTTCATTGTTTTGTTAAATCGAGTTAACGTATCGAACCAAAACAAAATTGGTTAATCAGTTAAATTTTAGGTTTCGTCTAATAATTAAGAGTTTTTTTTTTAATTTTAATTATCGACTAATTATGTTTAAAATAAGTTAATTAGCTGAATTAATCGAATTAATCCAATATATTAAATATTTAGCATATTATATATGTTATTTATGTTCGTTCATTTATTTATGTTCGTTTATGTTATTTATGTTCGTTCGTTTACGTTCGTTTATTTATGTTCATTTATGTTCGTTCATTTGTATTCGTTTACATTAATTTATGTTTGTTCATTTATGTTCGTTCGTTTATCATTTAAATGAACGAACATAAACAAATATGAACAAACTACAATCCTTAACGAACGAACACGAACAAGAAAATTTGTGTTCGTTTATGTTCGTGTTTGTTCATTTGTTCGGTTAAAATTAAACGAATGAACATAAACACACCCTCGTTCGTATTCGTTCGGTTCGTTTACAACCCTATCTGTATACGACAATTTGAGAAAAATATATTACTTGCCGTCGGAGTGTTTCTTATATTTTTTTAAAATTTGTGGATAACATCATATACACATAACGTTCGATTGTGTATACAGTGAATATTAACTGAAAGTTTAAAATATGATTAAAGATTCTCTATATTCTAAAATATAATTATTCTAAAAAAAATTGTTTATTTAAGACCCAATCAAATAAAAAAATATTTGATAAAAACACTTTTTTATAACTGTAAAGTATTATTTTTTTTATTTGATAATAAAAACTCGTTAAAAAATATTGTCGAACATGTAAGTATAAAGGTTAAGGGTGTAAATTTAGAGTTTAATCGTGTTTTTATTAGTGTCTCTATTTTAAATTAATAAATTTAGAGTTTAAGATTTAAGATTTAAAATTAAAATTATGGTTAGAGCATATAAAAATAGAGATATAATATTTTTTTAAGGTTTAAGATATAGAAAATCAAGGTTAAAATTTAAAATTTAATTTTTTTAAATATTTTAATAGAAAAAATTAAATAATTACAGTCAGAAGATAAAAAAATTTTATTCGATTAAAATCATAACTTATGGCTAAGCACAGTTCAAGTAAAACGTAATTATATAACCCATTTCCTTATATTTTAGATGGAATATATTAGGTCAAATTTGTCCACTGGTATCAGTGGCAGAATTTGACAAAAGTATTATAGAATTGATTTAATTTTTTAAAATAAAGGTTTCAATTATATATTTTTTTAATAATTTTAAAAGGTTTAACGAAATTTTTTGCAAGTTGCTAATAAAAATTGATAGAAATTTTTTTAAAAAATAACTTAATAAAAAAGCTTAAAAGTTTTGAGAAAAAATAAAATTTAAATATTTTAGTGGAATCAAATTTATTTTTTAAAATTTTTATAGGGCTCACGAATACACTAATCTCATTATCTTTCGTCGGGTAAGTTTAATATTGCTTTTAAAAAATACAATAAAAAATATTTTTAAAAGTATTTTTAGATTTTTGAATTTGGGATTTAAATGTTTAGCATTATTGTTAAAAATATTTTTAGAAAGGTATATGAAATATATCAACTTAAATTATCATTAAAATATATAAAATATTTTTATTAATAAATATTTTTTAATAATTGTATGTGTTTTATGAAAATATAATAAATTTTAATAAAATTCTAAATAAAAGATAATCAAAATCAAAGGTTTCAGGTATTCAAGGTTATTAAAATTTTACAAAATAATCAATTAAAATTTTAAATTTATTTTACACTCAATTAAGCGAATTAAATTGCTTAAGCCCAAATATACTGAATTAATTAAATATTTTAATTAATTTTAACAGCTACATCTTAATATTTTCTATGTTAATGACACATGACACATTGCATTCATTTTATGGTATTTATATATTTTTTATATTAAAAATCATTTTTACAAAATTTTAAAAATAAATTCTAAAATATTTAAATAAAAAATATACGTCATGTGACAATCGCGACATCAACCGATTTCAAAAAAAAATCATTTAAATATAATTATTAATATTAATCAAATAAATGAATCGATGAAAGTACAAAATATAAAAACTTGATTGAATTTTTTTAGGGTAAACTACATAAATGGTCCCTTGATTATATCTCAATTATCTTTTACATCTTCTGACTATCAAATATTACAAATTGGTCTATTTATTAACTTTTTTGATACAAAGTGGTCTTGTGCCGTTAAAAATTTGACGGGAAACTAATGTGGACGTTAACATGTTAACTTGGATTATAGAGATTGGGGATGTAACATGATTATTCAAGTCAGCATGTTAACGTCCACATTAGTTTCTCGTCAAACTTTTAACGACAAAGGACCATTTTGTATCAAAAAAATTAGTCAATGAACCAATTTATAACATTTGATAATTAAGGGATGTAAAAAATAATTATGGTATAATCAAGGGACTATTTACGTAGTTTATCCTAAAATTTTTCAGAAATTTAATTATTTTTTTCCAAAATATAAAAACTTTAAAGCCTTTAAACAAATTTAAAAGTTTATAAAATTATATAAGCAAAAATTGAATATTAATAATAAAAAAATTCTTTTTATTTTTTTAATCAAAACTATTACTAGAATTAAACCACAGGCCACATTTGAAAAAGAAAGGCAAAGGAAATCCAAGTGAAAAACGTGTTTTGACTGACTTTGTTTTTTTTCCCTAGAATATTAAGAATAAAATGTTTCTTTTTAATATATTTAGGTATGTACATTATTCGATTTTAACAATTTTTTTTGATGAATTCGATCGATTAATTTTAAAATTTTTGATTAATTCGGTTATGGTTAATTCGGTTCGACCACCGATATAATTAACCGAATTCACACCCCTAATTATATAAAAAAATAGTCTAATTTTTGAGTAACCCAGATATAGTATTTAAGATTCATATCAAGATTAATGTGTTAAAAAATACCATCAACATTTTTTTATAAATGCTACTGAATTTTTATTAAATTCATAAAAATTATAATTACATCGTCTTCAGGAAGTAAAAAATTGGATTAAACAATTTAAACATTTTACAACCCAAAAAACAAAGAAAATAAAATTCTTATGGAAGTAATCATACTAATAAAATTCAGAAGCCTCCTAAATCTTCTTGTCTCTGTTCAAACGAGACACATAAAAAAGAAAGGAATTGTAGACGATCCAAACTATCATGTAAAAGTATCGCTACCCAAGATTGATTTCATCGACAAACAACCATCAACCGAGTGTGGATATAACTTTTTAAAAGACCATCGACAAAAAATATAAATCAGAAACTAGAGCCAATTGAATCAAACTATAAGAACAGATAAATCAAACCACCGACAAACAACAATCGATCGCTAGGGTAAGCTAAAATGTATCACAAGAGCAAATGTACCAAACCACAAAACCAAAACAAGTTACAAGGACAGAAAGAGTGTGCTATAAAAACAGAGATTCTTATTAAAATTAAAAATAAAAATAATAAATTTATAGATCCAGTGATTGACGACTAGTACTAGAATTGATTGTCGACCACCAATCAAAGTGATAGAACAAAGTAAAAAACGATTAGCAACGATTAGAACCAATACTAAAAGAGTTTATTTGATTTAATACCATCAACATTTAACTTACTAAAATCATATTAGCAATCTAATTAATTATTGAAATTTTATGTCAACACAGATACTAAATTGAGAAATTATCCAAGTTCAAGTAATAAAGTAATTTGAAAATTTTTCAAGGACCGGATAGGGAAAATTAAGAAATTCAAGGACCAATTAGTACATTAAGCAAACAATGACAAAACGTAACTTTACATATAAAATTTATAAATAAACCAACCTCTCAGAAAACCAGTGACTCAGTCCCCATTATCCATTACTGAGTCTAAACTCGGAAATAAAAATTCAAAAATCCCAGCCACACAACCATTTTTCCCGGCAGAACAGAACCAAACCGGAGAAGAAAAACAACCTTAAACTTTCAGAAGAAAAAAACCCAATGTCGGAAACCCGGTTCACTTCTCTCTTCTTCTTCTTCTTCATCATCATCTCCATACCCATCACAGTGATTCATTCACAAACCATAAACGATGAACGGACCGTTCTTCTCAACCTTAAACAACAACTGGGCAATCCACCGTCCATTTCTTCCTGGAACTCATCATCCTCGCCGTGCGATTGGCCGGAGATCAAGTGCACCGCCGGCTCAGTGACGGAGCTTCACCTCAATGAAAAAGACATCAACTCAACGATCCCGTCGTCGATTTGTGACCTCAAAAACCTCACTTACCTTGACCTCACCTTGAATTTCATCCCCGGGGAATTCCCGATTACGCTTTACAATTGTTCAAAGCTTCAATTTTTATACCTTTCTCAAAACTATTTCGTCGGTCAAATTCCTTCCGATATCGACCGATTATCATCTTTAATCTCTCTTGATATTAGTGCCAATAATTTTTCCGGGAATATCCCGCCGAGCATCGGAAAATTCCCAGTATTGCGAAGCTTGTACATGCACCAAAACCTTTTCAACGGCACATTTCCTAAGGAAATTGGTAATTTATCGAATCTTGAAGAACTGGGTATGGCGTATAATTCTTTCGTCCCCATGGAAATACCTTTGGAGTTTGGGTTTTTGAAGAAATTGTGGTATTTATGGATGAAGGGAACCAATTTGATCGGAAAAATCCCGGAAAGTTTCAATAATCTTTCGAGTTTGGAGCAGTTTGATTTGTCTATGAACAATTTGGAAGGTCCGATTCCAAGCGGTTTGTTTTCGTTTGAGAATTTAAAGATTGTTTATCTCTTCAAAAATCATCTTTCAGATGAAATTCCCAGAGAAATTAATGCTTTGAATCTGGTTGAAGTTGATCTTTCCCAGAATAATTTGACCGGTTCAATTCCAGAAGGGTTCGGGAAGTTACAGTCTTTGCGTTTTCTCAACTTGTTTTCGAATCAGTTGACCGGAGACTTGCCGGCGGGGATTGGTTCACTGCCTTTTCTGAGAGATTTCAAGGTTTTTCAGAACAGGTTGAGTGGAGTTTTGCCGCCGGAGTTCGGGGTTTATTCGACGCTGGAAGCGTTCGAGGTGTCGGAGAATCAATTCCACGGCGAATTGCCGCGGAATTTGTGCGCCGGCGGTGTTTTACAAGGACTGGTCGCTCATACTAACAATCTCGGTGGTGAAATTCCGAGATCGCTCGGGGATTGTCGGAGTTTGCTTACTTTTCAACTTCAGAACAATAATTTTTCCGGCGAGATTCCTTCGGGTTTATGGACAAGTTTCAATTTGTCGGGTTTGATGTTAAGCAACAACTCGTTTTCCGGTGAATTACCGAGTAGAGTTGCGTGGAACATGTCGAGGGTTGAAATCAGCGACAACAAATTCTCCGGCGAAATCCCCACCGGAATCTCTTCATGGTCCAATCTTGTCGTCTTTAAAGCCAGCAACAATCTGTTCTCCGGCGAAATCCCGAAGGAGATAACAAATCTTTCTAAACTCATCACTCTATTTCTCGACGGCAATGAAATTTCCGGCGAACTTCCATCGGAAATCATCTCGTGGGAATCGTTGAATACATTGAATGTCTCCAACAACAAGCTCTCGGGTCAAATCCCATCTGCAATCGGGTCTTTACCGGATTTGATCAACTTAGATTTATCCAGAAACCGATTCACCGGAGAAATTCCTTACAGCATCGGCAATTTGAGGCCAACTTTACTCGATTTATCATCGAATCAACTTTCCGGGAAAATCCCAGAACAGTTTGATAACCTTGCATATGAAAACAGCTTCTTAAACAATGCCGATCTATGCGCCGATGATCCGAAAGTAAAGATTCGAGACTGCAATTCCGTCCCGAATCGCCATCGGTCGAAGAAATCGTCATCGAAATATGTTGCAGTGATCATATCACTTGCAATTTCTGTTTCCTTGATTAGGTTTCTAACAATTTTCTTCATTGTTAGAGACTATAAGAAGAAGAAGAGTTCACAGTACTTAGAGACATGGAAATTGACCTCATTCCAGAGATTGAATTTCAGTGAATTGAACATATTGTCCAATTTGATAGACGATAATCTCGTCGGAGTTGGCGGTTCGGGGAAAGTTTATCGGATCAAGATTGGCAATTCAGGTGAATCGGTTGCGGTGAAGAAAATCGGGAACTGTAAGAAACTAGATCACAAGCTTGAGCAAGAGTTTCTGTCGGAAGTTGAAATACTGGGAAGCATTCGGCATTGCAACATAGTGAAGCTGTTGTGTTGTATTTCGAGTGACGATTCGAAGCTTTTGGTGTACGAGTATATGGAGAATCAGAGCCTTGATAAGTGGCTTCACGGAAATAAAGGGTCGCTTTCGAGTCACCGTGCTGTTCTGAGTTGGCCGATGAGGTTGAAAATTGCAGTCGGAGCTGCACAAGGACTATGTTACATGCACCATGAATGTCCGACACCGATCATACACCGCGACGTCAAGTCGAGTAATATTTTGTTGGACAGTGAATTCAAGGCAAAAATTGCAGATTTCGGACTTGCAAAGATGTTAGCCAGGCATGCAAGTGCTCTCACAATGTCTACAGTTGCAGGATCTTTTGGCTACCTTGCCCCAGGTAAAGTTAGATTGCCTAAACCATGGACGGAATCGAAATTTCGAGATTAAAAAGACAAAACATAAATATTTAAAAACGTGAATATAATTCCGTCACTGTCTTAAACGTTATTGAAGAACTGAAACATCCATATCTAACACCAATTGCCATTTGTGTTACAGAGTATGCCTATACGACAAAAGTCGATACAAAGGTCGACGTCTACAGCTTCGGTGTAGTGCTTCTCGAATTGGTGACCGGAAGAGAAGCTAACGGCGCAAACGAGAGTATTGGCCTAGTGGAATGGGCACGGCAACACTCATTTGAGGACGAATCCATTGTCGAAATACTCGATCCGGAAGTGAAAGAATCGTCTTGCTTGGAGGAAATGGTAATGGTATACAAGGTAGGGATTGTTTGTACACGTCCATCGCCTTCGACAAGGCCTTCGATGAAGGAAGTTTTGCATGTGCTCTGGAGCTGGTGTCTGGAGGAAGGTCAGGAAGCCAAGAAAGTGGGAATCGAATTCGATGTTGCGCCGCTCCTTGGTGGTGCCGGTGGAACTTACTTTTCCGGCTACAGATCCGAGGAAGGCGACAACAAAGTTTACAATGTGTGATCTGAGCAGTCCCGGCGGAGCAAAAGACCAATGCTACACTGCTATATGCATAGAAATGATTCTAGCTTTGTACGTTATACCCACATGGACATGGGATCTCTCTCTCTGCTAAATGTACACAAGTATGTTATGTGCTAACCGAACATATTTGTATTTTTGAATATTCGATTTGAGTTAAATAAAAAAAAATTAAGTTATTAAAGTTGATGCATCTTATTTTATCATTTAAGGATAAACTTATAAAATTCGAGTCGAATCGTTTGAGTTTTTATTCAAATTTAATTATAAATATTTATAATATGATATTGAAGGTCGTTTTGTAATCGTGTATACCATATATATATATATATGGTATAAAACTCATTTAGTTTACACTAATTTTAAATCGTTGTATGATGGTAATAAATGATTAAGATTATTATTTTATTTTTTTTTTCGAGTGATAATTTTTAATTTTTTTATTGTTAATCTCATTCAAACATTTCACTCATCCAATGGTCATAGATTAGTGTAAAACTCTTTAATTTTTACACTGTATAATTTGATCTCATCCGAGAAGATCAAATTATACAATATAAAACTATCTAAGTTTTACACGTTTTCTTGGATCGTTAGATAACTAAAATTGATGGATCAAATTATCTACTTACCTTTTTCCTCAAGCATAATTTTCGCATAACCAACTGTTAATTAAAATCATCCATTTCAATCATTCAACAATCCAAAAATCGTGTAAAACTTAAAGAGTTACACTGTATAATTTGATTCTATCTCTCACATATATATATATATTATTTATAAAATTTAATTTGTGTTGTTTGAATTTCTATTCAAATTTAATTATAAATATTTATATTATTATAATATTAATTAGTTTGATTTTTATAATCATATACAATATATATATATATATTATAACTGTGAATAATATTTATAACTTTTTAGTAATTTAAATATTATTTATAATTATATAATATATATTTATATTGATTTTTCTAAGAAAGAATTTTAAGAAAAAAATATTGATGAAAATATAAAATTTGATAAAAAAAAATAAAAAAATTACAGATATTATTATCAAAAATTAAATTTAATAAAATATAAAATTATGAGAATAAGTTATAAAAATATATTAAAAATAAATTAAAGTTAAATAAATATTCCACGGTAAAAATATTAGATAATAATAATGTAAGCATTATGGTTTTCTTTAACAGGGTGAAAATAATTGAAATAAAAAAAAAGCAAAAAAAATTAAAAAATAACCCCTTTTTATTGGTGTGCTGGGAATAAAAAATTATATTGAGTAATTAACGTCACATCATTTATAGGATCAACTAATTAAAAAATATTTATTTAATTAATTTTTTTACTTTATCTTTTTTATCAAATAGCTTTTTATTTAATTTAAAATAATTTTAAAAAAAACATTTTTTTCGAAGTATACATTTTTTAATATTTTATCTCATTTTTTTTTGAAATTAAAGTAATTTATTTTTATATAGAAAAATATCTCTTCTATCATTTCTTTCTCTTTCGTACCAAGGTGATCATATCAAGGTATAGAAGATTAATGGGGAGAGTGGTGAGAGAAATAATAACTCTAAGGGTACGTTTGGTTCACGGAATGTAAGATTATTATTGGGAATAATATTACCGGAATGTTGCATTACTTACCTTATTACTGGAAATGTTGTATTATCATGTTTGGTTTGTTTGGCAAGAATGTAAGATTACAGTGTTTGTTGAAGGAATATAAGATAATAAAAATGTATGTTTTATCAAATTATCCTTGAGATATATTTTTTTATTTTAACAAGTTAAATTCTTCATATTAAAGTTAAAACATTTACATAAGAATTCATAAAATATATTATCATTTTCAAAGAAAATTAGTTATTATTATTTATTGTTTAAAGTTTATATCTGGATTATTTTTAAAATTAAATTTGTTATTTCTTTACCTTTGATGAATTATTTTCGTTTCTCTTTTTTTTTTTAACCCCTGTTTGATTTGTTTGTGTAATAAATAAATCTTTATTATTTAATTAAGAAAACCCCTAGGTAGAATGTATAAATTTATCTAGACAAAACTTTAATAAATTTGAAGGAATATCATTAAATAATTCTAATGGATCAATCAACTTTATCAAACTTCATAAATTTGAAGAAACATCGTTAAATTATATATTTTATATTGTGTTTGTTTAGAATATATAATTCATTGATATATTTTTTCGAAAATACCTATATATTTATTTATTTATTTATTATTTTATGTTTTAACTTCATATCTTATTCAATATTTATTTATATGTAATTATGCCTTATTTAATAATTAAAAATAATAAATTAACCTAAAAATGAAAGGAAATGATTGAAATGTTTCTATTTTATCAAGGGCATTTTTGTTCTAAATACCCAGAATCTCCAAATACCTAAGAAAAGCAAGGGAATAAGATTCCAGGAATAAATCCAAAAACACGCTACTGTTGGTAATCATCTATTCCGGGTTGTTGGGAATAAGAGCAAACCAAACATGAGAATAAGATTCCGGAATGTTACATTACCCCTGGGAATGTTGTATTCTGCGATCCAAACGCACCCTAAAGGTTTTGTGAAGAGGGCTTGTGAATCCCCAATGCTTGCAGATTTTAGAAGCTTAAAAAATCTCGAAGGTAAGTCTTCGGGAGGATATCGGAGTATTTTTATCAAAGGTGATGTATTTTGAAGGCACTCACTGAAGGTACATCAGTCTCTCTTAGTTGAAGGAGTAACATAAAATGACACGAGCTAAGATTTCGTTGTAAGGCTTCTTTTGTCCACTAGTTTTTGGAGCAGAGGGGTGGTGTTCTTAACAAAAGATATTAATTTTTTGTTGAAATATGTCGAATAATGCTTCCAAAGATATTAAATGAGGAACCATGACGGTTCACCCCGGATAGGCCTGAGGGCTCAAAAGCCACAATCAAACAGAGAAATAATGTACATCAAGCTGAGGACTCAACCCTGGGACAACGTTGGGAAGGGAGTACTTGAATCTGAAAAATCATCCAAGGAATAGACGATTCAACCTTGGGACAACACTAAAAGAATAAATTAATAACCCAACTCTAGAAAAACATCCAAGGAGTGAGTGGCTCAACCCCGAAAAATAATAAATCAATGCCTTACTCCGAGAAATCATCGAAGGTGTAAATGACTCAACCCTGGGGCTACATCAGGGGAGTGAATAAATAACTCGATTATGAAAAATCATTGAAAGAGTATATGACTCGACCTTGGCCCAACATCAGGGGAGTGAATAAACAACTCGAGAAAATTATCGAAGGAATAACTCAACCCCAAAGAAAAATAAATGAATGACTCAACTCCAAAAAATTATTGAAAGAATAATTGAAGTTGGGGCACCTTACTCTCTTGTAGAAGTGAGCTTTTCCCGACACTTTTGTAGAAACGAGCGCTATGAGCGGGTGGAGCTTATCTCGACACCCATGAAGAAAATAGTCATCTTTAGAGATGAGTTTTATGAGTGAGGGTTTCTCCTGGGAAGAGCGAAGGGATCCCCACTAGGCCAATTTTTTTAGCGTGAAACACGGTCGCCTCGTGTCTTCCGCTGATAGGCGATGTAATTTCATGGCCATCAATCAAACATAGGGGCATCTTCTTCCCTTAGAGGCATCTATGTGTTTGTAAACGAATGTGGACATTCTCTTTTAGGCTCTTGGAGGGTTTCTCTAAAGAAGCAAGGAGACGTATCACATTAGGGGATTGTAGACTCTGTGCACCTTCCTCACGCTTATTCATAGAATTGCAATGTCCCTTTAGGAGGCATCTCATATTGTAGAACAAATGGAGAAATAGGAGTCATCTGCATTCCCTCTGTAGAAATAAGTTGGAACAAAATACATTCATTTGCATATTTTATAACATATATGGCTGGAATGGCATTGATAAACTAGATCAAAGACTAGGTATACATTAAGGATTAAATAAGATGAAAGAGAAGAAGAAGAAGAAGAAGAACAAGAAGAAAACAAAATCTAAATGATACAAGCAACACTCCGGTTGGATTTACAATTTCAGACATGGAAGACTTGTTCATACCCTTCAATGGAGACAAGAAGACTCCACCACAAAAAACAGACAGAAAACGATCACTCTAGTAGAGCTTCTTGGCTTCCCCCTCCTACACTAACGAAACCAAACACCACACCTACAAGTATAAAAGCTGCACAACGCAGCTCTACACCACTGCACGGTCGAATACAATGCTTTGCTAGTCCAGTCACACTCGGTATACCTGTAAAACCATAATGTAAAGCCCAGGGATAATAATGTGACACTTACCGAGGTGTACTGGCCATATCCTCATTTGGTAACAAAGATCTCTCCCAAACTCATCATCTACAACACACATTATGCTGTCGACTTCAAACTCAACCTGCTATTAAATAATGAAAGGGAAAAAGAAACAGAACAGCATAAAGAGATCATAATTTGCATAAACAAAACAAAAGTTACAAAACAGAGACATGCCTCATCAGTGGCTTCTGCAAAGTATCTGACCTAGCACCGTCTTGTGAATTTACAACCTTTCCGACTGAGATACTCGGCTATACAACAAAATAAAGGTAAAGAAATGCTAGTTAGGCAAATGGGGTACACAAAAGTTGTTGACAAGAATATAAGAAATAAGAAGAGGATCAGGTATCTGAGTCTTAGACACAAAACAGAGTCAAGGTCTTAAGCACAGTTACTGGAAACATAGCACGTATGATGGTGGAGCAGGACCTGCCACCACATATGCACCGGTTAGGAGATTTGGCTTTGAATTAACATTATAAACGATTAGGGAATGAAAAACTAGACAATTTGCAATGAGGTTTCCTAAAAATGATTAAGAGAGTAATAAGATGTGCTCAAAATTATCCGATACCAAGATTTTGTTCCCACACCATTAACATCACATCATGACCCTTTTTGTAATCAAAGCCTTGTTTCTTGAGAGTAAAATGCAAAAACTGTGATTGACAGCCAAAATAACCCTCCAACCAATACAGATTAAAAGAAAAGGAACAAAGAAGCTAACCTCTATAAAAAGCAAAACAGCAAGAGAATCAGCTATATAGTAGAAGATAAAACTAATGTAAGTAATTTATGTCCAACAGTTTGATTCAAAACCTTTAATTCCTCAGACAAGCGGCTCTGGAAAGATTCCAAATCAGCACTGCATACTCTGCCCTGCAAAAGATTCCCAACTCTTACAAACACCAGAACTTTCAACACTCTCACTGCCCTCGGCTACAATCTTCAACCCAAATACCTCAAACAAATAAACTCACCTTGCAATTGAGGTTCTGCACATTGGAACTTGACCCGAATACACGTTCAGAAATTTCTACTGCTGCCGTTTGAGTACATGCCTTGACCACCTCTTGATTGACCTCAACACCAACTCCTTTCCAGTTCAAGATTGTACTAGAAGATCCAATATCTGGATCATTGATCAAAGCTGATGCCAAATCGGCAGTTTTCCCTTGATTCAATCCAGACATACATGTTTCCCTCACTTCAGAATCATGAACTTCACATGAAGAAAGCAACTCCTCCCTAGCTGGTATGCTCATCTGCTCAGCTGATTCTACATTTCTAACTACCGATGAATTATCTATGGCTAAAGAAGTGTGCCCAGGAATAGTGAAAGACCCTCGATCAAAAGTTCTAACATCCTGAACTGTAATCTCCGCACTTCTTTCACCATCTAACTGCCCACCAGACAACCTATCAAGAGATCTGGCATCAACATCCCCCGTTTCTGGACGGTCTACTTTAACTGCTTGAACATTATGAATATGAGATGTCCCACCAGACTTGTTTGTAATAATATCCGGAGAAACCGACTTCATTCTCGGGGGGCTAATTGATGCTTGCTTCTCAGGCTTGTTCAATTTTTCACCAACTGTCTCATCATCACGTTTTCTCTTAAATTGCCTTTCCGCAGAGCCTGAGCGGGACATTGTGACATCTTCACAAGTTTTTCCAGTATGCTGGCTTGGATGCCTCGATGATCGAGGTCGCCTATATCCATCAGGGAAAAGAAAGGCAGGGAGCTGCCTCCTACGAACATGAGAAACATAAATATCCATTCCTGGCTTCCAGTACATGTACATGCTTATCTCTTGTCTGAACTCATCAACTGTTCCGCGAATATCAAATTGTTGACCTTCTAGACCACTCACTCCCTCTTTCCTCTGCAAGCCCATGAAGAAAGCACAATGTGGGAACTGCTTGGACGTATCAACATACTCATTTGGGTCAGGGTGACACTGCAACATTCCATTTGTGTCTAGCTCTATCTGCAGAATGAAAAGGAAACATCTTCTTCAAAGTTGTATTAATGATTAAATAAAGCAAGTAGCTTAAGGCTCAATAGATTACTCCCCCAATGTGCAAGTTAATGTTTCACCTTTAAGGTAAGCTGTCTAAGTCGCGACTCCACCCAGCCTTTCCATGCCAACAAATCATCAGCATCTGCAGATACTATGTCAACTTGTAGATAGTTTTTGTATGCCTCAAAGAAAAGATGAGGCTCAAACAAAGAACTCCATTGAGCTTTGTTTAGCTCAATCTCCTACAAGAAGATAAAATCACAAGTCATCAATATATGTCAGCAACAGTTCAATCTTAAACATAGGCAGCTAGAACTTAAGAGCCATGTATTATCTCACCTCACATGTTCGATTACCAAATTGGAACTGTTCCATCATAATACGGAGAGTGCTTGCAGACACATTGTAACTGGAATTCATGCAAGGGTATGCAGGAGTTATTATAGGCATTAGATGGAAGCGGTCCCGATGATTCTTGCGAGGATCCCAGACAGGAAAGCCAAGTTCATCCTCTTCAATTGAACACAACATAACAGGGTTTGGCCACCTCCATTGAGTATATACTCTGAAAAACCGAGAAACCAGCATACTAGGTACTGCATTCGGATAAAGTTGGCACACACGTGCAACTAGAAGTGCCCAATTCACACCACCTAGAAATCCAGTAACCTATAAAAAACAGAAAATTAGGAAGAGAATTTAAAATAAATAATGAAGAAAAAATAAATAACAAACTTACATTGGAATAAACTCCACGCCTCTTAGCCCAGAACTTCAAACATCTAAGCGTCATGCGGAAGTGCTACAATTTTGTGATAGATAAGAAGACCACAAAAATAGACAAATAATAAAAGTGGGTAGGCATATAGAATATTCACCTCAACATTTGGAACAAGTTTAAGTATTTGATCAGCAACCCTACACCCGTTAAGACTTCGAACAGTTTGCTCATCAACATTATGTAGCACAGATTCACGAGAGATGTCAAGGTCCTGTTTATTAGTTTAAAACAAAATAGATATCAAAGTAGACAGCAACTAATAATGCACTGCATTACAAGAGACATTACACTACAGGTTTTACATTTTCATCATACATTTATTTACAAATCATCGGAACCATATATTAGATTGCAAATTTCACATAATGCAAATTCTACATTGGCTGGTCCCAACTCCTTGCCAAATTCATTTTGAACAAACAAAATCATTCAAATATGCCAGAAGTTGATTTGCTAATTTGAAACTATTTTGGAAAATACCAATTGGAAGGTCAAAAGTGAAAATGATTTTGACCATCAGTTAAGAAGTAGAATAAGGTGTTTTAATCAAAAGAATACCGTATTTGAATACCACCATACTTAAATAGATTATTAATTATTATAAAAGCTTGTTATAAGATCTAGTTGACAACATATTAAAAAAAAGAAAAAAAGGGAGGAAGAAAGAGTTCCTTGACATAGAATTGCTTGCAACATGCAGCACTATGTACAGTTAATCATTCTTGATTTCACTTGATTGAGATGCAGTAGATTTGACTAGGGTTGATCAAAAAAAAAGAATCAAAAAGATTGCGGACTTACATCTGGAACAACCAAAAGAGATATACTTGCATAAAGAAGATCAATAGATATCCCTTGGAACTTAAATTTCATTACTGGGACATGAGCATCAGGAACCGGTTGAAGTTCAGTGACCTCTTCCATCTCAGCCAAGATATCATGCAAAATGATGAAGAAATCTTCCTGATGAAATTCAAATTAAACATAAAGAAAAATTAAATGACCTCCAACTAATTTCAAGATAAACAAAAGAATTAGAGAGATTAAATATACCTCTCGGTTCACATAAGATGGCCCAACACACAAAGTGTCTATGTCGGCCCCAGGCCCATGCACCTATAAAAATAGTAAGTTTTTGGTTATCATCTAAATATAAAAGATGTAGATGACCTGCGCAGAAGAAAAATGAAAACAACAAACTGAAGAGAGTGGACATCAAAGGCAACTAGTGCAAACCAACAGTTACTGATTTTCCAAAAACAAAAAGCACAACGAAACCAAACTACCAGTCTACCAATTGCTAAATTTTCAACAATATGTCAATAACCAAATACCAGATGACATTTTATACATTTTAATCTATTGTAACCCTACCTTTATACCCTTAGGCTTTTTTGATCAAATTCATAAATCCTACCATAACAGGCTAAATGAGCATGCAAGATTTCAAGCCAATTTTCTATGACTGCGTGGATATGACAGTAAGATTAGAACAAAAGTTTATCAAATAACAGTTATGAAAAAGGAATTGGGAATTTCTGCTTACCCCTAAACGGTATGATCCAAAAGTGAAAATGACAGCATTTGCTTCCTCCACCATCTGATCAGTGTAGCCTCTTTGACGAGTTAATTGCTTTACCCAACTTTTTACAATCTATAAGGAAAACAATTCACCTTCTCAAAACCACAGCGAAAGTAAAGTTATTCTTTTACGGCATAAGAAGTTACTAAAGCCTTCTGGCTACATTATCTTCCATAACTAGTTTTTTTTTGGCCAAGATTCTTATAAAAGTATACCACCAAATGGTAAACTAAATCCAAATTTTAAATAATAACATGCAGGAAAGGCCAACTAGCGGCTTACTTTATCATTTTATTGAAATAGGAACCTAATGAAGCCTTCTTAGTACATACTCTTTCATACTTGGTTTATTCTTTCAGTAAATTTCTCATGAAAGTACACCAAATAGTATATAAAATTCAAAATTTAAATCAACATGCAAGTGCATTAACATTTTCTTTATTTCTGTAAATGAGAAGACATCAAGAAAAACAATACAATTATTTTCTAATACCTCAGAGATATGGCCAAGAACCTCCTCTCTTTTCGCACCTTCCTCTTTGCTCTCGTAAAGCCCCGACTCTCTAAGTAACTACAAAAAGAAACAAAAAGAAATTCAATTAAATAACAAAAAATATACACAAAAAAATCCTCAAAACAACAGACTAATATTGCCTTCTCCAATTCTGTATTCCGCTGAATATCAGCCTCAGTCGGCCCCGCTAGGGATATAGGTTTCGTAATCCCATAATTCTTCGGAAGCGATGATCGTTGCGTCAAAGATCCGTTAGGACTCTGAGTCTCCATCGGTTTCTGCAACTAAACCAAAACCCAAAAAACACGGAAGCTTGGATTTAACCCCAAATCCGATAAAAATCAAGCAAACGTGATGAAGATCGAACCGATATAGCAACTCATAAGGCAATGAAATTCAGATTAGAACACAAATCTGAAGCAAAATCGAAAACAGAAAACAGATCGGAAACCCTAAATTCTTCAAAGGTACGGAATCTGCTCGCTGGAATCGACGAAGAAAGGTCAAACACGCAATTTTCAAGAACGGATCTAAACACGGAATAGAAGAATAATGCACAACAGGGGGCGAAACAGATAGAAAAGATGGGGAAATCGAAGGGAAATTGCGAGGAAAAGAGGTGAATAGGGTCCCAAATCGAACGGATCTAAACACGGAATAAAACAAAAAATCAAAAAGTAATCCTATGATTTTAAAAAATTGTTCGTTGTACACCGAAAAAGAAAAAAAAAAGAAAGAAGTCTTTTTTCTTCTCTTAAGTTTAAGTTAAGTAAAAAAATAAGTTAAGTAAAAAAAGGGTAAAAGAATTAAATTGAATTTTAATCAGACATTTTTTGCTTTTGTTAGAACCTTTTGAATCACTCCACTACTTGATTCAAAAGGTTCTTGACAGCTTACAATAAGTTTTCTTATATATACGCTGTCCTCCGTTAGGATTTATTAGGTTTAGCCTCTTTAGTCAATTCAATTAGATGTTAATGTAAATGAACCATAACTATGTAAACCTATTCCTAATAGATTGACCCTAAAATAGCATATCCAAATTATAAGAAATCCCATAGAAGCCACAAGTGCGGAATTTACACCTTCAAAATTTTTATTTGTTCGGGTATGTAAATAAATCGCGAATACGGTCCAAGTAATAAATGCCCAAGTTTCCTTTGGGTCCCAATTCCAATACGATCCCCACGCCTCATTAGCCCATACGGCTCCTGAAAGAATTCCTATGGTTAAAAAGATAAACCCGAGACTAATAATACGATAACTCCAACAATCCAATTGTTGCGTCAATTGATACCTGTAATAATTTTTAGAAGAAAGAAAATCATTGTTTAGTAAAACATTGCTTCTTTCATTCATGTATTGGATTTCGCCAAACGAAAATGACTGATTTAATAAATTATTGTTTTTACCAATAATCTTTATGGCTGTTCGAAATGTAATGACTAGAAGAGCTACTGATAATAATGATCCACATAAAAGAGCTGCATAGCCTAATACCATCATACTTACGTGCATCATTAACCACTGGGATTGGAGAGCAGGCGCTAATATTGCGGATTGATGCATTTTGGTTAAAAGACCCGAAGTGGCAAAGCCTTGGGTAAAAATAGCACTTGGTGCGGTTATTGCGCTTAAATTATTTTTACGTTTACGCTTTTTTTTTTTTTTTTAATTTAAAATAGGAAACCATATGAATAAGGGAGAAACCCCATGAAAGAAAGATTAATGATTCATATAAATCACTTAATGGGAAATGTCCTGAATAAACCCAACGGGTGACTAATAATCCTGTTATACAGAAAAAGGTAACTATCATACCCTTTTCTGATGAATCATATAGTCCTACGACTTCGTCTACTAATAAGAATAAGGTTAAAAAATGAATTGTAATTACAATTGAAACGACTGAAAAAGATATATGAGTTAATATATGCTCTAAAGTTGAAAAAATCATAAAAATGATGAAAAAAGCGAGGGTTTGAGATTTTAAATTTTTATTAATTAATTTAATGGTGTTCAACAATTTTCAGCATTAGTAGTGTTTAGCAGTGTTCGACGCTCGTTATAGAATTTTTCAAGAGAATTATATTTGTGTATCGAGATTCATATCTATCATTATAATTTTAGGATCATATTTATGTTTATGTTCTTATTTTAGTACTTTATTCATTTTTTTAATAAAATAATATTTAATATTATATTTTATTTTTAAATCAATACTCTTTGCCCATTTACAAAATAAATTTAAAATTTTGTATCGATATATTGTATTCATACTTTTTATCAAAATGATATTTTTGAGTACAAAAGACTTAAAAGAACAATTTGAATAATAATTGACTTGCCTTTTAAATATTCTGGCTTAAAAGTGTAAATTATTTTAATAACCTTAAAATTTTATTTAAAAAAGAGATTTATTTATTAACTTAACAACCTTTTTTATATTAAAATCAAAATTATAAATTTAATATTAATAAAAATTTTAAAAAATTATATTATAGGTCATTTTTTGTCATGTTATCTATAAGGTCAATTAATCAAATATAGTAATTTAGTTATTTTTTTCGTCTTATTTTTTTTATTTAATCAAGATTCACTTGATAAAAAAATGAAATGAAAAAAATAATTAAATAGTTATATTTAATTAATTAATTAAATAATTAATTACATAAATAACATAACGAAGATGACTCATAATATAATTTCTCATAAAAACACATAATTAAATGGTTACATTTGTTGGTGATGGTGGGTGTGATTGTTGATCCTTAATCATTAAAGTTTTGTCCTAAAATAATACTCTCTTTTCCATTAATCCTTAATTAATTGTAGATTTTATCACCTAATTCAGCTGTCATATCTCATTACTTTAAGCAAGAGAATTCTTTTCTTGTTGTTTTATTTAGGGATTATATCACAAATGTTAAATATTATATTATATGCACACTTTTTTTTAAGGATTTTATCTTAATTAATTTAGATCTATTAGTATTGTAAATTTAATTTCGATAAGTGAGTTTTCTGGCAAAATTTTTTTACATATACAATACCTTAAATTCGAGATCTGCTTAAGCGAAATTAAACTGTTTATCATTTAGATCAACCCCTGTTGGTGTATTTCATGTACACTTCGATTGAATATTTAATAGGGTAAACTACATAGATAGTCACCATACTATAGGATTAATATCAAAATGGCTATCATACTTTAAAAGAAATCAAATATACCATTCAAATATTAAAATGATATCAATATAATCATCGATCGTTAAAAATTAACGGATTGATGACGTAACAGTTAAAAATAAAATAGAATAATTACACATTTACTCCTTATTTATATTATTTAATTAAATAGTAACATGTATCATTACCTAATTAAAAAAGAGAAAAATAAAATTAACCTAGTTTGTTGGTAGAGAACTTTGAACCTAGAACTTTAAGCACCCATGCCAACAACCAAAACATGAGCCAAGCTACATTCTTATAATATAAATCCCTATAACAAATATATATTTACTATTCTTTTTATATTTATTCTTTCTATTTCACACATAATCATAGTTTTAATTTTTAATTTAATTACAATATTAAATAATTTATTATTAAAAAAATTATTTAATAAACCCCAAACCCTAACTCTAAACTCTAAATAATAAACCCTAAAGTCATTTAAAATTTAATATTATAATAAAAATATTTAAAAAATTAGTTTAAAATGTATGGTCTAGTATTTAAGGTTTAGGGTTTGGATTTAAGGTTTAATATTTAGGGTTTAAAAAATCTTAAACCCTAAATAATAAACCCTAAATGAATTTTTATTATAATTTAAATTCTTTAAATAAATTTAGGATTTAGAGTTTGGAATTAGGATTTTTAAAATAAATTTTTATTTGTTTGAAAATTTTAATTTATTATATAATAATTTAATTATTATTTTAAATTAAATTTAAAAAATAAATATTAGATTATATATATGGATGTAAAAGAACAAAAGTAAAAGGATAATAAATATATAATGATGTTGGTGTCATGCATCTCAAAGTTGCTCTTAACATAAGGTTTAGGGTTTGGATTTAATTATAATAAAAATAGGATTAAATTAAAAAAAATATATATGAATAACAGAGAGTTAATATGTAATTATTTTATTTTATTTTTAATTTCAAAATTTATACATTTTATTAATTTAATTTTAATTCAAAATAATTTAATAAATTTATTCCTTCGTATTTAACGATTGTGAGTTGAAATGATTTTAAAAAATATATACATAAGAAAATAAAATTTGAATTTTAAACTAATTACAATGATAGGTGACATATTTAAAAAATTTTCCTAAAAGAAAAAGGAGTAAAGCTTTTAAAATTCATTACTTAAAAGAAATATGAAAAAAAATAAAAATAAGTATAAATTCATGATATATTAATCGATCAAACGTGCTTGTTTAATATTAAGCATAAATTTAAAAAATATCAGTAATGTTTGACTAAATAATTATTTTAGCATATGTTCTTTTTTGGAGTAATTAAACTTTTAATATTTTATTTTGGGTCAAAATAACCCATTTGTGAATAAAACTGTCAGTAAACTAACGATAAACAATTTGAAATAATTTGACAAAATGATAAGTCAACAGAAAAAATATTTTATATTTTATATAATTTTGTAAAATTATTTTTCAACTGATATAACATTTTTTAAGTCAATATATTTATTTATATGATAATACAATGTCACTGTATTCTGTCATATAGGTTTATCATGTTATTTCAAGTTACTTATCGTCAGTTGACTGATAATATTCATCTGTAAAAGGATTATTTTAACGTAAATTAAAATATCGAAGATTAAATTACTCTAGAAAATAAAGATTAAAACGACTATTTTATGATCGAAGAATTTTTAAGTTTATATATAATACTATTACTAAATATGTAATGAGATGATTTAATAAATAAACAAAGCATCAACTCAATTAAAATTTTTCTCAAAATCAAAGTTTAATATACAATAAATACTATATTGACAAAATTTATTTGTCAAATTACTAAATCCCTACTTTTGACTTTTTATTTCTTTAAAATTATACACTTTTTGTTTTAATTTTCTCTCGATCCACTCTCACGGTTAGGGGTGAGTATTAGACGAGTCGAGTTAAAAAATTTGAGTTATTCGAGTTTACGAATCATATTTTACCACTCAAACTTTTTTTTCAGTTCGAGTTTAAGAAATTCAAGTCGAGTTTTCGATTCTTATAAAAATTTAATTCTAATTATTTATCATGTTACAGTATAATTTAATTCCTATTTAAACAACTTTCTCTAATCATACAAGATATGTATATATATATATATTCTGTGATAATATTTCTTCATATTATCATATATCAATATATATATATATATATATATATCATAAAAAATTGAGAGATTTATTTTGAACTTAAAAATAAATTCTTTAATTACTAAAAATTTTGAGTTATTCAAATTTTCATTTTATCACTCGAACTTTATTTAAAAAAATTCGAGTCGAGTTTATAAAATTCGAATCGAGTATTTTCGCCTCGAATCAAGTCAAGTTATTCGATTTCTTCAAGTCAAGTTTTGCTCACCCCTACCCACGACTTGTTTAAATGCTCCTTTGTTAATGAAATCTCCCGTCTTCGGTGGATAAAAATAATGAAAAAGAGCAGAAATACAATGAGAAATGTTATGCCTGTAAATAAAAATTATACACCTATAATCACTAATTTTATTTAAGGTACTATTAATAATTTTTAAACAAAGAATTATAAACAGAGAAAGAAAAGATTTCGGTTCACAATTTTCATGCCCTTCTCCTGTTTTCTTACTGTCCTCTAATAGTCAATTACTATAACTAACCACATAATCAGTTTTGAGATGTCTCTTTTCATGCTTTCATCCTTGTCACTTGTTGCTGACTTGGAAGTAGTTGGGTTGTGTTGTATTGACATAGGTTGTTGATGATCATAACATATTCATGTATACCGTTGATTTTATTTTAATTTAACAGTCAATATAGACCTCGTTATTTCTCCAAAAATATCCCGAACTCATTTATTTTCCTAAACATAATCCTAAACATCATTATTCCCTAAATTCCAGAATCTCTTACTATTAGTATACTATATTATTATTAATATTTAATTATCTATATTACTTATTATTAATATATTATTTATTTAATATATTATATGTTATTATAATTGAAAAATATGAAATTATTATAATTATTATTTATTTATGGTTTTATTATTGTTATTATTAGTAAAAATTATTTTGAAACCCTTTTCGAGGTCTTCAACATTTTTAAAAAAATGGGTTAATACCTTTTTGGACCCTCAAATTTTGCTTCCGCTTTCAATCTTGCATGTTTTTGACGTTTTTTTAAAATAATTTCATTGCACCCGCCGTCCTTGGCATTTTGGAATATTTTAAAATTAACCCCTTTATATTTAAATTTGTTTTCAAAAGGGGAAATACCCCTCTCGAGTCCCTGAAATTTTTAAAATGATTTCAATTTAGTCCTAAATCTAGTGGCAGAATCACCCTTTTAGCCCTTCAGTGTTTTGTTTTATTTTGGTCCTTCATGCATATTAGTTCTATGCCTTGTTATTTAATGTTTTTTTTTCAGTCC
This sequence comes from Abelmoschus esculentus, assembly GCA_035048815.1. Classification (NCBI taxonomy): domain Eukaryota; kingdom Viridiplantae; phylum Streptophyta; class Magnoliopsida; order Malvales; family Malvaceae; genus Abelmoschus; species Abelmoschus esculentus. Next base: position 1,189,086 of record JAUCBN010000002.1, read on the forward strand.
TTTTATTCTTGTGTGATATTTATATGCTTATTTGATAATATTGCTTGTTTTGTTTATCGCTATATTCAATTAGTTTCTGGCCATTTAAATGATAAGAGTCGTCGTCGTCCGAGCTCCTTCGCAACGATGAGTTCATTCAAAGATTAAACAAGGACGGGAGACACGAAGACGATGGTTGCTTAGTTAATTCATTTCATCACCTCAAATATCCACAAAGAACATGCAATGAAACAATGTACAATCGAACGAAAAACGACAGACGGTTTAAATTCCAGAAGAGAAAACAACAACATTACACTCCTAACATAGGCTAAAGTTGCCCTCGGAAGTCGGAACCATTTGCATTACCTTCGGGTCCGTCATTCAAGCAGTTTTGTTCTCGAACTGAGCTCGAGAATTCCTCCTAGCACTCTCCAACACGGTTTTATCGACAGTGATGAAGTATGTGGCAATAGATGCTGTTTAACCAAGACAGGTAAGCCATATTATGTATATAGGAATCATGCATTTCACAAGTTAAGACTAATGAATCTTGAAAAAGTGTAGATTTCAGACATACCTCCACTTATGATAAGAGCTTGAGCTGTGTGGTTCAGGTTCGCCTTCACCCAAGGAACCTTACGAGCTGCAATCAACTGAAAACAAAAGGAGGGTCGGAAATGGCAGCGATTACGTAAACTGATTAGAGATCAATTTTTAGATCATCCATCCATGGAAAAGAACTGAGCAGCAAAAGAGCTTTAGTAATGTAGATCATGAAACAGTAACACATAGGTTTTCCGATTACGCTGCCGTGATAATGCCATTTGTGACACCATATAACCTATAATCTATGTTACTTCGAATGGGATTTGAAGGATCATATTCATATCTCAATATCAATGTTCGAACATATACTCGATGCAAGTATCAGATATGTATACTTTAAAAACACAATGAGTTCAGGACTCCAGGTAACATAGTAAATAACCGAAATAAATTCAAAGCATTCAAGCTCTTAAACGACCACTCGAATGCTAATTCAGTTAAAGGAAAACGAACATATACTCGATTCTAGTATCAGATATGAATACCTTAAAAACACAATGAGTTCAGGACTCCAGGTAACATAGTAAATAACCGAAACAAATTCAAAGCACTCGAGCTCTTAAACGACCATTCGATTGCTAATTCAGTTAAAGGAAAACGAACATATACTCGATGCAAGTATCAGATATGAATACTTAAAAAACTCAATGAGTTCAGGACTCCAGGTAACATAGTAAATAACCGAAACAAATTCAAAGCATTCGAGCTCTTAAACGACCACTCGAATGCTAATTCAGTTAAAGGAAAACGATGAACCTGCATTAACACTATGGTCCTGAACATTTCCCAATTCGTAACAGTTCTCTCAGCATGCAATTTCATTCAAATGGTAGGGAATTGCAGGAAAACCGAAAGCATCAACCAGAGAAAAGCTATTTCCTTTTATGTTTCCGGAGGAAAACACACTACTTCTAAAACGATAAGAACAAGGATAACTTACTGTAGGCACGGCGCTAACAACGGCAGCAATGGCGGCAGCCTTGAGACCGGCACGGATTCCCTCTGCAATTCAAATCAGCCTTAAAGTCAAATCCGCAGCGCAATAGAATTAAACACATGCTATCAATTACAGTGTCATCATCTTGAAACAAAAGCAGTGGACAAAACCTCAAAGTTTGAAGAACACAGGGATTAGAAGCATAATTAAACCCTTTTGAAATTTCACAGAAAGGGAAAAGATGGGGAAATTAACCTAATTTCATCGGAATACAGATTCGAACAATGAAAGAAACTCAAATTAAACTCAACGAGAAATTTCAAACGATTTCTTCAGGTGAAAAATTAAGGACACGAAAGATTAAAGAAAGAAGAATAAAAAACCTTGAGAGTATCGCTCGGCTCTCGATTTCTTCTCGTCTTCAGCTGGAGAAGGAATGTGGAAGGAATTAGTTCTTCTCTGGACCCAAACATCCCTCGTTTCTGACGGAATTCCCATCTTCCAAGCTCTGCAGTTTCCCCCAACAAAAGAGTTGTTTCAAAAATAAAGAATCTAAGCTTTGATTGAAGAATGTGTGGGGAGAAGGATGAAGATCCAAGAGACTTTAAACGATGATCAAAGGGTGGAGAAGCGTGATTTGATTGTCATCTAGCTAGCTCTACCCACCATTGACCTTTTAAATATTCATCCCACATCGCTTAGCAGCCAGGACTAGCAGCCAGGACTAGCAGCCAGGTACATCTGAATCATTAGGCCTCATTCCTCACCAATGTATCTTAATGAATGCTTAACTTGGTTATTTTGAGTTTGGCTGATATTTTATAATAAATACGGTATCTATTATTTTATTAAGATTCGGATAATAAATTATGTATAACTTGTAATAATTTATGTATCTATTAAAATTTTTATCCTTATTTTAATAAATTAGGTTTTCTAGTAAAATATATATATATATATATATACATAAATGCTTATCATAATTTGAGCTTTTTTGAGTTAGGGTAAGATCTTGTAATAAATACGGTACTTACTTTTTTTATTACATTTCGGGTAATAAACTATGTATAATTTGTAATATTTATTTACCTACTAAAATTCTCACACTTCTTATAATAAATTAGGTTCCTTTGTAGGAAAATATGTATGTACATAATGCTTACCCTAATTTGAGCACTTTTGAGTTTGAGTGAGATTTTGTAATAAATACGGTACCTACCACTTTTATTATGATTTGGGTAATAAACTATGTACAATTTGTCATAATTTATGTACTACTACAATTCTCACCCTTATTGTAATAAATTAGGTTTTCTCGTAGGAAAATATGTATGTACAAAAATACATACCCTAATTTGAGCTCTTTTGAGTTTGGGTGAGATCTTATAATAAATACGGTATATACCATTTTTATTATGTTTCATGTAATAAACTATGTACAATTTGTAATAATTGATGTACCTACTAAAATTCTCACACTTCTTGTAATAAATTAGGTTCTCTTGTAAGAAAATATATATGTACATAAATGTTTACCCTAATTTGAGCTCTTTTGAGTTTGGATAAGTTTTTGTAATAAATACGGTACCTACCCTTTTTTATTACGTTACGGGTAATAAACTACGTACAATTTGTAATAATTTATGTACCTACTAAAATTCTCACCCTTATTGTAATAAATTAGATTTTCTTTTAGGAAAATATGTATGTACAAAAATGCTTACCCTAATTTGAGCTCTTTTGAGTTTGGGTGAGATCTTATAATAAATACGGTACCTACCTTTTTTATTACGTTACGTGTAATAAACTATGTATAATTTATAATAATTTATGTACCTACTAAAATTCTCACCCTTCTTGTAATAAATTATGTTCCTTTGTAGGAAAATATGTATGTTACATGTACGTAAATGTTTACCCTAATTTGTGTTCTTTTGAGTTTAGGTAAGATCTTATAATAAATATGGTATCTATCGTTTTATTACGATTCGGGTAATAAACTATATACAACTTGTAATAATTTATGTACCTACTCAAATTCTCACCGTTCTTGTAATAAATTAGTTTTTCTTGTAGGAAAATATTATGTACATAAATGCTTACCCTAATTTGAGATCTTTTGAGTTTGGGTGAGATCTTGTAATAAATACGGCACCTACATTTTTTATTACGTTTCGGGTAATAAATTATGTACCTACAAAAATTCTCACATTTCTTGTAATAAATTAGGTTTCTTTGTAGGAAAATATATATGTACATAAATACTTACCCTAATTTGAGCTCTTTTAAGTTTGAGTGAGATCTTGTAATAAATACGGTACCTACCGTTTTTATTACAATTTGGGTAATAAACTATGTACAACTTATAATAATTTATGTACCTACTAAAATTCTCACCCTTATTGTGATAAATTAGGTTTTCTTATAGGAAAATATGTATGTACAAAAATGCTTACCCTAATTTGAGCTCTTTTGAATTTGGGTGAGATCTTGTAATAAATGCGGTACATACCATTTTTATTACGTTTAAGATAATAAATCATGTACAATTTATTATAATTTATGTACCTACTAAAATTCTCACCCTTCTTGTAATAAATTACGTTCTCTTATAGAAAAATATGTATGTACATAAATACTTACCCTAATTTGAGCTCTTTTGAGTTTGGGTAAGATCTTTTAATAAATACGGTACCTACCTTTTTTATTACGTTACAGGTAATAAACTATGTATAATTTGTAATAATTTATGTACCTACTAAAATTCTAATCCTTCTTGTAATAAATTAGGTTCCTTTATAAGAAAATATGTTATCCACTTTCTGTTGAGTATGAAGTGAACAATAACCCCAATAAACTCGAGGAATTGGGAAATGTCTTTACTATTTGGATCCGTGTAATGCCCTAAACCGAGCTTAGAAGATAATCATAATTAATACATTAATTAAACAAGTCTTATACTAAACAATTGAATGATTGGAAGCTTGTAACATGAAACTTTAGTTGAACCTTATGGAATTAAGTCTTGGTAGACTAGTTAAGGTTAAGATTAACATATAATAAGAAGAAATAATTTAGTTAATTATGAAACAAATGTCAAATATTAGATCAATTAATAAGAAGTTGGACTAAAAAAAAATGGATGGTCAAATTCTATGTGACTAAATCGATTTGGTGAGGAAATTATAACTTTGCATGCTAAAATTCTCATTTCCATGGGATGCCCTTGATTAGTCTTATAATTAAGGACTAAGCAAGGTTATAATTGAACTTTCACACATTAAATAATAATCAAAATAATTACCATCTCCAGCTCTCTTTTCATTACTCCATTCGGTTACAAGAAAAACAATGGGAGAATAGAGAGCATTCGATGGAGAGAAGAAAGCTTCATGAAAATTATGTGGTGCTTGATTTTTCCATGCATGTTAGAAGAAAATTGAATACCCAAGCATAGTGTCACGACCCGTTCGTCATAACAATGCGGGATCGTACGAGATGCTTTCTGGTTGTGCTTAACTCTTGGAAGCGGGATAGTATTAAGGGTGTAGTACGTGCCGAGCAGTCGTCCTATCTTCGGATGGCGTGCTGATCGCGCACCACACTGGTCGGGAGCTGTCCCCGCTTCCCTGATGAGCCCATGGGAGGGCGAAACCAACAAGCATCGGAGATGGTAAAGGCTTAACCTCAGGTATGAGAGAGACCTGAGGTGCCGCACGGGGTGGTTGTCCCTGCGTCAGAACTCTGACCCCGTGACAATAGGATTCAAGTAAGCCTCTTTATTTCTTCAAAATTTTGAAGCTAACAAGAGTTTAAGATAGTTAGGTCATGCTGAAAATTGATATACTGCTGGAAAAAAATCAGTTGAAACTATGCAAATAAGTTAGATGCTGATAGAATTTGGTTTAAATTCATGAGTATAAGTTATATCTGTTAGTTATCCAAGAAGTATTAGAGATTGAGGAGAAGTCTAAGTTAACGAGGAGTGCTAGAGTTCTTATTTAATATTTAATTAGAGTTTATTCCTAATTAGTAGTTTAGATTTATTAGAAGTCTTATTTAAATTAAGAATAAATATTATTTAAATTAGAGATAAAATATAATTTTAGTTATATTAAAACTCTATTTTAGCCTATTTAAAGGCTTATTCTGTAATCATTTGATATGAAACAATAATAAGAAAATACAGAGAAACACATTGTTCTCTCTAAAAAATATCTTTGTTCATATTATTCAAACAATAAATCCCTAACCACCAATCACACACAAACCATCATCTACGGCCACATGGACCCTTTCTCACATGGTATCAGAGCCAATAACGGTCTTGATGTCACCATTGCTGCCATTTGTAATCAGAAACAAATTGATGATTTGATTTTTCAGATACAGATCATTTTTTTCCGTTGTTATCATTAGACCACACTCGTTCATTGGCTTCTCCCTCATGAAAATCTTACATCTCTGGTGAAATTTTTACTCGTTTAATTTTGTTGGTTCTTTATTTAATGGTTCTATCTTAGCCAATTAAAAAGATAGATGAAAAGGTTATAGTTTAGCCTTAAAAACTATTTGGTTCTATCTTAGCCATCCATCCAAAAAGATAGATGAAGAAGTTATAGTTTAGCTTTGAAAACTAGATAATATTCATTAAGCATTCTACAATAAAGATCCAAGCTGAAACTCTAGTCTATGTAACTATCAGCTTGAGGGGAGTGTAGATTCTTTTGATTACTTCGTACATCATTCACATAAGATCTTTTAATCAAGAACCGCGTGCTGGAGCATCTAAATCAAAGACTCCTAACCCAAGAACATGGAGTATTTTTCTCGAAGAAACAACAGAAGAAAAGATGAGTAAGGCATCACATCCAAGATCCAAGCTGGTGTTTTACTACGTTTGTTCACCAGCTTGAGGGGGAGTGTTAGTTATCCAAGAAGTATTAGAGATTGAGGAGAAGTCTAAGTTAACGAGGAGTGCTAGAGTTCTTATTTAATATTTAATTAGAGTTTATTCCTAATTAGCAGTTTAGATTTATTAGAAGTCTTATTTAAATTAAGAATAAATATTATTTAAATTAGAGATAAAGTATAATTTTAGTTATATTAAAACTCTATTTTAGCCTATTTAAAGGTTTATTCTGTAATCATTTGATATGGAACAATAATAAGAAAATATAGAGAAACACATTGTTCTCTCTGAAAAATATCTTTGTTCATCTTATTCAAACAATAAATCCCTAACCACCAATCACACACAAACCATCATCTACGGCCACATGGCCCCTTTCTCACAATATCTATGCTGGAAATTACATGAATCTTGTTAGAAATATTTTATTGTTACATGAAATTAGAAATCATGCTTGCTGGAAAATGAACCGATAGATTACAAGTGGTCTTCTAGTATTCTTGGATAGATTTGAAGATTTGGTGATGTTCTTGCACCTCTTCTTGAATTTGATACTGATAAGGAGTGTTATAAGTCTAGTTTATATTAGAAATTGCTGGAATAATATGTTTTAGGCATGAATAATTGAGTTAATCAGCTTGGATTGATAGATGTAAGGAATGGAGTTAGAATTGAAAACAGAGGTTGAATCTTGTGTAGTTCAAAGTTACTATAAATTGAGTCTTTTAATGTATAGAAGCTTTAGATCAATGAAATTGGTAATGGAATAAAGAATATAGGCCTTAAACAATAAGCTAGTTGAATCTGTCCAGAATGTCCTGTTCTGGACAGAAATTTTAAAAAAATACCAAAAATATAATAAGATGAATTTGGAGCTAAAAATTTATAGGATTGTACCTTTATGTGTTAATAAGACTTGAGAGAAGAAAAAACTCAATTTGGAGTTCTATACAAAAAGCTGGAAATGAAACAAGTTAGGGTGTACAAACTATCTCGAAAATTAGGTTGGGTTGTCTTTAATTAAAAACTGCTATTGATATATAAAGAACTAAAATTCAAGCCTTACATGGTCTTGTATATAATTTCATTATCTTTCCAATGATATAAATTAGGTTGAATTTGGATAAGTACGCTAAAAGATATGTCTATTTTACTGAAGCGTATGTAAGTTGTCCACGACTAGACAAATTTAAAATTAGAACTGTTATCAGATGAAATAATGGATTGTTGTAGTTAAATGAGTTTTGGTAGTTTATATATAATCTTGTTTGTATGTTGGAAGAGACAAAGGAGGTAGCTAGTGAAGAGTAAAAGAGGCTTGAGCAAGCAATAAGGAGGAACAAAGGAATCATTTAAGTGCTGGAAAAAATCTGTGAGTGTAGCTAACTTAGGGTTAGGACTTAGGTTCTAACCAATCTTCTAAGGTTAAATTGCTATAAAAATGGGCTAATTGAATATTTGGTAATCAAGGAAAGAAGGTTAATTGTAAGTCAACTTGTTTGAATGCCATGTTATAATGTATGTGTATGTATTTCATTGCTTGGAGATGCCAAAGGTAAGTAAAATGACATGCTAATGGCTTGGAGGCAAGGTAAGTAATCCATGCATCCAATGTGTGTATTTGTCCAATGTCATATGCTTTGATTTGAATTTGCCATATCATGAGTGATAATTTGATGACATATATGGTCTAGTAATGACTTGTAAAGATTGTATTGACATGTATGGTCTAGTATTGACTTGTAATGACAAGCAATGACATGAATTGCATTATATTAATATGAAACTTGGAAATTTTGTTCTATGAACATGAAAGCTTAGTATGAAACTAATTAAGCTTTGGTTGCTAGTTGGTCTTAGGTAGTAAGGCATGCCTAGAGTCTAGAGTTCAGTAACAGTCCGGTGTAACTGACATTTGTTGATATAAATACATCATAACACGATTATATGTTAGTACTTTGTGTACTTAAGTTGGTGGTAAGTCACCTATTTGTTAGATTCCTTTGGTATCTTATGATAGTACCTTGTGTACTCATGGTGTCTTGGTCACCTTCTCGGATACTTCGTGTATCATTTTCATACAGGTACTTTGTGTACTATTTTCATACGGGTATTTTACGTACCATGTTGTGACTCGTTTACCTTTTTCCTACTAAAGACCAAGGCAATACCTAATTAAAAGATATATAACATGATATGATATGAGTAATATGATATAACATGGAAAGCATATTAGTAATGCTTATATGACATGAATGCATGATAGGTTTGCTTAACATGATATAATTTACATGAAACGAAAGGTGGTAAGTGCTCAACTCACTATCACTTTTTACACCTTTTATGGGCATTAATCGTCAAATCTACACCTACTTGGACCAATGCATATACTTAATGTGATATATTTAGAAGCTATGCTTATAAAGAAGATATTTACAAAAAAGGCAAGTTTTACTGCATTTTTCTATATCTGTGCAGGAAATACTATTGCCGCGACAACAACGTGGCCGAGGCAGGACCTGATGCCGAGGCAGCAGCCGAAAGACAAGTAGCGATACTGTAGGCGATTGGAAGAGAAAAATACACTGGACGTTTCTGGACATGCAGCACATGGATCGGAGCTGGTTAGCACGAGGAAAAGCCCAAGACAAGGTCACGCGGGAAAGCCTCCTATTTAGAATAAACTTGGAAATATTTTATTTATGTACATGACTTGTTCCCTACTCCAAGTTATATTCTACTTAGGAAAAGTTTGCCCTAGACCAAGCCTATAAAAGACCTAGTCGTCCAAGGAAGAGAGGAGAGTTTTCGGCACAATCTTAGTTTTAGAGTTTTCTTTTCTTTTCATTATGTTCTAAGTTTCTTTAGGCTTAGGTGAAGGTTGTAACGTTTAGTGTGAGGAGATTGAACCTTGTTTCTTGTTTCAATGCAATAAAGTATCAAAGTTTGCTTATTCTTCGCCACTCTTTGTTCTTGCATCCAAGCTCGAGAGAGAAGTTTGCAAGTAATCCATTTATCTAATATCGAGAGAGCTAGATTCACGAAAGGAATAAGTACGGTGTTTCAATCGGGAAACACTAACTCGGCCTAGAGATAGGTTAAGAGTTTCAGCGGCTAAGAGAAGTGTGGGATTGGTTGGTGATTACAATTGATTCATGCCGAGAGGTATCATCAAGGACTGGTCATCAACAGTAATTCAACTTAGAGATAAGTGGAGGCATCAAAGGACACTTTGCCGAACTTTGGTAAAGTCTGCCCAAGAGCAAGAGATTGCCGCGGTGGGCCAGCATCATCGCTGTCGAGGCATTAATCTGCAGTATTGCCGAGGCAGTGTTGTGCGACTGCATTGGACAGAAATAAGCCAATCGAATCTACTATACGACACAATTGGATCCTGGCCACTTTCCTTTATCTGATTTTATCTTTTTATTTAGTTTTCTGTATTTAGTATCATCAACCCCAAATTACTTGTGTCTTTACTTTTACAGAGCAAGAAGACAAAGAAAGCATATTAAGTAGACCAATCCCTGTGGAGACGATACACGATTATACTGATCACTTTATTACTTGCGATGTGTCCACTTGCACTAATTGCGCACTTTTGACACGCATCAAGTTTTTGGTGCCGTTGTCGGGATTGGCAACTAAATTTTGTTTTCTTTATTTTCTTGCTTTTTAATTTTTAGTTTTTATTTTACTTTGTTGTTTTTCTTGGTGTATGACCAGGGCCAACCCAACCAACCCTTTGTACGAGTTAGACCCAAAGATCGAACGTACACGACAAAGGTTGAGGAGAAAAATCCAAGAAGCTATGGCAGATCATCCGGCAGGACAAAACTTACCTACCGGCAATGGAGGTCTTCCGCCGTCACCAGGACCGTGACAGCTCACTGTCAGAGATTTCCTGGAAGAGGACTTAAATGGGTTAAATCCAGGAGCCGTTACACTGGAAATAGAAGCAGCCCACTTTGAGCTAAAACCTGTCATATTCAATATGCTCAACACTATTGGACAGTTTGGTGGGTCTATGACTGAAGATGCCAGGCAACACCTCAAGTCATTCATGGAGATATGCAATTCCTTCAAAATCCAAGGAGTCCATGAAGATGTCTTGAGATTAAAATTATTCCCCTATTCACTGAGGGATAGGGCAAAAACCTAGTTAAATAGCATTCTAGCAGGATCAATAGGATCTTGGAGTGAATTATGCCGAGATTTCATTACACGTTTTAATCCTACCAATTTATATGATCGAATTCGTAATGAAATCACTTCTTTTCGACAGGCAGATGATGAACCTATGTACGAGGCATGGGAGCGCTACAAAGAGTTATTGCACAAGTGTCCTTTGCATGGATTTCCCCTATGGACGCAAGTGACCATGTTCTATAATGCCACGAATGCCCCGACAAGGATGATGTTAGATGCCTCGGCAAACGGAACACTCCTTGACAAAGCACCTGAGAAAGCTATTGAGATACTGAACAAACTCGCGAAAAATAATTTTCAATTCCCTACATCTAGGCGAGGAGGAGTAAGACGCCAAGCCATGGTGAATGAGTTAGACACACCAAATTTAGTGGCAGCACAATTGGCCTTTCTTACCAAGATGGTGCAAAATTTGCAACTACAACAAAATACCCATGAGGTTAAGGCCATTGATTCTTTTTGCGATTTATGTGAAGGTAACCACAATTCTTCTGACTGTATGAATCAAGAATCCAGCCTGTATGTTGGAAACTATAACCGAAACAACATGATGTCCAACACATACAACCCCTCATGGAAGAGGCACCCAAACTTGTAATGGAGTAATCCTAACAATGCCTTAAATCCAACCACCCAACCCCCAGGATTTCAGCAACCAATGCAACATCTGCCGCCGCCGCAGGTCCAGCAGCCAATGCCGCCGCAACAGATGCAGCAACAATCTGTAAGTTTCTTGGAAAATTCTCTGAAAGCATTCATGATGAAAACTGAGTTATATATGACAGAGAATAATAACTTCATCAAAAGAACATATGCATTCATAAATAGAACTGAGATGAGGTTGCAAAACCAAGAGGCAGCAATTAAGTCCTTGGAAACTCAGGTTGGGCAGTTTGCTCAAAATATAAACACTAGACCACAAGGAGGACTACCTAGCAATACTGAAGTTGCTAAGGTAATAAGCAATGAACAGTGTAAAGCAATCACTACTAGGAGTGGTCTATAGCTGAAGGAAAAGATAGGAATTCCAGCAGGCCAAGTTCCATCAACAGAACCAGAAAAAGAGGATTTAGATGCTGAACAAACTGATCTTGATAACACTGCCCCAACAGAGAGCTCAACAGCTCCTGAACAATCTGTCGAGACAACAACAACCCCAGTGGTGCCAGGTATTAAGTTCCAGTAAAAAAAGGGTGCGATACAGATCAGGAAAAACAAAGATGGACATAAAGCCAATAGCTACCACTTGAAGAGTCACTTTGGCCGACAAGAGAGAATCATCTTGGGAGATGCATTTGTATGCACTCCACCAGTAACATGATATCTCACCTTTCTTTTTATTATATTAGGATTAGTTTAGTTTATATTTACTTTCAATAATTTTTGCTTTTGCTTTAATGATTTTTCTCGTTTGTGTTATTTTTTTTATTTAGGATAACAAGCAAGAATAAAGGAGAAATAGTTCACAGCAGAAATTCTGCCGAGGCAGAAAACAGTGTTAGAGCCGTAACAGTTCTAACGGGCAGAACAGTGTAACGGCTAGTCTGCCGAGATTCCCACCGCGACAGTAATTACAAACGACAGTAAAAGCTTAACGGCTATAAAATGACTAGTGGTTTAAACGGCTACAAGGCCGAGGCCTATATAAGCAATCTCTCCCTCTTGAACTATTCACGCTTGCATTCTTGTTTTCTTTAATATTTGCTAAATCTTGCTCTCACAATTACTCTCTGCCTACTCACAAACCCTTCTTGAAATTTTTAGACTTTCTTCAAGAAAATCTCCAAGAATCTCAACTCTCAAATTCCTTATGGCCACCAACAAACGTTTTGCCCCCGCCAATGTTGAAGACCGCTTCAACAGGTCTACCATTGCTCGGCAGTTATGGGAGGAACAAGGGTTCCAACATTCTGACGAAGAAAATTACGACATCGAGCATTATTTGTTCGATAGAATCAAGTATCAAGATTGGGAAATCTTCTTCCTACAACCTGCCCAGGACAATGCCACCATCGTGCGGGAATTCTATGCGCACGGGCCAAACAATGACTCTCTTTTTGTCCACTACCGAGGCAGGCCTATCCAGCTTGATACCGAGACAATCAACCAATTTTACGGCCTCACATCTGACGATGATGTACATGCTGAATTCATGGAGGATATCACTGCTGAAGATTATGAATTAATAAAAGACAACCTTTGTTACACGAATACTCCTTGGGAAACCGGTGCCCATAGAGGATCGGTAGCAAGGCAAAGTTTGAAACCCGAGGCCAAGGTTTGGAACACCTTTTTCAAGAGATGCCTTATCCCAACCTCCTACAATAGTACGGTGGATTGGAGAAGATTGGTGCTCATCCAATCAATCATCAACAAAAGGAGCATCAACGTTGGAGAAATTATCCTACGAGAAATTTACGAATACGGTAAGAAGGATAGAGGACCATTATATTTCCGTTGTTTAATTACTGGTATTTGTAATGCTGCAGGTGTCCCTACGGCCGAGACAGAAGAATTTACAGCCTATAGGAGAGGGTGGACAAGAGAATTCTGCCACAAAATCATGCAGATCACACAGGTAGAACCCGTCCAGGCAACGCCCCAGTAGTTCACTGCTGATATTGCTGTTGGGGCTCAATACACGGCAGACATGCCAGACACTGCCCACACCACTACCGCAGCAGACCCGTACCAGGAGATACTTCAACGGATGACAACTATGGATCTTAGGCAGCAAAGATACATGGAGTATCAGAGGGACTTCAACAGCACACTTGCCAATATGATGCTCCATGCTTTTCTAGATCAAGGGGTGCAGTTTCCAGAATTCCCCACCAACATGTTTGTCACAGCTGCTCCCTATACCGAGATTACACCAGCTCTAGGAGGACCGAGGCCATTTTTCCAAACTGGCCCTCAACAACAATTTCATGCTGCTGGCCCATCTAGGGCAGCAGACTCTGCCGCGGCATCATCTGCCAGCAGAAGACCATCAAAGAGGAGGGCAGTTTTCAGCACTCCACCACTATCCCCCATCATCATAGGCAGTCTATCAGCAGAGATAGATGCCTATGTACACCAAAGCTCAACCGCTACCGGACCAAGTATACACCATGCCGGGGCAGACGCAACCAATGAAGGTGGGACAGACATCATGATCACCGAGGAAATTACCGACGAGGAAAAAGGTGAGGAAGTGGATGCTCCAATGCAACGGACACCACCAACAAGAGTCCAACCGCCCTGGTAAGCAAAAACTCAGCCATCGCCATCACCAAAGACAACACAATCAGCAACACGACCCCGACGAAAGATTGTTACAAGCAGCTCGTCGGAGTCCCTTTAAAAAAAATTATTCATTACTTTTTCTCTTTATATGCTGTTTGTTTCTTTATATGCTACTTGTTTTTTTTCATATTTTTGTTGCCCACTATTTCCTTCTAATATAAAGCATTGAGGACAATTCTTGGTTCGAGTTTGGGGGTGTAGAGCCACTGCCGAGACAATCTGCTGCCGCGGCTTTGCCAAGAAAAGAGAGTATTTAAGTGAATTTTTAGCTTAAAATTTTTTATGCTCGCCGTCTTACTTGAATCAATTGGCCATACTTTTGCACTGCCCATCATCAGTATTGTCGTAGTTTATTCTTTAAGGCTATAGAAATCTTTCTCCTTACCATGGTTAGGTCATGTTAAGAAGGTTTAACCTTAGGATACTTAAGGATGAAAACTTAGAAGCTTACTATAAGATAAATTTTAAAAACACTTTTGGGACTTGTTGGATTATAAGAATTCTTTTAATGAACTTAGGTGATAAAGACTTAGATTTTTGGGCAAGTGACTAGTGGTGCCTATTACCGGCTCTAGGAATTACTCTTCTTCATGCTAGAGGTGCCCGAAATTGGCTCTATTATGCGAGAAAGAATATCAAAAGAAAGAAGAAATTAGTGATGAGAAAAACACAATCCTTGAGGTGCCCGAAATTGGCTAAAGAATTGGTTGTTTAGAAAAGAAGAGACCACTAAACCAAAATCTACTTGTCTTGAAATTAGAGTTTATCTAAGAAACCCTTTAATCAAACTTGTCTACAAAAACGCACACACTCACTAAATCTTATAGTTTGTTTCTAGGTAAACCCTTGGGTAGCCGAAAGGTTAAGTCTAAAGAATAAGCATAGTTATGGTGGGGAGAATAGATGGAAACATAATACCAAGAGAGAATAGAGTTTGGCAAATTGATGGTTTGCATTGCTTGAGGACAAGCAATAGTTCAAGTTTGGGGGTGTGATAAGTGCTCAACTCACTATCACTTTTTACACCTTTTATGGGCATTAATCGTCAAATCTACACCTACTTGGACCAATGCATATACTTAATGTGATATATTTAGAAGCTATGCTTATAAAGAAGATATTTACAGAAAAGGCAAGTTTTACTGCATTTTTCTATATCTGTGCAGGAAATACTATTGCCGCGACAGCAATGTGGCCGAGGCAGGACCTGATGCCGAGGCAGCAGCCGAAAGACAAGTAGTGATACTGTAGGCGATTAGAAGAGAAAAATACACTAGACGTTTCTGGACATGCAGCACATGGATCGGAGCTGGTTAACACGAGGAAAAACCCAAGACAAGGTCACGCGGGAAAGCCTCCTATTTAGAATAAACTTGGAAATATTTTATTTATGTACATGACTTGTTCCCTACTCCAAGTTATATTCTACTTAGGAAAGGTTTGCCCTAGACCAAACCTATATAAGACCTAGCCGTCCAAGGAAGAGAGGAGAGGAGAGTTTTCGGCACAATCTTAGTTTTAGAGTTTTTTTTCTTTTCATTATGTTTTAAGTTTCTTTAGGCTTAGGTGAAGGTTGTAACGTATTAGTGTGAGGAGATTGAACCTTGTTTCTTGTTTCAATGCAATAAAGTATCAAAGTTTGCTTATTCTTTGCCACTCTTTGTTCTTGAATCCAAGCTCGAGAGAAAAGTTTGCAAGTAATCCATTTATCTAATAATATGATATGAAACTTGAATTAGAAACTTTATATGTTTAAGTTCTATTAATGGACAACTTGTATATTTAGTTAAATGACATGAAACATGAACAATAAACTTTATAAGCTTAAGTACAAGAATTGGACATCTTGTATTCTTGATAATATGACTTGTAATATGACTTAGAAAGCTCAATTGCTTAAGTATAAGAATTGGAAGAATGTATATTCAATTAGAAGTCTTGAAACATGGCATAATAGTATATCAATGAAAGATTGAATTAAATGATTAGTTCTAGGTGCTACCTCACTAAGTACCTTGTGTAATTACCACTCTTGTTTCGTCCTTTCCTAGAAATGTAGGTACTCGATTTGGAAGATGGTTTCAAGATTGATCAAAGCAAGCACAAGCAAGAACTTGAGTATGGTAATTAGTATAACTTGTATACTCCTAGTAGTTGGTGGCATAGTTATATAAATATAAGCTAGCTATCATGCATTTGATTTTGAGAATTGAATTTGTATAAAGCCCATGAAAGGGCATAGTTAGCTTAATGGTTTGATTGCTTGATTGATAATGCTTTGATTTGATTGCCTAGGTCTTGATTCATTATGCTTGACTACTAAATAGAGATTATTGATCAATGTTTAATAGTATGACAAGAATGACCAATGTTGTTTGCTTCTATTAGAAACCTAGCATGATTATTGTTGAGTGTTTAAATTTGTAAGGTTGTATGAGTTAAGAAGTGTCCATGTAACACCCTAAAAATTAATCTTAATTTTTAGATTCCTAATTTTTGAAATCCTAATTTTTCTTGAGGTTTTAAATTGATTTTTTTAAATTTGAGGGAAAATTTTTGAGATAAGATTATAAAGTTTTGAAAGTTTTAAATTTGAATTTAAAGATTAAAAGTTAAAGTGATATTTTGAAATTTGATAGCTTTTGGATAAATAATTTGTTTTTAAATTGTATTTTATTTTTACTGAGATTATTTTTTTTTTGAAAAAGTTTATCTATAATCAATCTTTTTATTATTATTTTATTAAATTTTTATGGTCCAATAGAATTCTAATTCTTATTGGAATTAGTTGTTTTTTCTCTATAAATACATATTTTGGTCTAAGAGAACACAATCAATTATTTTCTTCTATCAAGATTCTCTAAAGCGGCAAAGCCTATATTTTCATTCTTTATTTCTATTCGAGTTCAATATGGCGAAGGTGTGTACTCTTACTGGTGCTATATGTGTTTTTCTAAAAAATGTATTTTTGTGTGACATGCTTAATATTTTGTGTTTTGAAAAATAATCGTGTTTTGCTAGCATGTCTAATTTTTGTACTGTGACTTTGATTGTGCACTTGTGTTATCATGCATACATGTCATTATGATTTGAAAAAAATATTAAAGTTTTTAGATTTGAGATTTCACACTTTTGAGAGTAAATATGATTTTTATATCTTGTGAATTTGTGTTTTCGGAAAAATTGAGATTTCAGATAAATTGTGATTTCGAATTGAATTGTGATTGTTTTCGGATTTTCAAATCATGTTACATCATATTGTGTGCATGGGATGGGATTGTGTACGGAGGAAGTCGTGGCAGCTTTCCGGAAGCCTAAGACCACCCTGAGATTTTGGTGACGTTGTAGGTGAGAGTTCTGGGGAACTCCTCCACTCAGATTGGTGACGCTGTAGTTGGGATTTGTGTTGTGCATATGATATCATCCATACATCATGATTTGCATTTTTCCAAAACTATATTCTTGACAAAATTATTTATGTGAACCGTATTTTATTTTATTTTTTGAAATATTACTCTTGAAAAATAATTTTATAAACCCTATTTTTTTTTTGCACCTTAGAGACACATTAAGCTTTTTAGATTACCCCCTCTTAGCTTTTCTCTTACAGATCTTTGAACTTTAGGCGATGCGGTACTTGGAGGATCTCAAATTTTATTCAGTTTTTCATTATCAAAACGAAACTATTTTTAGTTATTCGGGTTATTATTTATTATTTTGTAAACTTTGAAATATTTGAGATATTTATGTTATCACTATGATTTTATTTTAAATTAAAGTATATATATTTTTTTAAAATTGGTTTCTTGAGGGTAAAGTTTTCAAACGTAACTTTTTAGATTCGACCTATTTATTTTAGTTCGGGTTTAAGGGGTTACAGTCCAAGTAATGATCTTTGGTGATTCGAAATTGATAGGTAAGATTATGAGTTGGCATGCTATGTTTTGAATAGTTTAAGCATAAATGATGGATTTAAATAGGTAAAATGATTATAAGGAATGTCTTACATATAACTTATTGGTTTGTTTGAAACAATATAATGATATGAAAGTATATAATTGAATGGCCTTGTCGGTATAGGAAATGGAATCGAGTTTAGATAGATAGCTTAGCTTTCAAGAATGACCATTTGGTTTAATTGAAGCTTAAGAAATATCATTTTGTTTAATTGTTCATAAGAAAGTCCTAAATGGTAACTTGTATCAAATAATAAACATGTTAGATGAACCTAAAACGAAAAAACTAATAGCATTCCAATTAGTCTTTCGAATGAAACTTTGTAAATATACAATCTCTTTAATTAGATTGATATAGTGTCAGTTGGCTTGGTGGTTGTTTGTTAATATTTGAATGATATGTTAACCTATAATATCATATGGTTTGTAATTGGTGAACAAGATAAGTATAAGTATAAATGTTTAAATTGGGCCTTGATTTGGTTAAGTAAATAATTTATAATGACATGTTTATCTTGTTTGTTGGACATGGGATGTCTAGTTGAAACTTAACATAAATGCCTACTTTGATCTTGACTTGAATATTATAGGAAATAAATGATAACTTTAGATTAAATAAGAAAACTATAATTACAGGATCACATGTATTGTGTATGTATAAGTATAGTATATAAAATGAATGACTCCTAAGCATGACTTCGAATAGGTTAATAAAATTCATTGTTAGTATGTTGATAGATCATAAGATTAATGAAAGAAACATCATTTCATAAGGTATTAAAAAAGGTAGAATTAGTTAAGTAATAGGACCTAATTTCTAAATGTAAAAGTTTTAAATGGCCTTAAATTTGTAAGGTTTTAACATATAATGTTTTGTTTGTCTGGTACTGTCTAACATGTATAACACTCCTACCTCCCAAATCGGGATAGAGGCGTTACAATCCGGGTGACTCAATGCATTCTGCAGCTTATGTTGAGGCGTTACATTCCGGGCGTTACAATCCTGGTCGCCTTGAATCGAGATATTGAAGGTGATGCATCCACTTCAAAACCATATGATTCAAATGTCGGTATTATTGTTTGGTTTTCATTTTTGTTTTGCAGAAATTTGATTTACAATTCGAAATGTAAAGAATCTGAGTTTAATTAAATTTGATTTACATTTATAGTATTTTAAGTATAAAATATATATTTTTACCTTATAAAAATAATTAAAAATTAATTAAAAAATCAAATTCGGTTTGATTCGATTAACCGCGATTCGTAAATTTATGAACCACAATACCTCGGTTCGGTTTGGTTTTCGATTTTGCGGTTAACCATACTCAGCCCTACTCGAATGATCCATTAACAGATATGTCCATAGCGTAAAGATCTTAATGAATAACATTGCCTTTTATTTTAGTTCTAATTGTCAAATTGCTTCTACTGAGAAATTTATGGATGATTTTTAAAGTACAATTGTTTTGTCTCAAGGAAGCAATCAAGCTTCTAGTCAGTCACTTGCACAATGGCCAACAATGGGGCAAGAGGGGAACACTAACTTCCAAAACCATACAAGCTCAATTTGACCTCAAACCTTAAAAAATTTTAAATTGGGTCACCAATGCCTTTCAATTGAACCTTATAACCTTTAATTCTGTTAATTTTGGCCACCTTTTACCTTGTAATTGGGCTCCATGTCTCTAATAAAATTTAATTTGGCCTTTTATCTTTTATTTAGTGCTTAATTATTTATTTAATTTTTTTTTATGCATGTTTTAAATTCATATAAAATATTTGTTTGAGAGAATATTTAATTCACATTTAGCTAATAATTACCTTTTAGGATTAGCTTCTTAATTATTTGAATAATATTTTAATTAGGAGGATAATTGTATTAAAGATGGTGTATTTAATTATATACGTTGGATACAATAAGTGGTCAATGTTTTGACGTATCATGATGTTGACCAAGAGTGTACTTTGGAATCACATTCGATGTGTCATCTAAACTTAGAAAATGATAAATAATTTAAGGCTAGAATTAAATAAAATTAATTAGGCAAATAACTAGAAACATCAATAGCATTATTAATTTTACTAAGTGTCGAGATGGTAGTGTCCAATTGTTTGGATGTTATCATAATACACTTGGGAAATTAATAATTTAATAAGACTTTAATCATTTAATTAATGGAGCCTAATAGGTTAGAACTTAAAATTGACGAGATAATAATCAGTCATGCATTCAAACCTTCTGGGGCAAAATTTATATTTTTTTAAATACGAGTTAAAGTTTCCTATTATAGGACGTTTTATTTAAGCTCGTATTTAAGATAAATGTATTTTCTTATCCAAAAGGATATCCTCATTTGAACGATATTCATCTAAAAATGATGAAATAAATTAATATTATTATTTGAAATGACAAAATGACACATGTAATTAATAAGGTACCGATCTCGGGTGCTCTAAGGGTTATCCTTACGCGTAACCGACTCCTGAACCCAAATGTATTAAAAAGAAACTCTAATTTATTTTATGGTGTCCGACCTACCAAAGTGGCCTGTGACGACTCCAAGTCATTTTAAAATTAAAATAATACACGTTTTTAATAAGACTCCGATTTTCATAATTAATAATTAAAAGAAATAAATTTTATTTTTTCAAAATTAACTTGTCAGGCTATTTCACACATCGGTTTTAAAATGGTCGCGACAATAAGTAATCATCGATTAATGTAAGAAATTCTTGATTGGATTGATTCTTATATTCCAAAATCAACTCTCGAATATATCGCTTACTCTCTTCATGCATCTCGAAAATCTTTCAACTTGAAGAACACTTATATTTTTTTTATTTTAAAAAAATAAAAATAAAATAAGTTAGTAACAATAATGATAAAAATGCAATAACAAAAACAACTAACACCAATTGTCAATCCCCGACAATGATGCCAAAAATTTATTGCGTGATTTTAGTGCAATGCAAACGGTGCAAGTGTATACGTCGCAAGTAATAATATAGATTAGATATTGTCTCCACAGGGATTGATTTGGGCCAGTTTGCTTAAGTTATCACACTGTAAATAAAAACACAAGTTGATAATTGGAGTATGAAGAATAATAAAAGTAAAATAAACAATAAAAAAAGATAGATGAAATTGAATAGGTGAGAGAAGATGTTGGATTATCCTGAGTTATGGAGTGATGTCCGAATTGAATTCTTCTTTGTAAATGAGTGCTCGCATTGCTCAATTCATTCAAGCAATTAGGCTCAATCAAACTGTCTAGTTAGTTCTTTGAATGATTGGGCAATTGTGATGAGGGAATTGTTCGAGCAATTTGGGCGACTATCCTTAATGTTTGACAAAGTATTCTTCAATGGTCTTCGTTATCCCTAATACGAAACTCTATTAATTGTACAATATTTGATTATACATTTCTGCGTTAATCAAAGGCGAACAACAACCAATCTTCCGCTCTTATTAGCCGTTGAAATCCTTAACCTATCTCTAAGCCAGACTAGTTCTCATACACTTGGTTTAAACCATTCTTATTCGTTTTATGAATCTAATTCTCCCGAATCTAATTAAATGGATCGTTTTACGAAGTTATTTCCCAATTCTCTCGCAAATCAAATAAGATGCCAAGAATAAGCAAACTTTCATTAAGAATACCTTAAATACTTAGATAAAACCAAATCGTATCTCACAACCACAAAAAAAATAACATAAAACAATTACATTAATTCATGGTTGAGTCCTAAAGATATACAAAGAATAAACCAAATTGACTCTCTCCAAATCAACTCTCAAAATTGACTCTCAAATTTGACTCATCTTTAGCTTGACGCCATGCTCTTCTATTTATAAGGCTTGGCTTGGTCAATAAGGCTTGGCTTGGTCAAAGCTTATGGATGAGAAGTAGTTTAAAAGAAGAATAAAAAAATTAAAAAGATAATAAATTTTTCCTTAAAACCCCCTCACAAATCTCTTTTTAATTTTCCATTAATGATGATGAGTTTAATTTGGAAATAATTGAATAAAAGAAATAATTAATATTTTTTATCTTTTCCTTAAAAACTCATCTCAAATTAGAATCTTTATCTCCATCAAATCTTGTGTAGTAATCCGAAAGTTTGAGATTTATTCCTTTATTTTGTGCTTCCCTTCACGTGATTATCCTGATTAATTGCCTTGAGATGTAGTTTGGCAAATCCTTCAGAAATTCACCTCAATTACCACAGTAACCTCCCACTTGATTCGACAATTCTTATACTACATAAAAAAATGTACATTTGCAATATCATTTTCCATAAAATCAACTAAATTAAGAAATCAAACTTGACGACGAAGGAAATCATGAAATCATGCATGAATGCCTATGTAACGACCCAGATTCTCATATCCGAGTGTCAGGTTAACCCGTAGTGTTGGGCTTTGATTTTGGGCCCCGGGTTTAGGTGTTTGGGCCTTAGGATTTTGGGCTTGTTGGTTGTTGGACTTTAGTGTTGTTGGGCTGAGGGTATTTTGGTAGTTATCAAATGAGATGAGAAAGAGAAGGGTTGGGGTTTTAATTTCTGCAGGAGATGATCTCATTCTTCTCTTTTTCACTTCTCTTCTCCCTCACCTTAGAACAAGAAAGTGGATAGCTAAAGGTTGAATCTTTGGAGTTATTGCTTAGAATCTCGTTTTGGGACTGAAGAGAGAGTTAGAGGGCTACTAAAGATCTTTAAATCAAGGTAAAAATTAGTTGGTTTGGTGATAATGGAGGTTTTGTTGGGGGTTTAGGGTGCAATCCGGGTTTGAGTTTTGAGGGCTTGTAATATGAGTTTTTCCTAGTATTTTAGGATCAAGAAACATCCTAAGACGTTGCTAATCCGTTCTTCATCTTTCTCTTATAGAGAAAGAAGGTTGTGAGCCATCAACAAGCTTTGGAAGAGGAAAAGCTTGAAGTGGTGCGGAGCTCGGGTTTGTTGCTATTTAGCTCAAGGTTGGTACTCCCAACTCATCTCTTTATCATTCACATCATGGTAGTATGCATGACATGTAGATTTTGTGCTTGAATGTTTGTGTTGAGCTTTGGAACCATTAATGGTGAAATTCGGATTTATGTGCTAAATGACTTGAAAATTATGTTAAATTATCCTAAACACTCTTAATAATGTGTAGGAACACTTTAGGATTGATTTGATCAAGTTTGGGAATGAACCCTTGAAATTTCTAAGTACAGACCTGCATTTCGTGCAAGGGTATCGATACACGGGCCACCGATATCGATACCCATGAGTGAAAATAGGCTACATGGGCAGGGGTATCGAACCATGGTTCGATACCGGGTCCTCTAGTGGCATAATAGCATCGATACCAGTATCAAATCTGGAGGGTCCTCTTTCGTTGACTTTAAAAATGGTCAAAGGGTATCGATACCCATTTTTCGATACCCATGTTTCGATGCCTTCTTTGGGAATGTATCGAGGCAGGGTGGTTCGATATCCCACATAAGGGTATCGATACCCCTGCGAGAACTCGATAAGTTTGGTATTGTTTGAGGTTCGATAAGGGAATTAAGAGTCCTAATGAAACCTATAAATGAGGAAATGAATTGTTAATACGAGTTTGATGATAATAAACCCCGAACGACTAAATTGTGTTAAGTCTCGATATGTTTTGATGCGAGGATCCTAGGTGGATCGTTTGTGTGTATCGAGTCTTTGTTTGATAGAAATCTGGATATCTAAAAGTGTTGCAACACGTCGAAGTCCATCCGATGTAACATTCCGGGTGATGTATTGAAGACTTTTATTCCGAGTGTTGGGCGGCCTCACTCGAAGATGTTCAATGTAACATTCCGAGCATGGGATTGGTTGGGCGGCCTCCATCCCTTTCCGAACATTGGGCGGCCTCGTTCGAAGATGTCCGATGTAACATTCTGGGCATAGGATTTGAGGTCGGCCTCAATCCTGAGTGTAGGACCCCGATACTGTGTGGACGCGAGCCTCACTCTTGTGTGTTATTTTGTGATGTGTCATGTATATGTTGTGTGCGATATTATACATTGTTTATGTCATGTGATAGGCAAGCATGCTAGACCATCATATCATGCACGATATTTATATTCTTTGCTTTACTGCTTATGATATGCATGATTATGGGCCGAGTTTGGCTTACCCATTGAGCTTCTGTAGCTCAGAGTTCGAAATGTGTTTTCATGCGTAGGTTAGGTGAAACCGGTTTCTGTGGAGAACCATCGAGGTTTGGATTTCAGCATCGACTTTGTTGTCAAAGTACATGTATTTGATGTAGTGGGCTAGTGCTTAGTCGAACCCTATATGCATTTTGTAACTCTGTTTATTATTTGAGTCGAATGTTTAAATGAATTGTAATAATTTAGAGCTCCAGTTACTTTAAAATTATTTGGGCTTATGTTTTAAACTCAAATGGATTTTATGAAACGTATTTTGTACTTGAGTTGGATTTTAATTATTGAGCTTTCGAAAGAAATTTTAAAATACAGGTTTTGGGTCGGAGGCCCAATATGACATCCAGGTCGGGGTATTACATTTAGTGGTATCAAAACTTAGGTTGAGTCAGTTCTAGGAAGTCCCCGGGGGAGTCTAGTGTGTTATATAGGTGTTAGACAAGTACAAGCTCACAAGTCGATATCATACTTTCTTTAAAGCTAAAATTTTGATGGTTTACTCTTGTTTGTTGTTGTTGTTCGTGCAGAAGTGTTAAGTATGCCGAGACGTGTGCGGGATTAGGAGGAAAGTCAGGGTTCTCGTGGAGAAGACTCTGACTATGAGTTTGAGCCCGATGAGGAGGTGCCAACGGATGATGCAGTTGGTCAAGGGGCCAACTACTTTGCTCAATTGAACCGGACTCTGCGCAAGATAGTGAAAGCTATACCGAGGCCATCTTCTACGCCTCGTGAGGCACCGGTTGAGATGGTGTGAAGATAGGGAGCTGTGGACTTCTTTGGTTCGGGACAAGACAATCCCGTACAGGTTGATCAGTGGTTGCATGAAACAAGGTGAATAATGAGACAGATGAGGCTGAGGTTAGAGGACAAGTTGTCGTGTGTGTTGTCGCTTTTGAAGGGCAACGCGAGAGAGTGGTGGGAGACGGTGGAGCAAGGCTGGTATCCTCATCGTTCTAAGTGGGAGGACTTTCTTGAGGAGTTTAAGAGTAAGTATGTGGGTGAGACTCACATCGACACCCTGAGGGAGCAGTTTACCCATCTTGTTTAGGGGAACCGTTCAGTCTTTGCTTATGAGCAGGAGTTCCTTCAGTTGAGCTGGTATGCTCTAGAGCTTGTTACTACGGAGAAGATGAGATGTAAAAGGTTCTTGAGAGGTCTGAGGAAGGAGATCCAGACTTATCTCACTGCTGCACCGCCTAAGGTGTTTTCTGAGTTGGCTGCCAGTGCCAAGTCGTCGGAGTAGGTTCGAGGTTTGACCTATGGGTCATCTGTTGGCCAGGGAGTCACTGGTGGAGCTAGTTAGAGTCATGTGGGTAACTCTCAGTCTCACTCCGGTAGGAGTAGGAGCCGTTGGAACCAGAACAGAGGAGCATCGAATCAGGGTTCAAGGTCGAACCAAAGATCAGAGTCAGTGGGACGTAGGAGGCAGTTTGTGTCTTCTTCTACTGGGGGCCCAGAGAGTTTACAGAGGAGTGTCAGTGTTCAGACTTGTAGACATTGTGGTTGGATCCACCGAGAAAAGTGTTGGGGTAATCCCAGGGTTTGTTTTTAGTGTGGATCACCAGATTATCTTGTGAGGGATTGTCTAGAGGTTGTGGCATCACCACCAGGTCAGGCTCAGAGGATCGTGTTTCAGGTTCAGAGGGGTCGTGGGTTCTCACGTGGCGGAGCTAGCCACACATCAGGAGGCACCTTTTAGTCCACTGCTAGAGCACCGGCGAAACAGTATACGGTGAGGGCACAAGAGGACTGTGCTGCGACAGATGTGATCTCAGGTACGTTCAGTTTGTTTTCTGTCCCTATAGTTGCTCTTGTGGACTCAGGATCTACCCACTCGTATATCCGTAGTGGGATATCACAACAGTGGGGGTTACCAGCAGAGGATCTAGAGGTAGGAGTCCGCGTGACCAGTCCATTAGGGTTAGATGTGTTGGTGGATAAGGTGTATCGGAGGTGTCCGATCGAGGTGCAAGGGTCTATCTTCCCGGCCGACCTTATGGTCTTACCGTTCCAGGAGTTCGACGCAATCCTTGGTATGGATTGGTTGTTCGAGCACGATGTAAGTTTGGGGTGTCGATCTAAGAGTTTGAAGCTTCGTGTGGTTGATGGTTCTAAGCTTGTTGTGAGGGGTGAGAGAAACCCCTGTTTAGCGAATGTTGTGTCGGTTTTGTCAGCTCAGAGGTTGATCCAGCAAGGTTGTGAGGCTTTCTTAGCTCACGCGGTGGATGTGAGTGTTGAGAGTCCAGTTTTAGAGAGTTTAAGGACAGTTTGTGAGTACCCCGACGTGTTTCCCGAGGAGTTGTCTGGTTTACCTCCTGACCGTGAGTTAGAGTTCCGGATAGATGTGTTTCCAGGTACGGCACGGGTGTCCATAGCATCGTATCGTATGGCACCAGCGGAGATGAGAGAGTTGAAGCAACAGATCCAGGAGTTGCTTGAAAGAGGTTTCATTAGACTGAGTGTGTCACCATGGGGAACACCGGTTTTGTTTGTGAAGAAGAAGGACAGATCGATGAGGATGTGCATTGACTACCATCAGCTTAATAAGGTCACGATCAAGAATCGTTACCCTCTACCGAGGATCGATGACCTATTTGATCAGTTGAGAGGTGCCCGTGTGTTTTCTAAGATCGATCTGAGATCATGGTACTATCAGTTGAAAGTGGTGGATGAGGATGTCAAAAAGACCGCTTTCAAGACGCGGTACGGACATTATGAGTTCTTAGTGATGCCGTTTGGGCTCACGAATGTACCTGCAGCTTTTATGGACTTAATGAACTGGATCTTTCAGCCGTATCTGGATCGGTTTGTAGTTGTGTTTATCGACGACATCTTGGTGTATTCACGCTCAGAGGAAGAGCATGACTATCACCTAAGGTTTGTTCTTCAGGTTTTGAGGGATAGGCGTTTGTACGCCAAGTTTAGTAAGTGTGAGTTTTGGTTGTCAGAGGTGGCGTTTCTTGGTCACATCGTTGCAGCGGATCGAATCCAGGTAGATCCTCAGAAAATCCAAGTTGTGGTGGAGTGGAAACCACCAAGAAATGTATCGGAAGTCTGTAGTTTTCTTGGACTTGACGGATACTACAAGAGGTTCGTTAAGGGTTTTTCGATCATAGCGGCACCTTTGACCAAGTTGCTTTAGAAAGGGGTTCCGTTTGTATGGAATGAGAGGAGAAAATAGAGTTTTGAGCAACTTAAGGTTTATCTTACAGAGGCACCGGTCTTGACGCAACCGGAACCGAGAAATGATTATGTGGTGTTTAGTGATGCTTCCTTGAATGGGTTGGGTTGTGTGCTTATGCAAGAGGGTAAGGTGGTTGCTTATGCCTCGAGGCAGTTGAAACCCCATGAGAGGAACTATCCTACACATGATCTTGAGCTAGCGGCAGTTATCTTCGCTTTGAAGATATGGAGGCATTATCTCTACGGGGAGAAATGTTACATCTACACCGACCATAAGAGTTTAAAGTACTTGCTTACCTAGAAGGAGTTGAATCTGAGACAACGTCGGTGGATAGAGTTGTTGAAGGACTATGACTGTGTCATAAAGTATAATCCCGGCAAGGCGAATGTAGTCGCCGATGCTTTAAGTCGGAAGTCCATGTCGGATATGAGAGCTTTGTTTGCTTGGTTGAGGATGACCGATGATGGAGGTTTGTTGGCAGAGTTGCGAGTGGAGCCCACGCTTGTTCAAGAGATAAAGAGAACACAAGTGTTAGACGAGGATTTGGTAGCTCAGTTAGAGGTTGTTCAGAGAGGTGAGTTGTCAGACTTTGAGGTACGAGATGGTGGGTTCTTGTACTTTTAAGGTCGGTTGTGTGTACCAGCTTTAAAGGATCTAAGGGATCCTATATTGAGGGAAGCTCACCGTAGTCCATTTTCTGTTCATCTAGGTAGTAACAAGATGTATCAGGACCTTCATCCTTTCTTTTGGTGGTCATGCATGAAAAGAGATGTGTCAAAGTTTATGACCAGGTGTTTGGCGTGTCAGCAAGTGAAGGCAGAACATCAAGTTCCTTCAGGTTTGCTTCAGCCTATCTAGATTCCACAGTGGAAGTGAGATCGAGTGACCATGGACTTCGTCACTGGGCTGCCGATGACATTGAGAAAGCATGATGCTATATGGGTTATAGTTGACCGGTTGACCAAGTCGGCTCACTTCTTACCGGTAAGGATGGACTTCAGTTTGGAAAAGTTGGCTCGGTTGTACATCAAGGAGATCGTGAGGTTGCATGGCATACCTTTATCGATCATATCGGATAGGGATCCGAGGTTTACGACGAGGTTGTGGAGGTCTATCCACGAGGCTTTAGACACCAAGTTGCACTTCAATACAGCTTTTCATCCTCAGACTGATGGACAGTCTGAGAGATTTATCCAGATCTTGGAGGATATGCTTCGGTGTTGTGGACTTTGCTCGTAGTTGGGAGGATCAGTTATCGTTGGTTGAGTTTGCTTATAACAACAGTTATCAATCAAGCATCAAGATGGCTCCTTTTGAGGCCTTATACGGGCGTAGGTGTAGGACACCTTTGTGTTGGACAGAGCTCAATTAGAGAAAGATAGTAGGTTCGGAGCTTGTTAAGGAAACCGAGGAAAAAGTTCAAATCATCAAAGAGAGGTTGCAAGCAACTTTTGATAGACAAAAAGCTTATGTGGATAAGAAGCGTAAGCACATTGAGTGTGAGCTTGGTGAAAAAGTGTTTCTCAAGGTATCTCCGTGGAAAGGGATCATCCGGTTTGGTCGTAAAGGAAAGTTAAGTCCAAGGTATATCGGACCTTATGAGGTTCTTTAGAGGGTTGGACCGGTAGCTTATCGGCTAGCTTTACCTCCAAAGTTGGCACGTATACACGATGTGTTCCACGTGTCTATGTTGAGGCGTTACCGTTTTGATCCTTCGCATGTGGTTCAGCTTGAGGAAATAGAAGTCAATGCAGATTTGACTTACGAGGAAAGACCTATCGGAATCTTAGACAGGGGAGTTAAAGAGCTTCGGAACAAGTGCATACCTTTGTAAAAGGTTTTTTTGAGAAACCCTGGGATCGAAGAAGCAACGTGGGAAGCGGAGAAGGACATGAGAGCTCAGTATCCTTATCTCTTCCTGATAGGTAAATTTCGAGGAAGAAATTTTCTTTAAGGAGGGGAGAGTTATAACGACCCGGATTCTCGTATTTGAGTGTCGGGTTAACCCGTGGTGTTGGGCTTCTGTTTTAGGCCACGCGTTTAGGTGTTTGGGCCTTAGGATTTTGGGCTTGTTGGTTGTTGGAATTTAGTGTTATTGGGTTGAGGGTATTTTGGTAGTTATCAAATGAGATGAGAAAGAGAATGGTTGGGGGTTTAATTTCTGTAGGAGATGATCTCATTCTTCTCTTTTTCACTTCTCTTCTCCCTCACCTTAGAACAAGAAAGTGGATAGCTAAAGGTTGAATCTTTGGAGTTATTGCTTAGAATCTCGTTTTGGGACTGAAGAGAGAGTTAGAGGGCTACTAAGGATCTTTAAATCAAGGTAAAAATTAGTTGGTTTGGTGATGATGGAGGTTTTGTTGGGGGTTTAGGGTGCAATCCGGGTTTGAGTTTTGAGGGCTTGTAATCTGAGTTTTTCCTAGTGTTTTAGGATCAAGAAACATCCTAAGACGTTGCTAATCCGTTCTCCATCTTTCTCTTGTAGAGAAAGAAGGTTGTGAGCCATCAACAAGCTTTGGAAGAGGAAAAGCTTGAAGTAGTGTGGAGCTCGGGTTTGTTGCTGTTTAGCTCAAGGTTGGTACTCCCAACTCATCTCTTTATCATTCACATCATGGTAGTATGCATGACATGTAGATTTTGTGCTTGAATGCTTGTGTTGAGCTTTGGAACCATTAATGATGAAATTCGGATTTATGTGCTAAATGACATGAAAATGATGTTAAATTATCCTAAACACTCCTAATAATGTGTAAGAACACTTTAGGATTGATTTGATCAAGTTTGGGAATGAACCCTTGAAATTTCTAAGTACAGACCTGCATTTTGTGCAGGGGTATCGATACACGGGCCACCGGTATCGATACCCATGAGTGAAAATAGGCTATGTGGGCAGGGGTATCGAACCATGGTTCGATACCGGGTCCTCTAGTGGCATAATAGCATCGATACCAGTATCGAATCTGGAGGGTCCTCTTTCGTTGACTTTAAAAATGGTCAAAGGGTATCGATACCCATTTTTCGATGCCTTCCTTGGGTAGGTATCGAGGCGGGATGGTTCGATACCCCACATAAGGGTATCGATACCCCTGCGAGAACTCGATAAGTTTGGTATTGTTTGAGGTTCGATAAGGGAATTAAGAGTCCTAATGAAACCTATAAATGAGGAAATGAATTGTTAATACGAGTTTGATGATAATAAACCCCGAACGACTAAATTGTGTTAAGTCTCGATATGTTTTGATGTGAGGATCCTAGGTGGATCATTTGTGTGTATTGAGTCTTTGTTTGATGGAAATCCGGATATCTAAAAAAGTGTTGCAACACGTCGAAGTCCATCCGATGTAACATTCCGGGTGATGTATTGAAGACTTTTATTCCGAGTGTTGGGCAGCCTCACTCGAAGATGTTCGATGTGATATTCCGAGCATGGGATTGGTTGGGCGGCCTCCATCCCTTTTCGAACGTTGGGCGACCTCGTTCTAAGATGTCCGATGTAACATTCTGGGCATAGGATTTGAGGGCGGCCTCAATCCTGAGTGTAGGATCCCGATGCTGTGTGGACGCGGGCCTCACTCTTGTGTGTTATTTTGTGATGTGTCATGTATATGTTGTGTGCGATATTATACATTGTTTATGCCATGTGATAGGCGAGCATGCTAGACCATCATATCATGCACGATATTTATATGCTTTGCTTTACTGCTTATGATATGCATGATTATGGGCCGAGTTTGGTGTACCCACTGAGCTTCTGTAGCTTAACGTTCGAAATGTGTTTTCGTGCATAGGTTAGGTAAAGCCGGTTTCTATGGAGCACCATCGAGGTTTGGATTTCAGCATCGACTTTGTTGTAAGAGTACATGTATTTGATGTAGTGGGCTAGTGCTTAGTCGAACCCTATATGCATTTTATAACTCTATTTATTATTTAAGTCGAATGTTTAAATGATTTGTAATAATTTGGAGCTCCAGTTACTTTGAAATTATTCGGGCTTATGTTTTAAACTCAAATGGATTTTATGAAACGCATTTTGTACTTGAGTTGGATTTTAATTATTGGGCTTTCGAAAGAAATTTTGAAATACAGGTTTTGGGTCGGAGGCCCATTGTGACATCCAGGTCAGGGTGTTACAGCCTAACAATGCAACTAAAACGTGCCTAAGTCTAACAAAAATATGAGTAAAAAGGGTAATAAAAGTAGTACTTTTGAACACTCATCACTTACTCTAAGTTGAGCTCTTTTGAGTTTGGGTGAGATCTTGTAATAAATATGGTACCTACCGTTTTTATTACGTTTTGGGTAATAAACTATGTACAATTTGTAATAATATATGTACCTACTAAAATTATCACCCTTCTTGTAATAAATTAGGTTACTTTGTAGGAAAATATGTATATACATAAATGCTTACTCTAATTTGAACTCTTTTGAGTTTGGGTGAGATCTTGTAATAAATACAATACCTACCATTTTTATTATGATTTGAGTAATAAACCATGTACAACTTGTAATAATTTATGTACCTACTAATATTTTCACCCTTCTCATTATAAATTAGGTTTTTTGTAGGAAAATATGTATATACATAATGCTTACCCTAAGTTTAACTCTTTTGAGTTTGGGTGAGATCTTGTAATAAATACGATACTTATCTTACTTTTTTCGTCTTTTTCTCTGTGTAACACTCCAAAAATTATTCCTAATTTTGAAATTCTTAAATTAAAACCCTAATTTTTAGATTCCAAATTTTTGAAACCCTATTTTTTGAGGGTTTTAAATTAATTTATTATTATTATCATATATGTTTTAAAGTTTGAGAACTCTTGAATATCCAGATTGTTTTTAAATTAAATTCCAATTATACTAAAATTAGTTATCTTTTATTAAAAATATTACTTTATTTTAATTATTGTTTTATCAAAACTTTTTACTTATTATAATATATTATTTATATATATTATATAAAGTTTTATTTAAGGAAAGAAAATCTCTTAAAAATTCTATAATTTTTTTATTAATATTTGTTATATTTATAATGTGATCTAATAGAATTCTAATTTTAATTGGAATTAGTTATTTTTTCTATATATTCATTCATATTTTGGTCTAAGAGAAAACCCTATATTATTTCTTCCATCAAGATTCTCTAAAGCCTATATTTTCATTCTTTATTTCTGTTCGAGTTTCAAACCATGTTATTCAGTAATTTGAGTCGCTTTGGCTAAGGTGTGGTATCTTATTGGTGCTATATGTGTTTTTTCCGAAAAATATATTTTTCTGTGACATGCTTAATATTTTGTGTTTTGAAAAATACTCATGTTTTGCTAGCATATCTAATTTTTGTATTGTGGCTTTGATTATGCACTTGTGTTATCATTCATATATGTCATTGTGATTTAAGAAATATTAAAATTTTCAGATTTGAGATATCACACTTTTGAGAGTAAATATGATTTTTATATTCTGTGAATTTGTGTTTTTGGACAATTTGAGATTTTGGATAAATTGTGATTTTGGATTGAGTTGTGATTGTTTTCGAATTTTCAAATCATGTTACATCATATTGTGTGCATGGGATGGGATTGTGTACGGAGGAAGTCGTGGCAGCTTTCCGAAAGCCTAAGATCACTCTCGGATTCTGGTGACGTTGTAGGTGAGGGTTCTGGGGAACTCCTCCACTCAGACTGGTGACGTTATAATTGAGATTTATGTTGTGCGTATGATATCATCCATACATCGTGATTTGTATTTTTCCAAAACTTCACTCTTGAGAAAATTATTTATGTGTCATATATTTTTGAAATATTACTCTTGAAAAATAATTTTATAAACCGTGTTTTGTTGTTTTTATTTGCACCTTAGAGACACACTAAGCTCTTTAGCTTACTCCCACTTAGTTTTCTCAAATTTTATTCAATTATTTTATTATCAAAACAAAATTATTTTTGTATATTTAGGTTCTTATTTATAATATTTAAATTTTTTATTATAAGATATTTATTAAATTACTATGGTTTTATTATAAATTAAAGTATAATTTTTAAAATTGGTTTTTTAAGGGTAAAGTTTTCAAACGTGACTTCTTAGATTCGACTTATTTCTTCTAGGTCGGGTTTAGGGAGTTACACTCTTAATGACACATGTCATGACTTTATTTAAAATTTTATATGATGAAGTAATTTAAAGATTTTTTTAATGGTGATGACTAAATTGATAACTTACTAAAAGTTAGTTGGTCAATTAATGCTTTACTCTTTTAGTTATAAAGTTAAATACTAAATAAGTATTCAAATTACATCTTTTTGAACTTTAGATGTTTATATTTTTTTATTAAAAATAAATGTCTAAAGTTTATACTATTATAATTTTAGGTACTTGATAATTAATTATTATTAAAATATTCGTTAATTAATCAATACTTGATACGTGACAATAATTTGAATTTTTAACTTTATAAAAAATTAAAAAAAATAACTTTTAAAAAATCTTCAATTTTTACAGAATAATTTTTAAAATTTTAAAATTATCTAGGCCTGATTTGAGAATTTATCAATTATTTTGAAAAGTAGGTTTAAGCAAAATTAAATTGATCTTACACTTTTTATCAAGATAACACCTAACAAAAAAAAAGTTATCTTAATTGTTTATGTTAATGATATAATAATCATCGTAGATACATTAAAATTAAAAAATTATAGAATCTATTAAATCTAAAAATCTTTTAATAATAATTAAACTCTCCTTAATTAAGTTTTTAATAGATTATCCTTGTAAAGATGTATTAATAATTAAAAATTTACACGAACTATCTTGTTCCAATGGTTAATGAACGATTGTTGTTTTTGGAGGTCACGAGTTTGACCGTTTGAGCACCAGTATTGCAACACAGTGATTGAGCGATCAATGTTTAATGGTTGAGAATATACTCTAAAATAGATACTACTGTAAACACTGTAGCTAGGGGTGTGCATTTCGGATTATCCGATCCAATCCGAAATTTCGGATATCCAAAATTTTCGGATCGGTATTTTAGCGATCCGTATCCGATCCGAAAAAAATTAGATATTTGATTTTTCGGGTATCCGAAATTTCGGATCGAATTTTTGGATATCCGAATATCCGAATTTATAATTTAATTTAAGTATTTTTTTTAATTTGACAGTCTTATTCATAAAAATTTTGGCTTTCGAATATAATAATCAACAAATTATTGAATATAACAATATTTTATCCATGAATTTTTTTTTCATATATAACAAGTAAAACATCGAATATAACAATATTTATATGTATAAAAAATTAAATTTTTGGATATCGGATAATCGGATATCTGATCCGAATGTAAAATACCTATCTGTATCAGATCCGAAATTTTTGGATATCCGATCCGAATTATCCGAAAAATAAAATTCGGATCGGATATCCAAAATTTTGGATCGGATCAACGGATAATCGGATTGGATCAATCGGATCGGATTTTTTTTTTACACCCCTAACTGTAGTTGATTAAAAAAATTGAGAAACATATTGTTTCAACAATTTTTGCAAAAATTCATCAACGAAAGTTTGCCTCTTAATTATAAAAATTATAATTTTTATAAGTCCATAAAGAGTATATCAATATACTCAAATCTTAAATCTTGATAGAAAAAATAATATATAAAAATAAAATTTTTAGTTTTTTTTAAAAGGGTGTTTAGGTAGAGGAAAAAAATTTAAAAAAAAGTACGATAAAAGAAAGATGAATAAAATTTTATTTTCCTATATTTAATAAAAAATAATCTTTTGTTAAAATATTATAGTCTAAAAATTATTACAGATTAGTATTTGTTTATGAAAAATATTATTTTTTAATTAATCTTGCCTACAAATAATTAGTGAAGTAACAAAAAAACAATTGAATATTTGTGATTATATTTAGGGTGAGTAAAACTCGACTCGACTCGAAAAAATCAAATAATTCGACTCGATTCGATGCAAAAATACTCGACTCGTTTTGACTCGACTTGAAATTCCATAGACTCAACTCGACTCGAAAAAATTTCAAATAAAGTTTGAGTTGTAAAATGGAAATTTGAATAACTCGAATAATTCGAAAATTTTAATAATCAAAGGATTATTTTTTAAGTTTTAAACGAATCTCTCAATTCTTTATGATATATAAACATTGATATATAAAAATATAAATAAATATTGTTACATATTAAAAAATATATATGTGTGCATATCTTATATTATTTGAGAAAATCGTTTAAATTGGAATCAAATCATACTTTAACACGATAAATAATTACAATTAAATATTTATAGGAACTTGAAACTCGACTCAACTCGAATTTCTTAAACTCGACTCGAACTGAAAAAATTTTAAATAAAGTTTGAGTTGTAAAATATGACTCGTCAACTCGAATAACTCAAAATTTTTTGACTTGACTCGACTCGATCGAATACTCACCCCTAATTATATTACCAAAAAAGTATCAAGTTATTACGAATATAAAGTCTGTACAAATATATATATATATATATATATATTGATTAATGCACGAAGATAATCTTTAAAGTTAGGTAGGTATGTAATAATTAAAAAATAAAAATAAAGACATAGAAAATTATTCTGTTTTTTATTAGATAAAATAGATTGAAAATTAAAAATTATATAAAAGATTTTTATCATAGAAATTATATATAAACATTTAAAATAAAACTAAACTTATTTCGAATCTAAGCCCGATTTAATCTAATCTTTAAAAAGTTTGACCCGAATATAATTATTTCAAAACTCAACCTTAAAAAATCAAATCGAACTAAAATTTATCGGGTTAGATCAAATAACCGTATCAATATAAAAACCTTTTCTAGTGCCACGTATCCATACTTTTTTATGTATAATCTACTGTTTTGCACATAGATTTTTTACGTAACTATTAAAAGAATCTGACTGTTATTTTAAGTTCTTGTTTTTCGCCTAAATTATACTTTTTAAGATTGAAACTTATTCTTAAGGATGGGTATGAGTCGAG
Organism: Abelmoschus esculentus; assembly: GCA_035048815.1. Taxonomy (NCBI): domain Eukaryota; kingdom Viridiplantae; phylum Streptophyta; class Magnoliopsida; order Malvales; family Malvaceae; genus Abelmoschus; species Abelmoschus esculentus. The sequence continues at coordinate 1,225,368 of JAUCBN010000002.1, forward strand.
TCTCGTTTCGAATATTATCTAAAAATTAAAAATTGTCATTTAATTTTAATATAATACGATATTTAATATTTTTTATTTTTATTTAATAAGATATAATTAGTATATATTAATAATTTGTAGATAAAATTAAAACGTTCAAAAAGTCTAAGAACTTGTTTAAAAAGAGAATTATAGTTTAAAGATAAAACTGAGCTATTAAAAAATTTAGTGAATGACTTAGAATAAAAATTGTACTTTAAAAATAAAATTAAAATATTTAAAGAATTAAAAATTAATTTAAAATAAATATTATAATTTAAAAATATATAATGCAGTTAACTCCTAAATAATGCAAACTTAGGTGCTGTATATTAACACTTTTCAGTATAATCCATAGATTTATTAGCACACAGATTATATTCCTGGACGCTTGTTTATTTGCAGGCCAATTTATTAAATTAAGTAATTAATCTTCACAATATATTCCTCCACTAAAACCAACAAAATTCAAATCCTTATCTGTTAAAAAAAGTTTTGGGTAAACTATGCAGACAATCTCTCAACTATAAGTTATTTTTTAGTTAGGTTGTTCAAATATAAAATCTTATAAATTAGTCACTCGAATTATCTAAAATTACAAAATGATTATTAGAGATGGGCACGGGTTGGGTTTTCGGTCCACCCGCACCCGACCCGAAAAATCATACCCTCCACCTTCCACCCGACCTGACCCGAATTTAGGGTGAAAAAAATCTGACCCGACCTGACCGAATTTAAGGTGAAAAAAACTGACCCGACCTGATTTTTAAGTTTTAAAATCCGACCCGACCCGAATCATTAAAAAACTTAAATTTTAGGGACTTAATTATAAAAAAATAAATTTAGGGATCTATTTGTAAAAAAATAAAAATTTTAGTGACCTAATTGTAAAAAAATAATTTTAGTGACCTAATTGTATAAAATATATATAAAGAGGGATCATTAATGCAATTATCTCTAAAATATATGTAGAAAAATTATACTATAAGTCCCGAGTCGGGTCAGATTTTTTTCACCTAAATCCGAACCTGACCCAAAATCACCCTCAAAAACCCCCCGACCCGACCTGACCCGAATTTTTTTTAAAAATCCGACACAATCGGATCGGTCGAGTTCGGTTTTCGTGTCTATCTCTAATGATTACGATATCGATTTGTATAAAAAAGTTGATATGAGAGTTAAAAACTGACATAATAACGTATATAATCCTTAATCTTTACACCTTATTGAAATTTAGTCTTAATTTTAAAAATTTAACCTTTAACCTTTAGATAATACACTCGTTCAATCGACTAACTTGTTCTTATCGCTATCCCTTTACCATCATCTTCCATTGCTCAATCTTGTTATATTTCAATATTTTTCGGGTTTCGAAAATTATTCGAGATCGAAATCATGTATAAATAATTTTTAAAATAATAAAAATTTAAAAACTAATTAAATTATAAAATTAAATAGATTTAGATTTAATTTTATAAATTTTAAAACTAAAATTTTTTAAATAATAATTAAATGTTAGGGTCATAAAAATATAAATCAAAACATTTTGAGTGGGGCAAAGACTTAATTATAATGATTTTAAAATTATTATACTTAAAATATAAATAATTTATCATATTTTCAGGGCAATTGTCCTCCTACATTATATGTAGGCATGTCTTTATTTTTCTATAATTATTTATTGATCAATTAATTTAAATCGATTATCGTAAAAGTTTATTTGAGGTATTCATTTACCATAATATATTTAATTTATAACGTCATTATTTTAATCTCTAGAGTTGCTAAAAGTATGGGTATTTATTGTTCAATTAAAATAAAAATAACTGATCGAGCTGAACTTTAGTTCAGTTAATCAATTGATATTGAAATAACGATTAATTCGTTTTAAAATTAATTATTAATACAATTAAATTAACCAAAAATTTTAATATATAATAAATATATTTTAAAATGTAAATTCAAATTTATAACCACCTATAATGTTAAAGAAAAAAATTATTTAATACACCGGTAAAAACGAAAAGTTTTTACGAGCGCTCTTAGTTTTAAGGTTTATAGATCTAGTTCAATATTCAATAATTTAGAATTTAGGGTTCATGGTTAAAATTTATTAGGGGTGAGCAAAATTCGATTCGACTTGAAAAAATTGAATCACTCTACTCGACTCAAGGCGAAAATACTCGACTCGTTTTGAGTTGATTCGAAATTTCATAGACACGATTCGAAATTTCATAGATTCGACTCAAAAAAATTTCAAATAAAGTTTGAGTTGTAAAATGAAAATTCAAATAACTCAAAATTTTTAGTAATTAAAGGATTAATTTTTAAGTTTGAGACGAATCTCTCAATTTTTTATGATAGATATAAAGAAATATTGCTACATATGAAAATATATATATTATATAATTAGATAAAGTCGTTTAAATTAGAATCAAATCTTACTATAATGTTATAATAAATAATTACAATTAAATAGTTATAAAAACTCGAAAACTCGAGTCGAATTTCTTAAACTCGACTCGAACAAAAAAATTCAAATAAAGTTTGAGTTGTAAAATATAACTCGTCAACTCAAATAACTCGAAATTTTTTTACTCGACTCGATCGAATACTCACCCTTAAAATTTAGCGTTTAATTGTTAGATTTTTTGGTAATATGATTAGAATTTAGGGTTGATGATAATATTGTTTATTTTTTTACGGTTTAACGTTAATATGGTTTGATTATAACTTGTTAATCTGATGACTATGAGGTTACAACTTTCCACTCAATGGAGTATTTCAGATAATATTAAATATGAACTAACGGCGACGAAACCTTCAATAGGCGGGCGCCACCAGTTTGTGCCGCTACAGAACAGAACCTCGGATAAGCGATCCACGTCTAAAGCGACGTTGCCTGAAGGCTGAAATGCTTGACGTGGGCGATCCAACTCGGATGACGATCCCAATGCCTTCCTCTGCTCAGCTCAGACTCAGATGCTTACTCTCAAACACAATTTCCAAAGACAAATCCCCTATATATCTGCTTCTTCATCCTTGAAATGCTTCGCCATTTCTTTCACCCAAAACAGACCAAAATCAAACATTTCACGTTTTAATTCATTCATGGGAAATCCAATAGATACCCATTTGAAGTTGGTTCCAGGTGCTGCAGGTTTCGTGCTAGAAGATGTTCCTCATTTCAATGACTACCTTCATCATCTCCCCGTAATCTATCTTGCTTTATGATAAAACTTTCTTTATCAGCTTTGGGTTTCATTCAAAGTATTAGTTGAGTGTTAATAAACCCTTTTCTGTGTTTGTTTATTTTTTGACAGAGCTATCCCAACCCATTAAAAGATCATCCGGCTTATTCAGTTGTCAAGTGAGTAAACTAAACCAGAGTTTTCATCAGTTAATCAATGGATTTGCTTCATAGTTTGCTTTTGTCTTGTTTGAAGATGGTGATTTGGCTTTTTGTTTTACAGGCAATACTTTGTTGATGAGGATGACACTGTTCCTCAGAAGGTGAATCCTTGTCTTAGTGGTTGGATTTTTAGTTTTATGGGGAGTTCAACATAATCCTTGGTTCCCTTTAGATCATCTGCTTTTACAAGGAATGATCTGAATTTGATTGTTCTCATGTGATGGAATTGATTTTATTAGATACTCTGGTTTAACTGATGCTCTAATTTTATCATAGGTTGTTGTTCACAAGGAAAGTCCGAGAGGAGTGCATTTCCGGCGTGCTGGACCTCACCAAAAGGTATAATTTCATCTTGTCTCAATGGTTTCCGGTTGAAGTTACAAAATGATAAGCTATGGAGATTACATCACTGTCACCTGTTATGCTTCTCAGGTGTACTTTAAATCGGAAGACGTGAATGCGTGCATCGTCACATGTGGTGGTCTATGCCCCGGGCTCAACACGGTGATCAGGGAAATTGTGTGTGGCCTCTATCACATGTACGGTGTCCGAAAAGTTCTTGGAATCGATGTAAGCAATTTCAATATTTAGGCATATTCAAATCCATAACAACTTGGTTTATTATCAGCAAGGGGAACACCATCATCTTGAATCTCACCAGAACATATATATGATCCATATTTAGGGAGGATATAGGGGGTTTTATGCCAGGAATACCGTCACCTTAACACCTAAGGTTGTCGATGATATCCATAAACGTGGTGGTACGATTCTTGGGACATCGAAAGGAGCTCACGATTGCTCAAAGATTGTTGACCGCATTCAGGATCGTGGAATCAATCAGGTGTGTTAAGGCATGAGATTAGAGGGTTTTGTCCAAGTCTACTCTCTTTTATTCGGATTTATTACTACATGTTTTTGGTTATAATTGTATCCTTTATCGGTTTAGGTCTATATAATCGGAGGTGATGGGACACAAAAAGGAGCAGCAATGATTTTTGAGGTATTTGCATTAGGAATTTTCTGTAATGTTATTGTCTATAATCTTTTGATATTGTCTGTAGCATTAATTTGTCTATTAAACCATGTAAAAATCATTGTCAGTATGTTTTAGCGTAACTGGTTCTGCCCTGGCAGGAAATTAGGCGACGGGGCCTCAAAGTAGCTGTTGCCGGAATTCCCAAAACCATTGACAATGACATTCCGGTACTTCTCATCACTAATAAACTGTCCTTGTTACTTGAAAGGCAAGTTACTTAATCAATAAATGACATTGTGCTGGGTTGCTGGTTTTGTTTTAGGTTATTGACAAGTCATTTGGTTTCGATACTGCGGTTGAGGAGGCTCAACGTGCCATTAACGCAGCACATGTTGAATCTGAAAGTATCAGGAACGGCATCGGACTTGTAAAGCTAATGGGACGCTACAGTGGTATGGAACCCTGACAAATTGTTTTCAATACTACGTGTCCTTAGTTTCATTTGTCAGTATAGTTTTTGCTATTGATCCTTCTTTCTATATCATGTTGAACTTCTGCTGCAGGTTTCATTGCGATGCATGCTACTCTTGCTAGTCGTGACGTCGATTGTTGCTTGATTCCAGAGTCACCATTCTATCTTGAAGGAAAAGGTGGACTTTTTGAATATATAGAAAAACGACTCAGAGAAAATGAGCATATGGTCATTGTAATAGCTGAAGGAGCCGGACTGGAGCTTCTTTCCAAGAGCTCGGAGTCCGTGGACCAACAAGACGCTTCAGGTAACAAGCTTCTTCAAGATATCGGACCGTGGATATCTCACAAGATAAAGGTGATACCTTCAATTGACTAACCTCTAGTTTCATTTGATATATGGCTACCGATTCAATGCCTATGAAACATCTAGACTAGAACATTAACTGTGTTTTGTCACTTCGTATAGGAGCATTTTGAAAAGAAGAAGACACCCATTAATCTGAAATATATAGGTTAGTGTTTTTCTTTCTGACTGCTAAATTCAACCTTTTAGATAATGTGCAAAAATATTCGATTTGAGAAATTTGGCTTGCAGATCCTACATACATGATCCGAGCTATTCCTAGCATCGCTTCAGATAATGTCTACTGCACCCTACTTGCTCACGCTGCAGTTCATGGAGCAATGGCAGGGTACACAGGCTTTGCCGTCGGTCCGGTCAATGGAAGAAATGCTTACATTCCATTTAATGTATGTTCCATTACACCCTTAATGACTCTCTCAGCAAACATGAGTTGATGTTAAAATTATAGTCCAAGTGTTCGCTAGAAAACATTAACCCCAATTCGGTAGACGGTGATAATTTTTGTTTCCGGCCTTATTTAAGACAGAAATAAGCAAAACTAAACGTAAACAACTCTAGTAAGGTTGCATGTAATTGGCATATATATAGGTTTAGTCGTCAACCGGTGTTCATCGAGTTTATTTAAGACGAGATGAGCAAAATGAAACATAAAGAACTGCAGCAAGGTTGCCTGGAATTGGCACATATATAGGTTTAGTCTTTGAGTTTTTGTTCGGAATTACATGACTTTGGATTACTTTTCCTTACCGAATTTTTTTTCACCAATAGCGTATCATAGAGAAACAGAACAAGGTTGTCATTACCGACAGGATGTGGGCAAGGCTGCTGTCTTCAACTAACCAGCCAAGCTTCTTAAACCCTAGAGTTGCTGAAGCCAATAAACAGAAACATCCTGCAGCAAATGGTTTGTTGAATGAGGAAAGCTTTAGAAACGGAAATTCGAAGACCGAAGACGATCCAAGCACGCCATGAAACCCGTATCGCATAGTTTCATGTAAATATTCGACTAGCACTAATGCTGGTTAGTCTCTGCTGTTGTATGTGTGTGTGTACATTGAGATGTTTGAACTGGGATTTTGAGTTGCTATTTTATAGAAAACCGATTAACCCATTGTCTGTTTATATGAACCACTAAGTGGAGCCTAAAGAAAGACGAGAAACAGGGACACAAGCCATTGAGGATGATGAGATGATTTCTGAAGCAAATGTGAAAACAACTGTTGAGATATTTTATAAATGAAAAATATTTTAAAAATGGTGTGTAAAAATTTTGATTTTAGAATTCTTTTAATTTCTCGATGATAGAATTATTTTTTCAAAGATGGAATTGTAGAGAAGAAGACGAATTATTATCGTGAATTCGTATTGATTGGACGGTAAAGATTATAGATATTAAAGTGTCTTTGAGGTTTTATGAATTTTATTCTTTGGGGTTAAATTTAATTTTTTTTTAGAATATTTGAATCGAGTCGGATTTTATCATGATTAGAATATATGGATCCAAATATTATTAAAATCCCCATAAAGCAAATTGAATATCCTAAAAAACCTAAATTCATGCCATCTAAACCAGTCAATTGAGCTAGTAGAAAATGTTTTACATGTCCAAAATTGTCTATACAAACTCCTCTTCTTACATGGCAATTAACAAATGCTACATTGTGAGAAAATGGGGGTGATGATACAATCATTATGTATCTTGAACGGCAATGTATCAAGATTGCTTGGCGATATTCCGATCACATAACAGGTACGACGGAAGATATCTGGGAATAATCAACGCCGATACTAAACACAACACGACGAAGACTACAACCCACCAGGCTTGGTAAGGGATGCCTAGCAACAGTTCATCACAAACTGAAAAGGAAAAAGAAAGTCTATTAGCATACCGGACGATAAAACCAGTGCCTCTGAATATGAAACTGGTATTCAGATGCCCGAACAAGCAAAGATCAGAATAGATTTCATCTGATGATGCAGATGACTTTTCTGTAGACATTGCAAATCAGTAAATCAAAACAATTTGGACAGTGATGAATTAGATCGAAGCAGAATCCAAAAGAAAAAAAAACGACAACGATAAGTGATGGTGAAAACTGAACAGGCATAAAAGATATCATACATATACATATACATATACATATACATACCCTTGGCATGAAAAATTGCCATGCACATTGGTATCCGTTGTGAATAAATTGCAATGTGTTCTAGCCTCTAGGGATGTGATATTTCAGTGCGTGGTATTTTGCATCGGCGTGCAGACCTTTAATATACAACTCAAGCAACGTATGATATCGACATATTGTAGCAACATATAGCTAGAAAGGCATGTCGTTACATGAAAAGCTAAAGTACTCTCGAAAGGAAGAGCGGAGGAAATAGTTGGTTTTACCTATGTTGAAGATGATGAACTCTCTTTCTTTTGTATTGGGTATTGCAACAAACCCTTCAGACTCCACAGTCACCAAAACGTACAGTCCAGCCTGAGCAAAATCGAGCTTCTTTAGCAATACTAGATGTGTGTGTGGCGAGTATTCAATTGAATTGAGACAATTGAGAAAAATATCGAATTAGTTGAGTTGACAAATCAAATCGAATGATAAGAAATTCAGGTCCAATAAATCTAATCGAGTTAACACTTAACATAAATTCTTTGTGTAACTTGAAACATAAGTTTCACTCTACTCAAGTGTAATTACAACATTGTGATTTTTCAGCTATTGTTGGAATATATGGCTTGTTTCCATATTTTGTAAATATTCTCTTTTTATTGTAATTCCTTATTTTAAGGATTCTTTTTTCTAGGTTTAGTATCTTTCCATACTTAGAATTTCCTTAATTAGAGACAAGTTTGTATATATAAAGAGAAGTATTCTGACCTATTTTAAATAAGAAGAGAAAAATACCTAGAAAACTACATTTGTTCACTGAAAAATATTCTCTTCATTCTTTTCAAACATCAAATCTCTAATCACAGATCATACACAAATCACCATCATTCATTGCATCTCCAGCCACCATGGCCGCTTTCTCACATGATATCAAAACCAACAATGATCTTCACGTTGTCACCATTGCTGCTATCTCTAACCAAAAACAAATCAACGATTTAATTTTTCAAATTATCATTTTATTTTCCGTTGTTGTCATTAGACCATACTCGTTCCTTGGCTTCTCCCTCGTTGGAATCTTACATCTCCGGTGAAATTTCTTCTCGTTTAATTTTTTTTGTTTTATTCTTTATTTAATGGTTTCTATCTTAACCATCCATTGTAAAAGATAGTGATAGGTTATAGTTTAGCCTTAAAAACTATTTGGTTCTATCTTAACCATCCATCCAAAAAGATACATGAAAAAGTTATAGTTTAGCTTTGAAAACTAGATAATATTCTTTAAAGATTCTATATCAAAGATTCAAACTGAAACTCTAGTCTGTATAACTATCAACTTGAGGGAGAGTGTATTTTTTTTTTATCACTTTGTATATCATGCACATCATATTCAAAGACTTATTTCCAGCAAAGATGCTGATCTATTTGCATTTGAATGCAAATCTCAAACATCCATTTTAGAGAAGGTCATCAATGGGACTGTGAAGCTTAAGCACATTCCTACCATGAATCAAGTTGCGAATGTTTTTACCAAGACACTTCCTAGAGTAACCGTTGATGGTGTTTTATCCAAACTGGATGTATACAACATATACACACCAGTTTGAGGGGAGTGTTGGAATATATGGCTTGTTTCCATATTTTGTAAATATTCTCTTTTTATTATAATTCCTTATTTTAAGGGATTTTTTCTTCTAGGTTTAGTATCTTTCCATACTTAGAATTTCCTTAATTAGAGACAAGTTTGTATATATAAAGAGATGTATTCTGACCTATTTTAAATAAGAAGAGAAAAATACCTAGAAAATTACAATTGTTCTCTGAAAAATATTCTCTTCACTCTTTTCAAACATCAAATCTCTAATTATAGATCATACACAAATCACCATCATTCATTGCATCTCCGGCCACCATGACCGTTTTCTCACAGCTATCATAATGCATACTCTACTTCTATAGCGATTCCGATCACTCAAAATCTGCATCTACGAGTCCTCTGGCCATGGGTGACCTTGATTATTGACTTGAATTATTTGAGTTATTCGAATAACTGAAGAGCACAATTTAAATCTGGACTAAACTATCTAACTCTAACTATATATTTACATTAACCCAAAATTCGAATAACTTTGAATGAGTTTATTTGAAATTTGAAAATTTAATCCATCTATCCAAATCGAATCGATTTTTTCGAACATGGTAAGATAACAATGCAGTAAAACAATCATCAGCAAAAACCAAAACCTGTTCATTAATGGTGTTCAGATCATCAGTCTTGAATATCAACTTCTCTGTATTCAACAATCTTCTGTTCCTGGTTAACCCAGAATCTGACTCGCCTTTCTTCAGTTGCAAAGAAAAACTCGCCGGAATCTATCGTTACAAAAAGCAAAGATCAGTTTGTTTCGAAATGAAATTCCACAAAGAGGCAAAATCACAGTAAATAAAATTACATACAGAAGCTGGATACGAGATCTTCACTTCGTACCAAGTTAATGATTTGAGCCCTTGAAGCTTATAGGCTCGAGAACCTGTTTTAAGCGGTAAAGTTTCCGCCTTTAGCTCCTCCCCAACGTTCAAAACGCCGCTGTCTAGCCTGCAAAAAAGTGGGAAACAACAACATTCTTACGAGGATGGGAAATCAAGGAAGAAAATGGGGGGAAAATCCATTGTTTTCTTGAGGTTACTTGCATTTTTTCATGACTGAAGATTGCGCTGCTAAAAATGAAGATCAAAGTATAAATTGGGATGAACGAATTGAATTCATTTGAATGAAGCATTGTGCATAAGATGAAAGCTCTCTTCTTCAAGCTCTTGAATCTGTCGCACTAAATTCACATAATCCTTAGATAAAGTAAGAATCTAAAATTGAAAAACTATAATTGGATTTATGTGATGAAGCAAAAGCTTTAAACTATCATTCATGCCCACCAAGTATTCGTCAAAATGCATTAATGAAAAGAGAACGCTTTGAATTACCATTCGAATTGAATTGAAAGAACTCCCAAAACCCACCATTTTACGTAAAATTTTCACTAAGAAATATATAATTTTCACAGTACTTACCGGAATCCGACGCTCTGATCAGTCTCAGTTTGAATCTCTCCGCTTTCCGTCACCGCAGCGAAAGAAAAAAAAAAAAAAAACTGGATTTGATGGGGAAATCGTATTGGTCTAGCGTTTGAGTTTCTCTAAACGTCACCGTTTTCTATTCCTGGGTTGGACTTATACCCGCATTTTCAATGGCTTAATTACACAAAACAAACAAGTATTCAAATTATATTATTTTTAGATGGGAGTATAAAATATTTTTTTTGGTCTAAATAAATATATAATATTTTATTTTATTATTATTGTAAAGTTTTTTTTTTATCATAGTCATTAAATTTTTTATTATCCAATATAAAATAAAACGCGGTCTATTTATATATATTTAAAATTTTTAGTTTGAAGATTAGGATATTATATTAAATAAAAAATAATTTTATTTTTCAGACAAATATTAAAATTTAAACAAATATAAGGTAAAACAACGTAAGCATCCTCAAATCAATTAATGATTCTAAAAACAAGAAAGTAATAACTTTATAAAAAAACTTAAAAATATTTAATTTCTTAAAAAAAAAAACCTAAATTCCTAAAATAATTTTTATTTTTGTCGTCAATTCAATTATTACCGGTTAATATTTTCTTCGTTGATCTTCTATAATTGATAACTCTAATTTCATATTATCAAAAATGGACGAACAAACGATAAAATAAATCATAAATGTTAAACTTTAATTTTTTAATCGAGTAATAAATGATGAATAAACGAATAACAGATTAGATTCTATAACTTTTGCGATAAAAGAAAAAGACACTTTAATAACGACGACATGATGTTTGACGATAATAGAAAAGAAATTTAGTGTCAGTTTAACATTGCTTTTGAAAAGTACGGTAAAAAAGTGTAGTGTAAAAGTTCTTTTGGAATTTTTGGTTTGAGATATTTATGTTTAGTATTGTTGTCAAAAAGTGCTTTTGAGAAAATAAATGACTATTTTAGGCACGATGTTATAAGTTAAAAAATATATTTAAATGATAATCAAATTCTTTCGTATTATAATATTAACTTAAATTATGATAAAATATAAAAATATTAATAAATAAATACATAAATTATTTTTGAAAAATGTTTTTCAGAAGTGTTTTTTTTTTAGAAAAGTGCCTTTTCAAAAATTTGATACGAATAAATATAATTTTTAAACTAAAAAATAATTTATGTTAAATATAATTATATATTTATAAAAATTAAATTATAATAAAACATAATAAATGAAAGTTAAAATTGTAATATTACTCCTAAAAGCATTTTTCTAACCGTAAAAACTAAAAATTGTAGGTTTTGCGTTTGGGTTGAAAATCACTTATCAAACACAATTTTTTTCTCCGAAAGTTAACTATTTAGCATTACTTCTACGTTCTAAACCAGCTTTTGACTCAAAAACTGATTTAGAACGCAATGTTAAACTTAGCCTTAAAGATAAATAAATATTTATTTTAAAAATATTAAAATTTTAGTTTTTTTTAATTATTGATGTTTTTCTCTAACAAAAAATAAATAAAAGTTAAAAAGTATATATCACATTTACATTTTTATTTCATAAAATAATTTTTTAATTATAATTAATAAAAAATATTAAAAATTACAAAATAGAATATTATCCATTTATTTAAACCGAAAAATACTTTAAATAATGTAAAAAAAAAAATAGTTTGGGCTATCATTTAATTATAAAGCCTTATTCAATTGCAAACGAGAAAGTGAAAATCTTAGAACCTGAAAATCCCCGAAAAACAAATAAGGATGCTTAAGAAACTAAGAATGGAAACCGCCTAAATCTGAACCAAGCAAAAAACCCAGAGCAGCAACTACTCGAGGAAGCTTTCGTACGGGAAACTTAAGAAATGGTACGGTAATTGTTGGGTTCTTTTTTCTTTTCTTTGATTGGTTTCCAGAAGAGTGAAATCTTCGGGTTTTCTTTAAATTTCATTTGTTGTGTGTGTTTCAGTTCTCAATCGCAGCCATTAACGACACAGATTCCGGCGGACAATGGGAACCCTTAGCTCCTACTAAAGAAGCCCAGGCATGATCCTTCTATCTCGTTAGAATAAGTGTTTCATCGAATGTAATTAATTAGAGTGAATCTTTTGTTTCAAATAGATTTTCTTTTTTAATTGTTGTGTCGGTTTTGAATCTTATTTATGTTCATCATATCAATCTCAAGTTGACAATGGACAATGCTAAGGTTCAAAAGAAGTTTCTTTGCTTTTATGATTCTGTAAACTTTTTTGGGTTAATTGAACAATTTGAACCCCAACCCTAAAGAATGAAATTTGGGATAGTAGAAGTAGAACCCTATGTTTTGTGTTTTGTTTTTTTAAGAATAAAATCCATTACTTTAATGATTTGTTGCAGGAATTCCATCTTACACAAGCTTACCATGATGGCCTTCTCAAGTTGCAAGCTAAAGACTACGAAAAGGCTCGCGAACTATTAGAATCCGTTTTGAAAGATCCTCTTATTTCAAATGCTCAAGTATCTGTTTGTTCCATGAAGAGTATTTCAGTTGCAACTGCTTTAATATCTTTTTCTCAGAAGTATTTTTCCCCATTTTTTTTTCAGGTGGATAACAATAGTACCGACAGTCATCTGTTACAACTCAAGTTAAGATCCATCCCCTTGTCTATATATCACTCCTTTTTAAGTAGTTTCCTTGCATAGTTTAGATTTTTGACTATGCTAATGCATGACCACTTTCATTTTATTACATCTGAGGATGCAAAGAGACAACACCTAAATTCATTGGCTTGTAGTTTATGTGAATTGTGTCTTCCATGTAAATTTATATTAAGGTTTCATTTCATAAATGTGTTGGTAAATTCATGTTGTGCTCTGGTTTGATTAAATACTTTTTCTGTGATTTTGATTTATCTGCTAATTGTACAAAATAAATGTTTTTGATTATGACCACTAAATCTTGTAAGCATATATGTAATGTATTTCATCTAGTTCTCTGCAGATTTTTGGCATTGAAGAACCTTGCCACTGTTTTTCTTCAACAAGGTTCAAGTCATTATGAGAGTGCTTTGCGTTGTTATCTTCAAGCTGTAGAAATTGATAACAAAGATTCGGTTGTCTGGAACCAGCTGGGAACTCTTTCATGCTCAATGGGTTCATTGAGTATTTCACGTTGGGCATTTGAGCAGGGACTTCTGTGCAGTCCTAATAATTGTGAGTATACATCTGCTTCAGTTGTTTCCCATGTTTACTTCTCTCTTTGTGGTCCATGTTCCCTATTTACATGATGTGTACATGTGGCAGGGAATTGCATGGAGAAACTGTTGGAAGTTCTCATTGCCATTGGTGATGAAGTTGCATGCCTTTCTGTTGCAGAGTTGATTTTAAGGCATTGGCCATCACATTCTTGTGCCTTGCATGTCAAAAACACTATTGAGGAGTCAGAATCAGCTCCTTTTGCTCCCAGAGGTATAGATAAGTTGGAACCTAAACATGTTCGTCTTAAATTCCATGACAAGAGGAAAACATCCGATGAGAATCTAGATGAAGGTACTGCACTAAAAAAGTTGAACCAGACTGTAGAACTGCAAATTGCAGAAGCTTCCTGGGCAGCTCTCGTTGATGGACTCTTGGGAATTTTACTTCCATTTAATGGTTGTGGCTCTGAGGTTGGGACTGGAAAATCATACAGATCTGGGGATGTTAGGTTAAGCATACTGTTCCCTCCCAGTGCAGAAATTGTGATGGAGCCTGTGGAGAAGGAAGAGCCTACACTAGCTTCAAGTGGTGAAAGTATGCCTCCCGGTGATTCTGACTCTCAAAGGGCTAGTAACTTGAAGGAAAAAGAATCACATTTTTCAGAAGAACAACCACAGGAGAGGCGGAGTACTCGTCTTGAAAGTCTTAGGAGCCGTAAACCTGGCAAAGAAGAATTAGATTTTACTGCTGATAAGGATTTGGCCAAGATTGTGCTTCGATTACTTGAACCTTTTGTCATCAGTAAACCGGAAGTCAAAGATTCTGATGATATTGACAATTGTCCCGTCTCCTGTTCTGATCAAGCTAATTCCTTGGTTATGGAATGTCAAGATGTTGCTAATTTTGTAAGAGAAACTTCAAAAAATTATGGTGCTTACCATATGGGTCATTTGCTTTTGGAACATGCCGCAAGTAGATGCCTTGTGCATCGAGATGCGCATATCAAATTCCTTGAGTTGGAGAAGCTTATAAGGAATTGGGGGCAGGATAGGACTCCTGAGTGTAGTCTTTTTCTCGCTGAGTTGTATTATGACATTGGGTCTTCTCCTTCCAATTCATCCAATCTAGCTGAATTCTTATCAGAGGCATCCTATCATCTTTGTAAGATAATTGAATCAGTAGCTTTAGATCATCCATTTCAATTGACTTTTGGAAAGGATAATTGCTCTTCGTTTAGCAATTTGCAAGGGACTGATGCAATATCTCCTGATAGCTCCAGTTTTGAAAGTTCACATTTAAATACTTTCTTGCTATCTAACAAAAGTCCCTTTTGGGCTCGCTACTTCTGGTTGAGTGGACAGTTATCTGTTCGGGATGGGAACAAGGCAAAAGCTTATGACGAGTTCTGCATGTCCTTGTCACTTTTGGAAAAGAAGGAAAATGTAAAAAATTCTTCTATGGTGCCGTTGCCACATTGTAAAAATTCTAAAGAGTTAACTGTTGAGAGGATTCTTCATGAAATAAATTTGTTAAAGGTTGATTTCTTGCTGGGGAAGAATCTAGGTGAGATGATTGAGAAAGAGATGTATCTGGAATGTTTAACTTCACTTGCTCCTCTTCTTTTCTCTTCTGATTCTTTATCACCTTTACTGGCTGCTGACCCAAAGGGTGACAGTTTTACATCTGTGGAACTATCAGCGTTGGATATGTTAATTAAAGCTTGTCAGAAGATAAAGCCAATGAATATGGAGGTGTATTTGAATAGTCACACGCGAAAGCTTCAAATATTAATGGCATTAGCTGGAGTGGGTGAATGCGTTGCTTCTGGTAAAGTCTCTGGTCAGAATTCAGGGTCAAAAATGCATTCTGGCCCTGAGATGGTATTGAATGACGGTTCAAGCAGGAACTGGAATCACTTGGTTGAAGAGGAAGTGAAGGCGATTTTACATTGTGTCTCGCAAGTAAAAAACTTCATTGATCAATCTGAAGACTCTGTAAGTAATTTTCCCCTTCTGAAATGCACCCTTCTGTTTCTGAGTGCTGATTAATATTCAAAGTGGAATATATTGCATCTTGACTTTATGTTAACTGTGGCTGCAGAGTGGCACTAGTTTAGTTAGCATCTTTAGTGACATTCAATCACTGCTTTTGGCAATCATGTACAACATTGCAAACAATGTCCTTTGTAAGAAATCTTCTATGCCAGTAAGTACTATTGATCAATTCGAACAAAAGCAAAGTAATTGCTTCATTGATGCGGCCATTGCTTTTTGCAAGCTTCAACATCTTGACCCTTCTGTAACTGTTAAAACCCAGGTGAACTTTATCGTAGTTTTTACGAAGAGGAAATTAGCAATTCACTCATTGATCTGTTGAATATTCTTTTTTCTCATGGCATTTGTTTGCATGTCTATATATATTTAAATTCTGTTCGCCGACTTCTCTTCTCAGATCGAATTAATTGTGGCAATTCATGACTTGCTCGCTGAATATGGGCTTTGCTGTGCGGGTGAGGGCAGTGAAGGGGAGGAAGCGACGTTTCTTAAGTTTGCAATAAAGCATCTCCTGGCCTTGGACATGAAGCTAAAATCCAGTTTTAACTCTTCAAATGGGGAGATGAGTCCGGATGGCAGGCTGCTGACCGGTGATGATTATTCCAAAACAACAGAAAATGAAATAAGTTCAGATAAGCAAGGTGCAGAAATGTGTGGAACTCAAAATTCTGAATCGATTACTCCAATGAAGAATGATATTGAAGGGATTACTTCGAAAGGATCTCCATCTTCTTCTGGCCAAGAGAGAGACAATGCAATAGCACATCAAAAGCAATGTAGTAATGTTGACAAAACCAACCTTGGAGCAAATGATCATCAGCTTGATGAATGTGCTGATGAGCTTACCGAAGATGAAAAGGAGGAACTTGAGTTAATGATAGATAATGCTTTGGATCAGTGCTTTTTCTGCTTATATGGTCTTAATCTTAGATCTGACTCATCATATGACGATGAACTGGCTGAGCACAAAAATACTAGTCGCGGTGATTATCAGACCAAGGAACAATGTGCTGATGTTTTTCAATACCTTCTTCCTTCTGCCAAGGCTTCTTCTGTGAGTACCTTTTCTCTTCGCAAACCCTTTCACACTAACAGAACATGAATGCACGGGGCCATATGTGTGTATGCAAGAAAGTTTTTATATACACATACATGTGTGTGTTTATAAGTTATTATCTAATTGTCCTGAATGCAACATACCTCAATTAATTATTTTATGTTTCAGAGAACTGGATTAGTCAAACTTCGCAGAGTGCTAAGAACCATACGTAAACACTTTCCTCAACCACCTGAAGAAATTTTGGCTGGAAATATAATAGATAAGTTTTTTGATGCTGATTTATGTGAGGACAAACTGTCAGAGATGGCTGGATCTGAAGGTTATCTGGAGACTGTAACAAAGATGCTTTTTCCTGATGGAGGAAACTTCAAACAGTACAAAGCATCAGTATTACGGAGGTATGTATTAGTATTATTCTGCTAGCATGCTTATTTCTTTTGTTATCAATGGTTAAATGTGTAAGTTTTTACTCCTTTCTATCTTTGCATGTAATCATGGGTTGCAGCTCTGAGCCATATTTGGATATCTATAGCAATCTGTATTATTTCCTAGCACAGTCGGAAGAAACTAATGCAACCGATAAATGGCCTGGCTTTGTGCTCACCAATGAAGGGGAAGAATTTGTTCAGCAAAATGCAAACTTGTTCAAGTATGACCTACTCTATAACCCTCTACGCTTTGAGAGTTGGCAACGTCTTGGAAATATTTATGACGAGGCAAGATTTACTTTTGGGTCATCAATTTATTAGTCAATGATGCACGGACCGTAAAACCTTATTCTAATGTGGTTTTCTAATTTTCCTAGAAAGGGATCAAATTGTTTACAAAATTCTCTTTTGCTTCGTTAAGTAGGAGGTGGATTTGCTGCTAAATGATGGGAGTAAGCATGTAAATGTATCCGGATGGAGGAAGAGTACCGATTTGCCTCTGAGAGTAGAGACAAGTCGAAGGAGGAGCAGACGATGTCTATTAATAAGTTTGGCTTTGGCTAAGACATCAGAACAGCAGGTAACCCTTTGTCATTGATTCATATGCATTTTGGACACTGGTTTGGAGTTTAGTGGTTATTCTTGGAAATTGTCATTTACATCCTTTATGTTGGTGGTCAAATGTTATTTCTCAAACCTGTACACTGCAACAGATCTTAACATGTGAGTCATTGAAAGCATATGCTCGTGCTATTACTTATTTTGGTTTTTAGATCATTTTAAGAACTCATTTGTTGGAAGGTTCCTTGATACAAATAAAATGCTGTGGACATTCTTCTGATATGGGGCTTGAAATAGTTCAATACAACAGTCACAGAATCTGTGAATTTATTCTCGGTTTATTGATATATTGTTTGCTTTATTGTTAAGTTAGAAGCAATTTGCAGCTAATTATTGTGTAACTTTGCATTATCCTAGGGTGAAATACACGAACTATTGGCATTAGTATACTACGACAGCCTTCAGAATGTTGTCCCCTTCTTTGATCAGCGGTCAGTTGTGCCCTCAAGGGATGCAGTTTGGAGGATGTACTGTGAAAATTCTATGAGGCATTTTAAAAAAGCCTTCATGCTCAAGTAATTCTGTTTTTTTTACTGTTTCACTTTTTCACTCTTGATCTTTAAGATCTTAAGATGTATAAGTTCAGCTTACTCCACTATGTTATAGGCCGGACTGGTCACATGCATTCTACATAGGAAAACTCTGTGAGAAGCTTGAATACTCGTATGAGACCTCGTTGTCCTATTATGATAAGGCCATTTCTTTGAATCCGTCAGCTGTTGATCCTTTCTACAGGATGCATGCTTCACGCTTGAAGTTACTCTGGAACTGCAGAAAACAAAAACTTGAAGTTTTAAAGGTTTCTTTCAACCCCTCCCTCCTTCTCTCTTCCAAGAGAGTAACATTTACATCATTTGCTTTCCTTCCCTTTTTAACTTCTTTACTTTTAACCTTTCATGATTTAATTAGCTCACAGTTTCTGCATTCTTGTTTCTGGACTTATATATAGCAATTCTTGAGCCTCAACTCTCATTGATTGTGTTCCAGGTTCTTTCAACTTATTCCTTCAGTCAATCTGTAAAAGATGATGTAATGGAGATTATCCGGGGATTAACCCCTGAAAGTTCACTTATGGAAGAAGACACGGAAGAAAGCTGTAAATTAGAGGAAGAACACCATGACATATCAGAGAAAATGGAAGAGGCGTGGAACATGCTTTACAATGACTGTCTTTCTGCGCTGGAAATTTGTATTGGAGGAGATTTGAAACATTTTCATAAGGCCAGATTTATACTCGCTCAAGGATTATATAGAAAGGGAGGAAAAGATGATTTGCAGAAGGCTAAAGATGAACTTTCTTTTTGCTTCAAATCATCTCGGTCGAGCTTTACAATAAACATGTGGGAGATTGATGGCATGGTTAAAAAGGGAAAGTATGGCTGCAACCCTATATATTTCATGTTCCAAGCAATTAGATTGTCATAACCTGGATATTACACCAGTTTTCTGCTTTAATGTTCCAGTCAAGTTTCATGAGTTACGGTTTTCATTTTGGAGTGGGGAAGGGATAAGAAAGGGGAGTTTTGGACGGTTCAATATGGTGTCCTTAGTTTCCCTTTCTGAGATGTTCATGTCTTTGACGTTGTTGATAAGTCACTTAATGCTAGTGAATCATTGACTGTTATTATATGGATCTAATATATTTTATTTTCTTTTTGTGACAAAATCAGGCGCAAAACACCAGGTTTAGCTGGGAACAAGAAGGCCCTTGAAGTAAACTTACCAGAGAGTTCTCGAAAGTTTATAACTTGCATCCGAAAATACTTGCTATTTTATCTGAAATTGTTGGAAGAAACTGGAGACATCTGTACTCTCGACCGGGCTTATTTCTCCCTTAAGTCTGATAAGCGGGTAACCCAATCCTTGAGAAAGTAGCTTTGATTTTTTTGTGTTTTGTTCAGACTCTAAATATGCATCTATGGTTAATAAGAGTTAGGAGATAAACAGTTTCCAGTATTTTTTATCCTATTGGAATTAAAAGAGAAGAAAGATTCACGCATGATTACTATAGTTGCAGCATTATATTAGTTAGATCGGCTGTAATCACGGCAAAAGTCATATGCTCAGTTAATACTATTTGTAATCTGATGTTTTTTGCACTCAGTTCTCCTTGTGCATTGAAGATATTGTGCCAGTGGCACTTGGGAGGCACGTCAAGGCTCTGGTTTTATCCATGAATCAAGTTGAGAATGCTGCTGCTAATGATCAACTAGAGAAGATATTTGGTTTGTTTATGGAACATGGTACCTTATGGCCCGAGATCTGCTGTTTGCCTGAGACTAAGAATCCAGAAATGTCCGAGAGCAGTTTATATGGGTAATACATATTTCCCGAGTTTTTATTATGAATCTAAAATTCATGGAATCTTAGTACGTGATAGACGTAGTTATGCTGTATTATAACCAGCGTCTTTCCTTTTGTAAAATCCTAATAGTTGACGAACTTGGCTCAGGTATCTTCACCAGCATATTGTGTCCCTGGAAAGAAATGGGAAACTAGAAACTCTTGAAGCAATAAATGAGAAGATCCGGAAACGGTTCAAAAACCCGAAATTGTCAAATAGTAATTGTGCCAAAGTTTGCAGGCATGCCTCGATTGCTTGGTATCGATCTATAATAATTGGCTTGGCTTCAATCACTCCGTTGCAATTTGGATTCTCGAACGAGGTTCAAACTCTTAATCAACCAGTAGATGGTGCTGTGGAAAGCAGTCCGCAGCTTTGTGTTGATCTGCAAACAACTGAACTATGGAATTCATCGTTTGAGGATTCAACTCATTTGGAAAGTCTTAAAACAAAATGGAACCCGACTTTGGCAAAAATTAATAATATCGTGGTAAAGAAAGCTTCCGATGGAGATATGGAGACTGCCAACTCTTTGCTTAGGACTTCGTATAATTTTTATCGGGAGAGCTCCTGTGTAATGCTCCCATCTGTTGTCAACCTTTCTTTGGTGCCATCTCGACTATTAAAAGAAAAGCAGTTCCCATCAAGCATCGAAGGGGTTGAGCCTCTTGACGTAAGCATTCCAAGGAAGCTTTTGTTGTGGGCTTATATATTGTTGAACGGCCGCTATGCCAGCATCTCAGCTGTTGTAAAATACTGTGAAGAAAATGCTAAGGTATGAAAGAAATGTTTTTAAATCGCTCGAACACACAAGATGTTAGTTCTAAATGAGAGGATTTTATGATGCTGTGACGTTGAATTTAAGTGAGTTGTATCTTAGTTCTTCATCTTGAACGAAATAGGTTAATCGGTTTTCACTTCCGTATTTGTATGTGCAAGTAAACCTGTTCATTGGAATCCTTTGTTCCGCAGTTGAAGATGAAAAGGGGCGTTGCAACTCCATCAGCACCGCAAAATACAAACACCAGCGTTGCTGTGTCCAGCCATACAGGTTAATTCTCCTTCTCAAGCAATGGATTACTTTATTTATTGTCTCTTGTCGAAACTCGGCGGATACTTTCCTCACTCTCAATCTAACATTTGCTAAACTTTCCAGCCTCTGGTCCTGTCAAAGAAGCAGCCGGTCACAGTGTAATCAGTGAATCTGAGGCTGCTGTGGTGATATCAGGGCCACCTGTTTCCATGTCCGAAAGTGATAACCGGCATTCGACCAGTCCACTTCCATCGTCGAGTGATGGTCAAAGGAACTTAGTTATGTCTCCACAGCTTAATCCTTGTACCAAGACTGAAGGTGAAGGTGAAGGTGAAAGGGAACGGAGCAGTGTTGCACATGAAGGAGTTGATCCTAACAAAGGCTGATCTTGTAGAAGTAGACTGATATCATGCACTGCTTGCCGATGTTTGGTTGTACAAGTAGTAATACAGATAATTAAAATGCAAGATTAAACTACGAGGAATTAAGTAAATTAATTTTAAATAAATAAAGTTTTAAAAATAATTAATAGGTGTTAATGTTTATTTTTATTAATTTTAAAATTTTAAAATCTTAAAAAATAATTAAATAGAAAAATGAAATCAATGTTTAATTTCATTTTAAGAGGGGTGAGTGATTAATTACAGTGACTTAAAATATATTTGGGGTTGTAATCCTTTAAACTATTTTTATACTTCAACATTAAAAAAAATTTAAAAAATAAATTTTAAGTTCTAACCCTAAATTATAAATCTTCTATAAAATATATTGAACCCTAAATTCTCTTAACTCAATCATAAATATTAATCTTAAATAAGTCCTAACCCTAAATTTATGAAAAATTTTAATGATTTTTTTTAATTTTAAAAACTAAATTAAGTATAACTATAATTTAAATATATATAAATTCCGAAAATTTTATTTAGGCTTGGTCTGAATATTTGAATTTGGGCCTAGGGTTTTATGTTTTGCTTGAAACCCAAATTAACAAAATCATTTTCATCATTCATGGCGATAACAAGTGCATATAAGAAAGAATTTGCAAGCCGATAACCTAAAGCCATCGCAATGGGGAGCGGCAGAGCTTTGCTGATGCTCTCCAACTTCAAATTCAAACCCAGGGTTTCCTTTGCTTCTTCTTTAAAACCATTTCCCTCAATTATTAGGAATAATCTAAGAACCCTAAATTTCTCCGCCAAAACAAGGTCGTCTTTGCAGCCACCGGATTTGCCTCGGTTGGCTGAAACAGCTCGAATTTCACTCACCCAAAATGAGGTTTTTCTTCTTCTCTATCTCTCTTCATTTAATCCGCACTCTCGTTTGTTTGGGCTGAATTTGATATCTTTAACTCTCGTTTTTTGGTTTCAGGTTGAAGAATTTGCTCCCAAAATTCGCCAGGTGGTAGACTGGTAAAAAAACTTAAATCAAAATTGAAATTTGATGAATGATTTGGGGATTTCTCGAGAAACTAGGGGCTGGGTCTTGGGTTTTTATTAGTGATTTTATCTGTTATTGTTTATCAGGTTTCCACAATGCCCCATGATTCTTATAAAGATAAAGCTTTTAGAAATGTTGTATGGTTATGATGCTCGAAGTATTTTTGAGGAATGTACATATATTCAACTACTATAATCGCCATTACAGATTTGAAAATGACAAGATAACAGATTAACTTTTCGTTTGGTTTGTGGGCTTTTTTTATTGCAGGTTTGGGCAACTTCAAGCTGTTGATCTCCACAATGTGGAGCCGGCTATTAGAGCAGGTAATTAGAAACTTAGAAGTTAGAACTCATTTATATAAATTTGTATGTCCTTATTGCTGGTGTTGCGATTGCATTGTAATTTTCTTGATATGCTTTTTGACTCGAACGAACTGAAATGCGGTGTTGCATCAAAAAACGATCTTAATTGAATTAATATATCAGTGAAAAGTGGTTTCCATACAGTTGCTCGATTCAATTCTGTCAAAGCTAAGCACATATGTGTGCATGCACAGCTGCATACACCATGAAAAGAGTTTTTATTCATTTTAATTTATTGTCGATTTGAGTTTTGATTCAGTATTCATTATTGTACTAAACACCCAAATTCGCATTTCCTTCTTGTTTGTTGGTGTTATGTTGTCAAAGGAAAACGACTCACTCGAGCAAAATAAGTCACATGTGTGTGCGCACGTGCTCGCCTGTATACACCGTGATAATAGTTTTTATTCATATGATTTATCGTTGATGTGAATTGTGATGCAATATTCGTTATTGTGCTAAAGTCTAAAATCCCCAAATGGCTGATATTGCTCAAATGAAAAACGATGCACTAGTTGTAGTTGCTTATCTGAACAAAGCTACGAGGACTGCCTTTTGAATGTATAACAAATGTGGCATAATAATCCTAATATTAATAGCTCATTTTGTTCCTAATATTAAGTTGTAACAAGTTATTTTGTCATTTCCTTATTGACAGACACTGAAGGCGATAATTTGCGCAAAGATGTTCCGGAAACATTTGAGAACAAGTGAGTACCTGCAATGTAGTTTTTGAGTTGAACAACTTTTCTTCAGATATTTTTTTACTTCTAATGTGCTCTAAATAGGGAAGGATTGATAGCGTCTATTCCAAGTTATGAAGAGCCATATATCAAAGTTCCGAAAGTATTGAACAAGGAGCGACACTGATTAGGTATTTCGTTATACTTCAACTTCATAAATATGACCTTGGATAATCTATTAGATTTGCTTAGGAAGAACATAATTTCATTACATAATATTCATGCACTGACACCACCTATGTGTTCAGAGGGTTGTAGAATTACTTCTTCGTATACTAAGTGTAGGTGTTTCAATGCTTTTTGATGAACTAACTTTATCCTTAAATGTTATTGAGATCTTGATAATTTGATACCTGTTACGTGCGTAACTTCGAAATTATCAAGTTCAAAAGACCTTCGCAAGATGTTGAAATTATGAATAAGATAATTATTTTGTCTAATCTTAATAAAAGAAAATAAAAAAAATAAATAAAAAACTGTTGTGAATAATGTAAAGAACAAGAATAAAATAGTAGAACAAAGATAAGAGGCAAAAAAAAAGAGATTTATATTATATCCATGAAGATGTAAACCTTAATTTTAATAGGTATTAAACCTTAATAATAAAGCTCATTAAACTTTAACTTAATATATGGATATCCACCATAAATAAAGTTATTCACAACACTCCTTGAATATCCATGAAGATAATGTGTCTCGTTAAAACTTTACTAAGATAAAAACCTTGTGGGAAAAGAATCTTAGTGAAGGAAAAATAGTATACATATCTTTGATACGTATAATGTGTTGCCTATTAAAAACCTTACTAGGAAAAACCTATTGGGACAAAACTTCGGTTAAGGAAAAAAGAGTGCAACGCGTATTTATTCTCCTTCATGAAAATATCACATAAGATTTTTAAATCTTCATAATTCAGTATTTATAATTCAATATTAAATACAATCTTCAAATATTGAAGTAGATTATGTACTAATGGATAAATCTTTCAAATTATTATTTGAAATGATTCATTGAATATTATTCTTTTAAAGATCATGAGGGACGAAAATTTAAAAAATATGTTTCGTTTTATCACATTTGATATATCCATCTTGAGATATAAATTTTGCATTATCTTTAGACAAGATAACTTGTATCTTTATAATTCCATTTTTTGTGGATATAAACATTCTCAAAATAATCATTCTTATTCATGTCTATTTTATAATCTCAATCATTACCACAATTACTAATGTGACATTTATTCTTTTCGCTATAACATATTACATTCACATCAAGGAATGGGGCAGAGGCTAATAGATATTTAAAACCTTTTCATAATTTTGTGTTTACAGGACAACATTAATGTGTGAAAAGTGGAGTATGTTTTTCTAACATATCCTCATCAATGATACTCTGATACATAATTGAATTTTATTCATTAATCATATAGTGAATTATCATGTTTGTATTCACTTTAAGGAATAAAACAAATTCAATAATTGTATAGAATAAACACCATGCTTGTATTCACTTAAGGGAATGACATAAATTCAATAATTGTATGAAATAAACATTATGTTTGCATTCACTTCAAGGAATGATATATATTCAATAATTGCATGAAATAAGCATCATACATGCATTTACTTTAGAGAATGCCTCCCACAAAAATTCTTGGATTAAAACGATTTTATAACTTGAATTTGGGAGAAGTTTATAGTCGAGTTTTTCGACATAAAAATATTACTTTCAAGCAAATATAAAATTTATAACATTCATATTATTATATAGTAATTGATCAACCAATATATATACAATACATACAAGAAACAAAAATTTGAATATATGATAGATTTAGTTATCAATATCTTGTTAAAATCTTTTTTAGGAATTGTCGATTAGAATCATAGTAATTGAGCTACTTTACCGCTATATAAATTCTTTTCAATAACTCTTTTAAAATTTGAACAATAAATACTTTTATTGGTTAGAGTTTCGTGCTAATAACGTGTTGTGAACAAAGTAAAGAATAAAAATAAAATAAGAGAACAAAGATGAGAGATAAAAGAGAGAGATTTGTATTATATTCTCAAAGTAGGGTTGTGTACAATGCTTTATCTAAAAATCTATATTTATAGGCATAGGATGAAAACTCTAATTTCAGTAGGTATTAAACTCTAATAATAAAATTTATTAAAGTTTAACTTAATATGTGGATATCCACCATAAATAAAAATATTCATAATAGATATTAAATAAGAACGAGTCTATTATGTGTTTCGAATATTGTTAAATATTATTAATGTTAAAAATCATTGAATATTATTAAATTAATTAATAAAAATTAAAAAATTATGAAATTAATATATAATTATATTTGAAATAAAATTTAAATTGACTTTTTTCATATATATTATATATTTTATTTATTTTTAAAATAAAATAAACCTTAAAACCTAAACTTTAAACTTTAAATTATAAACATAAAACTTGAAACCTGATTGAATATTATATTAAAATCAAACTAAAAATTGAATGAACTTATTGAATATTTTAAAAGTTTAATAGTATAATGACCAAAATAAATCTGCTTTATAAATTTATTGATTATTTATATAATTTATCTTAATTAATTCTAAATTTATATTTTATACATTAATAGCATATAAATGTGTGCATCTTTTTGTACTTATAATGTCTTTATTAAAATAAAAATATGTTATATCTTTTTCTTATTTTTAAAATGTTCATAGAACAAGTTTAATACTTAAATTTTATATAGAAAAATGTTATGAATATATTTATTTATGGTGGATATCTATATATTAAATAAAACTTTAATGAGTTTTACTATTAAGTTTAATACCCATTCGAATTAAGGTTTTTACCTTATGCATATAAATATAGAGTTTGGAGAAAGTATTGTACACAATCATATTTTGAGAATATAGGTGTTTATTGTTCGAATCTTAAAGGAGTTATTGAAAAGAATTTGTTACTAGCATGAATTAAAGATAATTTTTTTCATCTATTGTACTTTAATTATCGAGTATTTTTCTCTCTTGATCTTTAATTTTTGAAAAATCATTGGTTATTTGGTGTTTGTGTAACGATAAAATGGTTCAATTATCGTGGTTCTTATCGATAATTCTCGAAAATGATTTTAACAAGATATTGGTGACTAAATCTACCATATATTCAACTTAATTTGGAAAGTTCAATATGTTTTACTTATTTATTTCGATATAGTAGATAATTAATTATTTTTAAATTAATGGATGATTATTGAAAGCGTGAAATTATCCTCTATTTAAAATATAATGATATATACAGGTAGTGTTTTGCATCTATTTAATTTGAATTCTTTTATCTTTAGTTATGACAAATACTTGTTTATTTTGATGATAAAATTTTGTGTTTTAATTATGTTTCAAGTATTACATGTTATTATAACAAATATTGAACCTTTAATTAATTAATATATTCTATGTTATGTTGATTTAATTCGAGTATATTGGTTGAATATCCCGTTTTGCGAGATTATTTTTAAAGGATCTTGTGGACTGATTTAACAATGTCGTGTATGAGGATTAAATTTTTGTTATTTGTTTGTATTGTATATATATATTGGTTGATCAATTATTATTTAATAGTATGAATGTTACGAAAATTGATTATAGACTTTTATTTACAAGTTTATATTTGTCGATCAATTACTATTTACGAGTCTATATTTGCTTAAAAGTAATATTTTTGTGTCGATAAATTCGATTATAGACTTTTCTCAAGTTCAAGTTACGAAAATCGTTTTGATCCAAGAATTTTTTATGGGAGGCATCCCCTGAAGTGAATACATGCATGATGTTTATTCCTTACGATTGTTAAATTTATGTCATTTCCTAAAGTGAATATAAACATGATGTTTATTACATACGATTATTGGATTTGTTTTATTTTTTAGAGTGAATGCAATCATGATAATACAAACATGATAATTCATTTCTTGAAGCGAATATGGTATTTTATAGAAAAAAATAAATAAATTTCACTTTAGCAATTTTGGTCGCAATTGAGCTCATAAAAAATAGACATGAATAAAATGATCTTTTTGAGAATGTTTATATCCACCAGAAGTTGGGTTATAAAGATGACAAGAATAATAGAGATCATATTAAAAAATTTTATATTATCATTGTAATGGTACAAACTATTGGTCTCGTACTTATTAAATATCGAAGTATGACAGATTTTACCCGTAATCATGAATGACAAATGAAAGAAAATATAAACATATTTTCTTTTGTGGGAAAAATAATTATGACGTTATTGGTTTAACTCAATTGAATATTGTTAATTTTCTTATAACTTTTGAAGGGAATAATTTGCCATTTATTTTATTTATCTTATAACCTTTAAAGAGAATAATTAATCTTTTATTTATTTTGTTTTATGTTAATTTATTATTTATTTGTGTTTATTTATTTTATATATTTATTTATGCTAATTTATCCTTTGAAGAATATGATTACTTTTGGAATAAAATATACAATAAATCATGGCGATTTATGCTTAGTAGACAATGCAAGTATTTATATTATACTTAAGCATAAGAAATATCTTTTTCATTTAAGTACAAGGGAAAATATGAGTATTATTTCTCAAAGTAGTAAAATATCAATGTTTCGAAAGAGCTTTTGAGAGTTTCTCTTTGATAGATAATCAATTTGATATGATTGCTATATTTAATTTTTTCTATTCCCTGAAATGAATGGTAAAAAACACATTTTTCATTCTCCAAAATGAATGAAATTAAGCATATATTAAAAGGTGCATAATTATATATATTTTTTCATTTTAAATGCAAGAGAATAATGTGAGTATTATGTCTAGAAGTATTAATATCATAGAAGGTTTTGGCTCAGTAAATATGTTATTACCAGGTGGAACTTTATTCCATATTTACATTTGATTATACTCATCAAAGTCACAAAAAAACTTATTGAGTTTTAAAGATATTTGAAAAAATATATTGAGAATATTAGTCAAGAAGATGTTATCTCAATATTACAAGTATAATTCAAGGTAATAATTTTTTTTTTGACAAAATTGCATGCACTATCATTCATATATTATTACAGAAGAATTGGTACAAATTGAAGCACATGTTATTGTGAATTAGATGTTTATTGATAATTTTATTTGATATAATCAGTTAGGTAATCCTGGTTAAATTATGTTGCAAAAATTTGTTGACACTTTTATGGTAATTTTTTTTTCATGTGATATTTGCTATCAAATTAATTTAATTATTCAATCATCATTAGTTAAAATAGAATATAAATCTATTAATTTTTTAGAACGGATACATGTGATATATGTAGGCCTATACACTTTTCTTCAAATTCATTTACATATTTTACGATTTAAATCGATACATCAACTAGATGTTATATGTATCCTTATTATTGACTCGCAACTTGGTGTTTGCGAAATTACTTGTTCAGTTGATAAAATTATAAACACATTTTTCAGATTATCTTATAAAGACAATCGGTCTTAATAATGTTGATTACATGTCATTTTACATATAATATCAATAATTTGCATCAAGCCAACAAATGATCACAATTTTTTCTCATTACAAATGATTTTTGGTTAGGAATCAAATATTTTTCATCTTAGATTTTTTTATATGTTATAATTATTCTACCACAATGCACAAAGATAAGTTTTGTTGGGTATATATGTTAGATTTAAAATTCCCTTTATTAAATATCTTGAGCTTCTTATAGAGAATTTATTTATAATTCGATTTATTGACTATCATTTTAATGAGTCAGTTTACCCAACATTAAGGGACAAAATAAAATAGCTAGAAAAAAATAAATTGAAATGAATTATCATTTATTTAGTTTGATCTACGTATTCAACAATGTGAACTATAAGTTCAAAAGATAATTCATTTAACAACTCAATCGTCAGATGATTTTGATGACCCTAAAAGAGTGACAAAAATCTTGTAACGCCTCAAAATTGGGCCTATAAGTTTAGAGGTCTAGTGGATCGGTTTTGTCGGTTTAGTCTAGTTCGAGATTAAATTCTTAAAAAAAATTAATGAAAATAAATTATGAAAATATATTCTAAAATTCTTAATTGATTTATATTTGACTTAGGTAAACTCAATTTCGAAAATTAACCCTTGAATCTCTATGATTTTGAAATTAATGACTATTTTATAAAAAATTAAAAAGTTAAGGACAATTTTATAAACTCGGCCAAAACTTTGAATCTTCAAGGTAATTTAATATGATCCTAATTTTAGTTGAACTAAACTTTCAAAGAGCTTATATAAACAACCTTTAACCGCTTGTTTTAACCTAAGTAATCAAAATTCTCTAATTTTAATCCAAAACTCAAAAATTCACTGTTTAAAAAAATCACATTTTAAAAATATTCCTTCTTTAAATTTCTATTTCTTTTTCTTCAAGGTAGACTCTTCATCATTTTTTTTCAAGGCAAATATCCATTTTTTAAATAAAATTTTGTTGGTTTATTTTTTTATATTTTTTTAAAAAAACTCTTTGTTTATCTTTGGTTTTACTTGAAAAATTCTATTTTTGTATTAATCTTTAAACTCTTCTTCAAGATTTTAGTTTCTTCATTTTCAAGAAATATTCTCCATCATAATTTTAAGGGCAAACACCAATCTTTTCAATAAAAATTTGTTTGATGAATTCTTTATATTTTTGTTCATCAAAATCTCATCGTTTCTCTACGAGTTTTCTAGTTTTTAAACTTTAGAAGGGGTGAGATCAATTTTGGAGGTGAGAATTATTTAAATCTTTGAAACCTAAAGTTTTTTAATGAAATTCCTAAATTCTTGGTTGAATGCATTAATCTTTAAAGTCTTTAATCAAGAAAATCGGTTATTTGGTTAAGAAAAATAAATGAAATTCCTAAGTTTATTCCTAAGTTTTTTTTTTAAGTTTTTTTCCTAAAGTTTTTTTTTATTTGGTTATTTTTTCTTTAATTCCTAAGTTTTCTAATGAAATTCCTAAAGTTTTTTTTTTCATCATATTTTTTTTTTCGGTTATTTGGTTGAATTATTCCTAAGTTTTTTTTTTATTAAAGTTTTCTTTAATCAAGAAATTCCTAAGTCTTTAATCACGAGATATAAGCTTATTTGGTTACACAAGAATTCTCACAAAGATATCGATTATGTGAAAAATATATTCTTCGGTAGTGGATGCAACTACTTTTAGATAGTCTGACAATAAATGAAATGACTTAGTTTCATCTAATGGATGTTGTTACATCTTATTTGTGTTTCTTCATAACTACATTTACATGATCCTTCTATAAGGATTTAGAATGTCAGAAGCAGTTAATTCAAGTTTATTTGAACATTATTCGATTATATTAAATATATATTTGTATGGATTAAAATATTTTGGGCACATTTGATATAATCAATCCATTGAATACTTATTAGCGGAAGATTATAAGAATGATTCAATTTTCCTGAGCATTTTTATTAAGAAGTTTAGCTCTAGGTTTGTCTTTGTTTTGTTGTTGATGATTTGAATATCGTTGAAAGTCGTGAAGAGATCTCATCAACAATGGAATTCTTGTGCATCAATTGACATAAAGATAAAAAAAATGTTTAAAGAGACTTTACATGCATAACGCATATTTATTGATCACCCTTATGGTTGCTATGTCTCTTAATATAAACAAAGATTCATTCCGTCTTAAGAAAAGGGTGATGATAATCTTGATCTGAAAATACAATACATATATATATATTAATTAATTTGGAAACATCGTATCTTAGTTGATTCGAAAATATTATTTAAGTGCTACGAGACTATTACCTTTAAATAATTATTATGCTTGAGGCAAAGCCGAAATATGTATTTGGCTAAACATATCCAAAAGATATGTAAATTGCTTTCACAATATAAGATATAAGCTATCTTGTGTAGAGATAATGCAAAATTTATATCTCAATGTGGATATATCAAATGTGATAAAACAAAACAAATTTTTTAAAGTTTCGTCCCTCATGATCTTCAGAAGAAGAATATTCGATGAATCATTTCAAGCAATAATTTGAAAGATTTATATTGCATAATCTACTTCAACATTTGAATATTGTATTCAGTATTGAATTATGAAGATTTAAAGATCTTTTGTGATATTTTTCACGAAGGAGAGTAAATACACGTATTATTTTTCTCTTAATCGAGGTTTTTTCCAATAGTTTTTTCTAGGTAAGGTTTTTAATGAGGCAACATGTTATGTATATTAAAGATGTGTGTACTCTTTTTTCTTCACTAAGAATCCCCCCCCCCAAGGTTTATATCTAAGTGAGGTTTTAACGAGACATATTATCTTCATGGATATCCAAGGGGGGGTGTTATAAATATTTTTATTTATAGTGGATATCTATATATTAAATAAAACTTTAATGAGTTTTATTAATATGGTTTAATACCCATTGAAATTGAGTTTCTACCTTATTCCTATAAATATAAAGTTTGGAGAAAGCATTGTAAACAATCATACTTTAAGAATATAATACAAGTCTCTCTCTTTTTGTCTCTCATCTTTGTTCATCTATTTTGTTCTTATTCTTTACTTTATTCCCAATAAAAAAGCCTTAATTTTTAATAATGTAATAACATCTACTTATTGATAAAGAGTAAAATAAAAGAAAAAATATATTAAATAAGTATAAAGTACAATAAAAATGATCACTTAGATACTCTCCAATGTAATTCAATGTAATTTATATAGGGAAAACTATCTCTATAGTTATTTAAATAGGTAGGTGTTTCGATTTTGACCATCAATTTTTTTATTTTATCAATTAGATCACTTAATAATTTAAATGATAAAAATCAAGTTGATTAAATCTTAATTTAGTTATTATGATGTTGTGATGTTAAAAAAAATAGATTAAAATATTTATTATCTTTTATTTTATGGGTGAGATTCAGTATATTTATTTATTTATTTATATCAGTGAATAAGTTGATTATTATTATTTTTTAAATAAAAATGATATTATATTAAATCTTAGGCATTTTCACCGAAATATCACACAAAAAATTATTTATTAATTAACACCTATTCAAAATTATTTTCTCATATAGCACTCATACAGTAAACTCGTCAGATAATCTAACGAGTTTCGTTTTAGATAATTTTTAATGTAATAAATAATGAAATCTTTAGGTGATAAAGGAAACGAAATATAATATAACTCACAGTACAGATTTAATAAATTTTATTAAAATAAATTCATTATGCAAACGTGAACATTTAAAAAAATAAAAAAAATAATAAAATTCGTCATATATATCCGATCAGTTTATTACTTTTTACAAGTATCTCTAAATCTTTATTGAATCTATAAAAAAATTATAATTATAACGTATTGAAGAAATAAAATAATTGGATTAAATAATCAAAATTCTTACAACCCAAAAACAAAAAATAAAAACTTCAACAAAGATAAGTATATCAATAAAATTCAGAAATTTCTTGAATCTCCTTGTCGTTGTCCAAACGAGACGTATAAAGAAAGAATGAGTTGTATGCAATCCAAATGTCTAGCAAAAAGTATCGTTATTTAGAACTGATCTCATCGGTAAAAAATCATCGATCAAATGGGGATATAACTTTCCAAATGACCACCGACCAAAAAATATAAATCAGAAACTAGCTTCGATTGAATATCTATGCGAATAACAATCGATTGTTAAGGTATGCTAAATCATGCAAAAAAATAAATAAACTAAAACTCTGAATAAAAACATATCATAATTATAAAAAAATATATTATAAGATAAAAAAAAAACATGTATAAAAACAGAAAATCTTATTAAAAAATAAAAAAAAAAATGTATAGAAAAGCTGGGATTTTTCCTTATCAGTTTTTTAATTGTATTATCTCTTTGACCACGTGTAGCATCTCTTTGACCAGATTGGTTCGTGCCGCCTCACTGTTATCGTACGGATTTCCTTTCCCATTCGTTCGGAATTAGGGACGGGTATTTTACCCGGTCTGATCAGGTTTCGATCTTACCCGATATGATTGGATCAGATATTTTGATAAAAATCGGGTTTAGGTCGAGTCGGGTGATTTTTTAAAGTGACATTGGATTGAGTTCGATTTTAGAATGTAAAATATATGATCCGACCCGACTCGGAACTAAATATGTAATTCTTTTCATAAATTTTTTAAAGATATTTATAATAATGATCCTATATCTATATATTTTTTATAATTAGGTCCTTAAAAATAATTTTTTATTTATAATTTAATCTTTAAAATTATATTTTTTTATAATTAAGTCTCCGAATTTTTTTATAATTTAGTCGTTAAATTTATTTTTTCTATAAGTCGAATCGAGCTTAAGGTATTTATTTTCGGGTCAGATTTTTAAAAAAATATTTAAATCAAATCAAAATTAGATTAAGAGTATTTATATTCAAATTAAATTCACATAGACCAAAAATTTAACCCAACTTGACCCGTAACAATCTCCAGTACAGATAATATGTTCCCTCAGTTATTCGTTTGTCGGTTTACGAGAGCTGGCTTTTGGAAGCGGGCACAACCACAGTCGTTTATTGTAATTAAAACATTAATTACACTCTTTAATCGTATAAAATAATAGGGTAAAATACAAAAATAGTCTACTAACTATAATTTAATTCTTTGTTATCTTAATTATGAGAAGTTATAATAGATTTTTTTGATTTATTAGGATTAAAAAAATTAATTCAATTATATTAAAAAATAAATGATTGATGACAATAGTTAATAAAATCTGTAAAATAACGAATTTAACTTTAAATATTTTACAATTTATTTTAATTTGGGCATAAATTTAATTTTAATTTTTAATATTTAAATATTATAATATGTCAGTCAAATTAAAATAAAATATAAAGGTCGAAGGTTAAATCTATTATTATATAAATTTTATTAACTGTCAAATCATCAATCGTTTATTCTTAATAAATTAAACTAATTTATTAATCAATTAAATATATTTAAATCTGATAATTATAACACCAACCGAAATATTATAAAAACACAAAATTTAAAACGTTCTATAAACTATAAAATATTATATTTTTTTAATAATTATCTAAGTTGATGATTAAATATAACTGTTTTTAGATTTTGTCCACCCCATAAACGCCAGTATGATTAAATATCAAAATTTAATTTTAAATATTATAATTATATTTTTATAATATTTTAAGTCGGTGTTATATTAAAATTTAATTTTACATATAATATTTAAAATAAAATTATTAATTTAAAATATTAAAAAATTTATAATTTATAATATTTTAATTGATGACGTATTAAAATCATACCATAATCCTGTTGTCCGGGACCCCTGTCCCCTGCTCATCATCCTTGCTTTTGTATACGTGTCAAAAGGATATCGATCCACGCAACACGTATCAAATATATGCGAAAACTCGAGATTGACCTTCCAAGTTTAACTCGCGAGATTTTGTAATTACTTTTATTCGCGATAATTTCCTTCAAAATATCCACCAAAATAAACTGCTAGTTCCCGATTCATACGAAGGCAAAGGATACTGTCACTCTACGGTGATACAAATTGACAACAGGCCAACAACAAAGCAAATAAAGAATCAAATATCTAAACTGTCCCTACTCACGCCAACAGTAAAGATTTCACCTAATCTCTTCAAATCACCGCCCAAACACGTGTCTTACGATAACTTCTACGATATAAAGAAAGCTAGCAGTATATTATCCGAGCGGAATTGAATAAATCAAATTTATTTAAAATAATTAAATTTATAAATTATATTTTAAAATTTATTTTATTTTTTAATTAAATTTATAAAGTTTGAATAAAGTCATATTATTCGAGTTTATAATCTTAACGACAATAACCATTAAATGAATTTCTAAAATATTTTATTGCTAAAATATAATAATCATTATATAATGACTTAGAAAATGATTGGTGGATGTTGGATTAATTTAATTAATTTATTTAAAAATATTTGATTTAATTAATTTAATCTGAATATTTGTTAATTTGATTTAAAAATTTAAATATTTAATTTGATTTTTATTTTTGACTTAAATATTTAATCCGATTTTAAAATTTTCAAATTGAATACAAATTATAATATTCTAAGTTTTAGATTATCAAAAGAAATTAAAAAATCAGTTTCTATGAATATTAAATTTATTATTTTTAATAATTCGATGCTTGTCATATTTGACAATTTGTTATTATATCAAATTTGGCAATTTATTATCTGTTATATTCAAAATTTTAAAATTTTTATAAATATAATATTTTAATTTGAAATAAATGAATAAATAAAAATATATTTTCGGATAATCGAATATTTAAATATTTGATCTAATATTCGGATATCTAAATTTTTTAAATTATATGTAAATTATTATATTATCGTTCAAAAATTTGATATCTAAAAACATTAAATCAAATTAGATGTAATATTTGATAATGAACTCTTCTAATTATAATAATATCTTTAGAAAATTTTAAATTGTCATTTGATAATGAATTTTAAAAAATTTTAATATTATTTTCGGATCCTAACAAGAAAGCTTGCATTCTGCCTGATGATTCTCTAGTTTGAATTATAAGTGAGTAGATATTTAATAATATATATATTAAAATAAACGTAATGATTATACGGAGTTATCTTAGTAATAAAGAATGATATATTTTATCTAAATAGTTCGGATTTAAATATTATATGTGTACGATATATCTTGATTATAAGTGAACTCAACAAGTGGTCATAGTAAAAAATGGATAATATTCATCCAATAAAGTCTAGGATCAAATTACGCTATATGTAAATTATGTATTTTATTAAAAGTTTAAGAATATATATAAATAGATACTATTTTTATTTTAATTATTTTAATTAATTGATGTTTAATTAGAAATAAGAGGTGACAATCATATCAGATTGATTTTTGGTTTAGGTTACTTTTAATTTAGGTTTAATTCAGGTCGGATTGAGCATGATTCAAATTTAGTTCGGATTCATACTATTTCAAGTAAGTCAATACCGGTTTGATTGAATTTTTGAATCATGTTGAAATTAAATTAATTGATTTTAGGTTCGAATCGATTCAATATCAAAATGGCCAACTTTTTATTCGAGTCGATATATAAAAATGATGTTTAAAAGAAAAAAATAACATTAAACGATTACTAAAGTTAATTAGTATTATAATATAAAAAACATACATATTTAAGTAAATTAAATTGAAAATTTAATTTAATTTTAATTCAATTCGATTTATTATATTAAAGACAAATTTAAATCATCATATTTAAATTTATATTCGATATTAAATCGGATAAATTAATTTAAATTTTATGTCGAATTTACCATATCTATATAAAATATAAATTGATAACAAATGGGCTGACATTCAATTTTTTAATTAATATATTTAAACTTCAACATTTATAAAATTTATTAATTTGATTCTAATCGGAAGGGAGGGTGAGGTAGACAGTGGTGACGTGGAAGGATGGGAGACGTTAGATAGAGATTCAAGGAGAAAAGAATTTAAAATAATTTGTAATGTCATGGTGACTGAATTATAAAAGGTTTTAGTTTGATGATCAAATTATAACATACTCAATTATTTATGGACTAATGAGATAGTTTAACCAATACAATAAAATAACTCAACCATGATTAATGATAAACCATGGGTAAAATAAATCAGTTTATATTGAAGAGAACCGCCTTGCCCTGCCCTGCCTTAGAACTTAGAAAGACGAACGATGTCCGAAGTATGATGATCGGAAAATCATCGTCACGGCCGAGACCCACCGTCATAATCCCCAATTGGGATCCACCAAACGATCCGGCGGATAACTTCCCGTACGTTACCTATAACTGCAATGCACCGTGCAGTCGTTGCCCTGTCGATTACTTGGCGACGCTCCACCGTTACCTCCCGTCGAACGATCTCGAACCCGACGTCCTCAGCGACGACTCCGATGTGCCGGTCGTCGATGCATTCTCGTGCGACCATTGCCGTATGTACGAGTTCAAGGTGAGGAGGTGTGCTCGTGCCAGGTCACATGACTGGACCGACTGTCCGTACGCTCATCCCGGCGAGAAGGCTCGGAGGAGGGATCCAAGGAAGTTCTATTATACCGGATCCTCTTGCCCCGATTTCCGCAAGGGGAACTGTAAGAGAGGCGACTCGTGTGAGTTCGCTCATGGCGTTTTCGAGTGTTGGCTCCACCCAACTCGGTACCGAACTCAGCCGTGCAAGGATGGTACTGGTTGTAAACGACGTGTTTGCTTTTTCGCTCACACGCCGGAGCAGCTCCGTGTCTTGCCACAGCATAGTTTGAGAGAAAATGGATCCGGTTCCGGGTCAGGTGACGTGGGATACTTTGGCTCATCGATACGGTACCGTTTAGACTACGTTTCTTCACCAACTTCCATTTTGGCTTCCCCTCCATTTTCTCCGCCTTCCGAGTCACCGCCTATGTCACCGAGTGACTCATCGGTAAGCGAACTCACTTCTTCCATTCGTAATCTACAGCTTGGCAAGGCAAAAATGGGCATTCCTATCGGATCATGTTTCGTTTCTCATAGAAGCTCCATTCTCCGACCCGGGTCCGGGTCTCCTTTCACTCCAACTCGTACACAGACTCGTCCTGGACTCAGTAACGCATTCGAGGAGGAACCATCAATGGAGAGAGTTGAATCTGGGAGAGACTTACGGGCAAGGATGTACGCTAAGCTGAGTAAGGATAACTCTCTCGACCCACTCGATCTTACCGGATCATGTCCTGATATTGGTTGGGTATCGGAGATGGTTGGCTATTGATGCCGGAAAATTCAACTGGTAAATAGAAAATTTTATTTGACGGTGGTACTTTTTTTTTTCATGGGGAAAACGAAAGTGAAACTGATACCATTTTTGTATAGACGAACAGAATTGCTTTCCTTCTGCTTTTGTTGAATCGTAATTTTCTTTATCATTTTCTTTCTGGTATTCTCTCTGTAATTTTGTTGAATCAATGTAATATATTTGTTTCATCTTTTACACTGAAGTTGCGTTGTTAGATTTGAGTTGAGAAGAAAATTATTTTCTTGCTAAACAAACAGACCTTTCTATCAATATTCTGGTCTCTGAGTTTGATTTGATGTGTGCCCCACTCTTGATGAAGGGATTTTATCTTAATTGATTAGATTTGTGACGTAGACCTTTGTTAAACTGATAAACCCAGTCCTTATCTACTTTATCTATTAAACAGACACCTGTAATATCTATAGAAGTAATTAGGGTAAACCTCTTAATTATTTTTTATATTCTTAAACTCTTAAATGTTATAAATTGATTTATTTTTTATATTCTTAAACTCTTAAATGTTATAAATTGATTTATTGACTAATTTTTTTGATACAAAGTAATTTTGTATCGAAAAACTGATTAGGGATAGACACGGAACCCGAACCAGATGGGTTCTGACCCGATCTGATCGGGTTAGATTTTTTAGTGAAAAATTCGGGTTGGGTTGAGTTTTTTTCAAGGGTGGTCTCGGGTTCAGGTTTAGGATGAAAAAAATCTGACCTGACTTGGGACTAATAGTATAATTTTTTTATATATATTTTAAAGATATTTGTAATAATGATCTCTCTTTATATATATTTTATACAATTAGATCACTATAATTAAATTTTTACAATTAGGTCACCAAAATTAAAATTTTTACAATTAGATTCTTAAATTTTATTTTTTTACAGTTTAGTCCCTAAAATTTTAATTTTTTTAATGATTCTGGTCGGATTTTAAAGCTTAAAAATCGGGTCGGGTCGAATTTTTTCACCCTAAACCCGGGTCGGATCGAGCGCGATTGGATCAAAAATTTAACCCGACCCGTGCCCATGCCTAAAACTGATGTAGACATACTGACTTGGATTATAAAAATTGGGGATGTCATATGGTTATCCAAATCAACATGTTAACGTTCACATCAATTTATCGTCAAATTTTTAATGACAAAAGACACTTTGTATCGAAAAAGTTAGTCAATGGATCAATTTATAACATTTAATAGTTAAAAGATGTAAAAGATAATTAAGGTGTAGTGAAGAAACCATTTATATAATTTATTCGATTAATTAATTAATAATAAAACTTTAATCGGAGACACGGACAGGAGGAAGCATTGGTATGTTTGGATGGGTCCTATTAATAAAATTCAAGAGACTGTTTCTTGGATCTCTTATGAAATTTAATATTAATATTTTATTTATCTATTACTTTAAATCAAATATTATATATCATTTATAAAGTGATTTTTTTAATATAAATTATTTTATTCATAATATTAAAATTTAAATTTTTATTCAATAATCAATAACTTTTAAAATAAATAATTAAAAAGAAATTAGTTGATTTTTTTTCTATTATGAATTTTATAGAGTAAAGTTCTTCTCTTTCTCCCTAAATAAAAATTGTTTAGAAATATTTGACTAGTTGTAGAACATGAATTTTGTCCAAGCTTGGACCTAAATAAATAATATAAATAATAAATAAATATAATAAATAATTAAAAAAAATAATAAATAAAAAAAAAGAAAAAAAGGAGGTTGAAGGTGGTTTCGGTTGGTTAAGAGGAGTTGGAAGTCATGGGGTTCAGGGGTTAAAATGAAGGGAAAATCATTATTAAAAAAAAAAGAAAAAAGGCAAAGGGGATGCACGACAGACAGTGGAGGGGAGAAGGAAAAAAGGAAAGGAAATTGGGGATCGGCAATTGGAAAGGGGGGAGTTCATCGGATTGATTGAAGCATCCAGATTCGATTCTAAGGTAAGTATTCGGTTTATTTTTTTATTTCGATGCAACAATTGATGTTGAGTCAACAAATTCAAAACAAATTCAAATTAGGATGCCAATTTGAATCTAGTTAAATTTAAGGTGTTATTCAAGCAATTTTAATGTTTTGGGGAGAGTTTAGATCCATTTTAGGTGTTTAGATCGAAGAATAGGGGTTTCCGGGTTGTTTTAAGGGGTTTTTAGATGTTTTAGAGGTTACCGGCGGGTTCACCGGTGCCGGAAATGGTCACCGGAGAGAAGATGACGGTCGTTGGAGCTCGACGGTGGTGGCCGGCAAGGTTAGTGGTGGTCGCCGGTCGGATGTGGTCGCCGAAAAATATATTGGTGCGGTGGTGGGCAGTGAGGTTATGGATCAAGTGGAGATGTTTGTTAGATGTGTTCTTCATGTTCTTCATGAATATGAAGAACATTCAAAGTGTTCTTGAAAAAACATGGTTTTGATCCATTTTGAAAACATTTTCTGGAAACATGGTGTTTGAGTAGAGTGCATTGGTTTAAAGTGGAGAATTTCTTTCCGTGGTCCCTCATAGTTTGAAGTGTAATGCATTTTAGTCCTTATTTCTCTCAATTAAGGCCTAGAACTCTAAATTCCCTTCAATTTAATCACTAATTGGGCTTAGATTAATCCTTTAGCTTAGGGTTTCTTTAATTAGATCCTTAATTGAATTTAATTAAAAATTTTAAAATTAAAATTAATTTAATTTAATCACTAACTAAGTCCAATTCAACCTTAAAATCGAATCTTTTTTTTATTCTTGCTTCTTTTATCCATACCATGTAATTCTTGTTTTTTATTTAATTTTCCGATGTTGTAATTCGAGTTCTCATGTCTATTATAAAAGTAACTTAGCTCCTTTATCTTATATATTGCTTTATTGTTCTATTTAATTGCTTTATTTATTTAATATATTTTGTTTGCATATTTTTAAAATCATATAGTATATTTGCTTAGGATGTCACTTAATTCACACCTAGATAATTAAAATTAGAGCCTTTTTTAGGATTAGTCACTTTAATTAATTAATTAATTAAATATGATAGAAAATTTAGTAATGATGACGTTCTAATCATATATCTTGGATATACTAAGTGGTCAGTGTTTTGAAATAACATTATGTTGGCCAATAGTGTACTTTGGTATCGTATTCGGCGCGTCATCGAAACATAGAAAATGAAAAATAATTTAGGGTTAGAATTTAATAAAATTAATTAGGCAAACTAGAAACACTGATAGTATTATT
Organism: Abelmoschus esculentus; assembly: GCA_035048815.1. NCBI lineage: Eukaryota > Viridiplantae > Streptophyta > Magnoliopsida > Malvales > Malvaceae > Abelmoschus > Abelmoschus esculentus. The sequence goes on from JAUCBN010000002.1 coordinate 1,267,233, forward strand.
AATTTTGTTTGGTGTCAAAATGGTAGTGTCCGTGCATTCGGATGTTATCATAATACACCCGGTGAAATTAATAATTTAATAGGGTTTAAACATTTAATCAATGGAGCCTTTTTAGGTTAGAACTTAAAATGAACCAGATAATAAATCGATCATGCATTTAAAACCTTTTGGGCCAAAATTTATATTTCTTTAAATACGAGTTAAGATTTCCTATTCTAGGACGTCTTTTGCAAAGCTCGTATTTAAAAGAAATGTATCTTTTTACCCAAAAGGATATTCTTATTCGAGTGATATTTATTTGACAATAATGGATTAAAATTAAATTATTCGAAATGTCAAAATGCCACGTGTAATTAATAAGGTACCGATTTCGGGCGCTCGTAAGGGTCGTCCTTACGCGTAACCGACTCCCGAACCCAGATATTTTCAAAATGAATCTCTGGTTTGTTTTATGGTGTCTGGCCTACCAAAGTGGCCGGTGGCGACTCCCAAATTTTTTAAAATTCAAATAAAATATGTTTTTTTTAATACCCCGATTTTTCATAAATAATAATTAAAAGTGGTAAAAAACTCGATTTTTCAAAATTCATTCGCCAGGCTATTTTTCACACGTTTCGGTTTTAAAATGGTCGCGACAGCTTGGCGACTCCGCTGGGGAGCTTGATTTCTTTTTGTGGGTCAGGCCTAATTATTAATTACACGTGGCATTTCGGTATGTTGAATATAGATATTAATTTAATTTATTATCGTCAAATAAATATCGTTTGGATGAAGATAGTATTTTCATTTTGTGTGATATATCTGTCATTCATGCATCAGCTCTCGACCCGAGCTTTTACCCTTGAGTGGGAGTTAGATATTGTCCGACGTGATGCTATCCAGCTCCGAGTTTCGGATTTTTATCTGCTTTCGGTATACTAACCTTACGCGTCGTGAGGTTTTCACCTCCGTTGTAAGGGACCTATACTACCGAATCGATGTCTTATCGTCGCAGTAGACGGTAATGACAGTTCGGGAACCCAGAGTCTAGACCAAAACCCACATGCGTAGAGTAAAAACCTACCCCTAATAGAGCCAGACAGGGACCATAAGATAAGGCGGTATGCTGTCGAAATGCCGCCGAAATTAGGATTTCTCTGTTTAACTGTTCTCCGGTTAATTTTACGCAACATAAACTGTTATCTGGTTATTTTAAGTACAATTCCTTTTTGTGATTATTTTGTTTAAATCTTGTATTCACTGTACTAACACGAATTTTGTTTTGTCTTCCTTTGCTTTATTATTTTGTTTTATTACCTGTCATATCATTTGCATTGGCATTAAATTCGAGAAACAGTGAAGTTAAAAGTATCCAAAAATGTCTGAAGTGATCATTGTAGAAGATGATAATACGGATGTCTGGGGTTGGTCAGAGGCAGTCTAATATGAGAAAGGAGATAGTTTACCGCCGGGAAGTGTGTCAACAATGAAAGGTTATGTGAAGATCAACACGACTCAGAATCTATGTCTTCAGGAAGTCCGGGAAATATGGGATCAGTGGACTGATGATATGAGAGAGCGGTTTAAAAAGGAATTTGGAGACATAACATTACTATTAAAGGTACCCGTGGATAGACAATTACTCAGAGCAATGGCGCAATTCTGGAACCCAGCATATAACTGCTTTACTTTTGGACGAGTTGATATGACACCGACATTGGAGGAATACGAGGTCTTGATTAACAGTCCTATGGTCAAGAGAGACAAGATTTATGTCAAGCCGAATAGTACTTCGGGCTTTAAAAAGAAGTTAACTCAGATCATAGGAAAGGCGAAGGAGTTTTGGGATGAGAAGCTTGCTAGTCGAGATAGTACAGACATAAACGAGGATAAACAGAGGGTTAATTGGAAAGTTTTGAAAGAGTTAATAGTGGATAGTCGCGAAAAACCATCAAAGGTAAGAAGGATATATGCTTTATGCATTTATGGATTAGTGTTATTTCCGAGGACCCCAGAACATATAGATCCATCCACTGTCGGGTTGTTCGAGAGGTTAGGTAAAGGCGTGAATCCAGCCCCTGCTATCTTGGCGGAGACATACAGGTCTTTGACAGCATGTAAGAAATCAGGTGAAGGAAGATTCTGGGGTTGTGCACAGTTATTGGAGATCTGGTTCAGAGGTCATCGTTGGAATGCACCTTATCATGCGCTAAGGCATACTGTTTCATATTCACCTATTTCGGAGCATTTGAAGGATTGTGTCATAGAGAAAAAGGACGAGAGACAATGGGAAGAATTCTTTCAGAATTTGACGGATGCAGATGTGGTTTGGAAGGCCTGTTGGTTGAGTAGAGGAACTGTGTTTTTGTATAGATGTGGGGAAATAGATTGGGTCCCATTGCCAGGAGTTTGGGGCGGAACAACTTATTGCCCACTTTTAGTTTCCAGACAGTTCGGATCTAGACAGTTCATACCTGCTACAACCGGGATGGCAGGTTTCGAATACGCACACAAGACTGACGGGTATAAGTCAAAGAATGAAACGATTTTGAGAGTGTGGAAAACACTCAGGAAAGTTTCGCCTTACCGAGATCTGGAAGTCATGGCCAGGTATGACGATTGGAGGACACAGAGAGTAAATGATAAGACTTTTCAGGAGATACCCAGGATCGTTGGATCGTCAAGCGGGATTACTCAAGAAGCACCGTCCGTGATAGAGAAACTGAAGCGAGATCGAGAGCTGGATTATCAGAGATATGAGAAGACGGTTTACGATCTTACACAAGAGTTAAACATGGCAAAGTATCAGATATTAACACATGAGAGGAAAGAGAAAGAGTTGACAGTTCAGAATGAGAAGTTAAGTCGGGATTTGAAAGAACTACAAGAGATGCATGAAGGACACAAGAGAAAATATCAGAAAGGAAGTGGGAGTAAGAAGATTCCGAGTTCGCTCGATCGCTTGAACAGGTTGGCAAAAGAAAAGGAAGAATACAAGAGGCTCTATGAACAAAAATGTCACGAAGGACGGGAAGCGGATTATAAAGCCAAGAAGAAATTAGAGAAAGAGCAAGCAAGGAATTTCGAGTTGTCAAACCAGGTGACACAGCTGGAGGAGTTGATTACTAAGTATCACAATGAAGACAAGGTTCAGATTGAAAGGGAGAAAGAGGGTCTACAACAGAAAGTTGCTTCGCTTGAAAACAAAGTGCAAGAGTTAAGGGAGAAACTAACGGGCTACGAGGGAGCTTTATACCAAGATATTGGGCCGTGGAAAGAGAAGTATGAAGCAGCACAACACACCATTCAATATCAAAACAACGAGTTAGTCGGCTTCAAAGAACAAGTTAGAAGTGTTGCCTCTTATGTGCAGATTTTGTCAAAGGAAGCTACAACACTCCTAAAACAACCTGACATTGAGCTAGAACATGGGGAGGTCATCGTACGTTTGCTGCATGAGTTGACCAATCTGGGGATTAGAGCTAGCAGCTTTCTGTAGTTGTTGATCATTTATCTTTGTATATGAACTTTTTAGACAAACGGATGTTTTTAAGATACTGTTCTTCGAATACAATGCCTTATTGCATACATACATGCATTCATGCATTTATGCATCATTAATTTTAAAAATAATAATCTTTAATAATAAAAGGTTCTGTGGCAGTGAATACTTTAAATCGCAATCATACCGCATTCATATTCAACACGGTCACGTGCTAAAAGGTCAGCAATGGAAGAAAGATTAAAGAAGTTAGAGGATGATCGCGTGGAGTTTCAGAATCGACTAGAGGGAATAGAAAATAGCATGAAGGACACCATTGCTAAAGCACAAGCAGATATTATCAGTCAGTTAACAGCTTTGATAAGACCGAAAGAATCAGAGAAGGACAAAGCACTGGTTGGTGGATCAAGTGAAGCTGAGGGTCAGACGGATGTTGCATCTCATATGAAAGGGCAACCTGAAGTGCAGTCGGTACCTACAAAGGTTCAATTTGACCAAATGGGAGCATCTGCAAGTCATCCCGTAGAAGTTGCTGGTTTTACTACTCAGAATGTTGAAGAGGTCCCGGATCTCAACTTTATGAGCGAGGTGGACAAAGTGCGTCAAGACATGGAGAAGAAATACGCTGATCATTTCAAGGCGTTAGAAGCAAAAATACAGAAGATACAGGGGGCAACCGATCTAGATACTGATGCATTCGATCTAGGGTTGGTGTCTGATTTAGTTTTACCACCGAAATTTAAAATGCCAGATATTGAGAAATATGATGGAACGACGTGCCCGAATGCTCATATGACTATGTATTGCCGCAAGATGGCTGCTTTCAACAGAGATGAGAAGTTGTTGATTCATTGCTTCCAAGATAGTTTAGCAGGTTCGGCGTTGCGATGGTACACACAGTTGAGCCGAGCAAATATAAAGACGTGGAAAGACTTATATCGTGCCTTTCTGGAGAATTACAAGCATGTGTCAGAAATGGGACCTACTAGAGTAATGTTACAACAGATGGGACAGAAGTCGAATGAGACGTTCAGACAGTATGCCCATAGGTGGAGGGATTTGGCTTCCCAAGTACAACCCCCACTGGTTGAAAGTGAAATGACCAATATGTTTGTTGATACATTGAAGGGTTTGATGTATGATCGTTTATTTACCAATACTTCGATGCAAAGCTTTTCCCAAATTGTTGCTACGGGAGAGCTTGTGGAAGCAGCCCTGAAGAGTGGAAAGATAGAAGGACCTGATAGCTCTAAGAGGAATTTCAGGAAGAAGGATAGCGAAGTGAACAACGCCGTTGTGCACGCGGCGCTGAGAAATGTGATAATTTCTAAGCCGGGGGCAGGAGCCGGTAGCTCACAGAGTTCAAACAAGAAGGATTCGAAATGGGAAAGGCCAAGCTTTACACCTATCCCAATAACATATGCCGAGCTGTATACTCAGCTATATGATGCGGACTTGATACGTCCGTATCACATCATACCACTTTCGCCTCCATATCCGGCGTGGTATGATCCGAGGGCCCAGTGTGTATATCATTCCAATGTTCAAGGACACAGCATCGAGAATTGTACCGCATTCAAGAGAATAGCCCAAAATCTGATCAATACTGGTGTGTTAAAATTCGACGAACCCAGTATATCCGCGAATCCGTTACCAAACCATAGTGGTCGAGGTGTAAATATGATTGAGGAGGACCAGATGAAGCAGATAAAGACAAGTGTATCGGAGATCAGATCGCCGTTAAAATGGGTGTTTGAACAATTGTTCGATAATGGACTTTTATGTCAAGAAGTGATGTTGAAGAGACCGAGGGAGGCAGGATTGTATTGTGAATATCATCAAGAGCAAGGACACGCGATTCAGTGTTGCTTTGAGTTCAGGAGTTTGTTACAGGGGATGATGGATAATAAGGAGGTGGAATTTTTCGTTCAGACCGAAGGACGAAGAATGATGGATGTATGCACATCTGAGAGAAGCGCGCCAAAGTACAGTACAAATAAGCCGTTGATTATTTCAATCCGACCAAAAAGCGATAGTTCATCAGGGGAAGTAAAACCAATGGCTACCCCTCGCATAGTGATTACTCCGCCTGCACCTTTTTCGTTCAAAGACACATAGAGGATCCCATGGAATTATACTGCAAGCATAACAATGCCGAGCAGTTCAAAGCCCGTCAAAGAGCTACATCCTGAGGAGCCTGTGATTGGGAATGAGGGTGAGACTGAGGAACCGGTGAACGAAGTAGGACATTTCACGAGGAGCGGAAGATGTTATTCACCTGTTCAGGAGAAGGAAGAAGAGAAAACAAGAAGCGTTGAGAAAAAAAAGATTTTTGAAGACCTAGTGCCGAAAATAAACGAGCCTGTTACTAAAGAGCAAGCGCATGAGTTTCTGAGATTCTTGAAGCACAGTGAGTACAATATTGTTGAGCAGTTAAGGAGACAACCATCAAGAATTTCCATTCTTGATTTGTTGTTGAGTTCCGAAGGACACCGTAAGGCTTTGTTGAAGGTGTTAAACCAGACGTTCGTCCCGAATGATATATCGGTGAACAAGCTGGATCAGATAGTTAATCATATTACTACCGACAATTACATAACATTCGCTGATGATGAGATCCCAGATGGTGGAATGGGGTCTATTAAAGCTTTAAATATTATGACCCACTATAAGGGTCATGTCGTACCGGGGGTGTTGATTGATAATGGGTCAGCATTGAATGTATTACCGTTAGTGACTCTGCAAAGGTTACCAATTGACAGTGCCCATATGAAGAGCTATCAGAACGTGGTCAGAGCATTTGATGGAACAACGAGGGACGTGTTGGGCAGGATAGAAGTCCCGCTGCTGATTGGGCCGGCTGTGTACAACGTGGATTTTGTTGTCATGGATATCAAGCCCACTTATAATTGTTTGCTTGGAAGACCTTGGATTTATTCTGTCGGGGCAGTGCCGTCATCTCTGCATCAGAAGTTGAAATTCGTGATAGATGGGAAGCTCGTATGTGTTGGGGCAGAGGAAGACATTATTGCTTCAGTTTCTACTGATACGCCGTACATCCAGGCGAGTGAGGATGCATTGGAGTGTTCTTTCAGGGCGTTGGAATTTATCAATACCGCGTTTGTTGCTGAAGGCGCGAAGTTTCCATGTCCAAGATTGTCGAACTGCACAGAGATGACTGTTAAGCAAACTCTCGGTAAAGGAGCCAAGACTGGAAAGGGATTAGGAAGGAAATTGCAAGGAAGCTTACGTCCAAGACCTATGGTTATGAAGAAGGGCCGAGCTGGATTAGGTTTTTCAATGGAGGCATTTTGGAAGAGGTATGGGAAAGTTGCAGCTAAAAAACCGATCTCGTTGAGTTCAAAGATTGACTTTATATCTTATGGATTTGTAAATGTGACTGAGCAAGCGGAGAAGAATCGTCAAGAAGCTGTCAGGCTACAAGAGCAAGAGATTTTTGGGGATGCTTTCGATGGTTTGTTGGTGGGAGGAATTTCTGAAGGACCAAGGACGAATTTTCTGGAAGGAATCCGTCCATGTCTCCCTGGCGAAACTCTGAAAAATTGGACTACAGAGGATTTACCTGTAGTATTTAAAACAAAGTAATGCCAAGAACTACCCTATTACTTCTGCCCGCAAGTATAGGGGATTTTCTGTAAAGGGCTTTTACATATTTCACTTGCAAACGATGTTTTTCTTTTAATTCTCAAATGGCAAACGTTTTCTTTCTTTTATTCATTCATTCATTCATTTATTATTTCATTTATTCATTCATTTATTATTCCATTCCAAATATATAAGTTTCCTTCGCAGGTTCCCAAGCAGTGATAACATGAGTGACTCTGTGCCTAATTCCGAAATAGATTTGGAAAATATCTCTTGTCTAACAGATATTAATGAGTGTGAAGATAATGCGGATTATGAAGTTCCCGAAGAATTATTAAGGTTGGTGGAAAAAGAAGATAAACAGATCATGCCATACAAAGAAGAAATAGAGATTCTGAATCTGGGTTCTGAAGAACTGAAAAGAGAAGTTAAGATTGGGGCAGCGTTCTCAGCTGGGGCAAAGCAAGATTTGATTGATTTGTTGCGAGAGTTCAAAGATGTTTTTGCATGGTCCTACCAAGATATGCCAGGTTTGAATACTGACATTGTGGTGCACAAGTTGCCAATTAGACCAGAATGCAAGCCAGTACAGCAGAAGCTCAGACGGTTGAAACCAGAGATGCTTTTGAAAATCAAAGAAGAGGTTCAGAAATAGATTGATGTGAGATTCTTACAGGTGGCAGCATATCCAGAATGGGTGGCAAACATAGTTCCAGTACCGAAGAAAGATGGGAAAGTAAGAATGTGCGTGGATTACAGAGATTTGAACAGAGCGAGTCCGAAAGATAACTTTCCTCTACCTCATATAGATGTTCTGGTTGATAACACATCAGGGCATTCATGGTTCTCTTTTATGGACGGTTTTTCGGGTTACAATCAAATCAAAATGAATCCGGAGGATATGGAGAAGACGACTTTTACTACACTGTGGGGCACATTTTGTTATAAAGTCATGCCTTTTGGGTTGAAAAATGCTGGGGCAACGTACCAGAGGGCTATGGTGACATTATTTCATGATATGATGCATAAAGAAATTGAAGTCTACGTAGACGATATGATCGCCAAATCCCAAATAGAAAATGAGCACGTTCAGAATTTGAGAAAGTTGTTTCAGAGGCTACGAAAGTATCAGTTGAAACTTAACCCTAATAAGTGTACTTTTGGGGTTACATCGGGCAAGCTGCTTGGTTTTGTAGTTAGCAGACGAGGTATCAAAATTGATCCGGATAAGGTTAAGGCGATTCAGAATTTACCACCTCCAAAAACCCAAAAAGAAGTTTGAGGTTTCCTTGGAAGGTTGAATTATGTCTCTCGGTTTATTTCTCAATTAACTGATAGATGTGATCCAATCTTTAAACTGCTACGAAAGAATAATCCATGTGAGTGGGACGATGCATGTCAAGAAACGTTGGACAAGATCAAACAATACTTGTCAAATGCACCGGTGTTGGTGGCTCCTGTTCCTGAAAGACCATTGATCCTTTACTTGACGGTGTTCGAGAATTTCATGGGGTGTGTGCTGGGGCAGCATGATGATACTGGAAAGAAAGAAAGGGCAATTTATTACCTGAGTAAGAAGTTTACCGAATGCGAAGTACGGTACCCGTTTATCCAGAAGCTGTGTTGTGCGCTTGTTTGGGTTACTCGACGGCTTAGACAATACATGTTATACCATACCACGTGGTTGATATCAAAGCTTGATCCATTAAAGTTTCTGATGGAGGCACCAGCATTGACCGGGAGATTAGCACGTTGGCAAATGTTATTGTCTGAATTTGATATTTTATACGTAAGCCAGAAAGCAGTTAAAAGGAGTGCTATAGCTGATTTTCTCGCAAGTAGAGCTTCAGAAGATTATGAACCTTTGAACTTTGATTTTCCCGATGAAGATGTGATGACCATTTATGTGGAGGAAGATGAGGAGGTGAAGAAATGGAGTTTGTATTTCGATGGAGCAGTTAACGCGCTAGGACGTGGAATTGGAGCTGTATTGATCTCCCCAGGTGGTATATATTATCCTCTCACAAGCAAGTTAGAGTTTTTGTGCACGAACAATATGGCGGAATACGAAGCATGTGTTATGGGATTGAGGGCTGCAATAGAAAGAAAAATAAAAGCCCTAGAAGTGTATGGAGATTCAGCCCTAGTTATTTATCAACTACATGGAGAATGGGAGACAAAAGACACAAAGTTGATGGAATACCGGAAGTTGGTGTTAGAACTGATTGAAGAGTTTGAAGAGGTAACTTTTGCATACCTCCCCAGAGAAGACAACCAGATGACGGATGCTTTAGCTACACTGACTTCAGTATTTCAAGCAAATAGACCAGAGGATATGATGCTGATCCGAATGCAAAGTTATGAAACATACGCTCATTGCTGCGGTATAGAGGAAGATGATGGGAATCCTTGGTATTTTGATATTCTGCAATACATCAAATTTCAAACTTATCCATTTGAAGCGAATGATAATGATAAAAGAACAATCAGAAGAATGGCTGCCGAATATGTGTTAGATGGTGACGTCTTATAAAAGAAAAGCAGAGATCAAATGTTACTCAGATGTGTCAATGCTCGTGAAGCTAGAAGTATTCTTGAGGAAGTGCATGATGGGATATGTGGTACGCATGCTAACGGTTTCTCGATGACACGAAAAATAATGAGATACGGATATTATTGGTCTACTATGGAAGGAGATTGCATAGAATACGCCAAGAAGTGTCATAAATATCAGATTTATGCAGATAAGATCAACTCTCCACCGGTACCGTTACACACTATGAATTCACCGTGGCCTTTTGCTGTATGGGGAATGGATGTAATTGGGCAGATTCACCCGAAAGTTTCGAATGGACATCGTTTCATCTTAGTGGCTATTGATTATTTCACCAAATGGATAGAAGCTGCTTCTTATGTTAACATTACGAAGACAACTGTGTGCAAATTTTTGAGGAAAGAGATCATTTGTCGATATGGTCTACCAGAACGAATCATCACAGATAATGCTACTAACTTCAACAACAAAGTGATTGCAGAAACCTGTGAGCAGTTCAAGATAATTCATCACAACTCTGTGGCATACCGACCGAAGATGAATGGAGCGGTTGAGGCAGCTAACAAAAACATCAAGAAGATCGTATCGAAGATGACAGAAACGTACAAATATTGGCATGAAAGACTTCCTTTTGCTTTGTTTGCGTACCGTACTTCAATGAGAACTTCTACCGGGGCAACACCCTATTCTCTAGTATATGAGACTGAAGCAGTGTTACCACTTGAAGTTGAAATTTCGTCTCTTCGGGTTTTATCAGAAGTGAAACTAGATGATGCAGAATGGGTACAGATTCGTTTTGATCAGTTGAATTTGATTGAAGAAAAGCGGTTGAAAGCTATTTGCCATAGCCAAATGTATCAGAAGCGGATGATTCATGCTTATGATAAGAAAGTTCGACCGCGAGAATTCCGAGAGGGTGATCTAGTGCTCAAAAAGATCTTGCCGATTCATCGTGATTTCCGTGGGAAATGGATGCCGAATTGGGAAGGGCCATATATTGTCAAAAAGGCCTTTTCCGGAGGTGCAATGATCTTGACTGAAATGGACGGAAAAGAATTACACAAGCCTGTGAATTCCGATTCAGTTAAGAAATATTACGCCTGAAGAATAAAAAAGGGAAGAGAAAATAAAAAGAGAATAATAGAAAAATAAAAATGAAGCGAAAACCCGAAAGGGCGTTTCATATAAAAATGATAAAAATAAAGGAGGGGTTGAGATGAAAACCCGCAAAGGGCGTCTCGATACCAAAGGAGGATTTGGGTCAAAAAACCAGAAATGACGGCTCAAATGCATAGCAGTAGGCATCCGACAATTTATACCTCTCGGTTATCTAGTAGTTCAGAAAGGGGCTTCATGTTTGCAAAGTTGGATCTTCACTTGAAGAACTGTTAGACAAGCAGATCTATTTTAAATCTATATCTCGGGAAAAGGTCCCGATGATCACATGTAATAGGCGCTTGAGAATTTGCATTTTTATTTTTTTGATTCTCTTTCTTTTGGTTTGCCATGACTATTTTAAAAAAATTCAATACTTATTACAAACATACAAAAAGCTTCAGTACATATTCATTTTCTCTTCCGAGCTTTTCTTTTTTACTCAAAGCATCGTGCAAGTGAACTCGTGTAAATTAACAAGTATGAGAATCTTTTGTCATTATTTTGTTTTAAAAGTTATAGGTAATATCCGCTTTTCCAGATTAAGATGCTGGAATGAAAGGTGAATATGTTCAAACAATCAAATGGAATCCTAAAACAAGGGACACAACAGAAGGAAATTTTCAAACAGTGACTGAAATCAGTGTCAAGACCAATTCAAAAAAAAAAAAAGAGAGAGAGAGAAAAGAAAAGAAAAAAGAAAAAGAAAAAAAAAGAGAAAGAAAAAATCAAAGTGAAAACCTGAAAGGGCGCTTTGAGAAAAAATAATTTGAAGTGAAAACCTGAAAAGGCGCTTCAAAAACAACTTTGTGAAAAGATTGTCATCAAAGGTTGCCCCTTAATATGAGATGAAGAATCAAGACATCATCAAGATTGCAGAGAAAAGAGGAAAGAGTCGATTGTGTTCATCAAAATGACAGTTGATTGATAATATCTGCCTGTCTAGGCATACTCATGCATCATAATAGAAATATTTGCATTAGGATCATACTAATAAAGCATCATATTTCTATTTGAACAGGATTCAGAAACCTACGAGAAATGATTCAGCAAAAACAGTCAAACAACAACAATTCAAGCTTTCATGGAATATGAGGAATTTCATAATAAGAAGAACAACCTCAGTTTCCATCATTTGATAAGTTTGAAGAAATTCATAATAAGAAGAACAGCTTCAAACTTTGGAGAAATTCATAATAAGAAGAACAGCTCCAAATTTTATGAAATACGAGGAAATTCATGAACAGCCTCGGGTTTCATCACCTTTGTCTGAAGAAATTCATAATAAGAAGAATAGATTCAGGTCATGGAGAATTTCATAATAAGAAGAACAACTCCAAATCTTATGAAATACGAGGAAATTCATAATGAGAAGAACAACCTCGGATTTCATCACCTTTTGTCTGAAGAAATTCATAATAAGAAGAACAGCTTCAGGTCACGGAGAATTTCATAATGAGAAGAACAACTCCAAATTCGATGGGATACGAAGAATTTCATAATAAGAAGAACAGCTTCGGGTTCATCATCTTTTTGTCTGAAGAAATTCATAATAAGAAGAACAACTTCAGTCCATGGAGAATTTTATAATGAGAAGAACAACTCCAGGTTTCACGGGATACGAGGAATTTCATAATAAGAAGAACAACCTCAGGTCCCACAACAGGTATCTAGCTTGAAGAATTTCATAATAAGAAGAACAGCTTCAAGCTTTGTTAGTGTAACAGAGGTCAACAAGCTTAGACAAAATTCGTGTCTTTTCAGTCTTTGCTCATCTCCTGCTCCGCAGCATTAAGCAAAGAGGGGCAGCTGTAGAACATGAATTTTGTCCAAGCTTGGACCTAAATAAATAATATAAATAATAAATAAATATAATAAATAATTAAAAAAAATAATAAATAAAAAAAAGAAAAAAGAAAAGGAGGAGGTTGAAGGTGGTTTCGGTTGGTTAAGAGGAGTTAGAAGTCATGGGGTTCAGGGGTTAAAATGAAGGGAAAATCATTATTAAAAAAAAAAGAAAAAAGGCAAAGGGGATACACGACAGACAGTGGAGGGGAGAAGGAAAAAAGGAAAGGAAATTGGGGATCGGCAATTGGAAAGGGGGGAGTTCATCGGATTGATTGAAGCATCCAGATTCGATTCTAAGGTAAGTATTCGGTTTATTTTTTTATTTCGATGCAACAATTGATGTTGAGTCAACAAATTCAAAACAAATTCAAATTAGGATGCCAATTCGAATCTAGTTAAATTTAAGGTGTTATTCAAGCAATTTTAATGTTTTGGGGAGAGTTTAGATCCATTTTAGGTGTTTAGATCGAAGAATAGGGGTTTCCGGGTTGTTTTAAGGGGTTTTTAGATGTTTTATAGGTTACCGGCGGGTTCACCGGTGCCGGAAATGGTCACCGGAGAGAAGATGACGGTCGTTGGAGCTCGACGGTGGTGGCCGGAAATTCCACGGTGGTGGCCGGCAAGGTTAGTGGTGGTCGCTGGTCGGATGTGGTCGCCGGAAAATATATTGGTGCGGTGGTGGGCAGTGAGGTTATGGATCAAGTGGAGATGTTTGTTAGATGTGTTCTTCATGTTCTTCATGAATATGAAGAACATTCAAAGTGTTCTTGAAAAAACATGGTTTTGATCCATTTTGAAAACATTTTCTGGAAACATGGTGTTTGAGTAGAGTGCATTGGTTTAAAGTGGAGAATTTCTTTTCGTGGTCCCTCATAGTTTGAAGTGTAATGCATTTTAATCCTTATTTCTCTCAATTAAGGCCTAGAACTCTAAATTCCCTTCAATTTAATCACTAATTGGGCTTAGATTAATCCTTTAGCTTAGGGTTTCTTTAATTAGATCCTTAATTGAATTTAATTAAAAATTTTAAAATTAAAATTAATTTAATTTAATCACTAATTAAGTCCAATTCAACCTTAAAATCGAATCTTTTTTTTATTCTTGCTTCTTTTATCCATACCATGTAATTCTTGTTTTTTATTTAATTTTCCAATGTTGTAATTCGAGTTCTCATGTCTATTATAAAAGTAACTTAGCTCCTTTATCTTATATATTGCTTTATTGTTCTATTTAATTGCTTTATTTATTTAATTTATTTTGTTTGCATATTTTTAAAATCATATAGTATATTTGCTTAGGATGTCACTTAATTCACACCTAGATAATTAAAATTAGAGCCATTTTAGGATTAGTCACTTTAATTAATTAATTAATTAAATAGGATAGAAAATTTAGTAATGATGACGTTCTAATCATATATCTTGGATATACTAAGTGGTCAGTGTTTTGAAATAACATTATGTTGGCCAATAGTGTACTTTGGTATCGTATTCGGCGCGTCATCGAAACATAGAAAGTGAAAAATAATTTAGGGTTAGAATTTAATAAAATTAATTAGGCAAACTAGAAACACTAATAGTATTATTAATTTTGTTTGGTGTCAAAATGGTAGTGTCCGTGCATTCGGATGTTATCATAATACACCCGGTGAAATTAATAATTTAATAGGGTTTAAACATTTAATCAATGGAGCCTTTTTAGGTTAGAACTTAAAATGAACCAGATAATAAATCGATCATGCATTTAAAACCTTTTGGGCCAAAATTTATATTTCTTTAAATACGAGTTAAGATTTCATATTCTAGGACGTCTTTTGCAAAGCTCGTATTTAAAAGAAATGTATCTTTTTACCCAAAAGGATATTCTTATTCGAGTGATATTTATTTGACAATAATGGATTAAAATTAAATTATTCGAAATGTCAAAATGCCACGTGTAATTAATAAGGTACCGATTTCGGGCGCTCGTAAGGGTCGTCCTTACGCGTAACCGACTCCCGAACCCAAATATTTTCAAAATGAATCTCTGGTTTGTTTTATGGTGTCTGGCCTACCAAAGTGGCCGGTGGCGACTCCCAAATTTTTTAAAATTCAAATAAAATATTTTTTTTAATACCCCGATTTTTCATAAATAATAATTAAAAGTGGTAAAAAACTCGATTTTTCAAAATTCATTCGCCAGGCTATTTTTCACACGTTTCGGTTTTAAAATGGTCGCGACACTAGTAATGATAAATTAATTGAGTTTGTTTGGACTTGACCTGATACTATTTTATAAGGTCATTTTAAAAAAAATAGTTTAAATCGGATCAGGTTTTATAGAAAAAATATAATAAGATAATATTAAATTAAAATTTAGGGTTATTTTTTTTATTTTTTTATTAAGAATGGAGATGTCATCTCAGGCCTCGTTAAAAAATCTCTCTAACCTAAATGAAGGAAAAAGATAATTATTTTAATATCTCTATTTGAATATATCTTTTGATTACTTTCCTATTTTATTTAGAATTGATTTTTTATTTATATTAAATTAGATAAAGATATAATTTTATCTTAAATTCGAATTACATTTAAGTAGGTCGAAAATTTAATCTAATTTTATTTGACACCGTTCATATCTTTGACATCTTTTAAAAAATCTAACGATTTATCTTATAAAATCAATTGATAATAGCTAAAAAAAATTTACGCTACAATAATCTAATTTAAATTTAAAATTTATAAAAATTTAAAACTTACCTAAACAACCTAAAATACAAAAAAAAAAAAAAAACTAAAATATTATACTTATTGATAATATTTTACGTCATTTTCTATATTTTTTTCTTATAAATTTTAAAAATTATAAAAAAATAACAATATAAAACATTATTTCAAAAATATAATATTTTTAATTATTTAAACAAAATTTAAAATAAAATATTTTTAGGCGTAAACTAATTAGTTGTATAGTAGACACACCTATAATATCTTCTTTTATTTATTTTTTAAATATGTTGATATAATCATAAATTAATTTTTTTAAATTTTTTTTAAATATATATATAATACATATATTATATTCGAATTTAAATTATTTAAATAAATTACATCTTACTCAAACTATTAAACGGATTTTATTTTTTAATATTATCTGATTTATTTTTATTTTATAATTAAATAATCCGACAGACAACGTGGATGAGAGTTCCAAGATTTGGTTGGTTCCTTTGAGTTTACTCTTTTATAAATTAAAATTATTCATTATAAATTCAACCAGCATTTTAAATATTCATTTACATAAATTATAAATGTTTTTTTTATACCTATATATTTATTATATTTTTTAATTTTTCTAAAAATATTTTAATTAAATTAATGTCGTAAATTAATCAAACTTAAAATAAATACTAGAAAAAGTAGGAAGATAATAAAAAATATATATATATATATAGAAAAATATTATAGCAATCAGTAGGAAGATAATAATTTTTTTGAATATTTGTAATTAAATCATCCTCTTAATTTAAAAAGTTCTAAATATTTTTTTAAATAAATATAAATCAAACCATCAATTTCTAAAATTTTAGCTTAAACCTATATTTTTTAAAGTTTTAAAGTGACTTAAAATCTTTCATTAAATTTTACCATGATAGCAATTATTCTTAAATATATATAAAATATATTATTATCATGAATTAAATATTTTTATCGAATTTGACTCGATTGTTTAGGAGATAAAAATAAATTTTTAATTTAAAAATATATATATATTTAAATAATGTTAAATTTTTAAAAAGACGATTAGCTCTTCCGATCTTTTCGATTCATCTCTGATCTTTTTATTTCTCACAAAAAATATATTTATAAAACTATACAATAAATGTTTCGTTAGAAATTATAGTCTTCAGCACGAGTCATCTAGCCTCAGTGGTTAAAGGAATAGTTGTTGTTCCTAGAAGTCACGGGTTCAAACACCAGTAATATCAGCACGGTGATTAAGCGATCAATGTCCAATAGTTAAAGTACATACTAGAATCACTGTAATGTCACGATTTAGATTATCAGTAATGTCAGCATAGTGATTGAGCGATTAATGTCCAATAATTAAGAGTATATACTATTGTAATCAATGTATAGCTGAATAAAAAAACAGAAATTATAGTCCTTGGGAGAAATAAATTTATGGTTATGACCCATGGGATGAGATTTCCTTATATTTGAAGGCATTGTCCATAGCAAAATTCAGCCCATTGGGTCCACCATGTTTCATCAATTATATATTCCCAACCATTTCCTTTTATTTTAGAAACTTATTAATGAAGGTTAGAAGGTCCAAAAAACATTATGACCACATGGTTGGATTTATTATTTTATAAATGAAAATTTAAAATTTTGTTATAAAATTACAAGAATGAAAAGTATAATGTGATCTATAAAAGTAAAATTAAATATAATTATATTTTTAAAATTAATAATAAATTAATTAAGAAAGAAAAATTATACATAATAAATTATTATATTATTTTTTTTTATTTTAGTTAGTATGCTATATCGACTAAAATTATAAAAAAGTATGTGTGACATATGGCAAATTCTCTAAAATATTGATAAAAAAATTCCAGATATATTGATACCTGGAAATTATTTCCAGATCTATTGAAGAAACAACAGTAAACACTAAGGTCGCTTCATCAGAACTCGACTTACTACAATGTTTAGGCTGAAAATTAAAAAAAAATAATGGAACATTTGCTCATGAGAGCCCGACTTCCAACAGTGTTATACATTGTGCAAAGTCGGGCTCAGCTGAGCTCTTATTCGCTTTACTCACGCCAGGTGCAGGCGAGCAGTGATGCACAGAGGGGGGGGTTTGCAGCGCGCAGAGGGGGGGGTGAGGGTGTCAGCTTTCATTTAAAAATTTTATGGGGTAGTAGGAAAAATTAATTTAGGGTATTTTTGGGATAAAAAAATTTGTGTGAAGAAGAAAAATTTGGTTGTAAATAGATGAGAATGTTAGATGATTTTGAGATTTATAGAGTTAGAGTGTTAGAAGAAGTTTGAAATTTATAAGTATTTTATTTATTTTTATTATTTAACTGTATTATTTTTATTTTAAGTTGATAGATTTTATTTTTTATTTTGATAGTTTGTTTAGTTTAGTTAAATTTTTTTATATTCTGTAATTTTATATTTTTTTGTTGATATTCTTTTGAATTATTTTATGATAGTTAAAATATTGAATTATTTAGTGATAATGTAAGTTGATAATTTTTTTTAATTATTTTATGATAGTTTAGTTTAGTTTAGTTTGATTTTAGTTGAATTATTTTATGATATTGTAAGTTGATATTTTTTTTATTTTATTTTGATAGTTTAGTTAAATTTGTTAGATTATATAGTGATATTTTAGTTTATTTTGATAATTTTTTAAGTATATTTTTTATATTCTGTAAATTGATATTTTTAATTATTTTATGATAGTTTAGTTTAGTTGAATTATTTTATGATAGTGTAAGTTGATAATTTTTTTAATTATTCTATGATAGTTTAGTTTAGTTTAGTTTGGTTTTAGTTGAATTATTTTATTATATTATAAGTTGATATTTTTTTTATTTTATTTTGATAGTTTAGTTAAATTTGTTAGATTATATAGTGATAGTTTAGTTTATTTTGATAATTTTTTAAGTATATTTTTTTATATTATGTAAATTGATATATTTTTTAATTATTTTATGATAGTGTAAGTTGATAATTTTTTTAATTATTTTATGATAGTTTAGTTTAGTTTAGTTTGGTTTTAGTTGAATTATTTTTTTATTATAGATATATCTTTTTTAATGCTAGTATTTTTTTATTATAGATATATATTTTTTAATTTATAGTTCATAGAGTTAATTATGTTAAAATTTTATGAATAATTTTAAGTTGATATATTTTATGATGCTAGTGAAATTGAAGGTATTTATATACAAAACTTGATTTTTAGTTTTATTTATTTACATTTTGAGTGTATTTTATTTTATTATAGTTTGTTATAATTTTATCTTTTATCTTTTATCTTTTTTATATTAATTTATTTTTTTAATTTGATTTGAAACAGAAAATGAATCAGAATAAATTTTTGACAATTATCCATTATAATAGAAAAATTGTGAGAACGGATGTCGGAATTATATTTGAAGTTGAAAACACCACAAAAATGCGATTTGAAAAGGAAATCACGCTTCGACAGTTGAAGGGGAAAATATCTCAAAAGATTGGAAGAGATATTCATGGTTTGCGTTACCGGTGGCTTACATGTGAAAATCCGGTAACATATTGTGCAATAAATCTTGAAGATGATGATGATGATGTTGCAATGATGATTGCTGAACATGAATCTGTGGAGACTCGATATATCGAGTTATTTGCAGAGATTTCTGATGTTCCGAACCCTTCTAGAACTTTCATTGGAGAATCTTCTCAAATGAATTACGTTACTGAGACTGAACTACCTGGAGGCAGTTTTCTCGCAATGTTATCTGGTGGTACAACTAATGAATTTAATCCAGTTGACACTTCAACAGATAATGTGAACAACCTACGCGGTCGGTGGGGAGAAGCTCTTGACGATTCTAGCGAGGATGAAGATATTGATGATGATGATTTATTTCCGGATGATGTTGGTAATTCCCCTAATTATGGTGTGGGAGAATTTGTGCCACCCGCAGGAGATATTACATTTTATGAGCCTCCTACTCATATGGTGTCATTGAATTTTGATGCTATGAGAGCTGCTGAATTCCCGGATGTTCCCCGATTAACTTATACTGGCTCGGATGAATTATCGAATGGCCTTCAATTTGAGGATAAGGATCAAGCTACATTGGCAGTGAAAGAGTATAGCATCAAGAATCACATTGACTATATTATAGTAGAATCCAGTCAGAAGACATTCTTAGCCAAGTGTGTCAAGTATGGGCAAGAGTGCAATTGGAAGGTTTGAATTACCAAACGTAAGAGGTCAAATATGTGGGAGGTCAGTAAGTACAGTGGAGATCATACATGTTTACGAAGTTCCATTGCACAAGATCACCGAAAATTAGATACGACTGTAATAAGCCATTATGTGAAGAATCTGGTCGAAATAAATCCAAGGGTTCCCGTTTCAACGATTCAGGCAACCATTGCTCAACAATTTCAATATCAAATAAAATACAAGAAAGGTTGGCGTGCCAGAGAGAAAGCATTAAACTCTGTTTATGGTGATTATGATAAGTCATACAACGAGCTACCAGCTTTATTTCTTGCAATGACGCATTTCATCCCAGGCACCATCGTGAGATATCAAACAAAAGATGCTTACGACCAACAAGGACAAGTTCATCAAGGCTATAAATTTTTTCACCGACTATTTTGGGCGTTCAAGCCTTGCATTGATGGCTTCCCTTACTGCAAACGTATGATCCAAGTAGATGGTACGTGGTTATATAGCAGATACTCTCATATATTGTTGATTGCTGTTGCGCAAGATGGTGATAACAATATCTTTCCGATTGCATTCGCAATTGTGGAGCAAGAGTCGACACAAGCTTGGAATTTCTTTTTGACAAATCTACGTGAGCATGTCGTTCGAGAAGATGGTGTCTGTATTATATCTGATCGAGGAAAAGGTATCAAAGCTGCTATTAATCGAGAAGGAAGTCGTTGGACACCTCCCCACGCGTACCCCGCGTACTGTGTTCGCCATATCGGGAAGAATAGTATGGAACAATTCAAAAATCAATACTTTCGTAGTAAAATTGTTAGCATGGGTAAGTATCTTTTATTTGATTATGTTTTTTTATTTTATTTGTATATATATACTAAAAATATTTATAAACATGATATATACTAACACGTCCTGATTTTGAGAGGAAAATGGCGAATCTAAATAGGTATAGAGACCGACATTGGAATTCGGCAAACAGTCTAGAAAGGGAAAAATGGGCTCAATGTTACGATGAATCTTTAAGACGATACAGCCAAATGACAACCAACCTTGTGGAATGCATCAATGGAGTACTAAAAGGATCACGTCATCTTCCGATCGTAAGCCTTGTAAAAGCGACATACTACAGGTTGGCTAAAGTTTGGACCGTAAAAGGGAAAGAAATCGAAGCATTAATCAATAGGGGCCAAAGTTGGGCTACAGACCTAGTGAGGAAAATGCAAGAGAATGTGACGAATGCAACGTCAATGAGAGTTCACAACGTCAATGAGAGTTCACATCACTTCTTATGCAACTTCTGACCATGACGAGGTGTGGTAGAAAGATAACGTCGCGGAGGACGTCTCCTCCGTTGTGGCCTATGTGATGGATCATCTTCAGCCCCTTCATCAGCAGCCTCTTCGTCATCTTCATCAGCATCCTCTTCAGTCACAGAGGGATAAGTAGGTGGTGTCATGAAAATAGAGCTAATATTCCCTCTCGCCAAATCTGGTGAATTCAGGATATTTTGCATTTCCTGAAATTGACTATTATCATCATAAATAAAAGTGGGAGACTGATGCTGACTAAACTCAGGTTTGTATAAAGTTGCATCATCAAACACAGGATCATGATATTCATAACTGGAACCTGCAATTGGAGGGACACATGTAGGAGTCGGTTCTGGTTCCCATACCGCATATGGTGTTACATCACTCATATCTGGCTCCCATGTTGTTGGCCAACCCTCCGTGTTTTGACTCGAAATATTTGAACTTCGAGATGTTCCAGCTGAAGCTTTCCCTTTTCCACCATATTTCTGCCTATAACGTTCGCATTCTTCTCGTCCTTCAACAGTGGTTAAAAATGGTTTCCCATGATGGCGATACCACTGAATGTACTCCGAACTCTCAAAATCAAAATCAGCTCCTTCGATTGGGTATCATACTGGTAAGGATAGAGCTCTATTATTCCACCAAGTAATATACTCAACATGTACGGCTTCCCAATCTGTCTCAGCTTTACCACGCCCATCATAAGCATGAAGAAAGTAATGGTCGCGTGGAATACCCCGGAATAGGCTGATGAAATCCAAATTGTCTCAAGACTCTATCTGGAAAGTGGAACTCGACCGTAGAGAAAGGATCAAAGGTGTCACACTACACCATAATTCTGAATCGAACATCAGATAATCCGGTACAAAAATGTGGTCTTCATCATAGCCTTCCAAATAAACTGCAAAAATATAAAAAAAAATTATAATCACTTACAAAAAATATGAGATTCAAAAAAATTAACTAAAAAAAACATCATTTACATGGTCTTGACAATATAAATCAATAAGAGATCTGCATACTCTTACATTATTATGTGCTAATCCAGTATCATGATTTTCATCGCACCACCTATATGAAAAATTATAATTATTTATAAAAATATAAAATTCAAAAATAAACTAAAAAAATTAAATTACCTCGCACAGAGCGGAAACTGTATAGTAGTTCGACTAACTGGAGTGAAGAATGGCAGTCGTTGCCAAGCCCAAGCTTGTAGTAACAAAAGACAACCGCCAATATCGCCGACTCTCTTCCCTTTTTCTAGTAAAGCGCCTTTGCATAACTCACGATACAAACACGCTAAAATGGCGGATCCCCAGCTATATTCACCTCCAGACCAAGGTGTACTAAAAAATTTGACGTATCGAACACTAACTAAATTTCCAGATTTATCAGGAAGTAGTATACCACCAATCAACTGCAGAATATACGCTCGACTAACCTGATAAATCTCTTCTATCGGGATATAATCATTCAATTCAAACTCACTCTTTAACCAACTTAATTTAACCCGAGAACCTTTTACGTTATTTCCATATGGGACTTTTCCAAGGTACCTCTCACAAATGGAAGCAGTGGACCCTTCACTACGCTCAATCACAGGTCTCCCATTGACCGTGACTTCTATAAGATAAACTACATCTTCTAAAGTGATTGAGCATTCTCCACAAGACATGTGGAAAGTATGAGTCTTAGGTCTCAAGCGCTCGATTAAAGCAGTTACTAATCCTGGTATCAACTTATACCCACGAAGAAACGTAGCATAATAAAAACCAGTGCTATGTAAGAAATTCAATATCCTATTATCGAGTGGAGTTTTGACAATACAACGATGATGTCTAAATGTTTCAGTTGTATCCTACAATAAAAAAATATAACATGATTAACAAATTACAAATTTAAAACATAATTTATATAAAAAATATATACCGGTTAAGCAACCGTAAGGCTAGAAATGTGTCGATCATCTAAATACAATAGAGGAGTTTGCTCAGCCATCCTGTAAAAAATTTTAAAAAAATATTATTTTATTTTATAAACTAATAAAAAATTATAAATTTATTCAACAAAATAAATAACTATATGAACTAAATAAACTATCATAAAAATAATTAAAAACTATAAACTTACAATATCATAAAATAATTCAACTAAACTAAACTATCAAAATAAAATAAAAAAATATCAACTTACAATATCATAAAATAATTCAAATAAAACTAAACTAAACTAAACTAAACTAAAACCAAACCAAACCAAACTAAACTAAACTAAACTAAACTAAACTAAACTAAACTAAAACTAAACTAAACTATCATAAAATAATTAAAAAATATATAAATTTACAGAATATAAAAAAATTACTTAAAAAAATTATTAAAATAAACTAAAATATCACTACATAATCTAACAAATTTAACTAAACTATAAAAATAAAATAAAAAATATCAACTTATCATAAAATAATTCAACTAAAACCAAACTAAACTAAATTAAACTATCATAAAATAATTAAAAAAAATATCAATTTACAGAATATAAAAAATATACTTAAAAAATTATCAAAATAAACTAAAATATCACTATATAATCTAACAAATTTAACTAAACTATCAAAATAATATAAAAAAATATCAACTTACAATATCATAAAATAATTCAATTAAAACCAAACTAAACTAAACTATCATAAAATAATTCAAAAAATTATCAACTTACATTATCACTAAATAATTCAATATTTTAACTATCATAAAATAATTCAAAAAAATATCAACAAAAAAATATAAAATTACAGAATATAAAAAAATTTAACTAAACCAAACAAACTATCAAAATAAAAAATAAAATCTATCAACTTAAAATAAAAATAATACAATTAAATAATAAAAATAAATAAAATACTTACAAATTTCAAACTTCTTCTAACACTCTAACTCTATAAATCTCAAAACCATCTAACATTCTCATCTATTTATAACCAAAATTTTCTTCTTCACACAATTTTTTTTATCCCAAAAATACCCTAAATTAATTTTTCCCACTACCCCATAAAATTTTTAAATGAAAGCTGACAACCCCTCTGCGCGCTGCAACCCCCCCCCTCTGCGCATTACTGCCCGCCTGCACCTGGCGTGAGTAAAGCAAATAAGGGCTCAGTTGAGCCCGACTTTGCACAGTGTATAACACTGTTGGAAGTCGGGCTCTCATGAGCCAATGTTCCATTATCTTTTTTAATTTTCAGCCTAAACACTGTAGTA
This sequence comes from Abelmoschus esculentus, assembly GCA_035048815.1. NCBI lineage: Eukaryota > Viridiplantae > Streptophyta > Magnoliopsida > Malvales > Malvaceae > Abelmoschus > Abelmoschus esculentus. Next base: position 1,291,404 of record JAUCBN010000002.1, read on the forward strand.
AGTCGGGTTCTAATGAACCGACTTTAGTGTTTACTGTTGTTTCTTTAATAGATCTGGAAATAATTTTCAGGTATCAATATATCTGGAATTTTTTTATAAATATTTTAGAGAATTTGCCGACATAGTGACTAAAAAAGAAAAAAAATGACATGATATTTTATCACATAATTTTTTTAGTACTAGTTAATATACCATATGTGATTTTCTCTCTCTTAATTAATATATTAATTTTTTAACAATAAGATACTAAAATAAAATTTAAATATAACGTTAAATACGACTATTTTATCAAAAAAATAAATAAAAATAAAATATTAAATATATAATTATCTCAAAATATATTATTTTCTCTTTTATATACATAAATAAAAAGTAGTTGTACAAGATTGAATAGAAACTTATTATTCTCGATACGCACATTAAGGAGCCGTATGAGGTGAAAATCTCAGGTACGGTTTTGGAACGAAAAATTCTTTGAATTGAATGACGATCGTAATAAATGTTGACTTAATCTGAAGGAAATTATCCGAAGGTTTTACAGAATTATTATGAAGTTATACGACTAGAAATTGATCCTTATGATAGAAGTTATATACTCTATAACATAGGCCTTATGTACACAAGTAACAGAGAACATACAAAAGCTTCACAATATTATTCGTACTTTTACTTTAAATTAATGAGTTTAGGGTTCAAGGAATTAGGAGTAGGATGTATTTTTAAGATTAAGAATTTAGGGTTTAGAATATAAAAAATTAGGGTTAGGGCTTAGAATTTAATTTTTTATGATTTTTAAAAAGTAGCATAGAAAAAAACACAATTAGAACGCAGAAGGTAAAATGTTATGTTTGAAAATAGCCAGCACAAAAGCAAAAAATTATTGATTTAATTTTGGTTTTAGTCCCTCTAAAATATTGTAATTTTGACTAAATCTTGTCAAAGTATATTTTTAAAATATTATTAATATATCTAAAAATAAGTAAATTTTTTTAAAGTGAAGACATAAATATTTGGGTAAACATCACCATTCGTCACTCATTTTTTTCTGCTTTCATGTTTTAGACATCAAATTATTATTTTTTGTAAAATCGTCACTAACGTTACGTTTTTCTACTATTTTGATCATTAATATTTTTTATTTTATTTTTTTCTATTTTGATCACTAAACAAATCTCGTTTTCCTGTTATCCATGTATTTTTAATGGCCGATGGCTAAAATAAAAAAATGTAATATTAGTGATAATTTTATTAAAAATAATAGTTTGACGGAAAAAAAGGAAAAAGAAAATATTATAGTGAGCAATAGTGATGTTTACCCTAAATCTTTTAGGGTTGTTTGATCATATAATTAACAGGGCCAATGCTAGGTCTCCCCTCAAATGATGAAATTGCGCACAAGCCCCCATAACAATATCAAATTTTATTTTTACCCCCTAAAATAATAAAACTATATTTTCATCGTACTAAAATATAAAATCGCCAAAGTTACAACTCGATATAATTGTAAATTTATATTTTGGTTCTCATAAAAATTTACTATTCAATTTCACCCCTAAAATATGGCTTCTCCCCCGATAGATACGACCTTAAGAAAATTCAATCAATCGTATTCGATCACAATTTGGTTATACTAATAACATCATAAAAGTATAGACTAAAGTGGAAGGACTAAATCTCTAATTTCAGCATAATATAGGGATAAAATTAGAATTAAACCATATATATTATTTATTAAATTCCTAATTAAATAATAAAACCTTAACTAGCTATTATAAAGTTAGCCACACCTATTGGTTTCTGCTATAAATGTTCCTCTAAAATCCCCACCACTAGATGGGAATATTCCTTTTCCTTTTCCCATTAAGGGGTAAATGTAAATCCAATGAAATTATTAGGTTAAAATGGAGTAAAAGCTCAGTGGGTCAATTTCATTTGTACTAAAATTAATCTTCAGTATAATATAAACATTGTGGTAAAATTCTATACTTTTTACCATTGGGGTGCAATCAAAATGCATTAGGGTAAAATTCCCATTACCCCCAAGATTTTTAACTCGAAAAAAAATATTTGATTCAAATTATAATTTTATAAATTTGATTTCGAATTTTTTTAATTTGAATAAAATGAACTTCAAAAAATTTAAATAACTTAAATTTTTTAGTAATTAGTGAATCAATTTTTAAATTTGAGTTAAGTCGTTCACCTTGCTTGATATATGTATATCACATAGGAAAAATATATGAAGAAATATATGTATAATATATGGTTATAGAAAGTTATTTAAATTATAACCAATTAGTAGCATAACATTATAAACATTTATAATTAAATTCGAATATTAAACATCATCGACTATTTCAGTAAAAAATAAAACTTTAAACACTTATTTCAGCTAAAAATGTTTTAGGCACTTATTAAAAAAAAGTTTAGGTAATTATTTTATAGTTAAGCCATTAGAATATTAAACACCATCGACTATTTCAATTGAAGTGTTGATGTGAACTTTCTTTAATAGAGATAAGCACATTTCAACTCGAAAAATAAAAATAAAAATTTTCATTTGATGCGAAAAAGCTTAATTCGATTTGATTTGAATCGTAATTTTATAAACTCGAGTTAACTCTAAAATTTTATAAATAAAGTTCAAGTTGAGTCTTTTAATTTTGTTTGATATATGTATCACATGAAAAAATACAAAGAAGTATATATATATATATATATATATATATATATAAGATTATAGAAAACTGTTTAAATTAGAATAATTAGTATCGTTACATTACAAATGTTTATAATTAAATTTGAATAAAAAATCAAATAACTCGATTTAACTTAAAATTTTTAAAAATAAAATTTAAATTATAAAATATGACTTATGAACTTAATTACTCATTTTCTCTTCGACTCCATCCATCGCTCACCTCTTCTTAAAACATCCATGCCAACATGATGGATCAAAAGGGTTCTAAATACTAATTTCCAAAGCTGAGCAAAGTTCAGGGATCATAACCAAATTTGACCAGAAAAAGATAGTCCTACAATTTTAGGCTGTTCGGCCTTAGGGAAAATGGATCCACCAACTTTATAAACCCCATTTCTTCCCCATAAGAGCCCCCCATGGTTTCTTTTCTGCTGAAAAAATCTTTTGGAAAAGCCTTTCTGTGTGTGTTTTTGTTTATCTAACAGGCATGGGTAGAGCTCCATGCTGCGACAAAGCAAACGTGAAAAGAGGGACATGGTCTCCTGAAGAAGACGACACTCTCAAAACCTATGTTCAGACACATGGAACTGGGGGCAACTGGATCGCTTTGCCACTTAAAGCTGGTATAAAAAAACTAGGGTATATTATATACTTTAGTTTCTGAGAATTTTCTGACAGGTCCTTTTGCTGTTCTGTTTCGATTGTCATGTCTGGGTGTTATTCTTTCACTGTTAATAGGCCTGAAGAGATGTGGCAAGAGTTGCAGATTGCGATGGCTGAATTACCTAAGACCAGACATCAAACATGGAGGTTTTACCGAGGAGGAAGACAACATTATCTGCACTCTCTACAATCAAATGGGAAGCAGGCAAGTTGTGTTTTCTGATTTTGTCCCTTTTTTTTTTCATTAAACTGAAGTTGTGATTGTTTTTTTAGGTGGTCTCTCATAGCATCTAATCTCCCTGGAAGAACCGACAACGATGTGAAGAACTATTGGAACACTAAGTTGAAGAAGAAGATACTTTCCGGGAAAGTATCAAGCTTTAACATCGACAACAATGGCGGTTTTGTCAATGCTGCTAACAAACCAGATGTAGCTATTGTTTCATTGCCGTATTATTCAACAACCCCACTGCCGGTTTTATCCGATGTTGGGTATGGATTCTCTTTAGACCCGGTAATCATGCAGTTTTCTCTGTCACCATCGTGTCCGAATCAGGACAACAGTCACATCAGCAACATCGTTGTCGTGTCATCCCAAGAAGGATCCGCCGTGTTGGATTCTACTGGAATTGGATATGTCGAAGATACTGGCAGTGTTGTTCACCACCACCACCACCACCACCAGTTTAGCTACGACGAGTTTCCATATGAACTCATCAATGGCGAGATCGGTGTTCCGAGTTTAGTTGATTTATCTCAGGCAGACAAAGTGTTGTTAACCGGTGTTGAACGTGAAATGGTCCGAAAGAATTGAATTAAGTTCACGCCATGCGAAGGAAAGAGAGACAGATGATTCAGACATTAGGGTTGGTGTAGAGAAACAAAATGATTAGTATTAACTTACGTATGCGATAAATTTAGGGTGCGATTAAAAAACGATAAAATTTAAAATTTATCTAAAAACTTACCTAAGATTAAGTCAAATGTAGCTTTAAATTAATCTCTAATGTTGATGTTTCATTAGCTTTTATTAGTCTTTAAATTTACCCTCTTTTATATATATATATATATATATCCGATTGAGTCTTAATTTAGTTTAGTGTATTTTTTTCAGTTTAAGAGTTTGAGAACATGTCATAAAATTATATTTAGTGTTATAAAGTTGTGGTTCGGTCTTATAAATAATAAAATAAAAAATTATTATTAATTCATGTTCGACTAGTTGAAAATTTTTTAATTTCGTTCCTGATGTACTAGTTTATTCAAAATTTATTGTGTTGAATTTTTCTTTGTTGAGTAGGGACAAAACTCTACTTGTTGGTATCCTGTCTCTTTTTTTCATGCCTCCATTTGTGTCTCTTGTTGAAATTTGCTAAAAATTAAATTTTAAACCTTAACCCTTATTTTTTATATCCTAAACCCTAAACCTACACCCTAAAAATACACTCTACCCCTAATTCCCTAAATCCTAACCACAATCTTAAACCCTAAACCTTCTAATTTCTACATGAGGCACGAATAGAGACATGAGAAAGAGACAAACAATTTACACCCATATTCTTCTATGACCACATACATGGTGCATTCGTTCTATACTCATAAGAAGGATAGTTTTGTAATGAAATATATTATTTAGTCGTATATAAAGAGATAAAATTTTCTTACATCATGTAAAACCTAAAAATTTTACACATTTTTTGTCCGTTGAATAAGACCAGATGAATAATTGATATTAACATAATTGAAAAAATGTAAAAATAAACGAGTTTTATACGATATAAATAAATCGTAACTCTATCGAAATATTACTGAACAAAATACCCAAAGTTAATATTTATAAGAATTAATATATAACGTGACATTCTCAAATTCATGCATCAAGTGTGTAACTTTTGACAAATACATGTATCAAGTTCTTAAAGTGACAAATTCAGATATCAAAGTAAACGAGGCTTTTAGCGGAATTTTTTTTACATACACAAGACCTTAAATTTGATATCGACCTATTTAGGGATAACAATTTAACCCGAAATCGTGAAATCCCGACCTGATAGGGAAAGTTTTTTTATTAAAAAAATTAGGGTCGAGTCAGTTCGAGTTGAATTGGTAGGTCGGGAATAAGTTTAGGGTGGAAATCTCTAACCCAATATATTTATATATTATTATATATTTTATATATAATATTTAATTTTAAATTATTTTTTAGTCGGGTTGTTTCAATTGAGTTTTTATTAAAATATTGAGATAAGGTCAAAATCATATTATAGTTTTTATTATATCAAATCAAATTGAATCAATGATAAAATATATTAAGGTCGTATTAGAATCAAGATAAATATTTTAATTTTAAGATCGAAACTGAACAACTAAAATCCCATCTCGTCCCGCCCCACCTTATTATCATCCCTAAATATTTTAAATAACCTTATTATTTATGTACATGTACTTGGTCTTAATTTATGTTTGTGCATGTGTGTGTGATTCCGTCACCATGTTTTTTTTCTGTTTGAGTGGTCATGAGACTTGCATGGAGACCTCAGCAGTCAGTTGCTGTAAACGTATTCTATTCTTACAGAAATCAGAAAATCTCTTTCTCTAAGAAAAACATATTATATTCTTGTTTTTGACAATCTCATCCTCTTTCCTTTGAGTATTTTACACGTATTCGAATATAAATACGAATATGTACAGAGGTTAGAAGCAAATATTAGAAAGGACAAAAGTCTATTAAGTCTTTAAATCTAAAACTTAAGAGAGGTATAGACCTAAACCAACCAAACATAAATACACTAAATTCAACCAACCCAACCCAAATATTTTATTAAAAAGATTAATTTAATCTGATCCAAAAATAAATACCCTAAACTCAATCCTCCCCGACTTATAAAAATAATTTTAAAAAATTAATTATAAAAAAAATTTTAGAAGTCTTAATTATAAATATATATAATTTAAAGATTAAATTATAAATAAAAATAATAATTTTAGAGACCTAATTAAAAAATATATAGAAAAAAAATTATTATAAATATTTTATAATATTTATAAGGAACTGTCGAGAAAGGGTCTTGAAAATTCGCAGTTTCAGACAAATTCTCTCATTATGTTGTTTTAACATCATCTGGGTGTCATGACATGCAAATCAATATTCATTCTTACAAAAGTATTTAACAAAAACAAGAAGATTGACAAAGATAATTTAATTTAATCCTTAATTATTTTATTATTTAATCAGTATTTAGAAAAATGAAAAAAAAGGTCCCATTTTTCATGAAATCTGAACATTTAGACAAAGAAGATTTAAAACAAGTTAGATCATAAAATATAAATAATTGGTCTATTCTATGATGAAATTTCAGTAGATTGGAGTTTTTTATATTAAGGTGATTTTACAATATTTGATTTTAATATATTAATTAAAAATAATATTAAAAAAATATTTTTTAATTTTCATTTTATAGAATTAATATTTTTGATATAATAATTGAAAAATAGTTTTGGACTAATTTAAAAAGATTTTAAAAATAGTTTTTTTGTTCAAACATCTTGAAAATATATTAAGAAGTTTTTGAGAGAATTTTAAAAGTGTTTTAAATTATTTAAAGAATCCAAAAAAACATTTTTAACCCAGGTGTTTCGATACCATTCATAATGGTATCGATACTGCCTTGTTTTAAAATGAGAAATCACAGTGGTATCTGTAGCGATCCTTTTCTTTTTTTCTAGGAGTGTAAAAAGTCGCTAATGGATGGACTTTAGAAAATCTCAAAGTCAAAATTAAAAATGGAAAATAATTTAAAAAGATTGAAAAAGATTTTAAAAATCGGTTGGAGTCGCCACCGGTCACTTTTGGCAGACCGGACACCGTAAAAACCAGAGATTCGAATAAACTAGGGTCCGAGAGTCGGTTACGATTTAAAACGGGGTTGACGTTAAAAACCGCCCAAAATTGTCACCTTTAAAATAACCGCTTAATTAATTTTGGATTTTTTGGCTTAAAGTGGCGTTTAAATCGTGATTTGTTTAAATATTCGAAATCAATTTTATTTTTACCGTGTCTTTATTCGAAGATAACGCATACACCGCCGACACTACGTTTGAGGGCGGGCGCGTTACGATCGAATAAAGACGTAATTAATTACGTACATTAATTAAGGAGGTGTGATCTTAGACAAAAATAATGTATACAACATATATATGCATCAATAGAATAAAAGCATAAATGAAATGTTTGGCAAAATGTAATGGAGACATAATGAATATGTACAAAATGAGTAAATATGTGCAACAAATATAAATTAAAGCATAATAAAATAAATAAACATGATAAACAAATATGCACAAAAATCTATAAATAAATAGCTACATGATTAAAAGATACATGGCATAATATACAAGAATAAATACAAATATGAACAATAAAATGCATGAATGTATAAATAAATGAATACATAAATGAATAAAACAAAACAATAATAAAAAGAAATTAAAATAAAAAAGGAAGTAAATAACCAAGCAAAATAAAATGACAAGAACATAATGTCACTGGAAGTGACTAGATTGAGAGAAAACGAAAACACTCAGGCCCTCAAAACACCATTTTTCGTTGAGGAATGACCTGAAAAGCTAATCCACAACCCAGAGGGGCTAAAAATGAAAAAAACCCATTTTAAAACAATGATCACAACCGGATTGATGGCTAAAATAAAAGTTTTTTAAAAGTCATGGGGACCTTTGGGTGATTTAACCAAGGGGAAGGCTTAAAGAATAAACCTCCAGACACGGAGGGACTTGGTCCGAATAAAACCATTTTTAAAAGAGATTGAGACTGATTTAGTGACCAAATCGCAATACGAAACAAAAGTTCAGGGACCCTGGATGTAAGAACAAAAACACGGAGGGGTTTATGAGTGTAAAAATCTCATTTTTATTTAGTCCCTGAGTATATATAATAAACAGAAAATTAAAAAGAAGCCTTCCCCTTTTATTTTATCAATCCAAAAAAACAAAAAAGAGAGGACTCTCCCTAAAACCCATGTTCTTCATCTGGGTTTCCAGAAACATCAAGAACACATGTGTGTTCTTCTGGAAAAACCCAGAAATGAAGAACACCGCCGTGGAGTCCGCCTCGTTTTCCAGATTTCGGCCACCGCCGGCGAAACCAAAAAGCTTAAAATCTTTCCCTTTCGAAACCCCGAACAACCAAAACCTTTAAAAACAAATCCTTTAGACTCAAAACATTTTCGGTTTGACAAACAAGGTCGAAAGACCTCCTTGTTTTGGATCTGGAAACGAATGAAAAAGGAAGGAAAACTTCTTTTTCTTCCTCAGTGGCTCACCCTCAGACGCACGAATGCCGTGGGATTATTGCCGAAGAAGAAACGGAGAAGAAAAGACTCGATCGACTCTCCAAAACCCAGGTAAATAAGGCGGAAGCCTCCCCTTTATTTTCTATGTATGCGAAAAGTAAAATGAGGAGATACCTTAGAAGGTTTTTTTTTATTCAATTCTGAATATTGTGTGGGGAGAGATCCCTTTTACATGATATGAGTTCGGTTTATATAACCGATTACAAAGGGGTGAAAGAACCCTAATTTTCTAATTGGTTTTTGCTGTTGGTTTGCTGAAATTTGGTTGTATTCGGATTATCTCTGCTCTGATTTGGTTATATTGCTTCTGGTTTCTCTGAAAAATGTTTGATATATGGCCGAAATCGCCTCTGAAATCGTTGTTGTTTTTGGCTCTGTGGAATCGTACGATTCTGACATATTTTTTGGCTGCATGTGAATCGTGGCGGTTGCTGGACGAGGGGACCACCGACAGAACATCCGGCGCCGGAGAAGATGAACGTCCAGTTTGGTATTCGAATGGCCAGCGCGTGTGCCTTACGCGCGCGTGGAGGTAGTTGAGCAGCCACGCGTGTGGCGCGTGCCGGATCCAGAAGTTTCTCTTGTTTCACTGCTGACCGTTAGATCATGCCAGATCTAACGATCCTGGTTGGGCTGCGCCAAGACAAAAGAAGACCATTAGGGTTTTGGTTATAATTGGATTAGGGTTTATCGGGCTACTGAAAATAAAAGAAAGGGCTATGTAATTATTTTGTGGGTCATTTGTGATGGGTTTTGTAATAAAGAACGGGCTTTTAAACAGATTGGGTTTTGTTTATTATTGTAATTGGACTTTATAAAAAACTTGGGTTTATTACTTTTTATTATTGGGTTTTTTTGTTTAATCTGATATATATAATAAATAATAACACATATAATAATAATAATAAAATAAAATGATAATATAATAACAATAATAATAAGTATTAATAAAATAAGATAATAATAATAATAGTAATAATAAAAGATAAAACGGAAGAAAAAATATAATACGTCTATTATATATTTTAATTACAATATATGTTTTTTGGATTTTAATTTAAATAAAAACACAAATTAAGAATAGTAATATTTTTATCAGTATAATATTTTAGGATTAAAAATAACAACGTAAGTAATATGTATATAATATAATAATTAATATTAGAACAAGCTCATTATTCGAATTGAAGCGAAATTTAAAACTAGGTTTAACACCCCGGATAAAATTAGTGATTACAGTATCTATACTGGTATCGATACCTTTTCACCACTATGATGTTTGGTTTCGATACCGGTTTCTAAACACCCCCAATAGTCATAAACAATTTTATGAAAACCCTCAACGGCTAGGAGCGGTATCGATACTGGTATCAATACTAGTTCATAAATGCAGGTCAACAACTATTTTCCAAAGAGGGTGTTTCGATACCAGTGTAAGGGGTACCGATACCTCCTGCACCAGGAAAGGAAATAAGCCTTGAAATCAACTCCAAACGCTCCAAACCAATCCCAACGGTCACCAACGGCTAGAAGCTCATTTGAGATGATAAAAGGAAGCCTCAAGCATTAAGAGAAGATTAATGCTTCAATGGTAACAACATTATGATGAGAAAATTGTCTTAGAGCTAAATTCCAATATTTGGGTGGACAAAACACTTGTGAGCTCAATTGTTAATATATGCTCAAGTGTATTAGGATTGGGTGAGTGCTTAGATTGCAAACATTAGCCTTGTTAGAAGGATTAAACAAGTTTGTTAAGTTTTCTTTGTTTGAGTGAATTCCTAAAGTTCGGGTTGTGAACTTTGGATGCTTGGTTCGGTTTTAAATCAAGGTTTGTAAGGTTATCCCTTTGTTCCTCAAAATGTTGAATTCTTAGTGAATTTGGGAAATCCTTAGTGGGAAGCTAAGGTAGTGGATGTAGGCGTGGCCGAACCACTATAAATCTTTGTGTTCATTGTCCATTTCATTGTTTTCATAACTAACACCCAAATTGCCACTTCTCCACCACTTGGCGAGTTTAATCGGTTATTCATCGAGCCCTTCAAGCCCAATACTTTTGAAATCAATCTAATTATAAGTTTAATCCTTTAAATTTTTAATGTTTATTAAAAAATTTAATGATGTTTAACTGTATGTGAAACCTGCAGTAGACTCGTCCCTTAAATTAATAGTAAGTAAAAAAGAAATTTTTATAAAATAAAATGAATGATCTTCAATTTAAAATTCAAATCTTTTATATTATTTTTTTCGGTATTCCGATGATCATAAATCAATATAAACTAAATAATGATATTATATAGATAAATTTTGAATCAATAATTCCATATAAATTTATAATTGAGAATAATTGCTTCTTATTTTTAACTTTTAATTTCATCCATCAATTTACGCTCATTTAAAAGTCCAATAAAGTATTACACTAATTTATAATTATTAAATAAATTTAAGTTAATGATTGAGATTATTTTTATCTTTTAATCTCGATTATTAATTTATTTTCATTAAATAATTATAAATTAATATAAAATTAAAAAAATTAAGTTCTATATTTTTATATCATTTCATAAAAAGTAACAATCGAGATTTAAAATTTTCAATTAAGCTCTATCTATATCTTCGTAAAACATAATTTTTTATTTATCTAATTATTTAAAAATATATATAAAATTAAAATATTTTAATAAATCTTGAATAGTTGAGCTTGGTTAGTCTTTGGCATCGACCTTTCAACAATTATGGATTATTTTACTTCGATTTTTTTATTTTTTTAAGCCAACGGCTGTGATTGGATGTCAAGTAATATTCGAATTTTCTCTTATTTTATTATTATTATTATTATTAATGATTGTAGTTAATTATCTCTGACATTTTTCTCTCTTCTTTTATATAAGAGACTGACTTTATGACGTCACAACTAACGTCATGAACAACTGTTACCAGTTCAGATATGAATAATTATAATATGTGTGCTTTTTTTACCGATGATCATTTGATGGACTGTTTTTTATTATTATTAACAAAGGTAATCTATCCATTATCGAGATAAAACTTGGGTGGAATTAAATGAAGATCCGAATCGATTATTGTTTAAAAATTTGCGGATGAGTTGTGGTTAAAGATAAAATGTCACTCGAACCAAGAGTTAGTTGATTCTTATCGAAATGTGTTGAGACGTAGCAATTGATTAGACATCTAGAGATAAAACACTATTTCGATGTTGGCCGAGAGAGCTATACCAAATCGAAATAAACCCTAAATATTAGATATGACCTTAAAATAACAGGATTATGGTCGATTAGTGAGACAATAGAGATAAACGTTATCGTCAAGAGGAAAATAATTCAGATCACCGATTAATGCCCTTTATTTATTTACGCTTTATTTATATAGAATTATTATTAATAAAAGTAATTTAAAATAAAATATAGGTATTACAGTGATTAAAATGATAGTACCCAAAAAGTTGGGTGACTATTTAGGTTGTTTTCCCTTTTGGATATGAAAGAATTGGATTTTCATTTCACAATATCCGGTTAAAAAATCAATTTGGTTATAGTTGATGTGGGAACCAAATTAAGATGGTTGTTAAAATTTTTATGTTAATGGTCAACGAGGAAACCTTTTAAGTACAGGGACAGAGCCGGGATTTAATGTCACGACCCGAATTCAAATTCGAGTGTCGGGTTAACCCGAGGGGTTTGGGCTTCGGTTTTAGTCCCCGAGTTTGTTTAGTTTGGGCCTTGTTGGGCCTTAAGTTTTGGGCTTGAGTTGTTGTTTTGGGCCTTAGGGGTTGTTTGAGGGACATTTGGGTAATTTGGATTTTGGAAGAAGAAGGGAAAGGGGTTTTAATTCTTTCTTTGCAGAAAGTTGGGTGATATCACCCTTGTCCTTGCTTCCCATACTCTTCCTTCACCATCCTCATCATCATTTGAGAAGTTAAAAGAGCAATCTTTTGAGAGTGTGCTGAGAATCACGTTTGTGGGTTGAAGGAGAAGTTTTTGTGCTTAAGGAGATCTATCCATCAAGGTTTGGTTTGTCAAGTTTGGTGTAAAAAGGTTTTTGAGGGATTTTTGGTGTAATCCGGAATTAGTATGTTTGGGAGCTTCAATCCTCAGTTTTCTAATGTTTTTAGATTCTGAGAATCATCCCCAAATATCTCTAATCTTTTGTTTAATCTCCCTTGTAGAGAAACAAGTTGGAGAGCCCTCTAGGAGCTTGGAAAAAGAGAAATCTTGAAGAAGGAGATGGAGCTCGAGTTTGTTGTTTTGTTGTTGTTCTTGTTTAAGGTTGGTTCTCTTCCAACTCATAATCATCATGCATATCATGTTTTAAGTTTAAATGCATGTATGTTGATTGGTTTGATATGCTTGGTAAGCTTAGGGTGGACTTTAATGGTGAATCATGAAATTGTTGATGAAACTCTGTTGTTAGGGTCTAAACATGCTTAGGAAAGTTCCCTTACAGTCTAGGATCACTTTGGTATCGAATGGATGGATTCGGGTAAGGTTCTAAGTGTTCAAACGGCAAAAACTGCACTTATCGTGCAGGGGGTATCGATATCGGTGGGCCGTGTATCGATACCCCTGAGAGAATTTAGGTTACAAGAGTAGGTGTATCGAACCATGGTTCGATACCGAGTTGTCCAGTGGCATAATGGCATCGATGCCAGTATCGGAACAGGAGGTCTTCCTTGTTGACTTTTGGAAGGATCAAATGGATTCGATACTGGTACCGATATTGTTGTTCCGATACCCCCTTTGGGAGGGTATCGATGCCTGGTGTTTCGATACTCCAAGTAGGGGTATCGATACCCTAGGGCAAATTAGCCCAAATTTTTGTAGAAAAATGGTAAAGTCTCACGATGATATTTTAGAAGTTCTAAAGACTTGTTTAAACCTTAAAATGAATATTAGACCGAGAATTAGACACATAGACCTGTTAATGAGATAATTGAATAATAAGTGGTGTAAACCAGTATATAGAACTGTTAAGGGTCGTGTGACCTATTCGAGTCACGTGGCTTACTAGGAACCTTGCTTAGTGCTGATGGGTTGCCTAGAGTATATATATTATATAGTTATGAGATAATCTGGTAACCTTGCTTAGTGCTGATGGGTTACTAGAGTAATTATTATATGAGATGTAAAACTGATAACCTTGCTTAGTGCTGATGGGTTATCGGTAATATTATGTGGAAGACCAGTTAGGACCTTGCTTAGTGCTGATGGGTTCCTTAGCGGATTATGTGGAGTGGCATGCCACGGGCCTTGCTTAGTGCTGATGGGTCCCCCTACTTCTATACTATTATGAGGTGATATGGACATCGATATATATAAGTATATATATATATGAGATATAACTACGAGTTAAGAACTTGAGTTGCTGTGTGGTCTTCTCTTGTCTTGCATATGCTAGGTGCTGATATATGCCATCATGATATCATGTGTTTAGGCGGTTATGGTAGCGCCATCGTATTCATGCCATGTCATCATACATGTTGTTACGCTTATTTTGTGCTATGCATGTTGTGGACCGGTTAGTCGAGTACCCATTGAACTTTAGTAGCTCAGCGTTCAAAATGTGTTTTTGTGCGTAGTTTAAGGAAAGCTGTTCGGAGGAGCATCATCGTGGTGGGTTCAGCATCGACATCCGTTGTCAGAGTACTGTTATTAGGCATAGTGGGCATTCGTACTTGTAGGACCTTATATGTGTAATTTGTAACTCTGTTTTATTTATTGTCGAATGCTTTTAAACGATTTGTAATATTTTGGAGCTCCGCTACTTATTCGGATTTATGTTTTAAAATATATTTGGATATTATTATATTATGATGGAAATAGATTTGGACCCGTCTTTATGGGCTTTTGGAATGATATTTTGAAATACCGGTTTTGGGCTGGAGGCCCGATGTGGCATCGGGTCGAGGGTGTTACATTTAAAGTTAAAGGGTGCAAAACATAAATGTTTAAAAGTATGGTGTAAATTTATAAAAAAAAATTTTTTTAAAAGAATTTAAATAGGGAAATAAAATAAAAAAAAATCTTCGAGGTGGGGAGGGGGGCGATTGCCCCACTCAACTACAACGTGGCTCTGTCCCTGGACGTAAACAGGGACGGAGCTAGGATTTGGGGTTGAGGGGGGGCAAAACATAAATGTTAAGAAGTAGGGGGCAAATTCATAAAAAATAATTTTTAAAAGAATTTAAATAGGAGGAAAAAAGTGAAAAAAATTCTTCGGGAGTGAGGGGGCGATTGCGCCACCCAACTACAACGTGGCTCCGTCCCTGGGCGCAAACAGGGACGAAGTTAGGATTTGGGGATGAGGGGGCAAAACATAAATGTTTAGAAGTAGGAGGACAAATTCATAAAAAAATAATTTTTAAAAGAATTTAAATAGGAGGACAAAAGTGAAAAAAAATTCTTCGAGAGTGAGGGGATAATTGCGCCACCCAACTACAACGTGGCTCCGTCCCGGCTTAAGTAACTTTTTATAGCATTAAATAGTAGTGATAATGTGACGGGTCAAAAATTATTTTATATTTTATATTCAATATTTGTAAGTATAATTTTAAGGAATTTTTATTAAATATTTTAAGTATTTTTTGTTTGGGTAAACTACACAGATAGTCACCATACTATGGGGTTAGTATCGATCTGACCACAATGCTTTAAAAAGAATCAAATACGCCGGTAAATTATTAATTTGGTATTAAAATAGCCATCTGCCGTTAAGGGAGTAACGGACTAATGACGTGGCAGTTAAATATAAAATAGAATAATTACACATTTACTCCCTGATATTCATACAATTTTATAATTTAGTCCTAATTTTCTTATAATAAAATTAATGACATGTGTCACCACCTGATTAAAGAAGGAAAACAAAATTTCATTCAACATGCTTTTGTAAAACTTGAACCTAGGACCCTCTGCATGAAAGCAATGATTCAACCACTAAGCCAAGCGATATTTTATCAACAAAACCCCGATAATATATATATATATATCGAATACTTTTTCTACATGTATTCTATTAGTTTCACATAATCTTATATTTATTTTTAATTAAATTTTATTTAACAAATCCTAAACCCAAACCTTAAATAATAAATCCTAAAGTCATTTAAAATTTTAAATTACATTTAAAAATATTAAACACTAAATCCAAATCATAAACACTAGACTCTAAAAATATTAAATCTTATATTTAGGATTTGGATTTGGGGTTTAGGGTTTAATATTTTTAAATGTAATTTAAAATTTTAAATGACTTTAAGATTTATTATTTAAGATTTAAAGTTTGGGTTTAGGATTTGTTAAATAAAATTTAATTATTATTTAAATATTTTAATTTATTATATATAAAATAATTAAATTAATATTTTAATTAAATTAAAAATAAATATAAGATTATGTGAAACTAATAGAATACATATAAGAAAAAGTATTCAATATATATATACTATCGGGTTTTATTTCATGAAATCATGCTTTACTTAATGGTTAAATTTTTACCCTTTCATGTTGAGAGTGAGAGTCCTGGGTTCAAATCCTCCCAAAAGCATGTTAAAGTGGATTTTGTTTTCCTCCTCCAATCAGGTGGTGACACCTTTCATGTTGAGAGTCCTGGGTTCAAATCCTCCCAAAAGCATGTTAAAGTGGATTTTGTTTTCCTTCTTTAATAAGGTGGTGACACATGTTATTAATTTTATTATTTTAATAAATTAAATAAATTATATATATATATAAATAATATCCTCCAATAAGGTGGTGACACATGTTATTAATTTTATTATTTTATTGTAAGAAAATTAGGACTAAATTATAAAAATATATGAATATCAGGGAGTAAATGTGTAATTATTCCATTTTATATTTAACTGCCACGTCATCAGTTTGTTACTCCCTTAACGGCAGATGACTATTTTAATACCAAATTAATAGTTTACCGGTGTATTTAATTCTTTTTTAAAGCATTGTGGTCAGATCGATAGTAACCCCATAGTATGGTGACTATCTATGTAGTTTACCCTTTTTATTTTTATATCTATCTTTTTTAGATCTTCACATTTTTTATGATTAATCCTCATAGTTAAAAAACAAAATTTAATATATTAAAAATAAATATACAATACTAAATCTCTAAAATTATAAACATAAATGATAAATTTAATTTCACCAACTACAAACAAATTATTTCAAAAATATAAAACAATATTAAAATATTATTTATTGAAATATACCAGTTTATACTACCTTAAAAGGAAAATATATAACTAATAATTTATAATTTTAAATCATGATCTATTTTTTTAAAAAAAACTAGATTCAATAATATTTATAAACATATAAATTATCTCTTCTAATTTTATTCATACGATTTATGGTAAATTTGTAAAGTTATCATTGTTGTTGTTTTAAAAACTACATGTAACCTTTTTATAACCTTTGCTCACTCAAAATTAATAATTTATAATTTATAAATAAAAATCAAGAATATTTTACTTAAACGAATCTAGATTTTTGTATGATTATATAAATATAAAGCTTATTTTCTGATTTATTTTGTAAAAATTTTAATGGTTCTTTAAAATTATTTTTTTAGGAAACCTATTACCAAATTTTTGTGACATTTTCACATTTAACTATTTATATATTTTGAAATAAATATTAAAATCAATCATAGTATATTTTAAACAAAATAATATTGTATCATATCTATAATAATATATAAATTACTTTTTTATATATAAAATTTATTAGACTTTTTTAATTTACTCCACCTCATCGTACTCGAGCAGATATAAAAGATTAAATTTTGTTAAAAAATTAAAAAAATTATCCTTATAATTATCTAATTTTATAAAATATTAAAATCCCCATACATATGTTTGCGGATCCCAAGATGATTACATAAATATGATTTAGTTATCTGATATAATAATTTTCATCATCATTTTCATTCGAACTTCGATGATAATTTTTTTAATAATAAAACTTTTAATTATTTTTTATATCCGATAATTTTAATTATTCATTGACCGATTACCCCTCCTAACACTAAATTATACTTACATTAATAATATTCTATTTGAAGGATTCTTATTCTAAACAAGTTAACATAACCTTTTAAAAATCAAATTAACAATATTTGAACAACTTTTTTCTCAAATGATTTAATTATAATTTTTATTAAACAAAAATAAGTATTAAAATCCAATTAATTGATCTAATAATAAAATATTTTAATGAATATAAATCAAATTGGAATAAGAATTAAGTGAAAGAGTAAAATTAAATTGCAAAATAAAAATTGGCTTCATTTTCAATTCCTTTTCATTCACCTCAAAAGATTAAAAGGCTCCTCATTTACACAACTACAAATCCTTAAAAAAACCAAACTTACCTTCAACCTTTTCATCAGCATCTCTCGGGAGTCAACACCAGCACCACACACAAAAAGACCCGTTTTCTCTAGTCGGACTCCGAATCCATAGTAGTATTACCCATTGCCTTTAATCCTCGTGGTCTCTAAAAACATCACATTGAAAACATTTCAAATTCGATTTAATATGATGCATATCGAACACGAAATGGGTGTCGAACTTGAGATTCGATACTTGAATTAAACGTTCATAAATTATGAACAACTATATATGATGTTGATGCCATAAATGGATTCAATCGAAGAAAAAATGAAATCATAGTATAATTCTATTTATTTGATACCTTCTTTGAGATCTTCTTCTCCCTGACCTCGTATCGTTCAAGGGTTAAATCGCATAGCCACGCCCCAGGACTTACCAGCTGCACAAAAAAAATCCAATTTAGAATATTGCAGAAGACTCGTCAACCTAGTTTACTCCATTCATATCATCAGAATTCAAACATCTATCTTTGTTTAAAGAACCTAATATCTCATCTCAGTATATAAACCGATAATAATTCTTATCTAAACAGAATTACAAACAACATTTTTTCTGTATAAAATGGTCTCGACCTCTAGGTCAAGTACTACAATCTTTGTAACCTAATTTACTCGATTCAGCACAAATCATCTAGTCTCATCAGTTAAAGGAACGATTGCTGTTTCTAGAGGTCACGGGTTCGAGTACCAGTACTGTCAGCACAGTAATCCGACCTTGCTTACAGAGCATAGTCAACTAGACAATAATAGACTCCATTTCAATATAAAATTCTCTTTTTCATGTATTCTCACCTAAATTATGCCATGATCCAATAGCGTGGAAAAGAAGAAAAAAAGAATACTAGTTAGTGCTTTTATGTATTTTTATGCCACAGAATGGGGTCCACCCTAGACCTGGCAAGCCAATTATTCAACCATAGCTTGTCTACAATTATGCAAAAGGTAAGCCCCACAGTAACAGCATATTCGCATATATGCCCTCAAGAAAAGGATGGGTCGAGGCTGCTGTGCTCTATTTTGTCACTTTCTTATTCATTTAAATAATAATAATTAGCTTCCAAACAAATTAAATATTACTATCAAATTTTTATAATCAATGGAGAGGACCGATAAGTCCATTTTGTATTATAAAAAGCTAGGGACGGAATTATGATAAGGTTCTAAAAATATCATAGAAAATACAGGATTGAAGTCTAGTTTCACTATTTTCATATTCTATAAAGTAATTAAAACAAAAAAAATACGAAAAATACTTTAATCCAAGATTTCAAAGGCTTCAAATACAATTAGATCATGAAAGTTAGAGTGGGTCATTTCTAATTTTCTACCTAAAAATGAAAAATAGGTGAACACGTCATCCGTGGTCCTAATCAATCAAGATCGTTTATCTCAAACAATTTTAAATCATCATCTCTTTCCTACGTATAATTAGTGGGTGGATAGTTATTAAGTGATTATATAAAAATGAACGATCCTGATTGTTTGGACCATGGATGACGTGATGAACAAGGTTCACCTAATAATCTCTCCTAAAAATGGAAGAGAAAGAATCTAAGAGAAGGGATGCTTCTGTAGTCTTAAACTCGAAACTTAAAAAAGAAAGGACAAAAATAAATGAACAATTCTGACTAATCGATATGTTTACAATTTAATATCTAATTTTCTTTAAAAAAAAAATCTTTTAGCTAATTAGATCAACTAATTAATATTTTTTAATATCAGTGTATATGCACCGTGTTGTGTCGGTCCAATTTTCATTTTCTAAGTTTTTCAAAATCCGGGAAAAAGTAAAAAAAAAAAAAACAATTATAGAAAAGATATACTTCCCTTACTGTCACTACATAACACAACGCAAAACATTATGGGTCACAGCCTGTCCAGTTAGGTTCTCATCCACTCATCAACTGCCACGTACACAACTATGTATCACTTACTGTCACTTTACCTACTCCAAAGGTTTTCTAATATATTTTTTTCTCGTAGGAAAGTGAGCAGGCCATTATTTGACGTGGAAATCACGGATAGTTCTCCCATTGTACCTAGTCGATATGACTATTCCCCCCAATATATGTATTGTAAATTTAATTTAATTTTCAAATCAAAATCTAATGAATAAATATCGGAATATGGATTCAATTCAAGGGAGAAAGAGTGAGAGAGCTTACGTTGAGGGTTCTTTGAATGAATTTCGCTCGCTTTTTGGGTCGTTGTGGCAGTTTAGATCCTTTGATGGCCATGAAATCCTCTTCCTTCTCTTTATTCGTCAAACCAATCACGAATTTCGGCGGCCAAACGATGGGCGGAGCAGCTGCTTCACCGCTTCCTGAAGACGATCCTCCTTTTTTACCATCATGACCCATCTCAGAAGATGCCGCTGATTTGCTGTGGTTGTGGTTGTTATCATGGTTGTTGTGGCTGCTGCTACGGGGCTGGTGATGGTGGTGGTGGTTATGGTTGTTACCACCCACTCTCTTATCGTGCGCAACCCTATCCGGCGAAGCAAAACCCTTTACAGCTGCACCGTTGCTTTGGTGGCCTCTCATAGCACTGGAATTCTCAGAGTTCCTGAAAAAAAAAACAATATTCACAACAATTCACATATAAGAACACAAAGCAAAAGGAATCATAAAAAAAACAAAAGTTATACTAAAAGAATTGAAGAAAAAAAAATGATGCAATATTTTTTGGAAAATTAAAATAAAAGGGGTTAAGTTGAATTTACTAATATAACCTTTGGAGTGATCTGGAATTCTAGATCGGTGGTTTTCTTAAAGGGTGAGACTTTGAGATTTGGTTTTTAAATAGGAGAGTTGTTAGATTTCTCTTTCCATTGTTTTAATGGAAAGTTTGGATATCGGAGAGAAAATAGTGGGTCAAAAAGGAAAAGGGACGCTGGTGATGTTTTGGCCGTTGGATTAAAGGATTCAGTTTACGTGTTGAAACATGGGAAAGTGGGACCAGATTCCCCAATCTAATTTCTGATCGGACGGTGGAAGAGAGATGGTTTGGTGCGGTGAGGTAACTGTCTATTTTCCAATGGATGATGTTTTTCCAAGGAGTACACGGATGCACAGCCATAGGATCAGGTGTGGTAAGGTAAAGAGACATAAAATGAGGATAACATCAAATATTAAAAATCACATCAAATATTAAAAATATAAATAATAACTCAAAATCTAAGACTAACATCAAAATAGCAATAACAATTTATTAAAAAAATTAACCTATAATCAGGAACAGAGTTAAAATCAAGCATCGAAAAAGATAAAAGTACAATTATACTAAAAAATTTGGAAAAGACACTGATATACATAGCTTTGTCACTGTCTATAACAATCGACTATCGATCAGTGTATCGAATAATAATCTTAATTCCAACACAACAAACATACATATTTCTTTTACCAAATATGTCTGAGCTTAAAAATCTAGAAAACAGATCATGTTTCAAACAGCAACCCAGAGGAAATATTCCAATTCTAAAGAAAGACGTGGTCTATGGGTCAAGTTTCAATGGCAACCAAGTGTGAAGCTTATCCATTATTGGAACATAACCTCTCCAGTAGTAAGAAACCATGTACAAGTCAAAGTAACATATGATCTAAATTCTAACCTAGCTAGTTATAGTACGACAATACAACCGGACGGAAAGAAAAACAAAGATTGCCTTGTACAACTCTCCCAAAGTTTACATGAAAATTAGAAAACACTCACATGGGTAAAATATTAGTAATATATTATTTCATCTCAATTTTTTATTAATAAAATAATATTATTAAAAAATATATATACATTATTCACGAAATGCACAACAATTTTAGATTATTAAATTTAGGGATTAAAATTAAAAAAATAAAGAGCAATAAGATATAATTTAAAAATTAAAATAATTTTTACAGTAATTTTAAAAAACACCACCTGTATAATTACACTTAATGAATTAAAAGAAAAATGTCATCAGTAAGTAACGTCTTCACTTTAATCTAAATTTTAAAATAAACTCGAAAACCTCACAATATTTCTCTAATTAGGGTGTATAAATTGATGGTTAAAACCATCTATTTCTCCTTAAACCACCATATTTTCAATTTTTTAAAATATAAAACATAAAATATATTATATAATTGAATCATATTTTTTTATCCAGTGTTATATATTTTTCGTAAAAATCTTATTTATTATCGTTAATTTTAACTATTTATTTTAATTAATAAATTAATATAAAAAATAAAATTTTAAACTTTATATTGTATTAACTTATTGGAATCTTATATCTATTGTTTAAATTACTAATTAAATCAGTAATTTATAATTTTGAAGCAGGGAAAAGGGATATTTTAAGAATTCAGACAGATCTATATTTTATCTATTTGTTTAAAACCTAACCCATCAGAGAGGAGCGTGCTTACACGCGCCCAACACCCATTGAGAGAAAGTATAGAAAACGTAAATTTCACAATACCTGAGAACGCGCTGAGGTGGCGGAGCTTGAGGGGAAGCAGGCCGTTGACGGAGGTTAAAATATCCGTTGCCGTGATTATTATTGCTTGGATGAGTCGAAGAGTCTTTGTCAGCCCTCACGACTCGGCGGTCGACTCGAACAGTGGTTCGATTAACCGGGCCAGACTGATCGTCTTTGACCTGGATCTTCATACACCTGAGACGCTTCCGATTACCCCACTGTAAAACGAAATCAGAAGACGACGCTGTTTGCTTGGCCGGATCCGAGCTGGATCTTAACAACCCGCCGTCGACTCCGGTTCCGGTGGTTCTATCTCTGTTGTAGTTGGTGCTATTACCAATACCATTGTTATTATTGCTCCTTAATGAGTCCTTCTCCATTCTTTTGTGCACACCTGGTCCATCATGAGGAGTGAAATTTGAGGATTCTGAAATTTGTGCAGTATCAAACAATGGTTGCCATAGATAATTATCAGAATATGTGCATCGGAAGGCTAGGAATTTTCGCGGAAAATTTTTAAGAAAAAAGAAAACACTGATGTAAACTTGAAGATTACTTTAAGGAAGTGAACGGAGAGGAAGATGTTAAAAATGGAAGAAACAGAGTAAGGGGAGATGGCTTTAGTCGAAGTTTTAATTACCTGAGAAAATCACAGATTTCACATTCTTTAAACCATTGAACAGAAGAACTCCTTTCTTTACAAGTTTTTTTCGGTTTTTGATTTTCTCTAGGTTTCCCGGTAACCAAACAAAGGAAAATTCAACAGAATCCAGAGAACATCACAGGAAACGAAGAAAAAACTTTCTCAGTTGAGATTTCAGGAAGCGAAAAATAAAAATCAAAGAAAGGTTTCATTAAAGAGGGGAAAAAAACTTAGCCGGACAGATCAAATTCTTCTTAAAATAGTTTGAAAACATCCATCGACGTATTACGAAAAACTTGTGATTCAAATTCTTAGAAAATGAAAAAAAAAAAACACTTCCAAAGTGAAATTAAAATCTGAGAAAACCTGCCGAACAAATTTTCCATTTCCATTTCCAATCAAATCCAAGCTTGAGAAAACCAATCGGTAGACACTGAGTTTTCTGGGGGAAAAATGAAGAGGCTGAAGAGAAGAAACAATATAAGCTCTTGTTTTTTTCTTTAAACAAAAATCTCGGCGTATCAATGGCGAGTCAAATATCAATGAAGAGAACAACAAGCTTCTTTTCTTACAGATTCTCAAGAACTTCAACAAAAACAAAAGAAATCTTCACGATTAGTTCTCAGAACCGCAAAATCATTCCTCCAATCTCTTCAATTATATCTGCAGAAAAAAACCGGAAAAAGAAAACGAAATCTGTTGTTTAACAGTCATCCAATGGAAATAGGAAACAAGAATCCATCTGGAAGAAAAAAAAAATCAAAATAGAAATAATCTCTGCTCTCAAATTATACACACCTAACAATTCCTCGAATTCCAGTTTCGCTCGCTCGGTTTAAAATCTAGATCCTCAACATTTATTGATAAATTAGCATCGGTTTTAAGCGTTTCTTTTCTTTTTTCCCTCAGGAATTTTCTGTTTGGCTCACGAGAAAGAAGAAGAAAGTAGCAGCAAATTAGCAGAAACAAAGAGAAAAAGAAAATAAACAAAGAAATGAGAAATCATGAAACGAAATGCTCTCTTTCCCTTCCGAAGACCCCAAGTTTTAATTTTTATACCTCTTTCTCACCCTCCGTTACACCACTAAAGGTTTGGTCACCGAGATATCCTAACCGTTTATCCTTAATCCAACGGTTATTATCGCATAACCTGAATTCGAACCGTTAACTCCGTCTATCTCATAATTCCCGTTACGGGATTTTCTTGCGTCAAATTTTACATAAAGTCCTTGAATTATATTTGTTTTTATGAATGCGGTATAATTATTATAATCTGATCATTCTAATCTTTATATTTTTCCGGTAAAGTACTAGGGGTGAGTATTCGATCGAGTTGAATCGGGTCGAGTCAAAAAATTTTGGGTTATTCGAGTTGACGAGTCATATTTTACAACTCAAACTTTATTTGAAATTTTTTCGGTTCGATTCGAATCGAATCGATTCGATTTTTCGAGTTTTTATAAATATTTAATTGTAATTATTTATCAAGTTATAGTATGATTTGATTCTAATTTAAACAACTTTCTTTAATCATATAAGATATGCATATATAGATTTTTTTTTCATGTGTAACAATATTTCTTTATATTTTTATATATCAATGTATATATATCATAAAAAATTGAGAGATTCGTCTCAAACTTAAAAATTAATCCTTTAATTACTAAAAATTTTGAGTTATTCGAGTTTCTATTTTACAACTCGAACTTTATTTGAAATTTTTTCGAGTCGAGTCAAAACGAGTCAAGTATTTTCGTCTCGAGTCGAGTCGATTTATTCAGTTTTTTCGAGTCGAGTCGAGTTTTGCTCACCCCCTATAAAGTACATCGAAGGTTATTAAATTATGTAAAAATAATATTTTTTATTAAAGTTTTTAAAATTATAAGATAACTATTAAACTCTTAATTTAATTGCGAGATTGTTGTTATTTTTTAAAATATTATAAAATGGTCATTTAAACTTGTCAAACATTTATCACTATTAGGGACCGTTTTTTAATTTAATAAAGAAGTAATGATCATTTAGTAAATATGTGTCATTTTATCATAAACTAAAATATATGTCGAATTATTTGATAGACTTAGCAAAAAAAAAAATAATGATAATACAGAAAACATACATTTTAAAATAAAAAAATTTAAATTTTCAAATTGTCTCGATAAAAAATATTGATCTTTAATCGAGCTAAGAAAAGAGTTAGACTTAACTTGAAAGCTTATGAGTTTAAATTTATCAAGTTAGAACTTAATCTCGAGCACGACTCGGAAGCTTGTGAGTTGAAATTTATCAAGCTTGAATCAAACTTAAAATTTAAAATTAAAGCTCGAATTAAACTCTAATTTACTAACTATTATTCCCAAAAATTTATCAGCTATCGTTAACCTAACCTTACTATAAATTTTAAATCATGTTCTAAACCTTGAATCAACCTCAGAACCTGAAATTAAACACTAATTAACCAATATAATATGATATATTATATTTTCTAATAGTTTGCAGATTTTGTAAATTAAATATCAAGTAATTCATCTCGACTCGTTAAAAATTAGAATTGAGTGTAAACTCAAATCAAATCTAATTGAATCAAAGTCGAATATCTCATGATGTCTTGTTTTATTTACATCCTTAGACAATAATATTATATATGGATAGGTACGGGTCGAGTCAGATTTTCGACCTACACGAACCCAACCTAGACACAAACATCTTAAATCCAACCCGAAAATTTTCTTCAAAAAATTCGACCCGACCTAAAAATAAATACCATAAACCCTTCTTTAACTCAACCCGATCCAATCTATAGAAAAATAATTTTAGGGATTAAATTGTAAAAAAAAATAGTAGACTTAATTATAAAAAAAATATAATTTTAAAGATTAAATTATAAATAAAAAATTAATTTTAAGCACCTAATTAAGAGAGAGAGGGGGAGAATTATTATTATAAATATCTTTAAAAATTTTATGAAAAATTTACATATTTAATCTCGGGTCGGGTCAAATTTTTACATCATAAACTCAAATCTGACCTGACATCACTCTCAAAAAAACACTTAACCCAACTCAAATCCGATTAAACCGGATCGGGTAAAATGCCATCCTATGCTAGAAAGATTTAATCCATTAAAGTTACATACTCCAAGGACCTCCTGTACAATTTGACCAAATCCTTCTGCCTTACAATGCTTTAACTTTAACTCATGCGTGAATAGATCCAGCGAATCTTCAAACAACGCAGGAAGGCTAATTTTTTTATTTTATTTTTTAAAACCTTTTTGTTTTATTTTAATTTTGTCGCTGCCGGGTGAGGTGGAGCTTAGCACAACAAGTTAACTATGGTTGGTTATGAAAACCATGGTTAAACTAACCATGGTTAATATAATCCGGGTCCCATGACCCGAATCTCTCAACTTGATTCATGGAGGACAAATTCGTAATTATTGGCTGTCTTCGGAATCAAAGCGTAATTGTGCCTTATCGACTTTACTACCTTTTATTTTCAATATTACGTAAATGGGAGGAAATCTATAAATATTAATTTATTTATCTTTTAATATGTTTTTTTATTTTATTTTCAAAATATATTATTTATTATAATATTTTAAAAATTAGATTAAATTTGATTTTAAATATTAATTTTTTAAAAAAAAACTAAAATTTGGTGTAAGATGACTCAACTTCAAATATTTTAAGGATAAAAATGAGAAATAATTATTATAATTGAATTCAATAAATCTCACTTTTAAAATACCGTAATAAATATAATATTTTTTTAAAAAAATAAAATAAAAATAATTATATTTAAAAAATTAAAGTTATATTTGAAAAAAATTTTTACGTAAATATCTTTGAAAAAGTTCAAAGAAATATAGCAATATAGAATATGCTAAATCTGAATTTTATATTATTTCAACTTAAAGTATTCGCAATATGATTTATTTCAACGGAGCATATTTCAACATGTCACACTTCAGCTATTACATGAATATATTTTTAAGACTCCGTTAAATAATATAAGATATTTAAAGTTTTTATTTAAAAAAAATAAAATCTTTAAAATTTATTTTAAAATCTGAATTAAAAAATGTTATATTACGGTAGTTTTAACTTAAATTGTTATCTATTAATTTTAAAAATTTATATAATTAATAATAATTTTAGTTATAATCGAAAGTATTATATAATTTGTCATGTAAAATCGTACTACTCACTTGGAGACAATATACCAATGGTTATGTTGTCATACATCCTAATCTAAGTCTAATTCACTGCAAAATTTAACCTAAAATATTAATTTATCTACTCTAAAAAGTTACACATAATTACGTTGTAACTAAGGTATAAATGAGTCGAGTCGAGTTCGAGTGGTACTAAACTCGGCTCGGTTCGTTAAAATTTTGAGTTGAGTTTGAGTTTGGGTAATTTTAAACAAGTTTAAAAAATCTGAGTTCGGTTCGGCTAGTTAAAAACTCGAGTCGAGTTTGAGTTTTATTCGAGCCTAATTCAGTCAAGTGTTGGCTGATCTATGACCATGTTAGACTTGAGAAACTATTATTTGTCATGTCTCATTTAAAGCTTAATGAAATAAAATTTGGATACACAAGTTATGTAAACTCAAACTTGCTACTTTTAGGGTTTAGTGCGTTAATTTAGGGTTTAAGGCTTATGTTTAGGGTTTAGATTTTAAGGTTTTAAGTTTATAAATTTAGATTTTAAATTATAAAAGATAAAAAATAATATATCAATAGTTTTTTGAGTCGGATATCATGTAACTCAACTTGGCTCGTCACGAACTCGAGTTGAGTCCAATCGAATTAAGTTTAACCGAACTTTAACCGAATCGAGCTTGAGTAATTCGCGATCTGTTTCCTCTCATCCCGAATTTTAATCTAAATTATTATAGTATCATTTTACAAAATTATACAATTAATAATAATTCAGTTGCAGCTAAAAATGTTATATTTTTTTAAGTTATAAATTAAAATAATTATTTAATTTTGTAACGACCCGGATTTTGAATCCGAGAGTCGGGTTAACCCGAGGGTTTGGGCTTTGGTCTTGGACCCGAGTTTAGTGGTCTCGGGCCTCGGGTTTGAGTTGGGCCTTGTTGTGTTGGGTTTTTGAGTGGGTGTTTAAGGGCATTTTTGTAAATGCCTATTTGGATGGAAAGAAGGAGTTTGGGGATTGTTTTGTCTGCAGAAAAATCAAACTTGGTGAAGTCACCATTGTCCCTCCTTCCCCTATCTTTCTTTCAAAACCCAACAAGAAGTGAAGAGAGAGTTAAAGGTTGAATCTTGTCAGTTTTGTTGAGGAATCACGTTTTGGAGGTGAAAGGTAAGTTATAGAGGTGTTCTTGATCTATATAATGAGGTAGATATGTAAGAGTTTGGTAGAAGTTGGGGTTTAAGAGGGGTTTTGAGGGGAGTACGGGATTGGGTTTTTGGAGAGCCTAAATCCTAGTTGTTAGTGTTTTTAAGCTTTAAGGATCATCTTAGAGTGGTTCTAAGTTGTTGTTACCCTTCCCTTTGTAGAGAAACAAGTGGAAGACCCATCATCAAGCTTGAGGAAGGAGAAACTTTGAGGTTGAGTTTGGAGCTCGGGTTTGTGGCTTTGTTGTTGTTCTTGCTTAAGGTTGGTACTCCCAACTCGTTCTTTACATCTTGCATACCATGGTAGTTGCATACATATAGATGTTGAGGTATGTGTGTGTTGATTTGGTGCTTGACATGCTTTAATGGTGGATTTTGGATTTGGATGATAAATAAGTTTGAACTGATGTTAAAATGCCTTAATCACCCCTAGAAATGTTTAGAAACGCTTTAGAACTGATTGGATCGAGTTTAGGAATGAATCCTAGAAATTCTTCTAAGTGCATACTTGTTTTTCGTGCAGGAGTATCGATACTCGGGCTACCGGTATGGATACCCATAAGTGGATTTTGGCTAAGTGGCTAGGTGTATCGAACCATGGTTCAATACCGGGACCTCTAGTGGCATAATGGCATCGATACCCGTATCGATGCTGGAGGGCCCCCTTTTGTTGACTTTGAAAATGGTCAAAGGGTATCGATACTGGTATCGATACCCAAGGTTCGATGCCTTCTTTGGGTAGGTATCGAGGCAGGGTGGTTCGATACCCTATATAGGGTATCGATACCCTTGCGAAAACTCGACAAGATAAGCTTTATTTGGAGTTCGATAAGGGGTTTAAAGGCTATAATGAATCTTGTAATTAATAAAATGAATGGTTAACACAAGATTGACGTATTAAAACCTTGAATGACTAAATTATGTTAAGTCTTGATATTTTGATGTGAGGATCCTAGGTGGATCGTTTATGTGTGTTGAGTCCTTGATTGATGGAAATTCGGATATCCAAAAGTGTTGCAACACGTCGAAGGCCATCTGATGTAACATTTTGGGTGATGATTCTGAAGACCATTCCGGATGTAGGATCCCGATGCTGTGTGGACGCGGGCCTCATTCGATGATACTCGATGTGACATTCCGAGTATGGGATTTGGAGGATCCCGATGCTGTGTGGACGTGGGCCTCATCCTGAGTATGGGATCCCGATGCTGTGTGGACGCGGGCCCTGCTCGTAGTGTAGGATCCCGATGCTGTGTGGACGCGGGCCTCACTACCTTGTGTTGTTGTTTGACATGTATATGCTGTGTGCGTCATTATACATTGTTTATGCCATGTGGTAGGCGAGCATGCTAGATCATCATATCATGCACGATATTTTATATGTTATGCTTTACTGCTTATGATATGCATGATGTTGGCCGAGTTCGGCGTATCCACTGAGCTTTCGTAGCTTAGCGTTCGAAATATGTTTTCGTGTGTAGGTTAGGTGAAGCCGGTTCGTGGAGCACCATCAAGGTTGGATTTCAGCATCGACCGTGTTGTCAGAGTACATGTATTAGATTTAGTGGGCTTGTACCATGTCGAACCCTATGTAATGTAACTCTGTTTATTTTAATTTGGGTCGAATATTTTAATGGTTTGTAATATTTTGGAGCTCCGATCACCTTATACTATTTTGGGCTTGCGTTTTATATTAATGGATTTTATGAATCATATTTGAATTGAATTTTATTTTAATTTGTTGGGCTTTTGGAAGAAATTTTTGAAACACAGGTTTTGGGTCGGAGGCCCAATGTGACATCCGGGTCGGGTGTTACATTTAGTGGTATCAGAGCTTAGGTTGAGTCGGTTCTAGGAAGTCCCCGGGGGGAGTCTAGTGTGTCATATAGATATTAGGCGAGTACATGCCCACGAGTCGATATCGTACTTTCTTTAAAGCTGAAATTTTGATGGTGTACTCTTGTTGTTGTTGTTTTTTGTGCAGAAGTGGTTTAGTATACCGAGACGTGTGAGGGATCAAGAGGAAAGCCGGGGTTCTCGTGGATGAGACTCCGACTATGAGTATGAGCCCGATGAGGAGGTGCCGTCGGATAATGCAGTTGGTCAAGGGGCCAACTACTTTGCTCAGTTGAACCATACCCTGCGTAGGATCGTGAGAGTTATACCGAGGCCATCTTCTATGCCTCGTGAAGCACCGGTTGAAAGGGTGCGGAGATAGGAGGCTGTGGACTTCTTTGGTACGGGACAAGATAATCCCGTGCAAGCTGATCAGTGGTTGCATGACACAAGGTGGATCATGAGACAGATGAGGTTGAGGTCAGAGGAAAAGTTGTCGTGTGTGTTGTCGCTTCTGAAAGGCAACGCGAGAGAGTGGTGGGAGACAGTTGAGCAAGGTTGGTATCCTCATCTTCCTAAGTGGGAGGACTTCCTTGAGGAGTTTGAGAGCAAGTATGTGGGTGAGACTCACATCGACACCTTGAGGGAGCGGTTTACCCATCTTGTCTAGGGGAACCGTTCGGTCTTTGCTTATGAGCAGGAGTTTCTTCAGTTGAGTCGGTATGCCCCCGAGCTTGTGGCTACAGAGAAGATGAGATGTAAGAGGTTCTTGAGAGGTCTGAGGAAGGAGATCCAGACTTATCTCACTGCTGCCCCGCCTAAGGTGTTTTCTGAGTTGGCTGCTAGTGCCAAGTCGTTGGAGCAGGTTCAGGGTTTGACCTATGGGTCGTCTGTTGGCCAGGGAGCCACCGGTGGAGCTAGTCAGAGTCATGCGGGTAACTCTCAATCTCACTCCGGGAGGAGTAGGAGTCGTTGGAATCAGAGTAGAGGAGCATCGAATCAGGGTTCGAGGTCGAACCAGAGATCAGAGTCTGTGGGGCGTAGGAGGCAGTCTATGTCTTCTACTGCTAGAGGTCCGGAGGGTTTGTAGCGGAGCGCCAGTGTTCAGGTTTGCAATCAGTGTGGCCGGAATCATCGAGGACCGTGTTGGGGCAATGCCAGGGTCTGCTTTCAGTGTGGGTCTTCGGAGCACTTTGTGAGGGACTGCCCAGAGGTTGTGACATCTCCACCAGGTCAGGCGCAGAGGACTGTGTTCCAAGCCCAGAGGGGTCGTGGGTTTTCGCGTCGCGGAGCTAGCCATGCATCAGGAGGTACTTTCCAGTCCACTACTAGAGCACCGGCGAGACAGTATGCGGTGAGGGCACAGGAGGACTGTGCTGCGACAGATGTGATATCAGGTACGTTCAGTTTGTTCTCTGCTCCTATAGTTGCTCTTGTGGACTCGGGATCTACCCACTCGTATATCTGTAGTGGGATATCGGAGCAGTGGGGGTTACCAGCGGAGGATCTAGAGGTAGGAGTCCGTGTGACCAGTCCGTTAGGGTTAGATGTGTTGGTGGATAAGGTTTACCGGAGGTGTCCGATCGAGGTACAAGGATCAATCTTTCCGGCCGACCTCATGGTTTTGCCGTTTCAGGAGTTCGACGCAATCCTTGGGATGGATTGGTTGTTCGAACACGATGCGAGCTTAGGGTGCAGATCTAAGAGTTTGAAGCTTCGAGTAGCTGATGGTTCTAAGCTTATTGTGAGGGGTGAGAGAAACCCGTGTTTAGCGAATGTTGTGTCATCTTTGTCAGCTCAGAGGTTGATCCAGCAGGGTTGTGAGGCGTTCTTAGCTCACGTGGTGGATGTGAGTGTTGAGAGTCCAGCTTTAGAGAGTTTGAGGACAGTTTGTGATTACCCAGATGTGTTTCCAGAGGAGTTGCCCGGTTTACCACCCGATCGTGAGTTGGAGTTCCGGATAGAGGTGTTGCCGGGGACAACACCGGTGTCCATAGCACCTTATCGTATGGCACCGGCGGAGATGAGAGAGTTGAAACAACAGATCCAGGAGTTGCTTGAGAGAGGTTTTATCCGACCGAGTGTGTCACCGTGGGGAGCACCGATTTTGTTTGTGAAGAAGAAGGACAGATCGATGAGGATGTGCATCGACTACCGTCAGCTCAACAAGGTCACGATCAAGATACCCTTTGCCTAGGATCGATGACCTATTTGATCAGTTGAGGGGCGCTCGTGTGTTTTCTAAGATAGATCTGAGGTCAGGGTACTACCAGTTGAAGGTGGTGGAAGAGGATGTCCAAAAGACCGCTTTTAGGACACGGTATGAGCATTATGAGTTCTTAGTGATATCGTTTGGGCTCACGAATGCACCTGCAGCTTTTATGAACTTGATGAACCGGATCTTTCAGCCATATCTAGATCAGTTTGTGGTTGTGTTCATCGACGACATCTTGGTGTATTCACGCTCGGTGGAGGAGCATGACTATCACCTTAGAGTGGTTCTTCAGGTTTTGAGGGATAGGCGTCTTTACGCCAAGTTAAGTAAGTGTGAGTTTTGGTTGTCTGAGGTGGCATTTCTTGGCCACATAGTTGCAGCGGATGGAATCCGAGTAGATCCTCAGAAAATCCAAGCTGTGGTGGAGTAGAAACCACCAAGGAATGTATCGAAAGTTCGTAGTTTTCTAGGGCTTACCGGATACTATAGGAGGTTTGTTAAGGGTTTTTCGATCATAGCGACACCCTTGACCAAGTTGCTTCAGAAAGGTGTTCCGTTTGTGTGGAACGAAAGGAGACAACGGAGTTTTGAGCAGCTTAAAGCTTATCTGACTGAGGCTCCGGTCTTGACGCAATCGAAACCGGGGAAGGATTATGTGGTGTTTAGTGATGCTTCCTTGAATGGGTTAGGTTGTGTGCTTATGCAAGAAGGTAAGGTGGTTGCTTACGCCTCAAGGCAGTTGAAACCCCATGAGAGGAACTATCCTACACATGATCTTGAGCTTGCGGCGGTTATCTTCGCTTTAAAGATATGGAGGCATTATCTCTACGGGGAGAAGTGCTACATCTACACCGACCATAAGAGTTTAAAGTATCTGCTTACCCAAAAAGAGTTGAATCTGAGGCAGCGTCGGTGGATAGAGTTGTTGAAGGACTATGACTGTGTCATAGAGTATCATCCAGGCAAGGCGAATGTGGTCGCCGATGCTTTGAGTCGGAAGTCCATGTCGGACTTGAGAGCTTTGTTTGCTCGGTTGAGGATGACCGACGATGGGGGTCTTTTGGCAGAGTTGCGTATGGAGCCCATGCTTGTTCAGGAGATAAAGAGGGCGCAAGTGTTAGACGAGGAGTTGGTTGCTCAGTTAGAGGCTGTTCAGAGAGGTGAGTTGTCAGACTTTGAGGTACGAGATGGTGGGTTCTTGTACTTTCAAGGTCGGTTGTGTGTTCCAGCTTTAGAGGATCTAAGGGATCGTATCTTAAGAGAAGCTCACCGTAGTTCGTTTTCTGTTCATCCGGGTAGTAACAAGATGTATCAGGATCTTCGTCCCTTCTTTTGGTGGACATGCATAAAAAGAGATGTGTCAGAGTTTGTGACCATGTGTCTAGCGTGTCAGCAAGTGAAAGCGGAACATCAGGTTCCTTTAGGGTTGCTTCAGCCTATCTAGATTCCACAGTGGAAGTGAGATCGAGTGACCATGGACTTTGTCACCGGGTTGCCGATGACGTTAAGGAAGCATGATGCTATTTGGGTTATAGTTGACCGGTTAACCAAGTCGGCTCACTTCTTACTGGTAAGGATGGACTACAGTTTGGAAAAGTTGGCTCAGTTGTACATCAAGGAGATCGTGAGGTTGCATGGTGTACCTTCATCGATCATATCGGATAGGGATCCAAGGTTCACGACGAGGTTGTGGAGGTCTATCCACGAGGCTTTAGATACCAAGTTGCACTTCAGTACAGCTTTTCATCCTCAGACAGATGGACAGTCTGAGAGAGTCATCCATTTCTTGGAGGATATGCTTCGGTGTTGTGCCGTGGACTTTTCTCGCAGTTGGGAAGAGCAGCTACCGTTGGTAGAGTTTGCTTACAACAACAGTTATCAGTCAAGCATCAAGATGGCTCCTTTTGAGGCCTTGTACGGGCGTAGGTGTAGAACACCCTTGTGTTGGACAGAGCTTAATGAGAGAAAGATAGTGGGTTCGGAGCTTGTTAAGGAGACCGAAGAAAAAGTTCAGATCATCAAAGAGAGGTTGCAAGCAGCTTTTGATAGTCAGAAGGCTTATGCGGATAAGAAGCGTATGCACATAGAGTATGAGCTTGGTGAGAAAGTGTTCCTCAAGGTATCTCCGTGGAAAGGGATCATCCGGTTCGGTCGTAAAGGGAAGTTAAGTCCAAGGTACATAGGGCCTTATGAGGTTCTTCAGAGGGTTGGACCGGTAGCTTATCAGCTAGCTTTGCCTCCGGAGTTGGCACGTATACACGATGTGTTCCACGTGTCCATGTTGAGACGTTACCGTTCTGATCTGTCGCATGTGATTCAGCTTGAGGAAATCGAAGTCAATGCAGATTTGACTTATGAGGAAAGACCTATAGGGATCTTGGATAGAGGGGTTAAGGAGCTTCGGAACAAGTGCATACCTTTGGTAAAGGTTTTGTGGAGAAACCACGGAATAGAAGAAGCAACGTGGGAAGCGGAGAAGGACATGAGAGCTCAGTATCCCCATCTCTTCCTAACAGGTAAATTTCGAGGACGAAATTTTCTTAAGGAGGGGAGAGTTGTAACGACCCGGATTTTAGATCCGAGAGTCGGGTTAACCCGAGGGTTTGGGCTTCGGTCTTGGACCCGAGTTTAGTGGTCTCGGGCCTCAGGTTTGTGTTGGGCTTTGTTGGGCCTTGATGTGTTGGGTTTTTGAGTGGGTGTTTAAGGGCATTTTTGTAAATGCCTATTTGGATGGAAAGAAGGGGTTTGAGGATTGTTTTGTCTGCAGAAAAATCAGACTTGGTGAAGTCACCATTGTCCCTCCTTCCCCTATCTTTCTTTCAAAACCCAACAAGAAGTGAAGAGAGAGTTAAAGGTTGAATCTTGTCAGTTTTGTTGAGGAATCACGTTTTGGAGGTGAAAGGTAAGTTATAGAGGTGTTCTTGATCTATATAATGAGGTAGATATGTGAGAGTTTGGTAGAAGTTGGGGTTTAAGAGGGGTTTTGAGGGGAGTACGGGATTGGGTTTTTGGAGAGCCTAAATCCTAGTTGTTAGTGTTTTTAAGCTTTAAGGATCATCTTAGAGTGGTTCTAAGTTGTTGTTACCCTTCCCTTTGTAGAGAAACAAGTGGAAGACCCATCATCAAGCTTGAGGAAGGAGAAACCTTGAGGTTGAGTTTGGAGCTCGGGTTTGTGGCTTTGTTGCTGTTCTTGCTTAAGGTTGGTACTCCCAACTCGTTCTTTACATCTTGCATACCATGGTAGTTGCATACATATAGATGTTGAGGTATGTGTGTGTTGATTTGGTGCTTGACATGCTTTAATGGTGGATTTTGGATTTGGATGTTAAATAAGTTTGAACTGATGTTAAAATGCCTTAATCACCCCTAGAAATGTTTAGAAACGCCTTAGAACTGATTGGATCGAGTTTAGGAATGAATCCTAGAAATTCTTCTAAGTGCAGACCTGTTTTTTGTGCAGGGGTATCGATACTCGGGCTACCGGTATCGATACCCATAAGTGGATTTTGGCTAAGTGGCCAGGTATATCGAACCATGGTTCGATACCGGGACCTCTAGTGGCATAATGGCATCGATACCCGTATCGATGCTGGAGGGCCCCCTTTTGTTGACTTTGAAAATGGTCAAAGGGTATCGATACTGGTATCGATACCCAAGGTTCGATGCCTTCTTTGGGTAGGTATCGAGGCAGGGTGGTTCGATACCCTATATAGGGGTATCGATACCCTTGCGAAAACTCGACAAGATAAGCTTTATTTGGAGTTCGATAAGGGGTTTAAAGGCTATAATGAATCTTGTAATTAATAAAATGAATGGTTAACACAAGATTGACGTATTAAAACCTTGAATGACTAAATTATGTTAAGTCTTGATATTTTGATGTGAGGATCCTAGGTGGATCGTTTATGTGTGTTGAGTCCTTGATTGATGGAAATTCGGATATCCAAAAGTGTTGCAACACGTCGAAGGCCATCCGATGTAACATTCCGGGTGATGATTCTAAAGACCATTCCGGATGTAGGATCCCGATGCTGTGTGGACGCGGGCCTCATTCGATGATACTCGATGTGACATTCCGAGTATGGGATTTGGAGGATCCCGATGCTGTGTGGACGCGGGCCTCATCCTGAGTATTAGATCCCGATGCTGTGTGGACGCGGGCCTTACTCGTAGTGTAGGATCCCGATGCTGTGTGGACGCGAGCCTCACTACCTTGTGTTGTTGTTTGACATGTATATGCTGTGTGCGTCATTATACATTGTTTATGCCATGTGGTAGGCGAGCATGCTAGATCATCATATCATGCACGATATTTTATATGTTATGCTTTACTTCTTATGATATGCATGATGTTGGCCGAGTTCGGCGTATCCACTGAGCTTTCATAGCTCAGCTTTCGAAATTTTGGGCCGGAGTATTGCTCAACCTACAAACAAAGATTTAGTTTTTGACTTTTGGTACCCAAATCATTTTGGGTCCATGAGAGTTATTTCCCAAAAGCTTGGTTCCCTTAGGAATCCAAGATGCAATGGAATTAATATTATTAGAAACAATGAGTTCCTTAGAAACCCACACACTCCTAATTTTTCTATATCTAGCATGCCTTTAAAAACCTCTTTGTTTGTGGCCATAAAAATTCTTTTTTACATGGTTGGGTTTTGAAGAGCTTCCTTTTTCAAAAGTTGAACTACCAACCACTTTGATTTGTTCTTTAAGCTCATTCACCACTTTGGTGCCATGATCTAGAGATTAAAAACAATTGGATTAGTTATATTTAAAAAAACATGTATGCTCTATCAACCTAATTCAATCCTATTAATCTATAATTCAAGGTATTTGAGAATTTTGAAAAATTTCTTGAAAAACCAGTGAAAACTAATACGAGAAAATTAATTTATATTTGAATGAAAAATATTTGATTTTGAAAAGATTTTCGTAAGATTATGAAAACCCATAAAATAAGCATTCAAAATATGTTCAAAATCTAAATTTTAACATCCTAAAAATCAACGAAAGTAAGGTTTTTCGAAAATTACCTTAATTATGGATTAGGAAGAATTTGTGGTTTTTGAAGCACCAATTGTTGATATGATCTTGGCTTTGATGTGTAGAGCAAAATTCCTAAAGAAAAACGTTGGATTGTGGTGAAAAATTGATGGATTTGAGGGGTTTATAAAGGGAAAGTCGGCTAGGGTTTAAAGAGGGGTGTTTGGAAAGTTTTAATTTAAGTAAGATTAGGTTTTTGTGTCTTTTAAAGCAACCTGCAGCCTCGTGTATCGGAACAGGTATCGAAACAGCTTGTTTCGATGCTAGTACCGATACCCTAGTATCGATATCAGTTTTTCCTAAAAGTTACCCAAATTAACACGATGAACCAGTATCGAAACAGGTGTTAGCTGTATCGATACCCCTTAGCGAGCTTTGCATTTTTAGGCTTCTAATGTACTAAAAATGAGTCTCTAAAGACCCTAGAAGCATGCATATGATGTTATGACAAGATTATAGTGCAAAAACAAGTTCATACTCCCCCAGCAACATGCATAGAAGCAATAAGATGCAAAACAACATGGGCATGATTTCAATCAAGATTTAAGCAAATATTACATAAAAATAACACATAAGAGGTCAAGATAGGCTAGTTAGACCTAACTCTCTCCTTAGTGTCCAAAAGCTCTCTTTGTCTAAAGGTTTAGTAAAGATATCCGCTAATTGGTTTAAGGTGTCAACAAACTCTAGAACAACATCGTTTTTAGACTCATGATCTCTAATGAAGTGATGTCTAATTTCTATGTGTTTGGTTCTAGAGTGTTGAATGGGGTTCTTAGTAAGACATGACATTAGTATTATCACATTTTAGAGGTATAGTTTCTACCTTAATGCCATAATCTAAGAGTTGTTGTTTCATCCAAAGGACTTGAGCACAACAACTCCCTAAGGATATGTACTCCGCTTCGGTGGTAGATAAAGCTACACTATTTTGTTTCTTAGAGAACCAAGATATGAGCATACTACCTAGGAATTAACAAGTTCTGGAATTACTTTTCCTATCTATCTTACAACCTCCATAATCCGCATCCGAATAAGCATGTAGATTAAAGGTAGAGTCTTTAAGATACCAAAGACCTAAACAAGGTGTCTCTAAGGTACCTAAAAATTCTCTTAATGGCTACTAAGTGTAATTCTCTAGGACTAGCTTGAAACCTAACACACAAGCAAACACTAAACATAATATTCGGTCTACTTGCGGTAAGGTAAAGCAAAAAACCTATCATGGATCTATATAATTTAGAATCAACACACTTACCTCCTTCATAATTATCAAGCTTAGTTGATGAGCTCATAGGAGTGGCTTGAGGTTTCACATTTTCCAAGCCAAACTTCTTGAGCATATCCTTGATGTATTTTGCTTGATTGATGAAGGTGTCATCCTTCCTTTGCTTAATTTGGAGTCCCAAAAAGAATGAGAGCTCCCCCATCATGCTCATCTCGAATTCACCTTGCATTAGCTTAGAAAACTCTTGACAATAACATTCATTAGTAGATCCAAAAATAATATCATCAACATAAATTTGAACTACTAAGATGTCATTTTTAAATCTTTTTATAAAAAGTGTAGTATCCACCTTCCCCTTTTCAAAGCCTTTTTCAATCAAAAAATTTGAAAGTCTTTCATACCAAGCTCTAGGAGCTTGTTTCAAACCATATAAAGCTTTAGTTAATTTAAAAACATGGTTTGGAAATTTTGAATTTTCAAAACCCGGTGGTTGTTCAGCATACACTTCTTCATTTATAAAACCATTTAAGAAAGCACTTTTGACATCCATTTGAAAAAGCTTGAAATCATGATAACATGCAAATGCAAGTAACATCCTAATGGCTTTCATCCTAGCTACGGGTGCATAAGTTTCATCGAAATCTATTCCCTCTTCTTGAGTGTAACCTTGAGCAACTAATCTAGCTTTATTTCTCACAATGATACCACTCTCATCTAGTTTGTTTCTAAAAACCCATTTAGTTCCTATAGTAGATTTATCAATAGGCCTATCAACTAATGTCCACACATTACTTCTCTCAAATTGATTTAACTCTTCTTGCATAGCCAATATCCAATAATCATCATCTAAGGCTTCATTGATATTCTTAGGCTCTATGCATGAGATAAATGCAATATGGTTCATTAATTTAAGAGAAGAACGAGTAGTTACCCCCTTGGATGGATCACCCAGGATTTCACCACTTTTGACATAGTTGAACTCCCTTGGGTAGATCACTTCCCTTTCTTCAAGCTTTACATCTCCTAAAGCTTCTATTGGAGGATCTTGTGTTTCCTCATTGGTTGGAACCCCATCCACCTTTGATGCTTGTCCATCATCAATGGTTTCAATGATTCCTACATCATCATCATCACAAGAATCCTTCCTAGGAAGGAGGTTATCATCGAAAACCACATGTATAGACTCTTCTACAACTAAGGTTCTTTTGTTAAAAACACGATAAGCCTTTGAAAGTTGAGAATAACCAAGAAAAATAGCTTCATCACTTTTTGCATCAAATTTACCTAAATTATCTTTTCCATTGTTTAAAACAAAACACTTGCACCCAAAAGGGTGAAAATAGCTAATGTTAGGCTTTTTGGATTTTAAAATCTCATAAGGAGTCTTTTTCAAAATTGGCCTAATCATTACTCGATTAATAATGTAACAAGAAGTGTTTATGGCTTCCGCCAAAAAAATACTTAGGTAATTTGTTTTCACAAAGCATGGTCCTAGCCATTTCTTCTAAAGTTCTATTTTTCCTCTCAACTACCCCATTTTGTTGTGGAGTGCGAGGAGCCGAAAAATTGTGGCTAATCCCATTTTCATTACAAAAATTCTCGAAACCTAAATTTTGAAATTCGGTTCCATGATCACTTCTAATATGAGAAATTCTTTGATCAAGGTTATTTTGAGAAATATTTAAAAATGTGATGAATTTTTCTAAGGCTTCATCTTTGGTACTTAAAAATAGAACCCAAGTGTATCTAGAGTAATCATCAACAATAACAAATGCATGTGATTTTCCACCCAAGTTAGTTGTCCTAATAGGTCCAAAAAGATCCATATGGATCAATTGTAAAACTCTACTAGTAGAAACATCATTAATGGACTTAAAAGAAATTCTCTTTTGTTTACCTTTAGTACATGCATCACAAATTTTATCTAAGGAGAACTTGAGCTTAGGTAAACCTCTAACTAGATTTTGGGAGGCTAGTTTCTCTAAAACACTTATGCTAGCATGTCCTATTTTCCTATGCCATAACCATGCATCATTTTCATCACTAGCAACTAAGCATGAATGAGAAAGGTTAATGTCATCTAGATGCACCATATATATATATTTCCTATGCGATGACCTATGAGCATTGTTCTATTTGATTCTATGTCTATTATTTTGCAACCATGTTTATCAAAAGAGACATAGAAACCTTTATCACACAATTGACTAATGCTCAACAAATTATGCTTAAGACCATTAACAAGTAAGACATTTTCAATAAGAATAGAGGAGTGATTACCAATAAAGCCAATACCCTCAATTTGGCCTTTGGAGTTGTCACCAAAAGTCACTACTCCACCACTTTTAAGCTCTAACT
This sequence comes from Abelmoschus esculentus, assembly GCA_035048815.1. Taxonomy (NCBI): domain Eukaryota; kingdom Viridiplantae; phylum Streptophyta; class Magnoliopsida; order Malvales; family Malvaceae; genus Abelmoschus; species Abelmoschus esculentus. The sequence continues at coordinate 1,332,719 of JAUCBN010000002.1, forward strand.
CCTTAAATCGTCCCTTGTCTCCGGTCATATGCCTTGAGCATCCACTATCAAGGTACCACATGTTTTGACTTGAAGTTTTGGCCTTGAAGTAATGCTCAACCTACAAACAAAGATTTAATTTTTGATTTTTGGTACCCAAATCATTTTGGGTCCATGAGAGTTATTTCCCAAAAGCTTGGTTCCCTTAGGAATCCAAGATGCAATGGAATTAATATTATTAGAAACAATGAGTTCCTTAGAAACCCACACACTCCTAATTTTTCTATATCTAGCATGCCTTTAAAAACCTCTTTGTTTGTGGCCATAAAAATTCTTTTTTACATGGTTGGGTTTTGAAGAGCTTCCTTTTTCAAAAGTTGAACTACCAACCACTTTGATTTGTTCTTTAAGCTCATTCACCACTTTATGGTGATTCTCACTCAAGCTAGAAATAAGGTTGTTTAAATCCACATTTTTATTTTGAAAGAACTTTAAATCATCATTTAAAGTAACAACATTTTCTTCCAAATCCAAAATTGTTTTTGTCAAAGAATCATTTTTCTTTTCTAAATCATAAATGGTTTTCTTGCTTTTCAAAATTGATTCTTTGAACTTCAAAACTAACTCATCAGAAACATCTTGCAATTCATCATAAGCATCATATAATTCATCATATGTAAGATCATTGCAAGAAGGTTCAAGGGTTACCTTAGGCTCATCAAGAGCCATGAGACAAAGGTTGGCTACTTCATTGTCCTCATCGGATGATGACTCCTCATCACTCCATGTGGCAACGTGAGCCTTTTGCTTCTTCTTCTTCTCAAAACCCTTCATTTTGTATTGTGGGCCATCGGTCCTAATGTGACCGGGCTTCTTGCATTCATAGCAAATAATTTGATCTTTCTCATCTTCTTTGCCCTTTGACTTAAAATCCTTCTTTCTTTTGAGTCTCCTATTCTTATTAGCCCTCACGAGTCTAGTGAATCTTTTGGCTACCATAGTCAATTCTTCTAGCTCTTCTTCTTCACTTGTATCAACCATTTCTTGGAAGAATGAAGCCTTGAGAGCAATTCCTTGCTTTTTATTTTCAACTTATCTTTTCTCTAGCTTCACTTCTTCCTTCTTCTTTTCATATTCTCTTCCTTTCTTCATTATCTCATGGGTGAGAAGAGATCCCACAAGAGCATCAAGCTTGAGAGTCTTGAGGTCCTTGGCTTCAATAATGGTCGTTCTCTTACTATTCCAAGACTCGGGAAGAGAGTAGATGAGCTTCCTCACAAACTTATCTTCCGGTATAATCTCACCAAAGCCCTTGAGACCATTTACAATGGCGGAAAACCGATCAAACATCTTAGTGACGTCTTCATCCGGCTCCATTTTGAAGTTCTCATAATTGAAATTAAGAAGACCAATCTTCGTTTCCTTCACATCATTGGTGCCCTCATAAGTTGTTTCCAAAGAATCCCAAACTTCTTTGGCACTTGTACATGATGACATCTTGGAGTAGATGTCGGGACCAAGAGCACAAAAGAGGATATGCAAGGCTTTATCATTAGTAGACATCCTTCTTTTCTCCTCGTCGGTCATCTCGTTCCTTTTCTTTGGCACTTGCCTATCTCCTTCTTGCTTCATAGGAATTGAGGGGCCATCTTATATTATGTCCCATAGAACATAGTCATTTGAGTTGATGAACAACCTCATCCTATTCTTCCAATAGGGGTAGTTATCTCCATTGAAGAAGGGTGGCTTGGTGATGGAGTGAGACTCGTTCCAACTACCGGAGGTGAAGGCCATTGTATTTGAATTGTAGATAAGATCAACACTACTTGGATCTTTTTTGGTAGAGGTGAATCCCTTAAAAGATCTAGCTCTGATATCAATTGTTGAGTTGATCGATCTTGATAGTTGGCCAAGAGAGGGGTGAATTGGCAATTAAAAATTTGTCGATGGAAGATTTTCGGTAAAATTGGAAAATTGAAGAATAAGATATTTATAGTGGTTCAAGCTTCGAACAAGCTCTACATCAGTACCTTAGCTCCCACTAAGGATTTTGAAACCAATTCACTATGATTCAACCTTTTTCTAGGTTCAAGGGATAACCTTTACAATCAAGCCAATTTTCTACCCAAAATTGACTTGGACCTCACAAAGAAATACAAGAGATTTGAGTGGGCTAAATGAATTCTCTCACAAGATAAATATGCCCCAATTACAAACAAACTCTCCCCAAACTTAATTACAAACAATAAAATTGAAGTACAAGAGATGGAAGACTAGATATTCAATAAGAGTGCTTGGGAGTTGGATTTAATTGCTTGGATGTTGCTTGAGGTTCAATAGTTGTTAATGCTGTTTGAACATCTTCATTTTATATGTCCTCATTGATTTCTAATCGTTGTGGTTGTTGGGAAATGAAATAAAGACGTTAGGACCATCCCACCATAAATGCTCTTCTGCAGGCACAGGTATCGATACTCGGGGAACCTGTTTCGGAACAACCTATAAAAAGAAAGAGACGTTGTGCATTTAATAGGGAGGGTATCGAAACATGTATCGATGCCATTACTACACTGTAATGGTGGGTATCGAACCATGTTTCGAAACATCTCAACCATCATTTAAAGTTTTAACTGCCACCAACGGTCTACTTATTAAATGCTAAAATAGCCGTTGGGAATTAAAGGGTGTATCGATACTGGTATCGATACCATGAGTCCTATTTTTAAATGATTTTAAAACAATTAAAAATACTCGATGTAGTTTGATACGTGGTTCGAAACATGCATTTATAGTAAGGAAATAGTATTGAACCATGTTTCGATACCTGTTCTTAGTTCCAAATAAAGCTTAAAAATGCAGAAGGGTATCGATACCGGTTCAAATGGTATCGATACTCTCGTATCAAAACACTTAGAAATTTTGTTTCAAAGTTCTTGGTTTAACTTAAAATCAAAGATTTGACTTAGGGACTTAAAAATTTATTACAAAATAGTCCTTATACATAATTGTTATATGAAAATCAATTTTGGTTTTACAGATATCAATATATTAAGAAATATATTTTTTTCATCAATATTTTTGTCAAATTGCCAGAACCCAGAAGTAATTTTTAATATTCAAGTCTGGATTAATAAAAACATTAATGTTTATCCTTTTAATTTTAAAATGATATTTAACAAATATATACTCTTTATTTTAGGAAAAATATTTTAAATTTGGGTTAAATATCTGCAAGTTCATGGAGGCCCATAACGGTTTGAGCATTTGTGTTACCCATGTTGTGCATGCCTCCATATTTACGAACAAACAATTGGTTTCACATTTTCCGCATTAATATTTAGATCAATTTCTCGTTCAAAGCTCCAAAATTATCATATTTTTAACAATCCCCATAAGAATGAAATTAATCATTTAATAAAATATATTTTGACTCGATATTGTGATAGAATCTATGATCAATAATTATACAGGATAGGTAGGTTTTTTCTTTTGAAACTTTCTTTGTAAAAGTATATTTATTTTACTAGCTGACTAATAGACATGATGTCTTTGAATTATTTTACTATTTATATAAATGATGATATACTTTACATAGATATCTTTATGATAAGAGTATTAATTCTCATGGAAATATCCTTATGGCCGTGGATATTGCCTTATCTTGCAAGTGTTTGAAATAACTATACCTAGTAGTCTCTTTGAAGTGATAATATTTTTACTCTAATATATGTGACTTATGTTGCTTAGCTCACTAAAGCACACAATGACAATAAAAAAAACTTTGTTTAGACTATACTATTTTTTTATCATTGTTTATATTATAGGAACAAACTTGGGAGAAGAACCCCACAATAATAGTACATGTTTATGCAATTAGGTCATATCATTGAATCTAAATCTTGGAATCCCCATTCAATTCGGTAGTTTTTTTATATATATTGCCTTAAATATTTTTGGACTTTAGTTTAATTCCTTTTGATATTTTTTCAACTTGATTTCGATTTAACCCTTTAGTTAACATATTAATAATGTTATGCTTTGATTTTATCAAATCAGTATAGATAACTCTATTTAAGATCAATTTCTAATGGTATTATGTCGACGACGCATATGTCTTGACTTATCGTTGCATATAAAATTTTATACTCTACCAATTTTTTTATTTTTAATGAATATTTTTGACACATGCTTTGATCATTCAGGAATATCCTCCAAGACATTTTAAAATTATTTGATTTTTTATTTAAACTTGTCTAGAGTTAAAACTCAAATTTCATCATAATTTGATTGTAATTGTTTACCTAAAGAAATCTCATGACATAGCTTTTTTTTGACGTGAAATATAATCGATTGTGCCTTTAATATTTAGTATCTAAGAATCCTTATGGAATAATATAATTCATATATATCTGGGATATCCCAATTCTCTCGTAATTGTTATCCAGAGTTTTATGCTAAAATTATTTTATGAATTTGCTTAAACTATTTATAGTGAAATCAATATTTTGTTTAGTACAATTTACTTAGTATATCTCTGATATTTGTATATTTTTTTTAAATAAGTGTTGACTTATAATAATTTAGAATTTTGGTTATGTCGAAAATAATTTGCCAAACTTCTTTTATTCACATAATGCGACTGTGTTACTGTAATACGAATTAAATATAACAATTTCATATTTTTCATGTCAATCTTTGGTATATTTATCATTTCATCATATGTCATCAACATGAGATTATATATCATAATTTTGACATACACATATTTATCACACTCTTTCAACAACATCTTACTTTGAACCTTTTATTGAACGTAATACGAATGCGTCAATATAAGATCATCAAATAATCATTAAATTTAGATTATCAAAATTAAATATATTATTCTCATAGTTTTCATGCATTTGATACGTTTATCATTTCATTGTTACTTATAACAATAAGTATGTTATCAATACATGATCATATATCCTAATGTTGATAAATTTGACATACAATTATTTGTCACGTTTATTTATCATTATGATAATATCTTGGTTTTAATATTTTTCTTGAACGTGTAGACTATTTTTTATTAATAATTTTTATTGTTTATTTTATGAAATTTGGATCAACTTTCTTAATTATATAGGAAATACATTTTTAAAGAATGAGTCATTCTTTGATTTCATTAGTATATTCTTGTGAATCTTAGGATACACAAGAAATTGATTTTTTTTAGTATAGTCGATCAAAATATAGTCTATTTATTTTTGTATACTTTAATAATAGAGACGTTATTTGTAATGATTTTGATTTTGGAATTTAAGGATCAGGATAACCTGAGATTTTGGGCATTGAGTTTAGGTCAAAAGACAAGGCTTTAACAATTATCTTGGACTTATTTTAGATTGTGGGTTGATGTTGAGATTATATAATTTTAAATTGAAGTTAGTTCGGTAAGATGTCGAAAAAAGATTGGAGGGGGAGTTAATATTTTTGTCGAAAAAAATTAAGAGGGACCTTATTTTTATTGTCTCTCTTCTTTTCATCTTTACTTATCTCATTTCTCATAAAAATTTTAAGAAAAATATCGAATTTTGAGTCTATTTAAGTTAGAATTTCAAAGCAAAGTAAAGAAAAAATTATCAACATTAATGGATCTATATTTTAAAATAATAATAATAATCTAATTTGATGAAAAAAGTGTTGAAAAATTGAGCTTCAAGAAGATGAATGAAATTAAGAAGTTTAATCTCATTTTATTGATATGTTAAATCTTTTTTAGTCTTCTTTTATCTTTTAGTGATGTTGTAATTGATTTACAATATTTTTTATAATTAAAGATGTCGAAGAATATTCTAAGGCTCAAGGCAAGATTCAGGCTTAAGTTTGTGGATTCAAGGTTGTTGGTGTTTTGAGAAGATTAGTAAAACATGCTTGAATGTTCCTGATAAGTGTTAATGGCTAAACTCATAATTGATAATCTTTAAAATTGATAAAGATTGGCCCTAAACATTTTCCATAACGTTGAGTTTTGAGATTTATCAAGTTGGGTTAGGGTCAGATGAAAAATTTGAACTCCATACTTAAAAATCTAGGTTCGTATATTGATACGAGTACTTCAGTACTGATACTTATCTATAAATTTAAATTTCATTCTATTCGATTCAATTTAATTATTTTAAAAATTATATCATCGTATAAATACCTTGATCGGAATCAATTTTTAATTTTTAGGTTTGGCATGCTCAATCCCACTCATTTTCAGTCGTATCGGTGAAACAATATGGATCGATCCAGTCGAAGTTATGGTCGCCATTTCTGCTGCATTGTATGCACTGAACCTTAATCGAGGATTATGGTTAAAATTTATGGTGTTATTATTATATTCTCAAATCTATTAATATAACCCTTAAAATAGATTAATAAACCTTTAAATTAAAATGTTTATACTTTTTTATTTTAATTGTTAATACATGAGATATTTCGGTTTGAAGTTTAAGTTTTATAGATAAAGTTATCATTATTATTTTTAATTGGATTATTGTGAGTTCGGATCATTTTTCACAAAATCATTTTGGATTTAAATAGTTTCACATTAAGTAAGTTGACATATTTGGATTTAATGAACTTCTATTTCTAAAAAATCAATTTGGCAATATTTAAAAAAATAGGATAGAAACGTAGTTTTCAAAATACTTTTAAAAAATATTTTTAAATTATTTGATTAAATAAAAATTTAATATTATTATCAAAATACTTTTAAATAGATAAAATATCTACTTAAAGAAAAATTATATCATGAGTCTTAAAATATATATTTTAAGAAAAATTATATCATGAATCTGACTTACCATGTTATCCGTGATTCCATACAATCATACACTCACTTTACTATTATTTTTCCAAATCATTTTTTTCAACTAATGAATCTCCACTCATTTTTTTCATGTCATTTAAAAAATATATTTTCTAAAATTTAGATTAATGACATGAATGATTAGGAACCACGGATGACATGACGAACCAAACTCATGATATAATCACTCCTATTTTAGACATCTTTTTAAAATTTAAAAAATAATAAAAAAAAACAAAATAAATAAATTTATTTAAAATACTTCTGAAAAAAAAAATCAGTTTAAAAGAACTTACTGTAAAGCTACATATTTTGCACACCAAATCCCAAAAGCACTTTTCAAAAGTTTAAACTCAAAAAGACACAGTAAATAAGAGGAAGATTAATCATTAAACTCAATCCGATAAACATTTTATAAACAACATAAGCACCCATAGATTCATATTATTATAGACATTCAAGGTCAACATATTGTTTCCACAAAGGAAGAAAAAACACACTTGAAAGAATACTTTAAAAATCATCAAATCCATATGCATATCACAAGAAAACATCACATAAAGATCCTCTGAACAAAATCAAGAGGATCAGTTTAAGGAAACATGAAGACATAGAAGATAGAAACATCATGGACTTTTATGTTCAAAAGATTCTACAAAGGAATTGAACCACAGACTTCATTTATTTAGTTTCTCCTCTGAAAATAGCACAAAGAAAATAGATATCCTTACTTGGACCACCAATGGAGGAAATCCTTGCGCCTGTTGATCTTTTTCTGCAATTGAAGAACTCCGTACAATAATGCCTCGGCTGTGGGTGGGCAACCGGGAACATAGATGTCGACGGGGACAATTCTATCACAACCTCGAACAACTGAGTATGAGTAGTGGTAGTAGCCACCACCATTGGCACAGCTTCCCATTGAAATCACCCACCTGGGCTCAGGCATTTGGTCGTAGACCCTGCAAAGATCACAATACCATTGTAAAATCAAATAAGTATTAACTGAAGAACTCGAAAACAAAAGGGAAATATGAAGGAAAGCGGGAAGAAGTAGAGATAGACACAGTGTTGAGTCTTCGCCAAGTCATTTACACAATTACAGAGAATCCCTAAAGCCAAGATAACAAACTTCAAAACTGAAGAATCTTTATTATACATTACCAAGCAACAGAATTTGGGAAATGCCACTAAGAATCATAAAATTAAAAACAGAGAGAGATAACAACAAAGGGTAAAAGCAGTGTTGTTGCATTTGTTTTGCACAAACTCAAATGTCAAATAACATAAAAACTAGGATTGTAAATGAGATGAGACAAATCGCGAGCTACTCGATCTCGACTCGGTCAAAACTTTACTCAATTGGACTCGAGCTCGAACTAGGCTCGAATTCCTAACAAGCAGAACCGAGCTACTTGATACCCGACTCGAAAAAACTAATGAGCTATTCAGAAATATAATATACTAAAATTTTTAATTTTTATATTTTAAAATCTAAATTCCTAAACTTAAAACACTAAAATATAAAACCCTAGAATCTAAATCCTAAATTCTAAACCCAATGACCTAAACCTCTAAACCCTAAACTAAGACCCTATGCCTTAAAATTAACAAGCTTGAGTTTACACAACTTGTATATCAAAGTTTTTTCCTAGCAAGGCTTTAAATGAGACGTGACAGATGAGTAGTAGCTCGAGTCTGATACGATCAAAGATTGGTCAACACATGATTTGATTGGGCTCGAATCAAGCTCGAACTTGACTTGACATCTTAATGAATCGAGTTCAACACTACTCGACTCGGCTCGTTTACACCACTAATTAAAACAACAAAACTTCTCATGAACATCCCACTCCACCATTACACATTAAGCCTATTCTCCTTATGAGACTAAATTATAAGACAAATAAGCCAGCTCACTCTAGGCTTGGACAGTTCTCTAAAAAATCCAGACACACAGTAAAATCGAAGTTAAAAAGAACAAGCATTGGCATGCATTAATATATTCTTAAAAGTTATGAATCTTTGTCACAATAAACCAAGTCATTTTTAGATCACACGAATTTATCCAGGGGGCACACAAGCTTGAGGTTCAAGTTTTACACACCAAGCTAATGGCATAAGAGGATTACAGAAAGAAAATTATGGCAATCATAGTTCTTCATGTTTTTACCTTCAACAATCCACAAAATATCAGAGGGAAGCTGATATGTTGAATAGACAATACAAAAATATATAACCTTCATTTTGTTTATTGAACCATAATGTTCAAGAAGAAACAGACCTAGATATATTTCAGTTCACTGTCAACTAATCAAATACTCCCAAAAAAATCCATGAAATTCAGAGTCATAATCATATAAATTATTTGAAAATTGCTCCCAAATTAAATCAAAGCAAATATATGAAACTAATATGTTGAATAGACAATACAAAAATATGTAACCTTCATAATTTATGTAAAGAACCACAATATTTCTTGTATAAGGAAGCATGAAATGTTCAAGAAACAATCTCTGGTACTTTTCAGTTCAACAAATCAAATAATCCCAAAATATCCATCAAATTCAGAGAAATAGTTATATTCATTATTCGAAAATGGAAGCCAAATTAAATCAAAGCAAGATTTAAAAAACAACAAAGGAATTCAGCCACAAATCAAGTTATAAATATTCTCGACACAAATCAAATAGAGGATTTACGAATTAAATTTTGCAATTATGCCTGCAGTTCACGACCCTAAAAAACAACGTAATTCACATTCTCATAAACACAAATCTAAAGGATTTGTTAAATTGATTATCTTAAGAAAAGCCTAAGAAATGAAATTTAAACCATACTTGCGGAGAGCAGGGGCCATTTTGTTGGTAAGGGTTCCGGCAACAATCATGCAATCGGATTGGCGAGGGCTAGGTCTGAAAATGACACCAAAACGATCGAAGTCGTAACGAGAAGCACCGGCGTGCATCATTTCGACCGCGCAGCAAGCGAGGCCGAAGGTCATGGGCCAGATGGATCCACGGCGGGCCCAGTTCAAGAGGTCATCGACCTTGGAGATCACGTATTCCGCAGGCTTGGAGAGTCCGTTGGGAGGTCCAGAGGTTGACGGCGGAGAAGGTCCGGCGTAAGTGGATGGTGAGGAGGATGAGGAGAGAGAAGGGGCAGTGGTGTGAATAGAGAGTGCGCGCTGCACGGAGAGGAGGTGGGGGAGGCGGTTGGCGGTGGTTCGGGTGATTAGAGACATGATACGGCGGCGATTTCTAGAAAATAAGAGCTTGGTTATGAGAGGCCGAGAGATTTGGGGAAGTTTATCAGTGAGGTCAATGTTTAACGTTTCATGGTGTTATGAATTGGCATTGTTGGCATGGTTTGTTGGCCACCACGTGTGGGGTTAAAAGTTTATTTATAATATTTAATTCAAGTGAAATCGAATTGAATATATTCAAATTTAAATTCGTTTGATAATATTTTTTTATATGTAATACATAATTTTTAAAAAATATTTATATAAAATATTACTTAAAAATTAGTATCTAAGAAGATGACACCTGAAAATGAGGATGTCACTTTTAATAGATTTAACAATATTTAAAAGAGAGGAAAAAGAGTCGTCATCGGTTGTTTTTGTAGATCGAACACCATTAAAAATTAATCAGAGATTCAAAACGTTTAAGTCTAATAATCAATTACGTGTAAGAAAAGATTAGTACCCTATAATGGCCAAAATTAGTATCAAATGATTTTGTGTTGTCGTTTGTAAAAAAAATAAAAATTTTAATTTAAGATTTAATCCCAAAAATAATTTTTTAAGGAAAATATTTTCTTATTTGCAATTATCATAAAAGACGATACTTGAATAATTTAAGATTTTTTTTTTAAATTGATTGTTGAAATAAAATAAAAAACATCTCTTTAATAACCCATGATGCAATCATTAAGAAATCGATAACTAATTTTTTTTTTACCATTGTTATATTCTATTTATGATTCAATGATCCTCACAATTCTTCAGTTATTTTTATAAAACGTGCATTTCATTACATTTATGAGAATAGATTTAAAGAATTTAATTTTAACATAGATAATTTCTTCTATGCTTTGATTCGATACCTTGATCGAATCAATGTTTTGGAATTGATAGTCAATGTTAATTTTACCAACAAATTATATTAAAACAAATTTGTCCATTTTATTTAAAAGAAGATCAAATAAAACCGTTATAATAAAAGAAATTAAATCTCAAAAATAAATTTATTTATTATATCTCAATTTTCAAACTTCATAAATAAATTCACTAATTTATTTCCAAAACAAAATCATACTTGATTTAAAAGAAATAATAAATTCGATTTATTTCTTTACCAAAATAAATCATATTTGATTTCCTGAAAATAAATTCAATACTTTATTTTCCTTACCAAATTAAAATCAACCCAAAAATCTAAAAGAAAAATAAAGTCAATAATTTCTTACCCATATATCTTCTATAATATTGAGATTAATAGCAATAAAATAGAAAACAAAGATACTAATACAACAAAAATCAAACGAAAATTTATCCTTTGACTTTAATTTTGTTTTGTTTGGAGAAGATCACATAAATTCGTTAAACTTATAAAAATTATATTTTTAAAATTAATTATTTATGAGATTTTGTTTTTCAAAAATTCTGTATAAATATCATGTTTCGTCACTATAACTTTTTTAAAGAGATTATTAGTACGAAAAAAATATATATTCAAAATTCCGTATTTAATGGAGTACAATAATATATCACCATTTCTGCCAATCGATTTTATTATACGAAAGTATATATGAAATTAATATTCCATAAAAGATAAAAAAAAAAAATGATACAAACTCTAGGAGACATGACAAATGCTGCAATGTCATATATGAATATGAGTTCATGGCTGACTAGAATTTTGGAAGAACGGGATATTTTGTATCTTGAATTATACAATGATACAACAATCATAGTAATACATATTCATCAATTATCCGAAAACTACTCTAGTAGTAATCCAACTAATTAGAGATATCTATTTTAGTTATTTAACTATCGAACTTATCAATTAAGCTACCTAACTTATTAGATTGATTTATTTTGGTTAATTTTTGTTAAAATCCTAACGAAGAAGGTGACGTGTCAGTTAAGTGAAATCTATAAAATTACACATTTAATCCCAATAATATATTTATATTAGGATTAAATGTATAATTTTATAAATTTCACTTAACTGACATGTCACTTTCTCTGTTAGGATTTTAATTGCGGTCAACCAAAATAGATCAATTTAATAAATTGGGTGACCTAACAAGTTCAATAGTTGAGTGGCCTTAGTTAACGAATTCGATAATTAAACGACTAAAATAGGCATCCCAAATTAGTTAGATAACCATTGGAATAATTTACCCTTATCCTTAATCACGATGATATGTTTGTTTTAAATTAAAAATCTATATCTTAAGATTGTTAAAACTAGAGTGTAATCTAAAATAATAATAATAATAATAATAATAATAATAATAATAATAATAAATATTATTATTATTCAAACAAACAAAATAAACATAAGAACGATTTTGACTTGAAAAACTACATATTTTGTATTATTCTCGGTCTCTAAATCATTTTTGACCCAAAAAACACTTTTTAAAATATTAGAGAACGATGCGGAGTTGCCGGTTTCCGAAATAAAAACAAAAGATGCCAAGCAAAGAAGGGAAAAGATTAACCATCAGACTCGTTCCGGAAAACAAAATAAGCACCCATATTATCATACTATTATAAAGAAAATACACACTTAAAAGACTACCTTAAAATTTTAAAAAGCATCAAATCCATATGCATATCACAAGAAAACAAATGAAGTTACAAAAATTCAAAACATCACATAAAGATCCTCTGAACAAAATCATGAGGATTAATTTAAGGAAATATGAAGCCATAGAAGATAGAAACCTAATGGACTTTTATGTTCAAAAGCTTCTACAAGGAATTGAACCACTGAATTCATTTATTTAGTTTCTCTGAAAATATCACAAAAAATAGATATCCTTACTTGGACCACCAATGGAGGAAATCCTTGCGCCTATTGATCTTTTTCTGCAATTGAAGAACTCCGTACAATAATGCCTCGGCAGTGGGTGGGCAACCGGGAACATAGATGTCGACGGGGACAATTCTATCACAACCTCGAACAACTGAGTATGAGTAGTGGTAGTAGCCACCACCATTGGCACAGCTTCCCATTGAAATCACCCACCTGGGCTCAGGCATTTGGTCGTAGACCCTGAAAAGATCACAATACCATTGTAAAATCAATTAAGTATTAACTGAAGAACTCGAAAACAAACGGGAAATATGAAGGAAAGCGGGAAGAAGAAGAGATAGACACAGCGTTGATTATTCGCCAAGTCATTTACACAATTACAGAGAATCCCTAAAGCCAAGATAACAGACTTCAAAAATGAAGAATCTTTATTATATATTGCCAAGCAACAGAATTTGGGAAATGCCACTATCATAAAATTCAAAACAGAGGGAGATACCAACAAAGGGTAAAAGCATTATTGTTGCATTTATTTGGCACAAACTCGAATGTCATATCACATAAAAACTAGGGTTGTAAATCAAATGAGACAAATCGAGAGCTACTCGAGCTTGACTCGACTCAAGCTCGAACTTGGCTCGAATTTTTAACGAGCAAAACCGAGCTACTTGATACCCGACACGAAAAAGCTAATAAGCTATTCAAAAATATAATATACTAAAATTTTTAATTTTATATTTTAAAATCTAAATTCCTAAACTTAAAACCCTAAACATAAGTCCAAACCTTAGAATCTAAATCCTAAATTTTAAAACCAATGACCTAAACCTCTAAACTCTAAACTCTAAACTAAGACCCTATACCTTAAAATTAACAAGCTTGAGTTTACACAACTTATATATCAAGTTTTTTCCTAAATCCTAACAAGGCTTTAGATGAGACGTGACAGATGACGAGCTACTAGAGTCCGATACGATCAAAGATTGGTCAACATTTGATTTGATTGGGCTTGAATCAAGCTCGAACTCGACTTGAAATCTTAATGAGCGACGCTACTCGATTCGGCTCGTTTACACCGCTAATTAAAACAACATAACTTCTCATGAACATCCCACTCCACCATTACACATTAAGCCTATGCTCCTTATGAGACTAAATTATAAGCCAAATAAGCCATCTCACTCTAGGCTTGGAAAGTTCTCTACAAGTCCAGACACACAGTAAAAAACAAGCTAAAAAGAACAAGTATTGACATATATTAATATATTCGTAAAAGTTATGAATCTTCGTCATAATACACCAAGAAGTGTTTGGATCACACGAATTTATCCAGGGGGCACGCAAGCTTGAAGTTCAGGTTTTACACACCAAGCTAATGGTATAAGAAGATTACAGAAAGAAAATCATGGCAATCATAGTTCTTCATTTTTTAACTTCAACAATCTACAAAAGTATATAACCTTCATTTTTTTATTGAACCATAATGTTCAAGAAGAAACAGCCCCATATATCTTTAAGTTCACTGTCAACTAATCAAATACTCCCCCCCAAAGAATCCAACAAATTCAGTGGCATAAATATAATCATATTAATTATTTGAAAATTGCTCCCAAATTAAATCAAAGCAAATATATGAAACTGATATATTGAATAGACAATACAAAGATATATAACCTTCATAATTTATGTAAAGAACCACAATGTTTCTTGTATAAGAGAGCATGAAAAGCACATAATGTTTAAGAAACAATCCCAGGTAGCTTTCAATTCATTATCAACAAATCAAATAATCCCAAAAAATCCATCAAATTCAGAGAAATAATTATATTCATTATTTGAAAATTGCTGCCAAATTAAATCAAAGCAAGATTTCAAAAACATCAAAGGAATTCAGCCACAGATGAAGTTACAAATATTCCCCTGACACAAATCAAATAGAGGATTTACGAATTAAATTTTGCAATTATGCCTGCAGTTCAAGACCCTAAAAAACAACGTAATTCACATTCTCATAAACACAAATCTAAAGGATTTGTTAAATTGAATATATTAAGAAAAACCCTAAGAAATGAAATTTAAACCATACTTGCGGAGAGCAGGGGCCATTTTGTTGGTAAGGGTTCCGGCCACAATCATGCAATCGGATTGGCGAGGGCTAGGTCTGAAAATGACACCGAAGCGATCGAAGTCGTAGCGAGAAGCACCGGCGTGCATCATTTCGACCGCGCAGCAAGCGAGGCCGAAGGTCATAGGCCAGATGGATCCACGGCGGGCCCAGTTCAAGAGATCATCGACCTTGGAGATCACGTATTCCGCAGGCTTGGAGAGTCCGTTGGGAGGTCCAGAGGTTGACGGTGGAGAAGGTCGGGCGTACGTGGATGGTGAGGAGGATGAGGAGAGAGAAGGGGCAGTGGTGTGAATAGAGAGTGCGCGCTGCACGGAGAGGAGGTGGGGGAGGCGGTTGGCGGTGGTTCGGGTGATTAGAGACATGATACGGCGGCGATTTTTTAGAAAAGAAGAGTTCGACTCTGAGAGGCCGAGAGATTTGGAAGTTTATCACTCAGGTTAATGTTTAATGTGAGGTTAAAAGTTTATCGCTACGGACTTAATTCGGGTGATCGGATTGAATATATTAAATTTGATTTTATCTAATAATATTTTTTATAAAAATATATAATATTAAAAATATATTTGAATTATAACGAGATTTATAATCATAAATATAAGCTAAACATCAAATAACCATTTTAAATCTTATAAGAACTGTTTAATAAAAATGTTAAAAGCTTAATTAAAAGACTCGAATAAAAAGATAGATATGAACATGAACGGATCTAGAAATTTAAACTTGGTAGTTCACCGATTAATATAAAAATATTTGTAAGTTTAGATATTTGTTTTAAAAAAAAAATTAGAAGCTAAATTAAGCTAAATTAAAATATAAAAACATAATTAAAAGAATTCTAAAATTAAATCTAGAATTTTATTAAATTTATTTAAATTATGACTCAATTAAATTAAAACAATTGATAAAAAAGAAAAAAAATAATTAATAAAAAAAAGAGTGAAAAGACAAAATTTTGGAGGGAAATAAGTCTCTCATTTTTTAATTTAAAATTAATTTAATTTTAGTGTAAAAATTTTAGAGGGATATAAGTTACTCAAAATTTTGGAGGAAATTAGAAATAAATTTTAATTATTATATAAAAAAGAAAAAAAAAACAAAATTTTGTAAGAAATTAATATATAGTAAATTTTGGATTATTATTGTTATTATTACAATATATAATCAAATAATAAACTTTTATATATACATATATAATTAATTTAAAATATAAATATATATAAAAGAAATATTATATTTAAATATTTATTTTATATTACTAAGTGTTAAATTATGTTAAATAATTCAATATTCTTAGTATTAACTCGTTTAAATTATTTTTGAAGTTAATAAGAATTAATGTACTTAAATTTATTTTATTAAAGAATTATTTAAAATTTAAAAGTCTTAATAAATTACTAACTTAAGATTGATGAATTAAAAATAAATTATTAAAATTTAAATTAATTCGGTAATTATGATCATTAAATTAAAATAATAATTATAACTATTAAAGTAATGGAAAAGATTTTTTAGTTTGGGAGGGAAACTTTTATTTTTTTGATTTGATAGGGGAAAAACTAACAACAAAATAAAACAATCGGAGGGGAAGCTTCCTCCATTTTTTTTGCTTAGGGGTTAATCACCCTTTAGGTCCTTCTTTAATTAAACATCTAATTATATATACATGATACATCTAATTACTATGTATACATATATTAATATAGTAAGTATTGATGTACTATTACTATGTATACATCTAATCACTATAACATATATGAATGTAATATTTGTACATTATACATACATTAATGTATACATCTAATTATCAATATATATTATATACATAATTATATTAAATTATTAATGTATTATATAAAGTATTATATATTCTATATTTAAATATATAGTATAAATTTCTTTTTCATATATAATATTAATCCATTTATATTATTATTACATTTTCAAAAATAGTATTAGTTTATATATAGTATTAATCCATATATAATATTATTCTATTTCTAAAAATAATATTAGTCCATATATAATATAATTTTTATATATAGTATAAATTCCTTATATTGTATATATTTTATATACATTATTATTCCATTTATAATATAAATTTTATATAGTCTAAATTTTATATTTTTATTTTTGAAATGTATTAAATTATATTGTATAATTATAAATTATAATGTATTAAAGTACATTAAAGTTAATTTTTTATTGAATTTAATTATTATTAATTTATAACTTTTGTAATTTAGTCCTTACAAGTTATATTTTTTTTGAATTCACTATTAATTATTTTTCTAATTTAGTTTAGTGTTTTTAATAAGATGATATTTTATTTTATTAATGTTTATCCTTTTTTTATTTAAAATTTTATTCTTTGACTTTGTAGTCCAATATTTATTATTTATTAATTTTTAATTTTTATATTTTAGCACAATTTTTAAGATATGAATCATTATTCATTATATAATATTTTTGTTAAATATACTGCGTAATATTTATTTTTAATGGGATTCATGCTAGGGAAAGACGTTAAATATTAAATAATTAATTCGAAATGAATAATCAAGTCACATTCAACCAAAAGTCTATCGTTTATTTACTTATTTGTACACATCAAACTTAATAATTTTAATTATTATGAATTTAAAACCCAAATTAATTCAACCTAAAACAAAACCGACTTGAAATGAACCCGACCTGAAATGCAACCGAACTGAAATGGACCCGACCTGAAATCTACCCGACCTGAAATCTACCCAACCTGAAATGAAACTGTCAATTATCCGATTTTTGGACCCGAACCGTTTGAACCCGACCTGAAATGGACTCGACCTGAAACGGACCCGACCTGAAATGGACCCGACCTGAAATGGATCCGACCTGAAATTGACCCGACCTGAAATGAACCTGCACCCAACCCGAATCGAGTCAAAACATCAAATCAACCTGAAATGACCTGTATCCGATTTTACCCGACCTGATAGTACCCGACTTGAAACCCATCCAAGTAATTGTTTTTACATCCCTATATGTACATAATGTCAGTGATTATACATGTAAACATTTTATTTAACTACAGGTTAAAATGTTATTAAATAAAAAATAATAATTAAAATATTTATATTATTTTATTTTATATAAATTTGAAGTTAGACATAAAAAATATATTTTTATTTAATAAAAATTGAATGGTGAAAGAGCCTTTCTGCCATTATTTTTGAAAAGTATAGTAGAAAAGTACGGTAAAAAAATACTTTTAAAAAGTGATTTTAAAAATTATTTTTAGTTATTTGGTTTAAATATAAGTGTAAAGTGTTTGATATTATTGTCAAAAATGTTTTTATGTAGATGAAATATTTATTTTAAACATTCTTTTTGAAATTTAAAAGAATTAACGATATAAACAAAAATAAATGAATAATTTTATTTAAAAATGTTTTTAAAAAATTAAAAGCTAAAAAATCAACTTTTAAAAAATATTTTTCAAACCAAACAAAATAGCATTTCTAGCTTGAAAAATTATATTTTTAGCATCGTTTTCCCCCCTCAATATTATATAGTTATCGATCATCGATTAATTTATTAGAATGAAATCTTAGATTTTTTTAAATAAGTTGTAAGAGTTTAAATCGTGGTACTGTGTGTAACGACCCGGATTCTCGTATCCGAGTGTCGGGTTAATCTGTGGTGTTGGGCTTCAGTTTTTGGGCCCGAGTTTGAGTGGTTTTGGGCTGCCTTGAGCCCAAGTGTTGGTCTAGGGGCTTTTTGGTCTTTTCTTTTGTTGAGGACAAAGAGAGGGAGGGGGGAGAGGTTGATTTTCTCTACAGAAAATCAGAGTGGTGAAGTCACCGCCCCTTTCTTCTTGTTTCCATCTTTTCTCTCGTCAAATATCCAAGAGAAAGGTGTCATCTTTGGAGTTTCAGGTGAGAATCATGTTTTGGAGGTGAAAGGTAAGTTGTAGAGGTGTTTTTGATCTATAAAAAGAGGTAAATATGAGTTGGTTTGGGGAAGATGAAGGTTTAGGTGGGGGTTAGAGGTTGAGTTCGGGAATGGATTTTTGAGATCTTAGACCTTAGTCTTTTGGTGTTCTTAAGCTCTAGAAATCTTTCCTAGTTATCCTTAATCCGTTGTTCATCTTACCATGTAGATAAACAAGTGGAGGAGTCTTCCAAAAGCTTGGGGAAGGAGAAAGCTTGAAGAAGAGTGGAGAGCTCATTTTGTTGTTGTTTTAGCTTAAGGTTGGTACTCTCAACTCTTCTAATCATCATGCATTTCATGGTAGCTAGCATACATGTAGGTTTTGTGCATGAAAGCTTGAGTTGTAGCTTGAGAACCATTAATGGTGGATTTTGTATTAATGTGATTAATGGCTAGAAAATGATGTTAAAATACTCCAAATAATCAAAATATCAAGTAGGAATGCTTTAAAATCGATTAGAGTAAGTTTGGGAAAGATCTTTAGAAAATTTTAAGTGAAACCTGCAATTTTGTGCAGGGGGTATCGATCGATACCCCTAAGGGGAAAATAGGATAGTTGGGCAGGTGTATCGAACCACGGTTTGATACAGAGTCCTCTAGTGGCATTTTCAATTCGATGCTTGTATTGAATTGGGTAAGCCCTCTACATTTGACCTTAGTGTTGGTCAAAGAATATCAATACCAGTATCGATACTACGTGTTTCGATACCCTACTTGTATGGGTATCGATACAGGGCGTTTCGATACCTCACTTAGGAGTATCGATACCCCTACGAAATCTTTCCCAAGTTAAGTAGAGATTGAGGTTTGATAATTGTAATTAAGGGTCCTTATGAATATCAAAAACAATAAAATGAATTGTGAAATAAAGATGGATGATTATAATCCCGAAAGACTAAATTATGATAATCTTAATACGTCTTGTTGTAAAAGGTCCTAGGTGGATCATTTTTGTGTGGTTGAGTCGTTGTTTGATGGAAATCCGAATATCCAAAAGTGTTGCAACACGTCGAAGGCCATCCGATGTAACATTTCGGGTGACGTATTGAAGACCTTTATTTCGAGTGTTGGACGGCCTCACTCAAAGATGTTCGATGTAATATTTCGAACATGGGACTGGTTGGGCGGCCTCCATCCTGTTTATTCCGAATGTTGGGCGGCCTCGTTCGATGATGTCTGATGTAACATTCCGAACATAGGATTTGAGGGTGACCTCAATCTTGAGTGTAGGATCCCGATGTTGTGTGGACATGAGCCTCATTTTTGTTTCTTTTATGATGTGATATGTATATACTGTGTGGACTATTATACATTGATTATGCCATGTGTTAGGCAAGCATGTCAGACCATCATATCATGCACGATATTTATATGCTTTGCTTTACTGCTTATGATATGCATGATTTTGGGCCGAGTTCGGCGTACCCACTGAGCTTTTGTAGCTCAGCGTTCAAAATGTATTTTCGTGCGTAGGTTAGGTGAAGCCGGTTCTATGGAGCACCATCGAGGTTTAGATTTCAGCATCGACTTGTGTTAGAGTACAATGATTAGATGTAGTGGGCTAGTACTTTGTCGAACCCTATATGTATTTTTGTAACTCAGTTTATTATTTGGGTCAAATGTTTTTAAATGGTTTGTAATATTTTGGTGCTCCAACTACTTTAAATTATTTTGGGCCTATGTTTTTTTATCTAAGTGGATTTTATGAATTATATTTGGACTTGAGTTTGATTTATTATTGGACTTTTGAAACAAATTTTGAAATACAGGTTTTGGGCCGGAGGCCCAATGTGACATCGGGTTGAGGGTGTTACATTTAGTGGTATCAGAGCTTAGGTTGAGTCGATTATAGGAAGTCCCCGGGGAGTCTAGTGTGTTATGTAGGTGTTAGACAAGTATATTCCTAAGAGTCGATATCGTACTTTCTTTAAGGCTGAAATTTTGATGGTGTAATCTTGTTTGTTGTTGTTCTTGTTTGTGCAGAAGTGTTGAGTATGTCGAGGCGAGTCAAAGAGCATGAGGAGAGTAGGAGTTCTCGTGAAGGAGACTCTAACTACGAGTATGAGCCCGATGAGGATGTATCATCGGACGATGCAGTTGGTCAAGGGGCCAACTATTTTGCTCAGCTGAACCATACCCTGCGCAGGATAGTGAGAGCGATACCGAGGCCATCTTCTACACCTCGTGAGGCTCCGGTTAAGAGGGTGCAAAGGCAAGGAGTTGTTGACTTCTTTGGTACGGGACAAGATAATTCCGTGCAAGCAGATCAGTGGTTGCATGACACAAGGTGGATAATGAGACAGATGAGGCTGAGATCAGAGTACAAGTTATCGTGTGTGTTGTCGCTTCTGAAAGGTAACACTAGAGAGTGGTGAGAGACAATAGATCAGGGTTGGTATCCTCATCGTCCAAAGTGGGAGGACTTCCTTGAGGAGTTTGAGAGTAAGTATGTAGGTGAGACTCACATCGACACCTTGAGGGAGCGGTTTACCCATCTTATTTAGGGGAATCGTTCGGTCTTTGCTTATGAGCAAGAGTTTCTTCAGTTGAGCCGATATGCTCCAGAGCTTGTTGCTATAGAGAAGATGAGATATAATAGGTTTTTGAGAGGTTTGAGGAAGTAGATCAAGACTTATCTCACTACTACACCGCCTAAGGTGTTCTCAGAGTTGGCTGCCAATGCCAAGTCATTAGAGCAGGTTCAGGGTTTGACCTATGGGCCATCTGTTGGTCAGGGAGTCACCGGTGAAGCTAATCAGAGTCATGCGGGTAACTCTCAATCTCACTTCAGTAGGAGTAGGAGCCGTTGGAACCAGAACAGAGAAACATTGAATCAGGGTTCGAGGTTGAACCAGAGATCAGAGTCTGTGGGACATAGGAGGCAATCTGTGGCTTCTTCTGTTGAGGCCCTAGAGGGTTTACAAAGGAGTTTCAGTGTTCAGACTTGTAGGCATTGTAGCTGGACCCACCGAGGAAAGTGTTGGGACAATGCCAGAGTTTGTTTTCAGTGTAGGTCACCGGATCATCTTGTGAGAGACTATCTAGAGGTTGTGATGTCACCACCAGGTCAGGCTCAGAGGACTGTGTTTTAGGCCTAGAGGGGTCATGGCTTCTCACATGGCAAAGCTAGCCATGTATCGAGAGGCACCTTTCAGTTCACTACTAGAGCACCGACGAGACAGTATGCGGTGAGAGCACAAGAGGAATGTGTTGTGACAGATGTGATCTCAAGTATGTTTAGTTTATTTTCTGTCCCTATAGTTGCTCTTGTGGACTCGGGATCTACCCACTCGTATATCCGTAGTGGGATATCGTAACAGTGGGGGTTACCAGCGGAGGATCTAGAGATAGGAGTCCATGTGACAAGCCGTTGGGGTTAGATGTATTGGTGGATAAGGTTTATCGGAGGTGTCCGATCGAGGTGCAAGGGTCTATCTTCCCGGCTGACCTTATGGTCTTGTCGTTTCAAGAGTTCAACACAATCCTTAGGATGGATTGGTTGCTCGAACACGATGCGATTTTGGGGTGCTTGAAGCTTCGTGTGGCTGATGGTTCTAATCTTGTGGTGAGGGGTGTGAGAAACCCATGTTTATCAAATGTTGTGTCAGCCTTATCAGCTGAGAGATTGATACAACAGATTTGTAAGGCTTTCTTAACTCACTTGGTGGATGTGAGCATTGAAATCCCAACTTTAGAGAGTTTGAGAACAGTTTATGAGTATCCCGATGTGTTTCTAGAGGAGTTGCCTGGTTTACCTCCCGACCGTGAGTTAGAGTTCTGTATAGAGGTGTTTCCAGGAACGACATTGGTGTCCATAGCACCTTATCTTATAGCACTGGCTGAGATGAGAGAGTTGAAGCAATAAATCCAGGAGTTGCCCGAGAGAGGTTTTATCAGACCGAGTGTGTCGCCTTGAGGAGCACTGGTTTTGTTTTTTAAGAAGAAAGACAGATCGATGAGGATGTACATCGACTACCGTCAGCTAAATAAGGTCACGATCAAGAATCGTTACCCTTTGCCTAGGATCGATGACTTGTTTGATAGTTAAGAGGTGCCCATGTGTTTTCTAAGATAGATCTGAGATCGGGGTACTATCAATTGAAAGTGGTGGAAGAGGATGTCCAAAAGACCGCTTTTAGGACGCGGTACGGACACTAAGAGTTCCTAGTGATGTTGTTTGATCTCACGAATGCACCAGCAGCTTTCATGGACTTGATGAACTAGATTTTTCAACCTTATGTAGATCAGTTTGTGGTCGTGTTCATTGATGGCATCTTGGTGTATTTACGCTTAGAGGAGGAGCATGACTATCACTTGAGAGTAGTTCTTCAGGTGTTGAGGGATAGACGTTTGTACGCCAAGTTCAGTAAGTATGAGTTTTGGTTGTCTAAGGTGGCGTTTCTTGGCCACATAGTTGCAGCGGACGGAATCCAAGTAGATCCCTAGAAAATCCAAGCTGTGGTGTAATGGAAACCACCAAGGAATGTATCAGAGGTCCATAGTTTTCTTTTACTTGTCGGGTACTACCGGAGGTTCGTTAAGGGTTTTTTGATCATAGCGACACCTTTGACCAAGTTGCTTCAGAAAGGTATTCCTTTCGAGTGAAATGAGAGAAGACGACAAAGTTTTAAGCAGTTGAAAGTCTATCTAACAGAGGCACCGGTCTTGACACAACCGAAACCGAAAAAGATTATGTTGTGTTTAATGATGCTTCCTTGAATGAGTTGGGTTGTGTTCTTATGTAAGAGGGTAAGGTGGTTGCTTACGCCTCTAGGCATTTGAAACCCCATGAGAGGAACTATTTCACGCATGATCTCGAGCTTGCAGCATTTATCTTCGCTTTGAAGATATGGAGGCATTATCTCTACGGGGAGAAATGCTACATCTACACCGATCATAAGAGTTTAAAGTATTTAATTACCCAGAAGGATTTGAATTTGAGACAACGTCGGTGGATAGAGTTGTTAAAGGACTACGACTGTGTCATAGAGTATCACCCTGGTAAGGCGAATGTGGTCGTTCGATGCCTTGAGTCGGAAGTCCATATCGAACTTGAGAGCTTTGTTTGCTCGGTTGCGGATGAAAGATGATAGAGGTTTGTTAGCAGAGTTGCGTGTGGAGCTCACGCTTGTTTAGGAGATAAAGAGAGCACAAATGTTAGATGAGGAGTTGGTAGCTCAGTTAGAGTCTATTTAGAGAGGTGAGACGTCAAACTTTGAGGTACGAAATGGTGGTTTCCTGTACTTTCAGGGTCGTTTGTGTGTTCCAACTTTAGAGGACCTAAGGGATCGTATCTTGAGAGAAGCTCATCATAGTCCGTTTTCTGTTCACCCGGGTACTAACAAGATGTATCAGGATCTTCGTCCTTTCTTTTAGTGGCCATGTATGAAAAGAGATGTTTCAGAGTTTTTGACAAGGTGTCTGTCATGTTAGCAAATAAAGGCGGAACATCAGGTTCTTTCAGGTTTGCTTCAGCCTATCCAGATTCCACAGTGGAAGTGGGATCGCTTGACCATGGACTTTGTCACCGGGTTGCCAATGACGTTGAGGAAGCATGATGCTATATGGGTTATAATTGATCGGTTGACCAAGTCAGCCTATCCAGGTTTGCGCAGTGTGCCATCGTCGATCATATCGGATAGGGACCCAAGGTTCACAGTGAGGTTGTGGAGGTCTATCCACGAGGCTTTAGATACCAAGTTGCACTTCAGTACAACTTTTCATCCTTAGACTGATGGAAAGTTTGAGAGAGTCATCTAGATCTTGGAGTGGATCAGTTACCGTTGGTAGAGTGTGCTTACAACAACAGTTATCAGTCAAGCATCAAGATGGCTCTTTTTGAGGCCTTGTACGAGCGTAGATGTAGGACACCCTTGTGTTGGACAAAACTTAATGAAAGAAAGATCGTGGGTTCAGAGCTTGTTAAGGAAACAGAAGAAAAGGTGCAGCTCTCGACAGATAGAAAGCTTATGGGGATAAGAAGCGTAAGCACATCGAGTATGAGCTTGGTGAGAAAATGTTTCTCAAGTTATCTCCGTGGAAAGGTATCATCCGGTTTGGTGGAAAAGGGAAGTTGAGCCCAAGGTACATCGAACCATATGAGGTTCTTCAGAGGGTTGGACCGGTAGCTTATCGGCTAGCTTTACCTCTAGAGTTGGCACGTATACACGATGTGTTCCACGTGTCTATGTTGATGTGCTATCGTTCCGATCCTTCGCACGTGGTTCAGCTTGAAGAAATCGAAGTCAATGCAGATTTGACTTTCGAGGAAAAGCCTATTGGGATCTTGGATAGAGGAGTTACGAAACTTCAGAACAAGTGCATACATTTGGTAAAAGTGATGTGGAGGAACCATGGGATCGAACAAGCAACGTGGGAATCAGAAAAGGATATGAGATCTCAGTACCCTCATCTCTTCTTGACAGGTAAATTTTGGGACGAAATTTTCTTTAAGGAGGGGAGAGTTTTAATAAACCAGATTCTCGTATCCGAGTGTCGGGTTAATCTGTGGTGTTGGGCTTCAGTTTTGGGCCCGTGTTTGAGTGGTTTTGGGCTTTAGTTTTGGGTTGCCTTGAGCCCAAGTGTTGGTCTAGGGGCTTTTTATTGTCTTTTCTTTTGTTGAGGACAAAGAGAGGGAGGGGGGAGAGGTTGATTTTCTCTACAGAAAATCAGAGTAGTGAAGTCACCGCCCCTTTCTTCTTGTTTCCATCTTTTCTCCCATCAAATCTCCAAGCGAAAGGTGTTATCTTTGGAGTTTCAGGTGAGAATCACTTTTTGGAGGTGAAATGTAAGTTGTAGAGGTGTTTTTGATCTATAAAAAGAGGTAAATATGAGTTGGTTTGGGGAAGATGAAGGTTTAGGTGGGGGTTAGAGGTTGAGTTCGGGAATGGATTTTTGAGAGCTTAGACCTTAGTCTTTTGGTGTTCTTAAGCTCTAGAAATCTTTCCTAGTTGTCCTTAATCCGTTGTTCATCTTCCCTTGTAGAGAAATGTTAGGTGTTATAATTTACTGTTTTAGTCCCTTTTTACTCATGTTTATTGCTTTACTTAAGCATTTAATTAGTTACATTTTCATATTTTCATGCATTTTCATTAGTTGTCACCTTATATTTTTACTTGGTTATTTTTGGTTAATTTCGGTGGAAAAAGATGTTGGTCTGGTTTGTTTCTTTATTTTGCAAAAGGAAATCTTTGATAGAGAGCCATCTATGGAAAGAGAATATGGAAGATGAAGTCAATGAAGAAAAACATGGAAAACTTGGATGAATGGACAAAGAAGGAAACAAGGGATTTGAATAATATATAATTTGGATATATTCTTTCATAATTATTTCCAAATATATATTATTCTATCATCAAGATTTTTATGTGCTCATATAAGGAGCTTGTCGATCACCACATGAGAGAGGTTGGATCGTGAGATTAAAGAGGAAGCAAGTGACAATTGTTTTTCATCTTTGTCTCTTTTGTTATTTTGAGTGATGAGAGGAGTGTTTGTTGGAAACTATCGCCCAATCATGAACTAATTTCAGTTGGCTTATGTTATTTTATTGTTATGGATGATTTAGTTTGATTTTTATTTAAGTTTGTGATATGTTCTTAATTGGGGTTTACCTATTCTTGGCATTTAATTTGTTTGCGAGAGAATCGGGAGAGGATCTCGATAAACGATTCATTTATTCAGATTCAGGAGGATTGGATTCACGAAACAAATAGGTATGGTTCGATCCAAGTGCGAAAGAACTAATCCACGAGGATAGTCGCCCAAATTGCCCGAGCAATTCCCTCAGCGCAATTGCCCAACCAATCTACGAACTGACAACTCGGAGAAATGTCATAAGCAATCGATTGAGCCCAATTTCCGAAGCAAGTTGGGTGGTGCGATCACTCACTTACGAAGAAGAAATCATTCGATAGTCATTCCATAACTCGGAATAACCCGACCTAGTTTCTTTTATCGATTATCTCAATTATTTTACTTGCTCATTTATTATTTAATTTTATTTCAAATCAATCATCTAAACAATTTGTGTTTTTCATTTCAGTGCAAGAGATTAGATTCTTAAAGGCGCACCAATCCCTGTGGATACGATACTTTTTATACTATAACTTGAACGTGTACACTTGCACGCAATTGCGATATATTATTTACGCGCAACAAGTTTTTGGCGCCATTGCCGGGGATTGGCAATAGCGAATTTGTTTTTAGTTTCTTGCATTTTACATTATTTTATTTCTTTAAAGTTTTTAATTCTTTTTCGGATTCAAGGAATTTACAAAATTTGGTTTTGTTGTTGTGTATGACCAGAGCAAGACCACTATCAGAAGAGCATTCATTTGAACCCGAAATTGAACAAGTTTTTCGAAGGAGGAGACGTGAACAATGAGCAACAATGGCAGATCATGTTCCTCGTATCGGCAATCAACATGCCGCGACAATAGGAGACAACATAGATGGTCAGCAACCAATTCAAATGGAACGAAGATCCATTAGAGATTACTTGGAAGAAGATCTCAATGGATTAAACCCAGAAGTTGTTGCACCTGAAATTGAAGCGACACATTTTGAGTTGAAGCCAGTAATGTTTAGTATGATCAATACGATTGGTCAATTTAGCGGATCGGCAACTGAAGATGCTCGACAACATCTCAAGTCTTTCTTGGAGATTTGTAACTCATTCAAGATTCATGGAGTTCATGAGGATATTTTGAGATTAAAACTGTTTCCATATTCATTACGAGATAGAGCTAAAATATGGTTCAATAGTATTCCATCAGGATCTATAGGATCCTGGACGGAATTATGTCGCGATTTTCTTGCTAGATTTAGTTCTACAAGTCTGACTGATAGATTACGTAATGAAATTACTTCTTTTCGGTAGGGTGATGATGAAGCAATGTATGAAGCATGGGAGCGATATAGAGATCTTTTGCACAAATGCCCTATGCATGGATTCGCATTATGGACACAATTGACGATGTTCTACAATGCTGTGAACACGCCAACCAGGATGATGTTAGATGCCTCGGCAAATGGCATTTTCCTAGAAAAATCGGAAGAAGAAGCAATGGAAATTTTAAATCGAATGGCAAAGAATGATTACCAGTTCCCAAATGCTAGACGAGGAGAAATTAGACGGAACAACACTGAAAATGATGTATTGAGTTCAGTTACTTCACAATTGGCTAATTTGACGAATCTGGTTATGAATATGCAACGCCAAAATAACACAAAAGAAGTCAAGGTATTGAATTCCTTTTCTGATCTATGTAATGGTGACCATGATTCTTCTGAGTGTTTGCAGAATCCAGAGTCAAGTTTCTACGTGGGAAACTACAATCGGAACAATGCAATGTCAAACACTTATAATCCTACCTGGAAAAAGCATCCCAATTTCTCTTGGAGCAATCCGAATAATGCTCTCAATCAGGGAAGTTCGAGCACACAAGTATCAGGATTCCAACAGAATATGCCTTAGTAACAGATGCCGCAACAAACGACGCAATCTAGTTCTTTGGAAGACACTTTAAAAACTTTTATTACAAGAACTGAATCTATGTTTGCTAGTAATGATAAAAGAACTAATGATTTCATGAACAGAACTGAAGCTTTCATGAACAGAACTGAGATGCGGTTGCAAAATCAAGAGGCAACACTCAAAACGCTGGAAACGCAATTTGGTCAATTTGCACAAATTGTGAATACAAGACCACAAGGTAGTTTACCTAGCAACACTGAGATCCCCAAGGGAATTGGTTATGAGCAATGTAAGGTAATCACTACTCGAAGTGGATTAAAGATTAACGATGAATCTGTGCAGGAAAAAGAACATTCAACGAAGCCGAAACCGAGACAAAAGGATGAAACCAATGAAAAGAATGAGGAACCGAAAAATGTCGTGGCAAATCATGATGCCTTGACATTACCCTCTCTCAAATTCCAAACGAATAAGAGAATTGAGGATATTCAATTGCCACCACCTTTTCCACAGAGGCTTCGACGGCAAAAACAAGAATATCAATTCAAGAAATTCTTGGATATTCTGAAGTAAGTTCATATTAATTTGCCGTTGGTTGAGGAAATAGAGCAGATGCCGAATTATGCTAAGTTTCTCAAGGATATTGTTTCTAAGAGAACGAGGATAGGCGAATTTGAAACTATTGCTGTGACGGAAGGATGTATGGCTATATTGCACAACAGGATGCCACCGAAGTTAAAGGATCCAGGAAGTTTCACAATTCCATGCTCAATTGGGAATCATTATGTAGGGAAGGCACTATGTGATCTTGGAGCAAGCATAAATCTTATGTCAAGATCGGTTTTCCAACGATTGAGAATTGGAAAGGCTAGACCCACCACAGTAATGTTGCAGCTTGCCGATAAATCTTATGTGCATCCAGAGGGGAAAATTGAGGACATATTGGTAAGGGTTGATAAATTTATTTTTCCTGTTGATTTTATTGTTTTAGATTGTGAAGCAGACGAATATGCACCCATCATTCTTGGGAGACCATTTTTAGCAACGGGAAAGACTTTAATTGATGTCGAGAAAGGAGAACTTACGATGTAAGTCAATGATCAGCAAGTCAAGCTTAATTTTTTTCACACTCTTAAGCATGTGGATGACCCAGAGGAATGCAAAATCATTCAAGCAACTACTAAATTCAACTTCGGAGTTGAGGAAGATGTCTTTAAAAATTGCCTTGCCAATTGTATTGCCGAACATGAAGAACATATCAAACTTGAAGAACCAAACGACAAAGGACAACATGAAGCCAATTGGAAAGTTAGTCGTCCAGGTAAGTTCTTCGAACCAGTTGATTATTCAGGTAAGGGAGGTAAGATTTCAAAACCATCTATTATGCAATCTCCAATTCTTGAATTGAAACCTTTGCCAGGACAATTGAAATATGCCTATTTGGGAAATAATGACTCATTGCCTGTAATAATTTCTTCTAAGTTGCAGCGTAAACATGAAGAGCAAGAGTTTGACATTGAAATGAAGGACATGAGAGCAACGGAAAATCAAGTGGCTGATCATTTTTCAAGGTTAGAAGAAGGAAACAATGAAGATGATCCTTTGAAGATCGACGATGAATTTAAGGATGAGAAATTACTGATTGTCTCGGCAATGCCACAACAATTCTTGCCTGGGCAATTGGTTCTTTTCAATTCCCGGTTGAAGCTTTTTCCAGAAAATCTTCAGTCAAGATTGTCCGAATTGTTTGAAGTTGTTAAATCGTTTCCACACGGTGCAATGATAATTAAGTCCACTATAGATGGACGAGAATTTAAAGTGAATGAACAAAGATTGAAACACTAAACCAAGATCATTTGGGAGATTGATAAAGAAGGGGTTACTTTAGAAGATACATGATCATGATCTTCTTTAGTATTTTTATTTTTATTATATTTTATTTTATTTTAGACAATTTTTAATATTTGATATTTTTCTTTATTTCAGTATTTTTATGGATTTTCATAATTATGGTTTCTTTTATTTTATTTTAGGAATAATTATCCTCTCATGATTTGAATAATTCTTGCCTCTTTGACTTTTATCTTTTTTAGGAAAGGAAATCAACATCAAAGGAGATTTTATTGCAGATTTGGATAGATGAGAATATGGGTTAAACTTTGAAGATATTAATTCCATAATTAACTCTAAAAGTTGCCCTTATTTTTTATCTATTTATTTACTTTTTTTATCCTTGCAATGATAATCTTTGCAGCATACTTTCTTCAATATTATGTGTTTTTCTTGACAGGCAAGTGAAGTAGAACTTATATTGAACATGTTGGATCAATTTGTTGTGCTACTATGCTCGTTACAACAAAACTTCACATGCCCAAGCAATTGTTCTGGCCAGGCAATTGTCGCTCAAGTACAAGACAAGCACCAATGGAGGAACTAATCCACTACTAGCACAACAATCACGAGGATATCAAGCTAAATTCTAGGCAACCAGGAAACTGCTTAATAAAGGTGACAAAATCTCTAACTAACTCATTTGCATTTTTATATTTATTTTTGCATGCATTGGGGACAATGCTCATCTCGAGTTTGAAGGGTATTTACCTTTATCATTCATAGTAGTTGCATTTATCGTTAGTGCTGCATATAGATTGCATATATTAGTTGCCAAGAATTTCAATTTGATCTACTTACTTTAAAATTTGATGGATAACCAATGATGAAATTCATGCCATTGCACTTAATTGAAAATTACATTTGGTTTTAGAATTACATTGAAAGGATTTAGAATTTTACTATGATGCTGAAATCTTTTACACGGTTGTGACTTGTTTGATAAAAACTTTGTGATTTTAGGTTGTTCAAATTTTGGGAATATATCTAAAAAAAAAGCAATATCATTCTAGAGGTGCCCGAAACAGGCTCTAGTTTGTGTGCATAAATGAATCACTAGAGGTGCCCGAAACTGTCTCTAGTTGATAAAATTAAAAGAATTGTTTAAGTGCTAGAGGTGCCCGAAACTAGCTCTAGTAAGATTAATGCCCAGACAATTATTGTTAAAACCTTTTTGTCACATAGAATCTTGAAAATCAACTTCTTCACAACCACAGACACACTTCACCACAAGCATTATAGTTTGATTCTGGAAAATTTCTTTGTCTTTCAAAAAATTTTAAGGTAATCATACTTTGTGCCCCGGTTCTGAGGTTAGAAGTTAAACTTTGAAGCATGTATTTGAAGATTGAATGCCCTGAGAATTAATTATAGGTTTGCATTACTTGAGGACAAGCAACAACTCGAGTTTGGGGGTGTGTTAGGTGTTATAATTTACTGTTTTAGTCCCCTATTTACTCATGTTTATTGCTTTACTTAAGCATTTAATTAGTTACATTTTCATATTTTCATGCATTTTCATTAGTTGTCACCTTATATGTTTACTTGGTTACTTTTGGTTAATTTCGGTGGAAAAAGATGTTGTTGTGGTTTGTTTCTTTATTTTGCAGAAGGAAATCTTTGATGGAGAGCCATCTATGGAAAGAGAATATAGAAGATGAAGTCAATGAAGAAAAACATGGAAAACTTGGATGAATGGACAAACAAGGAAACAAGGGATTTGAATAATATATAATTTGGACATATTCTTTCATAATTATTTCCAAATATATATTATTCCATCATCAAGATTTTTATGTGCTCATATAAGGAGCTTGTCGATCACCACATGAGTGATGAGAGGAGTGTTTATTGGAAACTATCGCCCAGTCATGAACTAATTTCAGTTGGCTTGGGTTATTTCATTGTTATGGATGATTTAGTTTGATTTTTATTTAATTTTGTGATGTGTTCTTAATTGGGGTTTACCTATTCTTGGCATTTAATTTGTTTGTGAGAGAATCGGGAGAGGACCACGATAAACGATTCATTTATTCAGATTCGGAAGGATTGGATTCACAAAACGAATAGGTATGGTTCGATCCAAGTGCGAAAGAACTAATCCGCTTAGGGATAAGTGCAGGATTTCAACGGCTAACAGAAGCAACGCTTGCCGAAGCAATACTTTGTCGAACCTCAAGGATAGTCGCCCAAATTGCTCGAGCAATTCCCTCATCGCAATTGCCCAACCAATCTACGAGCTGACAACTCGGAGAAATGTCATAAGTAATCGATTGAGCCCAATTGCCGAAGCAAGTTAGGTGGTGCGAACAATCACTTACGAAGAAGAAATCATTCGACAGTCATTCCATAACTCGGAATAACCCGGACTAGTTTCTCTTATCGATTATCTCAATTATTTTACTTGCTCATTTATTATTTAATTTTATTTCAAATCAATCATCCAAATAATTTGTGTTTTTCATTTCAGTGCAAGAGATTAGATTCTTAAAGGCACACCAATCCCTGTGGATACGATACTTTTTATACTATAACCTGAACGTGTACACTTGCACGCAATTGCGACATACTATTTACACGCAACAAGAAACAAGTGGGGGAGTCTTCCAAAAGCTTGGGGAAGGAGAAAGCTTGAAGAAGAGTGGAGAGCTCATTTTGTTGTTGTTTTAGCTTAAGGTTGGTACTCTCAACTCTTCTAATCATCATGCATTTCATGGTAGCTAGCATACATGTAGGTTTTGTGCATGAATGCTTGAGTTGTAGCTTGAGAACCATTAATGGTGGATTTTGTATTAATGTGATTAATGGCTAGAAAATGATGTTAAAATACTCCAAATAATCAAAATATCAAGTAGGAATGCTTTAAAATCGATTAGAGTAAGTTTGGGAAAGATCTTTAGAAAATTTTAAGTGAAACCTGCAATTTTGTGCAGGGGGTATCGATACCCCTAAAGGGAAAATGGGATAGTTGGGCAGGTGTATCGAACCAAAGTTCGATACATAGTCCTCTAGTGGCATTTCCGATTCGATACTTGTATCGAATCGGGTAAACCCTCTACATTTGACCTTAGTGTTGGTCAAAGCATATCGATACCAGTATCGATACTGCGTGTGTCGATACCCTCTTTGTATGGGTATCGATACAGGGCGTTTCGATACCCCACCTAGGAGTATCGATACCCCTGCGAAATCTTGCCCAAGTTAAGTAAAGATTGAGATTCGATAATTGTAATTAAGGGTCCTTATGAATATCAAAAACAATAAAATGAATTGTGAAATCAAGATGAATGATTATAATCCCGAAAGACTAAATTTTGATAATCTTAATACGTCTTGTTGTGAAAGGTCCTAGGTGGATCATTTGTGTGTGGTTGAGTTGTTGTTTGATGGAAATCCGGATATCCAAAAGTGTTGCAACACGTCGAAGGCCATCCGATGTAACATTCCGGGTGATGTATTGAAGACTTTTATTCCGAGTGTTGGGCGACCTCACTCGAAGATGTTCAATGTAACATTCCGAACATGGGATTGGTTGGGCGGCCTCCTTCCCATTTATTCCGAATGTTGGGCGGCCTCGTTCGAAGATGTCCGATGTAACATTCCGGGCATAGGACTTGAAGGCGACCTCAATCCTGAGTGTAGAATCTCGATGCTGTGTGGACGCGGGCCTCATTTGTGTTTCTTTTGTGATGTGATTGATTATGTCTAATGCATAACATATCATAAAACCATACATCCAACTTTCAAAATCAAAATCATATTAACATGGCTGAAAACATCACATAGATTGACTCTAATCTTCGTCCTTTCATTATCGGCTCCTCTTTGATATCAAGATTATGGTATACCTTCACATCTTGTGGACCAAATAGAACAACATGTCCCGAAGATGTTAATTGTACTACTAAAAGAAGATTTTTCTTTAACCCTGGCATATGATAGACATTTTGAAATGTCATTTTAGTGCTATTATTTTGAGGAGAGACCATTGTGTTACCAACATGAGTTATTGATAATTTTAAGTTATTTATTATGACCACCACACGACTTCTTTCGTATTTAGATAAGTCCTGCAGTTTTTTTATCGCCCGTCATATGATTTGAACAACCAGAGTCAACTATCCAGTCATTCTCATAATCAATTTTGCCTAACATAGTCGCCGTAAAAGCTAGTTTTTCCTTTTTCTACTACAAGGAATGCTTCTGCGTCCCATTCTTCTTCATTATTGGAAGTAACAATATTACTCTCCACAGATTTCTTCTTTGACCAACAGGATTTGACCATATGACCCTTCTTCCCATAATTATAACATTTTCTTTCAAACCTTTTGTTGTTGTCGTAATTTTTAAAACCTCTTCTTTCAAGAGAGATTTCTTCTCCTTGATTTCTATTGAATCCATCATTGTCACGTTGCTTGAATTTTTGCTTGCCTTTACTGACATAGAGTGTCTCTTCTTCATATTTTAATGAGACACCTCCCATTTGTTTAGCTAATGCTTCTTGACTAACTAACAAATTTTCGAATTCTACAAGTGAAGGTTGAGTTTGCCATCCTTGTACAACAGTAACAAAACTCTTAAACTCCGACTTTAGACTATGGACAATAATTCGTTTAATCCTGGTATCACCAATAGGAGCTGCTAGATCAAACTCAGAGATCTCCCGACATAACAACTTCACTTTGTGAAAGTATTATTTAATCATCATATTGTCTTGCTTCATAGACAACAACTCGCTCTCAAGAAGTTGAAGCTTCGTATCGTTCTTCTTAGAAAACAACTTGGCGAATGTGTTCCCCAAGCTTCATTTGGGGTTTTGACATCTCGAATATGCTCCAACATATCTTCTTTCATCGTTGTCTTCAAGGCGTACATTGCCTTACCTGTTTTTATCTTCCATTTTCTTAGCACACCATTTACATATGCTTCTGGTTGCTCCTTTTCACTACCATTGACAATCTCCCATAGGTCATGTCCTAGCATATATGACATCATGCAAGTTGACCGTGTATTATAATTATCGTTGTTAAGTTTTCTCATTCCGACGACAACATGTAGGTCCGTCATTGTGCCGACAATGATTTTTACCAAAATAAATGCACCAGTGAAAGTATGTATAGCGTACACCAGGTAAGCTCCCAAGAAAGAGAGGTGGATCACTTAGATCACTCAAATACCAAGTCTTTCCTAATCATGCACGATCACTATACAACATTATTTTGCATTAATCGAGCAACCAAAATAACCTTCAACGAGGCTCTGATACCCATTGTTGAACACTGAACAATCCAAAACACTCAGAAAATGAAAGAAAATAATCAAATAGAAGAAGAGAAACTTTATTTATTTTTCTTCGATGTGTCATACAAGTACGCATACAACTTCTTTATATAGGCAATAAGGTGAAACCTAATAAATGTTAAGTTTAATTAACATTTAAAAACCATTAATTAAACTAAAACATAGACTAACTTAAACCCACATAAATATTAAATACACTTAAATAACAATTAAGTTATGTAAACATTAAATAAACTTAAATAATTATTAAGTTGGTATTGATATTTTAACATATTATATGTAAGTTACATATTTAATTTTTATATTATATTTTGATTATTTTTAATATTTTAAAATTTTAAATTTTAACGAGGACTCAAATAATTTAAAAACAATATAATTAAATTATAAAAAATTTATATGATTATTTTAAAGAACAAGAGCTAAATCTACAACTTAAACATGATGGTGTCAGAATTTTAGTTAATAGATTTAACCGCTACAGTTAATGTTAAAAATAAATTCAATTTAAAAAATTATAGGACGGACTAAATAAACAATTAAAAAATAAACTTTCTCAAGGGATACGGCTTATACCGGCCAACTCTAAGGCTAAGCATTAACCCAAGAAGCCCTTTGATTCCATCTTGTATCTCTCCGGAGCTTCTTTCGCCGGAAACCATGGGATTGAAGTTGAAAGGCATAAAGATAATTTTAACCTTTAATGTTTTTAATTTTTATCGTTTTGGCCTTTATTTTTTTTGGATAAATTTAGCCCTTAACCTATATTTTCTGACAAATAGTTTATTTTTTAACTATCATGATAATTGGACCGTTAAAAATCTAACAATGATGACATGTCATATGCATATGATAATATATTTTAAATAACATGACATCTAACCTATCAAATACATATATATATATATTTGAAATATAATTTTATTCTAATATAAAATATAAAACAATTAAAATTCAAATAAAATATTAAAAAATTAATTAATTCTAAATTAAAATATTTTTAAACATTCTCAACCCTAACTACGATAGAATCAAAATACTACCTTAAAAATTAATTAATTTCGATCTGTGTTCATATTTTTTTAAGATAGGACTTTGATTTTATCGTAGTTAGGGTTGAGAATGTTTAGTAGCTTTTTTTATTAGAACTAATTAATTTTTAATATTTTATTTGAATTTTAATTGTTTTATATTTTATATTGGAATAAAATTATATTTCATATATATATATATATTTGATATGTTAGAAGTCATGTTATTTAAAATATATTATCATATGCATATGACATGTCATCATTGTTAGATTTTTAACGGTCTAGTTATCATGGTAGTTAAAAAATAAGTTATTTGTCAAAAAGATATAGGTTAAGGGCTAAATTTATCCTAAAAAAAAGAATAAGGGCCAAAACGATAAAAATCATAAACGTTAAATGTTAAAATTATCTTTATGCCAAGTTGAAACTGATTAAAACCCAGATTTCTTTATAAGTTGGAGAGGTAAATAATGCATATATACAAACATACATACATATAGGGTGATAATGAGCCTGTCCGGCTTGCGAGCTATTCGGGCTCGGCTCGGTCAAAGCTCGATTCGAGCTCGAGATCTAAACAAGTCGAGCCGAGCTTACCCAAACTCGACTCGAAAAGCTCGTGAACAGGCTCAAAATAATTATATATAAAATACATATATATATATTTATATATATATTAAAAATAATTTGTTTAACAAAAAATAATAATAAAATATTTATCAGTAAATCCACTAAAAATAAATAAAATAAATTAAATTAAATATTATCAACTAAAACAAATTTACAAAACTATAAATAAAAAATAAAAAATAAACTATAAATAAATAAATAATAAAACACAATAATATAAAAAATTATTCATTTCGAGCCAAACTGAACCGAGCCGAGCTGAATCAGACGAGCTTTGAACCCGAACCTAAAATTTCGAGTTTGACGAACCTCAAGTCGACCTGAGTCCAAATATACTTGTTTCCTAGTCGAGCTGAACCTGGCTTAATTCGGACTCGGCTCGACTCATTATCACTCCTACGTACATATATGTGAGGGTTGTAGATGTTGATATAGAAGTAGAGACAGAAACAAAAGGAGATATTGTCCATTCTTTTATTTGTCAAACCATAAATTGTAGCTGAGTTGAAGTCATTTTGTAAATTTTCCATAATAATTATTTACCAGAGAAACACCAGTGTTTACTCATCATAACCATGTTTCCTCCGTTTTCCATCTCTGCTTACTGTTGATGATTCAATCAAACATGGTAGGGCCGAATGAGTCTAATCATGGTGGTGCTCTGGCTATGAGTGAGCCATTGAAAAATGGGTTCATATCACTTTCCGAGAAAATGATGGGAAAACAAAGAAAAACCATTGGAGACCAGGTTGATGTCACAGAAATAGTCACCTTGTCTTTTGTGGTAGAAATCTTTTAATTTTTTATTGTGTTTTCTTCTATACTTCTTTCTTAAAAATCTTAAAAATTGAATTTTAAATATTAACCCTATTTTTCTAAATTCTAAACTGTATATCCTACACCTTAAAAAATATATTCTACCTTTAATTCTCTAAACTCTAATCATAACCCTTAACTTTAAACCTTAAATCTTAAACCACTATTTTAAAGTGAAGACATAATTAAAAGGTAGACGATTTGTACCGTCTTTCTTGATTGAATACATGTAACCTAACCTAACAATCATGACTTTCCAACAAAATTCCTATAGCTTCTAACCTCTCCAGTGTGCCATGGATTATAATTTTTGTTGCCAACTGCATGCACCTATATCCATGGATATAGATTAAATTTTAGAATTAATCAACTCAAACATAAATTTGATTGAATCTAATTTGAATATAAAAATATACTATGTAACATGAAATTATCTAATCTAGTAAATTTTATATTGTATTAAATAATACTTATGTATTAAAAAGATAGATAAATATGAATGTTATTTGACTGATAAAATTTAAAAAAAAAGTTATATCATTTTATCAGAATTTTAGTTTCAGATTTTTTAATTATTTTTTATTAAATAGAGATTATAATTTTTTTTTATACCGGGATTCAAACCTATACAAGATGGAGTAGGATGAACATCCTTGACCACTAGGTTAATCAGTAGATCTTAAATTTTTCAGTTGGTTTGACATTGGTTCTTATATTATTTTTTGGATTTAAAATCTAATTTAATTTTTATATTTTATGATTTACGATTTATGGTTTGAGATTTAATATTTATTGTTTAGGGTTTGGAATGGGATTTGGGCTTGTGGTTTCAAAGTTTAGTTTTCATGCCTTGGGTTTTGACTTCTAATCTTTAGATCTTATAGTTTTAAGGTATAATCGTTAGTGTTTAGGTATGTTATTTACGATTTAAAGTTTAGGTTTAAGGTTTATGGTTCAAGTCTTCTTGTCTAAAGTTTAAATTTCATGGTTCAAAGCTTGATGTTCATATTTTATAGTTTATGATTTAGGGGTTTAAGATTAGTGTCACAACCCGGATTCGGATCCGAGTATCGGGTTAACCTGAGGGGTTTGAGTTTCAGTTTTGAGCCCCGGATTTGTGTAGTTTAGGCCTTGTTGGGCCTTAGGTTTTGGGCTTAAGTTGTTATTTTGGGCTTTAGGGGTTTGTTTGAGGGACATTTGGGTAATTTGGATTTTGGAAGAAGAGGGGGAAGGGGTTTTAATTCTTTCTCTGCAGAAAGTTGGGTGATATCACCCTTGTCCTTGCTTCTCATACTCTTCCTTCACCATCTTCATCACCCATTTGAGAAGTTAAAAGAGCAATCTTTTGAGAGTGTGCTGATGTAACACCCTCGTCCCGGGTTAGGAGGCGGGGGCGTCGACCGGACTTATTACTTACGATTAGACCGGAAGTTGTATACATTTCGTTGACATTTCATTTATTTGCAATACATTATGAATCAATCTTGTGTAACGCTTATCAATTTTGAGGCCAATTTAAAACTTTTTCGTACCTATGCAATTTACCAATTCGATTCGTTAATTCCATTCGTTTATCAATTTTAATTCCAATTGAGATTGATCTAAACTTCTAACCAAATTTTATTCGTCTAATCATCATAAATTGTCTTATTGATCAAGAAAAATTTTCAATTCTCAAGTTGAACCAAGATAACTAGGGGTATCGATACCCCTTATAGGGAGGTATTGGAACAAGGGTATCGAGCCCCAGTTCAATACAAGTCAACTATGTTGACTCGTTGACCAAGGCTGAAGAGCCTAGTTCGATACGGGTATCGATACAATTTCGTTAATGGAAGCTCCAGTATCGAACCGGGTATCGATGCTGGTCTTCCTTGTTGACTCGTTGACTTAAGGCTATGGTAGCCTGGTTCGATACTGGTATCGAACTAGGGAGCCCACAAGAAGGCTCGGCATCGAACCATGCATCAATGCAATTTCATTACTGTCAAGGGTGGTATCGATACCCATGTAAGTGGTATCGGTACCCCTGCCCCAATTCTCAGATTTCTAACTTTTTAATAACTTAGACACTACCAAAAGGGGCCATCTATGTGGTCTCAAACCATCCTTAATCTTTAAAGAACAATCTCATCATGTTTAGGTATCATTATCTACTTACCAATTCTATTATCTATCACCATTTCATCATTCATGTCATTATACCTATCACTTTACTACCAAGCTAACCCCTATGCCATGGATTTCTCACAATGGCAACTAGCATACCCATATTATAGCTTTAAAGATTCACATGCTATCATACTTAGTTCATGTTTATCATGCCAAGTCATTTAATTACATACCATATGCAAAACACCAAGGCCTACCTATGCAAACCATAAGCCAAAACTCAAAATATGCAATGCTAGCCTAAGGAGATCATTACGCCTTATGGCTTACATACCAATTGCTCGAGTGATCACACACACATATATATATATATATACAAACCATGAACCATTTATCAAAATGCACAAGCTAGTCTAGCATGATCACTAAGCCACCTTAATCTAGGAGTTAACAAAACATTGCAAAATACCATACATTACTTGCTTGGTGTCCTTGCTCCCGATCAATCTCAGTCTAGCTCCTTAGTTCGATAACCTGTTAGTTGGGAAGGAGGAAACAACGAGTGGTAAGTACTATGAAGTACTTAGTGAGGCAGCCTTAGTTTAACCATATTAGACTTAACACAATAACAAATACAGCATGCTTCAAATAAGCAACCAAATATAATTCATAGCAATAGTTAAACATGGCAATTGTTTAACATGGCAATAGTTAGCATGGCAATAGTTTAACATGGCAATAGTGTAGCATGACAATAGTTTAACATGGCAATAGCTCGGTCACTAATCAAATTTATCAATAGCTCAATATCATGGTTAACAAGCTCCTTTATAATTAACATTTCTATCATGCAACCCAATACCATTATCTATATGCTCAAGCTAGCATAAAAAAATCAATGCATATAACGTATTAATCCTTTTTCGTTTCTCAAGTTTCATAGAGCATTCATATCAAGGGCTACTTATAGCCATATAAACAATTTCAATGTCCATTAACCGATTCACAATTCAAGTGCTACACTTAGCAACAATTCCGTTTTAATGTTCCATAACAAATCTTATCAATTT
This sequence comes from Abelmoschus esculentus, assembly GCA_035048815.1. Lineage (NCBI taxonomy): Eukaryota > Viridiplantae > Streptophyta > Magnoliopsida > Malvales > Malvaceae > Abelmoschus > Abelmoschus esculentus. Next base: position 1,374,029 of record JAUCBN010000002.1, read on the forward strand.
TCAATGCTTCTCAAGCCAATACATGTACATATAGTTCACATTTAAACCTTTAATCCTTCAATTAAGTTCGTGTGATGCCTTGGTATAGTTAGACAAGGTAAGCGAGTCAACAAGAGTGTCACGAAGACACTAACAAGAGTACCAAAAAGGCACTAATAAGAGTACCACAAAGGTACTAACAAGAGATACCCATGGTATCTAACAATTGGTGACTAACCACCAAATCACGGTACCCACAGTACCAAACAAGAGTACCGAAGTACTAAACAAGAGTGTCGTAGCACTAAACAATGAGCTCAAGACCCTAGGCATGTCGTACTACCTATGACCAACTATCAACCAAGGCTCAATAATATTTTCATTATCCATTTGATCATTCAATTCATATTTATCAAGTTCTTGTCATTCATTAAGAGTAAGAATCCAAGACATGTTATCAAGCAAGGCATTTATATCATATCACAAGTAATAGGCATATCAAATTACTAAACAATTGATCATATCACCAATAACATGCTCCATGCATGATTTGTGTACCTGGCATCCTTAGTCGCGTGCCATACTTACCTCGGCATTTCCGAGCTATGCATATGTACTAGGCTAGTACTATCAATTTAACAAACAAATCATATCGAACAATTCATTAATATTAGTCTCCTTCCCTTTTTACCGAATATAGATTATTCCATTTACATAATAAAATTGAATCAAATAAACAAATAGATGGTTAGGACCCTAGGTCCTAACCCTAAGGTTTGCCACACTCACAATTAATTCCGAGCAACTTAGGGGTTGTAAATCGCAATCCCTTTGCCCTTTTTCCTCGGTAGTTAGAGCCCTTCTTGTTCCTCGATATTCTCTTCCCTTGTATTCTCTAGTAATTCATACACATATAACATCTATTAGGATACATTCAATCATTTAATTCCAAGTGGTTTTAGACTTACAAATGTAAATAAGTGCATTTGTTCATTAGGGACAGTTTCGCTACCCTATAAAGAATCGCTTATATCTCCTAATTCCGATATCCGATTTTAGCCCGTTTTACCTCTTTGGAAAGATAGAAGAATACTCTACAAGGAACAATTAAGCTTATATTTTAATTCTTACCCAATCAACACCAGATTTTGTTTGAATCAGACACGTCCAGAATCGGGACTGCTCGGACATCCCCTACAGAAAGGCTTATAACTTTTCCTACCGAACTTCGATTGAGGTTCCGTAAATTTTAAATTAAACTAGGTATATAGGAGTATCATACTGCCAAATTTCAGCTCATAACTCCTTCATACGTGACCTAGAGAATTTTTTCAAAAGTGCTACTCGGAATAGCATTTTCGGCTAAGTTCCACTCTACATGTTCAATCCCTAATTCCCAAATCATTTTCATACATTTAAAGCACTTCTAATATGAAATAAACCTTACTTAAATCACTTTTTTACCAACTATTTTTATGCATGTTCAATCTTGAATCAATTAATGGACATATCATCTCTAAGATTCTAAACCCAAGCCTTCAAATCCATTTTCTCATGCTTCTATCATCAAAACCAAAGCTTACCCGATTCAACTTCTAGCAACTTAAACCCAATTTTTCAGCAACTATAAACATTTATTTTCATGCCAATCAACAATCTAAAGGGGTTTAGAAGACTTACCCGATTTTCTTGGCTAGGAGCTTCTACATTCACCAAATTCTTACATGAACCAAAGCTTATTTCCTTAAGCTCCCATGGAAACCTCTTCCCCTTTTTTTTTGATGTTGTCGTGCAAATGAGGGAGGAAGAAGAAATTTTTGGGCAATTTTGTTTGATCAATAATGGGTGCTAAATGACCCTTTTGCCTTTAATGAATTGCCTAGACTTGTTTTATCACTAGGGGTAGTTTATGGAATCCATGAATTTACCATGCAACTCTCATCTTCTTAATTTAATCCACTCTAGTCACATTTATTTAGTCCTGTTACTTTCATTTTATTTCAATTAAATCCAATCTCTTTGATTAAATGATATTTGATTCGATTATCTTACATATTATTTGAATCATCCATCTAGCCCGGTTTTAGGGTGTTACAGCTTAGAATCACGTTTTTTGGGTTGAAGGAGAAGTTTTTGTGCTTAAGAAGATCTATACATCAAGGTTTGGTTTGTCAAGTTTGATGTAAAAAGGGTTTTGGGTTTTTTGGTGTAATCCGAGATTAGTGTGTTTGGGAGCTTTAATCCTCAGTTTTCTAATGTTTTTAGATTCTGAGAATCATCCCCAAATATATCTAATATTTTGTTTAATCTCCCTTGTAGAGAAACAAGTTGGAGAGCCCTCTAGGAGCTTGGGAAAAGAGAAATCTTGAAGAAAGAGGTGGAGCTCGGGTTTGTTGTTTTGTTGCTGTTCTTGCTTAAGGTTGGTTCTCTTCCAACTCAAAATCATCATGCATATCATGGTTTAAGTTTAAGTGCATGTTTGTTGATTGGTTTGAAATGTTGGTAGCTTAGGATGGTCATTAATGGTGGATTATGTTTATGTTGATGAACCTTTGTGAAAATGATGTAAAAACGCTTAAGATTACTCCCTTAAGGTCTAGGATTAGTTTGGTATTAAATGGATCGAGTTTGGGTAGAGTCCTAAGTGTTTGAATAAGCAAAACTACACATTTCGTGCAGTGGTATCGAAACACGGGCAGGGTGTTTCGATACCGAGTTGTCCAATGAGGTTCTGGGTTCGATACCAATATCGATGCGGGTTGGTCTGCTTCCGTTGACTTAAAGTAAGGTCAAAGGTATCGATACCTGTATCGATACCGAGTCCTCTAGTGAGGTTTTTGGTTCGGTACCCATATCGATACCGTCGTTTCGATACCCCCTTTGGGAGGGTATCGATGCCTGGCGTTTTTATACTCCAAATAGGGGTATCGATACCCCAGAGCAAATTAGCCCAAGCTCTTGTGGAAAAATGGTAAAGTCTCACAATGCTATCTTAGAAGTTCTAAAGACTTGTTTAAACCTTGAAAGGAGTATTAACCCGAGAAATAGACACCTAGACCTGTTAAAGAGATAATTGAGTAAAAATTGGAGTCTAATGTGTAAACCGGTATGTGGAACCGTTAAGGGTTCGTGTGACCTATTCGAGTCACGTGGCTTACTAGGAACCCTGCTTAGTGTTGATGGGTTGCCTAGGGTATATATTACATAATTATGAGATAATTATGTGATGTAACCTTGCTTAGTGCTGATGGGTTACTAGAGTAATTATTATATGAGATGTAAAACTGATAACCTTGCTTAATGTTGATGGGTTATCGGTAGTATTATGCGGAAGACCAGCTAGGACCTTGCTTAGTGTTGATGGGTTCCTTAGCGGATTATGTGGAGTGGCCTGCCACGAGCCTTGCTTAGTGCTGATGGGTCCCCCTACTTCTATACTGCTATGAGGTGATATGGACACCGATATATAAGCATATATATATATGAGATATAAATACGATTTAAGAACTTGAGTTGCTATGTGGTCTTCTCTTGTCTTGCATATGCTATGTGCTGATATATGCCATCATGATACCATGTGTTTAGGCGGTTATGGTAGCGCCATCGTATTCATGCCATGTCATCATACATGTTGCTATGCTTATTTTATGCTATGCATGATGTGGACCGGTTGGTCGAGTACACACTGAGCTTTAGTAGCTCAGCGTTCGAAATGTGTTTTCGTGCGTAGGTTAAGGAGGCTTTCGGAGGAGCATCATTATGGTGGGTTCAGCATCGACATCTGTTGTCAGAGTACTGTTATTAGGCATAGTGGCATTCGTACTTGTAGGACCCTATATGTGTAATTTGTAACTTTGTTTTATTTTTGTCGAATGCTTTTAAACGATTTGTAATATTTTAGAGCTTCGCTACTTATTCGAATTTATGTTTTAAAATGGATTTGGATTTTATTATATTATGATGGAAATGGATTTGGACCTGTCTTTATGGGCTTTTGGAAAGAAAATTTAAAATACGGATTTATGTTTATATACATTGATATAAATACGCGTAAATAGTATAAAAATATAATCTACCTAAAACTAAGTGTTAAATAAATACTACATATGCCTCAATAATAAATATCACTCAACTTGTCAAATAATATAATATTTTAAATATCATACATGCTAAAATACATGGCTATTTTCATTTTTATAATACATACAATTATATCAGACGTCATGTGAGTTATAAACTAACCAAACATGCCCGTTGTTCTAAAACTATGTTTTTCTAATTTTTTATTACGTTAGTACGATTATAATGTAATATTTATTTATTTTTAATTTTTTATCACGCACACTTTTGATTAATTTAATTCGATTTTAGATTTGATTGATTATTTTAACAAAAAATATCATATGCACTGACGGTAAAAACAAAAGTTTTTTACAAATATTTTAGTTTTAGGGTTTATGATCCAAAAGTTAAAATATATGGGTTTAAAATTTAAAATTTACGATTAAAATTTGAAATTGAGAGATTAAAGTAATATAGTTAAAGATTTATATTTTAACCTATAAAATCTAAAATTTAACTATAAAAACTAAATTATAACCACATCCTCTGAATTTAAAACTCATACACTTCAACCCTAAACAAAATTCATAACACTTAATGTATGAAATAAAGAAAATTCTACAACGGGTGTCGAACACTGTTGAACACCACTAATGTTGAATATTATTGAGCACCATTAAATTAATTAATAAAAATTTAAAATCTTAAAGACTCAATATATAATTAATAAAAGAGTGATAAACTTAACATATATGTAATAATTCTATGATTAGTCCTTTAGAAATTTTATTCTTTATAAATTAATTTAATAATGTTCAACGGTATTCAACATTAACGTTATTCAACGATATCCGACACCCGTTGTAGACTCGTCCATAAAATAATTACATTATTTTGATTATGAAGATGTATACCCCTGGTTTGTTGAGATCACGTCAGAAACAAAGGCATCCACAGGTAAGTATTTCTCTTTTCTGAACTTTCTTACAGTTGACAAATGCTAACCTATTCATAATCATACGACTAAACACAAGTTTTAAGTGGAATCCTCAACTGAACAGAGGAATCATTCGAATTCAGGACGGGAAGTGTCGATCTCCCGATTCGAATGAGACGACACTTGAACCATCCCTCACGTTTTGTATCTGTTCTCTTTGCACATTTAGAACTAACCTTTCAGGCTGCCTGGTTCTTCGACCCAGGAAACAGCTAACCAAGGATCATACTATAGTTTGATTTTCCGAGTTTGGGACTTCGATATACAGATGTTGAAGATGTCGTAGTCGGGACATGAGCTGTGAAAATGATGGTCGGAGATGTGGATCCCTGCAAAGATGACAACATAGGTTATGTTACTGTGAGTTCCACAACAACCAATATTGCAGGCAGTCGAAAAATAACATGAAATCGTTCAAATTATTGTCGATATTGCCTATACGGTACTAGAACCAAGCCACAAACATGAATAACCATAAAAAGATCATTCTCTAATTATATTCACTTGGTTATGAGCCAAAGTTCTTTTGTTTATGAACGGTAAAGAAAACTCGGGTTTGGTTCAGATGCATGAGTGCTCGGGGAACAAGAAACCAATTAAACATAAAGATGAGATTGAGTTAGTGCATTTTGTATGATCATTCTCCAGAAATGTGTGTTTAGAACTCACGTTTGCCAACATTCACGTATAATCTGTGCAACCATTGGATCGACATCTTCGGGAATTTCAAGACGCCTATTCTGGAATCCAACAGCTCCAACAACTTGCATTGGGTTCAAACCTTTCCAAGGAATACGTAACGTAACCAGCTCCCATAATATCACACCAAAACTGTACACATCACATCTGAAACCAAGACAGTCTATTCATGTGAGAAACAGAATAGAAGCCAGTGAAACATGAGATCAAAGTCGCTTACTTCTCGTTGGCTGGTTCATTCCTTAGAACTTCCGGTGCCATCCATTCAGGCTGCAATTCAAGAGCAAACTTTTACTTCATAAAAATGATGGTATATTTGGATAAACAGGGAAATAACAGAAAATTCAAAGCGAAAACAAAGGAACGTCTTTTAGTAATACTACCGTTCCAGCAGTAGATTTTGAAGAGAGGAACGTGTGATGCTTCATTCGTGACAACCCAAAATCACAGACCTGAATAGAGACAAACATATTCCAAGAAACAAAGCATTAACATCTTTCTCAAGTCAATCGGAAATGTAGCTCAAAACAAGGAGAAGTTTTAGCCAGAAATTAGATTTATGATAAGAACCTTTACAACCCAGTTCTTATCGACAAGGAGATTTGGTGTTTTCAAATCTCTATGCACTATAGTAGGATGGCTTGTGTGCAAATAATTCATTCCTTTGGCCTACAAATAATAGAAAGCTTCAGTTAAAAACAATCAGGCAGGAAGAAGGTTGAAAGGGAGAGGGGAAATATTGGTGCAAAAGAAAATTAGATAATTTATTCACTTGTGACTCCTACCACATCAAGAGCCATTCGCATCCGTCTCTTCTCACCAAGTTGCAGATTGGGTCTATGCAGTAGCTTATACAAACTTCCCCTGCATAAGAAAGAGGGAGGAACAAGAATGTAAGACAGGATGATCAACCTTGTCTTATAAAAATAATCACTTGCTGGCAGAAACCACAAAAGCAATTAGAGTGGTCAACTGGTCATCACAACAAAAAAGAAAAACACATCTAGAGAAGGATACATTGTTTTCGTACACAGGAAAACACAAAATGTATGCACTTAATAGTAGCTTACACGGGGGTACAAGGAGATACCAATGCCTAATATCTGCAAACATAACATCAGTGACCAAATACGCACGCAACATTATCATGCTAAAACTATTTTCCTTTTTCATCCTTTAATACCAAGGGAAATTACCATGAAGCTTAAAATGCCCACTATTACCCATAAAAATTGAAAACGACATACAAACAAATGTTAACTTACGAATAACAAAAGCATTAAAACTAAAGAAGAAAAAAGAGAACAATTTTGATTGTATACAGAAAATCAACCTGGGTAGAAACTCTGTGAGTATAGAGAAATGTGGGGAGTGAGTAACAGCTCCCATGAAAAGAACAACATTTGGATGTCTCAACCTTAACATGATTTCAACCTGCACAGGGTCATCAAACACAGAGATGACTTCAGTTCTCAATATAAATTCATTCAATACTACAGTAAAGTTGAGCTCACAAGCGTGGGAGGAAATTAACAAGCATCATACTACAGGACGTTCTTTGGGGCTTACTTCACATTTAAATTGAACTAATGCATCACCAGAGAAGTCTTGATCTAGAAACTTCTTCACAGCAACCTCCTGAAGAGCCAACAAAGAGAATGAGGCCACATACTATTATCAGTCATAGATGAATTATTTAATAGAAGCTAATGCTGATGCACTTAGTAAACTTACTACAGCAGTAAGATTTTTTAGAGTTTTGTAAGTTTAAATTAGATATCACCATGATTGTTCAATCATATAGACCTACTCTTGTTTTTTTTTTTTTTTTTTGAACTAGAAAACTTGGTAAAAATGTCAGTGTCGCTGCTTAGATAAAAATTTAACAGTTTTTGGAAATTTAGGCATGTAGCATACTATCATTTGCAGAAGTAATAGAAAATGCAACTCACAGTGCCATTCCAATCTGCTCGGTAGACCTCACCATATGATCCTGCAAGACGAGTTCATCTTTTAAGCAAGTGTGCACTGGTAAGGAACAGTCAAGTCATATCCAAGCAAGTATCACATTCTACAATTGTAGATCCAGTAAAACATGAATATAAAAGAAATATGCAATCAAAAAGCTAGTTCATATTCCTAAATTGTTGCATCAAAAAGCAGGTTTAACCTATTTCACAATTATCATTTGCAGTTTTCAAGTCTAGCAGGCTTGTACAATCCAGTTCAGATAACGGGATTGTCCCTTATACTGTGCTAGGCTGAAACTTAAAAGAACTAGGGAAAAGCAGAGCCAGACATATATATGTTATTATGAGGTCTTACCAATACCAATGCGTTCACCAATTTGAAGATCCTCCCATGGAATTTCCCATTCTGAAACCTCTTTTAGCATAGGATGTATCTTCTCACTGTGAGCCTTACTAATCAAACGCAAATCACCTATGGATTCAATCAATTCCAGTGCAGATTCTTTATCGAACTCTGTACCAGAAGTCCTTTTTATTAATTTGTCATCCGTGGCCAAGACATTTTCTGGCTGTATTTGGCAAAACTCATTAGCAGAGCAGATAGAAGTCTCACAAACTTGTGTCTGCTCATTAGTTGTACTATCAACAGAAAATTCCTCACATGTAGTATCACATGAAGATACAACTTTAGTTTTTATAATATTCATTCCAAACTCTCTCTGGTATCTAGCCTTGTAGTTTTGTCTAAGAGTCGAATCAGTACTTTGTGAAGCATCCAAGCCAGAGGAGACAAGATGGTGCACATTGATTGGTAACTCCTTTGAATTGCAGCTAGCAGCAGCCTTTACAGGTATCCCTTTTACTACTTGTTCAGGCATACTTTGTTCATGCAAATCCTGTGAATTAATATCCATGAACAAATCTGGAGGAGGTGATGCACCACTTTCCATCAAAACAGCATGCAACTTCTGAGCAAATTCCGGGTCCTTTGCTGCACTGATAACATATTTAGAAACATTTTTAACCTTTCTCTTCTGCGCTGATGATGGCTTTTCATGGATGCAAGAAACATTTTCATTGGATTTAGGCATCAAGGGGAGAAGCTTCCCAAACTCCTGTTCAAATCTCTCAAAGACAACACTTTCAGCATGGCTCCTCTCCTCTTCATTTGCCTGACTGCTAACTTTAGGGACCATATCAAGAGCAGCTGAAACTGCCAAATTCCCAATTCCTTTGTCAAGCAGAAAAGATGGACTCTGAGAAGATTCAGTACAATCAGCAAACCCCTTTACATCCAATGCAGAATTTAGGAGGTGACAGCTTGGCACTTCAGCAGGAATTAGGGTACCAGGAGCACCCATCAGATCAATAATATATTCACTGCAATTTTTAGGTAATTACAAAAGAAAGTACCCATAAAAAAATAAACTTTTCTTCAAGTAAAAAAACACTTAAAGGATAAAGCAGAAGACAAGATGGAACTGAAAGAAAAAAAACTCAAAATATGTGCATTTAGCATGAAGGGCAAAATTCACATCAACTAAAGAACAGGGCTGAACAGTGAACATAGTTTTTTACTGGTATGATGAAATGTTGAGGGACTAGCTCAAGAAAAAAGACTTTGACATGCACAAATAGTAGAATGCACAGCATAATTACCAAAGTAAAAGATAAATAAAAAATGTAGAGTAGAGCTGGAGGAGACTACCTCCCATTGTTGATTCTAACCAAGTTCACAGCTCCATCATCAGTACCAGTGTAATAGCTCCCTTTGACCAGCATGCAGGGGAGGTTAATTCTATCAGCTAGAACCTGGAACCAGAAACATGAAACAATTTCCTTATAAAAGGTCCACATACATTTATCCTTGATGCAAGTTAAAATCAGACAAAAGTGGCAGGATACATGACTAGCAGAAAAGCAAATTAACACAAGCCATCATATGAAAAGGAAAAGAGGGGTGGTGCAGACATTAGTGAAGTTAAACATATTTCATGAGTTAAACATGGAAATAATAGGAGTAAAGGGTTTTACTAACCTTAAAAAGCAAGGCTCTGTGACGAGAAAGTCCAACATCAAGCCGTCCAAGAGGAAGAATGATAGTGTTAAGAGAATTCCGTAACTCATAACTTCTCGAGGTCCACATTCTCAACATCTCTTCAGCATCGGCAACAGGACCACCCATTCTATTAACAACTATTTCAGCAATTTGCTGAATCATGCCACTTAAAATTGGGCCATGGCCAAAAGCTCGGGACTGCACATATATGTTATAAACTCGTTTCTCAAGTGTTTGCAATTCAGGATCAAGCAATCTGTTAACTAAAATTACTTCATAATCAACATTATCCGACACTGATACTGCTTGAAGATCAACCAAAGTTGGCATCTTCCCTTGGACACCCAGATTTGAGGCAATGCCATACACATCATAAAATCCATCCACAATTTTTTCATCATAGTTGACAACATTATAATTCTGCAAATAACACAACATAGAAATTAGTTTTCATTTCCTCAAGAGAAAAAGACACAAATATATCATCTAATGGGTTATAGAACTTGTCCAGACATCTACAACATGTAAAAACCAAAGGATGGAAATGGATATATTTTTATTTATCAACATAAAAAAATCCATTATCAAAACTAATAACAAGTAATATTCATATCCATATTGAAGACAATATCCCACCACAATAATCAATAACGAATGAAATCATATAACAGGATTTAGAAAAACAATATATATCATTTATATTTAGGGAAAAAAGAATACATGTTTTGTTGGGGTTAAAAAGGCCTTGGCATTATATGACAAGATCAAAGAAACAAGCAAATTGCCATGCCTTAATGAAAGAAACCAATAAGGATGTAAGAATTGCTACATTTAGCAAAACTTCAATTAAAAGTGGTAGCAAAACTGATGAGAATTTCAAAAACTAGTTATTTTTATCCCAACAAATTCATGACTAATGAGAATGGCATCAAATGTAAGAAATTTAAAAATATAAAAAAATCCTCATTTATAACACAAATGGAAATAAAGTAGTAAATACATCCAGAAAAATCAGAATTTATTAGTAAAAGACACCAATTCACCAAAAAGTGAAATACAATTTGTAAATAGAATGATCTCGTAACAAAATTGAGGGGACAAATAATTTACTATTGAAACCGATTCAAGCAGGAAATGCAATTTCGAAAACCTAATTATATATAATTGAAATGCGAAAAATAATATATTACCCAATAACGAAGCGAGAGTAACTCAAAGGAGGCGCTAGTTTCAGTTCCGGCGAGGCTAATCCTTTTAGCGGCGTCGATCTGAGCTGTCTCAGGATCGGAGGCACTGATCGCCAAAGCCAACTGCATCTGAAACTCCTCTTCCAATAAATTAAAATCAACCTCATCTCCAGCCGTCCGATGTGTCCCGACCGGTTCAACGCCCCCTATTCCCTCCATTGTCCTTGAATCAACCGGAGACGATGAAGAAGAAGTCGTGGTTGCCGGTCCCATCACGTTCATCGAATTCGAGTCCTGACTCGTGGCGATCACGGACCTCTCCGCCGCCAATCGTTGGTGCTCATTTAAACCACCGCCGATGTGGAGCTTCCTTAGGAGATGCTTCATTTTCGACATCGATCATCAACGGCGACTTTTCTTTTTGTTTTCTCTCTTTTCTTTTTAAGAAAAATTTTAAAGTATTATTTATTTATTTATTTTGTTTCCGTTCCACTGTTCTTATTATTCTATCTACGTGCTTAACTCAGACCCAAATTTCGACCGGACCGGCTAAACCGAATCTCTAAAGTGGGTTTTTAAAAGAAAATTATAATATGTAGGGATGTAAAAACAGTTACTCGGATGGGTTTCAAGTCGGGTACTGTCAGGTCGGGTAAAATCGGATACAGGTCATTTCAGGTTGATTTGATGTTTTGACTCGATTCGGGTTGGGTGCAGGTTCATTTCAGGTCGGGTCAATTTCAGGTCGGATCCATTTCAGGTCGAGTCCATTTCAGGTCGGGTCCGTTTCAGGTCGAGTCCATTTCAGGTCGGGTTCAAACGGTTTAGGTCCAAATCAGATAATTGACAGTTTCATTTCAGGTCGGGTAGATTTCAGGTCGGTTGCATTTCAGGTCGAGTTCATTTCAAGTCGGTTTTGTTTTAGGTTGAATTAATTTGGGTTTTAAATAAACACTAACTCATTACTTTACAAAAACAATCTTTATTCTAGCTTATTCCAACTCATGGGACAACAACCATTTACATGCTTACACCCCAAATTGTCATTAACACATTCACACTTATCATGTTCTTGCTAAACATGATTTCACTATTATGCATCTTTATTCTAATATCACGGCATTCCAATCAACTAAACTTATTAGTCATGGAAACATATACTTTCTAAGGGAGATAATCACTTTACCTTCAACCATTTGAACATGCAAGTTCTTCCAATTCCTTGAACCATCAAGATCTCCCTCCATTTTCGAAAATAAGGAAAAAAAAGATAAGAATGAGAACTTCTCTTCTCTTAGATTTCGACCATGGTGACAATTTTTGAGGAAGATGAACATCTCTCTCTAATCTCCCCTTCAAGCATTTTAACAATGGAGAGAAGAGAACGGAGAAGATGACAACTTAATTTTTCTCTCTCCTTTCTCCATATGCCGTCCAAACCCCCTTCTTCTCCCATTTCTTTATTTTTTTTTGTCAAATTAATGGGATAAAATCCAATTAAAATGGATCTTATTGGTCCTTTTATGCCACATAAGATTTCTACTATCCATCTTTTGTCATGTGTCTAAACTATTGGTTTAATTGCTCAACTTTGCAATTTATACTTTCCTATTACATGCAAACTCCCTTATTTTCCTTTTTTTTCAATTTAGTCACTTAAATTTAGCCTTTTTACTTTTTCTTTTATTTTAATTAGGTCTCTCTATTACATAATTTTGACTCCCAATTGGTCAACTTAATTATCAATTGGTCATGTTACCTCCTAGGCCCTATTGAGGGTGTTACAACTCTCCCCTCCTTAAAAAGAAACTCGTCCTCGAATTTATCTGAAGGGAACAATTGCGGATATTGTGTTTTCATCGTGTCCTCGGGTTTCCAAGTAGCTTCTTCTTTCTTGTGATTTCTCCAAAGGACCTTTACCAAAGGAACGTTCTTGTTTCGAGGCCTCTTTACTTCTCATTCGAGAATCTGAACCGGTTCCTCTTCATAAGACAAATCAGGATTCAATTCCAAATCTTCAGGTTCCAAAATATGAGAAGGGTCGGATCTATACTTTCTCAACATAGAGACATGGAACACATTATGTATTTTATCAAACTCACAAGGGAGTGCAAGACGATAGGCCACCGGGCCAATCCTTTCAATAAATTCGAAGGGTCCAATGAACCGAGGGCTAAGCTTTCCCCTCTTTCCGAACCTGAAGACTTTCTTCCAAGGCGAAACCTTTAGGAAGACCTTGTCTCCCACACGGTACTGAATGTCTCTCCGTTTCAAGTTTGCGTAAGCCTTTTGTCTGTCGAAGGCTTGTCTCAATCGATCGTGAACGATACGGATCTGTTCCTCAGTTTCCCGAATCATTTCAGGTCCCAAAACCTTATTCTCTTCCCAATTCAGACCAACACAAAGGAGTTCTACATTTTCTCCCATATATAGCTTCAAAGGGAGCCATCTGAATCGATGCTTGATAGCTATTATTGTATGCGAATTCCACTAAGGGAAAAGACTTCTCCCAATTCCTTCCAAAATCTATGACACAAGCACGTAGCATATCTTCCAATACTTGTATCACTCTTTCAGATTGGCCATCAGACTGCGGATGGAAGGCAGTGCTAAGATGCACTTTAGTTCCGAGAGCCTTTTGCAAAGAATTCCAAAATTGAGAGGTGAAGTTCGGATCTCTATCAGAAATAATCGATGTCGGCACACCATGTAGTCGTATCACCTCACGGATATACAACTCGGCCAAGGTATCCGAGTTCATGTTCTTTCGAACCGGAATGAAATATGTAGACTTGGTGAGTCTATCAACAATCACCCGGATAGCATCATTATTTCTTGGTGTAACAAGTAAACCAGTAACAAAATCCGTCGTCACCCGATCCCATTTCCACTTAGGCAATTCAATAGGCTGAAGCAATCCTGTAGGATCTCGATGCTCAGCCTTAACTTTCTGACACGTCAAACATCGGGATACAAAGTCTATGATGGTTGCTTTCATGCCAGGCCACCAATACGAAGATTTCAAATCTTTATACATTTGACGGAACCAGGATGGATCGAGAATGGACTTTGGTGTGCTCCTTGTAGGATATCTCATTTCAGTTCTTCATTATTCGGAACACATACTCTATCTCTAAAATAGGATTAGTACCTTGTCGAACCCTATATGTAATTTTTGTAACTCTGTTTATTACTGAGTCGAATGTTCTAATGGTTTGTAATATTTTGGGAGCTCCAAGTGTTTTAAATTATTTTGGGCTTTCGTTTTAACTTAATGGATTTATGAATCGTATTTGGACTTGAAATTGTATTTTAATTGTTGGGCTTTCGAAGGAAATTTGAAATACACGTTTTGGGCCAGAGGCCCAATGTGACATCCGGGTCAGGGTGTTACATTTAGTGGTATCAGAGCTTAGGTTGAGTCGGTTCTAGGAAGTCCACGGGGGAGTCTAGTGTGTTATATAGGTGTTAGACAAGTACATGCCCACGAGTCGATATTGTATTTTCTTTAAAAGCTAAAATTTTGATGGTGTACTCTTGTTTGTTGTTGTTGTTAGTGCAGAAGTGGTTAAGTATGCCGAGACGTGTGAGGGATCAAGAAGAAAGCAGGGGTTCTCGGGTAGGAGACTCCGACTTTGAGGTACGAGATGGTGGGTTCTTGTACTTTCAAGGTCGGTTATGTGTACCAGCTTTAGAAGATCTAAGGGATCATATCTTGAGAGAAGCTCACCGTAGTTCATTTTTTGTTCATCCGGGTAGTAACAAGATGTATCAGGATCTTCGTCCTTTCTTTTGGTGGCCGTGCATGAAAAGAGATGTGTCAGAGTTTGTGACCAGGTGTCTGGCGTGTCAACAAGTGAAGGCGGAACATCAGGTTCCTTTAGGTTTGCTTCAGCCTATCTAGATTCCACAGTGGAAGTGGGATCGAGTGACCATGGAATTCGTCACCGGGTTACCGATGACGTTGAGGAAGCATGATGCTATATGGGTTATAGTTGACCGGTTGACCAAGTCGTCTCACTTCTTACCGGTAAGGATGGACTATAGTTTGGAAAAGTTGGCTCAGTTGTACATAAAGGAGATCATGAGGTTGCATGGTGTACCTTCATCGATCATATCGGATAGAGATCTGAGGTTTACGGCGGGGTTGTGGAGGTCTATGCATGAGGCTTTAGATACCAAGTTGCACTTCAGTACAACTTTTCATCCTCAAACAGATAGACAGTCTGAGAGAGTCATCTAGATCTTAGAGGATATGCTTCGGTGTTGGACAGAGCTTAATGAGAGAAAGATAGTGGGTTCGGAGCTTGTTAAGGAGATCGAGAAAAAAGTCCAGATCATCAAAGAGAGGTTGCAAGCAACTTTTGACAGACAGAAAGCTTATGCGGATAAGAAGCGTAAGCACATCGAGTATGAGCTTGGTGAGAAAGTGTTTCTCAAGGTATCTCCATGGAAAGGGATCATCCGGTTTGGTCGCAAAGGAAAGTTGAGTCCAAGGTACATAGGGCCTTATGAGGTTCTTCAGAGGGTTGGACCGGTAGCCTATCGGCTAGCTTTGCCTCTAGAGTTGGCCCGTATACACGATGTGTTCCACGTTTCTATGTTGAGACGTTACCGTTCTGATCTTTTGCATGTGGTTCAGCTTGAGGAAATTGAAGTCAATGTAGATTTGAGTT
This sequence comes from Abelmoschus esculentus, assembly GCA_035048815.1. Lineage (NCBI taxonomy): Eukaryota > Viridiplantae > Streptophyta > Magnoliopsida > Malvales > Malvaceae > Abelmoschus > Abelmoschus esculentus. The sequence goes on from JAUCBN010000002.1 coordinate 1,389,658, forward strand.
CCGAGGAAAGACCTATCGGAATCTTAGACAGAGGAGTTAAAGAGCTTTGGAACAAGTGCATACCCTTGGCAAAGTTGTAACGACCCAGATTTCGAGGTGGAGAAGGACATGAGAGCTATCGGAATAGAAGAAGCAACGTTGGAGGTGGAGAAGGACATGAGAGCTCAGTATCCTCATCTCTTCCTGACAGGTAAATTTCGAGGACAAAATTTTCTTTAAGGGGGGGGAAAGTTGTAACGACCCAGATTTCGAATCCGAGTGTCGGTTTAACCCATCGGGTTTGGGCTTCAGTTTTGGGCCCCAGATTAGTATTGTTTTGGGCCTTAGGCTTGTTGGGCTTGTTAGGATGTTGGGCTTATGAGTGGTTAGTGAGGGATTTTTGGTAAATGTCAAAATAAGATGACAAAGAGGGGGTTTGGAGAGTTATTTTCTCTACAGAAAGTAAGAGGAGTGAGGTCATTGGTTCATCTTATTCTTTCACTCTTCTCCATGGAAAAATCTTGCTAAAGGTGATGGTTTTGAAGTTTTGTTAAAGATTCACGTTTTTAAGGTGAAGAGTAAGTTGTTGATTGGTTAAAGATCTATCCAAAGAGGTAAGAATGTCTTGGTTTGGTGAGGATGAGAGTTTATGAGTTGGGTTGAGAGGAAAAAACGGGATTGAGGTTTTAAGGGTTAAATCTCAGTTTTTAGTGTCTTTGATGTTCTGAGAATCTTCCTAAGTGTTGTCTAATGCTTATTTTAACATCTCTTGTAGATAAGGAAGTTGGAGAACCTTCTAAAAGTCTTGGGAAGAAGAAAGCTTGAAGAGGAGTGAGTTCGGGTTTCGGTTGCTGTGTTGCTTAACGTTGGTACTCCCAACTCCTCTAATCATTATGCATTTCATGGTAGAGTGCATAGCATATAGAATCTATGTATGTATGTTTGATTTGCTTGGTTTGCTTGAAAGAGGTCTTTAATGGTGAAATTCGGATTTATGTGTTACATGTCTTGAAAATGATGTTAAATTATCCTAAACACTCCTAATAATGTGTAGGAATACTTTAGGATTGATTTGATCAAGTTTGGAAATGAATCCTTAAAATTTCTAAGTGCAGACCTGCATTTCGTGTAGGGGTATCGATACACGGGTTACCGGTATCGATACCCATAAGTGAAAATAGGCTATATGGGCAGGGGTATCGAACCATGGCATAATGGCATCGATACCTGTATCGATGCTGGAGGGTCCTCTTTTCGTTGACTTTGAAAATGGTCAAAGAGTATCGGTACCCGTATCGATACCCATGGTTCGATGCCTTCTTTGGGTGGGTATCGAGGCAGGGTGGTTCGATACCCCATGTAAGATTATCGATACCCCCTCGAAAACTTGACAAGTTAAGTATTGTTTGAGGTTCAATAAGAGAATTAAAGGTTATAATGAATCTTATAATTAATGAAATGAATTGTTAACACGAGTTTGATGATATTAAACCCCGAATGACTAAATTATGTTAAGTCTTGATATGTTTTGATGTGAGGATCCTGGGTGGATCATTTGTGTGTACCGAGTCCTTGTTTGATGGAAATCCGAATATCCAAAAGTGTTGCAACACGTCGAAGGCCATCCGATGTAACATTCCGGGTGATGACATTGAAGACCATTCCGAATGTAGGATCCCGATGTTGTGTGGACGCGAGCCTCATTCGATGATACTCGATGTGACATTCCGAGTATGGGATTTGGAGGATCCCGATGCTGTGTGGACGCGGGCCTCAAATCCCGGATGTAGGATCCCGATGCTGTGTGGACGCGGGCCTCACTACCTTGTGTTGTTGTTTGACATGTATATGTTGTGTGCGTCATTATACATTGTTATGCTATGTGGTAGGCAAGCATACTAGATCATCATATCATGCACGATAGTTTAGGCCGGAGGCCCAATGTGACATCCGGGTCGGAGTGTTACAGTTGGGCTTTTGGAGTTTGAGTTTTTTTTTTATAATTGTATAATAGGGATTAATGTGAGAAGAGAGGGTTTATGTTCTACAGAGGGTGAGATCATTTTTTTCTCTTTTCTTTCCTTTTTCCTCCCCTTGTTGCAAGAGGAGAAAAATTGTTAAAGGCTTGATTGTTGAGAGTTATGTTGGGAATCTCATTTTGGGTGTGAAATGAAAGTTTGAGAGCAACAAGTGATCTACAAAACAAGGTAATAATGTATTGGTTTGGTGAGAAATGAGGTTTAAGAGTGTGGGTTGAGGAAAGAATGAGAAGGGAGTTTTTGGAGCTTCAATCTCAGTTTTCTAAGTGACTTTAAGTTCTAAGAAGCTTCCCTTTTGTGTCAATGTTTGGTTTGTAATCCATTTTGTATAGAAACAAGTTGGAGAGCCCTTTAACAGCTTTGAGAAGGAAAAAGCTTGAGAAGAAGAAAGAACGTGTTTTGCATCTAGTTTTTGCTAAGGTTGATACTCTTTCAACTCCTTAACATCATGCATTTTATAGAAATGGGATGTTTGCATGTATGATTTCCTTGGTTAAATTGCTTTGGTTGCTTGAGAAACCTTTAATGGTGGTTTTATGCTTGAATGATAAATTGTTGTAAAATGGTCATAAACACGTTTAGAATCATCCTAATAACATGTAAGAAATAAGGAGGAATCAACCATGTAGGTTGAGCTGGGAATTTTGGTGAATTCTCACTCCATACCTATATTTTTTAGTAGGGGTATCGATACGGGATGGTTCCGTATTGCTATGCTAGAGTAGATGAGAGGGTAAATTATATGGGGTGTATTGGTATGCTAGCTCGTATATCGATACATCATGCTTAATTCAAATTTCATAGACGTTTTTGAGTATTGGTACGCAAGGGCATATTGATACCACTATTACAATGGGTTTAGCAGATAAGGGCGTATAAATACACCCAATAGGTGTATCGATATTGGTTCGATTTAGTATCGATATGGGGTAGTACCGTATCGATACGATTAAGTTTTCTCTTGGTTTATTCGAAGCTGTTTAGCTTGGCGTATCGATACGCAAAGGAGGTGTATCGATATTGGGGGGGTATCGATACTTGCTAGGCAATCTGTCCAAAAATTAACACTTTTGTTTGAAGGTTCTATAATTCGGGGTAAAGGGTCTTAAGGGTGTCTTAATGTGTAAAATGAATACTAAAACTGAAAAACTGGATTTTATCTTCGTTTATGAAATAATTGGTTAATCACTTGGTAAATGGTGGGTAATTGAATTGTGTTGGAAACTAATAAGGTTTTGGTGGTATAAATATGTGATATGGTATGCTAAGGAACTTGCTTAGTGTTGATGGGTCACCTATTGTTATAATATTATGAGGTGAGTCTAGACACCCTATATATATATATATATATATATATATATATATATATATATATATATATATATGATCAAAGTGTTGCAACATTCGAAGACTTTCCGAACGTAGGATCCCAATGCTTAGTGGACGCGGGCCTCAACCTAGAGTATGAAATCCTGATGCTTAGTGGTCGCAGGCTGGATTACTTATATATATATATATGTCTGTGATATATAGATTATGAGATACTGTGTGGACTTATCTTGATATGTATATGTTGTGTGTCGATAATATGCATGTATGATATCCTATGTTTAGGTGAATATGGTAGTCCCATTTTACTCATGTCATGTCATCATTCATGTTGCATATGCTTAATTATGATACGTGCGATGTGGGTCGTGTGGTGGAGTACCCACTGACCTTCTGTAGCTCAACGTTTTCGGGATGTGTTTTCGTGCGTAGGTTAGGTGGCGACGAGGAGTGGAGGAGCATCGTCGTGATTGGTTTCAGTATCGACTTGATGTCAGAGTACTTTTAGTAGATGTATTGAGCTATGTACTTGTAGTACCCTATATGTATTTGTAACTCTTATTTAATTTGGATTGAGCCGAATATTTTAATGAGTTGTATTAATTGAAGCTCCAAACTATTTTGATTTACTTGTATTTGAAATGAATGGACTTTTATTGGATTTAAATGTGTCGATGGGCTTTTTAAACAAAATTTTGAAATATGGGTTTGGGCCAAAGACCCAATGTAACATCCGGATCGAAGGTGTTACATATTGAGTATCGGTCCCAAGCTTGTACCAATACACCCCTTGGTGTACCGATACTAAAAGTGATCAATAGAATTTGAATTAGCTCACCCATAACAATACGTCCCATGGACGTACCGATACCCCTGAGAGGAATTATCTATATTAAAAGAAGGGAGTATCGACTCAATCTCGAGTATCGATACCCAAGCCCAAAAAAATGACCTCAAGCTTGAAAATCCACTATTTCAACCCCAAATATAAGTCTATTAATCTAATAACGTTCCTAAATATTATTGGATGTATTTAAGTGAGTTTCTAATATTTTTAACTCATAACAACGTCCAAATTCAAAATTATTATTGATACACATAAGTTCTAACCTCAACAATAATTCATCATACACTAATCAAACATGCTCATAGAGATGATGCAAATGAATTAATAGAATTAGGGAATGTACTAACCTCAAAAGCAAGCTATAACCCCCCTCAAACAACCCCTTAGGCTTTTTCCTTTCCAAAATTCCTCGATGATTCTCCTTGTTCTCCCACTATAAAAGAAGGTTACCAAGGGATTACTATTTTATTGAAATTCTAAGTTCTAATCATCCTAAAATTTCTCAAACCTCATTCTCGTTCAACCTCACAAACTCCATAAAAAATCTAACCTTCACCATTAAAAACTAAATTTACTTTGTTAGATAGATCCCTGAAACAGAACAAAAGCTTCTCTAATTTTAGAACGTGATAAACAAGACCAAACTTCAAAATCCAATTTTTGGTGATGGATATTGAAAGAGAATAGGGCTGAGAAAGTGAGAAGGAGATGAGTTAAAAGTGATGATATCTTCTCTCCACAAAATAGAAAAATAAACTCTATCCCCTATTTTTCTTTAATTATCCAATTACCAAAATACCCTTAAGCCTAAACCAACCCCAAGGCTTAATAAGACTTCTAAAGCTCAACCGTGAGGTTCATACTTTGAGTTAACCTGACATTCGAGTTTCGAAACCTGAATCGTGACATTAATTTTTTTTAAAATGATAACGGTGGAAAATAAACATTGTCATCCCTACAAGATTTAAATTTGAATAATTTATTTGAGATCTGTATGCGTTATAAAAAAATTAAAAAAAATGTGTATCACTTAAAATCAGATCAAATACTAAAACAAATTCAAGATTCAAAATTTTAGTGTTCTTACTAATTATATGAAAAATTATTTATATAAATATATAAATAGATTATCTTTTAAGTTGATTTTACTTTAGATAATTTATATTTAAAAAATTAGGTCTTTATTTTAAAAAAATAAATATTCAAATTAGTTAATTACTATCGAAAACTGCCGAAAATAATATAAAATATTATAGTAATCAGAAAAAAAATATAAATTAAATCGTTAAAAAACAAACATTAAAAAACTATGTATTCAAACGACTTGAATATGCAACTTATGATAAAATAAAAAAATAAAATCAGTTTTTAAAAAAAATAATAAAAATTTGAAGATATTTCATACTTTTAAAAGAAAAATATGTAGTTATAACTTCATTAATTATCAATTTAAACAAGAATAATTCAAAATCTTAATAATATTTTTTTAAAAAAAATTTAATAGCTAAAATAAAAAAAAGTAATGAAATATCTCAAATAATATAATAAAGTGGTTACTGAACCTAACTCAAATAATATAATAATTGAAGGGTTTATTTGGCAATTAAACCAAACATTAATTACTTTGATCTCCGTTAAAAGAGATGCATTGTCCACTACCAAACCCTTCCTTTTCCTGTTGCGGTGGTTTTCTTTCAAATTTTCAAAAAAAAAAGGGAAAAAATCTTAGCATCAAACAAGACAGCAAGTGATGTTGGAAGAATCAATGTCGTCGGCGGCCGTACCTTCTCCTCCGTCACTCTGGGCTTCCATTTTTAGCTGGTTTACTCCTACTGTTTTCTTTGTTTTCGTTAACCTCACCATCGGCACCATCTTCTTCACTTCTTCCTTAGCTTCTAACAAACCTTCCGCCGCCGCAGGTGGTGGTGGTGGTGGTGTCGGAGAAGGAGATGAAAGAAACGAACCCAGACTCGTTAGATCCCCATCTGTTTTACAAAGGCTGAAATCTAACTTGGATACTCATAGATCCGAAGAGTCCGTCAGTTTCAGTTCCAGAATCCCGGATGTCGGCGCCGATTTCCATTTCTCGTTTCAGCAACAAACCACCCCAGACTGGCAGCAGCTGCAGCAGCAGCCTTCTTCGCCGCCGCCGCAAATCGATGGATCTCCTTCTGTTTTTCAAAGGCTTAAGTCGATTAATCTGTATGGCTACTTCTCACCGGAGCAGAAAACCCATGGAATCAGCTCACATTACACTCCTGATGAAGAAATAAAAGAACACGAAGCAGCTCAAGATGTGAGCAGTGGTTTCCGTTTCTCTTTTCAACAACAAACCCCACCGCCGCCGCCGTCGCCGCCGGGGGAAGCCTGTGAAGAAAAACAACATGATGAAGCCCGTGAAGAGCGAGAGTCTGAAGAAACATACAGTGAGATAAATGTTAACAAAAGTGAAGTCACGAGGACCAAATCTGACGTCGAACCGGCTTCCGGCGTACTACCAACAAAGCTGTCGAAGAAGATGAGGAAATCAGCAAGCCTCAAGTCACCGTTCTCTCATTTCGAGGAAGAAGACATCGTTGAAACCCTACGTCCGGCGACTGTGAGGGAAGGGAAAGTTAAAGCTACAGAGGAGGACGCTGAGGTGGATGCTAAAGCAGATGATTTCATCAACAAGTTCAAGCAACAGTTGAAGCTTCAACGTATGGACTCCATTACCAGGTACAAGGAGATGGTGACTAGAGGTAGTGGAAGGTAAAGTACACTAAATTAAGCTTAGATTTATTACCAGTATTGTTTAATTACATCTGCTTCAACTTGTGTTCCAAAAAACATGGCACTTTCCTTTTCATTTCAATGGCGTTTTTAGAGTGTTTTTGCCATTGCCAGAATCTTTAAGCTTTTTGCTGCTAGCACAGAGTCACAGAGGAAGTGTTAGCAGGGGGACAAAACTCGACTCAAAATAATCGAATTTTTTTATTCGAATCGAGGCCAAAAAAATTCAAATTGTTTTAATTCGACTCGAAATTTTATAAGCTCGAATCAATTCGAAAAAATTTCAAATTAAGTTCAAAGTGTAAAATGGAAATCGAATAATTTGAAATTTTTAGTAGTTACATAGACTAATCGCACATTTAACCCATATAGTTTTATTTTCATTTTTTTTCATCTGATATTTTTTAGATTTATTTTTTATTTTATTTAATAAAACTTTTATTTGTATATTTTATGTTATGCTAATTATTTTTTATTTTTTTATTTAATTTATCATTATATTTATTTAATTCTAGTCTTACCTAGATAAGAAGGAAGTTTTTAACAAAGTTTGTAATTTAATAGAATGACATATTCATACCTAATATATTTAATTGATAATAATTTGAAATCCTTTTTACACATGTGAAAAATAATATGAAGAAATCTGTATGTAAATATAAAGAGAAAATCGATTAAATTACAATCAAACTATACTATAGTATTATAAATAATATAATTAAAATTTGTACATAAAATCGAAAAATCGAATTGACTTGAACTCGACTTGAACTATCGTATAAAAAAATATATATATGTATATCGTTTATGATTACATAAATTTTTTTAAATTTTTTTTCAATTAAAATCATTTAGTACGAAAAGTAAATAAAACTCAACTAAACGAAAAAAAAAAAAAATCAAACAAAATCCGAGTTAACAAATAGGATTGAATAACTCAATTTTTTAATAATAAATGAATAATTTTTTGGAGTTTAGCCCTCAACTTTTTTGATATATGTATATTGTATATAAAAAATATGATGAAATATATATATAATATAGTTATAGAGAATTATTTATATTAAAATTAATTAATATTATAATACTATAAATATATATAATTAAATTTGAATATATAATTAAATAACTTAATTTGAATTTTTTAAAATAAAATTTAAATTTATAAAATAAAATAAAAGTCGTTAATTTGATTAACTTATTTTTTATTAATGTGTTTGAATACTTACCCATAGAGGAAGTGTAACTGTGCTAAAGTTGTTAATTATTGGTTTTATCCTAAACATTATGTGAATTAAAATATTATAATATTTTAATATATAATATTTTAATTTAAATGTGGATAGCATTTTTTAATTAGGAGTGATAATATTTTAAATTATAATAAAAATATTATTAAAACATATAATTTTCGTCCCACTTTATTTGTTCGGTATTAATTTTTTTTAGTCAGACTTTTTTAATTTTGATTCATTATAATTTTAAATATATTATTGATAAAAATATAAAAAAAATGTTATAGAAACCTTTAATCAAGTAGTTTAAAAGTATATATTTTTAAAAAAAAATTAATAAATTAATATATTTAAATAATTATGATCAAAATTTTAAAATTTTGACTTTTAAAAAGTTAATACTAAACATCTTAAGTAGGACAGAGGGAGTATTATTATAAATTGAAAAAAATAAAAAAATAAAAAAAATTATAATATAGGGTATCTTCATCTATATTTTAAATTTTAAACCAAATTCTACGGTACACGTGATAAAATATTATGCGCACTTTTTGTTGTTTCTACAAATTTAAAATATATATATTTTAAAATATCATTTATAGGTGACGTTTTTATTTTACATAATAATCTATACTATAACATTTAGCTTAAATTTTAAAATAAAATTTAAAAACATTATTTTTTTATAAAAATCTTAAATATTTTATATATTCAACAGAATTGTTTAAATTATATATAATATTATATATTTTAATAATATTTTTTTTTCTGTAATCTAGCTATTAGCAAAGAAACCTAACCCTAGTCTCTAGTCTTAAGATAAAGCGTGTAACTTTTTGTGTTGGCCCTGCCTGCCAACTGGTCCCCTGGCTGAGCCTGGCCTGCAGCCTCATCACTCTTTGCATATTTAATCATATGAAAAAAAAAATGTTGTCTTCATTTTTCTCCAAACTTTAATGCTCCAACTGCTGAACATTTCTTTGCTTAGCTTATACATAGATGACCAATCATGTTAGGGGGGTTTAGAATTCGACCGATTGAATCGAAAATCGATGATATATTAAAAATTAAATGAATTGTAATAAGATCTTTGAGTTTGAAGTACGACAGGTTTAGAGTAAGGTTAAAGAAATAATAAATTTTACAATTTATCTAAAAATTTAAAATGTTAGACTATTTTTTTGATTGCTCTTCCGATTTTCAAGCCTTAATCTGACTATTTTGAACCGACCCGGGTCGCAGAATTAGCTTTGGTGGGTGAGTCTCCCAACGGGGATTTTCTGCGTACACAACGTCTCGAACCTGAGGCTTACTTAAGTGGAACCAAGCTGCTTACCACTTAGACCAATCCCAGTTAGTAAAATGTTAGACTATTTGATAATATTTTATGATTTTTAATAAGCTTCGATATTTGTTTTTTAATAATATTTTAAGTTTTTAGATAAAATATTGAAACTTGTCAAAAATTATGAAAAGGTAACTTAAAATGTTGTCTAAAATTTTTTTAAATTATTAGACAAATTTTGAAACTTATCTTTATAGTTGTATTCCAGATTTACCCATTATAAATGGTCAAAAAAATGTAATAATTCACTTTTTTTTTTTATGAAATAGTATGATTTTATTGAATAAAAAATCATACATGAGAGGTATTTCATAGGCCTCATTAAAAACCTCCTTAGACCTATGTGGAGGAAAAGAGTATCTATGAAAATACCTTATCCGACAAAATATGCATCATATGAGACTAACAAACATGAAAACTACAAAGGATTCATTCTCAATCGCATCTTAAAGCTCCCTCACGATCCGCAACAACCAAATCTCTAACAAACAACGGAGTCTCATAAAAGATACGAGTCTCAAGCGTATCGTTCCTCAACAATTTGGCCATACTATCTACCACTTTATTCGCCTCTCGGAACACATGCACAATTTGATTATTCCAATCACGTTGAAATAATTCCTGTATATAAGGATTCAAATGTGAAAATGATGCACCATTCTTATTAGTCAACGTATTGACAGCAGTTAAATTATCCAACTCAATCCTTAAACGTTGGATGCCAATTCGCCAAGCGTGATGAAGTCCCTCATATACACCCCATAAATCTACATCCAAAACCTCGCACGATCCCACAAATTTTGCATACCCCATAATCCAATCTCCATTATCATCCCTAATTACCCCCACATGCCGCTATATTGTCCGACTTCGTACATGCACCATCCACATTCAAAACATGCCAACCTGTCATTGGTAAATTCCACCGAACTTCCTCACGATTCTGTCGATTCTTCCCAATATTCTGTCATACCCGACTACTCATGGCATGTCTCATCTCTCTCACCATTCGATTACTTTTCTCAATGATAGATTCATGAAGTGAGTAATCTGGCCTAAAAATATGACGATTCCGCGATGTCCAAATTACCCACGAAACAACACCAAAACCAATATTCCAATCCGACGAATCAATTGCAAAAGGTTTAGAGCAAACTAAATTACTCTTAAACCAGTTAGAGAAGTCAATAGAAAAGAACTCACTCCAATACTCAGCCTTGATCAAAGATAACCAAGCAGCATTAGTCACCGGACACCATCGAAACAAGTGATCAATTGTTTCATCTGTATCACCACAAACTCCACAACGAGCATCTGTTGCAATATGACGACGAACACGTTCACTATTAGTAAGAATGCTTCCATGTGCGACCAACCAAAGAAAAGTTTTAATGCGTTCTTGTCCTTGGTATTTTGCATTCACACGCCAAATTTCGTCATTCGAACTTGCATTCTGAGAATTAAAAGCATTATAAGCAGAGCGAATTGTGAAGGCTCGATTCTTATTCCAACTCCAACCCAACCTGTCATCACATAATGAAGAAATAGGTGCCTTAATCGTTGCGATCTTAAGTATAACCCTCGTTGGTAACAGAGTCTTAAAGTTATCCCATTTTCACTGTCCATCATTATTAACCATTTCAGTAACAGAAACGTAAGGTATAGATTGTCGAGAAGGAAGAAACGTTATTAGAGGTTCAATATCCATGATCCAACGTAATAATTTACTTTTATATGCTTGTATTATATTTAGGGAATATAAACCCTTTGCCCGTTTTGATGTTTATTTTGTGTCTACTCATTAAAAATTTAAATTTAGAATTTAAAAATTAAGTTTAAAAAAAATTAAATCATGAGGCTAACTTATCATATCAGCTATTGTTTCATCCAATTATAACTATTCTTTTCATTACTATTTTCAAGTATTTTTTTCAATCAATGAATAGTACACAAATAAGAAAATAAAATTAATGTTACACAAATAAGAAAATAAAATTAATGTTATGGAGTTTTGAACGTACATTACATATGAAATTAGATTGAATTTTATAAATTAAAAATTAATTAAACTTATTTTTTAAATAAATTTTATTTATAGAGAGGAAAAAAGAGAATTTTGCTTTTAATGTGTCATAATCTAAGAGAAGTGTCAATTGAGGGTAGAGGTGATAATTACTCACCCGAGATCCGAATCAATTTTACTCTATTTAAGATCTAATATCGACCCGAATATGATATTTGAATTTGATTTGAAACCTAAAATAAACTGAATCAAATCAAATTCAACCCGATTTTTAGTTAAACTTATATAGACCCGATTCGATTTTTAACCAAATTAAATAGATCTGAATCAATTTTCAAGTGAACTGAATGGACCGAATCGAAAGTAATATGAACCAAAGGAAACCTGAAATAAGAAAATATATTAAAAGAAATAATAAAAGATTTGATACGAACTGTTTCATAACTCACCAAAAAGTCAAATATATTAGCTTTATAAAGCCATATCTGGAGAAATTATATTATATATCATTCCCACCACGTCATCCATGGGACCAACGAATCAAAAGTATCCATTTAATTATTTTTTCACCTCATCATTTTTACTAAATGAATCTTCATTAATATTTACCGTAAATTAAGTTTAAAAACAATTTTTTTATCAAGTGAAGACTCACTTGATAAAAATGATGAGGTGGAAAAAATAATTAAATGAATGATTTTAATTGGTTGGTCCTATGGATGACGTGGTAGGAATGACCCATAATATAGTTTCTCTCATATCTGGGTTTAAAATATTGATTCGGCTGAAAAACCTAACTAAAATATACCAATCTCCTATTAAATAAATCTTGACCTAACCAAAATCAACTGACCTAAAATTACTCAAGCCGGAAATTTATGAACCGATGTGATCTGATCTAATCTAATACACGACTTGAATCACAAAGATCCGAATAAAAATGAACCAGATCATATTTGATCTGAACTGAAACAACATATAATCAAAATTGAATCTGACCAGAACTAAATTTGATTCAAATAACTCATTTACCATATTTAATTGAGAGTTTTAACTACTTAATCTAGACATTATTCACGATTTAAACTTTAAGTTATATACATAATCAGTGACGGAGCTGTGTGTATCATGAGAGCCCCTCTTACCCCTCCCAAAATTTTTTGGTCTAATTACACTTAAGGTCCTGTTTAGTTTAAAGAGTAATAAAATAAGATTTTTATCCCTCTCAATTTTAGATTTAAAAGCTTAATAGACATTTACCCCTCCCAGTACTTGATCCTAGCTCCGTCCCTGTACATAATTAATATATAAATTTATGCATAACTTATTTTAAATGAAAACCCAAAGACAATTAATGCTTAAAAAGAATAAAAACAAGTACAATTGAACTATCAAATATGTGTATAGATACATATATAAATATTATATATAATTTTAACAAAAGAAATGGATTTAAGAGAGATGATGTTAATTTTTTAATAAGATAAATTATTTGAATTCTGATTTTTTTTATAATCAATGATATTTAATTTATCGACCGATTAATTTAAATCGAGTATTGTAGAGATTTATTATGAGGTTATCTTTTAAAACCAATTAGATCAATTCACAAGGTCGGGATTCAAACCTCTGACTTTGCTTAAAGGATCTAGTATCACATCTCACCAAACTATCAATTATTGGAGTAAAAATCATCAACCTCTTGATCATGCCTCAATCCATGTCTTCTATCAAATTCTAAAAAATTGAATTTTAAACCCTAAACTCTAATTTTCTATATCCTAAACCCTAAACCTTACACCCTAAAATATATACCATAATTCCCTAAACCCTAACTACAACCCCTAACCTAGAACCCTAAACCCTATACTCTAACCCTCTAATTTAAAACGGAAGCATGAATAGAGGCATGAGAAGAGGTAGATGATTTACACCCCAATTATTAGTTGAATTTCGATGTTATATATAAAACAAATTAAATTATTATAATTAATGAATCTTTGTAATATTAAAAAAAATGAACTGAATTATTGTTTTTTAATAAGATTAATTCGGATTTTTTTGGATAAAAAAATTCCAAATTAATCTTATTGAAAACCAATAAAATTTTATTCAAAATCATTATTCCCTTCATTTAAACCTAAGCAAGACTGGTCAATACAATTGCATGGTATCATTGAGAAGATAAATAATTGCTGTAAACAACATGATTCCATTCCCCACTAAACGTGCCATCTAGAATCCATTCCCCATGTCTCCCAAAGTAGGATCACAAAGGGGAAAATGGTGGGTTGGAAGTTGGAACCCTAAACAAAAACTATTATATCAACATCCACACCCTTACATGTCAAGATCCAATGGCAGATAACACCAGATAAAGATCCAATGGTGATGGGATGATGCAGCTGGACACATACCACCATGAACCACCACAAAAGGCCTCAGCTTCTGGTTATGAGTTTAGGTGCATGTTGCAGTGCTTACGACGAATTCAATTCTAAGTCGGTGGTTTATCACGATACTGTTATTTTGTTCCTTTATTTGATTACTTATATCAATTTTCCCGCCAGTGTTAACGCCTCGTTTTACAGTAACTTTACCTGCAAGAAAGGGAAGAGTGGTGCTTCTGGTTCATCATCTTCTTCTTGTTCAAAGTCATGGAGCTTTGTCTGAGTTCAAGAGGAAGAAAAGAGTTGCTGTACTGAAAGTAAGGTCAGAGGGTAATGTTGCATTATATTTGATTTCCTCTATTCTTTGCCACATCTCATTGTTGACCTAGAATCCTAGATGATAAGAGAGGATATAAAATTTTAATTGAGCTAATTTCATATTCTGAAATTATAACATTTATTTTATATTATTTCTTAAACTTTTGAATATTTTAATTTTAAATTAGTCGCTTGAAGATTCTAATTTCATCTTCAATCAATGATTTTTATTCTAAATTGATCTCAAACTTTTGAATATTCTAATTTCATCCCCAAACTATCGCTATATTCTAATCATGTCTATTGTTAATAAAATCGTTAAATTTAATTATTATATAAATATTGATGTATATTATGTAATAATATGATGTGATATAACCGATGATAATGTTGTATATACTCATAATTTGGAGATGAACTTAGAATGCTCAAAAACTTGAAAATCAATTTAGAATAGTCCTAGTTTGAGGATAAAATTAAAACGTTTAAAAGTTTATGAATCAATTTGGAATGAGGGTCATAGTTTGAGGATAAAATTAAAATGTTTAAAAGTCTATGAATCAATTTGGAATGAGGGTCATAGTTTGAGGATAAAATTAAAACGTTTAAAAGTTTATGAATCAATTTAGAACGAGGGTCATAGTTTTAGAAATTATATCATGAACCCTTTCCACCATGTCATTCATGGTCTCAACCAACCAGATTCATCCATCTCATTTTTTTAAGGTGAATCATCACCTTTTTTCTACATGTAATAAGTGAGTGAGTAATTATCAGACAATTACTTAAAGATGAATGGACCTGATTACATGAACCACGAATAACGTGTTGAAAAAGGTTTATGATATAATCTTTCGTCCTAATTTAGCGACGTAGAATACAATTAACACAATTTAATATAATAAAGATATTTTAAGCTTATTTAGTAATTTTAATAACAATAAATTCAACATTGTAACAAAAATATTTTGCCCCTAATTCTGTATCTTTCTGTATCATCTACTAAAATATTCTTAAAAATTAAATTTTAATCAATTATCTTAATTTTCACATCTTAAACACTAAATCCTATATCTTAAACACCCTTATTCATGGAAGTCCAAGGTCAAAGGGATTACACAACCGTACGCGGCGGAATTTATTTTCCAAATCCTCAGTCAACTAAGTTGGTATCAATCCGTCATGACTGAAAACGATGTATCCACGGACTGAAATTATAAGACCACACCGACGATGAATAAATTCATACACAAAGACTTTTACTAGGATCTACATGTTTGATGATCCGTATTCTAAAACACCAAAAAAAAATCATTAATTTATTAAATTTAAAAATAATAATAATAAAGAGATTATTATTTTATATATTAACGATAATTTTTTATAAATAAAATTATTTAAAAATTTATAAGTTTAATTTATAATTTAAAGATTTAAATTATTAAATTTAATACGAGTTTTAAGGTTTTAGATTAAAAAAATAGATTTTTGCTTTAAAATAGAAAGCTTTGAACAAAAGGTAAAAACAAATCCATGATATATTTTACATTATGCAATTTATAAAGTAATTCTCGATATAATATTTACAAAGTAAATATAAGATTAAATCAAGATCAAGCAGTAAAATATATTAAAACCAAGATATCAACTAGCTCACATACCATGACAAAATAAGATTAAACATCATTACTAAGGCACACTCCATTAACACCATTCAAAATACAGTGTCTATCTTCAAGTCATCAATTTTCGTATCGACAACATCTATAAGACTATTAGAGGGTCATAAACAATTGCTCACTAATGGGATAATTGCGACTTATTGAAGCAAAATGGTCATTGATAATATTACAATCACGATAGATATAAAAAATGTGTAATTTTCAATTGCAATCAAGAATGTTATATATAGAAACCACCAGAACGCTAACAAGATATTTTATTATTAAAGAATTTAGTTTTAATAGTATTTAATTTAATACATATTAATAACTTTTAAAACAAGTGATTGAGATAAGAATTGATATTTTTCTCCTAAATTCTGAGATTTAAATCTATCGGGATTTAATTTTTTTCCTCCACCTAGGTAAGATTTATTTCAAAAAGTTTCATACCTAAGTTTCTCTCTCTTTAATTAGGTATATGAATTTGAATTTTAGTTAGGATGACAATATGACTCGAACTCGTCGGATCTCGACCTGACCTGATAAGGATAAGTTTTTTATTAAAAAATTGGATTTATGTTGGGTCAATTTTAGTGTGAAAATTCCCTGACTCAATCTAACATGATATATTTATATATTTATTATATATAATATATAATTTTTTTATTAATTTTTTTGAGGCAAATCAAGTTTAGTCAGATTTTTTATTAAAATATCAAGGTTGAATTAGGGTTGGGTTATGATTTTTATTATATTAGGTCGAATTGAGGATAAAATATATTAGGATTGAGTGGGGACAGAGAGAATGGTTTGAATTTCGGGATGGGGTTAGGGCAACCAAAAACCTGCCCTGCTCCACTCTTTGCCATCCCTATTTTTAGTTCAAATTAATAAGAAAAATAGATTCAAAGTTTAAGACATATTTAACACATGCTAGTTGCCATCTCTAACCCGGTGTTTCTTTAACTTTTCTAATGAACTTAGAAAATTTTTTTTAAGTAGAAGAACAACATGTGCATTCTTCCTTTAATTTTTCTAAAAAAAATATTAAAAAAATAAAAAACGTTATATGTAAATGGCGTCCTCCCCTCAAGTCGTCATTTGTAGGTAACATTCTCCTACTTGCAATATAATCATTGGTTTACATTCCAAAATAAATTTTAAATATCTTGTTTTATTAAATATAAACTCTAAATAAACTATATATCTAATAGAGTCGTATTTTTCTTCTATAGAGTTAAATTTAGCTTTAATCCTGACTCGCCAACTTTGAATTATTTTTAAACAAGTACTTGTCATTGTATTAATTTTCCACATATAGTAGAAGCTTTAATGGTTCAAAGTTCAAACCTCCACCCAATTTGCCTATATATTGAGCTGTCATATCTACTTCAATAACTTGTATTACTTTTGCAGTTTAGCTCAATAATCTTCAATTCTCATCTCTTTGGAACTTCAGAGGAGGAAAGAAGAAAAAAGGGTTCTCTTTTCTGGTTTCTAAATCAATGGTTCTTTCCATGGAATATCAAGTTTTTGTTCATGGCAACAACATTGAACCAAAGCTTGAACCGTTTGATAAACCGGATGGTATCATTATACCAGAGAAACCCACCATCAAACCATCTAAACCGGTGGTGTTCTCTTCTCCCAAGCCTGCAACCGAGCTTGAACTTGCTGCAACTAAGCTTTAGAAGGTTTACAAAGGCTATAGGACTAGAAGGAACCTTGCTGATTGTGCTGTTGTGGTTGAGGAGCTCTGGTTAGTGTTTTTCTTTTTCGGGTTTGTTCGATTTCGAGATGTTAGTTTGGTTCTTACCTTGATTCAATGTTTGCAGGTGGAAAACCTTGGATTCTGCAGCACTAAGAAGGTGTTCAATTTCGTTCTACGACATCAAGAAACAAGAAACTATGATGAATAAATGGTCGAGGGACAAAACAAGGGCTGTCAAGGTACTTATAACACATTGGTTTGCTTCTTTTCATTGATTCTAACATGTTTTTCCAAGACTAAATTGAACATCCTTTTGGCTTTTGTAGGTAGGAAAGGGTTTGTCTAAGGTTGCAAGCGGCGTTTGATCGCCAAAAAGCTTATGCGGATAAGAAAAAAAGCATATCTAATATGATGTTAAAGAGAAAGTGTTCCTAAAGGTGTCACCGTGGAAAGGTATCATCCGTTTTGGAAGGAAAGAAAATTTATGTTCAAGGTTTATCGGGCCGTTTAAGGTGCTTGAGAGAGTTAGGCCAGTGACTTATCGGTTAGCTTTGCCTCCGGACTTGGCACACATCCACAATATGTTCCATGTGTCGATGTTGAGACTTTATTGTTCAGAATCATCGTATGTTTTGTATTTTGAAGATGTTGAGGTTAATACGGATCTAACCTACGAAGAGGAACCGGTAAAAGTGCTTGACAGAGGAGTCAAGGAGCTTCAAAATAAGTGTATCCCTTTAGTTAAGATGCTTTGGAGAAACCACGCAGTCGAAGAGGCTACGTGAGAGGTTGAAGCGGACATGAGGATGCTCTATCTGCACTTGTTTTTCCCAAGTAAATTTCGAGGACGAAATTTTCTTTAAGGAGGAGAGAGTAATCCTGACCTGAGTTTCGAGACTCGAAGTCAAGTTAACCCGAGGTAGTGAGCCTCGTGTTAGGGCTATGAGGGTCTTGTTGGGTTTGGGTTTGGAGTATGACTCAAGGGTGTTTTGGTAATTGGATTTTTAAGAGAAATGAAGGGGGAAAGGGTGGGTTTACAAGCATATCGATACGCTTGGGAAATCTGCCCAAGTTTTTAAGGTTTGAGTTTGAGGGTTCCATAATTCATGTTATGGGTTCTTATGGGTTGTTTAAGCCATAAAATGATTAATGAAACTTGGATTTCGTAATATGGAAATTGATACGAGGATTTATGCTTTGCATGCTTTGTCTTGGCTTGGTTGTGGTATTATTTTTGATATGAGATCCTAGGTAGATCATCTTGTGTGGGTAAGTCCTTGTTTAGTGGGATCCGGATACCAAGTGAGTGAAAGTGTTGCAACACAATAAAGATCATCTGATGTGAGATTCTGGGTGATGAATTTGCTTGATGTGAGATTCCGAGCCTCACTTGATGTAAGATTCTGAGTATATTAGCTCGATGAGAGATTCCGAGCAGCCCAATGTGAGATTTCGGGCCGGGTGAGTTCCTAGTGTTGGGTTGACAGTGGGTCTCATTTCTGATTTGTTTATCTTTATGCTTTGGTCGTGTTTTGCCATATCATATCATCATTTACTCATCTAGCATGTTTATAGTTATGATTCACCTGAAAGCACAATCGATAGGTTATGTAAGCTTTAGTAGCTTAACATTTTGGAATTTGTTTCCATGCGTAGGTAAGTAGACGGATGATCAAGCGACGCGACAGAGCACCATCGTTGTAGACTTTAGCATTGACCGCTTGGTAGAGTACAATTGCTAGATTAGTGGGCTATGTATTCTTAGGACCATTGTTGTAATTGTAAATCTATTTCATTTTAAATTGTCAATGTTAAATGCTTTTATTAAACTTGTATTTGAAGCTCCAATGATATTTTGGATTTGTTAAACTATTTTGGATTTTAATATCGTTTTAATTCATGTCGTATTTGATGGTATGTTTTGGACTTGATTTAAAAAATTTTATAGATGCAGGTTGGGCTTGTGGCCCAAATGTGGCACCCGAGTTCGGGGTGTTACAAAGGGTTAACCTTACAACCTTGATTCTAACCCCGAATAAAACATCCAAAGTTCACAACTCGAACTTTGAGAATTTATTCAACAAGAGAAAACTTAACAAACTTGTTAATCCTTCTAATAAGGTTAGTTGTTTACAATCTAAACACTCACTCAATCCTAACACACTTGAGCATACATTTACAATTGAGCTCACAAGTGCTTTGTCTACCCAAAGATTAGAATTTAGCTCTAAGACAATTTTCTCATCATAATGTTGTTATAATGAAAGCATTAGTCTTTTCTTGATGCTTGAAACTTCCTTTTATCATCTCAATTGATCTTCTAACCGTTGATGACCGTTGAGATTAATTTATAACCGTTTGGAGTTGATTTCCAGGCCAATTTTTGCTTCTGATGCATGTGGTATCAAACGCGTGGTAGCAGTTTTGATACTGCTACTTTGGAAAATAGTCGTTGGATCTATAATTAATGATCGATACTGTTTCAATACAACTCCTAGTCGTTGGAATTTTTTTATAAAAAATCGTTGGGGTTTTCAAAAAGTCGTTAGTGGTGTATCAAAACACCTAAAACTAGTTTCGATACTGACATATCGAAACGTGTGTTTTCTGTATCGAAACCAAAATTCACAGTGGCAAATAGTATCAAAACGGTCCAAGACCGTATCAAAACGCCTGTGTATTTTTACCGTTGAAAAGCTTAGCAGTATCGAAACACCTGAGACATTTTGTCCTCTTCGGTTTCTTCAAAACATTTAAAACACATTTAAAAGTTTTAGAAAATGTCTCAAACTTATTTTCAAGTTGTTTAGACTTAAAATCATTTTTTAAATATTTTTAAATTAGTTCAAAACTATTTTTCAATTATTATATAAAAACATTAATTTTACAGACCCCATCAGATATTAATCCTCTCTTACATTATCAATAGTGACAGACTACGAATAACGACATTGTGGTCAACAATGTTTGTGGGTGGATTTAGAATTTAGGATTAAAGTTTTGTTAAAATTTAGTTTTTTTAATTTCTAAAATTTTAAGTTTTTTTAATTAGATTTTAGTTTTATTTTAATATTATTTATATAAAAAACAAATCAAATTAATGTCAACTACAATTTAATATATATATATATATATATCACTTGCGTTAGAAACAAAACATAAATATTTATTAAGTTAGTTGAGTAGTTAGGAGTTTATCACAGATTCTAAAGATTCAATTTTAAATTTTATTGAGCGTAATTCCCCCCCCCCAAATTTTTTAAGATGAGTCTACTACGGATGTCGAACATCGTTGAATACCATAAACACTGACTACCGCTAAATATTATTAAATTAATTAATAAAAATTAAAAATCTCAAGTACTGAACACACAATTATTAATTATATGTTAAGTCTATCACTCTTTTATTAATTACATATTAAGTCTTTAAAATTTTTAATTTTTATTGATTAATTTAATAGTGTTCAGCAGTGTTTAATATTAATGATGTTCAGTAATGTTCGACGCTCGTTATAGAATTTTTCGATTTTTTATCAACAAAACATCACCTTTTTTCAATTATTTAACATTAAAATAGCTTCACTGAATATAATTTTTAAAATTAATTTGTAATAAAATTTTAGTGTTAAAATTAAATCAATCGACCAAATTAAATGTTCCTTTGTTTTATTTTGTTTTGTTTTGAAATTTAAATGTTCTTTTGTTACATGATCGTTGTATATTCATATAGTATAAGACAATCCATTCAGATATGAAACAATATTTTACATACGTGATTTTATACTATCATATATTTTATTTCGAACATTAATCTAAATTTTAAATTTTAAAAATATTAAAATATGTAACAATATTAAAATTCTACTTGTAAAATATTTTTTTCACAGGTAATAGTTTTTTAACTCAACTAAATATTTTTCTTATGAGATGTTGTAACGACTCGGATTCGGATCCGAGTGTTGGGTTAACCCGAGAATTTGGACTTCGGTTTTGGTCCCCGAGTTGAGAGGTTTTAGGCCCTGTTGGGTTGCTTGTTTGGTTGGGCTTGAGTTGTTAGTTGAGGGCTATTTGGTAATTACATCACTAGAGGTTAAGGGGGTATGTTTTTTTGCAGAGATGTGAGCTCATCTTTTCTCTTTTTCCTCTTCACCTCTTCATCCTTTATAAGCAAGAAAGAAAGGTAAAAGGTGAAATCTTTGAGAGTTTAAGTTGGTTTTTCGTTTTTGTGGTTGAGGGAGAGTTCTAAGGCTCAAGGAGATCTACAATCTAAGAGAAAGAAGTTGGAGATCCATCATCAAGTTTGGGCAAAGGAAAGAGCTTGGAAGAATGAGTTCGAGTTTTGGTTGTTGTGCTTGATAAGGTTGGTACTCCCAACTCATCCTTTCATCATTCATAGCATCGTAGTATGCATGACATGTAGATTTTGTGTTTGAATGCTTGGTTTGAGCTTTTGGGTCTTTAATGGTAATTCTCGGATTAATGTGTTAGATGATATGGAATTGATATTAAAACGCTTCAAACATTAAGAATATTGAGTAGAAACACTTCTTGGGCGATTAGATTAAAGTTTGGGGACGAATCCTTAGAATTTTCTAAGTGCAGACCTGTATTTCGTGCAGGGGTATCGATACACGGGCTACCGGTATCGATACCCATGTGTGAAAATAGGCTATGTGGGCAGGGGTATCGAACCATGGTTTGATACCGGGACCTCTAGTGGCATAATGGCATCGATACCAGTATCGATGTTGGAGGGTCATCTTTCGTTGACTTTTGAATTGGTCAAAGGGTATCGATGCTAGTATCGATACCCATGTTTCGATACCCTCTTTGGGTAGGCATCGATGTAGGGTGTTTCGATACCCTACATAAGGGTATCGATACCCCTGTGTAATCTTGACAAGTTAAGCTTTGGTTGAGGTTCGATAAGGGTATTAAGAGTCCTAATGAATCTTATAATTAATGAAATGAATGGTTAACACAAGATTGACGTATTAAACCCTGAATGACTAAATTATGTTAAGTCTTGATATGTTTTGATGTGAGGATCGTAGGTGGATCATTTGTGTGTATCGAGTCCTTGTTTGATGGAAATCCGGATATCCATAAGTGTTGCAACACGTCGAAGGCCATCCGATGTAACATGCCGGATGATGTTTTGAAGACTTTTATTCCGAGTGTTGGACGGCCTCACTCGAAGATGTTCGATGTAACATTCTGAGCATGGGGTTGGTTGGGCGGCCTTCACCCCTTTTCGAACGATGGGCGGCCTCGTTCGAAGATGTTCGATATAACATTCCGGGCATAGGATTTGAGGGCGGCCTCAATCCTGAGTGTAGGATCCCGATGTTGTGTGGAAGCGGGCCTCACTCTTATGTGTTATTCTGTGATGTGACATGTATATGCTGTGTGCGATATTATACATTGTTTATGCCATGTGGTAGGCAAACATGCTAGATCATCATATCATGCACGATGTTTATATGTTATGTTTTACTGCTTATGATATGCATGATGTTGGCCGAGTTCGGCGTACCCACTGAGCTTTAGTAGCTCAGCGTTCGAAATGTGTTTTCGTGCGTAGGTTAAGTGAAGCCAGTTCGTGGAGCACCATAAAGGTTTGGATTTCAGCATCGACCTATGTCAGAGTACATTTATAGATTAGTGGGCTAGTACTTAGTTGGACCCTATGTATCTTGTAACTTTGTTATTATTTCAACTCGAATGTTTTAAATGATTTGTAATATTTTGGAGCTCCGATTAGTTTATATTATTTTGGGCTTGCGTTTTAACTTAAATGGATTTTATGAATAGTATTTTGGACTTGAATTGGATTTTAATTGTTGGGCTTTCGAAAGAATTTTGAAATACAGGTTTTGGGCTGGAGGCCCAATGTGACATCCGGGTCGAGGTGTTACAGATGTTACCCTAAGGCAGGGACGGAGCCAGGATCGAACATTGGAAGGGGCAAAGGTCTATTAAGCCTTTAAATCTAAAAATTAAGAGGGGCAAAAGACTTATTTTATTACTATCTAAATTACGAAGGACCTTAAATATAATTATACCAAAAAAATTTGGAAGGGGCAAGATCCCCTCCCACGTACAACATGGCTTCGTCCTTGCCCTAAGGCATGGTTGTTGGCCGAGTTACGTATATATTTAGATGGATTCATGTTTACCTTAAACTTTTTAAAAATTATATATTTAGTTTTAATTTTTATAAATTTATCTTTAAATTTTATAATTTATATCTACGTACCTAAAATTTTAAGACTTTCATGATTTATATCCACCCTCAAAAATCATTCTAAATCCGTACCTAACTGTTATTACTAGTTGTATTTAGGGGTGTTTAAAAATACTCGACCCTTTGACCCCGGCTACCCGATTAAAAATTACCGGATATTTATAATGAAATACCCGAATTTTTCAGTCCGGGTACCCGATTAAAAATTACCGGGCACTTATAATGAAATACCCGAATTTTTCAGTACGGGTACCCGACCCGTATTTTCTTTTCGGGTAGTTGGGCCGGATCAGGGCCGAAATTTTTTAAGAACCGGATACCTGACCCAGTAATTTTAATATATATTTTTTAAAATTTTAAATTATATATTTTTCTTTAAAATTAATTTTAAACCATTAACTTCTTTTTATATTTGTATTATCTACTTTTAAGTTTTGAATTTTTTTTATAAATATTTATATTAATTTGTCAATATGAGATTTGAAAGAAAAATTATGATCGAGAATAGTACATTCTTTTATCGATAAACTTTAATATATGCATATATATTCAAATATTTATCTTTAAAACCAATCTCAAATCAATAATTTTGTGTTTGAAATGTACGTATTCATGAAATTTTAAGTATTTCTTATATATTTTTTAAAAATTAAATTTAAAAAAGATAAAAAATTAAACTGGATACCCGGTACTCGATTTTGCGGGTACCCAATTTTTATGGACCGAGTCATAGACCGACTACCCGAAAATCTCGGATACCCAGTTATGAACACCCCTAATCGTATCGATCGCTACGTATCGTTTCAATCTTACACTAATATAAGATAATTTAAAGTTTCGTTTCGATTAAAATTTTGGTGTTCCAATTGACCAAGAAAAAGAAAACCAGAGTGGATTCACGGAAAGTCCAAGGTCAATGGATTACACAACCGTACGCGGCGGAAAAGTTTTTCAAATTCCGCAGACAATCCGGCAGGACTGAAAACGATGTTTCCATGGACTGCAATTATAAGACCAGACCGACGCTACCTAAATTCATAGCCTAAGACTTTTACTAGGATAAACAATGTTGATTATCCGTACTCTAAAACACGAAAAAAAAATTGTTTAACCAAATTATTTATTAAATTTTAAAATATTTAATAAATAATTATTGTTTTATATACCGATGATGATTTTTTTTTATATAAATGAGATTATTTAAGAGTTTATAATTTTAGTTTAGACTTTAGAAATTTAACCGTTAGATTAAAATTTAAAGTTTAATGTTAAAGTTTTAAAGTTTTAAATTAAGAAATTAGTTACGTAGACCAATCGAATCAAGTTTTCATTAAAATAGAATCTTCTTTAAAATGAGATATTTGAATTTGATTTTTAGTTAAAATTAATAAAAAATATATTCGATCAATTTTAATTTTTTTATCAAAATCAATACTTATAATAAATTACTTATTTGAATCATAAAGTTAAGTTCAGATACCAATTCAAATCAGAAAACCATGTACCAAATCAAACCTAGAAACCAAATTCAAATATTTAATAATAAGAAAAAAGAATTTAGATACCAAATTCAAACCATGCCCCCTAAAGAATATTTACTTGCATCTTGCATTTAACGCATGTTAGATTACTGGTTGCCATTAGGGGTGATAACAAGCCAAGCGGAGTCCGAGCTAGGCCAGACTCGGCTCAGAAACAGGCATATCTGAACTCGGTTCGGCTCGAGGCTTGTTAAGTTCAAAATTTTAGGTTCGAGCTCGGCTCGAAAATAATATTACTGGGCTCGGCTCGGTTTGACTCGAAATGGACAATTTTTTATATTATTGTGTTTTATTATTTATTTATTTATTATTTATTATTTGTACTTTTGTAAATTTGTTTTAGTTGATAATATTTATTTTATTTTATTTAATTTATTTTTAGTGGATTTACTCTTAATTATTTTATTTATTTATTTTTTTTACTAAACAAATTATTTTTGATGTATATATATATATATATATGTTTATATATAATTATTCCGAGCTTGTTCACGAGTTTTTCGAGTTAAGCTTGGGTCGATTCATTTAGATTCCGAATTGAACCGAGCCCGAGTCGAACTCACTCGAACCGAACTTTGACCAAGTTTTGTTTGAGTCGAGCCTGAGTAACTCGCGAGCCAGAGAGGCTCATTATCACCCCTAGTTGCCTTCTCTAAATGTGTTTCTTCAACCTTTCTAATGAGCTTCTTTGAAGGTCAGATTAAACCATTTTTATATATTCACTCTATAGAGTTTAATTTAGCTTTAATCATTACACACCAACTTTGAATTGTTTTTCAACATGTCCTTGTCATTGTATTAATTTTCCACATACTTGCAGTAGCAGATTTAATGGTTCAAAGTTCAACCCCCACCCAATTTGCCTATATATTGAGCTGCCATATCGACTTCAATAACTTGTATTACTTTTGCAGTTTAGCTCAATAATCTTCAATTCTCATCTCTTTGGAACTTCAGAGGAGGAAAGAAGAAAAAAGGGTTCCCTTTTCTGGTTTCTAAATCAATGGTTCTTTCCCTGGAACATCAAGTTTTTGGCCATGGCAACAACATTGAACCAAAGCTTGAACCGTTTGATAAACCGGATGGTATCATTATACCCGAGAAACCCACCATCAAACCATCTAAACCGGTGGTGTTCTCTTCTCCCAGGCCTGTAACCGAGCTTGAACTTGCTGCAACTAAGCTTCAGAAGGTCTACAAAGGCTATAGGACTAGAAGGAACCTTGCTGATTGTGCTGTTGTGGTTGAGGAGCTCTGGTTAGTGCTTTTCTTTTCCGGGTTTGTTCAATTTCGAGATGTTAGTTTGGTTCTTACATTGATTCAATGTTTGCAGGTGGAAAACCTTGGATTCTGCAGCACTAAGAAGGTGGTCGATTTCGTTCTACGACATCGAGAAACAAGAAACTGTGATGAATAAGTGGTCGAGGGCCAAAACAAGGGCTGCCAAGGTACTTATAACACATTGGTTTGCTTCTTGTCATTGATTCTAACATGCTGTTTTAAGACTAGATCGAACATGCTTCTGGGTTTTGTAGGTAGGAAAGGGTTTATCTAAGGATGAAAAGGCTCAAAAACTAGCCCTGCAACATTGGCTTGAAGCTGTATGATTTCCCACTTGTTAATCTGTAATCTAGCAGGCTATGTTGTTTGTGAATTGTTCGTTAATTTGCTTATTCAGACTTTTGTGTTGTTGCAGATCGATCCGCGGCATCGGTATGGACACAATTTACACTTCTACTATGATGTCTGGTCTGAAAGCAAGAGCACACAACCTTTCTTCTACTGGTAATTGATTTCGTAAAACGGAACTCGAAATTTTGATTAGTGAAGGTTACACCTTTTCACCATTACATTCTGATATACGAAACTTGTTCTTGGATCATGTAACCGTAGGTTGGATATCGGTGATGGCAAAGAACTAAGCCTTAGGAAGTGTCAAAGAACTGATCTACAACGGCAATGCATTGAATATCTTGGACCAGTGAGTCTCTATTTAGTTCTGTCTCATGTGAAACTGCAGCAATTCAGTTTGAAAGTTGTTGTTTTTTCGGAACATTTCGTGATCGTATCGGGTTTTCTTGCTTGCAGAAAGAGAGGGAAGCATTTGAAGTGGTTGTGGATAGTGGGAAGCTTGTTTACAAGCAATCCGGAATACTTGTTAACACCAGTGATGAATCCAAGTGGATTTTTGTGCTTAGCACATCAAGATCTTTGTATGTTGGACAGAAGAAGAAAGGTGTTTTTCAGCACTCGAGTTTCCTTTCCGGTGGGGCAACGACTGCAGCCGGAAGATTGGTGGTTTCTCAAGGAGTTCTTGAGGTAAATGTTATGCAAACTGCAATTACCTGCATCTACGAGTTCGAAACACTAAACCCGAGTCTCGAAATGAACCTAGTTTATGTGATCCTTAGTGTTTGAACATATGGAACAATGCTGATTTGCATCTTTCTTTCCAGGCTATTTGGCCTTATAGCGGTCATTACCTCCCAACTGAAGATAATTTCAAGGAATTCATTGTTTTCCTTGAGGAACACTATGTAGATTTGGCTAATGTTAAGGTAATAATCAAAACATTCAAGTTTTTGGGATGTGTTTAAGCTAAATTAATCATCGATCTTATCGATATCTTGTTTCGTATGTAGAGATGTGCGGTAGACAACGACTACACATCGTACAAAGCTCCTGGAATTGAATCCAAGCACGACGAGTTCGAAGTTCCAACGGCAACAGTTAGTCTTCGAAGTAGCAATGGCAAGAGTGCAAGCAATGTGGAAGCACCGGCATTCAACGGGGCAACCCGTTTGTCTTGTAAGTGGTCGACCAGGGTCGGTCCGCGCATCGGTTGTGTTAGAGACTACCCACTAGAGCTGCAATCACAGGCATTGGAACATGTTAACTTGTCTCCAAGAACCGTGCACGGTCACGTTGGAAACTGCGGTCCGATACCTTCACCGAGACCGAGCCCCAAAATCCGAGTATCGCCCAGGCTTGCTTACATGGGACTCCCTAGTCCAAGGGTGTCACCTATGGCCGGTAATGGAAAACTTTGAGCATTACTTATGCCTACAGTTTTGCAACGAATTGCAGATAGGTGAATGAGAAGGGGTCTAACCAAACATTATTTGTTCTTTGATTTATTTAATTTGCTGTTATTAATCAATTCTTTATTAAGTAATAATATTCCCTTTTTATGTGATAATAATAATATGGGAAAATAATATAAATATGATAAAAATCTAAATATATTAAAATTTATATAAGAGTCCAACAAGTGATTTTAGCAGAAAAACGAATGATCTTTATTACACGAGATTCAATTCAGTCATTATCTATAAATATGTGTATTGTTGAAAGATTAAAAATATGTATGAACAAATATCATACTAAAATCATTTTTAAACTATTAAAAAAATCTATATAACATAGTTTATCAATGTTTTGTAGATACATTATTGAGTAAGGTTGACGATGTTTTGAAGATTCACTAATTAATCGAGTAGTCAAGGACGATTCATATACAAGGATTGAAAATAGTCTAATAATTTTGATGATTTGATTAGGGATGGGTACGTAACTCGAATCCGACGGGTTTCGATCCAATCCGATTTAATTGGGTCGAGTATTTTTTTTTTTTTTGTAAAAAAATTGAGTTTTAGTCGGAGTCGGGTCGAACTTTTTTCAATGGTGATCTTGGGTCGGGTTCGAGTTTAGGGCGGAAAAATCCAACCCAACCCATGACTAATAGTGTAATTTTTTCATATATATTTTAGGGATATTTGCAATAATGATCCCTCTTTTTATATATTTATATAATTAGGTCAGTAAAATTAATTTTTTTTACAATTAAGTCACTAAATTTTTTTTACAATTAGATACCTAAATTTTAATTTTTTTATAATTAAGTCACTGAAATTTAAATTTTTTTAATGATTCGGGTCGTGTCGGTCGAATTTCAAAGTTTAAAAATCGGGTCGGATTTTTTTCACCCTAAACCCAGGTCGGGTGCAGGGTGGAGGGTATGATTCTTCGGATCGGATGTACATAGGCGAAAAATCCGACTCAACCCGACCTGTTACCATCTCTAAATTTGACATATTATATTTATTATTTGGTTAAAACTGAATTAATTGATAAGTTGAAACTTTTTAATTAATCGGTGGGTAATTTTAGGTTTGTTTTGTTTAATTATTTAAAAAAATTAAATTTTGATTATTAATTAATCCAGTTTAAATTTAATTAATTAATTAAACTAATTAAAAATATTCAATACATTATAGATTATTTATATATTCCTTAGCCCAGTCTACCCAAACCCATTAAGGATCCAACTTTTTGTAACACAGATAATTAATAGACCCATTAAAAATAACGCCCAATCAGTTTTTTTTACCCAAATAAAGGAAATACCTTAAACTCAAACTGAGATTACTCTAGAAAAGAATAGAGATGAGTACGGGTAGTATTGAGTTTTTATCAATTCGAATTATATTTAAAATAAATATTTTAAGTTAAATCTTGATTCGATTTGAAGATTTTTTAAAAAATTTAATTTGTCTTGAAAATAAATATACTAAATTTGGCTACAACACGATCCGACCTATAAAAATATAATTTTAAGGACTTAATTATAAAAATAATTTTAAAGATTTAATCATAAAAAATATATTTTTAATTTAATTATAAATATATAGATATATTATAAATATCTCTAAAATATTAAGAAAAAATATATATTAAGAAGTTAAACAAGTTTTGAGTTCAATGTGTTATGTATATAAAATATCTTCACAACGATAAGATTTATCCATCAAAATTAGAGGTACGACACGGATCAATTTAGATTATTCAGGACGAAACCTTAAAGATCGAAAGTGCAACCAAAAGAACTTAAACATATTTTATACAAATAATTTAAATGGTGAGATTCACTTAGTCTCGGTAATATACAATTCGGGTTAGTCAATTAATTTTTTTTGATATCTTCGGCTAATAAAAATAATTTTTTTTATCCTTTCATTTCTTAAAGGATTTACCTTGACTAATCTGGATTGATCTGTATTATATATAATTTTGATAGATGAATCTTTTAATAGGATTTTTTTTGTATAAATAAAATCTTAAACTCAAAATATATTTAAACGATATCAAATTACTTATCAAATATACACCAACCCGTTAACAAAATAACTAATTTTTTAAATAAAATCATTTTAAAATTATTTATCCTATTATTTGAAAAAATAACTATTCCACGTAGAAGAACACGTCCTCCACTTCTCTCCAGCAACAGCCAATCAGTTAAAGCTTTGGCCTTCGAGCCGTCACGTTCTATTTTTAGGGGTTCTTTCCACCACTCATTTTCTCTCCGTTTTCAATGAAATCGCCGATTAATTAGCGCTGATTTCACTGCAGTTGTCCACCGGAAACAACGTTATTAAATCGCAGGTCTCCATGCAAAACCCCACGGCGACAGGTTCTCAAGCTTGTGCTGTCTGTAAATACCAACGCCGGAAATGCACCGGCAACTGTCTTTTGGCTCCGTTTTTCCCCGCGAACCGCCATAAGGATTTCATTAACACCCGTAGGCTCTTTGGGGTTAGAAATATCATCAAGCTCATCGAGAATCTCAGCTTTCAGCAGCGTGTTATCGCGGTGAAAACCATCGTGTTCGAAGCTAACGTGAGGGCGGCTGACCCCGTCGGCGGTTGTTACAAGTACATACTCGAGTTGAACAAGCAAATCGCTCGGCAACAGGCTGAACTTGGTCTTGTAAATCAACAGCTTGCCATCTGTAAAGCGCAGTTAATGTTCACTTCGATGCAACAGCAAACAGCGCAGAAACAAAAACAAGTAGCTGGAAATGATATTGATGATGATGATGATGGACAGGTTAATGCTGTTGCTGACGATCTGAATTTGGAGTGTTTTAATGTTTTCGACGTCGATGATCGATATTCTCCGGGCTTCAATTGCGGTGGATCGTCATCTTTCACGTCTGTTTACGATGTGTTTGATTATAATCCTGTGAAAGTCGAATTGGAGGCAGCATCGTGCAAACAACAGGCTCTTGGTAAAGAAATGAGGCCACTGTTTGCCGGAAAGCGAATCGAAACCGATTCGGAAGCTAACGTTTTCTCAGATGTAGGTGAAGATATCAAACCATGGCTCTAGTTCTTGGAAGACAACAGAGATCAAAGTTTCAGGTTTGATTTTTCAGCTATGTTTATATCAATCAAACTCAAAATCAGCATTTGTTTCATTTCAGTGATGAACTTGTGCTGAAGGAAATGGCTTCAGTGCCATGGCACGACTTCAATGTTGCTGCTTCCCTGTTTAGTGTCAGAAATGGTATCTAGGGCAAGTCTGAGTTGTATTTCAGTGCTTGTTTTACTTATAGAAACTTTGTCATGGTTTTACAGGTCTGGAAAGTGTTAGATTCTTTTCAGGGTTGAATATGCAGAAGTTTTACGAGCAATGCTTCCATAACATACACATTTCTTGTAGATGGATAAATTATTCGAATCAAGTCTCACTGCTAATATTATTGGGGCTCGAACAACTGTTCTTTTAACTATAACAATGCTAAACATAATCACAATTATTCGTTGATGTGGAAGTGATTAGTTTCAAAAAGGCATCACATATAATTAAAAAATTATCAATAACTTGAATGCATTGATATAAAATTATAAGATTGATATATGTCAATCATGAGAAAACATGATATGATAAAATTAAAAATAATAAAGTTAAATTAGTTTGTATACGAAAGAAAAATTAGTAAATATTTTATAATTTTATATCTACATTTTATAAATTAATAAGGTTTTTAAATCGATAAGATAATTGATCTAACAATCGATATTGCCACATTGGTGTAATGATTTATTAAATTAAAAAAATAAATATTATATTTATTTAGTTTTATATTTCAGATCATTTGTGAGCTTATTACTGTGTTAAACATTACAACACTATATAATATATTGTGGTGTTACTTAATGATTTTATATGATCAAATTTATTGTGGGATATATATATATATATATATTGATTTTTCTTACGCATAAGTCACAAATACCTTACTTTAAATTTTAATTTCACCGTTTAACATTTTAAGTATATAAAATATTATTATAAAAAACTCAGACTAAAATATAAATTCATAAATTTATCAATCGAAACTTCATCTTTATTCATAAAAATATATATTAAAGTTTTTAATTTATCATATTTTTCCAATAATTATATGATAATGTATGTTGTTATTTGCAGCCTTTTTAAAAAACATATACTATCAAAACTACGAAATTTAATTTAAATCAATCAAAAATAATAATATCTTTACTACAAAAATTGCTCAATAAATTATCCACGGGTATTGTTTTTAATATTATTTGGTTAAAATTAGGAACGAGTAAAACTCGACTCAAAAAAATCAAATAATTTATTTCAACTTGAGACGAAGATGTTAGATTCGATTTAAAATTTCATAAACTTGAATCAATTCAAAAAAAATTTTAAACAAAGTTTGAGTTGAAAAATGAAAATTCGAATAATTCGAACAACTCAAAAATTTTAATAATTAAAAGGTTTATTTTTAAGTTCAAGACAAGTCTTTCAAATTTTTATAATATATATTAATATATAAAAATATGAATAAATATTACTACACATGAAGAAATATATATATATATATATATGATTAGTGAAATTCGTTCAAATTACAATTAAATCGTATTATAATATAATAAATAATTATAATTAAATTTTTATAAGAATTCAAAACTAGAATAACTAAAAAAATTTAATTCGATTAAATTCGATCGAACTTTAACACCTAATAAAACCCATAAATGGCAACGAAGCTCAGTGTGATTTGATCATTAGGATTGCTAAATGAAAAAAAAATCTGAAATTCTCTGACAAAATTCGAACTGCCTCAACCTAAGCAGACAGATGCACAGAAATCACGTGCACTAATTTACTCTCTTTCGCCATCAGGGGAAGCACTTGAATACCATTAATTAGTAAAAATATTTTAATATATAAATTTGTATAAGTTAAAGTTAATATATATTTTTTTTAATTTAAAGTTCAAAATATAAAGTTTCAAGTTAGGTTTTAAAAGTTGTAGGATCTAAAATTTAAAATTTAAGATAAATTATATAAATAACTACGAAATTTTAAGGTTAGATTTATTTTGATTATCAAATTTTAAAATATTCGATAAGATCATTCAACTTTTAGTTCGTATTTAATAAGATCATTCAACTTTTAGTTCGTATTTAATAAGATCATTCAACTTTTAGTTCGTATTTAATAAGATCATTTAACTTTTAATTTAAATTCGATACTGTTAAAAATTCCGTTAAAATTGATTCTTCTTTAATATAAATGGGCAAATTACAATAATAATCACTTAGCTTTCTCCTTACTCCTATTTTGGTCACTAAACTTTTTAATTTAATAACTTAACTTTTGAATTATTTATATTTTGGTCACTATTAAATGACATGATTATACAAATTGAAAATTTGTTCAATCTTTAAAAAATCATGAAATATTTTTTATTTTCTTATTAAATTTTATCATATTATCACATTTCATATTTTAATATATGATTTATTTTTTATTATGTGTATTATTTGTCTATGTTTAGGCTTAGAAATTTTTTAACGATACACATAATAATTTTTTCTTTTATAAAAAATGTACGAGTAAAATATGAACAATTCAAAAGTTAAGTTATTAAATTAAAAAAAGTTTAGTGATCAAAATAAGAGTATGAAGCAAGTTGAGTGATTATTGTTGTAATTTGCCTTTTTTTTTATCAGAGAAGAATCAATTTTAACTGAATTTTTAACGGTAGGGACCGTATCGAATGCGAATTAAAAGTTGAGTGACATTATCGAATGCGAACTAAAAGTTGAGTGACCTTATCGAATATTTTAAAATTTTGCTGACCAAAATGAATCTAACCTAAAAGTTTGGTGACTATTTATGTAGTTTACCCTAAAGTTTATGATTAAAAGTTAGAGTTTAAGGTTTATATTTTAGGGTATTAGAATTTTAAATTTAGGTTTTAAATTTTACAGAAAAAATGGTGTATTTTTTATGCAATTTATGTAGTAAAATATATCCCTTAATTATTATAGGTTTAAATAAAAAAAATTAAATACATAAAGTAAACCTTTTTTGAACTTTTAAGTGTCTAAAGTATTTTTTTTTAAAAAATAGATACTTAAAGTTTATACGATTATAATTTAAGGTGCTTGATCGTTAAGACGTGTTTAAAAAATTGTTAGCAATCAAAACTTGACACTTGATAAAAATTTATTATTTTTAATTTTTTTAAGGAAACCTCCAAAATTTTCAATTTTTACAAAAATATTTTTAAATCCCTAAATATTTTATGAAAAGTTATTTTTTAAATTGTTTTAAAATTTTAATTTTAAAATAAAATAAATATATCAAGTATCAGATTTTGATTATTTAACGGATTTTTAATAATAGTTAACTAATAAACATCTTAATTACACAAGTGTACATGGTTTCTGGTAAGTACTGTAATTGAGTTTAACTGAACCAACTGTAACGGGGGAACACCTTAATTACAGTATTAATTTCTTAGGAGTAAAATTTTGAATAATTATAAGTATTATGTATCATTATTTTTTAATAGATTATTAAATTATATATATATATATATGCGTAAAAATCACACAAGTTTATATATTTTTATTTAAAATTAAAAATGTAACGAATAAAATTTTAAATAGAGATATTCTATAACTTTTTACACAAATTTATATATTTATCATATAAAACTTAAATTTTAAAATTTTTAGTTCTAAACCATGAAAAACTAAACATGCGCTTTACAGGGTGTTTATTATTAAATATCATATTCGATCTGATTCAATTTTTTAAATATTCAAATCTGATAGTTGGATATTTGACTATTCAAAAATATTATTTAATTGAACTATTTTTTTCTTAGTTTGATGAAAATTTTGAAAATTCGAATATAACAAGATTCGAATAAATAAATATTTTAATTTTAATTTTTAAATATAATAAACATCAAATCATTAAATATAACAATATTAATATTTATAAAATATTAAATTTTTAGATTTTCGAATAATCTAAAACATAAAATATTGTAATTTGTATTCGGTCCAGAAAATTTAAAATCAAATCAGATATTTGATCTAAAATAAAAATTTGATCAAATCGGCCAAATTGAATATTGTTGAACACCCTTGAGACTCTATACTTTATATCTTGAATAAAATATGATACTAAATTATTACGGAATAAAATTATGAATAAAACAATAAGCTATATCTATTAAATTAAATTTTTATTAGATAATACTATTGATAAGTTATAAATTAGAGATGGACAAGGGTCGGGTCGGATTTTCGGTCTACCTGTACTCAATCCGAAGAATCATACCCTCCAACCGCCATTCGACTTGACCCGATTTTAGGGTAAAAATCCGATCCGACCCGACCTGAATCATTAAAAAAAATTAAATTTTAGGGACTTAATTGTAAAAAAATAAAATTTAGGGATCTAATTGTAAAATAAATAAAATTTTAGTGACCTAATTGTAAAAAAATTAATTGTAGTGACCTAATTGTATAAAAAATATATAAAGAAGCATCATTATTGCAAATATCCTTAAAATATATATGGAAAAATTACACTATTAGTCCTGGGTCTGGTTGAATTTTTTCCATCATAAACCTGAACCCGACACAACCCGAGATCACCCTTAAAAAAACCCGATCCGACTCGACCTGAATCCGGATTTTTTATTAAA
Source organism: Abelmoschus esculentus (assembly GCA_035048815.1). Classification (NCBI taxonomy): domain Eukaryota; kingdom Viridiplantae; phylum Streptophyta; class Magnoliopsida; order Malvales; family Malvaceae; genus Abelmoschus; species Abelmoschus esculentus. Next base: position 1,425,934 of record JAUCBN010000002.1, read on the forward strand.
AAATCCGACCCGATCAGATTGAAACCCATCGGGTTCGGGTTCCATGCCCATCCTATTATAAATCAAAACCATGTAATTATTTCTCAATTAAATGAGGTATGACTTTATTAATAAGGGTTGATTTAAGTGATAAGTAACTTGATTCCGTTTAAAACAAATCTCATGTTCAAAACGTTGCGTAAGCTGAAAATTCCTGCCGAAAAATTCACCTACTAAAATTAGGTGTGTGACACGGGTTAATCTAGATTAATTAAGACAAGACATTGAAAATTCATCTACTAAAGTTAGGCCTGCGATATAAATTGGTCCGAATTAATTATGACGAGATATTAAAAACTTATTTACTAAAATTAGGTGTACGATATAAATTGACCGAGTTAATTAATACAAAACATTGAAAACCGAAAAAATAATAAAAAACTGACGTATGACTTTACTGCTCTTCACGCAATGCCAAGCACACTTTTCTGACTTTTATTTCTTCTAAAAGATGGGAAAAGCATTAAATTTAACTGTTCTTATTCTACAAGGTAAGTAAAAAAAAAACAGGAAAAAAAAACAGAAAAAATCCAATCAAAACAAGTTAATTGACAATAAATTATCGAATTCGAATTTTAAAGACGATATTAACCATAAATTATTATAACATTACATTTGCTGGTAAATTACCAGCAATGAATCCCTCTGGTTTTTCAATCTGTTTCATCACATTGTTAGAATGAAAACAAAAACAAAATCCTTTGAAAATTAAGTGAAATGATTATGTGCTTAAATGGACCATTTGCAGATCTTGATTCTTAGATCAACCTTACACTTCGAAACAGAAACGTCGGCCACCGCCGGCGACTTACCTTTCGGCAAAGCCCCTTTGATCCCATCACACGTGACACGAATTCCCACCTTTTTGCTCTTCAAGCCATCCATTTTCACCCGAACCCGAGTGTCCATCTCAAGTTTCAACGACAACCCGTTCTTACTCTTTAGATCGGATCTAAGCTTGTTGACGGTGTCGGCGTCTGGATCGCTCGACGTCGTTATTACAACTCCCTTGAAACTCGTCTCGTTCTTGCTGTTGCTGACGAAAGCTGGCAATGTTCCGTTCCCTACGAAGACGTCGCCGGTGCTTGTTACGCATGAAATGGCGAATGGGTCGTAGGTGAACGAGAGATGGGAGTTTGGGTTTTTGGAGGAAAGGGTTAAGTTAAAAAGGGTTGAGAGATGAGAGGCGGAGGAGTCGGTGGTGGTCGTTAAATTCAGGCGGTTGATACGGAAGGAAGCGAGGGTAAAAGAAGGACGGTGAGGGCGGTAAAGCACGTAAACGACACTCCCGGCTATGGCGGCTAAAAGGGCGAGGATTAGGATGATGAGGATGGTCCAGAAACAGCAGCAGCAACAGTAGTTTCTCCGGGGACGGTGGTGGTGACGGCGGTTGTAGGGTTGACGATACGGTGGGCGAGAAGTTGGGTTGTAAAGATGTGGTTTCGTGGTTCCACCGTTGGTTGCGGCTCCGCCAGTGCCTGCGCTTGCGGCGGTTTTAGAGTTTAGTGAGATTCTGTCTGACATTGTTTGCAGCAGATACAACAGAGAGTCAAAGAGATGAGATTTGTAATGAAAGAGAGTGAATTTGAGGAGAGGAATGGAAGAGAAAGCTACACTCAAAACAAAGGAGATGCTGCCACATCATCTATGTAAGAATATTTTAATCATAATTAGAAGAAATTTTATCATAAAATTCTTTATCATTTCATCGAGATTTTAATTAATCAAATTCATTAATTTTTTTAAGGTGAATTATTATCTCTTTCTACATATAATTAATGAGTGAATTGTTATCAGATAATTACTTAAAGATGAACAATCTAATTACATGGACCACATATTACATGATGTAATCTTTTCATAATTAGGGTTGTTTAACGAGTCGAGTAATTCGAATTTGATTTGGTCAAAACTTAATAAATATTCAATTTAGGTTGACACAATTCGAACTTGAGTTAAACTCACAGACCTTAATAAATTGAGTCGAGCAAAGTCTAACTTAACTTGATAGGTTCACAAACTATAACGATCCGGATTCGGATCCGAGTGTCGGTTTAACCCGATGGGTTTTGGGCTTCGGTTTTGGGCCCGTGTTGTGAGGTTTTGGGGCTTGTTGGGTTTTAAGTTAAGCCTTGTTGTGAGGACATTTTAGTAAATGTCTAAATGAAAGACAAAGAGGGTTAAGGGGAGTTATTTCTCTGCAGCAGAGTGATATCATCCTCCCTTTTCTTCTTCTTTCTTCATCTTGGTGGTAAGAAAAAAAAGAGAACAAAAGGTAAGATCTTTAAGGTTTTCAGTTGAAATCTCGTTTTTGGGTTTTAGAGAAGTTGTAGAGGTGGTTGTGATCTATAAAAAGAGGTAAGAAAGTGTTGTTTTGGTAGGGATGAAGGTTTAAGTGGGGTTTTAGGGAGCAATCCGGGAATGAAGTTTTGGGGGTTGTTTTTATGCTTTCTTGATGTTTTAAAGAGTTAAAAACACCCATAGAAGTGTCTAAGAGTTGGCTTAATCCTTTTCTTGTAGAGAAAGAGGCTTGTGAGCCATCATCAAGCTTAGGAAGAGGGAAAGCTTGAAGAGGAAGAAGAGGGTCGTTTTTGTTGTTGCTTGCAAGAGGTTGGTACTCCCAACTTGTTCTACCATTATACATGTCATGGTAGATTGCATAGCATATAGATTCATGTATGTATGCTTGATTTTGCTTGGTTTGAGCTTGGTATGTTTTAATGGTAGAAATGGTATTAGTGAGTTAAATGGCTGAAAAATCGTGCTAAGACATCCTAAACATGCCTAAGAACTGATAGGAACACTTTAGAATCAAATAGATTAATGTTGGGGAAGAAGCCTTAGAAATTTCTAAGTGCAGACCTATTTTTCGTGCAGGGGTATCGATACTCAGGCTACCGGTATCGATACCCATAAGTGGATTTTGGCTAAGTGGCCAGGTGTATCGAACCATGGTTCGATACCGGGACCTCCAGTGGCATAATGACATCGATACCCGTATCGATGCTGGAGGGTCCCCTTTTGTTGACTTTGAAAATGGTCAAAGGGTATCAGTACTGGTATCGATACCCATGGTTCGATGCCTTCTTTGGGTGGGTATCGAGGCAGGGTGGTTCGATACCTACATAAGGGTATCGAATCCCCTGCGAAAACTTGGCAAGATAAGTATTGTTTAAGGTTCGAAAAGAGAATTGAATGTTGTAATGAATCTTATAATCGATGCAATGAATTGTAAACATGAATTTGACGATATTAACCTCGAAAGTCTAAGTTATGTTAAGCCTTGATATGTTTTGTTGTGAGGATCCTAGGTGGATCGTTTATGTGTTTCGAGTCCTTGTTTGTTGGAAATCCGGATATCCATAAGTGTTGCAACACGTTAAAGGCCATCCGATGTAACATGTCGGATGATGTTTTGAAGACTTTTATTCCGAGTGTTGGGCGGCCTCACTCGAAGATGTTCGATGTAACATTCCGAGCATGGGGTTGGTTGAGCAACCTCCATCCCTTTCCGAACGTTGGGCGGCCTCGTTCGAAGATGTCCGATGTAACATTCCGGGCATAGGATTTGAGGGCGGCCTCAATCCTGAGTGTAGGATCCCGATGCTGTGTGGACGTGGGCCTCACTCTTGTGTGTTATATTGTGATATGATTTGCATATGCTGTGTGCGACATTATACCTTGTTTATGCCATGTGGTAGGCAAACATGCTAGATCATCACATCATACACGATATTTTATATGTTATGTTTTATTGCTTATGATATGCATGATGTTGGCCGAGTTCGGCGTATCCACTGAGCTTTCGTAGCTCAGCGTTCGAAATATGTTTTCGTTCGTAGGTTAGGTGAAGCTGGTTCGTGGAGCACCATCAAGGTTCGGATTTCAGCATCGACCGTGTTGTCAGAGTACATGTATTAGATTTAGTGGGCTTGTACTATGTCGAACCCTATGTATTGTAACTCTGTTTATTTTAATTTGGGTCGAATGTTTTTAAACAGTTTGTAATATGTTGGAGCTCCGGTTTCTTTAACTTATTTTGGGTTGTCGTGTTAATTTAATGGATTTATGAATCGTATTTGGACTTAAGTTTGATTTATTTGTTGGGCCCTTGAAAGGAAATTTTGGAATACAGTTTTTGGGCCGGAGACCCAATGTGACATCCGGGTCGGGTGTTACATTTAGTAGTATCAAAGCTTAGGTTGAGTCGGTTCTAGGAAGTCTCCGGGGGAGTCTAGTGTGTTATATAGGTGTTAGACAAGTACATGCCCACGAGTCGATATCGTACCTTCTTTAAAGGCTAAATTTTGATGGTGTACTCTGTTTGTTGTTGTTGTTCGTGCAGAGGGGCTAAGTATGCCGAGACGTGTGCGGGATCAGGAGGAAAGTCGGGGTTCTCGTGGAGGAGACTCCGACTATGAGTATGAGCCCGATGATGAGGTGCCATCGGATGATGCAGTTGGTCAAGGGGCCAACTACTTTGCTCAGTTGAACCGTACTCTGCGCAGGATAGTGAGAGCTATACCGAGGCCATCTTCTACGCCTCGTGAGGCACCGGTTGAGAGGGTGCGAAGACAGGGAGCGGTGGACTTCTTTGGTACGGAACAGGACAACCCCGTACAGGCCGATCAGTGGTTGCATGACACCAGGTGGATAATGAGACAAATGAGGCTGAGGTCAGAGGACAAGTTGTCGTTTGTGTTGTCGCTTCTGAAGGGCAACGCGTGAGAATGGTGGGAGACAGTTGAGCAAGGTTGGTATCCTCATCGTCCTAAGTGGGAGGACTTTCTTGAGGAGTTTGAGGGCAAGTATGTGGGTGAGACTCACATTGACACCTTGAGGGAGCGGTTTACCCATCTTGCTCAGGGGAACCGTTCGGTTTTTGCTTATGAGCAGGAGTTCCTTTAGTTGAGCCAGTATACACCAGAGCTTGTTGCTACAGAGAAAATGAGATGTAAGAGGTTCTTGAGAGGTCTGAGGAAGGAGATCCAGACTTATCTCACTACTGCACCGCCTAAGGTGTTTTCTGAGTTGGTCGCTAGTGCCAAGTCGTTGGAGCAGGTTCAGGGTTTGACCTATGGGCTGTCTGTTGGCCAGGGAGTCACCGGTGGAGCTAGTTAGAGTCATGCGGGTAACTCTCAGTCTTAGTCCGGTAGGAGTAGGAGCCGTTAGAACCAGAGTAGAGGAGCAACGAATCAGGGTTCGAGGTCGAATAAGAGATCAGAGTCAGTGGGACGTAGGAGGCAGTCTGTGTCTTCTTCTGCTGGGGGCCCAAAGAGTTTACAGAGGAGTGTCAGTGTTCAGATTTGTAGACGTTGCGGTCGGACCCACCCAGGAGAGTGTTGGGGCAATGCTAGAGCTTGCTTTCAGTGTGGGTCATCAGATCATCTTGTGAGGGACTGCCCCGAGGTTGTGACGTCACCACCAGGTCAGGCACAGAGGACCGTGTTTCAGGCTCAGAGGGGTCGTGGGTTCTCACGTAGCGGAGCTAGCCACGCATCAGGAGGCACCTTCCAGTCCACTGCTAGAGCACCAGCGAGACAGTATGCGGTGAGGGCACAAGAGGACTGTGCTGCGACAGATGTGATCTCAGGTACGTTCAGTTTGTTCTCTGTTCCTATAGTTGCTCTTGTGGACTCGGGATCTACCCACTCGTATATCCGTAGTGAGATATCGGAGCAGTGGGGGTTACCAACGGAGGAGCTAGAGGTAGGAGTCCAGGTGACCAGTCCGTTGGGGGTTAGATGTGTTGGTAAATAAGGTTTATCGGAGGTGTCCGATTGAGGTACAAGGATCTATCTTCCCGGCCGACCTCATGGTTTTGCCGTTTCAGGAGTTCGACGCAATCCTTGGTATGGATTGGTTGTTCGAACATGACGCGAGTTTGGGGTACAAATCTAAGAGTTTGAAGCTTCGAGTAGCGGATGGTTCTAAGCTTGTTGTGAGGGGTGAGAGAAACCCGTGTTTAGCGAATGTTGTGTCAGCTTTGTCAGCTCAGAGGTTGATCCAGCAGGGTTGTGAGGCCTTCTTAGCTCACGTGGTGGATGTGAGTGTTGGGAGTCCAGCTTTAGAGAGTTTGAGGACAGTTTGTGAGTACCCAGATGTGTTTTCGGAGGAGTTGCCCGGTTTACCACCCGATCAAGAGTTGGAGTTTTGGATAAAGGTTTTGCCGGGTACGGCACCGGTGTCCATAGCACCGTATCGTATGGCACCAGCGAACATAAGAGAGTTGAAGCAACAGATCCAGGAGTTGCTTGAGATGGGTTTTATCCGACCGAGTGTGTCACCGTAGGGAGCACCGGTTTTGTTTGTGAAGAAGAAGGACGGATCGATGAGGATGTGCATCGACTACCGTCAGCTCAACAAGGTTACGATCAAGAACTGTTACCCTTTGCTTAGGATCGATGACATGTTTGACCAGTTGAGGGGCGCTCGTTTGTTTTCTAAGATAGTTCTGAGGTCAGGGTACTACCAATTGAAGGTGGTGGAAGAGGATGTCCAAAAGACCGCTTTTAGGACGCGGTACGGGCATTATGAGTTCTTAGTGATGCCGTTTGGGCTCACGAACGCACCTGCAGCTTTCATGGACTTAATGAACCGGATTTTTCAGCCGTATCTAGATCAGTTTGTGTTTGTGTTCTTCGATGACATCTTGGTGTATTCACGCTCAGAGGAGGAGCATGACTACCACCTAAGGGTTGTTCTTCAAGTGTTGAAGGATAGGCGTCTGTACGCCAAGTTTAGTAAGTGCGAGTTCTGGTTGTCTAAGGTGGCGTTCTGGGCCACATAATTGCAGCGGATAGAATCCGAGTAGATCCCAGAAAATCCAAGCTGTGGTGGAGTGGAAACCACCAAGGAATGTATCGGAAGTCCGTAGTTTTCTTGGCTTGCCGGATACTATAGAAGGTTTGTTAAGGGTTTTTCGATCTTAGCGACACCTTTGACTAAGTTGCTTCAGAAAAGTGTTCCATTTGTGTGGAACGAAAGGAGACAACAAAGTTTTGAGTAGCTTAAGGCTTATCTGACAGAGGCTCCGGTCTTGACACAACCGGAATCGGGAAAAGATTATGTGGTGTTTAGCGATGCTTCCTTGAATGGGCTAGGTTGTGTGCTTATGCAAGAGGGTAAGGTGGTTGCTTACGCCTCAAGACAGTTGAAACCCCATGAGAGGAACTATCCTACACATGATCTTGAGCTTGCGGCGGTTATCTTCGCTTTGAAGATATGAAGGCATTATCTCTATGGAGAGAAATGCTACATCTACACCGACCATAAGAGTTTAAAGTATCTGCTTACCCAAAAAGAGTTGAATCTGAGACAACGTCGGTGGCTTGAGTTGTTAAAGGACTATGACTGTGTCATAGAGTATCATCCCGGCAAGGCGAATGTGGTCGCCGATGCCTTGAGTCGGAAGTCCATGTCAGACTTGAGAGCTTTGTTTGCTCGGTTGAGGATGACCGATGATGGAGGTCTTTTGGCAGAGTTGCGTGTGGAGCCCACGCTTGTTCAGAAGATAAAGAGAGCACATGTGTTAGACGAGGAGTTGGTAGTTCAGTTAGAGGTTGTTTAGAGAGGTGAGTTGTCAAACTTTGAGGTACGAGATGGTGGGTTCTTGTACTTTCAAGGTCGGTTGTGTATACCAGCCTTAGAGGATCTGAGGGATCGTATCTTGAGGGATGCTCACCGTAGTCCGTTTTCTGTTCATCCGGGTAGTAACAAGATGTATCAAGATCTTCGCCCTTTCTTTTGGTGGCCGTGCATGAAAAGAGATGTGTTAGAGTTTGTGACCAGGTGTCTAGCGTGTCAGCAGGTGAAAACGGAACATCAGGTTCCTTCAGGGTTGCTTCAGTCTATCCAGATTCCACAGTGGAAGTGGGATCGAGTGACCATGGACTTTGTCACCGGGTTACCGATGACGTTGAGGAAACATGATGCTATATGGGTTATAGTTGACCGGTTGACCAAGTCGGCTCACTTCTTATCGATAAGGATGGACTACAGTTTAGAAAAGTTTGCTCAATTGTACATCAAGGAGATCGTGAGGTTACATGGTGTACCTTCATCAATCATATCGGATAGAGATCTGAGGTTCACAGCGAGATTGTGGAGGTTCATCCACGAGACTTTAGATACCAAGTTGCACTTCAGTACAGCTTTTCATCCTCAGACCGATGGGCAGTCTGAGAGAGTTATCCAGATCTTGGAGGATATGCTTTGGTGTTGTGCTGTGGACTTTTCTCGCAGTTGGGAAAAGCAGTTACCGTTGGTAAAGTTTGCTTACAACAATAGTTATCAATCAAGCATCAAAATGGCTCCTTTTGAGGCCTTATACGGGAGTAGGTGTAGGACACATTTGTGTTGGACAAAGCTTAATGAGAGGAAGATAGTGGGTTCAGAGCTTGTTAAGGAAACCGAAGAAAAAGTTCAGATCATCAAACAGAGGTTGCAAGCAGCTTTTGACAGACAGAAGGCTTATGCGGATAAGAAGCGTAAGCACATCGAGTATGAGCTTGGTGAGAAAGTGTTTCTCAAGGTATCTCCGTGGAAAGGGATCACCCGGTTTGGTCGTAAAGGAAAGTTGAGTCCGAGGTACATAGGGCCTTATGAGGTTCTTTAGAGGGTTGGACCGGTAGCGTATCGGCTAGCTTTGCCTCCGGAGTTGGCACGTATACACGATGTGTTCCACGTGTCCATGTTGATACGTTACCGTTCCGATCCATCGCATGTGGTTCAGCTAGAGGAAATAGAAGTCAATGCATATTTGACTAACGAAGAGAGACCTATAAGAATCTTGGATAAAGGAGTTAAGGAGCTTCGGAATAACTGCATACCTTTGGTAAAGGTTTTGTGGAGAAACCACGGAATCGAAGAAGCAACGTGGGAATCGAAGAAGGATATGAGAACTCAGTATCCTCATCTCTTCCTGACAGGTAAATTTCGAGGACGAAATTTTCTTTAAGGAGGGGAGAGTTGTAACGACCCGGATTCGGATCCGAGTGTCGGTTTAACCCGATGGGTTTTGGGCTTCGGTTTTGGGCCCGTGTTGTGAGGTTTTGGGCCTTAGGCTTGTTAGGTTTTAAGTTAAGCCTTGTTGTGAGGACATTTTAGTAAATGTCTAAATGAAAGATAAAGAGGGTTAGGGGGAGTTATTTCTCTGCAGCAGAGTGATATCATCCTCCCTTTTCTTCTTCTTTCTTCATCTTGGTGGTAAGAAAAAGAAGAGAACAAAAGGTAAGATCTTTAAGGTTTTCAGTTGAAATCTCGTTTTTGGGTTGTAGAGAAGTTGTAGAGGTGGTTGTGATCTATAAAAAGAGGTAAGAAAGTGTTGTTTTGGTAGGGATAAAGGTTTAAGTGGGGGTTTCGGGAGCAATCCGGGAATAAAGTTTGGGGGTTGTTTTTATGCTTTCTTGATGTTTTAAAGAGTTAAAAACACCCATAGAAGTGTCTAAGAGTTGGCTCAATCCTTTTCTTGTAGAGAAAGAGGCTTGTGAGTCATCATCAAGCTTGGGAAGAGGGAAAGCTTGAAGAGGAAGAAGAGGGTCGTTTTTGTTGTTGCCTGCAAGAGGTTGGTACTCCCAACTTGTTCTTACATTATACATGTCATGGTAGATTGCATAGCATATAGATTCATGTATGTATGCTTGATTTTGCTTGGTTTGAGCTTGGTATATTTTAATGGTAGAAATGGTATTAGTGAGTTAAATGGCTGAAAAATCGTGCTAAGACATCCTAAACATCCCTAAGAACTGATAAGAACACTTTAGAATCAAATAGATTAATGTTGGGGAAGAACCCTTAGAAATTTCTAAGTGCAGACCTGTTTTTCGTGCAGGGGTATCGATACTCGGGCTACCGGTATCGATACCCATAAGTGGATTTTGGCTAAGTGGCCAGGTGTATCGAACCATGGTTCGATACCGGGACCTCCAGTGGCATAATGACATCGATACCCGTATCGATGCTGGAGGGTCCCCTTTTGTTGACTTTGAAAATGGTCAAAGGGTATCGGTACTGGTATCGATACCCATGGTTCGATGCCTTCTTTGGGTGGGTATCGAGGCAGGGTGGTTCGATACCCTACATAAGGGTATCGATACCCCTGCGAAAACTTGGCAAGATAAGTATTGTTTAAGGTTCGAAAAGAGAATTGAATGTTGTAATAGATCTTATAATCGATGCAATGAATTGTAAACATGAATTTGACGATATTAACCTCGAAAGTCTAAGTTATGTTAAGCCTTGATATGTTTTGTTGTGAGGATCCTAGGTGGATCGTTTATGTGTTTTGAGTCCTTGTTTGTTAGAAATCCGGATATCCATAAGTGTTGCAACACGTTGAAGGCCATCCGATGTAACATGCCGGATGATGTTTTGAAGACTTTTATTCCGAGCATGGGGTTGGTTGGGCAACTTCCACCCCTTTCCGAACTTGGGCGGCCTCGTTCGAAGATGTCCGATATAACATTCCGGGCATAGGATTTGAGGGCGGCCTCAATCCTGAGTGTAGGATCCCGATGCTGTGTGGATGCGGGTCTCACTCTTGTGTGTTATATTGTGATATGATTTGCATATGCTGTGTGCGACATTATACCTTGTTTATGCCATGTGGTAGGCAAGCATGCTAGATCATCACATCATACACGATATTTTATATGTTATGTTTTACTGCTTATGATATGCATGATGTTGGCCGAGTTCGGCGTATCCACTGAGCTTTCGTAGCTTAGCGTTCGAAATATGTTTTCGTTCGTAGGTTAGGTGAAGCTGGTTCGTGGAGCACCATCAAGGTTCGGATTTCAGCATCGACCGTGTTGTCAGAGTACATGTATTAGATTTAGTGGGCTTGTACTATGTCGAACCCTATGTATTGTAACTCTGTTTATTTTAATTTGGGTCGAATGTTTTTAAACAGTTTATAATATGTTGGAGCTCCGGTTTCTTTAACTTATTTTAGTCTGTCGTGTTAATTTAATGGATTTATGAATCTTATTTGGACTTAAGTTTGATTTATTTGTTGGGCCCTTGAAAGGAAATTTTGGAATACAGGTTTTGGGCCAGAGGCCCAATGTGACATCCGGGTCGGGTGTTACACAAACAATTCATTAATTTTTTAAAATATTTTTTCGTAATTATTTTAAAACTATTTTATTCAAAAAATAAATAATAATAATAATTATTATTATTATTTTATGAATTATTACTTTAGTTTTAATATGTTACTTTGGTGCATTATTGGATTGTTAGTTCGGAGTTTAAACTTAAAAAGTGTTTTATACACTCATTTTATATATTTGGATTAAATTTATTAATTTATGTTAATATTAAACCCCATATAATATTATTAAAAAAAATTAGTTAAAAAATAATATAGATTTTTAGTGAGTTTAACGAGCAACGGGTCGCGTTGAGTAACAAAATTTTTTAACAAGCACAAGTTGATCATAATTTTAACGAGTTTAACGAACAACTAGTCAAGTCAAGCAATAAATTATTTTAACGAATATGAATCGAGCACTACACAACTCACGATCCACTCACTTGATAAAAACCCTAGTCATAATTGTCTCTTAGATATGACAAAATTATTTGATTTCAATTCGATAGGTTTGACCTAACCCAACATGACTTAATAAAAATATGTTCTTTCAGAAAATTTAAGTTTCCATTAACAATTATCGAATTTTAGAAAAAATTTAATTAGATAAAATAAAGTTTAAGGTTTAGTATGAAAATTTATCTATCCTATCCAATTTATTTATGATTATACATATATAATATATTTTTATATTATATTAAATAATTTTATGTCAATTTTTGTTAAATTTTCAGGGTTGAATTATACTTTTTTTATTGGTTTTAGTACTTCCATTATAATTTTATAATTTTTGGTTTTATCTATTTTCGAAAAATGTGTTTTAAGCCTTTATGTTAATTTTCTCTGTTGATATATTATATAGTTTGACATGATTTATTGTTCATAAAATGTCAATATGAGGTGAACTCAATAAGTGTATTAGTAAAAAATGATAAAATAGATATATATTCGGTTTTTAATTTCATCTTTACCCTAAAAGTTTTATATATATATATATATATATATATATTGACGGCGGCACCGATTTTAATACTGGTCGCCGACCGTCGTTTTTTTTTATCTTTCGTTTATTTTATTTTCAATAAATTATTCTGATCTTGTGGTACGATCTATTTTACCTTTTGGTATATTTTTTCTGTCGTTTGGCATGTTTTTTTTATTTTGTTTTTTAAGGTTGGATCTGACGACGTCACGACTAATCAAGATGACGATTATTTGTTATCATGGTGATCTTCCTTACTGTTACATATTAAACTTTACTTAGTTGTGAATTGTTGTTAGTAGTTTGTTAGTTTGTTAATAATTGGTTATAATTTGGGTTATATAAACCCAACCAATGTAATTGGAAAATCACGGTGAATTCACCCATTATTCATGCTTTCTTAACAAAGTTTCAGAATTCATTCTTTGTATTTTTTAGTTCATATCCACTCATTTACCTCCTTTCTTATAGCATTGCCGGTTACATATTCCGGTCACCATCATGGCTGAGTTCTCACACTTACTTTGGACCTTCAGATTGAATTTGGATGTGCGGTTTGCGCTCGTGGATAGTATATCGCGACGCTCAGTTCTGATTTGTGATTCACGGTGGTCTTTCAATAGATTAATCTCCTTTTGTGGTTTGTTTGCCGATGCAGTCAGATTCGTTCATGTCTATTTTTCGATCGAGCTTTTGAATGAGTTTTTTTAAAAAAACTTTTTCCTTGTATGATCCTTATATGATCTAAAGTAGTTAGTTTTAAGAAAATGTCCAAATTATGTATTTAGTTTACAATGATAATTGTAAACCATTATTGTAATATTGAGTATTTTCTCGTTTAACAAAATTAGCGATTTTTATTCAAAAAAATGATAATATTCGTTTTAAAAAATACGAGTTTAAATTATTTTATCTATAATATATATGTATATTATTACAGGATTAAAAAATATATACATACATATTATTATTTTAATAATAATTTTATCCGTAAAATATATACATATTGAATAACTCGAAATAAAAAAAAAAAATTATAACAAGTTCCGTAATATATATTATGAATAGAGTAAATAAATTGGATGAGTCAGTCCAATAAGTTTCGGTTTATATGTTCTAAATTAATCGATTAATAAACGATATTTATATAAAAATTTACACAACTATATATAACCTTAAAAGGAATAGATTTGATGGATTATAGAACAACAATTAGCAGCTAAATAATCCAAACCATCCAGTTCTATTAACTTAAAACAACTATGATTATGCTGTACATTAACAAATTTGGAATATAAAATAAAGTTTTGCATTTAAAAAAATAAGGGTGTCCAAACGGTCGGTTAAACCGAATTAATCGACTAAATCGAATTAATTCGGTTAAAACGGTCGGTCACCGAACTTTGTTCGGTCGGTGAGTGGTTAAAGTTTTTTTAAAAGTTCGGTTAACGGTTAATTCGGTTCGAAACAGGTTAATTAACCGAATTAATCAAATTAGCCGAAATATAATAAATATTAAATATACAATATATATTATTATTAAGCCCATATCCAACTGTTTTATTTTATCGTTATGTTTAATCTAAAATTCTAATATTTTTATTTATGTTTAGATTTTATTTAAATTAAATACCAATTTATCTTCGTAAACTAAAAAGTATTTTTAATATTTTTATTGTGTAATAACTTTGAATAAGAAAATTAATAAATTTCGGTTAATTCAAAAACCGACCGAATTAACCGAAATTTGTTCGGTTCGGTTAATATATTTCAAAAAAATTTTGGTTCGGTTAACGGTTAAAGATTTTAAATGCTTGGTTAATTCGGTTTTTGGTAATTCGGTTCGGTCACCGGCCGAATTAACCGTTTGAACACCCCTATAAATAAATGATTAATTTTGTACTTTATATAAGTTTCCTTTAATGCTTGACTTTGTGCTTTCCTACCCAATTATTAGGTTACATAAGTAATAATTGAAAATATTTTTTAGGGTTTTACATTAATTAATCCCGATCAACCTGCATCGTACATCTAATTTCCATGGATGAATCTTTTAATATAAATTTTTTGCATACACAACACCTCGAACCCAAGATCTGCTTGAAAATAATTTTTTTTATTAAGAATGAGGATGTCACCTCACGTCTCGTTAAAAAACCTCTCTAACATAAATGGAGGAAAAAAAGTGTGTTTGGTAGCAAAATACACATATCATGACTAAAGCAAATCGTTGTGAGGGGAACGACTAAAGCGACGATAAGGAGGACCGACCCTATTACGTCGAAGCAATGGTTGAATCTAGTCAGGAGTGATGATAAGAAAAATAATATATTTTTAATGAAACTATTAAGACCCAAAATTTTATACAAAGATAAATATACTTATGTTACTCTATTATTAGTGAATTTCTGTTTTGATCATTTAATTATAAAGAATATAAAACGATTTATTTTTCTTGTCACCCAATATTAAATGACCCAATATTAAATGACTTATGAAAGGATGATATGTAAATTTTTATACTCAGTATAATAATAAATTTAACCTTTAAAATTTATATATTTTATTAATATGATATGTATTCTAAAAAGTAAATATTAACATTTAAATAGTGTATCAATTTAGTCTTAATTATAAAATATCAATAATTAAGAAATATATATAAAGATTTTTTTTAGCATCTCAACTTTTTTAAAAAAAAATCAATTTAATTTTAATTTTAAAATAAAAATTAAATAAATTATAACCATCGATATTCAATCTATTATTTGAAAAGAATGTGTTATTTGCGATTCACACCCTATACATATGAATCTTTACAATTTTGGAAAATATCAATTCTTTTTATAAAGAAAAACTGTGGGGTTTGCTTTTGAATATATTGAGAAAATGATGAATTGAAAGAAAGAAAAAATTAAAAAGGATTTTAGTTTTTTTTGAATTATTCTAAATATTATATATATTTTTAAATAATTAACAAATAGTATTTAGATTTTTTTAATTTTTTATTTTTTTGAATTTTTGTATACAAATCAAATTGATACTATACGTAAAGTATTATGGTATTTTTTCGAATTAGAACAAAATTGATACAATTTATTTAGGTGAGTAAATTGTTATTATGAAAATTCTAAAAACTTTCAGTCATCTTTTCGTTAGTCATTTAACAGGAGGTGACCAGAATCAGAAACTTAATAAATTGAGCGACAATTTAACAATTTAGCTGAGAGACCAAAAATGAAATTTATTAATAATTTGGTGACTAAACCAACAATTAACCCTATTAGATATTGATTTAAATTCTATTCGGGTAATATTCAATTAATAAGATTCTTGATGAATAATTATTAATTACAAATTGTTCTAAGGATAGTTTGTAATTTAATCCAATAATATTGATAGTTATAAATTTTTCTTAAGATCATGAAGCATTGTCTCATCATTAGAGACAAAGTAAGAATTCAAATATAAGAGGATATAAAGTTAAAAAATTTCTCAAATACTTGTCCGAATAGTCATTTTTTTTGGCTCATATATTTTTAGAGTATTTCAATATTAATGTTTTGTTTTGGGTCAGAATGATATCAATGCCATTGAAAATTATTAAAAAACTGATGATAAATAGTTTAAAATAATTTAACGGTACGATGAGTTAACAAAAAAATATTATATATTTGTTTATATGATAATATCATATTCACATGAATTATGATATAAGTTTATCACGTCATTTTAAATTATTTAACGTCAGCTGATTGTCGGTTTTTATCCGTAGAAAAACTATTTCAAGCAAAAGAGGCCTTGTATGATTATAGCCAGTACTACGAGTAAGGGTAAGGTTACTCGAGTGCCCTTGGCCTGTTGGTGCCCTACGGGTAGAGGTGTTTAAAAATATCTAACCGGTTGATCCGATCCGATTATATATTAATCCGATCCGAAAATTTGGATATTCAATCCAGTTTTTATTTTTGGATCGGATATCCGATCCGATTTTATATTTTCCAGATCGAATACGGATCACAATATTTTATGTTTCAAATTTTCATAATATTAATCTATTTCTATTAACAATTTAGTACTTATTATATTTAAAAAATTTAAAAATTAAAACTTTTATAATTGTGAATCTTATTGTATTTAGTAATTTGTTGTTTATTATATTCGAAATTCTAAATTTTTTATAAATACAACCTTCAAATTCAAAAAATTAGTATAACCAAATTATATTTTTTTGGATAATCGGATATCCGACTAACCAATCCAACTATTCGATATCCAAATATGCGGATATCTGTTTCTTTAGATCGAATAAGGATCATTATATCATCAATCCAAAAATTCAAATATTCAAAAAAAAAAAAAAATAATCCGATCTAATCCAATATCTAACAATAAACACCAGGTACGAATAAGAATGTGTAAAACTTGTGTCAATCTTTTTTAAAATTGACTTAACGTGAGAAAGTTTAATTTAATTTGATTTGAATTGTGAAATTTTAAATTAGAAAGGATGTTCTCATCGTTGTTTAGATGGATAAACATGGCTATAATTGAATGGTACAAGACCAAGAGAATTATCAACACAGAATAAATAAAGTGAACCCCTTAGACGTTTGATAAGAGATGAATGAGTGGTGAGTAAAACCAACAACCTTGCAAGATAGGTCATTGAATATTATCAACTAACAATTATAAGAGAGAATCAAATTATTGGACCAACATCAAAAATCACACATCAAAAACTAAATATTATGAAAAACTTTACACGAATACAAAGCTACCATTAATGTAAACGAATAACATATCATAAGACAAAAATATATCTCAAAACTTGAAAAATGTCACAAAAACAAAAATATACATACAAAAATATGTGCATAAAATTTCAAAACGAGTTTTTAATAAAAAAAAATCTAAAAATCAACCAAAATGTAAAAACAAATATTCCTATAAATAAAATTTACACCACTCATCTATCAAAATATTTTCCCCGAAGTTGAAATGAAAAGCAGAGCAGGTAGACAAAAAAGACAACAAAAATCCACAAATCTTAGACATTAAACATGTCATCAAAATCTTGTCATGTAACCCCCCACACTTTTACAACAAGTCCCATACCTTTTTCTATTATGGTTATGATCAAATATTAGCTTTCAATTTCTAAAATTTTATCATTTAATTTTATCGTTATTTTTAAGTGACTCGGATTCAAATAATTTATTTTGTACGGTCTGTGTGTTGTTACAAGAGTAATTCAGTTTGACCAGACCGAACCGAATCCTAGAAACAGAATCATTCAACTCGAACTTGGCATAAAAATAACCAAAACCAAACTGATTCGAACTTAGTTTAACCAAACCAAACCAAATCTGTAAGAAATAATCCAAGCAGCAAATGAGAGACTAATACCATTCAAAGCCGCTGCAATCCCTCAGTATTTCCTATAAGCTAGCTCCTGCACTGCCTCAACCAGATTTTTCTCTGCCTGAACGCTCTTAACCCAGTTGGCATTTATGTTAACCCGTTCGAGGCTCTGCTTCAACGTTCTTGCGACCGAAGCCTTTTCTCGGCTTGCAAAGAACTCCTCCACTTCATTCACTTTCTCAAAGGATGCAAACTGCATACAAGGATAAGTTAAAATAGAATGAAATCTATACTTACCAGTGTCTACTTAAACTATTGTGAAGTACTTGTGTTCGAAAGCTTGAGTTGAACATATTCAAATATCAGTACTTGTGTTCTATATTATGAAATTACAAAGACAGAGGACAAGGCACAAACCGACGAGACGATTGCATTGACAAAACGTGGTATTAGGAATCCACCGAAGTTCTTTACAATGAAATCCCAGTTATCCTTCACCATTAGCAAAAGCATTAGATTTAATAGGGGAAGAAAATGGTAATAGGAGGTAATCACTTGCACAGTGTAAAACTCTCTAAGTTTTACACTAATCCATGGCCATTGGATGAGTGAAATGGATGAATGAGATTAACAGTAGTAAATGTGAAGATAATCACTTGGAAAGAAAAAGAAAAAATCTTAACCATTTATTATCATCATCCAACGGTTCAAAATTAGAGTAAAACTACAAGAATTTTATACCATGTAAGTTGATCCTAACCCATATATACATAAATAATATTCTCTAATTAGTGGTATTACCTTGAGCCATGTCCAGGCAACTTCACGACCTTCCTTGCTAACACCCAGTCCATATATAGCATCTTGGCTGCGAACCTGAACAAAAAAAAAAGGGGGGGGGGGGGGGGGAGGAAATTGTTGTTGAGACCATCCGATTTTATATCTTACTTCATTAAGATAAACGATTGCTCTTCAAAGAACGGTGAGAAAATACCTCAGGAGACAATGAGAATTTTAGAACTTCAAGAACTATAGCTGGATCAGGACAAGATGGCAATGAACCTACAAAATGTAACAAGTAATATAATTGTCAAATTCATCGACTCGTCATCTGTGTCACAATGAAAAGGATTTTTCAGTACCTAAAATGCGGATTTTCTCCTGGCTTAGATCAGTCTCTCGATAAACTCTCAAAAGAGACTCAAAACCTTCTCTGTTGGAGGAGGTGACAGACTGCATTACAGCTACATATGCAGCCTGAAAACATAGTTGATAGTTAATGTGTGGGTAAAAACAGGGGACAATTGCCTCAATTAATCCTTCATGATCAAACATAGTCAACCACCTTTCTTGTGTCAGGAGGGAGGAGTGGTGTGTTTCTGTCGATCAAGAATGCATCAAATCGTCTACTTGCTTCGTTCAGTGTCTCCTTGTGTCCAAGCATAGCAAGTGCGGTCAAAATTTCACCTCTCAACATCGCATCCAGATGACTCTCACCGTCTTTAGCATCCCAACCAAGCTTCCTACAAGATTTAAAAACACAAAAATTGCATTAGATTAAAAATATGTACAATAGATTTTCGGTTTTAAAAAGAAATACATTTCAGATAACTTACTCGGCAGAATATTGGAAAAGGTTAATAAAAAATTGATTAATGTTATCCATTAGCCCAGGTTTTGCATCAGCTGCAATTCTCCCAACCTTGTATGTTATCTGTGAAAAGCAAGAGCTCGAATTGGGAATCCGGAGTATAGTCCAAAGTGATTTTAAGCAAGAGTGAAAGAAGAGCATTACAGTAATCAAGTTGGAAAGCACAATATACTCATTTTCCTCTCTGTAGGCAGCCATCAAGGTAAGCAAGGAAGTCAATGGCAGCTGGCGTGCCATACAAAGTGCAAATGAATCATCGAGGATGCCTATAAAATGGAATAGAAACGTTAACTTATCTCTTTTACCAATCTAGAAAAACATGCAATCTCACGAAAATATTCAAATTACCAAATCTGTCGGTTGCAGTTAAGTATTTGTTTTCTATTGCATGGCGGAGTCTAGCGGCAAGTTCCTCATCATATTTCACCCTATAGAAACCAGTCTGATCCACATTAAGCTTTATCCAAGCATTTTTATTGTTGTCAGTAGAGAATTCCTTTGCATCACGAGTTTCCGACTTAGTTTGCAATAAAAAGCTTTCCTTCTTCTCATATGACCCACAACAAAATGTTATTGGGACAATCCACTGCCCATCCCCAGAGCAACCACTAGAGAAGAATTGTGACTGGCATTCATCATATCAATTGTTAGCACCAACATCAATAACATCAAATAAAAACCCGGCATAAATGGAAACAAATGATGATGAATGAATTAGAATGGAACAGGAAACCCCGTTTTCCCATTCCCAATCCACCCAACATAAATGAATCAAACATGATTAAACCTGCTCAAATTCCAACTTCTGATCTTTGACTTTGACAGAAACAACTGGATACCCCATCTGTTTGGTCCATGTATTCATTAGCTTAGTCACTGGCTCACCAGATCCCTCCTCAAGGGCAGCCCATAAGTCCTCTGTCTTCGCATTTGAGTATGCGTGTTTTTTTATATACGAAGCAAGTGATTTCTGAGAGAAGGAATAGTTAACATCTAAGTAAATCAATTAACTTTTGATTTAAGATATTCTAAGAATAAACATATGCTACCAGAAGCATTCATGACATAAATCAATAAAAATTGGCATTCGGTGTTTTCAGTGAAATACTTGCCGGCAAGAATGTCTTAAACCTTGGGACAATCAAAAGATACAATTTTTGGGTTATGAAATCACGCCCAAAATATAATCACAATCATTAGGAAACCACCAACTCATACAAGAAGACCAACCTGAAAGCATTCGGCACCTAAATAGCTTTGTAACATGCGGATAACTGAGGCACCTTTTCTATAACTAATAGCGTCAAAAATTTCATCAATTTCAGCAGCATGATTTATTTCCACCTGCAAAGAAAAGAGTTTGAATTTCATATATTCTACAAGCAAGCAGTCATAACCTTAGGCCCTAATGTAGGGAAAAATAACTTTATACAATATCCATTTACCTCGATTGGGTGGGATTCGGCAAGGCCATCCAACCTAAGACCAGCAGTAGTTTCATCAAGAAACTGAGTCCATATTTTCCATTCCGGAAACAAGCTATCAGTTGCCAAGTAGCTTACCTGAAAATGCATAACCATCATAAATTCAGTTTCTAGCACATGCTGATAATTTTTTGTTGGGTGGGGCAGGGGCGGGGGACAAAGCGCCATACCCATGTAGCAAAACCTTCATTCAGCCACAAATGCGTCCACCATTCCATTGTCACAAGATTACCAAACCACTGGTGTGCCAATTCATGGGCAACCACAGTTGCGACCTATATCAAGGTCGTATTGTCAAACATTTTCAGAAGCAAGATAAAATAAACTGAGAAGGGTAGCAACATGTTTTATAAACATACCCTCTGCTTATTGGCAGCTGCAGAATGTTGCTCGTCAAAGAGCAATGCTGTTTCACGGTATGTAACTAAACCATAGTTCTCCATTGCCCCGGCAGAAAAATCAGGAATAGCAATCATATCCAGTTTGGGTAGAGGATAAGGCACAGCAAAATAGCTGTAGAAGTTGGATGAATTAATTTGGGACTAAACAAATAAGGGAATACCAATCAATATGCATGCAATTAAATGAAGATAAAACATACTCTTTGTACAGCCCGAGTGTCCCCACAGCAACTTTTAGAGCAAGTTTCCCCTGATTTGCCTTCCCAACTTGACAGTATACTCGAACTTTAATCCCTGCCAAAAATACAAGAAAAATAATAGAAAATGACTGCACCATAATAAAAACTTTAATCCCTTCCTACCTTGACAATATACTCGAGTTAGAACATACAATCTGGCGTATGATCTTCCACGTAATCAAACAAACCAATGACAACAGCCACTAAATAAGTAGACATAATTGGTGATTCTTGATAAGAAACAGTTTTTAAAGGCCCGTTCACTTTCTCCACAATGACCGGCATGTTTGAGAGCGCTACTAGCTCAGATGGTACATCCAAGGTAATCTTAAATGTGGCCTATAATTTCATTAAAGAAAAAACATAAAGTCAAGATTAAACTAAAAAATTAATACACACAAATTTTAGAAGGGTTAAACAATAACCTTGCAAGCAGGTTCATCCCAACACGGAAAGCATCGCCTAGCATCAGCTGGCTCAAATTGTGTAACTGCCATATTCTTCTTCTCACCATTGTACTCGTATATGCTGAATATCAAAGTATAATAATTAGATAAATATTCTAATCTTTTTTCTTTCAATCAAAAATAACTTGTATATTGTATAAACAAGAAATTATTACCTTCTATAGAATCCTTTCATTTTGTCATTTAAGGTTCCTTCAAACCCAATAGCCAAAACTCCCAGACCCAGAGGAAGTGTCTCAGCAAAATCTAACACCAAAATTTCATCTTCTTCAACCAAGTCAACTTTTGATGGTTCAAATACCTGTTCAAACATCAATTACACTCCACTAAATTATATCAAACAAAATAACACACTACGAATCTTGCTTTTGACTCCAAAAATCAAACTAAGTATGCGAAAATATAGCAACGAAGAGCTATGAGGTAATTTAATCAAACAAAAGAACATATTATAAATCTTAGTTCGAATCCAAAAACTAAACTAATTATCGCCAAAATTTAGAAAAGTCTACCTATGTGGTAATTCAATCAAACAAAAGTACATATTATGAATCTACTCTGAATCCACAAATTAAGCTAAGTAGAGCGGAAATATCTAAAGGAAGAGCTATGAGGTAACTTAACCAAACAAAAGAACATATTATGCATCTTAATTCGGATCCAAAAATTAAACTAAAGTAAAACGGAAATACGGAAACGAAAAGCTATGAGGTAAATCAATCAATCAAAAGAATATATTATGGCCTTACTTCGAATCTGAAAAATAAACTAAGTAAAGCGGAAATATAGAAACAAAGAGCTATGAGGCAATTTAATAATGCAAAAAGAACATATTATGAATCTTACTTCGAATCCTAAAACTAAACTAAGTAAAGCGGAAATACAAAAATCAACTACGAAATAATTGAATATCGGCGAAAATTAACTTTGATGAGATCGAGGAGACCTTTGAAGAGTCAAGAGCGGAGAAAGATACAGATCCGCTGTTGATTGAGAGTTCGGCGGCATTGAGGACGATGAATCGAGTGGTGGCGACGATGTCGACGTCGATCGAGACGGAGCCGGCGAACTTGCAGGCGGAGAGATCAGGTTTCAGGCGGAGATCGTAGCGCTTAGGTACGGCGAATCTCGGAAGACGAGGTTGCTTCTTGAATTGTTCCATTTTGAGGGAGATAAGATTTCAAGCAATGGAAAAAGATGAGATAACTGGGTATTATATAGCTCGCTTCACAAGAGCGGACTATTTAACATAGATTTGTTTGCATCTGAAAAAATAAGGTTTAATTTGGTGTTTTTTAGACTATTTTAATATTTAATGTTTTATTTTCTAATTTAAATTAAATTTTTTTAAAAAATATTATCTAACAAAAATATAATATATGATATATTTTTAATATTTTTTATTTTTTAAAATTTAAGAATTTTTTAATCTTATAAAAAATCTAAAACCTTTATATCCTCTAATCTCGAGAATCCCTGAAATTTTCTCATTCCACTGTAAATTGAATCACCATCCGCCATCCTTGTCTTCGTTACCACTGACGGATCTACATGGTGACCAGAGTGGGCCCGTGTCCACCCTAAATTTTTTAAATTTCATACACTTGACTTTGATTTTTTAAATTTTTATGAATTGATTCTTAAATTTTTTAAATTTTTATGTTTGTGCCCACCCTGAATTTTTATGATTTGTGCCCACCTTAAAACATATTTTGATTGGTGCCCACCCTCATAAATATTTCTGGATCCGTCACTGTAATCGTCACCCCAAAAACTAAAACCTTCGTCATCCTATCATCGAACATCGACGATTGAACCATTGATTGTTTCATCGATTAACACCTAATAATAAAAAAAAATCGATTGTACTTCTTCTAATCAACGGCTAGAGGGTTGGGATGTTGAATGGTGAGATGCACAACGTTTGAGTGATGAACGGTTAATTGTTGATGTGTGAGGAATACTTTATAGTGAAGATGTGATTTGAGAGTTTAATCGAATAAAATTAAAATTTTAGAGTTTTTTTATATTTTTCAAAGAAATTCAATAAATAGATAAAATTGATATCATGGTTTTATTAAATAATAAAAAAATTAACCATTATTGATGAAAAAACCTGATTTAAGTAAAGAAATAAAACGTTATGCATTAAAATATCTCGAAAAAAATGTTAAACACCAAATTGAAAAAAAACTATAAATATGCACCTTTTTTACTATTAAACCTAAAAATAATAATAAAGGAAATTTATCAATATCACTAAATAATTTTTGTTATTTATTTTGATCACATTTTTTTATAAAATCGTAATTAATATTATGTTTTCTATTTTGTTCGAATATTAAAAAATTAACAATATTGATGCAAAGATAAAAAATTAAGTGGAAAATAAAAATAAAAAGAATTTACATTAGATTGACAGTTTCATTTTAGGTCGGGTCCATTTCAGTTTGGTTGGTCGGGTTCATTTCAAGTCGGTTTTGTTTCAGATCGAATTATTTTTTATTTTAAATTCATAATAATTAAAATTATTAAGTTTAATTTTGTAAAAATAAGTAAATAAGTTTGATTATTAAGGTTAAATTAATTATTTAATACCTAACATTTTCACTAGCATGAATCCAATTAAAAATAAATATTGCGTAGTAGACTTAACAAAAATATCATATAATGAATAATGGTTCATATCTTAAAAATAAAAATTATGCTAAATTACAAAAATTAAAAATTAATAAAGAATAAATATTAGACTACAAAGTCAAAGAATAAAATTTTAAATTAAAAAATGATAAACATTAATAAAATAAATATTATCTTATAATTTATTAATACATTTCAAAAATACAAATATGAAATTTAGACTATATATATAATTTATATTATAAATGAAATAATAGTATATATAAAATTTATACCATATAAATAATTTATACTATATATAAAAATTATATTATATATAGAATAATATTATATATGGACTAATACTATTTTTAGAAATAAAATAATATTATATATAGATTAATACTATTTTTGAAAATAGAATAATACTATAAATAAATTTAATACTATATATGGATAAGAATTTTTTTTTGAACAAATATGAAAAAGAAATTTATACTATATATAAAAATATAAAATATATAATACTATATATATAATAATTTAATAATTTAAATATGTATATAATATATTTTGTTTATTAGATCATTAGATGTATATATTAATATATGTTATTTGTATATATAATTATATATTAGTAATTAGATATATTAATTATCATGTATACATTAATATATTAGATATATATAATGTATGCGTAGAACATTCATATATATTATAGTGATTAGATGTATACATAATAGACTAGATTAGTAGTAATACATTAATATATTATACATAGTACATTAATATATATTATACTAATATATGTATACATAGCACATTAATATATACATTAATATATGTATACATAGTAATTAGATGTATCATGTATGTATAACTAGATGTATAATGCATTATATATTAGATGTCTAGATGTATTATGTTATGTATATGTATATAATATAATATGTATATAATATACATTAGTAATTTAGTATAGTAGACTATATTATTATATACATTAGTATATTAATATATGTCTATGTATTATTTATATATATATATGTATTATATATATTATATAAATATAATATACATTAATACATTAGTATATATATTAATATATTCATAATTTAATATATATGTATATGTATATAATATTATATATATTATATATGTATATATACTTATAATATATATGTATAATATATTATATTATACATATATATGCTTATAATATATGTATATATATATTATAATATATTATAATATATATTATATATATAATTATACATCTAATATATATTAATATATTAAACTATATATTAATAAATTATAATATATATTATACATCTAATAAATATCTATTATAGTATATATTATAATATATTTTATATAAATTTATATTATATTAATTTTTAATGTATATTATATATATATGTATCATAATATTATATATTTATATATTACAATATATGTATTTATTATACATATAAATACACATCAAAATGACGCACAGAAGCAGCAGCAACTGCAGCAGCAAAGCTTCCAAAGGTCATATCATATTTAGGCTATAAGAAAAGATAAAATCGGACGTCCCATCATGATTCATTGCTTATGATCTATTGGCAGACTAAAAATCTGGTCTCGCATGAATAACCGGTAGCTTATAGGTATGTTTAGGCTTTCGGCCTCACCCAATGTAAGCAAGGGAGAAAGATATTGTAGCTTTTGGTTCAAGCTTTAATGGGGGACGAGTGTTTGCTTCTTTTTACTTTTTAAAGTTTGGGAGTGTATGTAAAGTCTGTGTTTTTGTACTTTTTGTTATTTTAATGCATACAAATACAACTTTTTTTTTTTCGTTCTTTTGAGAGGAACCAATAGAAGGAGATAAAAAATGGGGGTTTATATATATAATCCATTATAAATAATAATCATTTTAGAATAAAAATAAAATTATAAGGACTAAATTATAAAAATTATAAATTAATAATAGTTAAATTCGATGAAAATCTAACTTTAATGTAGTTTAAAACATTATAATTTATACATATACAATATAATTTACTACATTTTAAAAATGAAAATATGAAATTTATACTATATAAGAAATATATTTTATATATAAATTTTATAATATATATGAAAATATGGAATATATATTATATATTATATATTGAAATATGAAATGTATAATACTATATGTTTATAATATATAAGTATGTATATGTATACTTATATACTATATAATATACATTAATATATGTATATAATGTATATTAATATGTATACTTATATATGTAGATATATTAGATGTATACATTAATATATAATATAGTTTATATAATATATTAGATGTATATATTCATATATGTATATAATATATATAAGATGTTGTTATGAATATATTTATTTATGGTGGATATCCATATATTAAGTTAAACTTTAATGGGCTTTGGTATTAGGGTTTAATACCCATTGGAATTAGGGTTTTCATCTTATGCCTATAAATATAGACTTTTGGCATAACATTGTATACAACCCTTACTTTGAGAATATAATAAAATCTCTCTCCCTTTTGTCTCTCATCTTTATTCTCCTATTTTATTCTCGTTCTTTACTTTATTCACAACAAGTTATCAGCACGAGACTCTAACCAACGGAGGCGTTTGTCGTTCAAATCTTGAAGGAGTTATTGAAAAGAATTTGTTACTGGCATAAATCAAAGATAAGTTCTTCTCCCTCAATTATATTTTTATTTTTCTCTCTTGATCTTTGATTTGATTTTTAATTTATTAAAAATCTTTGGTTATTTGGTGTTTGTGTAGCGATAAAGTGACTCAATTCTCGTGGTGTTTGTCGACAATTCCTAAAAAGGATTTTAACAAAATATTGGTGATTAAACTTTCCATATATTCAAATTAGTGGAAAGTCCGGTATGTTTTATTTATTTAATTTGAGATTTTTTTATATTTATTTATAACCAATATTTGTTTATTTTATTATTATGACGAAAGTTTATGTTTTAATCATGTTTTAAGTATTACATGATATTAGAACAAATATTAAACCTTTAATCAATTAATATGTTCTTTTTTATGTTGGTTTAATCCGAGTATATTGGCTGGACATCCCGTTCTGCGAGGTTACTGGTCTCAAAGGAGGTTCTTTTTTTAAAGGACCTTATGGACTGGTTTAACAACGTCGCATATGAGGATTAAATTTTTTGTTCTTTGTATATATTGTATATATATTGGTTGATCAATTACTATTTAATAGTATGAATATTATAAAGTCTATATTTGCTTGGAAGCAATATTTTTTGTGTCGAAAAACTCGACTATAGACTTCTCCCAAGTTCAAGTTACGAAAATCGTCTTGATCAAAGAATTTTTATGGGAGGCATTCCCTAAAGTGAATGCATGCATGATGTTTATTCCATGCAATTATTGGATTTATGACATTCCTTGAAGTGAATGCAAGCATGATGATTATTCCATGCGATTATTTGATTTATGTCATTCCCAGAAGTGAATGCAAGCATGATGTTTATTCCATGCGATTATTGAATTTGTTTCACTCCTTGAAGTGAATGCAAACGTGATAATTCACTATATGGTTAGTGAATAAAACTCAATTATGTGTCAGAGTATCACTGATGAGGATATGTTAGAAAAAAACATACTCCACTTTTCATGCCGACAATGTTGTCCTTCAGACACAATATCGTGAAAAAGGCTTTAAGAAATATTCTGAGTTAATTTCTTGCCTTCTTGTGGTTGAGCAAAATAGTGAGTTGCTCATGAAAAATCATGAATATCGCCCAACAGGCTCCGCTCCATTCCCTAAAGCGAATGTGACATTATATAGCGGAATGAATAAAAGCCACATTAGTAATTATGGTTGCGATTGAAGTCATAAAATAAACATGGATAAAATGATTCTTTTGAGAATACTTATATCCACTAGAAGTGGAATTATAAAGATGACAAGAATGATAAAGATCATATCAAAATCTTTATGTTATCAATGTGATGGTATAAACCATTGATCTCTTGTCAAACGCCTAAGTATTATGGACTTTATTCATAATCATGAATGATAAATTAAAAAAAATATAATCAGATTTTCTTTATGGCGAAAATAATAGCGTTATTGATCCAACTCAATTGGATATTGATCATTTTTCTCATAGTCCTTCAAGAGAACAATTCGCCATTTATTTTATTTTCCTTATAAAATCTAAAGGAAATAATTGATCTTTTATTTATTTTGTTTTATGTTAATTTATTTTTATTTATTATATATTTATGTTAATTTATTTTACATATTATTTATTTACGCTCTATGTTAATTTATCGTTAATTTATTTTATATATTATTTATTTATATTCTATGTTAATTTATCCTTTGAAGAATATTATCACTTCCGGAATGAAATCTACAATGAATTGTGGCTATTTATGCCAAGCAGACAATGCAAGTACTCATACTATACTAAAGCATAAGAAATGTTTTCCCATTTAAATACAAGGGAAAATGTGAGTACTATATCTCAAAGTACTGAAATATCAATGCTTCGGAAGAGCTTTTGAGAGTTTATCTTTGATAGATAACCGATTTGATATAATGTGCTATATTTAATATTTTCCATTCCCCGAAGTGAATGGCACAGAGCACATATTTTTCATTCCCCTAAGTGAATGAAATAAGCACATATTAAAAGGTGCATAATTATGCATATTTTCCCATTTTAAATGCAAGGGAATAATATGAGTACTATATCCGGAAGTACTAATATATAGAAAGCTTCGACTGAGTAAATATGTTATTGAGACTTTATCTCATATTTACAGTGCATTATGCTCGTTGAGCAAATATGTTATTGCCAAATGAGACTTTATCTCATATTTACAGTGCACTATGCTCGTTGAGCAAATATGTTATTGCCAAATGAGACTTTATCTCATATTTACAGTGTATTATGCTCGTCAAAGTCGCAAAGAGACTTATTGAATTTGCATAAATATATTGAGAATATTAGTCAAGGGGATGCTAACTATCTCAATATTACGAGTATAACTCAAGGCAATAAGGAAATTCTGACAAAATTACATGCACTGTCATCCATATTGTGCTACAAAAGAATTAGTACAAATTGAAGCTCATGCTATTGTAAACTAGATGTTTACGGATAATTTTATTTGGCATGACCGGTTAGATCATCCCGGTTCAATTATGATGCGAAAATTTGTTGACACTTTCATGTGGTCATTTATTGAAGAACTAAGATTTTCTTCATGATAATATTTCACGTGATACTTGCTATGAAAGCAATTTGATTATACAATCATCAACAACTAAGATAAAGTGTAAATCTATTACTTTTCTGGAACGGATACAAGGTGATATATATGGGCCCATACACCTTTTCTAAAAGTCCATCTAGATATTTTATGATTTTTATCAATGCATCGACTAGATGGTTATATGTATCCTTGTTATTAACCCGTAACTTGGTGTTTGCGAGGCTACTTGCTTAGTTGATAAAATTACGAGCACATTTTCTAGATTATTTTCTAAAGACAACCAGTCTTGATAATGTTGATGACATGTAATTTTACATGTAGTATCACAAATTCGCATCAAGCCAACAAATGATCATAAGTTCTCCCCATTACAAATGGTTTTTGTTCAGAAACTAAATATTTCTCATCTTAGATTTTTTTTGTGTGTGCGATATATGTTCTAATTGCTCCACCACAACGCACAAAGATGATTTTTGTTGGGAATATATATAAGAGCTTTTGATAGGGGATTTATTTACAACCTGTTTTACTGACTATCATTTTAATGAGTCAGTTTACCCAACATTAGGGGGAGAAAATAAATAGCTGGGGAAAGAAATAAGTTAGAATGAATTATCATTTTTTGATTTTGATCCACGTACTACACAATGTGAACTATAAGTTCAAAGGATAATTCATTTAGCAAATCAATTGCCAGATATTTTGCTGACCCTAAAAGAGTGACTAAGTCACGTATACCAGCTATGAATGCTCTGATTAAATTTGATGTTATGGAAGGACAAACTCTATTTGCTAATGAGTCTAACTTACGCTTAAAGCGTAGTAGACAAGTAAGTTCCAAAGATAAGAGGTCCTCGAAAAAGAAAAGGAGCTATATTTTATGATGGTCTGATCGAGGAATCAATGAATTATGAAAATCTCTAGAAGAGATTAAATGGTCTCTAACAGAGACATTGACATGACTCAGGTACATGATAATAAAGAGATCTCAATAGATTATGTCATGTCTGGTAATAAGTGGAACTGAAATTAAATCGACGTCGTTAATATATTTGCATGCAATATAGCACTAGAGATTTTATTTGATGATGTGGATCATGAATCATTGCCAATTGGGCAATGTAAACAAAGAAATGATTGACCAACATGAAAGAGACAATTGAGGCGAAACTAAAATCTCGTTTGAAAAGAGAAGTATTTGGGCCTATAACCCGTACATTAAAATGTGTAAAGCTCGTGGATATAAACGAGCCTTTGTGAGAAAGAGAACTCAAAAGGGGAAATCATGATATATAAGCTCATTTGGTTGCACAAGGATTCTCACAAAGACATGAAATTGATTATGAGGAAAATATATTCCTCGGTGGTGGATGCAACTACTTTTAGATTTTGATCAGTTTGGCAATAAATAAAATTACTCGGTTTCTGCCTAATAGATGTTGTTACATCATATTTGAATGGGCCTCTTGACAGTAATATTTACATGAAACTTCCAGAAAGATTTAGATTGCCATAAGCAATTTATTCAAGTTCTCGAGAACATTATTCAATCATATTGAATATATCTTTTTATGGCTTGAAACAATTTAGGCGTATTTGGTATGATCACCTCATTGAATACTTATTAGCATAATGCTATATGAATTATTTCCCCAAGCATTTTTATTAAGAGATTTAACTTTGAATTTTTATTGATTATGTATGTCGATGATTTGAGACTCGTGAAGAGACCTCCTCAAATCCTTGTGCATCTATCGATATACAGAAAAATATTGAAATAGACTTTACATGCATAACGCATATCTATTGATCACCCTTATGGTTGCTGCTAAGTCTCTTACTGTAAACAAATATTTTTTCGCCTCACGAAAAGGGTAATGATATTCTTGGTCTAAAGCACAATATACACATTATTTGATCTGGAAGTCTCGTATCTTAGCTGGTCCAGAAATATTATTTAAGTGCTACGAGATCATTACCTTTAAATAATTGTTATGCATGAGGCAAAACCAAAATATGTGTTTGGCTAAACATATCCTGAAGATATGTGAATGTTTTTCACAAGATAAGATGCAAGCTATCTTGTATAGAGATAATACAAAATTTATACCTCAAGGTGGATATATCAAATATGATAAAACGAAACATATTTCTTCAAGTTTCGTCCCTCATAATTTTCAAATGAATAGTATTCAATGAATCATTTCAAGTACTGACTTGGAAGATTTATCCACTAGTACATGATCTACTTCAACATTTGAAGATTGTATTCAATGTTGAATTATGAAGATTCAAAGATCTTATGTGATATTTTCATGAGGGGGAGTAAATACGTGTTGCACTCTTTTTCCCTTAACCAAGGTTTTGTCCCAATGGGTTTTCCTGGTAAGGTTTTTAATGAGGCAACATGTTATGCGTATCAAATATGTGTGTACTCTTTTTCCTTCACTAAGAATTTTTTTTCCCACAGGGTTTTTATCTTAGTAAGGTTTTAACGAGGCACATTATCTTCATGGATATCCAAGGGGGAGTGTTATGAATATATTTATTTATGGTGGATATCCATATATTAAGTTAAACTTTAATGGGCTTTGGTATTAGGGTTTAATACCCATTGGAATTAGGGTTTCCATCTTATGCCTATAAATATAGACTTTTGGCATAGCATTGTATACAACCCTTACTTTGAGAATATAATAAAATCTCTCTCCCTTTTGTCTCTCATCTTTATTCTCCTACTTTATTCTCCTATTTTATTCTTGTTCTTTACTTTATTCACAACAGATGTATATATATTATATTATATTATATTATATGATATATTAAATGTATTATGTATATATTATAATATATATATGTTTATATTATATGTATATCATATATGTATTATATGTATGATTATAATATATATGTATTATAATATAAAGTATATAATATAAGTATATATTATAATATATATTATATGTATACTTTAATGTATGCTTATAGTATATAATATAATATACAGTAATATATTATAAAGTATATATTATATGTTTTAATGTATACATATTATAGTATAAAATATTTATGTTTTATAATATAAAACATATATTGTAAAGTATATATTATACTTTAATGCATATATATGTATGTATATGTATATACTCTAATACATGTATTAATGTATTATGTATATATATTTGATATATTTATCACTAAATTCTGAACATAAACCTAAAATCTAAGAAAATTAAATTTAAATTGACACTAAAATGAATCAAATTAAAACTAAAAAATAAAGATTTAAGAGTAAAATTCTTAAATTAGTATCGACTTAAAGTGATAATAACCCTTAAAAGAATGAGCAGAAAAATTCCCTCCATATTTTATTCAATGCGAAAAGGAAAGATTTTAAGATATGAATTTTCTTAATTTTGATTTGTTTACTAATATTTTTAATACGTGTCATTTTTATATTTTTTATTTTACTTTTAAATTATTAGATTCACTAACAATTTTTTTTCGCTAATTTTGATCTCTCCTACTAAAACAAAAAAAAAATCCCTCAAATTTCGGTCTCTTTCCCCCTCCTCCACCATCACCCGCTAAAATAAAAAAAAAAATCAAATTTCAATCTCCTTCCCCCTAAAACCAAAACGGTCTCATTCCCCATCACCCGCTAAAATCAAAAACAAAATTCAAATTTCAATCTCATTTCCCCCCTAAAATCAAAACATTTCCCTCAAATTTCTAATTTTAGATTTACTTCAAAAGTCAAATCAAGTACTATTTTTTTGACTTGGAGTACTTAATAAAAATATATGTATATTTATTATGATATTTATATGTATATATTAGATATATATATTAATATATGTATACTTATATATATGTATAATATATATATATATATTAGATGTATACATTAATATATGTATACTTATTATTTATATATATATATGCATATATATTAGATGTATATATTAATATATGTATATAATATATATTAATATATACTATGTATATAATATAATTTAATACATATATAATATACTTTAATATAATATAATATATATTTGAATGTATACTAATATATGTATTTAATTTGTTTATGAGTTAATGTATATATATTAAAATATAAATATGTTTGTAATAAGATTACTAGAAATATAATATAAGTATGTTATTTGTACAATATAAATATTTGTAATATAATTTAACTATAAATTATTAATTAAAAAATTAATAAGTACAAATTATATAAATATTATGTTCATATTAAAAATATTATATAAGTATGTTATATAAATTATTTATATAAATATTAATATGTATAATATAAATATTTGTATTAAAAGTATATTATAAGTATGTTATATAAATTATTTATATAAATATTAATACGTATAATATAAATATTTGTATTAAAAGTATATTATAAGTATGTTATATAAATTATTTATAAAAATATTATGTTTTTATTAGTTCAGGTTAATAACAGGTCGGGTCATTTATCAGGTCGGGTTTAAAACAGGTCAGGTTCAAAACAGGTCGGGTAAAATCAGGTCTCGGGTCAATTCAGTCGGGTAATATCGGTTATCTGCCAGGTTAGACTCGGGTTCGGGTTCGTTTCAATCGGATACAGGTCGGGTTTCAGGTCCATAGTAACTGTTAACGCTCTAAAAAGCGTATATTTTATACCCTTTTACTTAAGGTTTTGTTTGGTTTTAAGTTCATTTGCATTGCATTTCATTGCATTTAGCTGCATTTCATGTGCATTTGCATTTAGATTATGTTTTTATTTTATTT
The DNA here is from genome assembly GCA_035048815.1 of Abelmoschus esculentus. NCBI lineage: Eukaryota > Viridiplantae > Streptophyta > Magnoliopsida > Malvales > Malvaceae > Abelmoschus > Abelmoschus esculentus. The sequence goes on from JAUCBN010000002.1 coordinate 1,460,357, forward strand.
TATTTTAAAAGATGCTGCTTGGAAGAGTATTTTGTTGGTGATTTTGTACAGATGCTGAAGCAAAGTTGAATGACCGGAAGAGATGCTGTAGCATATTTCTATAGTGTTGGATCGAACTTCAAAGATGCTACAGCATTGTGGGCGGACAAAACAGAATGGAAGAAAGGACATACATGCAACCCACTGTCCTCACGCGTTTTCCAGTCCAGCTGCACCTGCTATGCAGGCATTGCACCTCCTCTGCGTACGCTGCACCTCTGCTTGGCAGGCGTCGCACCACCCCTGCAGACATGCAATATACTGCCATCTGCTACAGCAAATATCAGGGGATATTCCCTTGGCATCTTTAGGGCACCAAACCCTAGAAGCCTCCTATAAATACAAGGCCAAGCCTCCTTCTACAAACATGCTGAGCGAGATAAGGGAAAAATCAGTATCTAAAAGAGCCACAAAAAGGAGCAAACTTTAAGGAAAGCACAAGGGAGAAAAAAGAAGAAAGGCGACCACTTTTCTTCGTCTTCAACCTCTAGCCAAGCCACCATTGTTGGAGAGCTTCAAGCAAGGGATTTGCGCAACTTTGGGAGGAGCGACAAGCTAGGAAAAGTGTCACGACACATGCGTTTGAGACTTCCTTCCTCTTCACTTTGTTTACCTTTTTTTCTAAGTTGTTGAATATGTATTTCAAAGGACGAAAGTTGGATAGTTTTTCTTACCTAGCCATGAACTAAACTAGTATGGCTAAGGCTTGTTTTGGATAATTTTACTTGTTTTAATGGATGTTTATTGTTTCCAATGTTTATTTTAGAGTTTTGTTCAAGAATGCTAACACATGTTCATTTAAACCTTGGTTTGTAAGAGCACCGGGAGGTAGCCATAGCTCAAGGGATTCGGGAAGCTTAGATCTAGGGATAGGCAAAGCTAGACCAACTTGAACAATGGGGTTTCTGGGGGAGCAGAATCCTAACTTGCCTTAGGGATAAGGTAGAGTTTCAATGACTAAAAGGGGTAGCACTTTATCAACATTAGGAGTGTTAGGGTTGAGATCGGGAGGTAATGCCTTAGCATTTTCGAGTGTTAGGCCTTCTAACTAGGGATAGTGGAGGCATTTTCAATAAACTCTGTCGAGCACTAGTAAACCAATGGAACAGTAGCATTCAGTAGAACAATGAAATCATACCATAGCAAGCCTAGCCTATCTTAAGCTTGAATATCTTCTCTGTGTTGTGTTTGTGCAGCTTTATTTATTTCTCCAATATCTGTTTCAATTGCTACTGCATTTTCGTGACAATCTTTGTTTTTTCCAGCATCATTGGTGACATCTTTATTTTGCTAAAGCATTTTGGTGACATTTGCAGAATTGCTTTAGCATATGTTCATATAAAGGATTACTTTATCTTTTGTGTATGTTAACTATTTTTGAAATAACCTACCCAATCCTCGTGGGAACGATCTCACTCACACACTTTATTACTTGTTCGATGTGTATACTTGCACATTATTGCATGCAAATCATTAACATATTTTAAGCACTCCAGCGGGCACAACAAGTTTTTGGCGCCGTTGCCGGGGATTGAGGCAATAGGCTATTTCAATCATAGTTTTCATACTTTCTATCTTTTTATTTTTGTTTTGTGTTTTGAGTCTTTTGATTTTGGTTTAATCTTTGTTTTCTTTGTTTTTCTTTATAGGTTTTTGGTTAGTGGATGCCCAGAGTGAACCCTCGAGAATCCATCGAACCATTTATTCCGAAAATCGAAAGGTATTTTAGACAAAGGAGGCAAGAGCAAAGAAGAAGGAGAACCATGTATCAGGATCCGCAAAATCAAAATGCTAGAGCAATTCCTGCAGCAAATCCTGATGCTGCAGCCAATGTTGTAGCTGCAGCACGACCAAGGGCAATTCGAGATCACCTGACACCGATCTTGGATGACCTTAATTATGGGATAGTGACACCTGATATACAAGCAACACACTTTGAGCTTAAACCTGTGATGTTTAATATGCTCAACTCGATCGGACAGTTTGGAGGATCACCTCATGAGGATGCTCGACAACATATCCGTGCTTTCTTGGAGGTTTGCGATTCGTTCCGCCAACAAGAAGTGCACGAAGATGTGTTGAAGCTTAAGCTATTTCCATACTCTTTGAGAGACCGAGCACGAGAATGGTTGAATGGTATTCTAACCGATTCGATGGAGTCATGGACAGCTTTGTGCAAAAGCTTTTTGGCAAGGTACAACCCACCCAATATGAACACCCAATTGAGAAATGATATAGCATTCTTCAGACAAGGGGATGACGAGTCAATGCATGAGTGTTGGGATCGGTACAAAAGCTTGCTAAGAAGGTGTATCAATCACGGTTTTCAAGACTGGACTCAAATCGTGATGTTTTACAATGGAGTTAATGCACCCACAAGGATGATGTTAGATGCTTCAGCAAATGGAACACTGCTGGACAAGTCGCCAGAAGAAGCATTTGATATTTTGGATAAAATAGCCAACAATGACTATCAGTTTCCAACTACAAGACTTGGGACAAGACGACGAACTCAAGGAAAGCTGGAGCTCGATGCCAATGATTCTGTCTCAGCGCAACTTTCTACTATCACAAATATGTTGAGAAACCTTCAACAACCCAGTGAAGTATGAGATGCTAAGGCATTAAGCTGTGTGCACTGTAGTGGAAACCATTTCGATAAAGACTGCCCAACTCATCTAGAGTCTGCTAATTACGTTGGAAATTTCAACAAAAATTCCAACAACCCTATTCTAACACGTACAACCTAGGGTGGAGATAACATCCTAATTTTTCGTGGGGTAATCAAGGATCAAACCAAGCTAGCAGCTCGAATAGGCAACAACCATGGCAACACAACAAGGAGTCCATGGTTTTCAAGGAAATATGCCATGGCAAAATGAAAATAAAGGAACAGTTCATCACCAAAGTCACAACAATTCTTTGGAAGCTTCGCTGTAAAAATTCATGACTTCGACCAAGTAGTTCATGACATCAACGAAAGCATTATTGCAGGAGCATTCCACCACCATCGCTAATCAAGGCAATCTGTTGCAGACCCAAGGCGCATTGCTGCAAAGTCACAGCTCTTCATTGAGAACGCTAGAGACTCAAGTGGGTCAAATTACTCAAGCATTACAAGCAAGACCAAGAGGCAATTTGCCAAGTGATACTGAAGTCACTAAAAATCATGGAAAGGAGCAATGCAGCGCACTTACCTTGAGGAGTGGACGACAAATTAACACGGGGGAACAATTCTAAAGAAAAGAGAAAGAAGAAACCCTGATTCAAGAGCAAAAAGATGCTGAATAACAAAAGGAAAAATCTGCTCAAGAAGAAACTAGAGAAAACTTAAATACTGAGTCAGTTGGTGAGAAGCTTGCAGATGTTGCGGCAAAAGAAGCAGCACCATCTCAACCTTTGGAGGACGTAAGACCCCCACCACCATTCCCTCAGCATTTGAAGCAACACAAAGAGGATCTCCGATTTCAAAAGTTTGTAAGTATGCTGGACCAATTTCATATAAATATTTCATTTTTAGATGTTATTGATCAAATGCCCTCATATGCAAAGTTTTTGAAAGAAATTGTTACAAAGAAAAGAAAAGCTAAGAATTTTGAGACAGTTTCTATAGCATCTGAGTTCTATTCTGGGAGGATTGAGTTTCCCATGAAGAGGCAAGATCCTGGCAGCTTCATTATTCCATGCTCGATAGGAGACAATTTTGTGGGCAGAGCACTATGTGACCTAGGGTAAAGTGTGAATCTGATGCCCAAAGCAATATTCAAGAAGCTTGGTATAGGGAGTACGCGACCTACCACTGTCATCTTGCAATTGGCGGACCACTCTCATGTCCGACCAGAAGGCAAAGTGGAAGATGTGATAGTAAAAGTGGGAAAGTTTGTGTTCCCTGTGGATTTTCTGATTTTGGATTGTGAAGTGGACCACAAAGCACCCATCATCTTGGGACGACCATTCCTAGCAACCGATCGGATTCTCATCGACTGTGAGAAGGGAGACTTCACAATGCGATTAGCAGACCAGACCATGACTATCAATGTCTTCAACACTCTCAAGTACATGGATGAGAATGAAGAATGTCACTGTATAGCTGGGATAAATACTGCAGCAACTGAGGAGAATGCAGATTTTTGCTATGACAATTATCTGCAAATGAAGGACTTTGCAAAACTGATGGAGGAGTGATAAGTGCTCAACACACTATCACTTTTTACTCCTTTTATGGGCATTAATTACCAAATATACACCCACTCGGACCAATGCATGCACTCAATGTGATATATTTAGAAGTTATACTAATATAGATAATATTTATAGACAAAGGGCACGTTTACTGTGTTTTCATATCTATGCAGGAGAACCAGTTCCGCGGCAGAGACACGGCCGAGGCAGGACCTGATGCCGAGGCAGCAGCAGAAAGACAGGAAGCAAGATTATAGGCGATGGAAAGACAAAAATCCAAGGAACGTGTCTAGACTTGAAGCCCATGAATCGGAGCTGGCTAGCACAAGGAAAAGCCCAAAGGAAGACCACGCGGGAAAGCGCCTTAGCCGAATATACACTTGGAAATATATTATTATTATGTACTTGACTTGTTCCCTACTCCAAGTTGTATTCTACTTAGGAAAGGTTTGCCCTAGGTCTAGCCTATATAAAGACCTAGACACCCAATGTACAACATACGAATTACCTAGGGAGAGAGCCGACTTCTACTCTTGTTTCTTTCCTCTCCATCATGTTCTAAACCTTCTTAGGGATTAGGTGAAGGTTGTAGAGTATTTGTGAGAGGAGATTGTACTTTGTCTTTCATTCAATGCAATAAAGTTATCAAGGTTTGCTTATCCTTTGTTATTCTTTGTCTTCACAATTGAGCTCGGGAGAGGATATTGTGAATCATCCATTTATCTAAGCTCGGGAGAGTTAGATTCACGAAAGGGGTAAGTACGGTGTTTCAATCGCGAAATACTAACTCGGCCTAGGGATAGGTTAAGAGTTTCAGCGGCTAAAAGAAGTGTGAGATTGGTTGGTGAGTATAATTGGTTCACGCCGGGAGGTATCATCAAGGACTAGTCATCAACAACATTCTGACTTAGGGATAAGCGGAGTCATTCAAGGACACTTTGCCGAACTTTGGTAGAGTCTGCCCACGAGCAAGGGATTGCCGCGGAAGACAGTGTTATCGCTGCCCAGGCAGTAAACTGCAGTGCTGCCGAGGCAGTGATATACGATTGCATTGGACAGAGACAAGTCAATCAATTCCACAATACGATACAACTGGATCCTAGCCCATCTCTCTCCACTATTTCGTTCCTTTACTTTTATTTTAGTTATTTTAGTTTGGATAAATCAAACCAACATATTTGTGTTTTTCTATCTTTCTACAGAACAAGGAGGTGAAGAAAGCATATTAAGTATACCGGTCCCTGAGGAGACGATAATTCGATAATATACTTATCACTTATTACTTGCGATGTGTCCACTTGCAGTAAACGCGCACTTTTGACACGCGACAAGTTTTTGGCGCCGTTGCCGGGGACTGACAACTAAATTTTGTTTTCTTTATTTTCTTGTTTATTTTTATTTTTGTTTTTGTTTTACTTTTGTTTTTCTTGGTGTATGACCAAGGCCAATCCAACCAACCCCTTGTACGAATTAGATCCAGAGATCGAAAGAAGAAGGCAAAGGTTGAGGAGACAGATCCAAGGAGCCTTGGCAGAACACCCGACAGGACAAAACTTACCTGCCGGCAATGCAGTACTTCCGCCTCCACCTGGGCCACGATAGCTCACTGTCAGGGACTTCCTGGAAGAGGACTTAAACGGATTAAACCCAGGAGTCGTTACACCAGAGATTGAAGCAACCCATTTTGAACTAAAACCCGTTATGTTCAATATGTTAAATACAATTGGACAATTTGGTGGGTCTACAACTGAAGACGCAAGGCAACACCTCAAATCCTTCATGGAAATCTGCAACTCTTTCAAAATACAAGGAGTCCATGAAGATGTCTTGCGATTAAAGCTATTCCCCTATTCACTGAGGGATAGGGCGAAAGCGTGGTTAAATAGCATTCCAGCAGGATCTATTGGATCCTGGAGTGAACTTTACCGTGATTTCATTACTCGCTTTAATCCTACTAATCTATATGATAGAATCCGTAATGAAATTACTTCTTTTCGACAGGTAGAAGATGAACCAATGTACGAGGCATGGGAACGCTACAGAGAGCTATTGCACAAATGTCCTTTGCATGGATTTCCCCTATGGACACAGGTGACAATGTTTTACAATGCCACGAATACCCCGAAAAGGATGATGTTAGATGCCTCGGCAAACGGAACACTCCTGGATAAAGCACCTGAGGAAGCTATTGAAATATTAAACAAACTCGCAAAGAATGATTTCCAGTTTCCTACATCTAAGCGAGGAGGAGTAAGACGCCAAGCCACGGTAAATGAATTAGATTCATCAAGTTCAGTGGCAGCACAATTGGCCTCTCTTACCAAGATGGTGCAAAACCTACAGTTACAACACAATACCCGTGAGGTCAAGGTAGTTGATTCATACTGTGACTTATGTGGAGGTAACCACAGTTCCTCTGACTGCATGAATCAAGAAACCGGTATGTATGTTGGGAACTACAACCGCAACCATGTGATGTCCAACACATACAACCCCTCATGGAAGAGGCATCCGAACCTATCATGGAGCAACCCAAACAATGCCTTAAACCCAATCACCCAACCATCGGGATTTCAGCAGCCGATGCCGCAGCAACAAGTTCAACAGCCGATACCGCAGCAACAGATGCAACAGCAACTGGTAAGTTCATTGGAAAACACGCTAAAGGCCTTTATGATGAAAACTGAGTCATACATGGCGGAAAATAGTAATTTCATCAAGAGGACAAATGCCTTCATGAATCGGACTGAGATGAGGCTGCAAAATCAAGAAGCGGCCATAAAAACGTTGGAAACTCAGGTTGGGCAGTTTGCTCAATGCATAAACACTAGAACACAAGGAGGCCTACCTAGCAATACTGAAGTTGCTAAGGTAATAAGCCATGAACAGTGTAAGGCAATCACTACTAGGAGTGGTCTACAGCTGAAGGAGAAGATCCCAGAGAGCCAAACTCAATCAGCAGATCAAGCAAGAGAAGAGGCTGAGCAAATTGAAGCTGACAACACTGCCCCGGCAGCAAGCACTACAGTGCCTGAGCAGCCTGCCGAGGCAGCAACAATTCTAGTGGTGCCAGGTATAAGACTTCAAACTAAAGAAACCCTGGATGAAATGAGACCACCACCACCTTTCCCGCAAAGGTTGAAAAAGCAAAAATAGGTTCAACAATTCAAGAAGTTCCTCGACATCTTGAAGCAAGTCCACATCAACATATCGTTCGTTGAAGCTATTGAACAAATGCCCAACTATGCAAAGTTTCTAAAGGACATGGTGTCAAAGAGAAAGCGAATAGGTGAGTTTGAAACAATGGCTGCTACCGAGGGATGCATGGCAATGCTATATAACCGCATGCCACCAAAGTTAAAAGATCCTGGTTGCTTCACTATACCTTGTGCAATAGGAAAGAGTTATGAAGGAAAGGCCCTATGCGACCTTGGAGCCAACATAAACCTCATGCCTAGATCAGTCTTCCAAAAGCTTGGAATTGGAAGGCCAAAGCCTACAACAGTGATGCTCCAACTCGCGGATCGATCCTATGTGCAACCTGAAGGCAAAATCGAGGACATACTGGTAAGAGTTGACAAGTTTATTTTTCCTGCCGACTTCCTTGTCCTTGATTGTGAAGCAGATGACAATGCACCGATCATCCTTGGGAGACCCTTTCTAGCAACTGGACGCACATTAATTGACGTGGAAAAAGGAGAATTAACAATGAGAATCAATGATCAAGAAATCAAATTAAATGTGTGTCAATTGATGAAGAGAGATGATGAACTAGAAGAAGAATGTCAAATGCTGAATAACCCAGATGACAATTACACAACACCTTGTCTTAGCAACAACTGCTTCGGCAGTGATCTCCATGACATACCCCAGGGATGCCTCGGCAGTGATATGGATGACTGTTACAACAGTTCTTTGAATAGTGCTGAGACAACCGAGAAGGAGGAAGCTAACTGGACAACACATCTTCCAGGTAAGTACTTTGAACCATTAGAGTATAAGGGGAAGAATGAACAATCTGTAAATAAAGAACCATTTGTCACAGATCTAAAACCCTTACCAGAAAAACTAAAATATGTTTATTTGGGAGATAACCACACGATGCCGGTAATTATTTCTTCTAAGTTGTTGCCAGAACAGGAACAGACCTTAATAGCAATGTTACGGCAGCACAAAAAGGCAATTGGATGGTCAATTGATGATTTGAAAGGAATAAGTCCAGCAGTATGTATGCATAAAATCCTCCTAGAAGAAGACCATAAGCCCACTATTGAAGCTCAAAGGAGACTCAACCACGCTATGAAGGAGGTAGTACGTAAGGAAATGATCAAGTGGCTTGATGCAGGAATTATTTATCCTATCTCTGACAGTGCATGGGTAAGCCCGGTACAATGTGTACTTAAGAAAGGTGGTATGACTGTAATAACCAACGAGAATAACGAACTAATACCAACCAGGACTGTGACCGGTTGGAGAGTTTGTATGGACTATCGCAAGTTGAATAAAGCAACAAAGAAGGATCACTTCCCTTTACCCTTCATTGATGAAATGCTTGATAGACTTGCCGGTAAACCTTATTACTGTTTTCTTGACGGTTATTCAGGATACAATCAAATTGCCATTGATCCAGAAGATCAAGCAAAAACCACTTTCACTTGCCCATACGACACTTACGCATTTAGAAGGATGCCGTTCGGCCTTTGTAATGCCCCGACAACATTCTAGAGATGCATGATGGCAATTTTCTCTAACATGATAGAGGACTTCTTGGAGATATTCATGGATGATTTCTCAGTCTTTGGAGACAACTTTGATCACTGCCTCGACAATCTCGGAAAAGTGCTGCAAAGATGTGAGGAATCCAACCTAGTCCTAAACTGGGAAAAATGTCATTTTATGGTAAATGAAGGTATTGTGTTAGGCCACAAAATATCATCACAAGGAATAGAAGTGGATAAAGCTAAGATAGACGTGATAAAGAATTTACCTCCACGAACTTCTGTGAAAGGGGTTCGAAGCTTCTTGGGCCATGTAGGTTTCTATAGACGGTTTATTTCTAATTTCTCCAAAATTTCTAAACCTCTTTGCAAATTGCTCGAACAAGGTAGGAAATTCGAATTTAATAAGGAATGCACTGAAGCATTCAAGACTCTCAAGGAGAAGCTAATCACTGCACCAATAGTAATCCCACCGGATTGGTCGTTGCCATTTGAATTGATGTGTGATGCTAGTGATCATGCTGTCGGGGCAACACTCGGGCAGAGGAAGAATAATCTGTTCCACGTGATATATTATGCTAGTAAAACGCACAATGATGCACAAATCAACTACACCACAACAGAAAAAGAATTACTAGCCGTGGTATTTGCCTTTGATAAGTTTCGATCATATCTCATCGGAACAAGGGTCACTGTCCTCACTGATCATTCAGCAATTAAATACCTCTTCTCAAAGAAGGATGCCAAGCCTAGATTGATTAGATGGATCATTCTTTTACAAGAATTTGATGTGGAAATCAAAGATCGCAAGGGTACGGAAAACCAAGTAGCCGACCATCTTTCTAGATTAGAGAACGAGGACAATACCCACTTCCTTGAAGATATACAAGATGAATTTCCAGATGAACAAATACTGCAAATTGTTACAACTGCTAAGGATACTGCCGAGACAGAGGCCGCAGCAGTATACTACCGCGCTGCCGCGACATTGTCTGAATACATCTCCGCAACTTTGACAGAAGACATTGCTGCAGTAACATCCACCCCCTGGTATGCTGATCTTATTAATTATCTAGTTAGTGGTATTATCCCTTATAACCTCAACCATAACAAAAAGAAGAAGTTTCAGCATAATGCAAAACATTATTTCTGGGACGACCCTCTTCTGTTTAAGCATTGTGCAGATCAGGTTATAAGAAGATGTGTGCCAGAAGAAGAACAAAAAGCAGTACTCCAACACTGCCATAACTCACCTTGCGATGGGCATTTTGGAGGAAATAGGACAGCAACAAAGGTACTGCAATCTGGCCTATGCTATCCCTCACTCTACAAAGATGCCCATGACTATTACAAGAACTGTGACCGTTGCCAACGCACAGGCAACATTTCAAGACGACATGAGATGCCCTTACAACCCATACTAGAAGTAGAGCTGTTCGATGTTTGGGGCATAGATTTCATGGGGCCCTTTTTCATCTTCTCAAGGAAACCTTTATATCTTAGTAGCCGTGGATTACGTATCAAAGTGGGTCGAAGCAATCGCCACACCCCACAATGATTCCAAGACAGTTCACAGATTTCTCAAGAAAAATATTTTTACAAGGTTTGGAATCCCTAGAGCAATCATAAGTGACGAAGGAAAACACTTCGATAACAAACTTATTGCCGCGACACTAAAGAAACTCGGCATCACCCACAAGCTCGCTACGGCATATCATCCACAGACAAATGGGCAAGCTGAAATATCCAATAAGGAACTAAAACAGATCCTTGAAAAGGTGGTAAACCCATCTAGAAAAGATTGGTCTTATCGTCTTGATGATGCTTTATGGGCCTACAGGACAGCATTCAAAACCCCATTAGGAACGTCACCATATAAGCTTGTGTTCGGGAAAGCTTGTCATTTGCCTGTAGAAATCGAGCATAAAGCATATTGGGCAGTAAAGAACTTAAATATGGATTGGGAAAAAGCCGGACAGAAAAGACTACTAGATCTCAATGAGATAGAAGAATTCCGGACAACAGCCTATGAGAATGCCAAGATCTATAAAGAGAAAACAAAGAAATGGCATGACCAAAAGTTACTGCCGAGGCAGTTCTTGCCGGGGCAGCACGTACTCCTTTTTAACTCCAGGCTTAGACTGTTTCCAGGAAAACTTAAATCCAGATGGTCAGGCCCATTTGAGGTCGTTCGAGTTTTCCCCCATGGAGCCGTAACGATCAAATCACTAAAAGATGGCCATGAATTCAAAGTCAATGGCCAACGCTTGAAGCACTATTCTGGGCCACAGGACATAAAAACTATGGATACCATCACTTTAGAAGATGCCCTAGCACGCCCTCCTATAAAGAATTAATGCCGCGACCTTCTATCCTTTCTTTTCCACAATCTATAGGAATAATTTATTTTAACGTTATTTTAGGACATTTCGTTTTCTTTTGTTTTTATTAGGACAAAGACAAGATAGAGAACCCAAGGCAAAGGATCCCACCTACTCGAGTCCAGCTGCCGAGGCAAGCAAAGGCGCAACCATCGCCCTCCCCAAGGACAAAGCATTTGGCATTAAGGCCACGGAGGAAAATTGTTACAAGCAGCTCTTCGGAGTCGCTTTAAATATTCTTTGTCTATTAATTCAATTGCTTTTACTGTTTTTTACTTGCTGCGCATAATTCATATTCTATTTTGTAGTTTATTCCTTCAAAATATAAAGCATTGAGGACAATGCTTGGTTTGAGTTTGGGGGTGCAGATTCACTGCCAAGGCAACAATCTACTGCCGCGGCCTTGCCAAAAAAAGGGAGTATTCCAGTGATATTTTTTTTTAATTTTTTATGCTCCCCGCCTTACTTGAATTCACTGCCTACACTCTTGCACTTCTCATCATCAGTATTGCCTTAGTTTATTCTTTAAGGCTATAGAAATCTTTCTCCTTACCATGTTTAGGTTCTGTTAAGAGGGCTTAACCTTAGGATGCTTAAGGATGAAAACTTAGAAGCTTACTATAGGAAGAACTTTAAACCTTAAACACTTTTGGGACTTGTTGGATTATAGGAATTCTTTTAATGAACTTAGGTTATAAACACTTAGATTTTTGGAAAGTAACTAGAGGTGCCTACCACCGGCTCTAGAAAGTCTCTTCTTTATGCTAGAGGTGCCCGAAATTGGCTCTAGTATGTGTTAAGGAATATTAAAAAGAAGGAAGGATTTTAGTGAAAAAGAAAAACACAAGTCTTTGAGGTGCCCGAAATCGGCTCAAGATTTGGGGTTTGAAAAAGAAGAGAACACTTAACCAATGTCTATTTGTCTTGAACTTAGAGTTTATCTAAGAAAGCCTTTAATCAACTTGTCCACAAAAACACACACACTCACAATTCCTATAGTTTGTTTCTAGGTAAATCCTTGAGTAACCGAATGGTTAAGGCTTAAAAATTGGCCTAGTTATGGTGGGGAGAATAGATGGACATGTAAGACCAAGAGAGAGTAAAGTTCGGCAAATTGATGGTTTGCATTGCTTGAGGACAAACAATAGTTCGAGTTTGGGGGTGTGATAAGTGCTCAACACACTATCACTTTTTACTCCTTTTATGGGCATTAATTACCAAATATACACCTACTCGGACCAATGCATGCACTCAATGTGATATATTTAGAAGTTATACTCATATAGATAATATTTACAGACAAAGGGCACGTTTACTGCATTTTCATATCTATGCAGGAGAACCAGTTCCGCGGCAGAGACACGGCCGAGGCAGGACTTGATGCCGAGGCAGCAGCAGAAAGACAGGAAGCAAGATTATAGGCGATGGAAAGACAAAAATCCAAGGAACGTGTCTGGACTTGAAGCCCATGAATCGGAGCTGGCTAGCACAAGGAAAAGCCCAAAGGAAGACCACGCGGGAAAGCCCCTTAGCCGAATATAAACTTGAAAATATATTATTATTATGTACTTGACTTGTTCCCTACTCCAAGTTGTATTCTACTTAGGAAAGGTTTGCCCTAGGTCTAGCCTATATAAAGACCTAGACACCTAATGTATAACATACGAATTACCTAGGGAGAGAGCCGACTTCTACTCTTGTTTCTTTCCTCTCCATCATGTTCTAAACCTTCTTAGGGATTAGGTGAAGGTTGTAGAGTATTTGTGAGAGGAGATTGTACTTTGTCTTTCATTCAATGCAATAAAGTTATCAAGGTTTGCTTATCCTTTGTTATTCTTTGTCTTCACAATTGAGCTCGGGAGAGGATATTGTGAATCATCCATTTATCTAAGCTCGGGAGAGTTAGATTCACGAAAGGGGTAAGTACGGTGTTTCAATCGCGAAATACTAACTCGGCCTAGGGATAGGTTAAGAGTTTCAGCGGCTAAAAGAAGTGTGAGATTGGTTGGTGAGTATAATTGGTTCACGCCGGGAGGTATCATCAAGGACTAGTCATCAACAGCATTCTGACTTAGGGATAAGCGGAGCCATTCAAGGACACTTTGCCGAACTTTGGTAGAGTCTGCCCACGAGCAAGGGATTGCCGCGGAAGACAGTGTTATCGCTGCCCAGGCAGTAAACTGCAGTGCTGTCGAGGCAGTGATATACGATTGCATTGGACAGAGACAAGTCAATCAATTCCACAATACGATACAACTGGATCCTAGCCCATCTCTCTCCACTATTTCGTTCCTTTACTTCTATTTTAGTTATTTTAGTTTGGATAAATCAAACCAACTTATTTGTGTTTTTCTATCTTTCTACAGAACAAGGAGGTGAAGAAAGCATATTAAGTATATCGGTCCCTAAGGAGACGATAACTCGATAATATACTTATCACTTATTACTTGTGATGTGTCCACTTGCACTAAACGCGCACTTTTGACACGCGACAAAGAGCATGATCAGGATGAAGAAGAAGCTCATCTGGAGCTACAACAAATTGTCTACTACAAGCCAAGACCAGGTATGAAATTTGAATCAATTGATTTCTCTGAATTTATCCCTCCTAAACCATCACTTTTACACGCACCATCTCTGGAACTAAAACCACTGCCACCACATTTAAAGTATGTTTATTTGGGATCTCACAATACTTTTCCAGTGATTATTTCTTATAGCTTAGATCCTAACCAAGAGCTGAGTCTTGTGAATTTGCTATCACAATATAAGAAAGCTCTATGATGGACTATGGCCGATCTCAAGGGCATCAGTCCTACGATCTGCATGCACAAGATCCTATTGGAAGAATACCACAACAATTCTGTTGAACAACAAAGAAGACTGAACCCAGAATGAAGAAGGTAGTGATGACAGAGATTATCAAGTGGTTGGATGCAGGGATCATACACCCAATTTCTAACAGTTCATGGGTTAGTCCTGTGCATTGTGTTCCTAAGAAGGGAGGCACGACAGTGATCACCAATGAAGACAACGAATTGCTCCCGACAAGGACAGTCACAGACTGACGCATTTGTTTGGACTATAGGAAGCTGAACAAAGCAACAAAGAAGAACCATTTCCCCCTTCCTTTTATCGATCATATGCTGGATCGATTGGTGGGAAAGGCTTACTATTGCTTCCTCGATGGCTATTCTAGGTACAACCAAATTGCTATAGCACCGGAGGACCAGGAGAAGACAACCTTCACCTGCCCTTATGGAACTTATGCTTTTCGAAGAATTTCATTTGGGCTATGTAATGCTCCAACAACTTTTCAACGTTGCATATTGGCAATATTTTCAAACATGGATTAAGAATTCTTGGAGGTATTCATGGACGATTTTTTTGTGTCCGGAGAAACATTTGAAAAATGCCTAGGCAACTTGGCCAAAGTATTGAAACGCTGTGAAGAAGCCGACCTTGTACTCAATTGGGAGAAGTGCAACTTCATGGTGACCGAAGGTACGGTTTTGGGGCACAAAGTTTCAAGCAAAGGAATTGAAGTTGACAAGGCAAAAGTAGAGTTGATAGAGAAGCTACCACCTCCCACAACTGTGAAAGGAATTAGAAGCTTTCTTGGACATGCTGGCTTCTACAGGAGGTTCATTAAGGACTTCTCGAAAATCTCTAAGTCGCTCTACAATTTGCTACAGCAAAATCAACCCTTTGTGTTCGATGAAAAATGCCACAGCGCATTTACAGAACTGAATAAGAAGCTTAACTCAACTCCAATAGTTATACCGCCCGATTGGACTGAGCCATTTGAGTTGATGTGCGACGCAAGTGACTACGCAATTGGCGCAGCACTAGGTCAAAGGCGAGGTAAACTCTTCCATGTTATTTACTATGCAAGTAGAACTCTTAATGATGCTCAAATAAATTATACCACTACTGAGAAAGAGTTACTTTTCTAGTATTTTCCTTTGATAAGTTTAAGACGTATCTTATAGGAACTAGAGTGATAGTGCACACTGATCATTCTGTCATCAAATACCTAGTGACTAAGAAAGATGCTAAGCCGAGACTTATTAGGTGAATACTTTTGCTACAAGAATTTGATATTGAAATAAAGGATAGAAAAGGCACTGAAAATCAAGTTGCAGACCACTTATCTAGGCTAAAAAATACAGAAAATTTAGGAGAGGATTTTGAAATCGAAGAAAATTTTCCTGATGAGAAAATTTTATATGCTACAGCATTACCTTGGTATGCCGACATTGTTAATTTTCTTGTTAGTGATATTTTGCCTCCTGATTTATCTAGCCAGGGTCGCAAGAAGTTCAAACATGATGCCAAATTTTTCTATTAGGATGAACCATATTTGTTCAAGCAATGTGCTAACCAATTACTTCGAAGATGTGTGCCGGAAGGGAAACAAAAAGATATCCTATTCCATTGTCATGCAGCATCTTGTGGAGGTCATTTTGGTGGATCAAAGACTGCTGCAAAGGTCCTATAATCTGGATTCTACTGGCCCTTACTCTTTAAAGATGCTCAAGCATTTTACAAGGGATGTGATAGATGTCAAAGAACCGGTAACATCTCGAGGAGGAATGAAATGCCGTTGCAAAATATTCTTGAAATCGAGCTTTTCGATGTTTGGGGAATTGATTTCATGGGAACATTTCCATCATCCTATGGTGATTTATATATCTTGCTAGCAGTGGCCTATGTGAGAAAATGGGTAGAAGAGGTGGCAACACCTCGCAATGATTCAAAGACAGTCCTGAAGTTCTTGCACAAGAATATTTTCACAAGGTTTGGAGTCCCGAGAGCCATAATTAGTGATGAAGGAACCCACTTCGACAACAAGCTCATTGCTAAGGCATTACAACGCTAGGAGTCAAGCACAAAATTGCTACAGCATATCACCCGCAGACGAATGGCCAAGCTGAAATCTCCAATAGAGAAATCAAGCAAATCTTAGAGAAAACTGTCAACACAAAGAGAAAAGACTGGTCTCCAAAGCTGGATGAAGCTTTGTGGGCGTATAGGACAGCTTACAAGACTCCTTTAGGGATGTCCCCATTCAAGCTTGTTTATGGGAAAGCATGTCATTTGCCCGTGGAACTTGAGCACAAAGCTTATTGGGCCATCAAAAAGCTCA
Organism: Abelmoschus esculentus; assembly: GCA_035048815.1. Taxonomy (NCBI): domain Eukaryota; kingdom Viridiplantae; phylum Streptophyta; class Magnoliopsida; order Malvales; family Malvaceae; genus Abelmoschus; species Abelmoschus esculentus. Next base: position 1,476,826 of record JAUCBN010000002.1, read on the forward strand.
ATATGGATTTCAAGGCAACTGGAGAAAACAAGCTTTTGGAGCTCAGTGAAATGGATGAGTTTCGATCCAATGCCTACGAGAATGCTAGGATCTACAAAGAACAAACAAAAAGGTGGCATGACAAACATCTTTTGCCACGGCATTTCTCAGCGGCCAACAAGTGTTACTCTACAACTCAAGACTTAAACTTTTTTCTGGAAAGCTAAAGTCTCGATGGTCTGGACCATTCCTGATACATAAGGTTTATCCTTATGGAGCTGTAGAGATTAGAACACTTGAGGGAGATCAAATATTCAAGGTCAATGATCAAAGGCTGAAGCTGTATAATGGAGCTCCCATTGCGCGTGACACGGATGACCCCAACCTGCAAAATGCCTGAGCATTTCTATCACTCTCTTTTATTTTGCTTTAGCATTTAAATTTTAGTTTGAATAAAAAGTAGACATTTTTATTTTGCTTTTGTTATGCTTTTATTTCTCTTGTCTCTATTCAACTTTTAATTTCTGAAGGTACATTTTCAGCCGCTGTCTGCTTGCAACAGTCTGCGTAGCACCAGACGCGTGGTGTACCGATGCAGGATAGTGCGCAGTGCACAGTCTGTGCAAAGGAGGCCTGGGAGTAAGGACGGACTGTACGACTACCAATCTTGGAGGGAAAAGTTTTGGAGTTATTTGATTTGGGCCACCAAAGAAGAAGTTGAGGAGCCCATAAAAGATGAATCCGTTTGGTTTTCAAGGGGAAGAGAAAGAGTTCAGTTGAAATTCAACCCCTCTTTAACCCTTTTTACTTTTTCATTAATTACAAACCCCTTTATCTCTCCAACTTACCATCAATTTAACCCCCCACAACACTTTTTTCTTTTCCAAGAACCCTAGCCGTCCAAACCTTACACAACCATCATTACTTTTCTCTTTCCTTCCACCTTCCCAAGCAAGTTAACCGTCCATCTCTCCACAAACCAACTCAACCATCCCTATCCTCCACAATTTCATCTTCTTCACAAAGAAACCAAAAAAAAACTCTCTCCACAAACTCCATCCTTTTTTGAAAGAAACCTCCAAATCCCTCCCTAAAAAATACCCACCACCATGGTTCGTTGCAATAATACCGAGGAATCATCAAGGGCTGCTGCTCAAGCCCTGCCGATTGAGATTCGAAAATTTAAAGATGACGCAACAAAAGATCGTTTCCAAAAGCTTAAGGGGAGAATGATCCACCAAGAGAAAGGTTTTGTTTATGATACAGTCACCTTCCAAAAGCTACCAGAGAGTGTTGCACTCACTATAAAGAAACACAAATGGGAGGACTTTGCTCGACACTTTGCAGTAAAGAAGGAGGCAAAACCCATCAACGTCTCGCTGGTCAAGGAATTTTATGCCCACTATACTCGGCCGGGGCAACAAACTGTGTACGTCCGAGGAGATGCTGTGCCCTTTACTGCCAAGCACATAAACCAGTTTTATGGCCTGGAGGATGATGACGAACACTCCATCTTCGTCACTTATATGCTGGGGAAAAGCTCGGACTTTCTACTTCAAGAACTCTGCATTGAAGGAACCGAGTGGGACGAGGCAAATACTATTGTGGATCGCACTTCGCTAAAGCCTGAGGGAAAAATCTAGATGCACTTCATCAAACAAAATCTGATGCCCACAAGTCATACGGCCACAGTGAAGTTGGCTCGGCTACAACTTCTACACTCTATCATGAGGAAAAGAAAAATCAATGTGGGGAAGATCAATCTCGAGGAAGCCCATGCCGCGCTCAAAAGGAAGCAAAGCTCCCTAGTTTTCCCATACCTCATTACAGCACTCTGCCGGAAGCAGCGAGTGTTTGAGAATGATGATGACTACAAGCTAAAGGGACGACAAGGCATAGCTTTGAAGAAAATCCCAGAGCTGATGGGAGTGGAAGAAAATGCTCCAGCATCTGGCGAGCCTTCAGCCGAACCAAAGAATGCCACAGCAAATCTCGGTGCATTACCTACCACTGTTGAATGGATGCAAATACAACTGGCCCACCTACACACCAAGTTCATGATGTACATGACCTATGTGCAGAAGAGGGATTTGGTTCTCCATTTGAACCTTCACGATTTAATGCCTGATGGTGGCTATCGCTTGCCTGACTTCCCAGCTCACATCTTCCAGCAAAATGAGCCCGAGCCAATTCCTCCTCAGAACAGCCCGCCGCAGCAACAACAAGAGCCAACCGCAATAGCACCTGCACCAGCATCTGAACCATCCCCTACCATTTCCGCTACAACATCGCATCATGTGCCAGCCGGTCCATCAGAACCACCAAAGGACAAAGGCAATGCACATGCAACAGAATCACAGTCCTTTGAGGCCAAGACTATCCAAGTGAACAGCGAGGATTTCGACCTTAACTCACCCAGAGTTGAGGAGCCTCATGTTGATCCTTTTAATGCCCATATCCCTCACCGTAAGGTCAAGCGGACAGACGGACGTCATGCTTCCTTTGCGGAAGAGGAGGACCAGATTCCAATTGCCGTAGCAGAACCAGAACCAAAACCAGAGATGGACCAAGAACAGCCAGAAGCAGAAGTTACGCACACAGATCCATCACCACCTGAGAAGCCTGCGAAAAGAATCAAGCGCATGGCCACCCGTAAAACCAGACCTTTGAACAAGTAAGCATCTTTGTTTTCATTTTCATAGCATTGAGGACAATGCTAACCTCAAGTTTGGGGGTAGAAAAGTCTTTGCTTTAGCATTTTCATTTCATTTTGCATGCATATGAATTTGCTATAGCATTAGATTCAATTCAAGACAGCTTTTAGGATAGAATAAATGATATCCGATAAAGAGAATTTTAATGCTTTTGAACTAAATTATAGAAAATATTGAGAATAAATTGAACTGAATTAGGACTTGATGTTTTGGAATTTTATTGACACGATTGTATGTTTTCTATGCTTGAGTGGTAGGAACTTTCTAGAGAACTTAGAATCTATGCCTTAGTTAGTTTGAAAAGAAAGAACTCCTTTTTGCTATAGCATATAGATAAACTGTAAAAAAAAAAATGTGAATAAATACTTTAGCATAAAACTGTAGAAGGACGCTCCTCTATGCAATGTTAGGTTGAGCAAAAATTAAACATAAATAAAAATTGCTACAGCATATGAGCGAATGAAATTTGTCACGGGATGACTCTACCTACTGACTCGGGGGTGAGATGTTTGCTCCATACTCACCTAGAGTTAAGGACGGTAGTTGTGATGAGCTGACACCCTTCGAAACAGTTTAAAATAAAGGAGTAAATTTTATGAACTAAGGTATAGTGAATAAGGAAAACTAGATTTTTTCTAACATTTAAGCATAGATTAGATACAATCCAGCACACACAAGCAAAGTATCTTGTCTTAGTTCAAGTTCTTGGAAGTTCTCAATATCATGTAGATTGCTATAGCATTTATATTCTGAGGATTGATGCTCTGCTTAACTACTGTCAATGATTGAAAGTAACGCCATAGCATCTTTATATGTCATTGCTTGAGGACAAGCAATATCTTAAGTTTGGGGGTTGTTAACGCTCTAAAAAGCATATATTTTATACCCTTTTACTTAAGGTTTTGTTTGGTTTAAAGTTCATTTACATTGCATTTCATTGCATTTAGCTGCATTTCATGTGCATTTGCATTTAGATTAGGTTTTTATTTTATTTTCTTTTAAAAGATGCTGCTTGGAAGGGTATTTTGTTGGTGATTTTGTGCAGATGCTGAAGCAAAGTTGAATGACCGGAAGAAATGCTGTAGCATATTTCTATAGTGTTGGATCGAACTTCAAGGATGCTACAGCATTGTGAGTAGACAAAACAGAATGGAAGAAAGGACATACATGCAGCCCACTGTCCTCACGTGTTTTCCAGTCCAGCTGCACCTGCTATGCAGGCATTGCACCTCCTCTGCGTACGCTGCACCTCTGCTTGGCAGGCGTCGCACCACCCCTGCAGACCTGCAATCTACTACCATCTGCTGCAGCAAATGTTAGGGGATATTCCCTTGGCATCTTTAGGGCACCAACCCTAGAAGCCTCCTATAAATACAAGTCCAAGCCTCCTTCTTCAAACATGCTGAGCGAGATAAGGGAAAAATCAGTAGCTAAAAGAGCCATAAAAAGGAGCGAACTTTAAGGAAAACACAAGGGAGAAGAAATAAGAAAGACGACCATTTTGCTTCGTCTTCAACCTCTAGCGAAGCCACCATTGTTGGAGAGCTTCAAAAAAGGGATTTGCACGACTTCGAGAGGAGTGGCAAGTTAGGAAAAGTGTCACGGCACATGCGTTTGAGACTTCCTTCCTCTTCACTTTGTTTACCTCTTTTCTAAGTTATTGAATATGTATTTCAAAGGACGAAAGTTGAATAGTTTTTCTTACCTAGCCATGAACTAAACTAGTATGGCTAAGACTTATTTTGGATGATTTTACTTGTTCTAATGGATGTTTATTGTTTCCAATGTTTATTTTAGTGTTTTGTTCAAGAATGCTAACACATGTTTATCTAAACCTTGGTTTGTAAGAGCACCGGGAGGTAGCCATAGCTCAAGGGGTTCGAGAAGCTTAGATCTAGGGATAGGCAAGGCTAGACCAACTTGAACAATGGGGTTGCTGCGGGAGCAGAATCCTAACTTGCCTTAGGGATAAGGTAGAGTTTCAACAACTAAAAGGGGTAGCACTTTATCAACATTATGAGTGTTAGGGTTGAGAACGGGAGGTAATGCCTTAAAATTTTCGAGTGTTAGGCCTTCTGACTAGGGATAGTGAAGGCATTTTCAGTAAACTCTATCGAGCACTAGTAAACCAGTGGAACAGTAGCATTCAGGAGAACAGTGAAATCATACCATAGCAAGCCTAGCCTGTCTTAAGCTTGAATATCTTCTCTGTGTTGTGTTTGTGCAGCTTTATTTATTTCTCCAATATCTATTTCAATTGCTACTGCATTTTCGTGACAATCTTTGTTTTGCTCCAGCATCATTGGTGATATCTTTATTTTGCTAAAGCATTTTGGTGACATTTGAAGAATTGCTTTAGCATATGTTCATACAAAGGATTAATTTATCTTTTGTGTATGTTAACTATTTTTGAAATAACCTACCCAATCCTCGTGGGAACGATCTCACTCATACACTTTATTACTTGTTCGATGTGTATACTTGCACATTATTGCACGCAAATCATTAACATATTTTAAGCACTCCAGCGGGCACAATAGTAACAGGTTGAAATCGGGTTCGGGTCATTCTCGGTCGGATACAGTTCGGGTTCGGTTACTACAGTAACAGATCCAAGTCGGGTTCGGGTCAACAACAGTCGGATACAGATCAGGTTCGGGTCATTACATTCCTGGGTCAAATCAAGTTTTGACTTGAACAAGTTTCAGACAGGTTTCTAGGTCGGGCCAGCTTTTTACATCCCTAATGATCAATAAAAATACTAAATCATATTAGTGACAAAATTATAAAAGGGTTAATACTGCGGAGGTCATGTTTGTTTACCCTCAATACAAATTTAGTCACCGATTTTGAAAATCAACTAATACAGTTATGTACGTTTTCGGAATGTAAATTTATGATCACTCTGACGTTAAAAGCTGTTAAGGGTTACGAAAAGATGATTTGACACAATAATAAAAGGATAAATTACTTATATAATCACTAAATAATTATTTTATTTTTATTTTATCTTTAATTTAATCCTCAAAATTTTAAAATTTTATATTTTTACTATATTTCTAAACTTTTAATCTTCTTCTGTAATTGTTTTATATGATAAATGGCATCATGCACCTCGACTCTATTTATCATTTTCAAAGCTTTCTTAGCTTTCTGCCTCACCATAAAGCATCTCAATAATCTCTTTCATGTAGGCCGTTTGCTTGGTGATCTTTGAAAACAAAGCAATGCGATGGTGAGACAAATTAAGATTGGGGTGAGTATTCGATCGAGTCGAGTCGAGTTAAAAAATTTCGAGTTATTCGAGTTGACGAGTCATATTTTACAACTCAAACTTTATTTGAAATTTTTTCGGTTCGATTCAAGTCGAATCGAGTCGAGTTTTCGAGTTCCTATAAATATTTAATTGTAATTATTTATCAAGTTATAGTATGATTTAATTCCAATTTAAATGAATTTCTCTAATCATATAAGATATGTATATATATTTTTTTCATATGTAAGAATATTTCTTTATATTTTTATATATTAATGTATATATATCATTAGAAATTGAGAGATTCGTATCAAAATTAAAAATTAATCCTTTAATTACTAAAAATTTTGAGTTATTCGAGTCATTCGAATTTCTATTTTACAACTCGAACTTTATTTTAAATTTTTTCGAGTCGAGTCTATGAAATTTCGAGTCGAATCAAAACGAGTCGAGTTATTCAGTTTTTTCTAATCGAGTTTCGCTCACTCCTAAATTATCGTAATCAGGATATCGAAATTGTTTACTCGAAGTCAAACATTAATAAGGTTGTCACTTGGAGAGGTTTTCGGCCGAATATTATAACCAAAACTAATATCTAAAAGCTATAAACATCGCATTTCTTGGAAAGTAAACCGCCGTTTGTAACTTGGAGAAGTCAGACATTTGGCTGAATCTCCTGTTTTTCAATCTCCCATCAAGTCCATCAAGGTGATGGCGGGGCCTTCTCCTTGCACTCCTCCGGTACAATTAGTTGCACTCCTCCGGTACAATTAGGGGTGTTCATTATCGGATACCCGATTTTTGGTATCCAAAAAATTGAATATCCGGTTCCTTTGGATAATGATTTTTCGGCCTGTGTCCCGATCTATTTATATCGGGTACCCGAAAAATTTAGATACTCAGTTAATCGGGTAACAGATACTCGGTTCATATATATAATTTTTATTTTAAAGTTAAAAAAATCACGTATTAAATACAAATTTTAAAATTTTATAATATATGAATAAACATAAAAAATAGTGATTTAAAGTTAATTTTAAAATATTTAAATATGTATATATATATATATATACACATATATTTATTAAAGTTTATCATTAAGATGATATTAAAAATATTAATATCGTTTTTTTCTTTCGATATTAACACATTAATAAAATATATTTAAAAATTTTAAAATTAAAAGTATATAATACAAATATAAAACTAATTTAATGATTTAAATTTAATTTTATGTACAAATATTAAGGAACTTACAATAAAAATATAATTTAAAACTAAAAAAATATATAAATTAAAATTAGTCGGGTCGGGTACCCGGTAATTGGAAAAAATCAGCCTAAGTCCAGCCCAATTATTCTCGAGACGGGTACCCGACCTGGCCGAGTAATTTTTTTTTTCGGGAATTACCTGTCATTTTTATTTCGAGTAGTCGGATAGTCGGGTCTGATAATTTTGAACACCCCTAAGTACTAGGGGTGTTCAAAATTATTCGTAACCGTTAACCGATATAATCATAACATTTTACAAGTTAATTAACCAAACTGTTAAAATTAAAAGGTTATAGTTAAATAAACCGTTAAAAAATGATGATTAATGGTTACGGTTACAGTTATGAATTTTGACTAAGGGTTAACCTATAGGTTAACTGTTATTAAATTATATATATATATATATTTAAAATATAATATAACTTTTCAAACTTTAATGGTGACTTTTATGTCTTGAATTTTGATTATTATATGTTAGTTAAACATTTATCTTTAAAATTTTAGATGATTTTTATGTTTTGAACTTTAACGATATATTGCTATAATGTTATATGTCACAAACTTTTAAACTTTAAAATATCATAAAGCTTATATGTTTGTCTTGTTGAAATTTTTTAAATATCTTTATTTAAGTATTTTTGTCAAATTTTTAATAGATTATTTATCATACGAGAATTATATTATTTAAAAAAAATTAAACATGTGGTAAAAAATTGTAATAAATTATAGGTTAATCTATAATCAAATCGTTGGTTAACCGCATCTTAATAATTAACCGTAATGATTAAGTCACAGTTAGTAAAATTTAATAATCGTTATAATAGTTAACCAACCGTTTCTTTTTACTTCTAAATCATACTCCAATGGTTCCTTTCTGGATTTGGTTTAAATCAATCAAAGTATCAATGGGCATTGGATGATTATTACGAGAGCAAGGGATTGACAAGTGTTTATAGATTTTTAGTTGCGGTAATCTTTCGGGTTTTCGAACCTTTGTTATTTTAAAATGGGATGATGATGAAAAATATAAAATTTTAAAATTTTGAGGTTAAATAAAAGATAAAATATAAATAATTTATCCTTTTATTATTATGTCAAATCATCTTTCCGTTAACCCTTAACGATTTTTAATGTCAAAGTGATCATAAATTTATATTCCAAAAACATACGTGATTGTATTGGTTGATTTTTAAAATCAAAGACTAAATTTATACTCAAAAAATGTGACCTCCGCAATAATTAACTCATTATAAAATAATTAGTGACTATAGTAAAAAATTATGAATAACTTGGTGACTGATGGTGTAATTTACCCTAATACTGAAAGTATATTTACTTAAGATTTTTCTATTTTTAAAAGAATAATATGTTGAAATTTCAAATTTTATGAAATTTATTATACTCAAATTACATTTACCCATTACTTAAGTAACTATTATAGGCTGTATAGAAAGAAAAAAAAATTAGTTATTATAGTGTAACTAGTTAGACTGGTTAATGGAAAATTAAAATTCCATTTAAACTTAAATATTTAAATGATTTATGATTTATAAATTTATGAATATAATTATCTGAATTAAATTAATTTTAATTTATAATTATTTTATAATATAAAAATAAATATTTTATACTTAAAAATATTATAGATACATTATTAATTATTATTTTTTACTTTAAAAATTAAAATTTTAATAGTAAATATTTTTAAAATGGCACTTTAAAATTTTTCCCTCCTAAAATAAAGCTATTTTTTCAATTTAAAATACAAAACTTCAAAAACCAATATTAATATGAAAAAAAATTAAAACCTGAGGTTAAACGAATCAAAAATCAATAATTATTAAACTAAAAATATTTTAAAATTTTATTATATTAAAAAACTTAAGTGAAACACATACATCTTATGTCCGGTAAGTTATTCCGTCTTTGAGCAGAAACAATAATGTTACAAGATTGAATGAGTAGAGATTAAGGAAAATTCTATCACGGACGTCGAATATCGCTCAACACCACTAATGTTGAATATTGTTGAACACCATTAAATTAATTAATAAAAATTTAAAATCTCAAGGACTCAATATGTAATTAATAAAAGTGTGATAAACTCAACATATTATTAATAATTATATGATTAGTCCTTTAAATTTTTATTCTTTATAAATTAATTTAATAATGTTCAGCGGTGTTCAACATTAACGATGTTCAGCGGTGTTCGACGCCCGTTGTAGACTCATCCAGAGATTAATAGCCACGTGAGATCCACTGATTGATTTAGTGGTCAAGGATGCTCATCTTGCTTAATCTTGTATGGGTTCAAATCCTGATATGAGAAAAAGTTATAATTTCTCTATTTATTAAAAAAATAGCCATGTGACAAGTAGACCGAGTATAATATTATCTAATAATGGTAATAAAAGATTATCAATACTAAATAATTAGTGATATATGAGTAATATGATTTAAATTTCCGGAATATTTTTGTTTATGAATTTATTTTAAATCATTAATTTAATCTATTCACAAAAAATGTATTTATTTAGATCTTTAAATTCACAAATTATATTAATTTAGTCCTTTAATAATAAAAAAATCACAAGTCATGCAAAATCTAAAATACATCAATATATTATTTTAAAAAATTAAATATGTGTTTTTAATTTTTTTTATTTTATAATGTCAATTTTAATAATTTTTGTTTTTATGTTATAATTTTAATACTTTATAAATATTTCTTAAATTTTATTTTTTTAATAATTTATAATTTATAATTTTATAGATATTTGATATTTTTATAATTTAATTTTAAAATTTTTAAATATTAATTTAATATTTAAAAATATATATAATATTTTTAGTTTTAATATTTATTTTTAAAAAAAATATATGATATAAAAATTAATTAAATGTTATCCTTTTAGTAAACAAAATCCTAGTCCTCTCTTTTTTTTTAAATTCTTTTGTTTTTAATCGTTTTTCACTTTAATCTATCCCTTTGATCGGTGGTTGACAATCAATCTTAGTATTGGTTGTCGATCATCGGATCTATAAATCTATTATTTTTATTTTCAATTTTAATAAGAATCTCTGCTTTTATAGCACGCTTTTTCTGTCCTTGTGATACGTTTTCTTTTGTCTTTGTGACATGTTTTTGTTTTGTGGTTTGTTCATATGCTCTTGTGGCACGTTGCAGCATACCCTAGTAATCGATTGTTGTTTCTCGATGGTTTAATTTATCTGCTCTTGTGGTTTGATTCAATCGACGCTAGTTTCTGATTTATATTTTTGTCGGTGGTATTTCGAAAAGCTATATCCCCACTCCGGTTGATGGTTGTTTGCCGATGAAATCAGTCTTGGGTAGCGATGCTTTTTACATGACAGTTTGGATCGTCTACAACTCCTTCCTTCTTTATGTGTCTCATTTGGACAGAGACAAGGAGATTCAAGAAGCTTCTGAATTTTACTGGTATGCTTAATTTTATAAGAATTTTATTTTCTCTGTTTTTGTAACATCCTGGTTTTGGTTCTAGGAGTTTAGACCGGATATAATTTTAAATTGGTTTTTCAAAATTTATATTTTAGGACCCATTTAAAGTAAAAATGGTTTAAAAAGGGGTTTTGAAAAAAAACAGGGGTAATTGGGGGACCACTTATGTGATTTCCCCCAAAACACCCATGGAAGACATAAAATTTAACAAAAAAAGGGGTTTTCATTCAAAAAGGAGACACCTTTTTACTCTTCATCTTTTCCAAAAGGTTTTCCCATTACAAGAACAAGCTTTCTTCTTCATAGGAGTGATTTTGAAAAGGTAAATCATTCTTTAACTTAGTTTTCTTGTTGTTCACATTATTATAGCATGAATTTTGTTTTTATCCCTTGAGATTTTAGTTACATGTTGGAAATGGGTTTTGAAAAGGAATTTTCGGATGGGTTTTAAAGGGGTATTAAAAAGGGTGTTTTTAAACTTCTTTTGGTGCGAAAATATGTTTAAAAGTTGGGTTTTTAATGGTATTCTAAAATGGTTTGTTATGGGTATTTTTGGAGGTTGAAAACTTGAGTTTTTGGTTGAGTTTTGTTGAAAATAAAGGGTTGGAGGTATATATAACCTTGGTAGATGTTTTTAGAATGTTAAAGGATGGTTTTTGAGTAGTTAAATGAGGTAGATGATGAAATTCTCGAAGTGGCTGCAGTAGACAATTTTTGAAGGTGGAAAATGAGTGTTTTTGGGTGTTTTAATGTGGAAAATGAAGGGTTGATAGTTATACTATATATGAGTGATGTTTTGGACATGTTTTGAAGTGTTTTAGGTGTTTAAATTGAAGGGTAATGGTTGTGCTTTGCTTAAGTACGAAAATGAGAATATTTGGTGAATTTGGCTTTGAATTGTTGAGAAAATATTGTAGATTTGTGAGCTGATGTAAAACAGTGATTTTGTGGTTGATCATGAGGTTAATAATTTAATTTTGATTTGTTTGAAGCAGCACATTTGGTTCCGGGTGATTCGAGTACAAATCCGGAAGGTTCGGGGATTGATTTGGCTACCGTCAGAGTTGTGTGGTGAGTGGAAAAATGTTTTGAACTTGGTTTTGGTTCAAGGGAGATTTTGGGAGTTTGGATTAGGCTTGATAAGGTAATCCAAACTCAAGAGTAAGATTTACCTATTTTTTTACTTACCTTGTATGCTTGTTAGATGGTAAAGATTGGAAAGCTTGTTGTGTTTAATTGTTGTCGATGACATGTTAATTGTTATGTTGAGTTGTGTTGATTATTTATTGATTAATGACATGTTAATATGCCATGTGAGATATTTGTAAGGTAACTATAAGATGTTGCAGGTTATGCTTGTAAGTGGTAAGTAAGACCACTCGAGTATGGTAAGAAATATAGCCGGGTGGCTATATAAGACCGGTAAGAGGTGTAAGATGTAAGATTTGTAATATAATATTATGGTAATGATGTTGGCATTCGTTGAGTCATACCGGGTATAATTGGTCGACCAATAGGATGTAAGAATAGGGCACTATGAGACAAAATTCGCATACGTGTCAGATAAATTCAATCGTGTCAAACAAAACTCGTATACGTGTAAGATAAATTCGGCCGTGTCAAATAAATTCGTATGCGTGTAAGATGTTTCCGCATATCCGTGTATAATAACCGAGTTTGCCAACATACTTATCTTAATTGCTATGAATATGTGTTTTTATGTTATGTTGTGGACTTTGATTGCTCTTGTAAGTTGTAAGATGCTATAATATAAGATGTACGAAATGATGTTAGTCTATTTTCAATTAAAGCTTGAACCCTGCATTGTCGTAGTTACGTTTTTGAGTTCTGCTCACTAAGCATTTATGCTTACACTCTTGTTTTCCGACAATGCAAATCGTTAGCTCGGGAGTTAGCACGGTGCGAGAAAGGGCGTCCAAGCGTGTTGCTCGTTAGCTCAAGTATAATAATAAGTATACATATTAATATATATATTACATACATTAATATATATATTACGTACATATATTAATGTGTACTATATAGTATATAAATATACATATACTTACATGTATATATATATTATATACATATACATATATACACATTATATATATATATAGTATTATACGTTTTATATTTTCATATCTAGTATCATTTTATATATGGTATATATTCTATATAGAATATATACCATATATAGTATAAATTTCATATTTTTATTTTTGAAATGTATTAAACTATATTGTATAGGTATAAATTATAATTTATTATATATATATATATAGTATTAAACTATATTGTATTAAACTTTATTTTTATTTCAAATTGACTACTATTTATTTTTTTAATTTAGTTTAGTGTTTTTAATAAGATGATAATTTATTTTATTAATTTTTATCCTTTTTAATTTAAAACTTTATTTTTTCTATTTCAATGTTTATTTCTTAGTAATTTTTAATTTTTGTAATTTTATCCAATTTTTAAGATATGGATCATTTGATGATATTTTTGTCTAGTCTAGTGCGTAATATTTATTTTTAATGGAATTTATACTAGTTAAAGACGTTAGATATTAAATAATTATTTCGAAATGAATGATCAACCATTCAACCTAAAGTCTATCAGTTATTTACTTAATTACTTATTTGTACCAAACTCAAACTTAATAATTTTAATTAATATGAATTTAAAACCCGAATTAATTCGACCTGAAATAAAACCGACTTGAAATGAACCCGAACTGAATTGCAACCGAACTGAAATAAACCCGACCTAAAATGAACCTGTCAATTATCTGATTTGGACCCGAACCGTTTGAACCCGACCTGAAATGAACCTGACCTGGAATAGACCCGACCTAAAATGGACCTGCACCCAATCCGAATCGAGTCAAAACATCAAATCAACCTGAAATGACCTGTATCCAATTTTACCCGACCTGAAACCCATCCGAGTAACCGTTTTTACATCCCTATCCTCAACCACCTGTACATGGTAACGGTATATGATCAATAATAATCAATTCAAATAAATTAACATGTAAGTTATAAGGACTATGTAACACCCTCAATAGGGCCTAGAAGGATGACACCATAGATCCATTGACCAATTGATAGTTAAGTTAATCAATTGAAGAAAATTTTAAAATTTTATGAAATTAAGTGTCTCAAATAAGTTAAGGACTAAGCTTAACATGAAATGAGAAGGATGAAATAGTTATTTGGGAAGTAAATGTTACAAGAAAGATTAATTGATCAATAAAAGAGACTCAATTGAGACAAAGGAGAAATATTAAGCCAATTTAAGGATGTAATTGCAACAAGAACGAAGTAAAAGAGTTTGCATGTAATAGAAAAGTATGGTTTGCCAAGTTGGGTAATTAGACCAACAAGTTTGACACTTATCATGTTAAATGATTATTAGACTTATTTTTTTTTATCAAAAAGAAAAGAAAAGAAGAAGCCTTCATCTTCCCCCCCTTATGCCAAGAAAATGAGAAAGTGGGAAAGGAAAAGAAGGATTCATCTTCTTCCATAGTTATCACCTTAGACAAATTCTAAGAAAAGAAATAAGAGAAAGAAAGAGAATTTTTTTTCCTTCTTTGTTCTTGTCATCCACCGAAAATAGAAAGAGAAGAGGGTTTTGAGAGAAAATTTGGAGAAAAACCATTGGAGGAGGTTTAAAGCTTGGCATGAAAGGGAAATTTTGCTAGGAGATCCAATTCAACTAGATTGGTAAGTTACTCCATTTATCGATTAAGTACAAGATGTGAATTCTTAGTTTTGTGATTTATCATAACATTTGATCTTGAATAGTGAAGAGAAAAACTATATTTCTTGGTTGGAAATGTTAGAAATTATGTTATTGTATTGGTAACTTGCAAGGAGATAGAAGAAGTGTGCTAAAATAATGAATTCAATGGTTGTCCCATGAGTTAGAATAAGCTAGAATAGAGATTGTTTTGTAAAGTAACGAGTTGGTGCTTATTTTGGTGATCCTAAAGTAATGGTCATGAAATTAAATGGTAGGAACATGTTAGGTTTCTGGAATAATGAGTAAATAACATGGAAAAAGGTGGTTAAGACCATAGAAATGAAAGATTGTCAAATTGGCCGAAATATGCCATTTTGGGTAGCACTTTTGGGAAAATTTCCTAGGTCACATTTTAAGGAGTTAGGATCTGAAATTTTTTAGTAGAATACTCTTGTATATCTAGTTCAAGGGAAAATTTACGGAACCTTAATCGGAATTTTTTAAAGAAAGATATAAACGTTTCCGTAAGGGTTGTCCGAACAGTCCTGATTCTGGACGTGTCTGATTCGAACAAAATCTGGTGTTGATTGGGTAAGAATTAAAATATAAGGTTAATTGGTACTTTTAGAGGATTCTTCTAGCTTTCCAAAGAGGTAAAATGGACTAAAATCAGATATCGGAATTAGGAGATATACGCGATTCTTTATAGGGTAGCGAAACTTCCCCTAATGAACAAATGCACTTGTTTACATTTGTTAAGTCTAAGACCACTTGGAATTAAATGATTGAATGTATCCTAATAGATGTTATATGTGTATGAATTACTAGAGAATACAAGGGAAGAGAATATCGAGGAACAAGAAGGGCTCGAACTACCGAGGAAAAAGGGCAAAGGGATCGCGATTTACAACCCCTAAATTGCTCGGAATTAATAGTGAGTGTGGCAAACCTTAGGGTTAGGACCTAAGGTCCTAACCATGTATTTGGTTATTTGATTCGATTTTACTATGTAAATGGACTAATCTATATTCGGTAAAAAGGGAAGGAGGCTAATGTTAAATGAATTGATTGATATGAATTGCTTGTTAAATTATTAGTACTAGCCTAGCACATATGCATAGCTCGGAAATGCTGAGGTAAGTATGGCCGGCGGCTAAGTCTGCCAGGTACGCGAATCATGCATGGAGCATGTTATTGGTGATATGATCAATTGCTTGATAATTTGATATGTCTATTACTTGTGATATGATATAAATGCCTTGCTTGATAACATGTCTTGGATTCTTACACTTAATGACAAGAACTTGATAAATATGAATTGAATGATCAAATGGATAATGAAAATATTATTGAGCCTTGGTTGATAGTTGGTCATAGGTAGTACGGCATACCTAGGGTCTTGAGCTCATTGTTTAGTGCTACGACACTCTTGTTTAGTACTTTGGTACTCTTGTTTGGTACTGTGGGTACCGTGATTTGGTGGTTAGTCACCAATTGTTAGATACCATGGGTATCTCTTGTTAGTACCTTTGTGGTACTCTTGTTAGTGCCTTTATGGTACTCTTGTTAGTGTCTTCGTGACACTCTTGTTGACTCACTTACCTTGTCTAACTATACCAAGGCATCACACGAACTTAATTGAAAGACTAAAGGTTTAAATGTGAACTATATGTACATGTATTGGCTTGAGAAGCATTGAAAATTGATAAGATTTGCTATGGAGCATTGAAATGGAATTGTTGCAAAGTGTAGCACTTGAATTGTGAATTAGTTAATGGATCTTGAAATTGTTTATATGGCTATAAGTAGCCCTTGTTATGAATGCTCTATGAAACTTGAGAAAACGAAAAATGATAAATAAGTTATATGCATTGATTTTTATGCTAGCTTGAGCATATAGATAAAGATATTGAGTTGCATGATAGAAATGCTAATTATGAGGAACTTGTTAACCATGACATTGAGCTATTGATAAATTTGATTAGTGATCGAACTATTGCCATGTTAAATGATAAGTGCTCAACCCACTATCACTTTTTACACCTTTTGTGGGCATTAATCACCGAATTTACACCCACTCGGACCAATGCATGTACTTAATGTGATATATTTAGAAGTTATGCTTACAGAGATAATACTTACAGAAAATGCACGTTTTACTGCATTTTTATATCTGTGCAGGAGAACTAGTGTCGCGATAGCGACAAGGCCGAGGCAGGACCTGATGCCGAGGCAGCAGCTGAGAGCCAGGAAGCAAGACTGAAGGCGATTGGAAGATAAAAATCCAAGGGACGTTTCTGGACTTAAAACACATGGATCGGAGCTGGCTGGCATGAGTAAAAGCCCAAGAAAAGGCCACGCGGGAAAGCCCCTTAGTCGAATTTAAACTTGGAAATATTTTAATTATATACATGACTTGTTCCCTACTCCAAGTTGTATTCTACTTAGGAAAGGTTTGCCCTAGCTCTAGCCTATATAAAGACCTAGCCATCCAATGTATTATACACGGATACCTAGAGAGAGAGCTGATTCATAAACTTGTTTTCTTTTTCTCAATTATGTTCTAAGCTTCCTTAGTGTTTAGGTGAAGGTTGTTAGTATTTGTGAGAGGAGATTGTACTTTGTCTTTGTTTCAATGCAATAAAACTATCAAGGTTTGCTTATCCTTTGTTATTCCTTGTTCTTGCATTCAAGCCCGGGAGGGAAGTTTGTAAGTAATCCATTTATCTAGACTCGGGAGAGTTAGATTCACGAAAGGGGTAAGTACGGTGTTTCAATCACGAAATACTAACTCGGCCTAGGGATAGGTTAAGAGTTTCAGCGGCTAAAAGAAGTGTGAGATTGGTTGGTGAGTATAATTGGTTCACGCCGGGAGGTATCATCAAGGACTAGTCATCAACAGTACTTCGACATAGGGATAAGCGGAGTCATTCAAGGACACTTTGCCGAACTTTGGTAAAGTCCACCCATGAGCAAGGGGTTGCCGCGGTGGACAGTGGCAATGGTAAAGCATGCTTCAAATAAGCAACCAAATCTAATTCATAGCAATAGTGGCAATGGTTTAACATGGCAATAGTTTAACATGGCAATAATTTAACATGGCAATAGTTTAACATGGCAATAGTTTAATGTCGTGTGTCAAAAGTGAGCGTTTAGTGCAAGTGGACACATCGAAAGTAATAAGTGATAAGTATTTATCGGATTATCGTCTCCACAGGGATTGGTAGACTCAATATGTCTTCTTGTTCTGTAGAAAGAAATAAAAGACACAAGTAGTTTGGGTTGTGATGGAACTAAAATAAAACAACTAAGTAAAATAAAGAAAATTGAATCTTAGAGAGAGATGGATCAGGATCCAGTTGCGTTGTATTGTGGATTTGATTTACTTGTCTCTGCCCAATGCAATCGTATATCTCTGCCTTGACAGCACTGCAGATTACTGCCTTGGCAGCGATAATACTGTCCGCCGCGGCAATCCCCTGCTCGTAGGTGGACTTTACCAAAGTTCGGCAAAGTGTCCTTGGATGACTCCGCTTATCCCTAAGTCGAAGTACTGTTGATGATTAGTCCTTGATGATACCTCCCGGCGTGAACCAATTATACTCACCAACCAATCTCACACTTCTTTTAGTCGCTGAAACTCTTAACCTAACCCTAGGCCGAGTTAGTATTTCGCGATTGAAACACCGTATTTACCCCTTTCGTGAATCTAACTCTCCCGAGTCTAGATAAATGGATTACTTACAAACTTCCCTCCCGGGCTTGAATGCAAGAACAAGGAATAACAAAGGATAAGCAAACCTTGATAATTTTATTGCATTGAAACAAAGGCAAAATACAATCTCCTCTCACAAATACTAACAACCTTCACCTAAACCCTAAGGAAGCTTAGAAAATAATTGAGAGAAAGAAAACAAGTTTATGAATCGGCTCTCTCTCTCTCTAGGTATCCGTGTCTCATATTTAGGACGGCTAGGTCTTTATATAGGCTAGACCTAGGGCAAACCTTTCCTAAGTAGAATACAACTTGGAGTAGGGAATAAGTCATGTACATAATTAAAATATTTCCAAGTTTAATTCAACTAAGGGGCTTTCCCGCGTGGCCTTGTCTTGGGCTTTTCCTTATGCTAGCCAGCTCCGATCTATGTGCTTTAAGTTCAGAAACGTCCCTTGTATTTTTATCTTTCAATCGCCTGCAGTCTTGCTTCCTGGCTCTCAGTTGCTGCCTCGGCATCAGGTCTTGCCTCGGCCTTGTTGTGCCGCGGCACTGGTTCTCCTGCACAAATGTACAAATGCAGTAAAACGCGCCTTTTCTGTAAATATTATCTTTATAAGCATAACTTCTAAATATATCACATTAAGTACATGCATTGGTCCTAATGGGTGTAAATTCGGTGATTAATGCCCATAAAATATGTAAAAAGTGATAGTGAGTTGTGCACTTATCACACCCCCAAACTCGAACTATTGCTTTTCCTCAAGCAGTGCAAACCATCAATTTGCCGAAATCTACTCTCTCTTGATCTTACATGTCCATCTATTCTCCCCACCATAGCTAGGCCTATTCTTTAGACTTAACCTTTCGGTTACCCAAGGATTTACCTAGAAACAAACTATAAGAATTGTGAGTGTGTGCGTTTTTGTGGACAAGTTGATTAAAGGCTTTCTTAGATAAACTCTAAGTTCAAGACAAGTAGAATTTGGTTAAGTGTTCCCTCCTTTTCTAAACCACCAATTCTTGAGCCAATTTCGGGCACCTCAAGGATTGTGTTTTTCCCTTCACTAATTCCTTCTTTCTTTTTGAACATACTAGAGCCAATTTCGGGCACCTCTAGCATGGAGAAGAGTACTTTCTAGAGCCGGTGATAGGAACCTCTAGTTACCTTACCAAAAATCTAAGTCTTTATCACCTAAGTTCATTAAAAGAATTCCTCATATCCAACAAGTCCCAAAAGTGTTTAAATTTCTTCCTATAGTTAGCTTCTAAGTTTTCATCCTTAAGTATCCTAAGGTTAAACCTTCTTAACAGGACCTAATCATGGTAAGGAGAAAGATTTCTATAGCCTTAAAGAATAAACTAAGGCAATACTGATGATAAGCAGTGCAAAAGTGTAGGCAGTTTATTCAAGTAAGGCAGGGAGCATGAAAAATAAAAAAAATCACTGGAATACTCCCTTTTTTTTGGCAAGGCCTCGGCAGTAGATTGCTGCCTTGACAGTGAATCTGTACCCCCAAACTCAAACCAAGCATTGTCCTCAATGCTTTATATTTGAAGATTATGCCGGGCAACAAAAATATGAAGGAAATAAGCAGCATAGAAAGCAAACAACAATTAATATTGAATTATATGAACAAAATTATTAAAGAGACTCCGAAGAGCTGCTTGTAACAATTTTTCTCCTAGGCCTTGCTGCCGATTGCTTTGTTCTTGGTGAGGGCGATGGTTGAGCTTTTGCTTGCCGGGGCGGTTGGACTCTTATGGGTGGTATCCGTTGCATTGGGGCCTCCACTTTGTCTCTGTGCTAAGAAAAACAAAAGAAAATCAACAATTAACTATTAACTATCCTAAAATAAAAGCAAAATTAAAACTATTCCTAGAAATTGCGGGAAAGAACGAATGGAAAGTCGCGGCATTAATTCTCTATAGGGGGGCGTGCGAAGGCATCTTCTAAGTTGATGGTCTACATAGTCTTTATGTCATGTGGCCCAGAATAGTGCTTCAAACGTTGGCCATTCACTTTGAATTCATGTCCATCCTTTAGTGATTTGATCGTTACTGCTCCATGTAGGTAAGCGCGAATGACTTCAAATGGACCTGACCATCTGGATTTGAGTTTTCCTGGAAACAGTTTAAGCCTGGAGTTGAAAAGGAGAACGTGCTGCCCCGGCAGAAACTGCCTCGGTAGTAACCTACTGTCGTGCCATCTTTTCGTTTTCTTTTTGTAGATCTTGGCATTCTCGTAGGCTGCTGTTCGGAATTCTTATATCTCATTGAGGTCTAGCAATCTTTTCTGTCCGGCTTTTTCCCAATCCATATTTAAGTTCTTTACTGCCCAATATGCTTTATGCTCGATTTCTACAGGCAAGTGACATGCTTTCCCGAATACAAGCTTATATGGAGATGTTCCCAATGGGGTTTTGAAGGTTGTCCTGTAGGCCCATAAAGCATCATCGAGACGATGAGACCAATCCTTTCTAGATGAATTTACCACCTTTCCAAGGATCTGTTTTAGTTCCTTGTTGGATATTTCAGCTTGCCCATTTGTCTGTGGATGATACGCCGTAGCGAGCCTGTGGGTGATGCCGAGTTTCTTTAGTGCCGCGGCAATGAGTCTATTATCAAAGTGTTTACCTTCATCACTTATTATTGCTCTAGGGATTCCAAATCTTGTAAAAATATTTTTCTTGAGAAATTTTTGAACTGTCTTGGAATCATTGTGAGGTGTGGCGAGTGCTTCGACCCAGATGTAAAGATTTCCTTGGGATGATGGGAATGGTCCCATGAAATCTATGCCCCAAACATTAAACAGTTCCACTTCCAATATGGGTTGTAATGGCATCTCATGTCGTCTTGAAATATTGCCCGTGCGTTGGCATCGGTCACAGTTCTTGTAATAGTCGTGGGCATCTTTGTAGAGTGTAGGCCAGTAGAGGCCAGATTGCAGTATCTTTGTTGTTGTTCTGTTTCCTCCAAAATACCCACCGCAAGGTGAATCATGACAGTGCTGGAGTACTTCTTTCTGTTCTTCTTCTGGTATACATCTTCGTATAACCTGATATGCACAATGTTTAAACAGAAGAGGGTCATCCCAAAAATAGTGCTTTGCATTATGCTGGAACCTCTTCTTTTCGTTATGGTTAAGGTTATAGGGGATAATACCACTAAATAAATAATTAACAAGATCAACATACTAGGAGGTGGATGTTATTGCAGCAAGGTCTTCTATTAATGCTGCGGAGATGTATTCAGACAATGTCGCGGCAGCACTGTTGTATACTATTGTGGCCTCTGTCTCGGCAATATCTCTTGCAGTTGTAACAATTTGCAATATTTGTTCATCTGGGAATTCATCTTGTATTTCTTCAAGTGAGTGGGTATTGTCTTTGTTCTCCAGTCTAGAAAGATGATCGATCACTTGGTTTTCTGTACCTCTGCGATCTTTGATTTTAACATCAAATTCTTGTAGAAGAAGGATCCATCTAATCAGTCTAGGCTTGGCATCCTTCTTTGAGAAGAGATATTTAATTGCTGAATGATCAGTGTGGACAGTAGTGACCTTTGTTCCGATAAGATATGTTCGGAACTTATCAAAAGCAAATACCACTGCTAGTAATTCTTTTTCTGTTGTGGTGTAATTGATTTGGGCATCGTTGAGCAATAGTAGATCACATGGAACAGGTTATTCTTTCTCTGCCCGAGTGTTGCCCCGACAGTATGATCACTAGCGTCACACATCAATTCAAATGGCAAGGACCAATCTGGTGGGATCACTATTGGTGCAGTGATTAGCTTCTCCTTGAGAGTTTTGAATGCTTCAGTGCATTCCTCATTGAATTCGAATTTCCTGTCTTGTTCAAGCAAGTTGCAAAGATGTTTAGAAATTTTGGAAAAATTCGAAATAAACCTTCTATAAAAACCTGAATGGCCCAAGAAGCTTTGAACTCCTTTCACAGAAATTGGTGGGGGTAAATTCTTTATCACATCAATCTTGGCTTTATCAACTTCGATTCCTTGTGATGATATTTTATGGCCCAATACTATGCCTTCATTTACCATAAAGTGGCATTTTTCCCAATTTAGGACTAGATTGGATTCCTCGCATCTTTGCAACACTTTTTCTAGATTGCCGAGGCAGTGGTCAAAGCTATCTCCAAAGACTGAAAAATCATCCATGAATATCTCTAAGAATTCCTCTATCATGTCAGAGAAAATTGTCATCATGCATCTCTAGAAGGTTGTCGGGGCATTGCAAAGGCTGAACGGTATCCTCCTAAATGCATAGGTTCCATATGGGCAGGTGAAGGTGGTTTTTGCCTGGTCTTCTGGATCAATGGCAATTTGATTGTATCCTGAATATCCATCAAGAAAACAATAATAAGGTTTACCAACAAGTCTATCAAGCATTTCATCAATAAAGGGTAAAGGGAAGTGATCCTTCTTTGTTGCCTTATTCAACTTGCGATAATCCATACAAACCCTCCAACCGGTCATAGTCCTGGTTGGGATTAATTCATTGGTATCGTTGGTTATGACAGTCATGCCACCTTTCTTAGGTACACATTGTACCGGACTTACCCATGCACTGTCAGAGATGGGATAGATAATTCTTGCATCAAGCCACTTGATTATTTCCTTACGTACTACCTCCTTCATAGCGTGGTTAAGTCTCCTCTAAGCTTCAACAGTGGGCTTATGATCTTCTTCTAAAAGAATTTTATGCATGGATACCGCTGGTCTTATTCCCTTTAAGTCATCGATTGACCACCCTATTGCCTTTTTGTGCTGCCGCAACATTGCTATTAAGGTTTGTTCCTGTTCTGGCAGCAACTTAGAAGAAATAATTACAGGCATCGTGTGGTTGTCTCCCAAATAAGCATATTTTAGTTTTTCCGGTCAGGGTTTTAATTCTGTGACCACTGATTCTTTATTTACAGATTGTTCATTCTTACCTTTATAGTCTAATGGTTCGAAGTACTTACCTGGAAGATGTGTTGTTCAGTTAGCTTCCTCCTTCTCTACTGTTTCAACACTGTTCAAAGTACTTCTATAGCAGTCATCCATACCAATGCCGAGGCATGCCTTTGATGTGTCACGAAGATCGCTGCCGAGGCAGTTGTTGCTGAGACAAGGTATTATATTATCTTCATTTGTGTCATGTAGCATCTAACATTCTTCTACCAGCTCATCATGCCTTTTCATCAGTTGAAACACATTTAGTTTGACTTCTTGATCATTAATTCTCATTTTCAATTCTCCTTTTTCCACGTCAATTAAAGTGCGTCCAGTTGCAAGGAAAGGTCTCCCCAGGATGATCGGTGCATTATCATCTGCTTCACAATCAAGGACAAGAAAGTCAGCAGGAAAAATAAACTTATCGAATCTTACCAGTATGTCCTCGATTTTGCCTTCGGGTTGCACATAGGATCGATCCGCTAGTTGGAGCATAACTGTTGGAGGTTTCGCCCTTCCTATTCCAAGCTTTTGGAAGACAGATTTGGGCATTAGATTGATGCTTGCTCCAAGGTCGCATAGGGCCTTACCTTCATAGTTCTTACCTATCACACAAGGTATGATAAAGCAACCATGATCCCTCGGTAACAGCCACTGTTTCGAACTCACCTATTTGTTTCCTCTTAGACACCATGTCTTTTAAGAACTTGGCATAATTAGGCATTTGTTCAATTGCCTCTACGAATGGTATGTTAATATGGACTTGCTTTAAAATATCAAGGAATTTTTTGAATTGTTGGTCCTGTTTTTGCTTTTTCAACCTTTGTGGGAAAGGTGGTGGTGGTCTCATCTCATCCAGGGTTTCTTTAGTTTGGAATTTAATACCTGGCACCACTAGGGTTGTTACTGTCTCGGCAGACTGTTCAGGAGCTGCTGTGTTCTCTGCCGGGGCAGCGTTATCAGAATCAGTTTGCTCAGCTTTCTCTTTTGCTAGATCCGTTGATGGATTTTTACTTGCTGGAATCTTTTCCTTCAGTTGTAGACCACTCCTAGTAGTGATTGCCTTACACTGTTCATGGCTCATTACCTTAGCAACATCAGTATTGCTAGGTAGTCCTCCTTTTGGTCTAGTGTTTATGTTTTGAGCAAACTGCCCAACCTGGGTTTCTAACAATTTAATGGCCGCTTCTTGATTTTGCAACCTCATCTCAGTTCTATTCATAAAAGCATCTGCCCTTTTGATGAAATTACCGTTCTCTGCTATGTATGACTTTGTTTTCATCATAAAGGCTTTAAGCGTGTTTTCCAACGAACTTACCGGGTGCTGCTATATCTGCTGTTGCGGCATTGGTTGCTGGACCTGCGGTGGCAGCAGATGTTGCATCAATTGCTGAAATCCTGAAGGTTGGGTGATTGGGTTTAAGGCATTGCTTGGATTGCTCCGTGATAGATTTGGATGCCTCTTCCATGAGGAGTTGTATGTGTTGGACATCATATTGTTACGGTTGTAGTTTCCAACATACATACCGGTTTCTTGATTCATACAATCAGAGGAATTGTGGTTACCTCCACATAAGTCACAATAAGAATCAATTACCTTAACCTCACGAGTATTTTGTTGTAATTGTAAGTTCTGTACCATCTTTGTAAGAGAGGCCAATTGTGCTTCCACTGAATTTGATGTGTCTAACTCATTCACCGTGGCTTGGCGTCTTACTCCTCCTCGCCTAGATGTAGGGAATTGAAAATCATTCTTCGCGAGTTTGTTTAGTATTTCAATAGCTTCCTCAGGTGCTTTATCAAGGAGTGTTCCTTTCGCCGAGGCATCTAATATCATCCTTGTCGGGGCAATCGTGGCATTATAAAACATGGTCACTTGTGTCCATAGGGGAAATCCATGCAAAGGACACTTGTGCAGTAACTCCTTGTATCGCTCCCATGCCTCGTACATAGGTTCGTCATCTGCCTGTTGAAAAGAAGTGATTTCATTACGAATTCTATCATATAAATTTGTAGGGTTAAAACGAGTAATAAAATCACGATAGAGTTCACTCCAAGATCCAATAGATCCTGCTGGAATGCTATTTAACCAAGCTTTCGCCCTATCCCTCAGTGAATAGGGGAATAGCTTCAATCGCAAGACATCTTCATGGACTCCTTGGATTTTAAAAGAATTGCATATCTCCATGAAGGACTTAAGGTGCTGCCTTGCATCTTCAGTTATAGACCCACCAAACCGTCCAATAGTGTTAAGCATATTGAACATGACAGGTTTTAGTTCAAAGTGGGCTGCTTCTATCTACGGTGTAACAACTCCTGGGTTTAATCCATTTAAGTCCTCTTCCAGGAAGTCTCTGACAGTGAGATGCCGCGGCCCAGGTGGCGGCGGTAAACCTCCATTACCGGTAGGTAAGTTTTTTCTTGCCGGGTGATCTACCATAGCCTCTTGGATTTGTCTCCTCAACCTTAGCCTTGTTCGTTCGATCTCGGGATCTAACATGTATAAAGGGTTGGTTGGGTTGGCCCTGGTCATACACCAAGAAAGACAAAAGTAAAATAAAAATAAAAAGGAACAAGAAAATAAAGAAAACAAAATTTAGTTGCCAATCCCCGACAACGGCGCCAAAAACTTGTCGCGTGTCAAAAGTGCGCGTTTAGTGCAAGTGGACACATCGAAAGTAATAAGTGATAAGTATTTATCGGATTATCGTCTCCACAGGGATTGGTAGACTCAATATCCCTTCTTCGTCTTCTTGTTCTGTAGAAAGAAATAAAAGACACAAGTAGTTTGGGTTGTTATGGAACTAAAATAAAACAACTAAGTAAAATAAAGAAAATTGAATCTTAGAGAGAGATGGGTCAGGATCCAGTTGTGTTGTATTGTGAATTTGATTAACTTGTCTCTTCCCAATGCAATCGTATATCTCTGCCTCGGAAGCACTGCATATTACTGCCTTGGCAGCGATAATACTGTCCGCCGCGGCAATCCCTTGCTCATAGGTGGACTTTACCAAAGTTCGGCAAAGTGTCATTGGATGACTCCGCTTATCCCTAAGTCGAAGTACTGTTGATGACTAGTCCTTAATTATACCTCCCGGCGTGAACCAATTATACTCACCAACCAATCTCACACTTCTTTTAGCCGCTGAAACTCTTAACCTATCCCTAGGCCGAGTTAGTATTTCGCGATTGAAACATCGTACTTACCCCTTTCGTGAATCTAACTCTCCTGAGTCTAGATAAATGGATTACTTATAAACTTCCCTCCCGGGCTTGAATGCAAGAACAAGGAATAACAAAGGATAAGCAAACCTTGATAATTTTGTTGCATTGAAACAAAGGCAAACTAAAATCTCCTCTCACAAATACTAACAACCTTCACCTAAACCCTAAGGAAGCTTAGAACATAATTGAGAGAAAGAAAACAAGTTTATGAATCGGCTCTCTCTCTCTAGGTATCCGTGTCTCATACATTGGACGGCTAGGTCTTTATATAGGCTAGACCTAGGGCAAACCTTTCCTAAGTAGAATACAACTTGGAGTAGGGAACAAGTCATGTACATAATTAAAATATTTCCATGTTTAATTCAACTAAGGGGCTTTCCCGCGTGGCCTTGTCTTGGGCTTTTCCTTATGCTAGCCAGCTCCGATCCATGTGCTTTAAGTTCAGAAACGTCCCTTGGATTTTTATCTTCCAATCGCCTACAGTCTTGCTTCCTGGCTCTCAGTTGCTGCCTCGGTATCAGGTCCTGCCTCGTCCTTGTTGCTGCCACGGTACTGGTTCTCCTGCACAGATATAAAAATGCAGTAAAACGTGCCTTTTCTGTAAATATTATCTCTATAAGCATAACTTCTAAATATATCACATTAATTACATGCATTGGTCCTAATGGGTGTAAATTCGGTGATTAATGCCCATAAAAGGTGTAAAAAGTAATAGTGAGTTGTGCACTTATCATAAAACAAGAGAAACAATAAGTAAGCCTTGGCATATGTTCCTGCCCTTATCCAACTAGTCCTGGATATCGAAATGCGTTCTTGATCTTAAATGGGATTGAAGGGTGTTTTAATGTAAGAAGCAATATGGTAACTTATGCTATAAGGTAATTAAAAACCTCATGAGATAAAGAAGAAATATGAAACAATGAGACTTTGTATCGATTATCCATAATTGAATTACGTTGCTATTAAGAACAAGTACCCTTTGCCAAGAATTGAAGATTTGCTTAATTAACTCAAGAATGCTACGATATTCTCTCGGATTGATCTTCGATCAGGGTACTATCAGATGAGAATAAAAGAAGAAGATGTTCCTAAGACTGCTTTCAGAACTCGATATAGCCATTTTGAATTTTTGGTTATGCCATTTGGGCTAACTAATGCCTCGGCTTTATTCTTGGATCTCATGAATCGAATATTCAAGCCTCATCTTGATAAGTTTGTATTCGTCCTTATTGATGATATTCTGATGTATACTCAAAATAAGGAGGAACACGCAGAACACCCTCGAATTGTTTTATAGATCCTTCGGGAACGTCAGTTGTTTGCTAAGTTCTCGAAGTTTGAATTCTAGTTATCGGAAGTGTCATTCCTTGGCTATGTCATCTCTGCAGAAGGAATCAAAGTTGATGCTAAGAAAGTGCAAACTATTTTGGATTGGATACCTCCGAGGAATGTTAGTGAGGTCAGAAGTTTCCTTGGTTTAGTCGGGTATTATAGGAGATTTGTTAAGGGATTCTCGACTATTGCCTTGCCCTTAACTAAGCTTCTCAGAAAAGATCAATTATTTGAATGGTTAGAGAACCAGAAAAGAAGCTTTGATCAGCTTAAGCAAGCTTTGATCCATGCTCCTGCTCTTATTCAACCAGAATCAGGCAAGAAATTCACTTTGTACAGTGATGCTTCACATTCGGGACTGGGTTGTGTTTTGATGCAAGGAAATAGTGTGGTTGCTTATGCATCAAGGCAATTGAAGCCTCATGAATTGAACTACCCTACTCATGATCTCAAGTTAGCGGCTATTGTTTTTGCCCTCAAGATATGGAGGCACTACTTATATGGTGAGAAGTGTTACACATACACCGATCACAAAAGTCTTAAATATCTCCCGACTCAAAAGGACTTGAATTTGAGGCAAAGAAGATGGATGAAATTGTTAAAAGACTATGACTTAGTCATTGATTATCATCCTGGAAAAGCTAATGTGGTGGCCGATGTTCTTAGTCGTAAACCGACATTGGCACCAAGTGCGATTAATGCTTATCTTCGAGTATACCGAAAGCAAGGATATTTGTCTGAACTCTAGGTTCAACTTGATCTGATTTTGAGAATCATGATTTTCAGCAATCTGATCCTAAGCTTCAAGCAATTGCATAAAAGCTTGATTCAAAAGTGTCGCGTTTCAAAAGTGCGCGGTTGGTGCAAGTGGACACATCGCAAGTAATAAGTGATAAGTATTTATCGGATTATCATCTCCACAGGGATTGGTATACTTAATATGTCTTCTTCGTCTTCTTGTTCTGTAAAAAGAAATAAAATAAAACAAAAGTAATTTGGGTTTGGATGAAACTAAATAAATTGAAATAAAATAACTAAGTAAAAGAATGAGAATTGATTAATAGAGAGAGAGGTCAGGATTCAGTTGCGTTGTATTGTGGATTTGATTGACTTGTCTCTACCCAATGCAATTGTATATCACTACCTCGGCAGGACTGTAGATTACTGCCTTGGCAGCGAAGATACTGTCCGCCGCGGCAATCCCTTGCTCGTGGGTGAACTTTATCAAAGTTCGGCAAAGTGTCCTTGGATGACTTCGCTTATCCCTAAGTCGAAGTATTGTTGATGACTAGTCCTTGATGATACCTCCCGACGTGAATCAATTATACTCACCAACCAATCTCACACTTTTAGCCGCTGAAACTCTTAACCTATCCCTAGGCCGAGTTAGTATTTCGCGATTGAAACACCGTACTTATCCCTTTTGTGAATCTAACTCTCCTGAGTCTAGATAAATGGATTACTCACAAACTTCTCTCCCGAGCTTGAATGCAAGAACAAAGAATGGCAAAGGATAAGCAAACCTTGATAGTTTTATTGCATTGAAACAAAGACAAAGTACAATCTCCTCTCACAAATACTAAACAACCTTCACCTAAACCCTACGAAAGCTTAGAACATGATTTGAGAGAAAATATTGAATCTTAGGAAAAACTCTCTATGAATCGGCTCTCTCGGTATGTCTATACATTGGACGGCTAGGTCTTACATAGGCTTGGCCTAGGGCAAACCTTTCCTAAGTAGAATATAACTTGGAGTAGGGAACAAGTCATGTACATAAATAAAATATTTTCAAGTTTAATTCAACTAAGAGGCTTTCCCGCGTGGCCTTGTCTTGGGCTTTTCCTCATGCTAACCAGCTCCGATCTATATGCTTTATGTCAAGAAACGTCCATTGGATTTTTCTCTTTCAATCGCCTACAATATTGCTCTCTGGCTCTCAGCTGCTGCCTCGGCATCAGGTCCTGTCTCGACCATGTTGCTGCCGCGGCACTTGTTTCTCCTGCACAGATATAAAAATACAGTAAAACTTGCCTTTTCTGCAAATATTATCTTTGTAAGCTTAACTTCTAAATATATCACATTAAGTACATGCTTTGGTCCGAGTGGGTGTAAATTTAGTAATTAATGCCCATAAAAGGTGTAAAAAGTGATAGTGATTTGAGCACTTATCACACCCCCAAACTCGAACTATTGCTTGTCGTCAAGCAATGCAAACCATCAATTTGCCAAACTCTACTCTCTCTTTGTCTTATGTATCCATCTATTCTCCCCACCATAACTATGCCTATTCTTTAGACTTAACCTTTCGGCTACCCAAGGGTTTACCTAGAAACAAACTTTAAGAATTGGTGAGTGTATGCATTTTTGTGGACAAGTTTGATTAAAGGCTTTCTTAGATAAACTCTAAGTTCACGACAAGTAGAATTGGGTTAAGTGTTCTCTTCTTTTCTAAACAACCAATTCTTAAGCCAATTTCGGGCACCTCAAGGATTGTGTTTTTCTCATCACTAATTCCTTCTTTCTTTTTGATATTCCTCATAGCATACTAGAGCCAATTTCGGGCACCTTTAGCATGAAGAAGAGTACTTCCTAGAGCCGGTGATAGGCACCTCTAGTTACTTTTCCCAAAAGTCTAAGTCTTTATCACCTAAGTTCATTAAAAGAATTCCTATAATCCAACAAGTCCTAAAAGTGTTTAAAAATTCATCTTATAGTAAGCTTCTAAGTTTTCATCCTTAAGTATCCTAAGGTTAAACCTTCTTAACAGGACCTAATCATGGTATGAAGAAAGATTTCTATAGCCTTAAAGAATAAACTAAGGCAATACTGATGATAAGTAGTGCAAAAGTATATGCAATTGATTCAAGTAAGGCGGGGAGCATGAAAAAATTTTAAAAAAAAAATCACTTAAATACTCTCTTTTCTTGGCATGGCCTCGGCAGTAGATTGCTGTCTTGGCAGTGGCTATGCACCCCCAAACTCGAACCAAGCATTGTCCTCAATGCTTTATATTAGAAGAGAATAGTAGGAAACAAAAATATGAAAGAAATAAGCAGCATATCAAGAAACAAACAGCAAATAAGATTGAATATATGAAAAATTTAAAGGGACTCCGAAGAGCTGCTTGTAACAATTTTTCTACGGGGTCGTGCTGTTGATTGCTTTGTTCTTGGTGAGGGAGATAGTTGAGCTTTTTCTTGCCGGGGCGGTTGGACTCTTGTTGGTGGTGTCCGTTGTATTGGAGCATCCACTTCTTCTCCTTCTTCCACGTCGGCAATCTCCTCGGTGATCATGATGTCCGTTCCACCTGTCATTGTTGTGGCTGCCCCAGTATGGTGTGTACTCGGTCCGGCAGTGGTTGAGCTTTGGTGTACATAGGCATCTATCTCAGTTGATAGACTGCCCATGATGATTGGGGATCGTGGTGGAGTGATGAAGACTACCCTCCGCTTTGATGGTCTTCTGCTGGCAGATGCTGCTGCAACAGAGTCTGCTGCCCTAGATGGGCCGGCAGAATGAAACTGTGGTTGAGGACCCTCGTGGAAGAATGGCCTCGGTCCTCCCGGAGCTGGTGTAGTCTCGGTATAGGGGGCGGCTGTGACAAACATATTGCTTGGAAATTCTGGAAATTGTGCCCCTTGGTCTGGAAAGGCATGGAGCATCATTTGGGCTAATGTACCGTTAAAGTCTCTTTGATACTCCATGTATCTTTGTTGCCTAAGATCCATCGCTGCCATCCTTTGTAGTATCTCCTGGTACGGGTCTACTGCGGCAGAGGTGTGGGCAGTGTCTGGCATGTCTGTCGTGTACTGGGCCCCGGCAGCAGTATCAACAGTGAACTGCTGGGGCGTTGCTTGGACTAGTTCCGCCTGCGTGATCTGCATAACTTTGTGGCAAAAATCTCTGGCCCATCCATGCCTTTGGGGAGTGTATTCGTCCGTGTCTTCTATTGTTACACCTGCGGCAACACACAAACCAGTGATCAAACAAGGGAAATATAATGGTCCTCTATCATTCTTACTGCATTCGTAAATTTCGTGTAGGATGATCCCTCCAATGTTGATGCTCCTTTTGTTCATGATCGATTGGATGAGCACCAATCGCTTTCGGTCCACCATGCTGTTGTGGGATGTGGGGATGAGGAGTCTCTTGACAAAGGTGTTCCAAAGCTTGGCTTCGGGGTTTAGGCTCTGCCTTGCTACAGATCTTCTATGGGAACCGGTTTCCCACAGGGTATTTGTGTAGCAAAGGTCGTCTTTAATCAACTCGTAATTCTCGGCAGTGATATCCTCCATGAATTCAGCGTGAACATCATGGTCAGGTGTGAGGCCGTAGAATTGGTTGATGGTCTCGGCATCTAGTTGGATAGGCCTGCCTCGACAGTGGACAAAGAGGGAGTCTTTGCTGGGCCCGTGCGCGTAGAATTCCCACACGATGGTAGCGTTTGCCTGGGAAGGTTGAATGCAAAAGATTTCCCAATCTTGGTACTTGATTCTGTCGAATAGATGGTGCTCGATGCCGTAGTTTTCGTCATCCGAGTGTTGGAACCCTTGTTCCTCCCACAACTGCTGAGCAATGAAAGACCTGTTGAAGCGGTCTTCAACATTGGGTGGGGCAAAACGCTTGTAGGTGGCCATAAAGATTTTGAGAGATTGAGTTCTTGGAGATTTTCTTGGAAGAATTCTGAGAATTTTAACAAGGTTAGGCAGAGAGTATTGTGAGAGCAAGATTGTTGAGTATTCAAAAGAAAACAAGAAAGCAAGAGTGAATAGTTCAAGAGGAGAGGGTTGCTTATATAGGCTTCGGCCTTGTGACCGTTTGAATCCACTAGCCGTTTTGTATCCGTTACTCTTTACTGTCGTTTCCTTTTCTGCCGCGGCAGGTATCTCGACAGACTAGCCGTTACACTGTTCTGCCCGTTGAAATTGTTGCGGCTCTGACACTGTTTTCTGCCTCGGCAGAATTCCTGCTGTGAACTATTTATACTTTATTCTTGCTTATTATCCTAAATAAAAATTAAGCACAAACAAGAAAAATACTTAAAGAAAAAACAAAAATTATAGAAAAAATATAAACTAAACTAATCCTAATATAATAATATATATAAAAAGGAAGAGATTATGTTACTGGTGGAGTGAATGCAAATGCATCTCCCAGGATGGTTCTCTCTTGTTGGCTAGAATTATAAATTGGATGTTGGTCACTCCCTTTTTCTGTGTGTCCATCCACTTTGAGCTTGATCTTTTTGTCAAATAACCTGCCGAGCATGCTGCCAAGGCAGGATATTTTGGTGTCTACTGTATGGATGGCTTTGCACTCTTCTGGATCATCATATTTTATTAATTTGTGGAATGCATTTAGTTTGTCTTGTTGGTCATTAACCCTCATTGTCAGTTCTCATTTTTCCACATCAATTAAGGTGCGTCCAGTTGCAAGGAAAGGTCTCCCCAAGATGATCGGTGCATTATCATCTGCTTCACAATCAAGGACAAGAAAATCAACAGAAAAAATAAATTTATCAACTCTTACCAGTATGTCCTCGATTTTGCCTTCGGGTTGCATATATGATCGATTCGCAAGTTGGAGCATAACTGTTGTAGGTTTTGCCCTTCCTATTCCAAGCTTTTGGAAGACAGATTTGGGCATTAGATTGATACTTGCTCCACGGTCGCATAGGGCCTTACCTTCATAGTTGTTACCTATCGCACAAGGTATGATAAAGCATCCAGGATCCTCCAATTTTGGTGGCATGCGATTGTGCAGCATTGCCATGCATCCCTCGGTAACAGCCATTGTTTCGAACTCACCTAGTCGTTTTCTCTTAGACACAATGTCTTTTAAGAACTTGACATAGTTAGGCATTTGTTCAATTGTCTCTACAAATGGTAAGTTAATGTGGACTTGCTTTAAAATATTAAGGAATTTCTTGAATTGCTGGTCCTGTTTTTGTTTTTTCAATCTTTGTGGGAAAGGTGGTGGTGGTCTCATCTCGTCCAGGGTTTCTTTAGTTTGGAATTTAATACCTGTCACCACTAGGGTTGTTATTGTCTCGACAGACTGCTCAGTAGCTACAGCGCTTTCTGTCGGGGCAGTGTTATCAGGATCAGTTTGCTCAGCCTCCTCTTTTGTTGGGTCTGATGATGGAATTTGGCTTGCTGGAATCTTTTCCTTCAGCTTTAGACCACTCCTGGTAGTGATTGTTTTACACTGTTCATGGCCCATTACCTTAGCAACTTCAGTATTGCTAGGTAGTCCTCCTTGTGGTCTAGTGTTTATGTTTTGAGCAAACTGCCCAACCTGAGTTTCCAATGCCTTAATTGCTGCCTCTTGGTTTTGCAACCTCATCTCAGTTTTATTTATGAATGCATTTGTTCTTTTGATGAAGTTTCTATTCTCTGCCATGTATGACTCAGTTTTCATCATGAATGCTTTTAGAGAATTTTCCAAGGAACTTACAGATTGCTGTTGCATCTGCTGCTGCGACATTGGTTGCTGGAATCCTGAGGGTTAGGTGGTTGGGTTTAAGGCATTGTTAGGATTGCTCCATGATAGGTTCGGATGCCTCTTCCATGAGGGATTGTATGTGTTGGACATCATATTGGTTCTGTTGTAATTTCCAACATACATACCGGTTTCTTGATTCATACACTCAGAGGAACTGTGGTTACCTCCACATAAATCACAAAAAGAATCAATCACCTTAACCTCACGGGTATTTTGTTGTAGTTGCAAATTTTGCATTTTGCACCATCTTTGTAAGAGAGGCCAGTTGTGCTTCCACTGAATTTGATGTGTCTAACTCATTCACCGTGGCTTGGCGTCTTACTCCTCCTCGCCTAGATGTAGGGAATTGAAAATCGTTCTTTGCGAGTTTGTATAATATCTCAATAGCTTCCTCAGGTGCCTTATCAAGGAGTGTTCCGTTCGCCGAGGCATCTAACATCATCCTTGTCGGGGCATTCATGGCATTATAGAACATGGTCACTTGTGTCCATAGGGGAAATCCATGCAAAGGACACTTGTGCAATAACTCCATGTATTGCTCCCATGCCTCGTACATCGGTTCGTCATCTGCATGTCGAAAAGAAGTAATTTCATTACGAATTCTATCATATAAATTTGTAGGATTAAAACGTGTATAAAATCAAGACAGAGTTCACTCCAAGATCCAATAGATCCTGTTGGAATGCTATTTAACCAGGCTTTCGCCCTATCCCTTAGTGAATAGGGGAATAGCTTCAATCTCAAGACATCTTCATGGAATCCTTGGATTTTAAAGGAATTGCATATCTCCATGAAGGACTTGAGGTGCTGCCTTGCATCTTCATTTACAGACCCACCAAACTGTCCAATAGTGTTAAGCATATTGAACATGACAGGTTTCAGTTAAAAGTGGGCTGCTTCTATCTCCGGTGTAACGACTCCTGAGTTTAATCCATTTAAATCCTCTTCCAGGAAGTCTCTGACAGTGAGCTTCCGCGGCCCTGGTGGCGGCGGAAGACCTCCATTGCCGGCAGGTAAGTTTTGTCCTGCCGGGTGATCTGCCATAGCTTCTTGGATTTGTCTCCCCAACCTTTGCCTTATTCGTTCGATCTCTGGTTCTAACTCGTACAAAGGGTTGGTTGGATTGGCTTTGGTCATACACCAAGAAAAACAAAGGTAAAATAAAAAAAGAAACAAGAAAATAAAGAAAACAAAATTTAGTTGGCAATCCTCGATAACGGCGCCAAAAACTTGTCGCGTGTCAAAAGTGCGCGGTTGGTGCAAGTGGACACATCGCAAGTAATAAGTGATAAGTATTTATCGGATTATCGTCTCAAAGGGATTGGTATACTTAATATGTCTTCTTCGTCTTCTTGTTCTATAAAAAGAAATAAAATAAAACACAAGTAATTTGGGTTTGGATGAAACTAAATAAATTGAAATAAAATAACTAAGTAAAAGAATGAGAATTGATTAATAGAGAGAGAGGTCAGGATCCAATTGCTTTGTATTGTGGATTTGATTGACTTCTCTCTGCCCAATGCAATTGTGTATCACTGCCTCGGCAGCACTGCAGATTACTACCTTGGCAACGACGATACTGTCCGCCGCGGCAATCCTTTGCTCGTGGGTGGACTTTACCAAAGTTCGGCAAAGTGTCCTTGGATGACTCCGCTTATCCCTAAATCGAAGTACTGTTGATGACTAGTCCTTGATGATACCTCCCGGCATTAATCAATTATACTCATCAACCAATCTTACACTTCTTTTAGCCGCTGAAACTCTTAACCTATCCCTAGGCCGAGTTAGTATTTCGTGATTGAAACACCGTACTTATCCCTTTCGTTAATCTAAATCTCCCGATTCTAGATAAATGGATTACTCACAAACTTCTCTCCCGAGCTTGAATGCAAGAACAAAGAATGGCAAAGGATAAGCAAACCTTGATAGTTTCATTGCATTGAAACAAAGACAAAGTACAATCTCCTCTCACAAATACTAAACAACCTTCACCTAAACCCTAAGAAAGCGTAGAACATGATTTGAGAGAAAATATTGAATCTTAGGGAAAACTCTCTATGAATCGGCTCTCTCGGTATCTCTATACATTGGACGGCTAGGTCTTATATAGGCTTGGCCTAGGGCAAACCTTTTCTAAGTAGAATATAACTTGGAGTAGGGAACAAGTCATGTATATAAATAAAATATTTCCAAGTTTAATTCAACTAAGAGGCTTTCCCGCGTGGCCTTGTCTTGGGCTTTTCCTCATGCTAACCAGCTCCGATCCATATGCTTTATGTCCAGAAACTTCCCTTGGATTTTTCTCTTCCAATCGCCTACAGTATTTCTCTCTGGCTCTCAGCTGCTACCTCGACATCAGGTCCTGCCTCGGCCATGTTGCTGCCACGGCACTTGTTTCTCCTGCACAGATATAAAAATGCAGTAAAACTTGCCTTTTCTGCAAATATTATCTTTGTAAGCTTAACTTCTAAATATATCACATTAAGTACATGCTTTGTTCCGAGTGGGTGTAAATTTAGTGATTAATGCTCATAAAAGGTGTAAAAAGTGATAGTGATTTGAGCACTTATCAAAAAGCTAATGTTGAATTCTCCCTCAATTCGAATGGGTTGCTCTACTTTCGAGATAGATTTTGTGTTCTAAATAATAAAGAATTAAAAAGAGATATCTTACAAGAAGCACACCAAAATTCATTCTTGATCCATCCTGGTTCTGTTAAAATGTATAAGGACTTGAAATCTTTGTATTGATGGCCTGGCATGAAAGCAGCCATCACAGACTTTGTATCCTGATGCTTGACTTATCAAAAGGTTAAGGCTGAATATCGAGCTCCTACGGGACTACTTCAGCCTATTGAAATGCCTAAATGGAAATGAGATCGAGTAACGATGGATTTTGTTATTGGCCTGCCTGTCACAACGAGAAAGAATGATGCTATCGGGGTGATTGTAGATAGACTCACCAAATCTATACATTTCATTCCAGTTCGAAAGAACATGAACTCGGAGACTTTAGCCGAGTTGTATGTCCATGTGGTAATTCGATTACATGGTGTACCGACATCAATCATTTCCGATAGAGATCCGAACTTTACATCCCGATTTTGGAAGTCTTTGCAGAAAATTCTTAGAACGAAAGTGCATCTTAGCAATGCTTTCCATCCGCAGTCTGATGGCCAGTCTGAAAGAGTGATACAGGTATTGGCAGATATGTTGCGTGCTTGTGTCATAGATTTTGAAAAGAATTGGGAAAAGTCCTTACCCCTAGTGAAATTCGCTTATAATAATAGCTATCAGGCATCTATTCAGATGGCTCCCTTTGAAGCTCAATATGGGAGGAAATGTGGAACTCCTTTATGTTGGTCTGAATTTGGAGAGAATAAAGTTTTGGGACCTTAAATGATTCGGGAAACTGAGGAAAAAATTTGAGTTATTCATGATAGATTGAAACAAGCCTTCGATCGACAAAAGGCTTATGCAGACTTGAAATGAAGAGATATTCAGTACAATGTGGGAGACAAGGTCTTCCTAAAAGTCTCTTCTTGGAAGAAAGTCTTCAGATTCAGACAAACGGAACCTTAGCCCTTGGTTCATTGGACCTTTTGAAACTGTTGAAAGAATTGGTCTTGTGGCTTATCGTCTTGCACACCCTAGTGAGTTCGATAAGATCCACAATGTTTTACATGTCTCCATGCTAAGAAAGTATAGATCCGAACCTTCTCCTATTTTGGAACCCGAAGAATTAGAATTGAATCTCGATTTTTCTAATGAGGAAGAACTGGTTCAGATTCTTGAACGAGAAGTCAAAAGGCTTCGAAAAAAGAATGTTCCCTTGGTAAAATTCCTTTGGAGAAATCATAAAGAAGGAGAAGCTACTTTGGAACCTGAGGACAAGATGAAAGCACAATAACCAAATTTGTTCCTTTCAGGTAAATTCGAGGGCGAATTTCTTTTTAAGGAGGGGAGAATTGTAACACCCTCAATAGGGCCTAGAAGGATTACACCATAGATCCATTGACCAATTGATAGTTAAGTTAATCAATTGAAGAAAATTTGAAATTTTATGAAATTAAGTGTCTCAAATAAGTTAAGGACTAAGCTTAACATGAAATGAGAAGGATGAATTAGTTATTTGGGAAGTAAATGTTACAAGATAGATTAATTGATCAATAAAAGGGAATCAATTGAGAAAAAGGAGAAATATTAAGCCAATTTAAGGATGTAATTGCAACAAGAACGAAGTAAAAGAGTTTGCATGTAATAGAAAAGTGTGGTTTGCCAAGTTGGGTAATTAGACCAACAAGTTTGACACTTGTCATGTTAAATGATTATTAGACTTATTTTTTTTATCAAAAAGAAAAGAAAAGAAGAAGCCTTCATCTCCCCCCCCCCTTATGCCAAGAAAATGAGAAAGTGGGAAAGGAAAAGAAGGATTCATCTTTTTCCATAGTTATCACCTTAAACAAATTCTAAGAAAAGAAATAAGAGAAAGAAAGAGAATTTTCCTTCCTTCTTTGTTCTTGTCATCCACCGAAAATAGAAAGAGAATAGGGCTTTAAGAGAAAATTTGGGGAAAAGCCATTGGAGGAGGTTTAAAGCTTGGCATGGAAGGGAAATTTTGCTAGGAGATCAAATTCAACTAGATTGGTAAGTTACTCCATTTATCGATTAAGTACAAGATGTGAATTCTTAGTTTTGTGATTTATCATGACATTTGATCTTGAATAGTGAAGACAAAAACTATATTTCTTAGTTGGAAATGTTAGAAATTATGTTATTGTATTGATAACTTGCAAGGAGATAGAAGGAGTGTGCTAAAATAATGAATTCAATGGTTGTCCCATGAATTGGAATAAGCTAGAATAGAGATTGTTTTGTAAAGTAATGAGTTGGTGCTTATTTTGGTGATCCTAAAGTAATGGTCATGAAATTAAATGGTAGGAACATGTTAGGTTGCTGGAATAATAATTAAAGAACATGGAAAAAGGTAGTTAAGACCATAGAAATGAAAGATAGTCAAATTGGCCGAAATATGTCATTTCGGGTAGCACTTTTGGGAAAATTTCCTAGGTCACATTTTAAGGAGTTAGGAGCTGAAATTTTGCAGTAGAATACTATTGTATATCTAGTTTAAGGTAAAATTTACGGAACCTTAATCGGAATTTTTTAGAGAAAGATATAAATGTTTCCGTAAGGGCTCTCTGAACAGTCCCGATTCTGAATGTGTCTGATTCGAACAAAATCTGGTGTTGATTGGGTAAGAATTAAAATATAAGGTTAATTGGTCCTTGTAGAGGATTCTTCTAGATTTCCAAAGAGGTAAAATGGACTAAAATCGGATATCGGAATTAGGAGATATAAGCGATTCTTTATAGGGTAGCGAAACTGCCCCTAATGAACAAATGCACTTGTTTACATTTGTTAAGTATAAGACCACTTGGAATTAAATGATTGAATGTATCCTAATAGATTTTATATGTGTATGAATTAATAGAGAATACAAGGGAAGAGAATATCGAGGAACAAGAAGGGCTCGAACTACCGAGGAAAAAGGGCAAAGGGATCGCGATTTACAACCCCTAAATTGCTCGGAATTAATAGTGAGTGTGGCAAGCCTTAGGGTTAGGACCAAGGTTCCTAACCATCTATTTGTTTATTTGATTCGATTTTACTATGTAAATGGACTAATCTATATTCGGTAAAAAGGGAAGGAGGTTAATGTTAAATGAATTAATTGATATGAATTGCTTGTTAAATTGTTAGTACTAGCCTAGCACATATGCATAGCTCAGAAATGTCGAGGTAAGTATGGCACGCGGCTAAGGATGCCAGGTACGCGAATCATGCATGGAGCATGTTATTGGTGATATGATCAATTGCTTGATAATTTGATATGCCTATTACTTGTGATATGATATAAATGCCTTGCTTGATAACATGTCTTGGATTCTTACACTTAATGACAAGAACTTGATAAATATGAATTGAATGATCAAATGGATAATGAAAATATTATTGAGCCTTGGTTGATAGTTGGTCATAGGTAGTACGGCATGCCTAGGGTCTTGAGATCATTGTTTAGTGCTACGGCACTCTTGTTTAGTACTTCGGTACTCTTGTTTGGTACTGTAGGTACCGTGATTTGGTGGTTAGTCACCAATTGTTAGATACCATGGGTATCTCTTGTTAGTACCTTTGTGGTACTCTTGTTAGTGCCTTTTTGGTACTCTTGTTAGTGTCTTCGTGACACACTTGTTGACTCGCTTACCTTGTCTAACTATACCAAGGCATCACACGAACTTAATTGAAAGACTAAAGGTTTAAATGTGAACTATATGTACATTTATTGGCTTGAGAAGCATTGAAAATTGATAAGATTTGCTATGGAGCATTGAAATGGAATTGTTGTTAAGTGTAGCACTTGAATTGTGAATTGGTTAATGGATCTTGAAGTTTTTTATATGGCTATAAGTAGCCCTTGTTATGAATGCTCTATGAAACTTGAGAAAACGAAAAATGATAAATAAGTTATATGCATTGATTTTTATGCTAGCTTGAGCATATAGATAACGATATTGAGTTGCATGATAGAAATGCTAATTATGAGGAACTTGTTAACCATGACATTGAGCTATTGATAAATTTGATTAGTGATCGAACTATTGCCATGTTAAACTATTGCCATGTTAATCCATTGCCACTATTGCTATGATTTAGATTTGGTTGCTTATTTGAAGCATGTTGTATTTGTTATTGTGTTAAGTCTAATATGGTTAAACTAGGGCTGCCTCACTAAGTACTTCATAGTACTTACCACCCGTTGTTTCCTCCTTCCCAACTAACAGGTTATCGAGCTAAGGGCAAGATCGAGATTGATCTGAG
Organism: Abelmoschus esculentus; assembly: GCA_035048815.1. Lineage (NCBI taxonomy): Eukaryota > Viridiplantae > Streptophyta > Magnoliopsida > Malvales > Malvaceae > Abelmoschus > Abelmoschus esculentus. Next base: position 1,517,902 of record JAUCBN010000002.1, read on the forward strand.
CAAGGACACCAAGCAAGCAACGTATGGTATTTTGTACTTTTGGCTAACTCCTAGATCATTGTGGCATAGTAACCACACTTGAATTAGCTTATGCATATTGATAATTGATTAATGGTTTGTAAATATATGATCATATTAGTATTCGGTATGTAAGCCATAAGGCATAATGATCCCCTTAGGCTAGCCTTGCATATTTTGAGTTTTGGCTTATGGTTTGCATAAGTAGGCCTTTGAGTTATTCATTTGATATGTAGGTGTTTACCTTGGCATGATAACCATGAACTAAGTAGGGTGATATGTGAACCTTAAGGCCATGACATGGTAATGCTAGTTGCCATAGTGGGAAATACATGGTATAGGGGTTAACTTGGTTGTAGAATGATATGTATATTGACATGAATGATGAAATGGTGAAAGTCAATAGAATTGGTAAATAGTTAATGATACCTAAACATGTTGAAATTGTTCTTTAAATATTAGGAATGGTTTGAGACCACATAGATGGACCTTTCTGTAGTGTCTAAGTGTTTTAAAAGATAGAAACTTGCCATTTGAAGCAGCGGTATCGATACCAATTTCATGGGTATCGATACCACCCTTGGCAGTAATGAAATTGCATCGATGCATGGTTCGATTCCAAGCCTTCTTGTGGGCTCCCTGGTTAGATACCAGTATCGAATCAGGCTACCATAGCCTTAAGTCAAAGAGTCATCAAAGTAAACCAGTACCGATACCTGGTTCGATACTGGAACTTCCAGTAACGAAATTGCATCGATACTTGTATCGAACTAGGCTTATCAGCTTCGGTCAACGAGTCAACACAGTTGACCTGTATCGAACTAGGGTTCGATACCCCTATTCCGATACCTCCCTACGAGGGGTATCGATACCCCTAGTTATTTTTGGTTCAACTTGATAATTGAAAATTTTGTTTAATCAATATGATAAACTTAATGATGATTAAATGAATAAAATTTGGTTAGAAGTTTAGATCAATCTCAATTGAAATTATAATTAATAAATGAATGGAATTTGAGAATCGAAATGGTTAATTGTATAAGTACGGAAAAGTTTTAAATTAACCTCAAATTTGATAATTGTTACAAGAGTTTGGCTTGTAGAGTTATACAAATGAATAAAAATGTCTTACAATTGAATACAAAATTTGGTTTAAATACGAGTTGAATGGACGACTTCTCTGTTTTTGGAGATAGTTTCCAAAAATGTCTTGGCAATTTAGCAAAGGTCCTGAAGCGATGTGAAGAAGCTGACCTTATGCTAAATTGGGAGAAATGTCACTTCATGGTGACAAAAGGTATTGTGTTAGGCCATAAAATCTCACACAAAGGCATTGAGGTAGACAAAGCTAAGATCGAGGTGATTGAGAAGTTATCACCGCCAACAAATGTCAAGGGCATAAGAAGTTTCCTTGGACACGCGAGATTATATCGGAGATTCATCAAGGATTTCTCCAAGATCTCCAAGCCCTTGTGCATGTTGTTGTAGCAGAACCAGCTTTTCGTGTTCGACCAAAAATGTCATGGAGCTTTCACAGAGTTGAAGTAAAGCCTGATCACTGCACCAATTGTTGTTCCCCCAGATTGGACCTTACCGTTCGAACTGATGTGCAACGCGAGTGACTACGCCGTGGGAGCAGTTTTGGGGCAACGTCGAGGTAAAATTTTTCATGTTCTTTATTATGCTAGCCGTACTTTAAATGAAGCACAACTTAACTACACTACCACAGAGAAAGAGATACTTGCCGTGGTATTTGCATTTGACAAGTTTAAGTCATACTTGATAGGCACTAAGGTCATTGTTCACACCGATCACTCAGCTATTAAGTACTTAGTGACTAAAAAGGATGTTAAAGCTAGGCTCATTAGATGGATACTAAGGTTGCAAGAATTTGATTTAGAGGTGGTAGATAGGAAAGGAACTAAGAACCAAATTGTTGCTCATCTTTATAGGCTAGAAGTTAGCCTGGAATGTCATGAAAAAATTGAAATACATGATGAATTTCCTGATGAGAAAATTCTTTATGCCACGGCAATTCCGTGGTACGCTGACATTGTTAATTTTCTTGTTAGTGGTGTTTTGCCTTTTGACATGACTAGTCAGGGAAGGAAGAAATTCAAACATGACGCGCGGTTCTATTTCTGGGATGAGCCGTATCTGTTCAAGCGTTATGCCGATCAAATTATCCGAAGATGTGTGCCGGAAGAGGAGCAAAGAGACATTATGCATCATTGTCACACAAGCCCGTGTGGAGGTCACTTCGGAGGAATGAGAACTGTTGCTAAGGTCCTCCAATCAGGTTTTTATTGGCCCACCTTATTCAAAGATGCCCAGGCATTTTACCAAGCCTGCGACCGATGACAAAAGACTGGGAATATCTCCAGACGGCATGAAATACCACGACAAAATATTTTGGAGATAGAGTTATTTGACGTATGGGGCATAGACTTTATGGAAACATCCCCATCTTTATATGGAGATCTGTATATCCTTTTGGCAGTGGACTATGTGTCCAAGTGGGTAGAAGCCATTGCAAAACCGAGGAACGATTCAAAGACCGTGCTTAAATTTCTACATAAGCACATTTTCACAAGATTTGGCGTACCAAGGGTTATCATCAGTGATGAAGGCACCCATTTTGACAACAAGTTAATTGCCAAGGCATTGCAAAGATATGGGGTACAACACAAAATTGCCACGGCATATCATCCCCAAACCAATGGGCAAGTCGAGGTTTCCAATCGTGAAATCAAGCAAATTTTGGGGAAAAAATGGTGAATTTGAGAAGGAAAAATTGGTCACCCAAGCTTGATGAAGCGTTGTGGGAATACCGGACAGCTTTCAAACCCCCCTAGGGATGTCTCCATTTAAGCTAGTCTATGGCAAAGCATGTCACCTCCCGGTCGAGCTAAAACATAAGGCCTATTGGGCAATCAAGAAGCTCAACTTTGATGCCGATTTAGCTGGTGAAAGAAGAATACTAGAGTTGAATGAGATGGAGGAATTCAGGACCCAAGCTTATTAGAATGTTAAACTCTACAAGGAGCGAACCAAGCGATGGCATGATCAAGCGATTTTGCCACGATATTTTTATGCGGGACAACAGGTGCTCCTATTCAACTCAAGGCTGAAGCTTTTCCCTTGGAAGCTTAAATCGAGGTGGTCCGGGCCATTTGAAATACTTCATGTATATCCCCATGGAGCTGTAGACATCAAAAATCTGGAAAATGGGACAATTTTCAAAGTTAATGGCCATCGTCTGAAGATCTACAATGGAGCCCGCGTGATGTGGGATAAACCTATCGCATATCTTATAGATGCCTGAAATACTGAAATGTCATGGCATTTTTAGTTTACTACTGTGCATAAATAAATAATCTTTAAGTTTGTTTTATTTGCTTTAATATATATGCTTAACCTTTTTAATACTTTCTTTTATTTTTTTAGGTTGTTATACATCCTTGGAGGCTGACGGCTGAAGGAAAAAGAAGGAGAAAAGTAGGAAACCCTACCTTGAAATTATTGGGCGGAAAAAAGACAAAAGAAAGGGGGAGTTTTTATTACTTTTATTATTTTATTTTGAATTTCAAAATCCAACCCTATCTCTCCTATTAAAAATCTGACATCTTTATTCCCATACCCAATCAACCCCCTCCACACGTTTCTTGTCCATACCCCCACTAAAATAATAAAGGTCTCACATTTATTATTTTTAACCTTTATTTCCCACCTTTTTCTTCATCTTTCCCCTCCATAGCCGAAACCCCCTCCATTAAAGAAAAGTTTCAAGCTTTCTTACTTTTTCTTCTCCTTTTCAACCTGAAAATGGTAAGAACCAAACCGCCGGGAGTTGCACAACAACCTCCTTCCATTTTTGTGGACGAGCTGGCGGAAGAGAGATTTAAAACCCTCAAGAACCAAAGAGTTTTCTTTGAACTTGACTTCATTCTCTCCGACGAGTTGGGACTAGAGGTGAAGGATGTGGTGGCGCGCCACCTTTGGGAGCAGTTTGCTGCCCATCCAGGCTCTATCAACACCATAATAGTGCGTGAATTTTATGCCAATATTTTTAACCCAGACTAGAAATCCGAATATGTCCGAGGCAAAAACATTCACTTCACAAACACGGCTATCAACCGCTTCTTCAAAATCCCCCAAGAGGTGGATAGACATGCTAAGAAAGAGGAAGAGGTTGATTACGAAACCTATCAAGGTGTGAAGGAGGATGTATGTCTGCCCGAGACCGAGTGGAATAGCCAGCAAACTTCGAGATGAACGGTGAACCGAGAGAGGTTGCTTCTCAACGCCAGGTTGTGGAACCACTTCCTAAAATACAGGTTGATGCCCACTTCGCATCACACGACTGTAAGTTTACCTCAACTTATGTTGCTGCATTCTATTCTCTTTGGCTGCCCAATAGACATAGGGAGAATTATTGTGCAAGAGACACATGCTTGTTGGAAATGACCTAAGAGCCCCCTCATATTTCCAAACCTAATCACCGCACTATGTTGGAAGAAAAATGTTCCAGAGTATGATTTTGATGAAATAGTGGAAGGAATGAAAGGATTGTCTGCTGAAAAAGTGACTGCACTTATGGGCAACATAGAAGAACAGCAAGAGGCATCTCATGCCGCCTCAGCTAAAGGGAAAAGCCCGATGGAAAGAGATGATGCACTAGAGCTATCCAAAAAGGTCATGGCAAAAGTTGATGACTTGTCCAAAGACTTAAAGGAATTTTTCCTTTACACTAAAAAGAGAGACGAGGTCATCAAAGCCTACTTGGTAGAGTTGCTTCCTCCACTCGATCAAGAGTTCCCTGCGTTTCTAGAGTCCATATTGCCCGTTGCATCAGGAAATGCCTCGGCATTTACAACTGTCTCAACTCCAACTAGACCAACTGCACCTAATCTAAATCATGTACCATCACCAGTTGAATCGTTTGAGGAGGCTAGACCCATGGAACCAAAACCTGAGGAGCAAGCTTAAGAAGCCCAGTCACCTGCACGAGAACAAACTCCTGAAAATGTCGCGGCATTTTCAGAGGAGCAAGCCTAGTCACAAGATCAACCAGACCCTTCTTCTACCAAGGAACATGACGCCAGTTTTATATCTTCGCGGTTTGAAGAATCGCCTGCCCAGTCAACACAACAAGACGAACCCCAGCTAGTAGCCCCACAAGCTGAATCACCAATGCCCTCTCCCAAGAGGAAAAAATCTAAGCGCCGACTCAAGATGTCGGCTGGGAGACAATCAACACCACCTGTTGCTGCTGAGACACCTACAAGACGGGGAGCAGATGACGAGTCTGATCCTGAGGACAGTCAACCCCAATTGAAGTGCCGAACATCGCTTCGAATTGCCACCACACCACCAGCTCAGTCAAGGTAAATTACATTGCATTGCATTTCATTGCATAGCATTCTACTTAGTATTTTTTTAGTTGCATTGAGGACAATGCTTGCCTCAAGTTTGGGGGAGGTATCGTTCTCTACTTCATTTGCATTTTCATGATAGAAGTAGTTGTAGAAAAATGTCATGACATTTGTGCAAGTTTTAGGTCAAGTTTATAGGATTATAGTTTGTGATGCCCGATGATGATATTCCTTTTATGGCCAATGCTTGAATTGAATATGCATGACTTGAGATGTGGATAGAACCTGTTCCAAGACTTGGTGATTGTGTTTATCTTATTATTACACGAGTGTATGTCTTCCATGCTTAGGGAAGTTAGGAAACTTTTATAGAATGAAAACTTAATTAGCCTGCATGTCTTAATGAATTTACTTGATAGTATAGAATTCCCGTTAGTTAGTATTAAAAGTTTTGAATAAATGCCTGGACATTTCTTTAGAGAGATACTCCTCTATGCCATGTCATTTCCATATGCATATGAGTTACTAAAAGAGGCACAGGGTGACGCTACACTTCTAACTTGTCATGGCATTGCCTGAATACTGCGTTTAAATAAATGACAGCTATGGCATGATTAGAAGGTAGTGTGACAGACTAGCTCCTCTCGTAACAGTATGTCGTGCATATAGGTATGTAAAAAAATAATAATAAAATATTTAAATATGTTATACATGGGAAGTAGTAAATTGTGCTTAAATATAAGAAAACATGCTTGCTAGGGTAGTTAACATTCCTTAGAATTTTTCTAACTTGACTAAGCATAGATTAGATACACTCACTCATGCACACACATACACTCGCATTTGACCTTGTCCTAGGGTAGTGTTTTTGAAATTTCCTCGAGTCTTATATGTTTATGCCATGACATTTTCTGAGGGTTGAAACTCTGACCATTCGCTTGCCTAGATCTTGAACTTTGTCATGACATTTCTTCTCTGCTACCTGTTATCCATTACTTGAGGACAAGCAATAGCTTAAGTTTGGGGGTGTGATAACTCCGCAAAAAGGTTATATTTTTAGGCCTTTTTACTTAAGTTATTGAGTGTCTTTAGGCTCATATAGGTTCATTTAGTTGCATTTAGGTTCATGACATTGCATGTAGTCTTCTAGATATGCCTTGCATTTTTATGTGGTAATAGGTACTATTTAATGGGAAAGGTAGTTCTTTTTAGTTGTGTTGTGCAGGTAAAGCAAAAATGGAAGTTAAGGCAATTTGTCATGGCATTCGCAGAAGGATAACGATGGGAAAATGCCATAGAAAACTAGAGAACTCATGTGCTGAGCTAGACGACAAAGAGATATTTTGATAAGAGTGTCAGCTTGTGCCATTACACCCGGTCGGGACCACTACAGCCTGGCCGCAGCCACCTGGGTAGGGGACCACAGCCAATATGGCCTGATTGCGAGCCACCTCAGTAGGGGACCACTGTTACCACTGCCAGCCCTACAGAAATGTCATCACGTGAAGGGGGCAGAAATGGATTTTTGCCTATCTTTTAGGATTTTTTACCCTTATTAAAGACATGGTGACCAAAAAAAGGAGAGGCCTTTTTAAGGAACAAAAACACAGAAAAGAGAGGCCTTTGGGGCGGTTTTGCGGCGGTGAAAAACTCCTACATTTCTCCTCAAAACTCCGGCCAAGGGGACCTCCAGTGATAGAGCTCAAAGGGAGTGGTGTGCTAGGCACCCGAAAGGGGCTAGCACACCAAGGCGTCTCATGGTGGTTGAAGAGTCGGCGGCTGTGCACACAGAGGGTGTCTTCTAGTCCTCCTTCCTTGCTTTATTTCTTTTATATTTTCATGAGGATGATTGTTGGATGTTTAAGATTTATGTGGATGATATTTCTTAGCATTTAGCTCCACCATGTAAGCTTTGTTTAGGTGGTTGCTTTTGTGGATGATTATCTTTTATTTCTATTTAATATATTGCCTTCTATATGTTTGTATATTTGCTTTGCTCATTGTTGATAATTATTTAGGTATTGTAAGAGGCACGAAAGTGTCCAGTGTTTAGGTATATGCTAGAGCACTCGAAAGAGGCGTAGATATAGATCCTTAGATCATCTGAAAAGAGCTAAGGGAGGATCTACGTGAGCAATGGGTTCTAGACTGCAAATAGAGCCTAGTTGGATCCTAGAGCACTCGAAAGAGGCATAGGTGAAGGCTTCAACGACTAAAAGGAGTGTGCTTTGTCGATAGGCTAGTGCTACTCGAGTGACACGAGATGCCATGGCATTTTATTCTATCAGGTTCCTATGACTCGAAAGAGCGGGGACACTTTAGAAACCTTTGTCGAGTAGGTATACACCGTAGCAGCTATATGTTAGGTAGGGGTAAGGGGTAGGAAATCATATAAGTCACCACCAGTCATTCCCGAGAGAGTTCATCAATAGAGGAAAAATAAAATATATTGCTTAACGTGTTCTTGTATCCTGTTTTTGCCTCCGCATTTACAAACTGCTTTCTTTATTTTACTTTTTATCTTGCGATCACACTACTTTACACTCTCACACCATCACCATACATTCACCTTGCCTTCATCATCCATACCATTTTTTTGTGGCATATTTTAGTTGCTAGCATTCTAGAATTACCATTGCATTTCTACATAACACTTCACCGTACATATCCATTTTCTATTGTTTATATCTTACCTTTGTTTCCTTTTTAGTTAGTTACACCTTTTTGCCTTGACAAATTTGACTGCGCACTTTACCAGAGATCCTCGTGGGAACGATACTCACTCACCCTCTTATTACTTGTATGACTGTGTATACTTGCACATATATGTGTGTTCACATACATCATTTATAGCACTACACAGAACACACCAATATTATACATAATACATATATACATTACGTATATCATACATGTATTTTAATTTTTAATGTATATAATATATATATATCATATTATATTATTATACATATATATAATATGTATTATATTTATACATATTATATATATATATAAATACGTATATATTATATAACATATTAATATATTTATTTAGCATATTATACATATATTATATATACATATCTAAGATATTAATTATTATACATATTTAATGTGTATATATATCATATATAAATATTATATATTATAAATATTATATTAATACTATATAAATACATATTATATATACATACTATATAATATATTAATATACATATATATATATAATAATAATATAATATACACATACTAATATATATATAATATATAAATACTATAGTATATATACATATTATAAAATATATAAATACTATATAATATACACATGGTATATAAATACTTTATAATATATACATACATACTATATATATATTTAATAACAAAAATTCATTTTTTTCCGCCAATTTTAATCTCTAAAATCAAAAAAGTTTCCCTTAAATTTATATCTCATTCTCCTCACACAGCTAAAATCAAAAATTTCCCTCCCCACCCACCCGGCTAAAATAAAAAATTTCCCCTCCCCTAAAATCAAAAATTTCCCTCCCCCTCCCCCGTCTAAAATCAAGAAATTTACTTCAAATTTTTAATTTTAGATTTACTTTAAAAGTCAAATCAAGTACTATTTTTTTTACTTGGAATACTTAAAAAAATATATGTATATTTATTATGATATTTATATGTTTATATTATATATATATAAGATGTATATATATTAGATGTATACATTAATATATATGTATACTTATTATTTTTATATATGTATATATACTATATTTATATATTAGTATATGTATATAATATAATTTAATATATATAGGATATACTTATATATATATATATTATATTTTACATATTAATGTATTATATGTAATATATAATATACTTGTAATAAATATAATATACTTTAATATATATATATATATTATATACTTAAATGTATACTAATATATGTATTTAATTTGTTTATGAGTTAACATATGTATTTAATTTAAAATTATAATTTTTAATGAAACATTATTTTAAAATTAAAGTTAAATATATTTAAACTAAATAAAATAGTAAATAAATTAATTTAATTAAATATGTAATTCTAAATTTAAATATTAATCCCTAAATTAATTATAATGTCTATTTTATATTTTAAGACTAATTATATTTACCAATATTTTAAATTCATCAAATTATAATCAAATTATAGATATACTTAATTATATGTCATGCAAATATTAAGTCTTGTTAATATTAGTTCAGATCAATAACAGGTCGGGTTTAAAACAAGTCGGGTCATTTATCAGGTCGGGTTCAAAACAGGTCGAGTAATATCGATTATCTGTCAGGTTAGACTCGGGTTCGGGTTTGTTTCAGTCCGATACAAGTCGGGTTTCAGGTCTACAGTAACAGGTTGAAATCGGGTTCAGGTCATTCTCGGTCGGATACAGTTCGGGTTCGGTTACTACAGTAACAAGTCCAACTCGGGTTCGGGTCAACAACAGCCGGATACAGATCAAGTTCGGGTCATTACATCTCCGGGTCAAACCAAGTTCTGACTCGAATATGTTTCAGTCGAGTTTTCAGGTCGGGTCAACTTTTTACATCCCTATCACCATGGCAAAAATAGGATGCTCCGTCTCATCTGAAGGACTCCACTCCCACAAATCCAACGGTCTGGTAATATTCCAGAATGGGCACAATGTTAAGGATGACAAACGGGTGCAACTTTGCGGATTCCACACTGCACCCACACCAGAAGGAGTGGTGGTGGGTATGAGTTTAATGGGTAATGGACATGTGTAGATGTAAAAAGCCATACCCATCATGAGTAGTGGGTAGGTGATGGGTTTAAGACGTTACCTACACCGTATCCATCCGTCCCATATCCAACCACTCCGTATCCAACTGCCATATAAATTTTGAACTATTTTTATTTATAGACTTTGATTATGCCTTTTATTATGAAATTTTATGTACTAAGATATTAATTTTTTTAAAATCTCTGTTAATACTTAAGCTTGTAGATTTTAAATTCAATTAATTTAGTTTAAAAAGCTGACGATTTATGATCATGCTTGAATTAATTAGGTTGAAAATTTGTAATGTGTGGATAAGTAAAATTTATAAAAGTGTAAATATGTTTTAGCTAAGTTAGCTATATATATATATATATATATTAATTAGTTGTAGTTAAGTAGAATTTATATCAGTAAAAATACGTTTTAGTTGAATTACTTATCGTTAGTTAGTTAGTTAGTTAGTTAGATGTAGTTAAATTTATATAGGTGTAAATATGTTATATATACACTTAATCAGTCAATAAAGTATATAAAATTTTACTCTTTTTTATAAAAGTCTATGATATATTTTTACATAATTCGATATTAGTAATTGCTCGTAGGCATATACAAACAGATACGTTTTGAGTGGTGGGTGTGGGGATGGATTTAAGAATGTACCTACGTAAGCGGGTGTGGATTTAAAAATTGTACCCACCATAAATTATAAGTAAATGTAGTGGATATAAAAAATTTAGGTAAGTATGAATATAATAAAGGGGTATCCATACACGCCCGTCTATTTGTCATCCCTATGCAATGTAAGCATCAGTGCATTCCTCAGTGAAGCCATAGGCCTCGCATTGAACGCAGTGGTTTTTGTTATGTGGGTTTGAAGTCTCGAAACTTGAAATTGCCATGTAAGAACAGAACATTGAATGTTTTGTTTTCTTTGCTGTTTGTTCCTTTGAAATCTGGTCTGTAACTTTTGGTTAGTTTATATTGGTGAAGTGAGTGGAACAGATTTATAGCATATGAGTAATAACGTTGGTGCAATGAAGGGAGTGAAACAGAGGTCTGTCATGGATTATTATAAAATGTAGGTTTTTTAATCTTTGTTTTTTTAATAAGAATCCTATTAATTATTCTTTTGTCATATTTATTATAAAAAGAAAAATGCAAACAAATTATTAAGATTTAGGATTTTAAGATGCGAGGCTTCGGAGGCGGTTTAACTAGCGTTAAAGGAGGGAACATGTATATGGTGTTAAAGGAGAGACTGAATTAATATATTATTAAAATTATGTGATTTAATTTTTAAAAAATTAAAATAAATGTAGAATTTAAAGGTTAATTATATAATTATATTATTTTATATTAATTGTCAATTTTTTTAATAATATTAGATAAATTTATTATATTTTTTAAATTGTACAATCAATTTATAATTTATGATAATCGAGAGACGTAAAAAATAATTAAAGTATAATTGAGGGATTATTTCATTTATATAATTTACCTATAAATTTTATATTATTTGATTCTTGAAAGATATTTTGATCTTAAATTTATCGATTAACAAAATAATCCACCAATCATAAATCAAATTCAAGTTTATCAATTAAAAACATTATAAATATTGATATATATAAGAAATTATATTATAAATTATTCTCATCACATTATTTATAAGATCAATCAATTAAATATATTTATTAAATTATTTTTTCACTTTATCTTTTTTATCGAATGAATCTTTAATAATAAAAATTATTTTTAAATTAATTTACAATAAATATTAATAAAAATTTATTTAATAAAAAATAAAATAAAAATAATTAAATAAATACATTTAATTAATTGATCTGACTCTTTATATAATTTCGATAAACACCATTAATTATATAAAATATAAATATTTTAAATATATTATTTTTTTAAAATAAAAATCATTTTATACTATTTTTAGATTTTTATTTTTAAATAATTTTTTATTAATATAATAATTACTATTTCACGTATTAATTAAATCCTTTCGAAAAATATAATTGTTGTAAGTTACTTTTAAAATATATCCAATTAAAAGTTGAAGTAGTAAATTATTATAATAATAAATTATTATTATATTAAAAAAATAGATTTTAAGTCCTCATATTTATTCTAAAATTTTCTTATATATATCATATTTTCCTGATAAAACAGGATATTCAAACAACTCGGATCATCAAACCGGAGAAGAGGAAAACACATCCAGTAAACCGGAAGGCAAACACTCATGAAAAAAAAAACATAAGAGTCCCTGGCTAAACCGCACTCCTCAGCATATCTTCACCTCAATCGTCTTCGGTTTCTTAGGCTCCGGCGGCGGCAGTTTCTCCACAGTCACCGTCAGAACTCCGTCTTTACACACCGCAGAAATAGTATCCGTGTTAGCATTCTCCGGCAGAACGAATTTCCTCATAAACTTCCCCACCCTCCTCTCCATTCTCACGTACTTTGACCCTTCTTTCTCCTCCTCCCGCTTCCGTTCTCCGCTGATCAACAGCACGTTGCCTTCCTCAACTAGGACCTTGATGTCCCCAGATTTCAGCCCCGGCATGTCCACGATGAAGACGTAGGACTTCGCGTCCTCCTTGATGTCGGCCGGTGTCGCCGCCATGGCCTTAGCATCTCGGACGTAGGTCCTGGAAGCTGCGTTTGGGTTCTTGTTGTTGATGTCGTTGTCCTCGTGAAGATCCGCCATGTGGCGGAGAGCATGGAGGAGTGGGGAATCAAAACCCATGATTCTGCAATCCATTGTTTTCTTGATTGTTGATTTGAAAGATTTGGGAAAGGGTTTTGGGGTATTTAAACTGCGGTGGTGGAAGTTACCGGAGGAAATGTATGGAGTTTTCCGGAAGATTTTATTACACTCTCGAAAGGGTTTCCAAGACTTTCCAGAATGTTTCGGAAGGTCAAGAATTGTGAGATTCATAAGGATTTTTGGTAAATTACGATACCAGTCATTAAAATTTTAGTGTACTTTTATTTTAGTCAGTAACTCAAAACAATTATTATAATCACTAAATTTTTAATTCATTTTTATAGAAATCACAGTTAGGGATGTGCACGGAATCCGAACTCGACGGTTTCTAATCCGACTCGATCGGATCGAGTCGGATTTTTTGGTGAAAAATTTGGGTTCGGGTCAGGTTTTTTCAAGGGTGATCTCGGGTTGAGTTTGAGTTTAGAGTAAAAAAATCTGACCCGACCCGAGATTAATAGTGTAATTTTTCCATATATTTTAGGGATATTTACAATAATGATCCCTCTTTATATATGTTTTATACAATTAGATCACTAAAATTAAATATTTTTACAATTAGATTCCTAAATTTTATTTTTTTACAGTTTAGTACCTAAAATTTTAATTTTTTTAATGATTCGGATTAGTTCGGAATTTTTTTTATCCTAAACCGAGGTCGGATGACGGGTGGAGGGTATAATTTTTTTGATCGGATATTGGTGAACCGAAAATCCGACCCGATCCTACTCCATCCCTAATCACCGTATTCCTTCTAATAAAGAATCCATATTTTCCTGATTTATACCCTACAAGGTTTAATTTTTCATAAATAAAGTAGTCATCAATTAATTTTAATGGTGAAAGGATTTATTCTACCAAAGAGATTAATATTATTAGATTTTAAGTTAATTTTATAATTATCGATAGTAGATTAAAAAAATAATATTTTTTAGTTTTAATAGAGACTGTGTTTAATTTTACCATTGTTAATTGTCGATCAAATAATATTATTTTTTAAAATAATAATTTGTTTTAGTTAAAATTGATCGATCATTTTATTCATTAAAATTTGAGCTTGTGGACAATTAAATTTTTTTTAAAAAAATAGATTTTTTAGAAAATATTTGAATATATCAGATTAATAATTTTTAACATAACTAACGATTATAACCTAATACTTGTAATGGTTTTTTTATTTTATTTTAGTGAGTAAAATAAAAAATCCTCAAAATTTTAGTGACTATCGTATAATGTAACTTTTTTCTCTTTTCCACTCAAGATTGTTTTTTACTTCTTATTTTATAAAAATGAAAAACAAAAGGAATAAGAATATAACGTGTTTTTGTAATTTGTTATAGACGTGTCACATTTTTAGAATTACAATTTAATTATTTAATTATAATTTTATTATAAATATATTATTTAAGATACAAATATAACATCGTGTATTAACATGTTTAGTCATTCAATTTTATACATTTTTATTAGTTCAGTCCTAATTCAAAATAATTTTATATATTTAATATTTATATTTTAAAATTTTGACATTCATCCTCTGGGTACACTTGTTGACTACTTGACATACTATGCAGTTATCCATTAGTTCAAAAACCGACAAATTAATAAAATAAACCTCTTTCCTACTTATTGTAATCATTAATTTTATCCGGAGTTATAAAACCCGATTTTAAATTTTTATTGTCTTAAATAACGGGCTTATTTTTACTAATTGTCATGAAAATTTAAAAATATTATATTTATATTTTCTTCCTTTAACTTTGTAAATATATATATATATATGTTAGAGATTAAGTTATTTTTTGTCATTATCGTTTGTTTTTATTATATATTATTTTAAAAAATTATCATAGATTTAATTTTTTTCTCTAATTTTCGATCACTTTATTTATTTTATTTTATTTATTATTATTATATTTATAAATCATAATATAAATAAATAACCCACTTTAAATATAAACCCAAAAACAATATTAATAAAAATCCATTAAAATAAATAATCCCATTTATTATTATTATTTCAGTCCAATAAAAATATTACAAAACCCAAAAAATTTAATAACATTTACAATTTTAAGTACAAAGCCCATATTCCCCAAGTCCAATCGGGTAACCTAATTACAAGCAAAATCCTATTTGATGCCTCTCTTAAATTTTTTGAAGCAAGGGAATGATCTGGAAGCCCCACGTGCCACGCGCTGGCGTTTCGGTTCCTTCACGCGCGCGGCTGTTCGAATGCTCTAGACTCTTCAGATGCTCGACGACTCATTCGTCTTCCGGCGATCACCAACATTTCAGTGATTCCCTCTCGCCCGGCAACCGCTACGCATGCACAATCAAATAAAATGGTCAGATTTCGTACAAGAAATTAACACACCAAAAAAATCTGAAATTGCAGAGGCATTTCAAACAAATATCACAGATATTAGACGCGTTTTCAACAGATTTCAGATGCAAAGCGGCAAATTTCAAGATCATATACCAACAAATTCCAGCAGAAAATTTTAGAGGATACAAACAAAATACCACCGGCAACCATATAGCATTTTTATTTTCTTTTATCGATGTAATTTCGGCTATAAAGAGAAGCCAAAAAAATCATAGTAAGGGTTTCCCCCCACCAGCTTTGAATCAATACAAACAGAAACCCATTTTGAAAGGTAAATCCTCTCCATTTTACACGCATCAAGAGAGCTAAAAAATAGTTTTAGGGTTTCGGTCTTGTGCCTTTAGGGTGAACGACGATCGATCTTTCTTTCTCTTTTCTTACCGGCGATAATCCCACGGCCTCTGCGCCTTCAAGGGTGAGCCGAGAACCGAGAACGAAGAGGATTTGACTCGCGTTTTTGTTTCGATTTAAAAAGGGGAACAAAAGAATTTTGTTTCACCGATTTTCGATTGTAAAAAGAAAAAAAGGGGTTCTGATTTTTAATTTTCAGAAACCTATTTTCGTTTTATAGCTTGGTTTTGAAAAAGAAGAGTTTTGATTTAAGTTTGTGTGTTAAAAGAGGATCGAAAGAGAGGGTTTTTAAACTCGCCGGCCATCGCGAAGTGGTTTTTACGACGGCGTTCTGAAAAAGTCACCGGTTTCTGAGTTTTGGAAGAACATTCAAAGATGTTCATATTTTCTGGGATTTGGGTTGAAGATTTCAAAGAAATTTTTTTGTTGTGTTTTCTTTCGAGTGAAAATATGGAAAAGGGGTGCTAGAATGGAAATAAATGAAATTCTCGAAATGGTTTAATACTATAATAAATCCCTTTGTGCCTCCATATTTAGATCTGCAGTCCCCCTCTTTTCGTTCTATTTTATAATTTCGTCCCTAAACATTTTTAAAACCATGCAATTTCATCCTTAATTATTACACCATTTTTAAGAAAATGGTTTATTTCAGATGAGTCCCTCCGTGTTTTGAAATTTCGTTTTCAACCATTTATTGTTTTGAAATCACCCTTGAGGTTCTCTAGATTTTGAGAAGCTTTTTATTTTAGTCATCTTTTAAACTTTTTCTTTTCATCCCTCTCGATTTAGACTTTAAATTTTGTTTTTGTTTCATTTTAGTCCTTTCTAGTGTTTATTATCTTTATTTTAATGTCTTTAAATTTATGTTTTGTTTAATTTAGTCCTTATTTATTTATTTACTTACCTATTTATTTGCTTGATTATCATTTCTTTTATTTATTTGTTTTGCATACTTATTATGTGTTTGATCCTATTTTATATGTTTAAATGTACATATGCTTGCCATTATTTGCATCATGTTCTTATTTATGTTCTCTACTTACTTTATTGTACACTTATTTTTTATATATTGTTAACATTAATATTACATCTCACCTCCTTAATTAATGAACTTAATAAAATACGTCTTTATTCGGTCGTAACGGGCCCGACACCAGGCGTAGTGGTGACGGTATATGCGTTTACCTTCGAATAAAGATACGGTAAAAATAAATTTAAATTCGAATGTTCAAACAAATCTAAATTTAAATTTCACTTTAAATCGAAAATTCCAAAATTAATTAAGTGGTATTTTGTAAAGGTGTCAATTTTAGGCGGTTTTTAAACGCTAACCCCGTTTTTAAATCGTAACCGACTCTCAAACCCAAATCATTTCGAATCTCTGTTTTTTCCGGTGTCCGGTCCACCAAAAATGACCGGTGACGATTCCAACCCCCTTTTTTAAAATCCCTAATTTCAAAATTCCTCTTTTCCAAATTAAATTCCCAAATTTCCCAAATTCAAAAATTTGAAACCCTACTTTTCTAATTTAGGGTTTCTAATTTCAAAATCCTTATTTTTTAACCCAATTCCCTCTTTTCAATTTAAACCCCTAAATTTTCAAATTCCCTTATTTTTTAATTTAAACCCTAATTTTCACTCTTCCACTAGCGACTTTTCGCACATTACACTTATGAATTAAAAAAAGGTGAAAAAACCGATTGCATGGACCACAGATAACGCGATATAGAGGTGAGTAAAATTTGACTTGACTTGAAAAAATCGAATAACTCGACTCGAAAAAACCGAATAACTCAACTCGACTCGAGAAGAAAATACTCAACTAGAGGAGAAAATACTCGACTCGAAAAAATTTCAAATAAAGTTTGAGTTATAAAATGAAAATTCAAATAACTCAAAAATTTTTGACTCGATTCGATCGAATACTCACCCCTAACATGATGGACAGATCCATGATATATTCTCTCCCCAACAAGGTAGAATGAGTAAAAAGCATGCTTACGCCAACCACCCATCTAAGTTAAGACGACAAGATTTTTTTTTAATCGAACCACACCCGTATAACAAACCAATAAGCATCAAAGACTGAGCACAACATCAACTTTGCTAATCATGGAGAAAGAAAAAAATACCAAATAAAGGAAGAACTTTTTCATACCAACCTTTAAGAATTTATACTAATTTCAAGAAAGATGATGAATTTATAGTTGTAGCAACAACAATAACTTTCAAATTATTAAATTCATCACACCTGTTACATACAGATCTTAATCTTTGCTCAAACTAGTCTTTCTCATCTTAAAAAAGAAAGATCAACTTAAGCAGAAAGTGGTAGCACATAATTCAAATATATAACCATAAACGCCATTGCATGCACGAAAGTTCACGTCAATGATACTAAACTTCGAACTACTTCAGTAACAAGGTTCAAATTTTCTGCTAAAATAAAGACTGTAACTTCAATTCTTCAGCTAAATCATTTGGTCTGACGAATCAATTATAACCAAATCTGGGTAATAAAAGAACACAACAACAAGATTATCTATTACAGAAAGAAAAAGAAAAAAAAACAGTACCTGGATCACACTGCTGGTAGAACTCTTCCACATCTGCATACACCACCACACCCAGAAATTAAATAAAATAAAAGAATCAGCTTTAAAAATGATAAAATAATGTGAAGCAAGTAAGGGAAAAAG
This sequence comes from Abelmoschus esculentus, assembly GCA_035048815.1. Classification (NCBI taxonomy): domain Eukaryota; kingdom Viridiplantae; phylum Streptophyta; class Magnoliopsida; order Malvales; family Malvaceae; genus Abelmoschus; species Abelmoschus esculentus. The sequence goes on from JAUCBN010000002.1 coordinate 1,536,306, forward strand.
GCAGATATTTTTTGTTTGTTAAACTAAACAAAAGCAGAAAGAGTTGACAATCTCAGGCGAAACTGTGATTTTATAGAAAGGGAAAAGCTTAAGGTTTCTTCCTTGGGACTTATCGGAAATGACTTTCTCTACCAATGACTGGGATTTTATAGCAGCATTAATCAAAGGAACAACAGAGAAACTGGAAAGGAACAAAGGGAAATCAAAGGTAAGAGAACAATCTCAGGCGAGAACTCCCCAAACTAAGTCAGGATCATGACAAATATTGATACATAATCGAGGCTTGAAATAAAACCCAGATTAAGAATCTTGTAGATCTAAGGAGAAGAAGAGAGAAACAAAGAGAGAGAGTGTTACTTTTTTCAGGTAAATGTCCCCAAGTTTACAACTTTACATCAAGTGATAATTAATTCATTTAAATCACTTTAATAGATTTGAAATTTGGTTCTCTCCTTATGAGAGCACATGCTTTCCCATTTTATCCCACACTTGTGGGCAGTTTTTCTATATTGGTTTTGAATTTTGAGATTTTTTGTATTTTATTTTTACAAAAATAACTTTATTTTATAACTTTTACACATTGATAAAGTTTACCCATTGTAACTGGGATAGCTTCAAGTTTCAATAATCATTCTTCCTCCAAATACAAGTAAACACAGGCAAATGGCTAAAAGCCCTCACCTGCCAGCCAACCAACACCATACTCAGCAACAATGTTAATCACCAACAAATCAAATTCAAACATTCCTGGAAAAAGATAAAGAAACTAATGTTTCTAAGTACATACCATGTGGTGATCTCTCATTTTGTTTTCTGTTCCTTCTCTTGTTTCTGTATAAGTCGGAAACAGGTTGATAGGGCAAAATAGCTCAAACAAGCTCAAGAAGATGGCTCAAGGTCAATTGAATAGAAGCTCAAACGATAACATGTGTAGTTTATTTTCTATCTTGATAATTTGAGAATTTTATTAAAAGTTATAGAAGTTTATAGAAAAAGTTGTAGGAAAACGTTTCCTACATACCTGCAGCAACATAACAAATGACCTAAACAAAAAGGTAAGAGACTTGAATTAAAAGTTTGATCCATCCAGCAACATCGCAAATCACCTTAGCCAGAAGGTTGTACTATTTCATGTGTACTATGTACAAGTTAGAGGGATGGTGCTGTGTGCTGATTGAAAGAAAATTTGTTGAAGTTTCTGTTAAGATATGTCTCTTATTGCTGCAACACTTTAGGCAGCAGGTTGTCACCAAATGAAATAGAAAGCCTGCAGGGTGACGAGTAACAAACTTTTAGCTTTTCCATCGTCACAAACTCTCTTCTCCTTGGTGTTCCTTAATTGAGCCTTGGATTATTTGCAGATGTTCATCTATGATTTTTCGATAAACATCCCTTTTAACTGTGGGGAATGCACTACAAATGTCCTCAAAGAAGTTTTCAGCCTTTACAATCATTCCTTTCAAGCACAGCATTTTGACAAAAACCGAGAAGCTCTCTATACCGATGACATAACTCTTAACGATCATTTCTTTAAAAACTTGCATTGCCATTTCTTCATTTCCAGCCTCACTGTATCCCTCAAGTAAGCAACCGTACATAGTGGCATCAAGGCCAATACCGTTTCGAAGCATGTCATCAACCAAATATCCAGCCTCTCGCATCCTACCTTCAGTCCTACAAAGACTGCATACGACAGTACAATATGACACATAATTCGGCAAGCAACCCATTTGGGGCATCTGTAATAGAAGCAAAATAGCTCTATCGAGCTCATTCAACTCCACGAGTGTTCGAAACAACGAATTGAAAGAACCTACATTCGGACTAATGCCTCTCCCGCACATTCCATTCAAAAGGGAAACCGCTTCATCAATCTTTCCCAATTTGCAATACTCATTCACAACAACTATATATGATTTTGCATCCAAATCCATATTACAACTAGCCATCCACCTGAAATATTCAATGGCTTCTGCAGACCTCCCACAAATACAAAGCCCTTTTAATATATTCAAATGAGTTGCAGCATTAGCCTTCACTCCATTCAACCACATCTCCGACATCACCTTCTTCGCCTCGTCAACTTTCCCTCTAAGACACAAACCATATATAATAGCATTATAAGTTAACACATTAGGTGAGCAATCCCCTTTCACCATCATATTCAAAAACTTATTTGCCTCAACAAAATCTCCTTTTCTACAATATCCATCGATCAAAGTAGTGTAAGTTACAACTTCAGGCAAGCAATCCACCTCAGTCACCATCTTATCAAAAAGCAACCTTGCATTCTCCATATCACCCTTCTTACAAAACCCATTAATCAAAGTGTTAAAAGTAAACGAATTCGGCTTACAAGGCATTTTATCGAACACCTCCCGTGCACTCTCGATCATCCCTTTTTTACACAAACCCCTTATCAGTATAGTATACGAAGACACATCAGGTTGAAATCCACCTTCCTTAACAACATTATCAAACAAGGTTCTGAGTAAATCTATCGTATTAGCCTTAACTAAAACCCCCAAAATCGAATTAAATGAATACAAGTACTTATCTTTCTCGATTGCTTTTGCTTGGTTAAACCAAAATATTGCAGCTTTGATGTTCCCTTTATCCCCATATGCCTTGATGATTTTTCCGATGAAGAAATCTGAGAGTTTTTGAGATTTCTTAAGGAGATTGATGGCGGGGTAGAATAAAGAGTGGTGGAGGAGGAGATTTGTGATGGCTTCATAGCATCTGAGACTGTGGGTGTAGTTTTTAGGGTTTGGGTTTGGGTTTGATGCCCAGTTGAAGAAGAACAAAGCGTGGAAAGGGTTGGTTTGGTTGTTGATGACAATGGTGACTAAGTTTGGGTCCAGGAGAGGGGAGAAGCGGTTTAGAGGCGATGAGCTGAGATTTTTAGGGTTTGAGATTCTGGGGTTTAGAGTTTGGAGAAGGGAGGTTATGGAGTTTACAATGGGGATGAGGTCCAAGAATTGTGCCGAGCTGGTAATGGCTCTAGTTGCCGGCAGCGCCATTAGAGATGAAACAAAGCTTGAGTTCACCGATCTTCTTAAATATAAGGAGTTAATTCACCACATGTCCCTAATCTATGGTCTTTATTTTAAATTAGCCCTTACGTTTTTAAATATTTTAATTCCGTCCTTAAATTATTATCCTTATTCTAATAGTTCGTTCAATTCAAATTATGAACATTTGTCTAAAAATATTCGTTTGGCAGATTTTAATTTTTTTTATTTTTAAATTTTATAAATTTTGAGACAAAATCCAAGCTTTAAACATGAGTTTTTTTATGTCCGGTGTAATCGTTCGACGTAGATTTTACGTTTAACAATCTAATAGTCGTTTGAGAAACATTCTCGAATGAAACTTAAATCGGTGTCCAAAATTTTAAAATTTTTAATTTAATTTTTAAATTATGATTTTTATTCTAAATCGATTCTTAAAATTTTAAATATTTTAATGTTCTTCTCAAATTATTTCTATATACTGATCATATCTCATGCTAATAAAACTATTATTACGACTTTAATTGTTATACTAATCATATTTCATATTAATATATTACTAAGACTGCTTAAACAATAAATTAAATTATATAATAAAACTAAATTACCCATAATAAAATCAACCTTCTTAGCATAATAAATTAATATATTTTTTGTCTTTTAATCGTGTTTTTTTTTTGTACTTTCAACTAAAAATTTTAAAAAATTTAATTATAAACCTAACTCTAATTTTTTACATCTTAAACCCTACGCCCTAAAAAAGGTAATGAATGATTTTAGGTTTTGTCGAAAGATTTAAACGTCCTAAAAGTGTTTAAAATATTTCGATTAATTTTTGAGTCAAATAAATATTTAGTATTTTATATTATTATTTGAATAAGATTTTTTGTTATGATATATATTTTTTAAATTATTTTTTAATCAGAATATGATACATGATTTATTTTTATTATTTTTAAAAAATAAAAAATAAATCATTAAAAAAACTAAAAAATTTTAATTTTAAAAATTATAAAAATTTAATCCTAAATCTTTATTTTTTTATTATCTGATTATTGATTTAATAATTTTATTATTTTGTCATAAAAAATCGACGAATAAATCGTTGATTTTACAATCAACGAACATCCAACAATAAAAAAAATTAATTAAGTTTTGACGGACGATTAGAGGGCGAAAGATATAAGACAGTAAAAGAAATATAATTCTATAATCAGATTAAAAAATTAAAATTAAAATTTTTAAAAAAATCATATTTAAAAAATATAAAAAATAAAAAATATATATCACGTGAAATCAAATTTAGATGGATGCTTTCAATTTACAAATTAAATGCTGTCCGATAAAACACCTAACATGACCAGAATTCCTTGATCAAATTTAGTTTAATAATAAATTTATTTATGTTTATTTATTTGTTAAATAGATGAATATGAATAAAATATTTTTTTTATTTAATTAAATAAGTGAACACTAATAAATGACTCATTTATTTATTTATATTCGTGAATGTTCTAATTTTGTACTTCCTAAACTTTTATAATTTTACACTCCCTACATATTTAATATAATTTTTTGTACTCCGCATCTTTTTACATGAAATTCTGGATCCGTCTTGCTTGTTGGTCCATATTGACACCCAAACTTCATGTTTTATGGTCAAAATTATTACTTTGGTAGATGGCTTATTTGAATATATTTGAATGATTAAGCCAAGTTTAGAATTGTTCGACTTGTGCTCGTTAAAATTTTTTGTTGTTCGACTCGATTCGTTGTTCGTTAAACTCATTAAAATTATGCTCGACTCATGCTCGTTAAAATATTTTGTTGCTCAACTCGACTTGTTACTCGTTAAGCTCAATTTGTTGCTCGTTAAGCTCATTAAAAAACTTACCTTATTTTTAACTAGAAGTAAAATCTAATCATATCATATGAGGCTTAATATTAACTTAAATTAACAAATTTAACCAAAAATATCAAAAAGAGTGTATAAATATTTTTAAAGTCTAAATTCAAAAATAACATTTCATAAATACATCAAACTAGTATATTAAAATTAAATTAATAATTCACACATTAATAATTATTATTTAGATTTTTTTTAATGAAATTATTTTAAAGTAATTATTAAAAAATATTTTAATAAATTAATGAGCTGTTTGCGATCTTATCCAGTCGAGTTAGACTTTACTTGATTCAACTCGTTAAAGTATCGAATCAAGCTAATTCGAGTCGAGTATTAATTGACTTTTAACCGAATCGAGTTTAAATAACTCATGAGCTGCTCAACTCGTTAAGTATCCCTACTCCCAATAAAATAATCTAGGTTTAAGCCTTTAAGATACATTGTTATAAGCGGTAACTAAAATTTATTGATTCATAAACTTAACTCATTACATAAAATCTTGAGTTCAAGTAATGTGGATTGAAAGAATAGTTTTAGGAGACTCGTCTCTTTATTTAAAGATCATATTTGGTTTGATTATAAATTTAAATGAGACTCGATTTAAATACCGAATACAAAGAATTTAAAGAAAAAGATTGATTGAAGTCGGACCTAGCGAATTCGGAAAAGGAAATTGGTTATCGAAGATGAAGAGGATAGGAGCAGGGACGAAGCTATACTTATAGTGGGAGGGGTCCTACCCTTCTAAAATTTTTGGGTATAATTGTATTTGAGGTCCTTTCAACTTAAATAATAATAAAATAAGGTTTTTGTCTCTCTTAATTTTTAGATTTAAAAACTTAATAGATCTTTGTCCTTCTTAATGTTTGATCCTAACTCGGTCCCTGAATGGGAGGGTCTTTCCCAACAAGCTTGGGCTTAGGGAAAAAACTACTAAGGGGTAGGAAGGGGCAATCGCCCTCACCCTGAAGAATTTTTTCCACTTTTATTCTCCTATTTAAATTATTTTAAAAATTATTTTTTAGAAATTTACCCCTCTATTTTTAAACATTTATATTTTACCTCTTAACTCCAAATTTTAATCCCGTTCCTGTTTGGGCTACAATGTCTCACGAGGTGTCATGCCCTCTCTTAATAGCAATATTTAATCTCTCAACCAGCTCTAGTGGCACTGGATGTTGAAATAACGCATGGTTTGAGTATGAAGTTAAAATATTTAAAAATTTAAAAATTATTTAAGAATAACTGTCGTAATTTAAGAATAAAATTAAAATATTTAAAAGTTTAAAGATCAATTTAAAGTAAGGGTCGTACTTTAGAGATGTGTGCGCAATTAACTCAATTATTTATATTAGATAAGTCCCTATATTTATTTTTTTTAGCTAGATAAGCTCCTATACTTTTGATTTGTATTTAAAGATTCTGATTTCATATGAATATTTTTTGTATTATGTTTTTTTTTATTTAGGGTATTTATTCTATACATAAGGGTTCGTGAAAATAAGATTTTCACAAACATCTTAGTTTTAGGGGTTAAAGAATCTGTTTATAGATTTTAATGGATGGTTTTTGAATTTAGAAGGTATAGTTAGAATCAGGGGCGGTTCAAAGATTTTCGGGGTCCTGTATAATTTATTAAAATATGGTCCTTAAAAATAATTGTCTATGATCTCCACTAGTTATAAAATTGTAGCCCTTAGAAGCAAATATCCTTTATAGGGGCCCCTGTGGGATCGTTTCTATTGCGTCTGTCCAAACCCTCATTAATTCTACTAAAGCAATAGTAATTATAATAATCAATAAGTTTCTATAATCAGTTGTCATATTTAAGAAATAATTATAACGTTTTAACAATTATAACTCATATTTTTTAATAATGTTTTCAAAAATTTTTAATAAATTTCGAGATTAACATCATCTAATGAATATAGTTTATCAAAATTTGGGGCCCCTTTTTTTCGGAGTCCCTGTGCGGTCGCTCCTATTGCGCCTGTCCAGAACCCCCACTGGTTAGAATTTAGGGTTTAAGGTTAAAATTTAGGGTTCATAAGTTAAAATTTAAATCACTAACCATATTACCCTAAAACTAAACCCAAACATCGAAACCCTAAATTCTAAAAGTAAACTCTTAATTCTAAACCCATAACTAAATCTTAAACCCTAAAATAAACACTTATAAAAAAAATTCACCGTCATTACACAAGTTATTTTTTTTATTTAAGTTTAAATTAAAGGTTAAGAGTTTATTAGGGGCGGAAGTTAAAGACTAGTTAGTGTATTTAGGTACTGCACCTTTGTTAATGGGCATATTTCATGTTTAGTCCCTTCTCGATATGAAAATTTTAATTAAAGCCTTTTGAACTTTAGCATAATGGAGAATTCTCAAATTTAGCCCTTCCTAAAATTAGTTATTTTATTTAAGGTCCTTTAACTTTAAATATTAGTTAAAATACCTTCGCCACTCTCAATTTTTATATTTAAATGCTTAATAGATTCTTGTCCCTCTCAATATTTGATCCTAGTCCATCTCTATCTATATCCGAATGACTAAGAGAGGTCTAAAACCAATTGAAGAGAGACCAGATGAGAGTCTTGTCTACATCACCCTCCCTTGGACGGGGACATGTACAAACCAGATGCAAGAAATTCATGTGCTCTGACGGGGACTATCCAGGCAACCCCCTTGGTCGATCAATTCATTCCTGTTTTTAATCTTACAGCAATCCCATCATTTTCAACATCCTTAATGGTTGTGTTGGTTGACATGCATTAATGTTTCCTCAAGGTTTTTGTTCTTGTTTTTTGGAGGAACAAGTTGAATCCATGTCTAGTTCACGTTTGCTAACTAGGTTAACTGAACGTTGCATGGTTCATGCATGATCATTGCCCATTTCGTCCACATCTGGTTCGTCGTTGTTGGGGTTCATGGATTCAAGCTGATAATAAACCTAATCTAATCATTCATGAAGAGTCACTTTCAGTAATTATACATCCACAGGGAGTGGATGAGGACTAGGGGAGTGGTTAGTCTTGCTTATAATATTAAGGGATCTTTCGAATCTTTCCGAAAAGATCGTAAAGTGCCGTTTATCGGAAAACAACTTGAATTTATTATTTTTTTATTAAATAGGAAGATAATTATATTTTTTAAATAAATATTAAAATTCGAACTTATAAAAAATAGTGTAACATAATCTTCCTTAATCATTTAGCCAATTATCGAATCTCATGAGTATCGATCATTTATAACAAAATTCTAGCTCAATATTATGATTTAGACTTGCTTTTTACTTCCGCATCAGTCGACATAGGAACCCATAATTTTTTTTCTATGAATTAGCGGTGGAAATTTTATTTTTTTTACCGGCACTTAGTTTTGGGTTTAGAGTTTATAATTTTAACGATTTTTATTGTGTTCCGAGGTTTGAAAATAAATTTTATGATTTAATTTTTATAATATAGGGGTTAGAGTTTAAGACCCCTAAAAATGATATGTGATAGCTTTAAAATCTCATCGATGCATCAAATAATTAATCTAAATTTAAAACTAAAATAAAATATAGTTTATAATTCTTTTGAGGGCGGTTACATTTTAAAATATTTTTGAGGGTGTGTATAAGCGACAAAAATTTTAAAATTTTAGTGTAGGTATAAATCACAAAATTTAAAGACTAATTTATAAAAGTTAAAAAATTAAAATCAAATGTGTAAATTTTAAAAAAAGTCACCAATCATACATGTAGCTCTGCCACTATACATTATCCGTATAAAATTTAGACTACACAATCTTATTAATTTCAATCATAATTCTCGAATCTTAAATTCTAAACATTAAATCTTAAATTTTAAAACTTTAAATTCCAAATCTAAATAGGATAAACGATTTTAAAATATATTTTCCCATTGACCTATGGCATTGCACCATTGACCTATGGCATTGCCATAGTATATTTTCCCAAGGAACGATTTATATGTTTAATTTTGGAATTAGTTTTTGAATTGATACCCGTCGGGTAATTTACCTGAAAAATATATTTTGAGTTTAAAGGACTTATAATCTAAAGACTACGGTCCAACGGGCGTTTAATACAGTGAAATAAATGAGAAAATTGAGAAATCAAGATTTAACCCTCATTTACGAGCATGATATATAAATATAATAACATGGTAAAATTTGGGTGATTGCTTGTAATAGCAACCATAGGACATCAATCCTTGATATGGATCAAGTTTTGTTGTGTGCCGTATGGTAGTCGTGTCTATGTTGTGTGCTAAAATTAACACCTAGTTAATTGAGTCACCTTTGATTAATGGGATTTGAATACCCATATAACATGTTGCAACACTAAGAGATAAAGACACGATTATATGCTTTAAAGGTTGTGTAATATTAAGCATCAATCGAAGAAACTCGAGAAAAGATGCCTAATATAAGTGTACATTCCCATGATTGTGTGACATCGAGCCTCACCTAAAAAGAGAGTGTATGCTCTCGAAGTTATGTAACATCGGGATTCACTTAGACTGTATATTTTCAAGGTTGTGTAACATCAAGCCTCACTTCATGTTTATAGTATGATGCTTGTGATTGTTGTGTGAAATTTGATGCATTCTTAAATTATTTTAATATGTTTGAGCATTTAGAGGTAGTGTCACATGTTGATGTATGTGTCTTATCATCACTTTACTTACATACTTATATTTATGATTTGCATGAAATATGCTTCAGTGGAAGTATATCCACTAAGCTTGTTAGCTCAGTGTTTAAAATTGTTTTCAGGTTCGTAGGTAATAGATTATGCACGTTACCTAATGGGTACCATCAATACAGGATTTTAACACCTTGTCTTACTATAGTAAAATATTTATATATTTGAGTTATGTATTCGATCTTACCGTGTGTTTACCGTGTGGTTTGGAGGCATATCAGTATTGTGTGGCGTACTGATACCCCATATAGGAGTATCAGTACTCGTTAAACAATCTATCCAAAAAATTTTGTTTAAGTTTATGGGTTCTACAATTCGAAGTAAAAGGTCCTAAGATTCTCGTAAGGTGTAAAATAAATACTAAAACTAAGAAACTGATAATTTAACATTTTTAATGGGATAATTGGTTATTAACTCGATAAATGGTGGGTGAGTAAATAATGATAGAAACCCATAGGACCTTGGTTGATTTTATGTGTTGTGTGGTAGTTCGGAACCTTGTTGTTTGCTGATAGGTTACCTAATGGTTGGATATTGTATGATGGGATCCAGATATCCAATATAAAGTGTTACAACACTCGAAGACTACCGAATGAAGGATCCTAAAGCTTAGTAGATGCGGGCCTCACTCGAAGATGCTTGATGGACTATTCCAAGCATGGATGGAGGATCTCGATGCTTAGTGGACGAGAGCCTCATCCCTAGAGTATGGGACCCGATGCTTAGTAGGCTCGGTACCTGCTCGTAGTGTATGATCCAATTGCTTAGTGGAAGTAAGCCTCATCCCTAGAGTTTGAGATCCTGATGCTTAGTGTACACGAGCCCTGCTCGTAGTGTATGATCCTGATGCTTAGTGGAAGAGAGCCTTACTACTTATATTATTAATATATAAGAGATATTGTGTGGACTACTCTTTGGGATGTATATGTTGTGTACGAATATATATGCATGGATGATTACCATTTGTTTAGGCGGATATAGTAGCTCCATCGTTACCGTGCTATAATATCATTCATGTTGCATTGCTTTATTTATGATATATGTGTTACTTAGTCAAGTGACGGTGTATTCACTAAGCTTTTGTAGCTCAGTGTTAGGAATATGTTTCTGTGTGCAGATTCCTAGGTCGCAACTTGGTTCGGAGAAGCACCATCAAGGGTTTAATTTTCAACACTGACTTTGTGTTTAGAGTACATTTACTAGATGAATTAGATCATGTATTTGCAGGAGCCTATATGTATTTTGTAACTCTTATTTAAATTGGTTTTAAGTCGAATGCTTTTAAACAGTTGTATTATTTAGAGCTCCTTTACACTCTTTTGGATCACTTTAACTTTATATCTATTTGACTTGAATGAATTTGTTTGGATTTTAAATGTGTTAAATGGGCTTTTTAAACGAAATTTTATAACACGGATTTTGGGTCGAATGTCCAATATAAAATCCGGATCGAGGTTGTTACATGAATTGTCACCTTAAATTTCTTTAATAATAATTATATTTTTTATTAATTAAATTTTAATTTGATTAACATCCTTATTATAATAATCATCATGAATTAAAATCCTTAGCAAATCGAAATTGAATGTAAAATAAGTAGCTATCTAAATATTAATACTATTAAAGATGTATCAAATAAATAAATAAATAAGGAAGTCGAACAATGTGCATAAATCTGTTTAATTATTCACTTAATTTCAAAACAATGTGCATAAATATGATTATTCAATGGAAAAATAAATGAAATAAATCCCAAATAAAAAACAAATCAATTTAATTATTTAATATATAAACATCCTATTTCGTGTTGTTACTATTAATAATTTATTAATCATAATGCCAACTCAATAAGCATTTTAGAATCTTAGCAACATTGAACCTTACTTATTTCTTTGATTAATTATTGATGTTTGGAAGGTGGGAAAATGATTAAATTTTATTTAATTTATATTGCGAGTGAAAGAGAATATTTTATATAAAAATATATTACAAAATTTTACTCGACAAATATTTTTAGCCGAAATGATAAATAATTTATTTTTTAAATTTTTTTAGTCTTATTATATAATGATTTTTAATTTTTGAGGTAAGATTCATTGAAATGATGATAAATTTTTATATTTTATATATTTTTAAAAATGTCTGGGATAATCCTCAATCGAAAAAAAGAGTGAATAATTCTTGATTGAAGAAATATAATATTTTTAGATAAGCAAGTTGAGTTGAGTTAAATTTTTTTGAGTTATTCGAGTTGAGTCATCATATTTTATAATTTAATCTTTTTTAAAATTTCTTCGATTCGAATCGATTCGATATTTTGATTTTATGTACAAATTTTAATTATACTATTTATAATATTATGGTATAGTTTGATTGCAATTTAAACGGTTTTCTCTTTATATTTACAGACATATTTCTTCATATTATTTTTCACATGTGTAAAAAAAGATTTTAAATTATTATTATTATCAACAATCAAATATCTTAGGTATGAATATGTCATTTTATTTCTTAGCTATAAAAGATATAAATAAAAATTCTATTAAATAAAATAAAAAATGAATCTAGAATGTGACTAGATTATAAAAAAAAGAAGAAAGGACTGAAAATAAAACTACATGCGTTAAATGTGTAATTAGTCTCTATAATTACTAAAAAATTTATTCGATTTCTATTTTACAACTTGAACTTAATTTGAAATTTTTTCGAGTCAATTCGAGTTTATGAAATTTCGAATAGAGTTAAAACGAATCGAGTTTTTTTTACCTCGATTCGAGTCGAAAAGTTCGATTTTTTCGAGTCAAGTTTTACTCACCCCTAAATAGTATGATTTTATTTAACGAATTTTAGTCATTTTTGACTCACAAAAATTTAAAAAAAAATACTAAAGTAAAATGTATAATCATACTGATTTTTATTAATTACAACATTATATTTTTGTCAGGTATATACTATATATGACTTAATTGAAATCATGTAAATAGTTAATGGTTTGATTGACAAAATTCATAATATAACAGTCAAATTCTCAATTATTTTAATAATTCACATAGAATAAAATGAATTAAATTCAGACATTCTTTTTTCTACTCAAATCATTTATAACATAAAATTATTGATGAAACATATAAAGTTACACCAAAAAATTAAATTTCTATTCGTATAACGACAATTCAATTGGGTGGTGAAGTATTTTTTTTCCAATACCTGTACATAAAATAACTATCCTTATAATGAGAAATGGATAGATCTTATTCATCACGTTATTTATAATCTATCAATGAGATTCATCTATTTTAAGTAACTTTCAATGAGATAGAATTCACCTTGAGATTCATCTATTTTAAGTAACTTTCAATGAGATAGAATTTATCTATTTATCACGTCATTTATAATCCATCAATGAGATTCATCTATTTTAAGTAACTTTTAAATAATTACTTATTCATCTATTTTAAGTAACTTTTAAATAATTATTTACTCTTTAATAACACGTAGGAAAGAGATAAAATTCACCTTGAAAAATTAAATTAGATGAGATCATAGATGACATGGTGAACAATGTTTATCTAATAAATTTTTCTTATAATAAATATAATTATATAATAAATTATTAGATGAACCATGTTCACTACGTCATTTGTAGTCCAAGCACTAAGGTTCGTTCATCTTTAAATAACTACTGAATAACTACATACTCATTATTTACATGTAAGAAAGATATGATGATTCACCTTGAAAAAAATGAGATGGATGAATCTAGTTAATTGAGAAAATAATATCACGAAGCATTTCCACCACGTCATTTGTGGTCCCATCTACTAAAATGTAACCACCTAATTTTTTTATATCATTTTTTATACAATATAAATAAGAAGTAAGTGGTTACAAAGAAGTGAATTATAAATAGATTAATGATATAAAAAATAAATAATTAGATTGGGACAAAGAAGTAAAAACACCACATATATATATATATATATAATCCCAAGCTTCTATTCTCCCTTTATCCTTATCATCATCTTCATCTTTAAAGTTGTCAAAATTTGCTTTCATTTCTCTCTAAATCGTTCTTCAGACAAATCATAGATTATCCTCTGTTTCAAGTTCCCAGCAAAATCAAAATCAAAGCCTGTTCTTGTTCTGAAACAGTAACACTCCACATCTGGGATTCTTGTAAAAAAAAAACCCTCTGTTTTTTTGCAGACAAGAAGCCATGTTTAGATTCGAGAAAACACTGATGAGAGAAGAAAAATACAGACATTAGGGGGATAACCCATCTTTCTCTTCCTCTCTACTAGACCAAATCTGCCGTTCCATTGACGATAACGATGGTGTCGGGCACACCAGAAGGGAAGAACACTTGAAATTCTGCATGGAAACAATGCAGAAGACAGCTTGTTTGGTAGATAAAAGGATGGAAAACAAGGTTTCCGAGAGGAAAATCATGGACAAGAAACATGTCCGCAAAGATTTCAATAGAAAATCACTTGATAATGACGTGGTTTTCTTTAGCTCAAGCTCGTCTGATTCCAGCTATGGCGGATTCTCATCATCCGACACTGATTCTTTGTACGGTTCAAAGACAAAAGCTTCGTCTTTTGTCCCTTCGGGGACTAAACCTGTTAGAACCAGTGTGTCGTCACGACCGGAGAAACCTCTGTTTTACGAACAGAGACAGTTTCATGGTCATGCGTTTGACGATCATACTCCGAAATCAAGAGCCATGAAAATCTATGGCAATTTAAAGAAGATGAAGCAACCCATTTCACCAGGTGCGCGTCTGGCAAGCTTCATCAACTCGTTGTTCACGACAGGTAATAATAACAACAACGCCAAGAACACCAAGTCCAAGAATTCATCTTCGAAATTACGACACGATGACGATGTCTCAACGACACGTTCATCGGTTTCGAGATCGTGTCTAAGCACGAACTCGCCTTCGACGAGAGAAGAATCACGGAATAAGGTCAGAAGAAGGGTTAGGTTTTGTCCGGTGAGCGTCATGGTCGAAGAAGAGAGTAGATCGAAATCGAGTGGACAAAAATACGCATACGAACAGCAAGGGTCGAGGTTGCTGCCGATCTCGGTCCCAACGACATGGAAGATCGGGAAATTATCGTCAAAAACATGTAGAGAAGAGGTGAATATTCTAGCGATCGAGAAGAGTAGACGAATGGAAGAGATTGCTAGGGAGTTTTTAAAAGATTACCATAAAAATCAAACGAAGACTCGTTGTCATGTAGATGAATATGACGAATATGATACAGCTAGTGATTCGAGTTCTGATCTTTTCGAGTTGGACCATCTTGTTCATTCGGGTCATAATAGGTCTATAGAAGATCTTCCTGTGTATGAAACTACTCATGTTGAAACAAATCGAGCCATTGCTAATGGCTTGACATCGTAATTTACTACTCATTTTTCAATATCAGATTTTGAGAAGGATATAAATTGGGTTACTTTCATTATATGTCCCCCATCGAAAAATTATTAGGTGAGTCCTATTTACTTCATCATTCATATAATAAATAAAGATAAAAAATTTAAATATGTAATTTTTTAAGAAATCGTTTTTTATCTTCGTTAATAAAATTTTTTAAAATATATATTTTAATTTTTTTATAATAAATTTTTAATTTCGTCCATGATGACGGTAATATCTTTGATGTTTTGATTCTGTTGCGGAAAAAATTATTAGGTGAACTCTGTTCATCACGTCATTTGTAGTCCCACTAATTAGTGGGTGGACAGTTATTTTGTGATTATTTAAAAATGAACGATCCTGATGCTTAGACCATGAATAACGTCGTAAACAGGATTCACCTAATAATTTCTCCTGTTGCGGTGATATAATTATTTATATATGTTGTATTCTTTTTTTATATTAGTTTTATTTAATTCGATTCGTAATCAAACCTCAACCCGACCAAAGACAGGTCTTCTCATGATGTTCACGTCTCGTCCGCATATGTAGGAGTGTGCAAGAAACGTTTTCTCTCGACATAAAATTAAAAATACCCTTCAATATTTGATTAAATAATTATTTTGATTTTTATTTATTTTTAATTAATTTAATACATAATATTTTATTTTGGGTACGATAAAATTATTAATTAATTAACAATAAACAACTTGTAATGATTTAAAAAATGACGCGTCATTTTAACATATCATGCTTCATATGAAAACTATTAGTTAATTGACCATAAATTATTTATAATAATTTAAAAGAATGACACGTCAGGAAAAAAATATTTTATATAATTTTGTAAAAATAATTTTGACTAATATGTTATTATATAAAGTCAACTATTTATCTATATGAAACTACTATTACGACATACACTATCATATAAGTTTGTCATGTTATTTTAAGTTATTCATCATCAGTTGACTAATGATTTTTATTTGTATAAAGACTATTTTAATTTAGAATAAAATATTAAAAAAATTAAATTACTTAAAAATACTTAAAATAATTATTTAATTAAACGTTAGGTGAAATTTTGACATTACACATAAGGGTGAAAAAACTCAACTCAACTCGAAAAAATCGATTTTTTTAATTTCGAGTTATTTAACTCAAATCAAATAACTCAAAAATGTTTTAATTTCGAGTCAATTTCAAATTTTCAAAGTTCGAGTTATTGAATTTTTCGAATAATCTAAAATTCTAGGGTCTAATTATATATTTAATCCTTATAATTTTATTTTCAGTTTTATTTCAGTCATATTTTTTAATTTGTCTTTAAATTTTCTTTTTGGCCACTTTTCATATTCAATTTTTTATTTAATAAAAATTTTATCCCTATATTTTATATTATTCTATTTATTTTATGTTTTTTTTTTAATTTATGTATTTATTTTATTTATCATTATTTTTTATGTCGTTTTGGTCTTATCTAGATAAGAAAGACGTTTTTAGTGAGACCCATAATTTAATGAAATGACATATTTATACCTAATATATTTATTAATAATAATAATGATGATGATAATTCAAAATCTTATTTACACATATAAAAATAATATTAAAAAATATGTATTTATTTATAAAGAGAAAGTCGTTTAAATTATAATCAAAATGTATTATAATATTATAAATAATACAATTAAAATTTATACATAAACTCAAAAAATTTAATCGACTCGAATTGAAAAAAATTCAAAAAATTTTAAGTTATAAAATATAACAACTCAACTCAAATAACTCAATTTTTTTTATTCGACTCGTTTGAACGTTCACCTTTAATTATATATTATATATGTTATCTTTATGCGTTAAACAAGTAAAATTAAAAATATGTCTACATCTATGACATTAATTCAATAAAAAAAACAATTTACAAGTCATACATATATACTCTTTTCATCATGTTATTCTTTATTGGGAATTTGGGTCCCAAGGAAGTATGATACAAGGGAATCTTGCAGAAATTGTTATCTACATAATGGATTAGGACAACCAATACAATATGTTTTTTTTAAAATAATTATGATATTTTTTTATAATCATATATTTTTATTAAATAATTAATTTAGATTAAATATTTAAAATTTTATTATAAGATAAATCTCTTAATAGTAGTATGTCTTATTTACAATATTAAAATCATGTTTGACAATGACGGTGCACGTTCAATTCTTATAGGATTTATATTAATAATTAAGATAAAGGGAAATATTTTTTATTTTTAAATAATTAAGTAGATTTCCAAAAAATTATTAAATGAATCTGATTTATCACGTTATTTATAGTTTTATTTAATAATATTTTTATTTTATTTTTAAAGTAAATATTCATTATAAATGACTTGATAAACCGAAATCGTATAGTGATTTTCGGAATACCCTAACCATTACACCAAATTTCCATTAAAAAAATCCCATGAATTTACTTTTCTTTTTCTTTTATCAATTGCATGTATGAACATGAAATATTAAATTCGATTTTAATTTGATTTGCTTTGCTTATTTAATATTTTCAATAAATAATATCTATCATATCTTAGATTTTGATTTCAAAGTCTACGACTTTCAAATTCCATATAAAAAGTAAAGTAAGTCACTTAATTACAGGTATAGTTATATTTAGGTCACCTAATTATTAAAAGTTATATTTGGGTTACTCATTTATGGGTAAGATTACATTTGAGTCATCTAATTATTAAAGGTTACATTTGGGTCACCCAATTATTAAAGGTTACATTTGGGTCACTCAATTATAAGTAAGGTTACATTTGGGTCACCAATTATTAAAGGTTACATTTGGGTCACTCAATTATAAGTAAGGTTATATTTGGGTCACCCTTCATATTTTAAAAAAATTATCATTTTGGTCGTTTTTTTCTTCTAATCACTTGTATAACATTATTAACATTAGAGTACTTTATTTGAAATCATTAATTAATCTAATACACGAATTAATAATCTTTTTTTTCAAATATGAAGAGTGACCCAAATGTAACTTTACCTGTAAATGTAACCTTTAATAATTGGGTGACCCAAATGTAACTTTCAATAATTAGATGACCCAAATGTAACCCTACCCATAATCAAGTGATCTCCATCGTAGTTTACCCATTTTAAAATTGTACATGTTAATATCTTTAAAAAATTAAATCAATTTAATCTTTTTCGATTTCGAAAGAGAAACAAAAAAATTATTACCGATATTGACATTTTTCTCGATTTTATATAATTTTAATTAACATAATAATATATTTAGACACTTAATATTAATAAATAATATAATTAATATGGTTCTAACTTTTAAAAATTAACAGACTTGATCCTCAATGTTTATGGAATATGTAAATTGTGTTTTGATTTTTTTTTTTAATCGGGATCGGATTAACATAATACTCAAACTTTTAGAAATAAATTTATTATCAAAATAATAAAAAAATTGTAAAACTAAAATAAAATATGATAAAAATATTTTCATGGAAGGAATATTATTTATACAGCATCTGTGTAAATTTTAGTTTATACAAATAGTTTTATTTTAGAGTTTAGAATTTAAATTTTTTAATTTTAGGATATATAATTTTAAATTTAGTGTTAAAATTTAGGGTTTATAAACGTAAAATTTAAAGTTTTAGGATTTGAAGTTTAGACTTTAAATAGACACATTTGCGTAGAGAATATAGTACCAATGTATCAAATATTTGCCTATTATAGAAAAGATTGTATAATTTTAGTCTTAATTAGGGATGGCAACGGGTCGGATTTTGACAGGATCCAGATCCACCCCCAGATTCGTGGGTCTAGAAAATTGAGACCCAGATCCAGATCCAATGAATCTTATGGATCTGGGTCTAAAACGGGTCCAAAACGAATCTATTAGAAAATGACTATTCGACCTATTTTTTAGCGTAATAAAACTATCATTAATTAATTCCACATCACAACTTAATTAACTAGTATCAGGATAAAAGACGATAAATTAAAATCTTAAAATTCTCAACAATTACACAAATATCTTTTGAATAGCACAAATATTAAAAAATGTAGATCATAAATATTTCACTGTCACAAACCGAGTATCATACTTTTACTTTTTAGAGTACTAGGCTTCACCATTACTTAAATCATAAACATACTAAAACAAACAAGAAGCTACCAACTAAAGAGAAAAAATTGTTTTATGAAAATAATATTTGTGAAATTTAAATATTAATATTAAAGTTAGGTAATATATTAACTTTCTTATATAACTTGTCAGTGATATTCACCATTTCCGTATTATCATCACAATCTTCATTAATAGTAGAACAAACATGTATTCCTTCAAAAAGCCTCTTTGTCATAAATAAATAAAAATTATATTAGAGAATAATATGAAATATAAAACCTACTATTATATATTTATATATATTTCAAAACTAAAGGATGGTTTTAAATAGGTAAACGGATTCGGGTCTAGGTTCGGGTCTTAAATGTCAGATCCAGATCCAGTTCCGTATTTTAAACAAAAGATCCAAATCCAACCCAAATCCATCAGGTCTAAAATTTTAGGATCCAAACCCTATAAAACGGATCTTGATCTACAGATTCGGGTCGGGTCCAGGATCCATTTCCATCCCTAGTCTTAATACACTTTTCCCCAAAACTATACATATTTTTCCCAACTTGCCTATTAAATTTTTTTTTTCTATTTTGCCCCCTAAATTTTACGAATTTAAATTAAAATCACCCCTATTTAAAGGGCAATTAGGGTAAACTGTATAATTTAAGGGGTAATTCATTAATAACATAAAATTTAGGAGGTAAAACAGATAAAAATAATTTAAGAGACAACTTAAGACAATATGTATAATTTAGAAAAAAAAAAGTGTATTAAGCTTAAATTTATTTTTTGTGATCTCTAAAAACATAGATTAAATTGAATTATACTATTTTATTATAGAGATAATGACTCTTTAACTAACTTAATCCAATCTTGAGAAAAATTATTAGGTGAACCCTGTTTACCACGTTATCTGTGGTCCCAATCAATCAGGAACGTTCATCTTAATTTTCTTTCAAGTGATTCATCATTTTTTTCTTACATGTAATTAGTGGGTGGACAATTATTAAATAATTATTTAAAGATAAACAATACTAATTGTTTGAATTATAGATGATGTGATAAACACGATTTACCTAATAATCTCTCCGATCTCGATGATAAACAATCCATGCCCATGAGCATAAATAATCCAAATACACCTATGGCTCTCAACTTTCAACTTTGATTTTAATTAATTAATTGATTAGACCTAATAATGGCCTATCCATAAATCATATAAAACACACCATTAGTACGACGTGACAAGCATGCAGACAGCATTTTTTAGTGTAAGAAAAT
The DNA here is from genome assembly GCA_035048815.1 of Abelmoschus esculentus. NCBI lineage: Eukaryota > Viridiplantae > Streptophyta > Magnoliopsida > Malvales > Malvaceae > Abelmoschus > Abelmoschus esculentus. The sequence goes on from JAUCBN010000002.1 coordinate 1,556,790, forward strand.
GGGTCCTTAATCACCCACTAAGATGATGAAGAAGCTCCCATAGTCAAAATATAACATGATCATATGATTAGAAACTAATAAAACTAGATTAAACTAATGGTGGTTTAAGGTGGTAGTGGATTTGTACCTGATTTTAAGAATAATTGCTGTCTTTGCAGATGTTGTACTTTGTAGAATAATTACATATATAGTTTTAAAGCTTTGAAAGTAGTTATAAAAAAAGTTTTTTTTTTCAAAAATAAATTAAAAAATAAATATAATTTTAAAGAGTTTGCGAAGTTTTATTCGTCGGATAGTCGATTCAACTTTTACAAAGTAATATTTTTTAGTTGGGATTTATTTTATTTTATTGAGATTTATTTAAGGTTCGTACATTTATAAATGGGTTACTTTTTTGAGACATTCAACACTTTTAGTTTTGTAATAATGTTACATATACAAAGTAGAAAGTAATAATTGTACGTTTAGATATCTTAGGTTGTCTGTTTTTCAGGGTTTTGTTCTTTAAACACTCCCCTAAACATAGATGTAGTTTAGTTTTTTTTTTTACTTATTTTAATATATCTTGTACGTATTCGATTCACTTACATCGTAATTATTATATTCTTGTTCTCTAATCTAATTATAGATATGTTTATATTATTTTTTTAAAGTTATAACAGTTGATGTCTCAACGTATAGGTGTGTCCGTTATAGATGATTTAACCCTTTGGTTTGGATGAAAAAATCATCGACCGAGAATTAACAAGAACGATGTTTTTTCCTAATAAATTAAGTCATTAGAAAATGGTAAGCATGTTAATTTTGATGTGTTTTTTTGTTATAAATGTTTTTTTTCATCTGGTTAATCATGTCAATTCAAATCAATATTTAAAAATCGATAAAATTAATTTAAAAAATATTTATTTATAAATAATTCTAACTTAAAATAATCCAAACCTGAATGATCCGTATATGTAATAATTCTACCTTAGTTGGCTAGGTTAAATTAATTAGGCTTCATTATTTCCTTGAAGACAAGAACTAGCTATGATAAGCCAACAAAATTTGATCATTTTGGAGTTGAAAGAACACACCTACACATATACATAGGCATTGTCTTCTTGAAAGAATAATTTTATGTCCCAGTGTGTTTCAAATTAGGGCAAAGTACAGCAGACAGAGAGTATACACCTTTGAGACCAATGCATGGGAATTATAAAATAGGTATTTGATGGAATCGAGTTTACTTCAACTTTCAAGTTTGTCGTTGGAAGAATAAAGAGAAAAAAAAACATATTTTTTCAATGCATAAAATTAAAACTAATCCCTATTTTTTTATATAAATAATTGTCTAGAGTTTTATTTTCGTTTAAATTTCAACTATGATGAAAATTGCTAGTTAAGCTAATGTGGTATGTCGGCATGGAACGGAGAGATGACATGACGATATCATGTGACACTTTGCTGACATGGTATTTTTTAAAAAATTGATATATATATATATTTAAAATATTTTAATCCAATCGAATTATATCATATGACACTTTATTTATGTGACATCATTTGATTGATTATATATATATATTTAAAAATTATTTATTAAAAAAATAGTCCCAAAATTTTGAAATCTTTAACTCCCTCAAATTCAAATATTGATTTGAGTTGATTTCACATTCGATTATCATACTATCACCCATCACATCGATCGTTAGCCTATTAGGATCATATATCCCACCATCTCATCGAAAAAACCCTGATATTTTGCAAAACACCATACGAACGGTGAACGATGTATGAGTTGTTCGATGAGGGAAGGATGCTTCATTTTGTCTCTAGCAATGCGACTAACACTGACAAGAGTGACTGAATTTGGAGGTTTAAGAATTTGGGGACTATTTTAAAAATATTTAAAACATTCAAAATATTTTATTTTTGAAGCATATATAATAATTATTATTAAAAATATTTAAAAATAATTTTTATTTTTTTAAATGTTAGGGCATTAAAGTGTTACGTGGTATCATCATGTCATCTCTCCATGTCATGCAGACATGCCATGTCAACTTTAGGCATTGACCGTTAAAAATTAAAATAATAAATATTGTACTAAATTAAAAAAAAAAGAATGAGTTCAATTTCAACTAAAAATAGACTTTTAGAGATTATAAAGAATAAACATTATACTAAATTACAAAATATATAAATTAATAAGAAATAAATTTAAGTTTAAAATAGAAAAGGTAAACTAGTCACTTTCGTTTACCCCAGTACGTTTTATCATCGATTTTGAAAACCGACCAATAAGGTCACTATCGTTTTCGAGGTGTAACGTTTTGGTCACTCCAACATTAAGTGCCGTTAAATATTGACAAAAAGATAATCTGTCACAATAAAAAAATAATAATAAATTACTTAAATAGTCTTTAAACTATTATTATATTTTTATTTCATCTTTAATTTAACTCTTAAAAATTTAAAATTTTATATTTTTATCATCTTTCAAAAAAAATTAACTCTAACCTTTCAAATTTTCGGACGTTATGGCACGAACGAAGGCAAGTATAAACATAGTATTTAGGAGCAAAAAACAATCAACTTCTAAACAAAATTTGGGGATTTACATAAGGAGTATGGATACTTGCTTGTTTGCTAATATCAAGAGAGATGCTCCCTGCAGATCCTCATGTCTAAGAACTTTCTTTGGACAAAGAGTAAGAAATTGGGTAAACTATCATACACACTATCACAAAACTGTAGTTAATATACCCTATACCAGCAGAAGTCCCATGTTATTAAATAATTAGATACTAGCGGGAGAAAATTTGATGGGTTAGGTTTTTTTTAAGATGGTGAAATATAAAATTTTAAAATTTTGAGAGTTAAATTAAAGATGAAACAAAAGTATAAAAATAGTTTAAGGACTATTTAAATAATTTATTGTTTTTTTTATTGTGACAGGTTATCTTTTCGTCAATATTTAACGACACTTAAAGTTGGAGTGACCAAAACTTTACACACCGAAAACGATAGTGACCTTACTAGTCGGTTTTCAAAATCGGTGACTAAAAGTGTATTAGGGGTAAACGAAAGTGACTAATGCTGTAGTTTACCCATAAAAAAAACATGAATAAAATAAAATATCGTCTTATTAAAAACACGGATTAAGTTATAAAATAAATAATAGTCAATTTAAAATTAAAATAAAGTTGTAAGGACTAGAATGAACAAAAAGATCATTTAATGGGTCATATATACAATACTGAACTACATTACAAAAAATTATAATTTATAATGGTAAAATTCGATGAAAATTTAAACTTTTAAGGACTAATATGAATAAAAATATAGTTAAATTTTAGTATATATATAATATACTTTAATATACATATATATTATAGATAGAATATATACTACGTATAAAAATTAGAATATAGATGTATATACTTTAATATATATATTATATAGAATGTATACTTGAACTTTATTGTATATTTAAATGTATAATTTAAAATCTTTAATGTATACTTAATAATATATATAATATATTATAATATATTAATGTATATAATGTATAAGTATGTATATGTATATTTTAATATATATATATATATGGAGCACGAATTCTCTAATTTAAGTAGTTAAAAAAACGATTATTGTTCTTAGAGGTCACGGGTTCAAGTACTACTGAATCTAGCAGAGTAATTGAATGATCAATATCAAATGAGGAAGATTATATTCTAGAACAAATACTAATGTAATTACTATTAGCTAATTCAAAAATATATATATATATATTAATGCATATAATATATATTTTAATATATTTATGTATATGTGTACAATAATAATATATACTTTAATGTATATTTTAACATATACTTAAATAATAATAATAATAATAATCTTCCAAAATTTATTATATACGATAATTTCTTTTAAAATTTTGTCTTTTCCATTTTTTTATATAATAATCAAAGTTTCTTTCTAATTCTTCTAAAATTTTGGATAAGTTACATCATTCCAAAAAATTTTACACTAAAAGTGGATGGTTTATTTCCCTCCAAAATTTTGATTTTTTTTTCATTTTTCTTTATTGTAATCACTAATTTTATCCGGGTTTTAAACCCAGGTTTTATTTTTTTTGTCATATTCGAATATTGAGCTTGTAATTATTAATCAAAAAAGAAATGTAAAAAATACTATATGTATTATATTCCTTTAATTTTGTAAATATTTGTTATTTTATCAAAAAATCAAAAAAATTACTATATATATTATTTCAAAAAAGGGGCAAAAACAAAAACAAAAATATTATTTAGTATATATGTTTTGTTTTGGTAAAAAGGGAAAATGAAAAAATAGTCTTTTGTACCCTTTATATAAATATATATTTAATTATTTTCATTTTATATTATTATTATTATTATATTTATTTCATATTTTATGTTATTATCATATATTTATTAAATAAATAAAACACGTAAATAATAACTCATGTATAACAAATAGCCCAATTAAATCAGTCCATTACAAAACAAAACCCAACTAAATATTAATTATAAGCCCAGAAGTAATATAAAATTAATCCCATTACATCAGGCTCGGATTAAATAATTATAACAGCCCAACTCTTAAACCCCTAATTTGGTTATAATCGGTAACCTTAATTCCCCTTTGTTTGTCTTGTGCAGTCCGATCTAGGCCGTTGGATCTGATCTTGATCCAATGACTCAGATCAAGGAAGAATAAACCATCCGGATTCTCCCACTCGCCACACGCGCGATCGTCGGGGTACCTCACGCGCGCGTGCTCTCCACGCGACGACCTTTCGACTGCTTGGAGACCGTTCATCTTCGTCGCCGTCCGTTCACCAGTGGTCCCCTCCTCTCCAACGATTGTCACATGCACAAAAAAATGCATCAGAATCGTACACCAACAGATCAAAATCGCCAACATTTGCAGAGAATTTCAAAACCAATATCAACCAACAAGCCGACCAATATCAGAGGCAATAACCACAATCGGCCAACAAAAAGTCAGAATTCCAGAGACATATACCAACAAATTTCAGCAAGAACCAATAGCAATTTTAGGATTTTCTTTTAATCCTTTGTAATTTGGCTATATAAACCGAAGCAAACATTGTAATAGGGATCCCGCACACTACGAATCAATAGAAAGAACAGAGTTTTTGAGGTATCTCCTCAAGTTTCATTTCGCATGCATCAAATCGAAAAAGAGAAAAATTTTAGTTCAGTTTACCTTCGACGTTCCATTTTCTTCGTTGCTCCTCGGTTTCTTTTCTCTCGTCGGCAAAAATCCCAACGGCCTTGCGCCACCGCGGTGAGCCAATAGAGAAGGAAAGAGCCCTCATTTCTCTTTGTTTTTGGTTGGAACAAAAGGTTTTCGAATCGCTTTGACCCCACGAATAAAAGATTTTAACTTTGTTTTGGGTTTTAAATCGTTTGGTTTCGAAATAAAAGGGAAAACAAGGATTTTTCGGGGGGGGGGGGTTAGTTTCTTCTGCCACCGTCGGCGGTGGTCGGAATCTGATTTTGACGGCGACTTTCTGGAAAGTGCGACGGTGTTCTTCATTTCTAGTTTTTTCAGAAGAACATTCAAAGAATGTTCATGGTTTCTGGAAAACGGGAAGAACACCCAGAGGATTTGTTTTTTTATTTGATTTTTGTTTTGAACTAATAACAAAAGGGGCCGGTTTTAATTCCTTGTTTGTCTTTTATACTTCAAAATTATTTTAAAAATGGCTTATTTTCTTCATAAACCACTCTGTGTCTCTGTTATCACTTACTAGGTCCCCAAAACTTTGTTTCGTTTTGCAATTTCACCACCGATTTGATAATAATCATTGATTTAAATTGGTTTAATTATTTTTCAGTCCCTCCGTGTTTTTGAATAAATTCTTTAGCCATTTTATGTTTTGAAAATCCCTCCCGAAGTCCCTCAAATTTTAAATCGTATTTCAATTTGGTCACTGTTTTTAGTTATTTCTCATTTTGTTTTTCATTTAACCCCCTAGATTTTATTTATTTTTATTTTGGTCCTCTCCAGTAAAATTTTTTTTCTGATTTAGTCTTTTTTATTTTATTTGGTTAAATTCATATTTATCTAATCATTTATTTGTTTGTATTTTTGCTAAGTATTTTATTTACATGTGATACATTTTTGTTTCATTATGCCATGTTATCACTTTATTTTATACATTTTTTTTATTTATATGTATTTTGTACTTGTCATTTCATTTTATATGCTTTTCATATATTCACGTTTGTACATACTTTATTTTTGTATACATGTATATATATTTGCTTTGTTATAATTTATTTTGTTATGTCACATGCCATCAAAGTATCATTTAACATATTTATTTGTGCGTCCTTTATTCATTTCTTTTACAAGTTTGTCTTATGTTTCATTTACATTATACCATGTTTTTTGTCCATATTTATTTATTCATTTTTGTACCATGTATTTAGGTGTTTATTTTTTTCATGCACTTGCTTTTTTTTTTTAGAATATTACTTATGCTATTTTGTTTACATCACACCATAATTAATGAACCTATTAATTACGTTTTTATTCGGTCGTAACGAGTCCGACACCAAACATAGTGGTGGTAGTGTATGCGTTTACCTTCAAGTAAAGACACAGTAAAAATAAAATTAAACTCAAATCTTTAAACAAACTTTAATTTAAAGGCCACTTTAAATCGGAAAATTCAAAATTAATTAAGCGGTTATTTTGATAAAGGTGCCAATTTTTGGGCGGTTTTTAACGATAATATCGTTTTAAATCGTAACCGACTCTCGAACCCAAATCTTTTCGGATCTCTGATTTCCCGATGTCCGGTCTACCAAAAGTGATCGGTGGCGACTCCAACCCTTTTTTAAAACTCTAATTTCAAAATTCTTTTTTTAAAATTTTAATCCCTAATTTGAGAAATTTCCCTTTAAAATTCAAAACCTTAATTTTTAATTTCCCCCTTTTCAATCAAGAATTCCCAATTTTTAAATCAAAACCCTAATTTTCAACCCTAAATCTTTCAATTCCAAATTTTAGGTCTAAATTCCCAATTCTAATTTTCAAGACCTAATTTTCAACTCTTCCACTAATGACCCCCTTTTATTTCACTACCCCTTTTTCCTCACACTTAATTTTAATATTAATTTTTATTACTAATTTTTATTTATTTAAAAAGAGGGTCGTTATAGTTGGCGATTCCGCTAGGGACGTTTTTTTAAACTAACGAGTCAAGCCTTGCTTTCAAAGATCGCTTAATTAATTTTGGAAGTTGTGAAATAAAGTGGTAATTAAATTATTATTTGTTTATTAATTCGATGTTACTTTAACCCATTTATACCCATTCTTTTAAGTGGGGGAAAATGCTAAGTGCTTTCGTAAGGATATTGTTCCTTCGTACGGGCCTAGTAAGTACCTTCGGAGCTCGACTACCCTATGCTTTCGTAAGGATATTATTCCTTCGTAGGGGAATAGCGAAAGGACCCCCGAATTGAACTCGATTGAAATGAGCTTATAATGGGTGATGATCGAGGTCCTTGCTACTCTTAGAAGAGGACAACAAGGACAATTCGGGTATCGTTTAGTACCAAGACTACATATAGAGAACATAGAAAACTCACCCTTTAAATCGAAACCCTAATTTTTAACTCCAAATTTTAGGTCTAAATTCTCAATTCCAATTTTTAAGACCTAATTTTCAACTCTTCCACTAATGACCCCCTTTTATTTCATTACCCCTTTTTCCTCACACTTAATTTTAATATTAATTTTTATTTCTAATTTTTACTTATTTAAAAAGAGGGTTGCTACATTTATTAATTGTCTTTATTTATCAATTGTGTTGGTATAATTCAATTGAATAAAAAAATTTACTTTAAAAGTGGGTCGGGTTCGATTACAACAATAATAGATCTAAATCGGGTTCAGGTCAACAACAGTCGAATATAAATCAAATTCTGGTCATTACATCTTTAGATCAAACTAGGTTCTAATTAGAACATGTTTCAGTCGAATTTTTAGGTCATGTCAGTTTTTTACATCCCTAAAATGGATCACGTGTTTGTAGTTATAAGGATGTTTTAAAGGAGGATTATTTTATGTATTGACAATGATTATTTTCTTACAAACGAACCTCTAATATGATATACATCTTTGGTAATAAAAAATTATTATATAGATAAAAGAACAAAAAAATAATTATTGATTTGCTCGAATGGATACTTCGAAAATCCAAAACAAAATTGTGTGCTTTAGCAATATTTATAGAAGCCGAATGGTTTGATGGATGTTGTTACCAAAGGGGTGGAACATAGTTATCAGTTCCGAGAGGGGTAGGTAGGGATAAACAAAAGTTTACTCTGCTAGACATGAAAAAATTTAAATTCTTTTAATTCGGTTTAAAATTTTATAAATCTAACTCGATCTAAAAAAGTTTAAATAAAACTTGAATTGTAAAATCATTTTTTTTAGCAATTATTAGAGTAATTTCGAGTCGAGTTCTTCAATTATATATAAATATATATACCATGTTTGAAAACATAAAGATTTATATTTGTATTGTATATGGATATAAAAATTTCTTTAAATTAAAATCAGTATGTACTATGATATTATAAATAATTATAATTAAATTTATACAAAGACTTGAAAACTTGACTCAAATTTTATAAATTTAATTCGAATTAAAAAAAATAATACAATGTTGAAAAATATTCTTAATGTTTGATTAAATAGTTACTTCGATCCCTATTCTTTTTGAAACAATTTAATCACCAATATTTCATTTAGGGTCAAAATGGTCCCTCTGTGAATGAAAACGGTTACTTAACTGGCGATAAACAATTTAAAATAACTTGACAAAATGACACATTATAAGAAAAAATATTTATATTTTATATAATTTTATAAGATTATCTTTTGATTACGTGTTATTTTGTAAAGTCATATTTGCATTTATGAACTGTTTTCATGGCTTGTATTGTCATATAAGTTTGTCACGTTATTTCAAGTAATTTATTGTTGGTTGATTAACAATTTTCATATATAGAGGGACTGATTTAACCTAAAATGAAATATTAAAGGCTAAATTGTATTAAAAAAACATAGGGATCGAAAGGACTATTTAATTAAATATTAAGAGAATTTTTTAATATTATGTCAAAAAAATTTAAATAAAATTTAAATTATAAAATAAGATTTATAAACTCGAATAATTTAAAGTTTTTTATTCGATTCGGTAAAATGTTTACCCTTAAATATAAGATCAGGAATATGTATTGGGTGGTTATATGATGTTTTCAGTAGAATAAAAAAAATTACAATATTAAAATTTAAAATAATATAACTTTAAAAATAATATAAAATTTAAATTTCAATATTTTTATGTAAAATTTATATATAATTGTTTTCCCCCAAGAAGTGTGTTTTGGTTGGTCACGCCCAGTATGAATTATGGTAGGTCGTCTTTTATTTTTTATGGGCTGATCTGGTGCAAATTGTTGGATATTTTTCCTTCTGTTCGTTATGGTCTTATTGGATTGGATTTTATTTCCATTGTAGCCTTAGATTGCAGTTCTGTCTTAATAAAGTTAAATGATGCCAATACCTCAACTTTAGATAATAAATAAAAATATATAAATTAAAAAATAAAAAATAAAAATATATAAATTAGAAAATAAATTAAGAAATAAAATGAAGAGATTTTATTTATATAATAAAGTTTTATTTTATTTCAACTTGAATTCCTATGTTTAGAAGGATTTTACCTAGATCAAGCCTATATATATATATACCTCAAGTAGACCACTAGGAAAATCATCGAGTAACCATAGAAATCCTATTCTTCCTCCATTTTTTTATGTTCTAATTTCCCTTAGGGCTTAGATTATTTTATGTAGTAGTTGTGAGAGAAAGTTTGTAATTTGTTAAAGTTTTGTTTGATACAAGTTTGATATTCATGGTTAGTTTACTCTTGGCGTTCACTATTTCTTACATTCAGGCTCTGGAGAGAAATCTGTGAAAAGAATATATTTATCTAATATCAGGAGAGTTAGACTCATGAAACGAGTAAACACAATCTTTATCTACTTCGGTAAAGATTAATTCGGCTTAGGGATAAGTTCGGATTTCAGCGACTAAAAAGAACGTAAAATCGATTGATGTTCATCCTTGATTCACGCCGAGAGTTATCATCAAGACGTGACCATTAATAGCACTCCGAATTAGGGATAAGGAGGAGTCATCAAAGAATGTTATGTCGAACTTTGAGTTGTCAACTTGCCGCTCAAGCATAACCTCACTGAGGCAGCTAAGACGACCTTTCAACGACTTGCCAAAGCGGTAACTTGACCTTGCATTGCAAACCTAAGATAAACTGCATTCTAATTTCACACTACGAAACAATTTAATCTGGTCTATTTCTCATCTTTGATTACTCGATCATTTATTTGTATTGCATTAGTTAAATTTCTTAATTTAAATACAACTTCAACCAAAATTACTTGTGTTTTTAATTTTTCTTATACAAGGATAATAAATCGCATGAGTAACATCAATTTTTGTGACCTCTAAAAATAATCGTTCCGTTAACCACTTAAACTAGAATACTCGTCTAATTTTTTTTTTTTAAAACTCTATAGTAAAGGCTGAATTACGGATAAATAAAATATTGTATTATCAATCATTAATTAAATTGTGTTTGTAGGTTATTATAATGCAATCTTTACTTTATAAAACAATATATTGAATCCACAATGTGACGTCTTTGGATTAGGACAGGTTCTGATAGGTGTCTTAACCTAACACTAACAAAATAAGACAAGGTTTAACTAAATTTGTATGCTGTTAAGGATTCATCTAATCGTCAAATGGATTACTAAAGAGACATTTCAATCACATGCCACTACGGTGTGTTTTGGAGAAATAAATTTTATTTTAGAATAAACCTTTAAAAAACGGATTTATGATAGAATAAAAGTTTAATATTTTTAATTTTAAGATAATATATGTTCATATTAGGGTTATAAATGAAACAAAATAGATTATGAGTTACTCGAGTTCGATTCGATCAAAGCTCAGTCAAAATTCGATTCGATTGGGCTCGATTGGAGTTTTTGATGAGCTGAGATAAGCTACATGACACTCGACTCAAAAAGCTCACGAACTACTTGAAAAATATAAATATACTATTTTTATTTTTTATAAATTTAAAATTTAAATTTCTAAACTTAAAACCCTAAAATCTAAACTTGTTAAACCCTTAATTAAGATACTAAACCCTAAAATTAACAAGCTTGGGTTTACACAACTCGTGTATCAAAGTTTTTTTTCTTAATTGGGCTTTAAATAAGGCGTGATAGATAAGAGTTACTCGAGTATAACACGGATAAAGATCAGTCAATACTTGGCTCGATTAGGCTCGGAGAGTTTTTTTTTTTTTTATTTTTTTATTGAGCCACACTTTATTCTAGAAAGGTACATATAAAATAAGCATGTAATGGAAGAACTATATATTATCAATCTATTAAATAAATTAAAGTAGCAATAAAGTTAAGTTAAATATGTAACACTTATCTCATTTTCTTCATTACAATAATAACCACATAATTTTTTCATGTTCGAAAAATTGATTTTATTAATCAAAATTAAAACAATCATCGACTTGAATTATATGTCTTGTTAAAAAAATTAAATTTAAATAAAAAAATATAATACAACTAAAAGTAATATAAAAAAACTCAATATTATCGGAAAAAATCTCAAAATAAAACTCAATACCTATAGAAAAAAATAAACATCTCACAAGCCTTCTACCCCTGCCCTAGTACAAGACTAAAAACAATACCATCGAAAGTGATGGACCTTCAGTGACGCATCTAAAAATTTAATTGAGAGTGAGTACGTATAAATTTTAAAATCTTAGGAAAAACATAGACCTTAAATATTATAAAATTTAAGGATTAATTCTTAAAAATTAAGGATAAATATATAAATTTTAAAAACTTCAGAGTGGGCACGGACCCACCCTATACCAAAGGTGAATCCGTCACTATATATACAAAATCAAGATTTAGAGTTAGAGGGACAAAACATAAATGATTGAAAGAGGGACGAATTTATAAATAAATCAAATTTTAAAGAAATTTAAATAGGGGAACAGGTGAAAAAATTCTTCGGGGCGAGAGCAATTGTCCCTCCCCACCACACATACCTCCATCACTGTATATATATAGGGATGAGATTAAGTTAAAAACGTAAAATTTAAAGAGTTTTACACTAATCTATGACTATTGGATCAGTGAAATGGGCGGAAGAGGTTGTCAGTAGAAAATGTGAAGATTATCAATTGAACAAAAAGATAAGAAAAAAATCTCATTTATTTATTACCATCATCGAACAATCTAAAATTAGTATAAAACTAAATAAGTTTTAAACCATGTAAATTAATCCTAACCTATATATATATATTATAAAGAGAAGGATAATATATATTCATACGTTTTATAGACAAAATAATTATATTTAACTTTTTTAAGTTGAACATCATTAGTTATTCATTGCCACTTGTTAAATTATATTTTAAAAGAATGAATACACAATAAGCATTTAATGAAAAAAAAAACTATATATTATCAATCTATTAACAAATAAAAGTAACAGTAAAGTTGACTTAATGCACGAGCTCTTTAACCAAAATGGTTAAAAAATAGTTTTTGTTCTTAAAGGTCACGGGTTTGAGTATCAGTGATACCAACAGAGTGATTGAGCGATCAATGTCAAATGATGGAGATTATATTCTAAAACAGATACTTCTGTAATCACTATTAGCTAATTAAAAAAATAAAAAAAATAAAGTTGACTTAATTATACAACACTTGTCTAATTTTCTTCATTACAATAATAACCACATAATTATGCATTATTACCCCCATGTATATTATAAAGAATTGGGTATTTAAAATATTTGACCCATCATATTTACATATGTTGGCATGAATCACGACGTCAGAGACATGAGTTCCTTCTTCTTTTCCAAGCATTGAAAGTTAGTTCAGACCTAACCTAGGATTGTACTGATTATTTATTTTGGCACTGAAAATAGGACTAACTGTAGAATTACTCCTCAAAATATGTATGTTTTAACTTTATTTAAAAATTTATATTATATAAAATTGATTATAAATTAAGAAATTCGAGTCGGATAACCATAATATTTGAACTTTTGAATACTATGATTTTCAATTTATTCGATTTTTTATACTTTATCTCTAACTAATCTTATTTTTCCTCAATCAACAACATATACAGTAGGGGTGGGCAAAAAACACGATTACCTGGTCTCGGTTCTGGATCCGATAAGACTTGATAGATTTTTATCTGGTATTGGTTCCGGTGAGACCAGGATTGGATCCAAATTTTAGGTCCTGGTCATAACCGGGACTGGATCTTGGTTTTTTGGACTCGGTACTCGGTGGGTACCCAATAGAACCGGGAACAATACCAAATATTCGATATTGGTTTTCTTTTGTTTATTTTTCTTATCAAACTTTCTTTTTTATGTATGAATATTACGAGTATGACTAGTTTTAAAACTTTAATTTTCAAGCCTACAATGTTTAAATTTTATTATATAATATTATTATCGGTCATTGAATTTTTTCTTCTTCAATTAATCATTTTTTTAAGAATAAACTAATTAACCAGGTACCCAATATTGTTACTGGTTCCCACCAGTAACTGGACCGGTTTTTAAAATTTAGGAACCAGTGTGACCGGGATCTAGATTGGTTCTAATTTTCAGGAACCGATAGTTACCGAAACCGAGACCAATTCTATTTGAATTGGCCAGGTACCTGGTATTGTCCACCCCTAATATATAACACTTAATAATTTTATTCTCATATGTAATTTTTTATTCCGTGAACCAAAAGCACTCGAATGTTACCGGTGGTGATAATTGTAGTGTTAGATTGTAATATGAAATTGGCCACTAAAATTTATTGAGTAAACTACACATATGATCATTCATCTTTTAGTAAATTTACTTTTTAGCCACTAAAATTTTAAGAAATTACACTATAATCACCAATAAGCCAGCTTGAAGCAAATAAGCAAACACAATCTACAAATCACATACATCTTTCTTGCTTCCCCACCCCTTCATTATCAACACTAAAGATCATGTGTTATATTCAATTGCAACTTGCCTTTCACAGTGCAACCCATCATGGCCTAATAGATTAGGCTTTATTCACCCCAACTTGTTACACATTATTTTATTATTATTATTATTATTATTATTATTATTATTGTTGTTGTTGTTGTTGTTGTTATTGTTATTATAATCAACTACAATATTATAGTAGTATTTGTTCTAAAATATTCTTTCAACCATTGAATATTGATCGCTCAATCATTGTGCTGACATTACTGATACTCGAACCCGTAACCTTTAGGAATAACAACCGTTCCCTTAACCACTAAAACTAGATGGTTCGTCCAACTTGTTACACATTAGAATATTGTGGATGAGGTACACAATTTAATATTTTAAGGAAATATCCTAAACATCTTTTTTTGAGATATGAAACATAGTGTTAGGTTCGAATACATCAATTGAATAGTTATGAGAGGGTGAATTGACTTGAAAGGAATTTTAGTGAAATAAAAAAATTAAAAAATATGACATAAGTATTTGTAGCAGTTCGACTTTTAAACTAGTTTATTGGGATGAGCGTTCGAGCGAGTCAAGTTAAAAAATTTCGAGTTATTCGAGTTGAGTCAACATATTTTGCAACTTGAACTTTTTTTGAAATTTTTTCGATTCGAGTCGGTTTTAGCGAGTTCGAGTTTATGTATAAATTTAATTGTACTATTTATAATATTATAGTATATTTTAACTCTAATTTAAACGACTCTCTCTTTATATCTATATATTTTTTTCATATTATTTTATACATGTATAAATAAGATTTTGAATTATTATTATTATTATTATTACTATTATCATCATCATCAAATACCTTAGGTATGAATATGTCATTTCATTAAATTACGATCCTCGTTAAAAACTTTTTTCTTAGCTAAAAAAGGCCAAAACGAGATAAAAATAATGAATTAAATACAATAATATAAATACATAAATTAAAAAATATAAAATAATTAATATAATTTAAATAATATAAAAAATAAAAATAAAAATAAAAAATTTATTAAATAAAATAAAAATAAATATGGAAAGTAACCATATTGTAAAGAAAAGAAAATTAAAATGTAAAAATAATAAAAAAGAGAAGATACGACTGAAATAAAACTGAAAATAAAACTATAAGGACTAAATGTGTAATTAGACCTTGGAAATTTTCAAGTTATTCGATTTTTCGAGTAACTTAAAATCGAATTTTTTTCGAGTTATTCGATTTGACTCGAATAACTCGAAACCGAAAAAAATTAATTTTTTAGGTCGAGTTTTGCTTACTCTTACAAGTATATATCCATTATCTTAGTTTCTCACTAAGTCACAAATCCACTAATTTTATGTTTCTTTTTCAAGGATGAAGAGTAACCTTTACAAAAATCTCAAAGCTTATGCCCAAAATTTTAAAACGCTCTAAAAAGAAAATACAAAGTAGAATATAAAGAAAATCCTCTAGATGTTGTGAATAAAATAAAGAACAAGAAGAAAATAGACAAAAGAGAGAGACAAAATGGAGATATTTTATTGTATTCTCAAAGTAGAGTTGTATACAATGCTTTGCCTAAAAGTCTATATTTATAGGCATAAGATGAAAACCCTAATTCCAATGGGTATTAAACCCTAATAATAAAACCCATTAAAGTTAAACTTAATATATGGATATCCACCATAAATAAAGATATTTATAACACTCCCCTTTGGATATCCATGAAGATAATGTGCCTCGTTAAAACCTTACTAAGATAAAAACCCTATAGGAAAAAAATTCTTAGTAAAGGAAAAAGAGTACACACATCTTTAATACGCATAACATGTTGCCTCATTAAAAACCTTACCAAGAAAACCCATTGGGACAAAACCTCGGTTAAGGAAAAAAGAGTGCAACGCGTATTTACTCCCCATCATGAAAATATCACATAAGATCTTTGAATCTTTATAATTCAATATTGAATACAATCTTAAAATGTTGAAGTAGATCATGCACTAGTGGATAAATCTTCCAAATCATTGCTTGAAATGATTCATTGAATACTATTCATCTGAAAATCATGAGGGACGAAACTTGAAGAAATATGTTTCGTTTTATCATATTTGATATATCCACCTTGAGATATAAATTTTGTATTATCTCTGTACAAGATAGCTTGCATCTTATCTTGTGAAAAATATTCAAATATCTTCAGGATATGTTTAGCCAAACACATATTTTGGCTTTGCCTCATGCATAACAATTATTTAAAGATAATGACCTCGTAGCACTTAAATAATATTTCTGGACCAGCTAAGATACGATGCTTCCAGATCAAATAATGTGTATATTGTGCTTTAGACCAAAAATATCATTACCCTTTTCGTGAGGCGAAAAAAATCTTTGTTTAAAGTAAGAGACCTAGCAACAACCATAAGGGTGATCAATAGATATGCGTTATGCATGTAAAGTCTCTTTCAATACTTTTCTATATGTCGATAGATGCACAAGGATTTGAGGAGATCTCTTCACGAGTCTCAACGATATTCAAATCATCGACATACACAACAATAAAAATTTAGAGCTAAACCTCTTAATAAAAATGCTCGGGGAAATAATTCATATAGCATTATACTAATAAGTATTCAATGAGGCGATCATATCAAATACGCCTAAATTGTTTCAAAAGATATATTCAATATGATTGAATAATGTTCTCGAGAACTTGAATGAACTGCTTATGGCAACCTAAATCTTTCCGGAAGTTTCATGTAAATATTACTGTCAAGAGGCCCATTCAAATATGATGTAACAACATCCATTAGGTAGAAACTGAGTAATTTTATTTATTGCCAGATTGATCAAAATCTAAAATTAGTTGCATCCACCACCGAGGAATGTATTTTCCTCATAATCAATTTCATGTCTTTTGTGAGAATCCTTGTGCAACCAAATGAGCTTATGTCTCATGATTTCCCCTTTTGATTTCTCTTTCTCACAAAGGCTCGTTTATATCCACGAGCTTTACATATTTCAATGTACGGGCTATAGGCCCAAATACTTCTGTTTTCGAAAGAGATTTTAGTTTTGCCTCAATTGCCTCTTTCATGTTGGCCAATCATTTCTTTGTTTACATTGCCCAATTGACAATGATTCATGATCCACATCATCAAATAAAATCTCTAGTGCTATATTGCATGCAAATATATTAACGACGTCGATTTAATTTCAGTTCCACTTATTACCAGACATGACATAATCTATTGAGATCTTTTTATTATCAGGTACCTGAGTCATGTCAATGTCTTTGTTGGAGACCATTTAATCTCTTCTAGAGATTTTCACAATCATTGATTCCTCGATCAGACCATCATAAAATATAGCTCCTTTTCTTTTTTTTGAGGATCTCTTATCTTTGGAACTTACTTGTCTACTATGCTTTAAGCGTAAGTTAAACTCATTAGCAACTAGAGTTTGTCCTTCCATGACATCAAATTTAATTGGAGCATTCATAGCTGGTATACGTGACTTAGTCACTCTTTTAGGGTCAGCAAAATATCTGGCAATTTATTTGCTAAATGAATTATCCTTTGAACTTATAGTTCACATTATGTAGTATGTGGATCAAAATGAAAAAATAATAATTCATTCTAACTTATTTCTTTCCCCAGCTATTTATTTTCTCCCCCTAATGTTGGGTAAACTAACTCATTAAAATGATAGTTAGTAAATCGGGTTGTAAATAAATCCCCTGTCAGAAGCTCTTATATATATTCCTAACAAAACTCATCTTTGTGCGTTGTGGTGGAATAATTAGAACATATATCACACACAAAAAGTCTAAGATGATAAATATTTGGTTCCTGACCAAAAACCATTTGTAATGGGGAGAATTTATGATCATTTGTTGGCTTGATGCGAATTTGTGATACTACATGTAAAATTACATGTCATCAACATTGTCAAGACTGATTGTCTTTAGAAAATAATCTGGAAAATATGCTCGTAATTTTATCAATTGAGCAAGTAGCCTCGCAAACACCAAGTTGCGGGTTAATGACAAGGATACATATAACCATCTAGTTGATGCATCGATAAAAATCATAAAATATCTAGATGGATTTTTAGAAAAGGTGTATGAGCCCATATATATCACCTTGTATCCTTTCTAGAAAAGTAATAGATTTACACTTTATCTTAATTGTTAATGATTGAATAATCAAATTGCTTTCATAGCAAGTATCACATGAAAAATTACAATGAAGAAAATCTTAGTTCTTCAATAAATGACCACATGAAAGTGTCAGCTAATTTTCGCATCATAATTGAACCAGGATGGTCTAACCGGTCATGCCAAATAAAATTATCAATAAATATCTGGTTTTCAATAGCATGAGCTTCAATTTGTACTAATTTTTATGTAGTACAATATGGATGACAGTGCATGTAATTTTGCCAAGATTTCTTTATTGCCTTGAATTATACTCGTAATATTGAGATAGTCAGCATCCCTTGACTAATATTCTCAATGTATTTCTGTAAATATCTTTAAAATTCAATAAGTCTCTTTGCGACTTTGACGAGCATAATGTACTGTAAATATGAGATAAAGTCTCATTTGGAAATAACATATTTGCTTAACGAGCATAATGCACTGTAAATATGAGATAAAGTCTCATTTGGCAATAACATATTTGCTCAGTCGGAGCTTTCTATGATATTAGTACTTCTGGATATAGTACTCATATTATTCCCTTGCATTTAAAATAGGAAAATATGCATAATTATGCACCTTTTAATATGTGTTTTATTTCATTCACTTTGGGAAATGAAAAATATGTGCTCTATACCATTCACTTCGGGGAATGGAAAAATATTAAAAAAATTGGCACATCATATCAAATCGGATCAAAGATATGCTCTCAAGAGCTCTTCCGAAGCACTGATATTTTAGTACTTTGAGATATAGTACTCTTATTTCCCTTGTATTTAAATGGGAAAATATTTTTTATGCTTAAGTATTGTATGAGTACTTGCACTGTCTGCTAAGCATAAATAACCACAATTTATTGTAGATTTCATTCCGGAAGTGATAATATTCTTCAAAGGATAAATTAACATAGAATGTAAATAAATAATATATAAAAT
Organism: Abelmoschus esculentus; assembly: GCA_035048815.1. Classification (NCBI taxonomy): domain Eukaryota; kingdom Viridiplantae; phylum Streptophyta; class Magnoliopsida; order Malvales; family Malvaceae; genus Abelmoschus; species Abelmoschus esculentus. Next base: position 1,576,121 of record JAUCBN010000002.1, read on the forward strand.
AAATTAACGATAAATTAACATAGAGCGTAAACAAATAATATATAAAATAAATTATCATAAATATATAATAAATAAATAAAATTAACAAAATAAATAAAAGATCAATTATTTCCTTTAGATGTTATAAGAAAAATAAAATAAATGACGAATTATTCTCTTGAAAGACTATGAGAAAAATTATCAATATCAAATTGAGTTGGATCAATAACGCCATTATTTTCGCCACAAAGAAAATCTGATTATATTTTCTTTAATTTATCATTCATGATTATGAATAAAGTCCATAATACTTCGGTGTTTGACAAGTACGAGATCAATGGTTTATACCATCACATTGATAACATAAAGGTTTTGATATGATCTCTATCATTCTTGTCATTTTTATAATTCCACTTCTGGTGGATATAAGTATTCTCAAAATAATCATCTTATCCATGTCTATTTTATGATCTCAATCATGACCACAATTACTAATGTAGCTTTTATTCATTCCGCTATATAATGTCACATTCGCTTCAGTGAATGGAGCGGAGCCTGTTGGGCGATATTCATGATTTTTCATGAGCAACTCATTATTTTGCTTAGCCACAAGAAGGTAAGAAATTAACTCAGAATATTTCTTAAAGCTTTTTTCACGATATTGTGTCTGAAGGACAACATTGTTGGCATGAAAAGTGGAGTATGTTTTTTTTTCTAACATATCCTCATCAATGATACTCTGACACATAATTGAGTTTTATTCACTAACCATATAGTGAATTACCACGTTTGCATTCACTTCAATGAATGAAACAAATTCAATAATCGCATGGAATAAACATCATGCTTGCATTCACTTCAGGGAATGACATAAATCAAATAATCGCATGGAATAATCATCATGCTTGCATTCACTTCATGGAATGTCATAAATCCAATAATCGCATGGAATAATCATCATGTTTGCATTCACTTTAAGGAATGTCATAAATCCAATAATCGCATGGAATAATCATCATGCATGCATTCACTTCAGGGAATGCCTCCCATAAAAATTCTTTGATCAAGACAATTTTCGTAACTTGAACTTGGGAGAAGTCTATAGTCGAGTTTTTCGACACAAAAAAATATTACTTTCAAGCAAATATAGACTTTATAATATTCATACTATTAAATATTAATTGATCAACCAATATATATAAAATATATACAAAGAACAAAAAATTTAATCCTCATACGCGGCGTTGTTAAACCAGTCCACAAGGTCTTTTAAAAAAAGAACCTCCTTTGAGACCAATAGCTTCGTAGAACGGGATGTCCAGCCAATATACTCGGATTAAACCAACATAACAAAGAACATATTAATTGATTAAAGGTTTAATATTTGTTCTAATATTATGTAATACTTAAAACATGATTAAAACATAAACTTTCGTCATAATAATAAAATAAACAAATATTGGTTATAAATAAAGATAAAAAAATCTCAAATTAAATAAATAAAACATACCAGACTTTCCACTAATTTGAATATATGGAAAGTTTAATCACCAATATTTTGTTAAAGTCTTTTTCACGAATTGTCGACAAGCACCACGTGAATTGAGTCACTTTATCGCTACACAAACAACCAAAGATTTTTAATAAATTAAAACAAATCAAAGATTAAGAGAGAAAAATAATTGATAATTAAAATATAATTGAGGAGAAGAACTTATCTTTGATTTATGCCAGTAACAAATTCTTTTCAATAACTCCTTCAAGATTTGAACGACAAATACCTCCGTTGGTTAGAGTCTCGTACTGATAACGTGTTGTGAATAAAATAAAGAACAAGAAGAAAATAGACAAAAGAGAGAGACAAAATGGAGATATTTTATTGTATTCTCAAAGTAGAGTTGTATACAATGCTTTGCCTAAAAGTCTATATTTATAGGCATAAGATGAAAACCCTAATTCCAATGGGTATTAAACCCTAATAATAAAGCCCATTAAAGTTTAACTTAATATATGGATATCCACCATAAATAAAGATATTTATAACACTAGAAAAATTATTTGTATACTTAAGAACTCACCAAAGAAAAAAATAATTTTTAGAAAAAAATATTTTAGAAAAAAAATTAAGTTCTCCTTTTTCTTTTTAAAAATGATTTTTTAGAAATATATTTCTTCCATTTTTGTTTTATCAAAAAATTCAAAAACTATAAAACCTGTAAAATAGAGTAAATTTTAAAATATTTTAAAAATGTGAAATAATAAAAAAAATACTCAATCAAGCATCAACAAAATTGTTAGTCAGCTGATTTAAGAAAATAAAATATTATTTTTAATAAATAAATCAAAAAATTTAATTTAACATGATATATATCGGTTATATCAATAAACACACAAAAATCATGAAAAAAATAAAATTATCTCTTTTTGACAGTATACCAATAAAAAATTATCGGTATCGATATTAATTAAATGTTGTATAGATTAGGGATGGTAAATGGGCAGGGCGGGTGCAGATATCCCTCCCCCATACCCATGCCCACCTAAAATATTTATATCAATCACCTGCCCATCACTCACGGTGGGTATAATTTTCAAATTCACACCCGCCCATGTGGGTATATTCTTAAATTCATACCCGCCCACGCGGGTACATTTTTAAATCCATCCCCACACCCATCACTCAAAACGTATCCGCTTATACATACCTACAAGCAACTATTAATATCGAAATATGTAAAAATAAATCATATATTTATAAAAAGAGTAAAATTTCGCATACTCTATTGACTGATTAAGTTTATATATATAATATATTTACAACTATATAAATTTAATTAAATCTAACTAAATAACGATAACTAATTTAACTAAAACACATTTTTACTAATATAAATTCTACTTAACTACAACTAATTAATATATAACTAACTAGAATATATTTACATTTATATAAATTTTACTTATTCACACATTACGAATTTTTAACCTGATTAATTAAGCACGATCATATATTAATTTTTTAAACTAATTAATTGAGTTCAAAGTCCACAAACTTAATGATTAACATAGATTTAAAAAAATTAAAATCTTAGTACATAAAATACCATAATAAAAGGCATAATCAAAGTCTACAAATACAAATGGTTCAAAATTCATATGACGGGCAGATACGGAGCGAGTGTATATGGTGCGGGTGGATACGGTGCGGATAAGGTCTTTAACCCATCACCTACCCACTATCTATGATGGATATGACTTTTTACATCCACACCCGCCCACTACCCACCAAACTCATATCTGTCCTTATTTCAACTGGTGCGGGTGCGATACGAGATCCGCAAAGCTGTATCCATTTACCATCCCTAGTATAGATACGATAGGACTATAAAGTTACTGATTAGGTTAAATAGTGAAAATATACGGCAAAAACAAATTTAAAGGCCTCATAATTATTTTTTTGACATTTTAGCTACTAATTGTCAACATTCTCAAAATATAACATTTTATAATTTAAAAAATAAGTTTTTTGAGACCCAAATAATTTTAACCATTTTATAATTTAAAAATCTAGGGAAATAGATTGTTTTCATAAAATTTATTTCGTAGCTATCTCAATTTTCAAAATTTTGTTAAATAATTTTTTAAGATTATCGATTTCTCTTCGGTGATCTTCTTAAACTTTAAATAAATATTTTTTATTTTAAAAATATTTTTTATTGTTTTAAAATTAATTTTCAAATTCTAAAACCAATTCATCATAGACGTCTTTTAATTCATCAAAAGTATATGAAATTGAAGGTGATGAATTAGAACTATATCTTATTCTTCGATGTCCATAAGACAAAAGTTGGTTATCTATAATCGATGAGTCTTCCTCGTTATTTTATATAGCCACAAAAGCATTCTTTCTCGGTCCTTATTCTGGGCAAACGTATTTCACGTACCCTATCTTTTTACACTTGAAGTAAATGATGAGATCCATCCTCTAGTATAAATTATTAGGCGCGAATACCTTAATCGAATCGTTAAGAGAGGATGGTTGAAAAGAATTTAAGTGGAAGCACAAGAAATTTTAAAATATATAGTAAAAAAATTTATAGTAGTTCAACTTTTAAACTAAAACTTATATCCACTATCATAACTCCCACTAAGTATTTTTCAGAAATTCATTAAATTTATCTTTTTTTTAAGGATTAAGAGTAACATTTACAAGACTTTCTAACTTATACCCAAAGAAAATACAAATTTATAAACAAAGAAAAATCTCTCTAGGCAAATTGTTTTACTTAAGTTCTCACCCCAAATCACTAAAAATTTGAACAATATTAACGATTTGGCTCACAAGTATTTTTCTATTAGAATATGACAATTTAAACCAAAATTAAATTTCTATACAAAAAATATTGACAATATATTTTTTAGTCTTCTATGGATTTTTTATGGTTACTTTTAAACTCTCTAATGAGTTTGTAGTTGTTTATGTTTATTAGGTTGATTTGAAACCGTTAAAGATGTTTCTCCCCAAATAAATGCATTTTTGTCTAGTAAGTATCGATACTCAAAAATTTAGTATCGGTACATGCTTAAATGAGAAAGAATCATTATAAAAATACAGTAGATATCAGTACTTGAAGTTAAATATCATTATTCAAGGTATCAATACTCGAAAGTGGGTATCAATACATGCAATAAATTTAAAAACTAGTTATTGAAGGCTCTACATACTAGTACTCAAGGTTGAGTATCGGTATAGGACTTAGGATATCAATATTCGAAGGAGTAGTATTAACATTTCATATTGAAAATTTAGAAAAACACTATGTATTGGTACACGATAAGACTATACTGATACAGACTCTTGAGTATTGATATGGAAGATAAACTAATGGTACTCATAGTAGGTATCGATACTCAAAAGTTTGATATCGGTACATGCTTAAATGAGAAAGAACCATTATAAAAATACTTTAGATATCGACACTTGAAGTTGGATATCATTATTCAAGATATCAATACTCAAAAGTGGGTATCAATACCTGCAATAAATTTAAAAACTAGTTATTGAAGGCTCTACGTACTAGTACTCAAGGATTGAGTATCGATATAGGACATAGGGTATCAATATTCGAAGAAGTATACTGGTACAAAAATTTTATATTGGAAGCTTAGAAAAACACTATATATTGGTATTCGACAAAGCTATACCGATACAGGCTCTTGAGTATCGATATCGAGGATAGACTAACGATACTCATAGTATATTATATTTTTGACTAAAAATACATTTAAATTGGTTAAGTCAAAAATATTTTTTACAGTCTATTAAACATATTTTAAAGTTGAATAAACTTTGAATTATTTTTGTAAAAGTACGAAAAAGTTCAAAACCATTTTTTGCATACATCAAAATCAATTTCTCAATATATAATCATAATTTCTTGATAGAATTTAGTACTCCCGAAGTTAAATATTATGAATAAAATTAATATTCTTATAATAAGATAAAAATATCAAACCGATTTAAAAATGTATACACGTGATGAACGTATTTATGTTACTCAATTATCCTGTTTTTTTTCCTTCTAATTTAATGGAGGGGGTTAAGTTTAAAATTAAAATTTAAAAAATTAGTTATAAAATATATATTTTTAATTTATGATTTAAATTTAACGTTTAGATTAAAATTTTAATTTAAATGTATAAAACTTGAGCTATTCATTTTGATTCTACAGTTTAATTATCCTGTACTTTTTTTCTTCTAACTTAATGGCGGCAATAAAAAAGAATAGAAATACTCATTTTATTTTGTCTTTATTTATATTATTATACTAAAAAATTAGAATTAAGAATTAAGATTTAGGGTTTAGGGTTATAATTTAGATTACAATTAAGAAATTGGTATAAGCTGTATTTTTATGATTTAGGGTTTAAATTTAGAACTTAAGGTTAGAGTTTAAAATTTGATTTTTAAATTAAATATACGAAAACATTTTTTAAAATTAGTGTTTGTTTTAGAATATACTTTCAACCATTGGGTATTGACCTCTTAATCATTGTGCTGCAAATTCTGGTGCATGAACCCGTGATCTCCGGGAACAATAATCGTTCCCTTAACACTAAGGCAAGATGATTCGTGCAAATATTCGAAAACTTAATATTTTTGGTAGGTGAAACCGTACGGACACCACTCAATCCATACTGTTAGACTTGCAACTTGATCTATTTATCTTGTATTTTTTTAACTTTATGGGTCTATAAATGGGACATGGTCCTCCTCCATTTTAATAACAAAGCGAGTGAAATGGGGAGAAGTCCTTGTTGCTCCAAGGAAGGACTCAACAAAGGAGCTTGGACTGCAATAGAAGATAAATTACTTGTATCATATATCAAAGCTCATGGGGAAGGAAAATGGAGAAATCTACCCAAGAGAGCTGGTATACATACGCATACATACGTATATACATACATATACATGTATATATAATTGAGCTTTTTAATGGGTCCCCAAATGCAGGTTTGAAGAGGTGTGGGAAGAGTTGCAGGCTAAGGTGGCTGAATTATCTTAGACCAGACATCAAAAGAGGCAGCATATCCGATGATGAAGAACAACTCATCATCAGACTCCATAATCTTCTTGGAAACAGGTTATTTGCTGTATTCAGTCAGACCTCGAACGCTTAATTTATTTCATTCATAAGATTTGAACTCGAGATGTTGTTTAATGATTGGCAGATGGTCTTTAATAGCCGGAAGGCTACCGGGGCGAACAGACAATGAAATCAAGAACTATTGGAATACTAATTTGGGAAAGAAAGCAAAAGCTAAAGCATCCATTAATGGAAATTCTCCAAGAAAATCGACACAGATCGAGTGTAGAGAAGCCACGGAGCCCTCGAGTTCATCCCAGGCTAACAAAGACAAAAACAAAGTGGTTCAAACTCGAGCCACTAGGTGCAGCAGCCAAGAGATGGTCTCATTGCAGCCACCTGCAACTCAAGATATTGATGTCGCCAGCTTAACACTAGTTCAGGATCCATTTGAGCTTAGACATGGTCAACTTTGTTTAACAAATGAGCAAGAAATGGTTGAAGCTCACAGTGGAACCCAAGTGCTTGATTCGTTGTACATTGAAATCAATGAACTGCTGAAAGAAAACAACAGAGACTTTGATCAACTGTTTGATGAGGCAATGCTCAATGATTGGACTGCAATTCCAGTTCTTAGCGACAATTTCGCCACTAATTTAGACCCTTTGGACTTTTTTCTTGACGATGACGGTTGGCCTTGAGAGCATAATTGGTACCCGTGAAAAATGAAAGAATCCATTCCTTTCTGCATCTTTCCTTAGATAAAATACTTACCGTTACTTTGCTTGTTGGTAGTTGCATGTCATGGGAAACTGTTGTAAAATAGGAAATTGAAATCATCAAACTTGTTTAAAATTTTTAGGATTTTTTATAGATTTCCATGTCGAACAAAATTTATCTACTCCTTTTTAGTGTATCTATTCAAGTCACAATACTAAGAAACTAAAACTTAAGCGTGAACTCTAATTTTTAAATATTAAACCCTAAATTCTACAAACTCAACTCTATGCCCTACACCACAAAACTCAATCTAAACTCCATCTTTAAACCTTAATCATAAACCATAAACCATAAAAACATTTTCCTTAGTGTGGGGACATAATTAAAGATACCGAAAAAAGATTGATTGTGTCACATATCATTTTTATTTTTCTACAACACATGTCTAATAGGATATGCAACGTCAAACATATTTATATCTCAAAATTCTATTTTTCTTTTCTAAGTGGGATTAATGTCTCTTGCCACTTTCAGACATGATAATTATGATAAGCACTAAACTTAAATAATTAACAGTTGATGTCGATTTTAGGCGACGCTAAACCAAGAGGTTGAGATAATGGATGAAGAAAAGTTTTTGGGGGAGGGTCAGAGTTTGGTGTTTCTCCTATCGTGCGACATGTCGAGAATCATACTAAATCATTCTTGGTTGTGGAATCGAGTGGTTCACTCCTAGTTTGCTTGAGACCGAGAGTCACAAACAATGTATAGTCAATGGCCAGACCTTGTGCGAGGGAAAAGTGAAAAAGGTTGATATAGAAGAGAGTCATTCCCTTTGCCTTTTGTCTTCAGGGTATTTATGTTAGACAATCTTCAATCCAGACGATAAAAGTATAAAAAAAGTTCAGAAATAAATCCAAAAAATAAAAAAGAACGAGTAGAAAACTCAGACCAGATTGAAGTTGAAAACGGAATCGAGTTGAGGCCTGCGAAAACGCAGTTTCCTTAAGACAGATTTTCTGCCACTCCGATGGTGCTGGAGCTTTGATGGTAGTTCGTCTCCCAAGATACAACAACTAGAGGAACTCCAACAATAGCATGGTTGCTGAGTTCCCGAACTGTTCTTGCCTTTGCAGATCATCGAAAGAAAAAACAGGAGAGAAAACGTTTTGAGAGATGATTGAAAACTGAGGAATCAATCTCATATTTATAGTGAAGAATTAGGGCAACAGTGATCAGTTAAACGAATTTAAAATTCAAAAATCAGGGATAATGCTTAATTATCTAGTATTTTAAACTGAATTAAATTCAAATTTAATACTAATAATAGCCATTATCTACCCATTATCTACTTTAATATCCGAAGCAATTTCAACTGCTTTTAATTCGTATTTCATCTGAATACAAACTCTTTTTCTGGATATTAAAAAAAATAAATTAAGGAAAAATTATTCATAACGTGTAAAATATCTGTAGGCCCATGAAAGGCCCGACCAGTCCGGACATTCGTGTCGCCCACGTCGTGCGGGTGCACCCCAACCCGAATGGGATTGGATTCGCACCCGTATGCGCGCGAGGCACAAAGTTATCTAAAGTCATTCAATGACCTTTATGTGGGTAGGTGTATATAAACACCTCCCACTTCATTTATCCTACCAATGTGGGATAAGAGGATTCTACATTCCTTATTTTATTCTTGACCTTCCTACTTTGAGCATCAATTTCTCATTCATCACTCAATATTTTTGAGCATATGAGCTACCGTTGTAAAGATCTCATGGGGTAGAATATAAATCAACCATTTCCTTATTCGAAACCTCATCTTTACTCTTTCAAATTATGCTCCAAAGATGGTCATATATCATTGTTTTTCCAACAATCCCCCACATTAATGAAATTGATGTTTTAAAAAATATTTTGTCTCGATGTGGTGATAGGCTCTACGATTGATGGATACATAGGATAGGTAGGTTTCCTACTTTGAACCTTTGGTGTAAACGATGACATACTTCACACACCTATCTCTCTGACAAGAGATTCAACTCTCATGTTTATGCCTTTATGGCTGTGGACATCTCTTGGTTCTGCGAGAGTATGAAAGAACTATGCCCAATAGTCTCCTTGAAGTGGCCCCACTTCACTCTCACATAGGTGACTCATGTTTCTCGGCTCACCGAAGCACACAATGGTTATTAAAAGCTTTTGCTTAACCTTTACCAAATTCTTGTCACTGTTCACATCATAGGAATGGACTTGGGAGAGGAACCCCCACAATTAATGCATAGGTCTATACAATTAGGTTGTCCCTTTGAACCTAGATGTAACGACCCGGATTCAGATCCGAGTGTCGGTTTAACCCGATGGGTTTTGGGCTTCGGTTTTGGGCCCCGTGTTGTGAGGTTTTGGGCCTTGTAAGGCCTTTAGCTTGTTGGGTCTTGGAGTGTTGGGTTTGATTGGTAGGCTAAGGGCATTCATGTAAATGCCTAAATGGATGAAAGGAAGGGGTTTGGGGGTGGTTTTTGTCTGCAGAGAAATCAGACTTTGGTGAAGTCACCATTGTCCCTTCTTTCTCCATCTTTCTTTCAAAATCCAACAAGAAGAGAAGAGAGCTAAAGGTGGAACCTTGGTAAGTTTTGTTGGAAATCTTGTTTTGAGCTTGAAAGTTAAGTTATAGAGGTGGTTTTGATCTATAAAATGAGGTAAGTATGTGAAGGTATGGTAGAAGGTGGGGGTTTAAGAGGGGTTTTGAGGGGAGTACGGGATTGGGTTTTTGGAGAGCCTAAACCCTAGTTGTTAGTGTTTTTAAGCTTTAAGGATTATCTTAGAGTGGTTCTAAGTTGTTGTTACTCTTCCCTTTGTAGAGAAACAAGTGGAAGAGCCATCATCAAGCTTGAGGAAGAAGAAATCTTGAGGTTGAGCTTGGAGCTCGGGTTTGTGGCTTTGTTGCTGTTCTTGCTTAAGGTTGGTACTCCCAACTCTTCCATTTATCATGCATTTCATGGTAGATAGCATCCATGTAGATTTTGTGCATGTGTGCTTGTTTTTTGGCTTGATGAGCTTTAATGGTGGAATTTGTGTTAATATGTTTAAGGGCTGGAAATTAGTGTTAAAATACTCCAAATAATCATAATATCAAGTAGGGAATACCTTAGAAACGATTAAAGTAAGTTTGAGAAGAATCCTAGAAATTTTCTAAGTACAAACTTGTAGTTCGTGTAGGGGGTATCGATACACGGGCCACCGGTATCGATACCCATGAGTGGAATTAGGTTCTGTGGATAGGGGTATCGAACCATGGTTCGATATCGAGACATCTAGTGGAAAAATGGCATCGATACCGGTATCGATGCTGGAGGTTCCCCTTTTGTTGACTTTGGAAATGGTCAAAGGGTATCGATACCCATGGTTCGATGCCTTTTTTGGGTAGGTATCGAGGCAGGTGGTTCGATACCCCTGCGAAAACTTGACAAGATAGGTATTGTTTGAGGTTCTATAATGGGATTAAAGGTTGCAATGAATCTTATAATTAACGAAATGAATGGTTAACACAAGAATTAACGTATTAAACCCTGAATGACTAAATTATGTTAAGTCTTGATATGTTTTGATGTGAGGATCCTAGGTGGATCATTTATGTGTGTTGAGTCCCTGTTTGATGGAAATCCGGATATCCAAAAGTGTTGCAACACGTCGAAGGCCATCCGATGTAACATTCCGGGTGATGATTTTGAAGACCATTCCGAATGTAGGATCCCGATGCTGTGTGGACGCGGGCCTCAAATCCCGGATGTAGGATCTCGATGCTGTGTGGACGCGGGCCTCATCCTGAGTATGGGATCCTGATGTTGTGTGGACACGGGCCCTGCTCGTAGTGTAGGATCCCGATGCTGTGTGGACGCGGGCCTCACTACTTTGTGTTGTTGTTTGACATGTATATGCTGTGTGCGTCATTATACATTATTATGCCATGTGGTAGGCAAGCATGCTAGATCATCATATCATGCACGATATTTTATATGTTATGCTTTACTGCTTATGATATGCATGATGTTGGCTGAGTTCGGCGTATCCACTGAGCTTTCGTAGCTCAGCGTTCGAAATATGTTTTCTTGCGTAGGTTAGGTGAAGCCGGTTCGTGGAGCACCATCAAGGTTCGGATTTCAGCATCGACCGTGTTGTCAGAGTACATGTATTAGATTTAGTGGGCTTGTACTATGTCGAACCCTATGTAATGTAACTCTGTTATTTTAATTTGGGTCGAATGTTTTAATGATTTGTAATATTTTGGAGCTCCAATCACTTTATACTATTTTGGGCTTGCGTTTTATCTTAAATGGATTTTATGAATCGTATTTGGATTTGAATTTGATTTTTATTTGTTGGGCTTTTGAAAGGAATTTTTGAAATACAGGTTTTGGGCCGGAGGCCCAATGTGACATCCGGGTCGGGTGTTACAATAGATATTGGGATCTCCAGTCAACTAGGTAGGGTTTTTCTTCACATAGCGCCTTTATTTTTCATGGGCTTTAGTCTCATTTCTTTCGATGTTATCTCAACTTGATCTCGGTTTAACCCTTTGGTTAGTGGATCCGCAATGTTATCCTTTGATCTTACAAAGTCAATAGAGATAACTCCATCTGAGATAAGTTTTCTAACGATATTATTTCGTCGACGCATATGTCTCGACTTACCGTTATACATAAAATTTTGTGCCCTAGTAATCGTTGTTTGATTTTCGCAGTATATACACACAGTGGGCAATGGTTTTTCCTATTCAGAGATATGCTCAAGAAATTGCCTTAGCCATTCGGCTTCTTCTCTAGTTTTATCTAGAACAACAAACTCAGATTTGATTGTGGATCTGATTATAATCGTTTGTCTTGAGGATTTTCAAGATACGACTCCTCCTCCTAAAGTGAACATGTATCCATTTGTGCCTTTGGTATCTTGTATGTCAGATATCCAACTAACATCAAAATATCCTTCTAAGACAGCAGGGTCTTTGGAATAGTGCAATCCGTAGTCCCGAGTGTATCTGAGATACCTCAAAACCTTCACTATTGCTTTCTAGTGATCTTTTCCTAGATTGCTTGTGAATCTACTTAGACTGCTTACAGTAAAAGCGATATCTGGTCTTGTGCAACTCATGAGATACATTAAGCTGCCTAAGACCCTTGCATATTCCATTTGATTGATACTTTCTCCTATATTCATAGATAGATTAGAACAAGGATCTAAAGGAATTATAGTTGTACCACAATCATCTTTGCCAAATCTTTCAAGAATCTTATCCACGTAGTGTGATTGAGTTAATATGAAACCTTCCGCTGATCTCTTTATTTGGATACCCAAAATTGTATCAGCTAATCCCATATCTTTCATGTCAAATCTTGAATTTAACATGTCCTACAATACACAATCCAAAGCTTTCCTCAAATCTCATTGTTGCTTCCTACAATGAGTATGTCATCAACATACAAACATAGGATGATATATCCAACGTCTATAGTTTTGACATATACACAATTATCACACTCATTTATTTTGAAGTCGTTTGTCATCATAACGCTATCGAACTTCTCATGCCGTTGTTTTGGTGCTTGTTTAAGTCCATATAAAGACTTCACCAATCTAAAAACTTTTCTTTCTTAATCTGAAACTACGTGACCCTCAGGTTGTTCCATGTATATTTCTTCGCCAAGTTCTCCATTTAGGAAAGCTGTTTTAACATCCATTTGATGCACTTCGAGATTTCTTAGTGCAGCAATAGCAAGTATCATCCTAATAGATGTTATTCTTGATACGGGGGAAAACGTATCAAAGTAATCAAGGCCTTTCTTTCGTCAGTATCCTTTTATTACCAACCGTGCATTATATTTATCAATTGTTCCATCTGTTTTATTTTCCGTTTGAAAATCCATTTTGAGTTTAGTGGTTTAATTCCCGGAGGAAGGTCCACTAATTCCCATGTATGATTTTGCAAGATGGAATCAATTTCACTCTTTATGGCGTCTTTCCAAAAAGTGCTTTCGGAGGAACGTATAGCTTCATTATAAGTTAGAGGTTCATCCTCTAGCATATAGGTTAGGAAGTCAGATCTAAATGATTTTTCTATCCTAGCCCTTTTGCTTCTTCTTGGCTCTTGCTCGGATTCAACCTCTTGTTGATCATTTGAAGACATATCGTTTAATGTTCGTTTTGTAACAAACTGATCAACTTCCTTAGTTTTATAGGGAAATATATTCTCAAATAAAGATGCATTCTTTGACTCCATTATCGTATTTTTGTGAATCTCTGGATTTTTCGATTCATACACAAGAAACAGATAAGCATTGTTACGTTCAACATAGCCAATGAAAATATAATCCACTGTTTTTGGACCTATTTTCATTTGTTTTGGTAAAGGTGCCATTACCTTTGCAAGACACCCCCACATTTTTAAGTGTTGGTAGGAAGGTTTCCAAACTTTCCATAATTCATATGGTGTCTTGTCTTTCCTTTTCTGTGGAACCTTATTTAAAAGGTAATTTACCGAGAGAACGACTTCCCCCACATGTTCTGAGGTAACCCAGAACTTCCCAATAAAGCATTCATCATTTCTTTCAGATTCCGATTTTTACGTTCGGCTACTCCATTAGACTGAGGGGAATATGGTGGTGTTACCTCGTGAATAATACCATGTTGAGAGAAATATTCACCAAATGGATTAACATATTCACCACCACGATCACTTCTTACCATCTTAATTTTCTTGTTATGTTGGTTTTCGACTTCTTGCTTATAGATTACAAACTTATCTCTAGCCTTGTCTTTTTTTAACAAGTATATATGACAATATCTTATACTATCATCGATGAAGGTAATAAAGAATTTATTTCCTCCTCTTGTTTGGAAAAATTTTAAGTCGCAAACGTTGCTATGAATTAAGTCAAGCGGCATTGTACTTCTTTCAATAGTTTGAAAAGAAGTTCTTGTTGATTTTGCTTCAACACATATTTCACATTTTAAATTATAATCGATGTGAAATGAGGGAATATGATCCAATTTAATTAACCTTCGCAAGGTATCATAATTGATATGTCCAAGTCTACCATGACATAAATTAAATGACTCAAGCATATAAGAAGAAGTTGCATTCTTATTCTTATTCATAATATGTGATTTTACAAAGATAGCATTGAGTTTCCACATTCCATTCAGTACATATCCTCTACCCACAAACATTCTCCCCTTAGAAAAATCAACTTTTGGTATTCAAAAACCATCCTAAATCCGTGAACGCTTAGAAGTGTCCCGGAGACAAGGTTCTTCTATATGTTAGGTACATACAACACATTTTGAAGCTTGAGTTCCTTTCCAGAAGTCATCTTCAACATCACGGTTCCTTTCCTTTTTATCATGGAAGTTGCAACATTTTCCATGTAGAGTTTTTCTCCGTTATCACAAGGTGTTAACTCATTGAACGAGTTTTCGTTACAACAAATATGACGTGTGGCTCCTGTGTCCAGCCACCACTCTCTTGGATTTGAGTCAACCATTTTGACTTCAGATATCATAGCAACTAGATCTTCATCTTCCACGATGTTGACCACTTTGGCTTTCAATCTTCTTGGAAGCCTGTATTCAGAGGATTTGTGCCCCACCTTTCCACAATTGAAGCACGATCCTTTGAACTTATCTTTCTTGAAGATCCCGCCACTCGGACCCAACTTTGGTTTAGCTTGAAGCCTTTGCGGTTGCTTGCCTTTTCTGGCTTCGATAACATTTGCCTTGGCCTCTCTAATTTGAGATTTCCCGGGATTACCTCTATTGTCTTCTTCAATTCAAAGCCTGGTAATCAGCTCTTCCACTAACATTTACTTCCTCTTATGTTTCAAGTAACTCTTGAAATCAGTCCATCCGGGAGACAACTTTTCCGTGATGGCAGCTACTTGGAAATGCTCGTTGATGACCATTCCTTCTGCAAGAATTCCATGAATAATTAGTTGGAGTTCTTCTAATTGAGTTACTACTGATTTTGAATCAACCATAATAAAATTCAAGAATTTTGCGACTAAAAACTTTTTAACCCCAACATCATTTGCTTTGTACTTATTTTCCAAAGCTTTCCACAACTGCTTAGCAATTTCGTATACATTGAATACTGGATAAAATGAATCTTATAATCCGTTTAAAATGTAGTTCCGACACATAAAATCGCCGTCTTCCTATTCATCTTTGATCTTGATGGCAGTAATCGTGTCGACCTGCCCTTCCTCATCCCCTATAACAATAGTAGGAGGATCATTTGTTAAATAACTTCTTAAGTTCAACATGGCCAGATATAACAACATCTTTTGCTGCCATGTCTTGAAATTTTGTCCAGTAAATTTGGTCGGCTTCTCATTGTGATTGACATTCACAGCCACTGTATCATTAATCTGGATTTGTTTGGAGTTCTTCGCATGTATTAAAACTTTCGAGTTTTCAGAATCTCCAGTCATTTTTGTTTTTGTAAAAGAAACGTTTGGAATTCGAATTAATTCCACTAAATAGAAATAATATTTCTTGTTTAAATTTGACAATTTCTATAAAACAGATTTGTCACCAACTTGAGATTTTAGCAAAACCATTTAGAAACGGCAAGATAAATCCTGAAACAGATTGTTTGTAATCTCTTCGACGATTTTATCGTCTCAGATTAAGAAAGGTAAAAGAAGAAAACTGTCTTAAGATTGTTAGACAATCTTCAATCCACACGATAAAAGAATAAAACAAAAGTCAGAAATAAATCCAGAAACTCAAAAAGAACGAGTAGAAAACTCAAACAAGATTGAACTTGAAAACAAAATAGAGTTGGGGTCTGCGAAAATGCAGTTTCCTTAGACATATTTTCTGCCACTCTGATGATGCTGGAGCTTTGATGGTAGTCTGTCTCCAAAGATACAACAACTAGAGGAACTCCAAAAATAGCACGGTTGTTGAGTTCCCGAACTGCTCTTGCCTTTGTCGATCACCGAAAGAAAATACAAGAGAGAAAACGTTTTGAGAGATGATTGAAAACTGAGGAATCAATCTCATATTTATAGTGGAGAATTAGGGCAACAATGATCAGTTAAACGAATTTAAAATTCGAAAAATCAGGGATAATTCTTAATTATCTAGTATTTAAAACTGAATTAAATTCAAATTTAATACTAATAATAGTCATTATCTGCCCATTATCTACTTTAATATCCGGAGCAGTTTCAACTGCTTTTAATTCGTATTTCATCCGAATACAAACTCTTTTTCTGGATATTAAAAAAATAAATTAAGGAAAAATTATTCACAACAGGTAAAATATCCATAGGCCCATGAAAGGCCTAACCGGTCTGGACATTCGCGTCGCTCACATCGTGCGGGTGCGCCCCAACCCGAATGAGATTGGATTCACACACACCCTTTGCGCGAGGCACAAAGTCATCTAAAGTCATTCAATGACCTCTATGTGGGTAGGTTTATATAAACACCTCCCACTTCATTTATCCTACCAATGTGGGATAAGGGGGTTCTACATTCCTTATTTTATTCTTGACCTTCCTACTTTGAGCATCAATTTCTCATTCATCACTCAATATTTTTTAGTATATGAGCTACCGTTGTAAAGATATCATGGAATAGAATAGGAATCAGCCATTTCCTTATTTGAAACCTTATCTTTAATCTTTCAAATTATGCTCCAAATATGGTCATATATCACTGTTTTTCCAACAATTTATATCCTATTGGTGTTGTAAAAGGAATGATGATTGATAAAACCATGTCATGTCTAGTGATGGCTATTGATAATTTAACAAGTAATAGCACGACTATTAGGTTATGAGCTTAGTTAGACTTGACAATTGTTTTGTCTTAGTACAAGAGTATTTAAAGATTTATGGGTCTAGAGGTGCAATGGCATTCGAGCTTTATGATGAAAGCGTAGTGAGGATCTAGTCTTTTTGGAACTAGATTTTTTCAAATTTTTTGATGGAGGCATAACATTGTTTCCCTAGTTAATGAGTTCCATAAAGTAGCGCAAGCTGAGAATAAAAATCATGGTTGATTCTCACCTATAAGGAGGACTTTTCTTGGTATCAAGCACTATTGATTTGTAGCATTATTTTAGTGATGGATGTATCTTTAAGGCGATTTTGCTCATGTTATTCCCCAAGTGGTTAAGGTTGAGGCAATTTGGACTAGGTCTTTTTACAATAGGCCATGCCTCTTTATATATTTGAGGGATTTTATCCCCTAACTCTATTTGCATCTTTCTCTTTTTTAGAGTTCATATTTTTTTATTTAGGTTTTTTACTACACTTTTGTAAAAAAGATGGTTGGAAACACAAAATAGATTGTGTAACAACTCAAATTTTAAAATCTATGGTCAGTTTATCCCAAACAATTGGCCTCGCATGTTGGATTATGATTGTGTGCTTTTGTGTTCTTATGAGAAATTTAGTGGGTTTTTTAGTTTTTATTGGGCTTGAGTATTGGTTTAATGGTTAGGATGAAGCAGAATTGAGTAAATTCTTCATTTTTAAAAAGAGGGTTTAAGTGTTATCTTCAAAACCTATGTAAGTATATGGATTCTAAGGGTACTCATTTGAGTCATGATTTTCGTCACATAATTCACAAAAGGGGTTGATTACCTTAACTTCTTGAACGTTGTTGGGCTTTTGCAGATCCTTGACCATATTTTTCAATGCTGATAGTTGGGCTAAAATTGAATCTGAATAGTCCAGATTTGCCACTCGTCGCCTTGTTGCTCCTCTCCTTATTGTAGGATGTTGATAATCATTTTTTGCGAGTCTGTCCAAAATTTTTAAACTTTCTTTCGTCGGCTGGTCTAGAAGAGTATCGTTTGTCGAGGCATCAAGCATCATTCTCGTTGGTGTATTTGTTGCATTGTAGAAAATTGACACTTGAGTCCATTCGGGCAATCTATACATTGGGAATTTACGATAAAGTTCTCGGTATCTTTCTCATGCCTTATACATAGATTCGTCTTCTTTTTGCCTGAACGATGTAATGTCGTTCCTAAGTTTATTCATCATATTGGTGTAGCTAAAAAGGACAAGAAAACTTTAGCACAATTCTGTCCACGAACTGAGCGAGCCTGGTTTTAAATTGCTTAACCATGATTTTTTCTTATCCCTCAGTGAATAGGGAAAAAACTTGAGCTTTAGAACATTGTTGGATACTCTTGATAGTTTGAAAGAATTACAAATTTTCAGGAAGGATTTAAGGTGCTGACAAGCATCCTCATTGGCTAATCCTCTGAATTGACCAAGGGTATTAATCATATTAAAAATTACCGGTTTAAGTTCAAAATGCTCAGCATCAATGTTTGGCATGACAACTGCAGGTGTCAACCCATCCAAATCTTCTTCAAGTTAGTCGTGAATTATTCTTACGCATTCAGGTGCTGAAAGATCGATTGGATCGACTACTACATATGCTGCCTCGTTGCCTTCTGCCGCATAATTCATGCCAACTTTTTTCCCTTGGTGGCTAGGTGCTGGATTAATCCTTGATCTTAACCTTTGTCAAAGACTTTGTGTAGTACGCTCTATTTCTGGGTCAAAGAGATATTCTTCAGCCGATGGGTTTAACCTGATCATACAATGGGACAACCCAGATTATATTAGAAATAAAAGAAAATAAAAAAATACAAATAAATAAGGTTCAAGATTAATATGTTTGAAGGTTGGAACGGTAGTCCTCGACAACGACGCCAAAACTTGGTGCGTGTAGGAAGTCCTACACTTTTATGGTGCAAGCGTATACCTTTTTCCAAGTTGTAATATTTTAGATGTCGAAGCCACAGGGATTGGATACCCCTGCACTAAGAAAAGTAAGACACAAGTAATTGGTTGCAAGTATGATTAAATAAAATAAAGAAAGATAACTAAATAATTGATTAGAATCTCAAAATATGATAGAAAGGCTAGGTTATGTTACTTCGTAGTGTGTAATACATTTACAAAATATTTTCCTCTTATTAATGGAAAAGTTTGAAATGTCGCCTCGGTGGGTCACTAAGGGTCGCCTTGACTGCCTCGACGGGTTATTCCTTGTCGACAAATCAACAACTCAGAGTTCGAAAAAGCCTTCTTAATTGCCTCTTCCTTATCCCTAATTCGGAGTACTATTAAAGGTCACGTCTTAATAATACCTACCAACGTGACTCAAGGGTGAACAACAACCGATGATATATTTTCTTTTAGTTGCTGAAATCCAAGTTGGCTTATCTCTAAGCCGGATTAGCCAATGTCTAAGAGCAAATAACGTACTCACTCGTTTCGTGAGCCTAACTATCCCTAGTGTAACCCCCTCGACCCGGTCTAGACGACACCCAACTCGAACGAGCTACATGGGGAATACCGAGGCTAATCTGGAGACTCGCCCGGATAAACAATCCTAAAAAATTCTTTTATCTTATCTAGATGCTTTAATTAGAACCTAACTGTTCATGCAAGGACTGAGTTCGTTTGCAGAAGAAACTAAAGAGAAACGAGTCCTAATTTAGTCAAATAAGTTTTAGGGACCTAATTGTAATTTTTCCAGATATTTATGATCTAAAAGTGAAATTAAGACTACCAATCCTTAATTAAGTATATATTTCATGCTTTAAACGTGACCACAAGTATACTAGATACATTTAACGACCTAAAGGGCATAAATCACTCAATTCAAAAAGATTTCTAGATGATTGGCATCCTAGCTCCATGCTCTCAATACAAATTAAAACCAATATTTATTAAAGTCATAATTCAACATGAATAAGCACAATTAATATGTGAATCAAACCCAAAGACTTTATTAACATAAAAGCAACATACCAATATGCAAAGTTCAACATTCAACTTCTATGTCATAAGGTTCCTCATCACCATTGCTCCCTAAACTACCTAAGGTTCAAAATATAAAAGCAATATACTTGAGCTAAAATATGAATTAAAAAGCACTAAGAGTTTTCCTTGCTTGCCCAGATGACTAACTCACTTCTTGTCTGCATTACAAGGAAAAGAGATAGGTTAAGCTTACGCTTAGTGAGTGAATTGTAAAACAATTTTAACTACTTGTAATGCAGCCCATATTATACGGTAAAATAGTTTAAAGAGAAGTCATGCTCAAGAAAACCATTTGTGACTATTAAGTCACTAAGATATTCAAAAATCCGCAAGTGTTTATCACATGGCATATGCCACAAAACAAGTCTTACAATCTTAACAAGCGATGCTTCAAAACCCTTGAGATCTTTTAGTAAAACACATACAATTTATATATTGCACAAAAATCAATAAAACGTTTACACTTGCGTTTTTCACATGTTGGTTAAGTGACACGAATAGAGTTTCCTCCAAACGTTGGGATAAACGGACTAACATACGAATGACATCGTACACCAATTAACACAGATTGACTAAATATCCCACCTTGGTGTCCTAGATAGTTCGCTATACCCGAATGTTATAAGGTAACAATTATATCACACAGCACTAGGCTAACCTCTAATGTATCACTCAAGGAATTTATACACATACGCATTTTAATTTATAGTGCACTCATATCATATTGATCGATCAACTTATCCCATGCCCATCAACTTAGTATCCAACACAAAACAAAACCAAATGCTCAAGTTTTACATAAAAACAGTGAAAAATCACATGAATTCCTCTATTTCATGCATAATGTGCATAAACCGATAAAATTCATCTTTTATTTATTTCGAACCCCCCCCGGGGAATCATGAAAACCAATTTAAAACAGTCACATGAGCATTTGTTCACATGCATATATACATATGCACAATTATTTAACGAGCATGACTAACACATAGAAAAATAACATAATATGAGAAAATCGTTTTACGAGAGCAAACGAAAAACTTACTCCCGAGTATAGGGAGATTTCTCACACCTTCCCTACACTCCTAGCACTTTTGAAAACAAGGTTAAAACACTGTTAAAGCAGCCCACTCTCAAATTCACTCAACGATAACCGAAACTTGCTTGACAAGTCACCCGAAAACATGATTCGGCTTTCCGATCTCCCTCAAACTTGTTCCTCTACCCCTTGATCTAATTCAAGCATCAAAACCAAAAGGTTTAATGCATTAAAACTCACCCAAACATCCCTCAAGTCGGACCAATACATGGCAACCCCTAAAAACACCATAAAACCTAACCGAAACTAATCATGAACTAATCTCTAACTTGTTAGGAATATTTAGATGATAATCTATTAATTATCATCGACAATTTAAGTATTAATAGAATTCAATGTCTGTTTGATATACTTTTATTGTCAATACACCTTTCATTATGCGGCGAATTATCTAAGGTGCATATTTTTTTATATCATAGCCTAGTTAGATAACAAGAAAATCATACTTTCACTTATGAGAAACGCTTAAGAAGAAGAGAGTTAAGTAAACTTTACTTACCTTTGAAGTTAATTTACCCCTTAGGGATATAAGTTGGAATGCCATGCAAGTTAGAGATTTTAAACTCCCTATATATGTATAGTTGTTCAAGGTTGATAGCTTAGTGTCACGGACTTAATTTTACTCAAACTAATCCGTGCGGCGCTAACACTTCCAAGCTATGTTAGCAAGCCTTACTTCCACGCAACCTTGTGGCTAAGAAAAGAAAGACAAGAGAAGGCAAAGGAGTTTGATGGAAAGCTTTTGTATTAAGCTTAAGGGAATGCTTACAAGAGAGCTCAACTTCTCAAGTTGTTTACAAAATGAAGGGGGTGGCCCTATTTATAGGCTCCCACCTCTTGAATGGACGGTTAGGATTTACTTGATCGGACGGCTCATATGTTGCCTCTTAAAATATCTACTAGGATATATATTATTCTAGAGATTTCTACATTATCCTATACTTGTCTACAACTATCTACAATGTTCTAGAGAACTCTAGAGATTTCCAGAGTAGTCCTGATCTTTTTAGGGTCTTCTAGAACATTCTTGATCCTTCTAGAATGTTCTAGATGCTTCCAGCATCTTCTTCGTCCTTCTAGAATGTTCTAGAACCTTCGAGAATTATCTAGGGTCTTCTAGAATCTTCTCAAACCTTCTAGACGTGTCTAGATCTTGGTGGAACCTCCTGGAACATTCTAGAACGTGATGGAATCCTTGAGATGGATGTAGGCCATTCTAGGTCATTCTGGAAACCTTGGTGCATGGATTCTTCAAGAATGCCCAAGGATGATTTATTAACCTCATTGTTATTGGCGGGTCGTGACATTCTCCCCCACCTAAGCTCGCGACGCCCTCGTCGCGTTTTCATGGGATTGTTGGTGTTCTTCCTTGGACTCCCAACTTGCTTTCGTTTCGATTTAGACATGATCTTAGGATTCACCTTTCCCCTTGGTGGTAGCCTCCTTCGCAACTTTGAAGGTGTAACATTCTTGAATTCTTCAAGCTCTTCAATTCTAAGTGATGAGATCACTTTAGAATTTGGCTTGGTGGCCCTAATGGTTGGCACCACACAAGCTTGTTCACCCTCCGTGATGCACAAAGAGTTGGCATGTGGCATCGGGATGGCTTTGACTCTATCTAAGAAGTCAATGCCTAGGACGAGCTGGTAGTCGTCAATCGAAGCTACTATGAAGTCAAGGTGGCCAGACCATGTCCCTACATTGATCTTGACCCCTCGTGCGATGCCTTGAATGGGTGATGCGGTAGAGTTAACCGCCTTGATGGATCCTTCACCTTTCGTGTTCCTAAGACCGAGCCTCTTAGCTTCATCAAGAGAAATGAAGTTATGGGACGCACCTGTGTCAAGCATGGCCCTTGATGCTTTCCCATTGATTGTGACGTCCACATATAGCAACCCCTTGGCTTCGGTCTTCGGGATGGATTACATCACATTTAGAAGTTGCATGGATCCCATTTGTGCATTGGACTCAAACTCCTCAACATCACTATCTTCTCGATGCTTGGCTAAGAGAGAGTTGAGAGCTTGTCGTTGCGGGCACTTACGAACCCAATGATCACCATCACAAATGAAACACTTACTTGGTGGTGATCGTTTAGTGCCTCGAGCTTTTTGAGATCTATCCTTGGCCTTGCCTTTCCATGAGGATGAGTCCTTGGGTTTGCTTGAGTGATCCTCATGGTGACCATCTTTACGAGGGCTCTTGTCTCTCCAACCCACGGCTTGGACGCTCTTCGAATCCCTCGGCTTAGGTGTGGGCTCCTTGTGGCTAGAGTACTCAATCAAGCTTTCGGCTACGGCTATAACATCGGCAAGGGTTTGTACTCCCCGAAGCTTTAGCTCGGTCTTTGCCCATGATTGGAGCCCATCCATGAAGTTAAAGAGCGAGTCTTTCTCGGAGAGATCGGGGATCTCGAGCACTAAGTTGGTGAACTCCTTGACGTAGTCATGGATGCTCCCCGATTGCTTGAGCCTTCGCAAACGAGCTCGGGCCTCATCTTCGGCATTCTCCGGATAAAATTATCGTTTAAGCTCTCGTTTAAAATCATCAATGGTAGCGATGGTTCACGTACCTTTGTCAACGTCTAAGCGCCTTCTCCTCCACCAAAGCATGGCGGTGTCGGTGAGGTATAATGTCGCGGTTTGAACCTTGGTTGCCTCGTCCATGATTCCGGCAACACTAAGGTATTGCTCTAGCCCCCACAAGAAGTTCTCTACTTCTTTGGCGTTGCGTGACCCTGAGAACATTTTTGGCTTGGGCACTTCGACCCTTCTAGGCTCATAAGTGGTGCTTGGCCCGGCGGCCATCGCACGTTTGCACAAGGCTACATCACCTTGTAGGGCCTCGACTTTACCACGCATGTTGTCTAGCTCTTGTTCAAGAGAAGAACGTACCTTCGAGAGCTCATCCATGAGAAGGTCGCGGACATTGCCTATCTCTGCGAGCATGGTTTTCTCTAACTTGAGCATCATGGCCCTCATGGCCGTGTGGATCTCGGCATCCTCTGCCTCAAGGCCTTCAACTCTTTCTTGAAGGTCGTCCACTTGGGAACTCATGCCCCCAACGCTTTCCTCCATGCGAGTTAAGCGCGACTCCATGCTAGAGATAACGTCCTTTGACTTGGCTCGTGGCCTTGCCATCGTGGGATCATGCTCCTCCTCACGCCCTCGTTGCTCTTGGGTTATCTCGGTCTCGGTCGAGTTAGCAACTTGGTTTTTCCCCGTCTTGGCCATGTCCTGAAAGCGATCGTAACACGCTCCGATACCAACTGTCACGGACTTAATTTCACTCAAACTAATCCGTGCGGCGCTAACACTCCCGAGCTATGTTAGCAAGCCTTACTTCCACGCAACCTTGTGGCTAAGCAAAGAAAGACAAGAGAAGGCAAAGGAGTTTGATGGAAAGCTTTTGTATTAAGCTTAAGGGAATGCTTACAAGAGAGCTCAACTTCTCAAGTTGTTTACAAAATGAAGGGGGTGGCCCTATTTATAGGCTCCCACCTCCTGAATGGACGGTTAGGATTTACTTGATCGGACGGCTCATATGTTGCCTCCTAAAATATCTACTAGGATCTATACTATTCTAGAGATTTCTACATTATCGTATACTTGTCTACAACTATCTACAATGTTCTAGAGAACTCTAGAGACTTCCAGAGTAGTCCTGATCTTTTTAGGGTCTTCTAGAACATTCTTGATCCTTCTAGAATGTTCTAGATGCTTCCAGCATCTTCTTCGTCCTTCTAGAATGTTCTAGAACCTTCGAGAATTATCTAGGGTCTTCTAGAATCTTCTCAAACCTTCTAGACGTGTCTAGATCTTGGTGGAACCTCTTGGAACATTCTAGAAGGTGATGGAATCCTTGAGATGGATGTAGGCCATTCTAGGTCATTTTGGAAACCTTGGTGCATGGATTCTTCAAGAATGTCCAAGGATGATTTATTAACCTCATTGTTATTGACGGGTCGTGACATTAGGGCATTATACTCGGTAGAGATAGTGCTAATATAAAACTTATGCAACAATAAATTCAAGTTAATGCTTAATCAGTCGTTGTCTTTATATGATTTGATTCCATATATCCTTTTCTACCTGTTGATCATTCTTAACTCAATACTTCGCCAACTGCATTCTTCTTTGATTTTTATCTTGCTTTCCTTTATATTTTTCTATCGTGATAATATTTTTTTTAAGTTTTTCTTAATTTATTACCACAAATAATTGCAAACTACACAAGTATTAATTTGGCAATTAATTCCTAGATAATCCTTGTGAAAACGATACTTGACTTATCACTTTATTACTTGATAACCATATACACTTACATGTAAAGACTTTATCTTGACATTATTCTCATAAATAATTAACTAAGTATTCAATCTTTTGCCAAGCATAAATCAGTCAAAAATTATTTTGAATTATATTGTTATTTTTAGGTAATTATGCCTATAAATACCCTTCATGGGTAAGGCTATGAACATCATCTACTTTTTCTTCGAATTCCTGTTTTTTTTTTTCATTTAATAAAATTCTTTATACTTTCTTAATTTCATGTTGTTATATTTTGCAAAAATATGCTAAGCATGATCAATCATATCATGCTTAGCTAATTTTATTAAAGTCGAGAGCTAGTAATAAATCAATTTTATATGTGAGAATTGAAAATTACTTAATTCCTTTAGGGATACATTCTTATTTTTCTGGTTTATTAGTTTGACAATCGGTCTTACTTATAAATTAAAATAATTTCAAACCTAAAAGAGATCGTTTGTCTAGATATTCTTTTAATGTACAGTTGGGAGGAAGGATCGGCTTGTGGCAATTTGAATTCCTATGAACACACTTAGCGGTGGTCCGCTAAGGAAAAATAAGATTGAATTTGATTCTCGATGAGACAACATAATTTGAGTCGGGCCTTTTTGGTACTTAATTTTATTTTTTTAACGACAATAGTTGTGGTTAATGCACTCAAAAATCATATTTTGAAGATTGACTTGGGAAGATCGGTTACAAAAGTAAAAGGCAAATTTCAATGGGTTGGACCTTGTAGATTATAACCGGCATGAATCCTAGAGTAAAAATCAATTTTAATAATTGAAAAAATTGAAACAAAACTAACTCAAGGAGAATTCCTCATTTTTATTTGTCAACTTCATATAATTTAGTACTTCTTCTCGATCTTTATTTTTATTTTATTTAATTTACTTTGGGTTTTTTATTCATTTCATCAAAATATTGCCAACCCCCTCTTTTTACATTTGTTTGTGTTACAACATCTTAGACTAGAATCAAATCATAATTACATTAGGAATTCAAAATTCTCTTTGGATCGATCCTCTTTAATATACTATTCTTTTATTTATTTAATTTAAAGAGAATTATATTTTGACACGTAAAACTCGTTTGTCGAAATTGACGTTGTTGCAATGGATTTTTCAAAAAATTACTAATCAAATTTTTGTTTTGCTTTTTACGAACAGGATAATTCTAAGAAATCTTGTAGAACTTAACCTAAAGATAAAAACAAGAGCTCGTAGAAATCACAACCAAACGCATCGAAAGAAGAAAATGTAAAAAAACAAGAAATCAAATTCGGAATCCACTTCCGAATCGTTATCCTATACTCAATCCTATAAAGAATTAACTCTAGAATTTTTTCCAACAACATCAAACACAAATCACATGCTCAAACCAAGACCAATGAATAACCAAACAATTAGAGAGCTAATTGTAGCTTCCGAGATACAAACACTTTGCATTGTCTTTCCTAATGGTGAAACCCCCAATTCAACTTAAGACAGGATTGATTCACCTCCCTAATAATAGTTTCTCTAATAAAAGTCCACATAAACACCTTGCGAAATTCCATATGTTGTGTAGTAGCAAGAAGCCTCAAGAATTTTTGAGGATCAAATCAAACTAAGGGTATGTGTTCTTCTTTTTAATCCGAAAAGACTATTTTATTTACCGCCCAATTTAATTACTACTTGAATTGATTTATCATGTATTTTCCTTAACCCTAAACCCTAAACCCTAAAGCAAGTAAGCTAAGACAAAATATTTAGGGAATTTAAAAAAAGAAGGCGAAACCTTCTATGATTACTGGGAAAGGTATAAGAAATTATGAGCTAGTTGTCCGCAACATGGTTTATCTAAGAAGACACTCCTTCAATATCTTTATGAAAGAATGCTTCAGGTTGATAGAAAAATGGTAGATACCTCTAGCGGTGGTTTTAATAAGACATCGAATGCAACAAGAACATTGATCTCCACTATGAAAGCAAACTCACAGCAATTCGGATCTTCGAGTGAACCAAGTCGACGAGTTTACGAAGTAAGCATAGTTTTAATTGAGAGTAAATTAGACAAATTAACTAACATAATTAATTCACTTATTTCATGAAAGATTGTACTTACAAAAGTTTGTAGAGTTTGCACTATATCGGATCACTCAAAAAATTATTGCTCATTGTTACAAGATACATCCAAAGCATAAGTCAATGCAGTAGGTAGTTTCTCGGGACCTCCTCAAAAACCCTACAAACCAATGGTAGTACGTTCAACCCTAGAGGGAGGGACCACCCAAACCTGATCTACAGATACAATCAAAGAGCCAACCAAAATTATTAACTGTGACATCCTTCTTTTCCTACCCCAAACGCCAAAAAATCCTCACTCGAAACAATTGTTGAGAAATCGATCATATCCAAAAATAAATTAAAAATTCAAACACAAACCCATCTCCAAGAAATTGACAAACAAATAACCTAATTAACTCAAAATTTTGATCACTTAAAATCTCAAGGTCGATTACCATCATAAAATGAAACAAACCTAAGGAAAAATGTGAGTTTGATCACTCTTCGAAGTGGAAACAACATCCCACTTGAACCTCCAAACAAGTTTGATAAAGAGTCTGACAAACAAAAAGAAGATGCATCGTCAAAGAAATAAAAAAAAGAGCCCTCGCCTGTACCCATTTCAAATAATTTTGCTTCCTCTTCTTCTTTTTCTTATCCTTACAAAACTTTGTCTCATTTTTTTCTAGGCTTATAAACGTGACAAGAAAGAGGAAGAGAAAGAATTCCTCGACATCTTCAAAAAAGTGGAGAATAACATCCCTCTTCTTGATGCAATCTGAAAAATATCTAAGTATGCGAAATTCCTGAAGGATCTTTACACAATCCAAAAACGATTAACTAGGAATGAAAAAGTGAACCTTGAAAAAAATGTTTCAGCATCTTTCAAAAAAGGCTTCAACCAAAATACAAAGATCAAGATATGTTCGTCATACCGTGTAAAATTTATAATGTCAGAATCAAGCATGCAATGTTTGACTTAGTTGCATCCATCAACGTGATGTCATTTTTCGTCTATAACAAGAATTTTAATGAACTATTGAAATAAAAAAAGATAGTAGTACAACTCGCAAATCGATCAATCATCTACACCGAGGGAGTTTTAGAAAATATTTTAGTAAAGGTAAATGATTTGATATTTTCTGCTAATTTTTATATAATTGAAATGGAAAATGATTGTAGTAATATCGGATTCGAGATACTTCTTGGACGACCTTTTTTGAGTACGACACACGCGAAGAGTGATGTTAGAAGTAATATTTTGACTATAAAATTTAATGAAGGATTCATCAAATTTGAAGTATACAAAGCTATGAAATGTCTGGATAAAGTGGGAAGCTTGAATTTCGTTGTTATTTTCATCAGTTAGCTAGTGAATTTTTAGAACTTAATTTGCTACCTAATTTTTGTAAGGAATTAGAAAAAAAAGAATTTAACGATTGAAAATTTGAAGAAATTATTTATATCATTTTCTCCGCTTCTAATGTCTATTTAAAGCCTTCAAAACTAAATCACTTCCATCAATTTTACAGGTGCCAAAACTTGAATTTTCTTCATCTTTTATGCTTGTTTTTTCTCCATTAGTGAATCAATATGAACCTATATTAACTTCCTTGCTTCACCCTTAATCCTTTTTATTTTTATAACATTCTCTTTTCACCCTTATCTAGACAAAGAATTGAAGCTTGTTAGTAATTTTATTAAAAAAAAGGGGGGAGAGAAATAAGTTTGATTGATTTTACTTTACTTTTAATGTAAACATTTTGAATATTTCATTTATAATGTTTTCCCTTGGAATTGATTACATTATTGAAGAATTTTTTGTCTTGATTACAAACATTATTTTAAGTCTTTTTTCCTACCTTTACCTAAACCTCATTACACCCTCTTTAAAAGATCCAATGATCTCATATCTTATTTATTCTAAGTAGTGAAGAATTGATTATATTACAGGCTTATGAAAATCCTTATTTGATTACAACTTTAAGAGAATTTTGCACCCGAAACACATTTGAGTGATTTGAGCTAGAATTAAATTAGGCTAAATTCTTTATTGATGAATGATAGGAAGTTGTAAGGTTGTTTATTTATTTTTTTATATTTATTCACTTGATTGACATTTTGATTCAAATAGTTATTGTGAGCTTTGTTTTTCATAATTTGCTTAAGTACGAAAAAGATTGGAAGAAGATAAATTAAGTTTTTGATTAGTTTGATCAAGATATACTTGAGGGCAAGTATGAGACAAATAAAGGAGAATTTCATGAGTGCTTAAAATTTTCATTTTTTACTTACTAATTCTCCTACTTTATGAATTTATCACCGCTGATTTGGATTTATCTTGTCTATTTTCTATATAGTGACTTATTTACTAGAATTGGTGGTAAAAAAGACATTCTGTAATTTTTATTTTTTTATTGTCATGGTTGGAGACATAGACACAACATTGGGCATGACGTAATGTTGATGTAACGGTTTCTAGAATATTTAGAAAGATTATGGAAGCAACTCAGTTAACATAATCTGATGAGATATCTTAGGATATTCAGTTTTAAAATTTTGAACTTATGAATTATCACTTAGATTAATTTGAATTATGTTTCTATTTTTAGGTAATTATAAGCCTATAAATATCCTCCAAAGTCTATGAAAATCATCTACCTTGTCTTTGAATTCTTATTTTGTTGTTTTCCCATTTATAAATTCCCTTTGTTTCTTAATTTTAAATCTTTATTATTTTGTAAAAATATGCTAACTATAATCAATCATATCATGCTTAGCTAATTTTTTTAAATCCAAGAGCTAGCAATGAATCAATTCTACGAGGAGAATTAAAAAATTAAACCACTTTAATATTATAAAATAACAATTTTATTCTAATAAATTATACAGTACCCTTAAGTCTTTAAACAACCCATAATGTTCATTATTTCCTTATTTTTGGTTAATTTTTGTTTAAATCAAATCAGGTGTTAAATCTTTTATGGTCGAATAATGTTCGTGAGGACTTATTATGTTAATTTTGTTTTACATAATATTATGTATACTCTTTTTCTTTGAGTAGGTTTATGTGTTAATAAGACACGATATTAATATGTATGATTTATCATTCAATAAAACTATACTTATCGATAGAAAATAATAATTTCATCTCTAAAAGAAAACAATTTGGATTATATTTTCAAAATGGGTAATTAAGAATAATTATCGGTGTTTTTTTTACAAATGCTACTGAATTTTTATTAAATTCATAAAAATTATAATTACATCGCCTTTGAGAAGTAAAAAATTGGATTAAACAATCCAAAACATTTTACAACCCAAAAAACAAAGAATATAAAATTCTTATAGAATTAAGTATACCAATAAAATTCAGAAGCTTCTTGAATCTCCTTGTCTCAGTCCAAACGAGACGCATAAAGAATGAAGATTGAGTTGTAAACGATCCAAACTATCATATAATAAGCATCGCTACCCAAGACTGATTTCATCGGCAAACAACCATCAAACGGAGTGGGGATATAACTTTTTGAGAGACCACCGACAAAAATATAAATCAGAAACTAGCGTCGATTGAATCAAACCAAAATAGCAGATAAATCAAACCATCGGCAAACAACAATCGATCTCTAGGGTATGCTGCAACGTGCCACAGAGCAGATGAATCAAACCACAAAATGAAAACATGTCACAAAGACAAAAAAAAAAGTGTCACAAGGACAGAAAAAACGTGCTATAAAAGAAAAGATTCTTATTAAAATTGAAAATAAAAACAATAGATTTATAGATCCGGTGGTCGACAACCAATACTAGGATTGATTGTCAACCACCGATCAAAGGGATAAATCAAAGTGAAAAACGATTAAAAACAAAAAATTTTGAACAAAAGAGAGACCAATACTAGGATTGATTACCGGTGTTTTTAATGTTCTTTTGATCAAATTTACATGATTTTGACTGATATAATAACAAATTAAGAGCTCAACGTTTACGCATCAAATTAATAGCAGAATTTGATGGGTTATTTAAATTAAGATGAAATTTACAAAATATAAACATTGAAAGCTAAATTAATTGTCTTTAATGGCTCATTTTTGAAATTAACATAAATTAAACTACACATCCTTTTAAAATATTAATTTGTTCAATTTTAAAATTAAAAGAAAACTAAGAGATATTTTTACATAGATCTTTTGTATTATACATTTTCGGTGGATTTAGTACGTCCGCTATAATTTGATATTTTTAAAATAAATTATTTAATAAATATTTCTCAACACGTCATGCATTATTTTAACCTGTAAAAACAATCATTTTATTTTCTTGATGGACTCAATGTTTACATAGTGAAGATACATCCTTCGAAAAATGATGATATAGGGGGAAATGAGTAAATGTCACGGCCCGCGAGCCCAACGATTGGGGTTGTTGCAGTCTAATCCGTTCAAGCCTATCTCACCAAGGTTTTAGATTTGTCAAACCCACTAGAATTGTCAACTTATCCTATGTGAACACATCATGTGAATATATGAGATTCTTTTCATAATTAGTCGGAAATATTCTTAGAATTATGTTTTGTAATAAGATAAGGTTGTATCTAGACCGTTGATGTAAATCAATAGTGACCGTCGGATATAATGGGGGCCAACTATAAATAGAGGTTCACCCCTCCTCACAATTCACTTTATCATTGAGTAAAAGAGCATTCACTCAAAATGTTTCTCTTTTTCTGTCTTTCATTTCTTTGCTTGTTTTGTTTCCGCGAGTTACAAAGCTTTGATGACTTTGTTTATAGGCTCACTTAGGCGAGTAGAGACTTAAGGTCGCACGGTTTTTCTAGAAAGATTCTAGACCCATGACAAGTGGTATCAGAGCGAGGTTGTTCGGAAGAAATGACAGCACAGAACGATAGCGATGTCTCAACAAATGATCGTGAGACTCGTGTTACTATTGTTGTTGGGAAAAAGAGAGAAAGCTCGAGGGATATTATCTCATCAATAGAGAAGAAGGTCACCAAGATGGAAGACTCTAGGAAGGATTTCAAGGAGGCCCAAGAAGCTACTAAATCATATCATGAGCAAATTGATTCCATTAAAGATAAAGTTGCCAATACGATGCAAACGGTGCTAGATGAGATGTTTGCAAAGTTGGATGACAGGGATGATTCCCTTGAAACTGCTATTGCTGCTATGATAAAGGAGATGGTTAAGCTCAAGAGTGAGATGCGCATCTACAAGACGGCTATGAAAAGTGTTGTGCTAGGAAACGTAGCAGCACAAAGTCAAAGATTGAAGTTCCGAAACCAAAGAAGTTCAACGGGACAAGGACTGTCCAGGACGTGGAGAACTTCATATGGGGCTTGGAACAGTATTTTTGACTGATGAAAATCGAGGATGATACTAAAATGGTAAACATTGCATTTGTTTACTTGGTTGATGATGCTCTTTTATGGTGGCGCCATAGGAGTTCGGAGAAGAGAACCATCAAGACATTGAAGGAATTCGATGAAGAATTCAAGGAGCAATTATTTCCAAATAATGCTATTGAGGAAACCCGCAAAAAGATGCATAATTTTAAGCACTATGGGTCAATCCTTGACTACTTCAAAAAGTTCAAGGAAATCAAGCTTATACTCAAGAACATGGATGATAAGGATGGATATTAAGCCTTCAAAAATGGATTGCAACGATGGGCGTAGATGGAATTGAATCGGATAAGGGCTATGGATCTTTCCAAAGTCAATAGTGCAGCAGAGTCCATTGTGCAATTTGAGATCCCGAAATCTGATTCTGCCAAACCAAAGTCAAAGTTTAAGGGTAATGGTGGGGGAGAAAAGGAAATATACAGAAAAACATATGGGAAATAATGGAAACCATCCAACGCTTTGATGGAAGAAAGAAGCCTATGGAAGAAAGAGGGACCTATAAAGTGCTACTTCTGCAAAGGACCACACCGGATAAAGGATTGTCCTGAGAAGACAAAAATCAATGTCATTAAAGGAGATGGGGAAACCGAGAATGTGGCGGTCAAACTCAACTCGATTATGATCTCTGTTCAAGTCAAAAGGGGCCATAAATAGAAGGGATTGATGTTTGTAGACATCACCATTGCAGGCAAGAACTTGAGTGCACTAGTGGACACAAGTGCCTCGGAACTTCTCATGTTCGACGAAGCCGCTAAAAAATTGACCTTCAAGTGGAGAAGGCAAGTGGAATGATCAAGAAAGTCAATTCCAAGGAGAGACCGATCGTGGGAATAGCCAAAGGGGTCAAACTTGAACTTGGGAATTGGTTCGGTAAGAAAAACATCAAGGTAATCCCACTTGATGATTTTGATTTTTTTCATTGGCTTAGACTTCCTTGACCAAATTAATGCACTGCTTGCTCCATTTTTTGATTGTATTTGCATATTGGATCTGAACCAAAAATGCCTTATTCTCACAAATCGAGAGACCAAAGTGGAGGCCAAGATGATTTTTGCCATCTAGTTTTCCAAGGGGGTTATGCGCAAGGAGACTACAACCTACTTCTCTTCCTTGAAATATGAAGATTCATTAATGCCGATAGAAGTTCCAAAAAAAAGTGGAACTGATATTGAAAGACTTCGTAGACACGATGCCTTCTGAATTACTGAAGAATTTGCCACCTAAAAGGGAAGTGGATCGCAAGATTGAGTTGATCCCTAATACAAAGCCGTCAGAAGGGCTCTACACCGGATGGCCCCACTAGAGTTGAAGGATTTGAGAAGATAACTTAAGGATTTGTTGGATGTCGGGTACATTATACCATCCAAAGCCCCTTATGGTGCACCTTTTTTATTCCAAGAGAAGCATGAAGGCTCTCTTCGAATGTGCATCGATTATATAACGTTAAAAAATCTTATCGTGAAAAACATGTATCTGATTCCCCTCAATGCAAACTTTTTTGATCAACTTGGGAGTGCAAGTTGGTTCACAAAGTTGGATCTCAGATCGAGATACTAACAAGTGAGGATAGGCAAAGGTGATAAGCCAAAGACTGTGTGTGTGGCCCGGTATGGCTCATATGAATTTCTTGTGATGCCTTTCGACCTCACTAATGCTCCAACAACATTTTGCACCCTCATGAACAAGGTATTACATCCATTCTTGGATCGATTTGTTGTTATTTACCTTGATGACATTGTGGTTTATAGTGAGACCTTGGAGGAGCACATATGGCACTTGT
Source organism: Abelmoschus esculentus (assembly GCA_035048815.1). Lineage (NCBI taxonomy): Eukaryota > Viridiplantae > Streptophyta > Magnoliopsida > Malvales > Malvaceae > Abelmoschus > Abelmoschus esculentus. Next base: position 1,610,926 of record JAUCBN010000002.1, read on the forward strand.
GATAAGTGTTCCAGGTACTTCGAGAGAATAAGCTATTTTTCAAGAGGGAGAAGTGCTCATTCGCCCAGAAGGAAGTATTTTTCTTAGTCTACATCATTGGAGGTGGTGTGATCCGTATGGACAAAAAAAAGTTTTGGGCCATTGAAGAATGGGACCCGCCAACCAAGGTGACGGAATTGAGATCATTCCTTGGATTTGCCAACTATTATTGACATTTCGTTAAAGGCTATTCCAAGATCGCCACACCCTTGACCGATTTGCTGAAAAAGGACAACATGTGGGACTAGAATGAGGAGTGTCAAAGAGCCTTTAAGAAACTAAAAGAAGCCATGGTGAGTGAGCCCGTGTTAGCACTGTCGAACCATAACAAGTCATTTGAAGTTCATATTGATGCGTTCGATGTAGCCATTGGGGGAGTTCTTATGCAAGAAGGACACTCGGTATCTTTTGAGATTCGAAAGCTTAATGACGTAGAGAGGCGATATAACGTCCAAAAAAAGGAGATGATTGTGGTTGTTCACTATTTGCGGACTTGGAGACATTACTTGTTGGGTTCGAGATTTCAGGTATTCACCGACAACGTTTTCAACAGTTATTTTCTAACCCAAAAGAAATTGTCTCCCAAACAAGCACAATGGCAAATGTTCTTAGCAGAATTCGACTTTTTCATAGAGTACAAACCAGGGAAGGTCAACTGTGTGGCCGATGCACTAATTCGAGGGTGCAACATAGAGTTAATCAGAAGACCCAAAGGACCACTATTATCATTCATCAAAGAGGTCTTATTTCATGACCCAATAGCCCAGTCCTTGATCAATCATGCTAAGGAGGGTAAGTTTAGACGATTCTGGCTCGAAAACGACCTTTTGTACACCAAGGGACACCTCCTCTGTGTCCTGCAATACATAAAGTTGTGGAAAGAGCTTATACGGGAATACCATGATTCCAAGTGGGCCAGACATCTAGGAGTGCACCGTACGATGGAATTGTTAGCGGATCAATATTATTGGCCAAACATGGACAAATGACGTGGAGGTCTATGTGAAAACTTTTCTCATTTGATAGTAAGACAATATCGAAGCCAAGAAACCAGTAGGGTTGTTGCAACCATTATCGATTCCAGAGCATCTATGGGAGAGTATTTATATGAACTTTATAGTCGGTTTGCTGAATACTGATGGGCTTGCCAGTATTATCATTGTTGTTGACAGGTTTTCGATGTATGCCACCTTCATTCCTTCCATCAAGGAGTTCCATCTGAGGAAACTTTAGAATTTTCCTCAAGAATGTGGTGAAGTATTAGGGGGTGCATGCCAAGGACCATCGTGAGTGACCGAGACCCTCTCTTCAAGGGCAAGTTTCGGATAGAGTTATTCAAGCTGAAGGGGACAGACTTGAACATATCCACAAGTGTTCATCCACAGACTGATGGGAAAATCAAACGAGTGAATACGTTATTGGAGATTTATCTCAGACACTATGCAAGTGTGACTGGCCAAAATTGCTAGATGTGACCCAATTTTTTTACAAATTACAGTAGATGGAGGCCACAAATCGAAGTCCTTTTGAGATCGTGAACGGATAACAGTCACTTACTCCCAACGTTGTTGTGCTTGGTTACGATGGGCCTAATCCAACAGCTTACCACACTGCCAAGGCATGGCAAGAGCATCTTGACTTATCCCGAGCTTGTTTGCACAAGGCGGGTAAGCGGACCAAAAAGTGTGCTGACCAAAGGCACAGGGATGAAAAGTTTCAAGTTGGCAACCAAGTCCTTGCCAGATACACTTGGTATTAAGGAAACTAGGAATGCACAAAGGGCTTGTGTGACGGTACGAGGGACCATTCAAGATCGTAAAGCGAGTAATTGTTGTGGCCTACAAACTGGAGTTACCGCCAAAGCTCATGGTTCACCTAGTTCTCCATGTTAGTATGATCAAACCATTTTATGCGGATGTCGAAGATCCGGATCGTGACAAGTCACATAGAGAACCAATAAAAGTAAAGGTCTTCTATGAGATGGAGGTTTGAGAGATCCAAGCTGATTGAATTGTCCGACGGAAGAATGATCGACCAAGGCAAGAGTACTTTATCCAATTGAATGGACTTCTCGACAGCGAAGGGAGTTGGGAACCAGTCGAAGACCTTTTGCAATTCCGAGACAAGATTGTTGAGTTCCATTCTCAAGACACAACGAGGGCGTTGCTAGATTTAGTGGGGGAGAATGTCACGGCCCGTGAGCCCAACGATGGGGTTGTTGTAGTCTAATCTGCCAAAGCCTATCTCACCAAGGTTTCGGGCTTGCCAAACCCACTAGAATTGTCCACTTATCCTATATGAACACACCATGTGAACATAGGAGATTATTTCCATAATTATTCGGGAATATTCTTGGAATTATGCTTTATAATAGGATAAGGTTGTATCTAGACTGTTGATGTAAATCAATAGTGACCGTCGGATATAATGGGGTCAATTATAAATAGAGGTTCACCCCTCCTCACAGTTCACTTCATAATTGAGTAAAAGAGAATTCACTCAAAAGTTTTCTCTTGTTCTGTCTTTCATTTCTTTGTTTGTTTCGTTTTCGTAAGTTATAAAGCTTTGAGGGTTTTGTTTAGAGGATGACTTAGGCGAGTCGAGATCTAAGATCGCACGATTTTGCTAGAACGATTCTAGACCCGTGACACCTTTCTCATGCAATAGAATTCTTTTACTCATAATCATGTATTCTTTTATATCCCACACTAAAAAAATTAAAAATTAAATCATAAATCCTAACCCTAATTTCCTCATCATAAACCTTAAAAATACACTCTACCACCAATTCTCTAAACTCTAACCATAACCTCTAACATTGAACCTTAAATACTAAAATCACTATTTTAAAATAGAGTATCAATTGAAGCATAATAAGAGGACAAACGATTTACATCCTTCCTCATGAGCTTTGATATATGATAGTTCATATCGATTTTGGACAACAACATATAAAAAGGTAGAATGCTTACCAAAAGAAGGCTTGGAGATGATAATTGTTGGTTCATCCATTATGGGACGAGCTGAGAGCTACATGGGATGATGTTTGACGGTAGAATTGGGTGGTTCACCCTTGGTCTGAGAGCCGAAAACAGTGTTGAGAGGCAAGTAAAGTCACGTAGAAAGGAGAGTGAGAGAGGTTAATGTAGAAGCAAGGACGGAACCAGGATTTGAGGTTGAGGGGAGAAACATAAATGTTTAAAAGTAGGGAGTAAATTCATAAAAAACAATTTTTAAAAGAATTTAAATAGTGGGACAAAAATGAAAAAAAATCTTCGGGCCCCACCCCTCTTTAACTCTGTCCTTGTGTAGAAGAATATTCCCCTTTGTCTCTCGGGGTTTTTATATCCCATTTGTGTTTTAGATGGAGTGGTGCTTAACAAGGCCATATTAAGTTTAATAGTAGCTATTGATGAATTGATAAACAGTTATTTGGTTGTGAGAATGTAAGCTCAATTGATCTCGATGAATGTCTTATCTCAACGTAGTAGTCTCTAGGGTTGATTGCTTCGAACATGTAGGAGTGTCCGAGGGAGGAGTTTTGAGTTTTGTAAAGTTGGGGCTTGGTTTGAAGATTAAGATATTGCCTACAAAGTTAGAGACATGAGCGGTCATCATTATTCATGACACCCTGTGAGTGGTCTGGAATAGGAGAGTTTATTAGGTGAATTTTGTTTGTTCTTTATGGTTCAAGTAATCGAAATCGTTTATCTTTAAATAATTATCTAATAATTATCCACCCATTAAATATATATAGGAAAGAGGTGATGATTTATTTTAAAAAGTTAAAATAAACGATTTTGATTTCTTGAGACTATAAATAATATGATAAACAAAATTCACCTAATAATTTTTCTGGGAGGATGTGGTTTATTGATATGGTGAGGTCTAGTCGTCAACACTTTTAAAGCGGAAATATATAGATTTTTATATTTAGATTACATAATTTAGAAAAATTGATATCGTTTTAATGTAACGAATTAAAGGTTTTATTTTAATAAATTAAATAATATTCTTTAAATTTTTAAATTATACGTAATGTTTGTGTGATCATCTATGTAGTTTTGATGAAAAAATTAGTTGGGTGTGTGACTATCTATGTAGTTTTCTCTATAAAAAAATATTTTAATTAAAATTTTATTTTAAATAATTATTAATTATAGGTTGAGTCGTAAATTTTTTTAATATTTATTAATTAATTTAATAATATTTAACGGTGTTCAATATTAATGATATTTAACGATATTTGTCGTATATGATAGACTATTTTTTTTTTCTTAATTTTTGGTTAAATCAAATCGGATGTTAAAATTTTAATGGAGGAATAATGCTGGTGAAGACTTGTTAGGTGGAGGCTTGTCTATTTAGTAATCCATTTGACCATTAGATGCATCCTTAACAACATGCAAGTTCTTGTCTTATTTTATTAGTGTTAGGTTAGAACCCCTATCATAACCTGTCCTAATCCAATGACATCACATTGTGGCTTCAATATAATAACCTATAACGTACGATTAAGACAGATTGATATAATAATTCCGGGAAATATTCTTACAATAGTTTGGGAAGTGTCGGCAAAATGTGTTCATTCGAGGAGGTAAGGGCTAATGCACATGCTTCGTCATTTTAACAAATTCTAAAAATGACAAAGCATGTGCAATAACACTTAGGTTTCGTTCAACTACACGTATAAAACGGGATATTTGCACAATGCTTGTTTTCTCAGCAAAAATTAGAAAATAATATAATGTGTAAACATCCGTTTACAGCAAAAAATCCTTCAAATTACGGCGATAACGCGATTCTAATAGACTCGTTCAACAGAACTTCAGCTGTCAATCCCAAAATACCCGTTCTAAACGGGTAGCTAAATGTAGCCTTAGTGGAGTTGGACTCTATAGTTGTGATCTCTTAGGTTTTATGTTTGGAACGTTGTCCTTGACGATTATGGCATTAATTTTGAAAAATAGATAAAATATGTGGTTTTTTAGGGATTAGTGAGTAGGAGCGTTTAAAAATACCTGACCCAAACTACCCAATTCGTTCACCAGCCTACCCGATTAAAAATTATCGGGTATTTATAATGAAATACCCAAATTTTTCGTGTCGGGTACCTGACCCGTATTTTTTTCCGGGTAGTTGGGCAGGGTCAGGGTCGAAATTTTTTAAGAACCGGGTACCCGACCCGGTAATTTTAACAAATATATATTTTTTAAATTTTAAATTTTAAATTATAAATTATATTTTTATTATATATTTTTTTATTATTTTTCTCTAAAATTAATTTTAAATCTTTAACTTCTTTTTATACTTGTATTATATACTTTTAAGTTTTGAATTTTTCATAAATATTTATATTAATTTGTCAATATGAGATTTGAAATAAAAATTATGATCGAGAATAATACATTCTATCGATAAACTTTAATATATGTATATATATCCAAATATTTATCTTTAAAACCTATCTCAAATCAATAATTTTATGTTTGAAATATATCATGAAATTTTAAGTATTTCTTATATATTTTTTAAAAAAATATAAAAAAATTAAATCGGGTACCCGGTACCCGATTTTTATGGGCCGAATCATGGGATGACGTTTTGGTACCCGAAAATTCCGGGTACCCGGTTATGAACACCCCTGCTAATAAGGCATGTAATGATATTAATTTATATGGTCTATCGTTAAATAAAATTATATTGGTTGATAAAAATAATAATTTTGTCTCTCAAAAAATACTTTTACTTTATATTATTTTAAAAGTGGGTAATTAAGAATAATTAACAATGTGCACGAGCCCTCTAACCCCGGTGGTTAAAGGAACGATTGATGTTCTTAGAGGTCATGGGTTCAAGCACCAGCGATGCCAGTAGAGTGATTGAGTGATCAATGTCAAATGGTGGAGATTATATTTTAGAACATATACTACTTGTAATCACCATTAGCTTGTTTAAAAAAAGCAATGTTTTTAACTTTTTTTTCATTTAAATTTACATGATATTGATTGATATAATAACAAATTAAGAGCTCGTGTTTACACATCAACTTAAGAGAAAAATTTGATGAATTTTTTTTACTTGATTCTCAGCTTGTCCCGTAATTAAAAATGTAAAAACAGCTACTCGGATGGGTTTCAGGTCGGATACTGTCAGGTTAGATAAAATTGGATACAAGTCATTTCAGGTTGATTTGATGTTTTGATTCGATTCGGGTCGAGTGCGGGTCCATTTCAGGTCGGGTCCTTTTCAGGTCGGGTTCATTCCAGGTCAGGTTCAAACGGTTCAGGTCCAAATCAAATAATTGACAGGTTCATTGCAGGTCAGGTAGATTTCAAGTCGGGTTCATTTCAGGTCGGTTGCATTTCAGGTCGGGTTCATTTCAAGTCGGTTTTATTTCAAGTCGAATTAATTCAGGTTTTAAATTTATATTAATTAAAATTAAGTTTGAGTTTGGTACAAATAAGTAATTAAGTAAATAATCGATAGACTTTGGCTTGAATGGTTGATCATTCATTTCGAATTAATTATTTAATATCTAATGTCTTTAACTATCATAAATCTTATTAAAAATAAATATTACGCAGTAGACTAAACAAAAATATCATCAAATGATTCATATCTTAAAAATTGGGCTAAATTACAAAAATTAAAAATTAATAAGAAATAAACATTGGACCAAAAATAAATAAAATTTTAAATTAAAAAAGATAAAAATTAATAAAATAAAATAACATCTTTTTAAAAACACTAAACTAAATTAGAAAAATAAATAGTAATTAATTTGAAATAAAAATAAAGTTGTAAGGACTAAATTGTAAAAATTATAAACTAATAGTATTTAAATTCAATGAAAATTTTAATTTTAATGTACTTTAATACATTATAATTTATACATATATAATATAGTTTAATATATTTCAAAAATAGAAATATAAAATTTATACTATACATGGAATATATTCTATATATAGAATTTATATTATATATGGTATGATACTATATATGAAATATAAAATGTATAATATTATATATATAAAAAAATATAGTATGTATGTATATATATATAATATATAAGTATGTATGTAAGTATATGTATACTTATATACTATATAATATATATTAATATATGTACTTGTTACTTATTTATATATATATATATATATATATATATATATATATATATATTATTGTATTATATGTAATATATGATTAAATTGTGTGATCATAACCAAATTGAAACAATTCTCCAATCACTAAACTAGTTCTCTAAGATCAATTCTCAAATCACTAAATTAATTCTCTATGATCAAATTGAAACAATTTTAAAATATGTAATTTAATTTAATTAAATATGGATCAAATCAAATAAAAAATAAAATTTAAAACTTAATTTTTGAGTGATCATAACCAAATTGAAATAATTATAAAATTAGGTGTAGAGAGACACAATATTCGATTTTTTAGGTGTGGCTATATAAAAATGCGTGGAATTTTTTACTTGGTCTAGAGTAGTGTCACATGAATATCTAAATCTAATCTCCGTTTTATATTTTTAATTGATTATATTTTAATCAAAGTTTATTATTTGATTATAAGTTTATAATAATAATAATAATAATAATAATAATAATAATAATAATAAAACTCCAAAATTTATTATATATATTAATTCACTCCAAATTTTGTTTTTTTCTCTCTTTTTTATATAATAATCAAAATTTATTTCTAATTCCCTCCAAAATTTTCGGTAACTTATATCTCCAAAATGTTTACACTAAAAGTAAATTAACTTAATTGAGTTTAGATTAATTTAATAAAAATTTACATTTGATATTAGATTTCTTTTAATTATGCTTTTACTTTATATTTTTATATTTTAATTTAGCTTAATTAATCCTAAGTTCAATAAGTTAATTTAACTTAATTAAATATTAATTTAAAACTATATTTTTTAATGAAATATTAATTTAGAAATATAATTTTTGATCAAATATTATTTTAAAATTATAATTAAAATTAAATACATTAAAAATAAATAAAATAGTAAATAAATTAATTTAATTAAATATATAATATTAAATTTAAATATTAATCTCTAAATTAATCCCATGTCTAATTCTATTTTTTAAGACTAATTATATTTACTAATATTTTAAATTTATCAAATTATAGATATACTTAATTATATGTCATGTAAATATTAAGTCTTGTTAATATTAGTTCAAGTCAATAACAGGTCGAGTTCAAAATAAGTCGGGTCATTTATCAGGTCAAGTTCAAAATAGGTCGGGCTTAAAACAGGTCGGGTTAAATCAGGTCTCGGGTCGATTCAGTCGGGTAATATCGATTATCTATTAGGTCAGACTCGGGTTCAAGTTTGTTTAATCGGATGCAGGTTGGGTTTCGGGTCCACTGTAACAGGTTGAAATCGGGTTCAGGTTATTCTCGATCGGATACAGTTCGGGGTTGGTTACTTCAGTAACAAGTCTAACTCAGGTTCGGGTCAATAACAGTCAGATACATATCGGGTTCGGGTCATTACATCTCCAAGTTAAACCAAGTTCTGACTCAAACAGATTTCAATCAGGTTTTTAGGTCGGATCAACTTTTTATATCCCTACCCGCAACAGTTGAAGCACCAAGCTCTGACCTTCAAACTTTCCTTCAACCACCATTTCACCACTTTGTCTGACGTCACCCAAAATATAGTTATTTAATTTTAGTGCTTATCACAATTATCACGTTCGAAAATTCGAAAGTGTCAAGAGATATTAATCCCACATAAAAAAATGATACATTAAGATATTAATTCATGATATTGCATAACATATTAAATATGTCTTTTAGGAAAACGATAATGACACATGATACAATCATACCATTTAGATCTTGTGAATTTAAGTAAATGTCAATTTGAACATGACATAGAATGACAAAAATCTGCATCTCTTTTTCGTTGTCCTTAATTATGTTCTGACGCTAAAAAATGTGTTTATGGTTTATTATTAGAGTTTAAGGTTAGTGTTTAAGATTCAAGTTTAGGGTGTAGGACATAGAATTTAGTTTGTAGAATTTAGTACTTAAAAAATAGGGTTAGTGCTTAAGGTTTAGATTTTAGAATTATGACATGAGTAGATATACCAAAAAAGGAGAAATTATATCATACGTCCGGCTCACCACATCAGTCATGGTCCCATCTAATTATAATCACCCATTTCACCACTAATCTCCTAACTCATTTTTTTCCAACCAATGAATTATCACTCATCTTTTTCACGTCATTTTAAAAAAATAATTTTTAGAAATTATATTAATGATAAGGCTGATTAGTGGTGGAATAGGTGGTTTTCATTGGTTAAGGACCACGGTTGACGTGGTGAGCCAGTCTTATGATATAATAAATTTTGTTCGACACGAAAATCTATTTAAACTCTTGAAAAAATTAAACATGTTTGATGAGTTCTTATTTTCAACTTCCTATATTACAACAGTTTCCCATGACATGCAACTGCCAACAAGCAAAGTAGCAGTAAGTATTTTATCAAAGATGCAGAAGGAATGAATTCATTCATTTTTCACGGGTACCAATTGTGCTCTCAAGGCCAATCGTCACCGTCAAGAAAAAAGTCCAAAGGGTCTAAATTAGTGGCGAAATTGTCGCTAAGAACAGGAATTGCAGTCCAATCTTTGAGCATTGCCTCATCAAACAGTTGCTCAAAGTCTGTGTTGTTTTCTTTCAGCAGTTCATTGATTTCAATGTACAACGAATCAAGCACTTGGGTTCCACTCTTAGCTTCAACCATTTCTTGCTCATTTGTTAAACAAAGTTGACCATGTCTAAGCTCAAATGGATCCTGAACTAGTGTTAAGCTGGTGACATCAATATCTTGAGTTGCAGGTGGCTGCAATGAGACCATCTCTTGGCTGCTGCACCTAGTGGTTCGAGTTTGAATCACTTTGGTTTTATCTTTCATAGTCTGGGATGAACTCGAGGGCTCCGTGGCTCCTCTACACTCGATCTGTGTCGATTTTCTTGGAGAATTTCCATTAATAATGGATGCTTTAGCTTTTGCTTTCTTTCCCAAAGTAGTATTCCAATAGTTCTTGATTTCATTGTCTGTTCGCCCGGGTAGCCTTCCGGCTATTAAAGACCATCTGTCAATCATCAAACAATATCTCGAGTTCAAAATCTTACGAATGAAATAAAATAAACGTTCGAGGTCTGACTGCATACAGCAAATAACCTGTTTCCAAGAAGATTATGGAGTCTGATGATGAGTTGTTCTTCATCATAGGATATGTTGCCTCTTTTGATGTCTGGTCTAAGATAATTCAGCCACCTCAACCTGCAACTCTTCCCACACCTCTTCAAACCTGCATTTGGGGACCCATTAAAAAGCTCAATTATATATACATGTATATGTATGTATATACGTATGTATGCGTATGTATACCAGCTCTCTTGGGTAGATTTCTCCATTTTCCTTCCCCATGAGCTTTGATATATGATACAAGTAATTTATCTTCTATTGCAGTCCAAGCTCCTTTGTTGAGTCCTTCCTTGGAGCAACAAGGACTTCTCCCCATTTCACTCGCTTTGTTATTAAAATGGAGGAGGACCATGTCCCATTTATAGACCCATAAAGTTAAAAAAAAATACAAGATAAATAGCTCAAGTTGCAAGTCTAACATTATGGATAGAGGGGTATCTCGGGTGCAGTTGCACACTCTGAAAATTTTAAATTTCAATTTAATTTAAATATTTTTTTATATTTTTATCGATAAACTAATTTCGTATAAAAAAATTATATTCAAGTGATGTGACATGTGCAGAGTTGAATAATTTTCGTTTTCATCTTATTTTTTTTGGAGGGGAATCACCGGCTAATGCGCTTGCTAAGAGCGGTGTTGATCGGTCCTCCTAGTTTCAGATGTTGGGATGATTTCATAGTTCGCCATTAGACTTTTGTATTCAAGTTGTTTTTAGGATATGATGTTTTTTCGTTATGCAATTTTTACGTTTCATTAGTATGTAATTTTTGTTTAGTATTATAGAGATTTTTAACGAGATTTATAACAATATTAGGTCATTTACGATACTCTCTATGAATCATAGGTTTTACGTAGAAAAAATATTTATAATTATATCCTTAAATTTTTAATATAATTTCTTATAAAATTACTACACATATTTATTTATATGTTCTGTATATGATTTTGGTTTAGGGTTTTTAAACGGAAATAGTGAATTGTATAAACAAATTATGTCTATGTGTAGCATGTTGAAAATAAAGGCTAAGAATCTCTAGGGTTATCATGCGTTGCACTGTGGATTTTAGAAAATTTATTAGATAAAACGACTAAATATATTATTTATAATCTTATTTAATATTAATGTTTATTTTATTTTTTATGTTATTAAATAAATTATAAATAATATGATAAGTTGAGATTATATAATAATTTTTATATTTTTTTTCAAATTTTTTATTATGCGCTTAAGAATATTGTTTTAATATCTCTCGTACGGTTGGCATCTTTACGAGAAATATTTATCAATGTTAAAAGTAAGGAAAATAAAGAAATAAATATGCTTTTTACGGAATTTTTTATATTTATTTTATGATTTATATTTAAATTTTAAAATATATTTATAAAATATTATTTCTTTTAAAGTTTGAATCTCAATTCTTTAACAGGGAAATAAAGGGCTGAGGTGATGTCTTACTATTATATATCTAGTATTTACTAGTTCAAGATTAAATTATTATTTAAGGGAAAATTTATTAACTTTAGAGTTTATAATTTAAGTTTTATAGATGTGTAATATAGTATTTAAAATTTATGAATTTATGGTATAAAAGTTTAAAACCCAAGTCGCTCTTTCTTTTTTTTAAAATTTTTTCGTTCCTAATCGTTCTTTATTTTGATTTATCTCTTTGATCGGTGATCGGCAATCAATCCTAGTATTGGTTGTCGACTATGAGATCTATAAATCTATTATTTTTATTTTCAATTTTAATAAGAATCTCTGCTTTTATAGCACGCTCTTTTTGTCCTTGTGAGTATACTCTAAAACAGATACTACTGTAACACTATAGTTAAACCTAGCAAGCGATATCAATACTAAAGACTAACGTGTTTCACTTAAGTTATATGAGTTTAAACAGTTTAATCCGCAGTGTAAATAAATTTATTCATATTTAAAATTAGATGCAAATATTATCTTATACTCGAATAAAATTATATTATATCGAGTAATTCTCGGACCTTCTTTGACTCTCGTGCATTTTCATATGCTTACCTAACTCTAAACCAAAGAAAACCAACTAGAACATATACAATGTTGATCATGGTTTTTAACAATTTTCTTAAACAAAAATTAGCATCAAATGATTTAGATTAAGAGCCGTCATTGTTTTGTTTTGTCTTGTGTTGGGACCACTTTGACATGTTTTTGGAATGTAATAAAGCATGTTGATCATGGCATGACTCATGAGATAGGTCTCATTTTTTTAAAACAAGTTTTTATTTTTTTAAAAAAATAATATTATATATAAAGAGGTATCAAATCCCTTTGCTTTTCCATTATATGATTAGTCATTTTTTATTATAAAATCATGTCCACTCGAAGGTTTAATCGGGGACGAAGCCATCAACATGTTGGGAGGGGCAAAAGTTTCTCCCAAATTTTTTTGGTATAATTATATTTAAGGTCCTTTTTAGTTTTAATAATAATAAAATAAGGTTTTTTCCCTCCCAGATTTCAGATTTAAAGGCTTAATAGATCTTTGTCTCTCCCAATGTTCAATCTTGACTCTATCCCTGGGTTTAATACTATGTACATAAAGGCTATGTCATAGATTTAGTGTCAATATTTTATTATAAAGGCTAGTAGTTTTTTCTCAGGAAAATATTTTTTATTTAATTAAAAGATTGAATTATATCTTTTTTATAAAAAATCTCTCTAGTATTATACGAATGAAAAATAATAGAAAATAATCCTTTTATGTAAAAAAAACTTTTTATGTTGACTCTTCTGTGTACGTCTACTTTAGTTTAAATAGACATTGCGAAGAAATTTTAATTTTTTTACTCAAGTTTTTTTTACTGACGAAAAAATATTTATTCTCTGTAATTTATTTCAAAAGAATTTAATTGATATACACAAAAAAAAATAGATCAATTGAACAGTTTTTTTTTTCCAATTTTTCATGCTAGTTCTTAATGCTCAAATGTTATGATATGAATATACCGTATGAATTCATTATGCATAGACGAGATTCCATTGATACAAGCCAATTTTAATAGACTTATTGGAGGGTCTCATTAACATGCATCCAATAGGAATTAAACCTACGAATTCATTAATTATGAGTCGGGCATTTTAACTATTCATTCTTGGATACTAGGGGTGGTGAAAAACCCAATTACTTAGTCTCGGTCTTGGCCCGGTAAGATTTAGTAGATTTTTATTTGATATTGGTTTGAGTGAGACCGAGACTAAATTTAAAATTTAAATCCCGATCATAACCGAGACTGGATCTTAATTTTATGGACTCAGTAAATATCCGATATTGATTTTCTTTTGTTTATTTTTCTTATCAAACTTTCTCTTTATATATAAATATTATGAGTATGACTAGTTTTAAATCTTTAATTTTTAAGCCTAAGATATTCTAATTTTATTATTTAATATTATTATTGGTGATTGATTTTTTTTCCAATTACTCAAATTTTCTTAAGAATAAATTAATTGATTGGATACCCGGTATTGATACTGGTACCCACTAATAACGGAACCGATTCCAGTGACGAATCTAGGAAAAATATTATCGGTTAAGCCAATATATAAAAATTTATTTATCATATTCATATTTAGTTTTAAAATTTTAAAATTCTACTCTTCAATAATTACAAATATTTTATCCATATCTTTATTTAAATAAAATAAAAAAATAAAACAATTATGTACAACTTTATTAATTTGTAAAAAATATAAATCGTAAAAAAGGAATTTAATTTTTTTTAAATATTAACTTATATTACAAGTTTTAACCATACAATTATTAATTATATGTTAAGTTTATGACTCTTTTATTAATTACGTATTGAGTTCTTGAGATTTTAATTTCCTATTAATTAATTTAATGGTGTTTAACAATGTTCAATATTAATGGTATTCAACAGTGTTCGATGCCCATTGTAGAATTTTCCTATATATTTTTCTTAAAAAATATTTTTTAATCTTGATCTTAATTTTTATTTTATTTTGTTGATTACGTTCTATACTAGAGTGAAATCCTAATTATGTTAGAAAAATTCAATTATTTTAAAAAAAATAATTTTTTAGTGTAAAATATATTTAATTATATTTATTGAGAAAAATTATATAATTTAAAAATTATAATGATATTATGAAAAATAATTTTTTTTATTTTATTATTTTATAAATTAATTTAAAACTTAAAAATTAAATTAAATTTTTATATTGGATTATTTCTAATTATTTTTATTTACCTAAAACTCTCTATATAAAAGGGTAATTTTAGAGTATGGACTGGGTCATAGTCAAGGTAGGTTTAGACCTAGATTCACCCCTGACCGGTTTTTAAAATTTAGGACCTGATATAATCGGGACCGAGAATGATTTCAATTTTTAGAAACTGATAATTACTGAGACCGGAACCAATTCTATTCAAATTAGTCAAGTATTCGTTCTCACCCACCTCTAATGAATACTTGGGGGAATCCATTACACGGTGAATAACCAAATTCTAATTAAAGTAAAAATTTTAAGATAAATCATTATAATTTAGGAAAAATCAATATAAGGACATCAATTCAAATCTTGTAACTAAAAAATACAACACAATAAAAAAAAATATTACAAAATGACAAGACACTTGTACATGCCTACAATCATAAATCTTGTATTAAAACCATCCCCATACCCACACCCACCACTCAAAAATTATTCACTTGTACATGCCTACAAGCAACTACTAATATCGAATTATGTAAAAATAAATCATAGACTTTTATAAAGAAGAGTAAAATTTTCGCATACTTTATTAACTGATTAAGTGTATATATAACATATTTACATCTGCATAAATTTAACTACATCTAACTAACTATCGATAAGTAATTTAACTAAAACATATTTTTACTGATATAAATTCTACTTAACTACAACTAATATATATAGCTTAGCTAAAAACATATTTACACTTTTATAAATTTTACTTATCCACACATTACAAATTTTCAACTTGATTAATTCAAGCACAATCATAAATTATCAAATTTTCAAACTAAATTAATTGAGTTTAAAGTCTACAGGCTTAAGGATTAACATAGATTTTAAAACAAATTAATATCTTAGTACATAAAATATCATAATAAAAGGCATAATCAAAGTCTATAAATAGAAATGATTCAAAATTCATATTACGAGCGGATACGGAGCGGGTGGATAGGGTACGGGTAAGGTCTTAAACCCATCACCTACCCACTACCCATGATGGGTTTGATTTTTTACATCCACACCCGCCCACTACCCATCAAACCCATACACATCCCCACTCTAACTGGTACGGGTGTAGTGCAAAATACGTAAAGTTGTACCCGTCTGCTATCCCTAGATGTAAGGAGGAGTGGAGATGTATGGAGGATATGACATTCTCAAATAAATTTACTTAAAAATAAAATCTTAACTAATCCAAACTTAAAAAGCTCAAGGATTAAATAAAGATAGATAAATATTCATTTCAACCATGTTAAATTTAATTTTATTATTTTAATCATTAATTTTCTCTTACTTTAGAATATAAAGTTATAATTTCATTCAATTTCGTCATTTAATTTTAATAAATCTTATAATTTAAATATTAAAAATAAAACAAAAATCTTTAAAATTGAATTTATATAACTACAATGTAATTATAATTTAAGTCTTTATTGTATTATGAATGATAATAATTTAATTTATATATTATATTTTTTATACTTTTTACCATATTCATACTTTATAATTTTAAAATAATCATTTTTTATTCTCATACCCATACCCGTGTATATATATATATAAAACTTACTCAAGAACCACATGAAAATCTGTTCCCACAAGCATTAAACCGATTCTCGGGTAAGAGTCAAAAAATCAGACGATGCAATTCTTGAGTTCTTTTCTTAGAAACTTTACTACCATTCTGTGATTTTTTTCTGTACTAAGTTATCTGTCCAAACATCATTCTATTTTGGCATATTTTACCTCATCAATTGAACTCTTACAATTTAGTGATCTATAAGGGAAACCTATAAATTACAGTCTAAATCTCAGAAAAACATTCATTTGTATCGATACACCTTGAGATAGTATCGAACAGTGATGTCAAGTTAGATAATTTAGTTATTTTAGAGACCCGTATCGATACGTCAAGTGGGCAATACCGAATTGCTTTCACTTTTCTTAGACTATCTAGGCTGACCAAACCATTTGTATCGAAGCGTTGGAAGGTCGTTCCGATACGAGTATCCATGTAATTATTACCGTTAGGACCGTTTCGATACATATGTTTAGGTGTTTCGGTACACGAAGACCGTCCAAAATTCTAAGTATTGACTTTGACCAGACATATCGATACGCCTTAGAGCCGTATTGAAACAGAGATTTACAAATTCAAAATGTATCGAAACGTCATCAAACCGTTTTGATACAGGTCCATAATTCCTAGAAATTTCCATTTTTCTAAGCAGGTCGTATCGAAACACCAAGAACCTATTTCGATACGCTTGTGCCTGTAAGGACATAATTCTTTTGATTATTGTATTTTAATAGCATGTAAAATTTTAGATCATTTCAGATCCATTTACTATGAAATCAAGATTTAGTTCAAGTATGCACTCTTTAGTCATACACCATTTCTCATTAGTAGCCATTTAACCTATTTAGAGTTTAGACTTAACATATACATTATCAACATATCAAAATACATACTTCGGAAGAGTAAATCGATAGTGAAGTATGCGTCAAAGGTAGTTGTACTTTAGTTACGACCCTTTTCAACATCAAAGGTTCTCATCATGCAAATGGGTTCGCTATCGCCTATCTGTCTTGCTATTGCCTTGCAAAAGATGGCTCCCATTGAAATAGCATGTTCAAAACTTGGTTGGGTTCCCAATTTTGTTGCTGATATAAGGACTATAAGGTAAGTTTGTGTATGCAACAAGAGAAAGGAATCAGATTGCTGACATTCTTGTCAAACAAGGAGCTTGTAGAAATACACCGTTTCTAGGCATGGTGGCGATGACACTCAAAGGATATCTCCTTTTGGCTGCTAGGAAGTGTGATTCAATTGCTTGGTGGTGTTTCATGGTTCGGTAAGGTTATACATTCTTCATTTGCTGAGTAAAGGAGCATCAAGAGTAGTTCGCTGATCTTTTAAAATTATTAACTTTTGCTTGTTTTGTTACTGAGTATCTGGTCTATTATAGGTGTTATACTTGTGGTGAAGTTGGGTTACTTTGTTTTGGAGTTGAGTTTTGTATTGTTATATTTACATTGGATTTTGGTAGAGGTGACATTTTTATTTTGATATCACCTAATTGATGAGTATTCTTTTCCTTCATTTAGGTTTAGGGAGTTTTATAACGAGGTTCTCAATCAAGTTAAACTCGCATGATTATTCATTGATAAACATATTTTGTTGAGAAAAAAATATCTTTCAATAAACTCTAACATAAAAATACACGAAAATGAATGCATTAGACATATTGTTCTTAATGAGATGATCAATAACAATATAAACACATAAAATGAATCCAAATTACATGCTTATGAATTATAACATCATTTAGGCCAATGTTTTATAGCAATGTTTCATTTGCATTAATAATGTATTTAATAAGTCAACATAAATTTTTGGATCGATCAAGATAGTGGATACGTAGATTCCTACGCCTCGCTAAATCAATAAGTTCGTTGACTATTTATGTATTTTACCCTTATGGAATCTTCATTAATTAAGCAAATACTCTCTCGCTTTCAAAAAATTATATCATGGGTCAGTCCCACCACTTGTTTATGGGACCAACTAATAAAAATTGCCTACTTCATTAATTTTTCTATGTCATAATTTTTTTCCAAGTAAATCTTCACTTGAAAAATTAAAAAATAATGAGGTTGATAGTTTCTATTGGTTGGTCCCATAGATGACGTGATGGAACTATCCCATGATATAATTTCTCCAAGCTTTCCTATTTATAGGTAGGTGGAGTTAATGTTAAGGATCCATGTGACACTAAAATGGGCAAATAGGGGAATGACATGTGGATATTTTTGAGATGTCATCCAAATTTGAATGATATTTTGAGTGAGAAAATGAATGTGAAAAAATGGTGTTGGTTTTTAATAGGTTTTTGGATTATAAGATGGACATTGGATATTATTTTGAACATGTAATGGACATTTGAATATTATTTTTTTTGATTATCATTATTTATTTACTTATTATCTATTATTATTAATGGTCTTATTATGCGTATATAAAGCCGTACAAAATACGAATATGACACTCAATTAAGCAACTCGTCAGTCAAATCATCAAATTTTAAAATGTTTCTATTTTGATTACTAGACGTTAAAATCTAACGAAAAATTTAGCGCGGTAGTTAACAAAAATTGTATAATTTTATATTTGGTCCATGTTAATTATTCATTATATTAATTTAATTTTTATTTTTATTTAATTAAATAAAATTAATCTATCAATCAGATGACGACACATGTCACCATTGATTGAATGAATTTACTCTAATTTTTAATTTATTTTATTTAATAATAAATATATTTATTTTTCTTTGATCAGTGATGACATGTATTACCACCCAATTAAAAAAAAGTGATTAACTTTAATAGATATTGATCATGTCCGCATCCAGATCGATAACGAAGATGGACATGCTCTCCTCTCTTCTTCATCCATGCAAGAACGGATTTAGAGTTTTGATGAAGAGTACAAACTATAAGAAAGTATATTAAAAATGTAAAAAGTATAAAATTACGAAAGTTTAGGGGTTCAACCTTATGGCCACTTTAGCACTCTCGATACTCCTTTCTTTATTACATATCTTGCACGGTGATGTATGTGTCCCGGTGTTATAAATTTAGTTACGTCCGAGTTAGTAAGGGTAATTAGTTAGTAATTGAAGAAAAAAGACACATGAAAATGAATTATTAGGTGATTACGATATTTGCTATTAAAAGAGCACTAGAAAATAAAAGGAGGTTATGAAAATTGTGAAACTTTTTATTATCTTCTCTCTGTATTTCTTATTTTTTTTTCCTTATCTTTTTTATTGTACTTCTCTGATTTTCAATAGAAATTCAACTTGATTACTTGAGTTCACAACACCCGGCCCTATGTTCGAATAACCAATTACTAGTATAATGGCCTCGACCTCATTTCAAATTAAGAAAAGTGAAATTAAACCAAGATTTAAAATAAAAATGAATTTATGATGTTTTAAATTAATGTGATTTTTTTTTCTTTTTCACATTATTTTAATATTTTTAAAAATAGAAAAATGAATCAATTTTAAAATTTAATTATTAGTTTTGAATTTTTATCAAATATATTAATTCAATCATTATAATAAAATATAAAAATAAAATTATATCATAAATTTAAAATATAATGTAAATAAAATATATTAAATCAATGATCATATATATTGACTATATTCGAAAATTTTAAATTATACTCAAAATTCTTTGATAGATTTTTTAATTATAATAATTTTTAAATATAGTTATATATAATTAATGAACTAAGATATTTAATAAAAAAAATTAAAATTATTAATTAAACTAAAAAACTTGATTCAATATTGTGTATATATATAAGTATTAAAATCAATGTGAAAAAGATAAAATATTCAAGTTAATTTTAAAAATATATATATATATATATTTTCATTTCAAATGTTGCTTTAACTGTACTTTAAACATATTTAAAATATTTTCTTTGTTATCTTAATCGGTCGAATTAATTCAATAGTTTAAGCATTTTACACATCTTAAGTGACTCAAGTTTAAATTCTTTTTTGACTTACTTTTTTTTTCTAGTACATGATATATATAATATATATTATAATTAAAATATTTCAATCTAAAAGTTTAATGGTCTAATTGACGAGTTACGTAGTCGAGTGATCAAAATAAGATCACAAACAAAATTCAATGACTATCTGAGTAGTTTATCCTTATTATAATTATGAATTATGTTAAATAATATTTTGATAATTCTGTAAAAATAGAAAGAAAAAATTTTGAATAAAAAATGAAAATTGAAAATAAAAATGCCAAAACTTTTATAAACCCAATAAGAAAATTATTGGAGTGAAGCTTGGATTTGGAGCTGGATGCAAAGCCGAGCAATCGAAAGGAAAGCAATGAGAGGAGGGTGCAGAAAAACAAGTGGGATTGGTCTGCTGAAAAACCAGATGCAGGTGCAGGTGCAGATGCAGAGGGCAGCCATGTGAGAATCGGGCCACTACCATTCGTGCTCTTCTTACAAACTTGATGTCATCTCTCTCATCTGTTCATTAAAATCATACACTACGATCTCAGAGATTTCTGCAGGTTTCAGATATTTCCTTTTCAACTCTATAATGGAAGAGTGAAGCAAACCCTGTGTCCAGTCGTCGTCCCATGCCATGCAGAGAAAACAGGCCCCACCCACCCCACACGTACTCTCCACTTACATGCACTGTTCCTAATCAGGGCATCCTAGCATCAACCAAGCATCATACATATACATATACATATACATATACATATATACATATATACACACATATGCATGTATGTATGCATGCATGTCTCCATGCATGCATTAAAACAATACCAACTTCGTTTGTATGTATTCAGTACTCTTCTTTCATAGCACAAACTTCCAAAAAATAATTAAGTTGAGCAAAAACTACCCATGGTTCATAAGCAGATGAGACAAGAGAGAGAGAGAAAAAATACAGAAAAACAATGTCCAAGACATCAAGAAAGATCAGAAGTCTACATTCATATCCTAATTCCTTATCGACAAACCGTAGTTGATGTTAACTCTATGGAACTAAACACACCATTAGCACTGACAAATGACAACCCTTGAGTTAAAAAATGGTTAACCTTGTAGCAGACCTTTTGTTTACTATTCTTGTTTTAGGTTGACCTCAATTCTCATTCTCCAAGTAATTTCCATGGCTTTCATTGTTCTTTACAATATCACCTGCTGTGCCATCAAAATCCAACTTTGGGGAGTTCATTTCAGGAACTTCAAGGTGCCCATTAACGTTAACTTGATCAGTGACATGGTCTCTTTGAGGAATATAGGGTTCCAAAAAGTCTGAATCACCTTGCTTTTGCATCTCAACATCACTGTTAATCGAAGGTATTCTTGAGTAGAGTTGGTCCAGTTGATCAAAATAACTGCAGGTTTTGGAATGCTGAGATCGTTTCTTGCCATTCTCTTTGCTCTTCCTGAAATACTTGTTAATGTTCTCCCATTTTTCTTTGCACCTTTTGGCACTTCTTTGATAACCAAAAGAAGACATTAGACAACTAACCTCTTCCCAAAGTGACCCTTTTAATCCTGGCTCTCGAAACTTTGATTCCAAGCTACATCTCACTTGAATTAAGGCCTCAACTTCAGCTATAGGCCACCTGCCATTGTTATCAGCTTTAACAATCGTGCTTTCAGGCTGCATTAACAATGGAGTACTCCTTTGTGGAAGATTGATGCTTTCACCTGTAATTTTCTCCAAATACGACACAATCAGAGCTTCTCTACTTGAAGCTAAAGCTTGTTCATGTGCTCTTGCAATGACTTCTCGATTCCTCCTTTCGACCTCTTGTCGCCTCCATGATTCCTCTTTCAAACGCCTTTCTTTATCCATTCTCTCAACCACTTCCAAGAATCGTTTGTGGAGATACTCCTGATGATCAGACACTTGCTTCACCAAGCTCCCGAAAAACACAACGATTGAACTCAATTCCTCCTTCATTCTCATCTTCCTCTTCTTCTTCTGAATCTTCTTCATGAATGAAGCTTGTTTCCCAATAGAAGTAGTCTCTGATCCATTGCCAACGCCACCATTGGCACCTGCAGTATGTCCTTGAAACTCAGTGAGAGCAGACCCAGAACCAGCTTCAAGCCCATAAATTGCTTCCAGCTCACCAAAGAATCTATATTTGTTATCCAAATTCTTGCTACTCTCACTTGTGGGTTGAGAAACCTTGTTGCAGTTACTCCCATCAATCTCTCTACCCACATTTTCACATCTGTTTAAGGGTTTCCTGGTGACATTTTAACAAACACATGGGTGACACAAAATCCAAAAAAGAAAAGAAAAAACTTTAGATAAGAAGAGAATTATAATAAATTACCAAAAGGGTTCTTTTATGGAAGAATCTTCTTGGGGATGCAAACAATGGGGCACTAAAAGGGAATGTTGTTGTTGCTGATTCCCATGGAAAAAAGTAGCTTGGTTGTGGTGAAGATTCAAAGGCAAAACAACCTCTTTTTTCCCACTGTTTTCGTTCAAACCCAACTTGAAATCAACATCTGAAAAGGGTTGTTGTTGCCGATGATGAACAGATTCTGGGTGTTGAAATGGTTGAAACTGAGCTTGGTGGTGCAGGAAAAGCTGATGAGTAACCGGACTAGAATGTTCCTGGGAATTTAAAGGGTGAAGGAAAGCAGATTGATGTTGCTGGGGATTGGAAATGAAGAAAACCGAAGCAGATGAAGAATCGTTCTCATCAGCCATGAATAGCTGCTGCTGCTGCTGCTGTAGATGATGATGATGGTCACCATATTTAAAGGGATGCATTTTTTAAAATAATTTTTGTTTTGCTTATCTAAAGAACATAAATGCAAGAAGACCCAAATGAGATTCTTGCTTCTCAGAAACGTTGAATTAAACACACAGATAAAACAGGAAAATTGAAGAGAAAATTAAAAGAAGAAGAAAGGAAACAACTGATCTCCGGAATGGATTAGAATACTAGATATTTCTAAAAATTTATCTGGGTTTGGTAACAATAGTCTCTATTGGGAGTAGTAAGACTCTATCGCATGCCTCGTCTATACCTCCTATTAAAAATTTCTAAAAAATTAAATTTCATGTCTCCTTTGAAAATTACTAAAAAAATTGAATTTTAAACCCTAACCCTTATTTTCTGTATCCTAAACCTTACGCCCTAAAAAATACATCCTACCTCTAATTCTCTAAACCCTAACCAAAACCTCTAACATAAAACCCTAAATCCTAAACCATCTAATTTGAAGTAGAGACATAAATGGAGGCATGGTGAAGAGGTAGACGATTTGCACCCAGGTTAACGTGACTAAAATTCTTTTACCTCTTTATTATGCCTCCATCTATTCCTCCCGTTAAAAAATTTAAAAAAATTGAATTTTAAATTCTAACCCTTATTTTCTATATCCTAAACCATAAACCTTACACCCTAAAAAATACACCCTACCCCTAATTCCCTAAACTCTAACCACAATCCCTAACCTAAAACATTACACCCTAAACCCTCCTCTAACCCCCTTGACCGGTCTAGACGCCACCCGACTCGAACGAGCTACACGGGAAATACCGAGGCTAATCCGGAGACTCGCCCTATAAACAACCCTAAAAAATTTTCTTTTATCTTTTCTAAATGCATTAATTAGATCCTGCAAGGACTGAGTTCATTTACAACGGAAATTAATGAGAAACAAGTCCTAATTTAATAAAACAAGTTTTAGGGACCTAATTGTACTTTTCCAGATAATTATGATCAAAATGTGAAATTAAGGTTATCAATCCTTAATTAAGTCTATTACATGCTTAAGTCTCAAATTTCAGATTAAAATAATATCTACTAGATGCATTTAATCACCTATAGACCATAAGCCATATATTTCAACAAGATTTCTAGATGCAAATCATCCTAGTTCCATGTTCTTAATATAAATTGAAAACAAGATTCGTCAAGGTAAACATACTTCAAATTCATCATGGATTTCTTCATAAATACTTCAAAGCAAAACAATGTCATAAAGAATATCCAAATAAACATATCAAAACAGTACTCCATTGCTCTCATCTACTTTAAGGTTCTTAATTGAATTCAAAACATACTTGAGCTAAGAATATATAAATAGTTACTCGACTTCCTTGCTTCCTTCTGGTACCTAATCACTTATTTCTCTGCATTTCAAGTAAAGGAGACTGGTTAAACAAAAGCTTAGTGAGTGACAATTTAAAAACATAAGTAAAACAACTTGCAATGCAGCCCATAAAAGTCGAAGTTTTATAAACACATGTCATGTTCAACTCATGAAATAATCACATGACTATCAATGCCAACAACATGAAAAACAGCAAGTATCCATGGCATAAGCCACAAAACCTTTTTCAAATACTTTTGAAAAATACATGCTCAATAAGCATCACTCAAGTCTTACATGCCAATCGCAAAGTTTCATTGAAAACACTTTTCAATTAAGAAAACATACTTGCTTTTAACATTTTATTGGTATTAGTGAACCGTTTAGACTATCACTAAACGTTAGGATAAACGGAAACGACAGACATAGGGCCAATCGATCGCCAACATGCCACATATGAGAGCCAACCGTTACTCATATCATGTGTGAAGGCCAATCGCCTAATCACACCCATGATGGAATAAAACCAATCATGAAAATACACCTTAGCTTCCGGGATAAGCAACATTTACATGTAATACAATACATATATCACAATATAAGTATTAACTCTAATGCATCACCAAGACATTTATACACGTACGCTTTTTAATTATAGTGCACTCACATCCTATTGATCGATCAACTTATCCATGTTTCATCATCTTTAATACCAATACTAAAAACAAAACACGATGCTCAAGTTTTAAGACAAAACCAATGACTCACAACTCATGCTTCCCATCAATACGTGCATCAAGTGCAAAAACCGATAAAACCTCTTTTTATCAAATTTTTAAAACAAAACCATGAGAGCATCAAAACATTATAAAAAACAGTATCATGAGCATTTAATCACGTTCATAATCTCTTATGCACCATTAAAACATGAACATGACAAAAAACATAGTAAAGAAAGGCGTAATATGGGATTTTCAAGAGAGCAAAACTTAAAAACTTACTCCGGAGTATAGGGAGGTTTTTCACACCTTCCATATACCCCCCAAACCTTTGAAAAACAAATTTAAAACACTGTCGAAGCATCCCACTCTCGAAATCACTCACCAATTTATGGAAACTTGCTCGATAAGTCACCCGAAAACGCGATTCGGCTTTCCGATCTCCCTTAAACTTATTCCTCTGCCTATTAACCTAATTCAAGCATAAAAAAGAGGTTTTAGTGCATTATAACACACCCAAACATCCCTCAAGTCGGACCTATACATGGCAGCCCCTAAAAACACCATAAAACCTAACCGAAACTCACCGAAAAGCTCTCCAAACACCCCTAAACCTTATGTCTGGGATTAGATACTTAAAATTCATCTTAATTACATATAAACACTTTAAGATTCATGTATTTAGGCATAAAAAACATCCATGGAAAACCCTTGAACGAAATCAAGAAAATAATGGGATTTTTATCAAGAAAACCGATTTTATTGATTCAAGACTTTAAAGATTGTTTCGATCAGCCAAGAACTTAGGAATTTCATTAAAAAACTTTAGGTTTCAGAGATTTGAATGATTCTCACCTCCAAAATTGATCCCACCCCTTCAAAGGTTTAAAAACTAGAAAACCCGTAGAAAAACGAAGAGATTTTGAAGAAGAAAAATATAGGAAAATAAACCAACGAAATTTTATTAAAAAGAATGAATATTTACCTTGAAAAGATGATGAAGAGGCTGTGCCTTGGAGAAGAAGAAACCAAAATTTAAAGAATGAATATTTTTAAAAAGTGAATTTTTGGGTTTTAGATCAAAATTAGAGAATTTTGATTACTTAGGTTAAAACAAGGGATTAGAGGTTGTTTATATAGGCTCTTGGAAGGCCTAGATCAACTAGTATTAGGATTACATCAAATTACCTTAAAAATTCAAAAGTTTGGCTTAGTTTCTGAAATTGTCCTCAAGTTTTCAATTTTTACAAAATAGTCACTAATTTCAAAATCTTAAAGATTCAAGGGTCAATTTTCGAAATTGAGTTGACCTAAGTCAAATATAAGTCAATTAAGAATTTTAGAATATTTTCCATAATTTATTTTGATTTAAAACTATTTTTAAGTATTTAATCTCAAACTAGGCTAAACCGGTTAAAAGGACCCACTAACTTTTAGTCCCATTTTTGGGGTGTTACCTCCAATTTAAAATGAAGGCACGAATAGAGGCATGAGAAAGAGGTAGATGATTTATACCCAGTTAACATTCCACAACGCCCGTAAAAACTTTTACGATATTTATTTAGTTATTTATATTTTATCAAGTGTAAAATAGGATTAGCACCACACAACATTCGTAAAAACAATATTTATTTAATCGAGTAAAAAAATTCCTTCTAATCGTGTCCCCTTCCGTGTCTCATATTAAAAAGTCTTAAAAATTAAATTTTAAACTCTAACCCTAATTTTCTACATCCTAAACCCTAAACTCTATACCTTAAAAGTACGTCCTACTCCTAATTTCCTAAACCCTAACCATAATCTTAACCTTGAACACTAAACCTTAAATCCATTAATTTAAAGTGAAGGTACTAATAAAAACACAATTAGGTGATTGACAATTTTTACCCTATTTAATTACTCGTATTTTTTCGAAGTGTATAGGTTTTATACATAGAAAACTAGTATAATATAACCTATATGTTTTAGTGTTAAAATTTTACTTCAGTTAAAATTAATTTAAATGAGGTAATATTTACTAATGTGCTAGATTTAAGTTAATTATGATCTAAACTAACTTTAATTCAAACCTATTTAAGGTCTAGTTAACTAAAAATCTGAAGTGTGAATTATTGAGTTAATTAAGGTTTAACTTAGTTAACTAATTTATTATTGTATTAAATCAATTAGACCAAAGAGATATTCCCATTAATTTTAAGAATTCTAAACCAGAAGATCTATTTAACCTAAGAGATCTTGATTAAAGGCTCTAACCTTAAAATTAATGATTTTGCGGCCGTAAATAAAAACTTCATAAAATTAAGAATCTAGTAAAACTTAAGGGTAAAATACAGAGATAATTATCATATTATGGGGTTGGTATCGAAATGGTCATCATACTTTAACAGTCGGTAACTATTTAAAATGTTGAGTGGTATATTTGACTCTTTTTAAAATATAGTGACTATTTCGATTCTAATCTTATAGTATGATGACTATATATGTATTTTACCCAAAACTTAACTAATGATATTCCTAAAAAATATGATTAATTAATTTAGATTGTTTAATATGATTAATACTTATCTAAAATAGTTATGATTTAGAGTTTAGTGTTAGGGTTTAGATTTAAGATTAGGGTTTAGATTTATATTTAAGTATATATTTATTAGTTAAAGTTTATGTTTAGAGTTTAGGGTTTAGATTTTAGTGTTATTATTAAGGGTTAGGGTTAAGGTTTAATGTTTAGGTTTAGGGTTTAGAGTTTAGGGTTTAGAGTTTAGTGTTATTATTAAGGGTTAGGGTTAAGGATTAATGTTTAGGTTTAGGTTTAGAGTTTAGGGTTTAGATATTAGTGTTATTATTAAGGGTTAGGGTTAAGGTTTAATGTTTAGGTTTAGAATTTAGAGTTTAGGGTTTAGACTTTAGTGTTATTATTAAGGGCTAGGGTTAAGGTTTAATGTTTAGGTTTAGAGTTTAGGATTTTGGATTTAATAGTTAAGGTTTAAGGTTTAGGGTTAAAGTCTAAGGTTTATTGTTAAGGTTTATATTTAGTTTAGGTTTAGGGTTTATGTTCAAGGTTTAATATTTATGGCGCAAGAATTACTGTCTTATAGTTTAATGTTTATAAATATGATCAATGAAACAAAACTTTTAAGAATGTAATTAATTAAGTTCTTTTATATTTTATTAAAAAAAACCAAATAAACATTAATATGGAAATTAAATCCCTAAAATCTGAAAAACACTTTCATAAACAAACAATGTTTCTTCTAATCTAATCTTAAGTTCGATAGAACTTTCCCCTTTTACAACCCATTTACCTATACATATCCGAACCAAATCATGAATACGATACCTGTAATTTCAGACATGGATTGCGATGGTGGTGCATGGCAATCCTTGCGGCAACGAATGGCAACTACAACGGTAGTGATGAACCGCGGTGGCAGACGAGAAGGACTTGTTCGACGATAAACTTTTTCCTTAATTTATTCCCTTTTATTTTGAACATAAAAATAGTAAAATAAAAATAATAGAAAACTAAACTATGTTCCTCAACGAAGGCTTGTGTTTTCGGTAAGTTATTTTAGTAATTATCAGTTTTCGGTTCGATTAATTTCGGTTTTTGGTTCTTTTATATTAACGTTAATTTTTAAAAAATATATTTTATCTTGACAAAATAACTTTATTTTATAACTTTTAAACATTAAAAAGTAAAAATTTTGAGATATTTTTCATAAATATTTATTAAAAGCTTATTTTTAAGAAAAAATAAAAAAATAAAAATAGATATATAGTATTTTAAGTATAAAATATATATTTTTACCTTATAAAATAATTAAAAATCAATTAAAAAATCAAATTCTGTTTAATTTGGTTAATCGTGGTTAATCACGGTTCATAAATTTATGAACCATAATGCCTCGGTTCGGTTCGATTTTCGATTTTACGGTTAACTATGCTCAACCCTGTATGTTAGGGTGTCGTTTGTGATTAGGGCTAATGTTCACGATTAATATACGCATTTACATATTTAATTCTAACCATAATATCTAAATTTTAAATATTAATCCCTCACGAACCTTAAATTAAATCCCTAATTAATATAACAGAAAAATGTATTGTCTAAATAGTACATAACATATATATCGAATATTTTTTATATTTTATATATAAAAATATTTTTTAAATAAATAAAAAAAATCATGCTAGAAAAAGTGTGTATTTTACTATTTCCCCACGTTTCATGAATGGGATTGCAAGTGGTCAGCCATTTAGGACTAGCAAGGATCCAACATCGTCAAGGAGTTGTCAAGAACCGGCCGGATCTCTTCCATATTTTCTCTTGACCGTTGACTATATTAATTGGGGCCCACATGTCCCCACATCGGATGGCCATGCAAAGTCAATTGTTTCCTACTACTAAGCATGCTTAATTATCTAAGTTGGTTTAACACGTTAATTAACTAGATTATATGACATACATGAATGTGTGTCATACAAAGAAGAATTATATTTTATTTTTAAGTTAATGGTAACATTCCAAAGTGAAAATATTTAATTTAATTAAGGATGTATATTCGATATATAAACGATATAAATAAAAAATTTCATAAATGCCTTAAATGTAGAGTTTAGGGTTAGAATTAAGGTTTGGATATAAAGGATTTACGTTCATAAGTCTATAATTTAGAGATTATGGATATAATTTAATGTTTAGGTTTAGAAGATAGAGTTTAGAGTTTAGAGTAATATAGTTAAGGATTTAGGTTTTATCTTATAAATTTTAAATTCTAATCTCAAACCCTAAATTATAATTACAACTCAATAATTTTAAAGTATAACCCAAAACCTAAAATTAAGGCTACTGAGAAAACTTTTTATTTCAGTTATTTATATATGGAATAATTATCTATTAATTAATGATTCTAATAATCCATCGATGGACTGATCTCGAGTGGCAATGTCCGTAAAAGACAAAATAAGAATAATGAATAGTATAAAACATTCAAAAAAAATTTGAAATTGATAGTTTGAAGTTTTTTTTTTTATATAGTTTAAAGTTATATTATAAAAAAATAGAAACATATAAAATATAATATTGATTTAAAAATATAGATTAAAAAACTTTTCTAATTATGTTGAGTCCATAAATGATAGGTGTTTTAAATGATTATGTTTTTATATTTAATTATGTCTTTAATGATAAGTTAGTGGTACTTAATCGATTGTTTTGATGTGTTTTCTATGTAGGACTGTAATTATAGAAAATGTATTTAAAACGGTAAAATTCTGTAATTTTTTTTTTGATTCAAGATTGGATTAGTGAATATTAATTATTTTTATCTAATTATGTTTAGTTAAGTTTTACGCATTTAAGGGCTAAAGTAATTACTTAATTTTATTTGTGAGAATTAAAAAGCACATAATATTCATTTTGGTTATATTTTCAGTTTTCGAGAATCAAAGTAATCGATCGGTCTTTTATAATTAAAGCGATTTTGATTTCCAAAAGTCAATGTCGGAATAAATTCCGGTTTCGATTAATAGTTGAGAGAAAGAATCGACTTGTAATAAATTCAACTTCCTATGAACACATTTAGTAATAGATTCGCTAAGAGAAATTGAAATCGAGTTAAATTCTCATTTGAGACGATACAATCTGAGTTAGTTTTTTTTTTCAGTTTTTAAAAAGCGTTGGATTAAAAAACGATTGATGTAATTAATTCATTAAAGAATTGAGATCTAAAAATTAATTTTATATACTTGATTTATTTTAGATAAAAATAATTTATAGGAGTATGACCTGTAATCGGCATAAGCCCAAATGATAAAATCTTATTCAATAATCAATTTGAATTGAGAAAAAAAATTTAGCTCAAGACTGATTTTTTATAGATTAAATTTTAAATTATCTTAAATTCCTTTTTTATTTTATTAAATTGTATTTTAATTTTATCTTAATCCCAAACACCTCCAATTTATTATTCAAATTTATCACAGTCATAATCAAACGTGTAAATATTGAAAACTCCTTGATCCTTATGAATTGACTCTATTTTTCTTTATACTATCTAATTTCGTACCGTTACAGAAGAGCGAGAGAAAGAAGCTCCTTATGTTGTCGCCGGTGCCGCGGAGAAGCGGTGGGAACTAAGATGATGCGTGGCACCCTTTGAATTGCTACGAAGGTGAGGCTAGCGCCTCCACTTCAACTGCCGCCGAAGATTGTGACAATCATGATTCGTACCATAAGCGAGTCAAATTGTACTCTGGTTTTCTGTGAGTCGACTCAAAAACTATATATAAATTTTAACATTCTCTGTGTTATCTTTGTCCCAAGTTTAATATTCATTATTAATTTTTTTGTCATTTTTTTAACTTTAACTCATAATTATTTAAAATTTATTATTGATAAAAATATAAAAATATATTTAAAATTCTTTTATCAAAATTTTTTAAAATATATAGCTTATAAAAATAATTATTTAAAATATTTAATATAAATAGAATGAAATTTTAAAAATGTTGACTTTTAAATATTTATCGGAGGAAGTATTATTTTTTGTGGAGAAATTATTATATGAACATGTTTTACCACCTAGGATATGATCCACAACCAATTAAATTAAGACACATCATATATTTTTTCCATATCATATTTACACATAAGCATTATCCAAATCATCCAATTTTTTCTTTTTTATATATTCGGGGTTTAGGGTTTAGGGTTAGGGTTAGGGGATATGTTTAAATTTTTCTCAATTAATTTTTATACATTTGGTGTTTAAGATTTAAGGTTTAGTATTTAAAGTTTAGGGTTAGGGGTTATGTTTAGTGTTTAAGTTTAGGGTTAGGGGTTATGTTTAGGGTTTAAGTTTTAGGGTTATGCTTTAGGGTTTAGGGTTTGAGTTTATGTTAGGGTTTAGGGATTATGTTTTAGGGTTTAGGGTTAGGGTTTAGAAAAATAATATTTAAAAAAATTGAACTATAAAGAAGAAGACAATATAAAAAACTCTTTGGTAATATTTTTTTTCTTTTTAAATCAAAGGTATTAAAGTGGGTGATTTGAATGATTCTTATGTGTGAATATGATATGGAAAAAATATATGATGTACCTTAATTTAATTGATTGAGACCATATCTTAGATGGCGGAACTGTTTATGTAATAATTTCTCATTTTTTGTCATGCTTCTTTTTGCCACGTTTTCACTGCAGCGAGAGCATGTCTTCCTTCCCCTTTGACGGGATATTTGATCACAATTTCATTTTGACTGTTGAGAATCCTTTTGGTGGAAATAGTGAGATGGATGAGAAACAAGAGAGTGGTTTGAGGGCGGAAGATTCCTAAATCCGGATGGATCTGACCGATGACTTGTTGCATATGCCATATGGTAGAGACTTTGAACTGTTACACTTCCAGTGTAGCTCTTACAATTTTTGTTTTTTCCTATTCCCAGGTGTTCTCAGTCTTGGACCATGGTAATCTTTGTCGTGCTGCTATGGTTTGTAGGCAGTGGCAAGCAGCTAGTGCTTATGAGGATTTTTGGAGGTGTTTGAATTTTGAAAACCGGAATATGCACCTACTACTTATGCCACTGAAGTGAATCTCAGTGGCTCTCGTAATATGCACCTACTACTTATGCGAACTGTCTCTTCATTACAGTAATATTTTCGCCTAATAGTATTTATTCTTCTGATCTAAAGAGACCTGTAAGATTAGCTTCATCTCAGCTGATAATCACTTTAAATGTCGCCACAGTTTTATTTGTCTTAATTCTGGTCTGCATCTAGCATTTCTTACAAGTTACCAATATTCTTTATTGCTCTTGGTTCCTGCAGTGCCATGAGTCATTTTACTTTGCTTTCTGACAATTCCCTTGTTTATATTGTCTAGATATCTCCCTGTTGGGGGAAATCAAATTCACTTACGTTCCATTTGTCCTAGTTTGAAGCGAATATTTAGTAGCTTGTCACCTACATGATGAAGGATTTATATTCCCCTTTGGAATTGACATCTCCTCAAATGATTTGGAAGCAACAGGGCAAAATTAATAAAATATTCCTTTTTTATTATTTTATTATAAAACAATACCCAGACAAATTTCATTTACAAAACTATACCCCTGTTAGGCCACGTATTAAGAAGTCGCTTTACGCAGGAAGCGACTTCTGATGTCGCGTCCTACACAAAGCGATTTTGTTGCATGTAAAAAGAGTGCGCAAGTAGTGCAAGTGTACACGTCGCAAGTAATAAAGTGATAAGTATCAAGTATCGTCTCCACAGGGATTGATGTACTTAATATGCTTTCTTTTCTTTTCTTGCTCTGTAAAAGAAATAAAAAACACAGATTAATTGGGTTGTTTTGAAAACTAAAATAACTGAAAAATAAAAGAAGAATAGTAAATGGAAATAAGATCAGATTTAGAGAATGGGCAGGATCCAGTTGAATCGTATTGTGAGTTCAATTGACTTGTTTCTGTTCTGTGCAATAATGCAACACTGCCTCGGCAGAACTGCACTTTCCTACCTCGACAGTGAAGACCAGCGTCCGCTGCGGCAATCCCTTGCTCTTGGGAGGACTTCTTTAAGGTTCGGCAAAGTGTCCTTGGATGACTTCGCTTATCCCTAAGTCGAAGTACTGTTGATGACTAGTCCTTGATGATACCTCCCGGTGTGAATCAATGATAACCACCAACCAATCTCACACTTCTTTTAGCCGCTGAAACTCTAACCTATCCCTAGACCGAGTTAGTATTTTCCAGCTAGAAAAATACCGTGCTTATCCCTTTCGTGAGCCTAACTCTCCCGATATTAGACAAATAAATCTCTCACAAACTTCTCTCCCGAGCTTGAATGCAAGATCAATGAATAGCAAAGAATAAGCAAACCTTAATATTTTATTGCATAAAACAAGAAAACAAAGTTCAATCTTCTCTCACAAATACTTAACAACCTTCACCTAAACCCTAAGAAAGTTTAGAACATAATTGAAACAAAGAAAACTCTAAAAATCTAATTTCTCTCGTGCATTGTATGATGATCTCTTCTCCTTGGGTGGCTATGGTTTATATAGGCTTGACCTAGGGCAAACCTTTCCTAAGTAGGAATACAACTTGGAGTAAAACACAAGTTAAGTACATAAATAAAATATTTGTTTTATTTCCAAGTTTATTCCCACAAAGATTCTTTTCCGCATGGCCTTTGACTTGGGCTTTCTGCTCGCTTCCAGCTCCGATCCTTGTACTGCTTGTTCAGAAACGTTCACCTTATTTTTCTCTTCAAGTCGCCTACAATATCGGTACTTGTCCTTCAGCTGCTGCCGCGGTCTCAAGTTCTGCCTCGGCCTCAGTTACTGCCGCGGTAGTAGATATTCCTGCAATTGCATAAAAGGTGCCGTAAAGCTGCATTTTCTATAAATATCATCTTTATAAGTCACACAAGCAGAATATCTAAATATCTCATATTAAGTACATGCTTTAGTCCAAGTAGGTGTAGATTAGGTGATTATTGTCCATGAAAGGTGTAAAAAATGATAGTGAATTAAGCACTTATCAGATTTCATGCTTAGTTGGCATCCCTTGCCACATAAGACATTAATTATAATCCGGATAAGAAGTCGCTCTATGCACAAATCGACTTCCATAGGGCTTTGTACCAAAAAACCCTAGATCATTGAAGTCGCTCTGTGCCCAAGGAATCGAATCGTTTTCCACAGGAAAGTCTCTTTGTGTATGAAGCGATTTCTTTTGAAATTGAATCATTTTACACAGAAGTCGCTTTGTGCACAAAGCGACATCCTGAGTAAATCGCTTTGTGCACAAAGCGACTTTCCTGTGATGCCGCTTTCCAAGAGACACGATCTCCTTATAAATATATGGCCCTATACCCTTCAATTTCATCCCAAAATTGCGTTCTACCGATTTTCATCTTTTTTTTCTTACTTTTAAATTGTTTTATTAGTTATTTCTCTAAAAAAATCTTCGATAATATGGCGGGTCTATGTAGATTAGACGGGAATCATTGTTTCAACTTTTGACGTAATAATGAGGTAATCTTTTAAATTTTTTTATATTATTTTTAAATTTTTTTATTTATATTTTTTTTTGAAGGGCTATGAAAGGGTTCTACACTGTTATATTCACCGAATTATGGAAGATCCGCATCCGGCTATAATGCCTTATTTGATCGAATTCGAGTTTGGATATGTGAGTTCTATTATCGGTGGGTGTAAAATAGATCCGCACTTAATTGCTTTGCTCGAAAGGTGGAGGCTAAAGACCCACACATTCCATCTTCCGTCTGGTGAGGCAACTATTACCTTACAAGATGTTCATTTTTAGCTTGGGTTACGTATCGACGGTCCCCCTATAAAGGGTATTGTGGAAGACGATTGGGGTAGCCTTTGTGAACAATTACTTGGACGTGTTCCCGAAAAGTTTACCGGAGGAAAAATATTATTGAAGTGGTTTGCCCAAAATTTTTCTGATTTGCCCAATGATGCTTCTGAAGAAACAAAACAGGTAAATAATATTTTTAGTATTTTTCTTAGTTTATTTATTTATTTTTAATAATTTTTTATATTAATTTTATCAATTTATAGTTTATGCTCGCGCACATATTTTGTGCATAATTGGCGGGATTTTGATGCCGAATAAAACCCACAATAAAGTGCACTTGGTGTGGTTACACCATCTACGTGACTTTTCCTATTCCGGCACTCTTAGTTGGGGATCTGTTGTTCTTGCTTTTTTATATCGAGAGTTGTGTACGAATGTTGATCCCGAGAAACAAGTCATAGGAGGTTGCTTATTATTACTTCAGTCTTGGACATGGTATCGTATGCCTTTTTTACGGCCTTCTTTGGTTACGCGACGTGCATATGAGTTTCCACTAGTTCGGAGGTAATATTTAATTATGTTTAATATTTTATTTTTTTATTATTTTTAATAATTTTTTAATTATAATTTTATTTTATTAATGGTAGGTGGTGTTATCCATTGTCGCATGCTGGATTGCCGGAAACCCAACGAGATTTCCGATTGCTGATTGACAGGGAGGAGGAGGTAATTTTTTTGTTATGATTTCTACTTTTTTAATTCAATTATCATATTTAGTTATGTCTTAATTATTTTTTTAAATTTAAATATTATTTTTTCCAGTTTATTTGGCAACCTTATGTAGAGCAAAATGTTAGGTCTTGTATCCCAAGTAATATATTTGCTCGATCAAACATTTGATTTGCGATGATGCCACTTATTAATTATTCAACTGTCGAGTGGCATCCTAGTAATAGAGTTCTACGACAGTTTGGGTTTAGGCAAGGCATTCTAGACCCACCTCCTAATTTCGATGAGTTGCATGCTCTGACCAGACAAGGGAAGACTGACGTTGATTGGTCTGACAGACATGCTTTGTACATTTAGATGTGGGCATAAAGATTTGAGAGGGTCTCGATTTGTGAAGAAATTGTTACCGACAGTTTGGGATTCGGGTATCTTAGTTGGTACAGTGAGAACTGTAAGCCCCACATCTTAACCGAAGAGGAGCGAGGACGACAATTATCCGTGGCTCCGCAGAGACGTACTACTGAACAAGCATGCCGTGGAAGAGGAAGGAATGTGCAAGACGAGCCACTTGCTACCCCAATGTTCGAACCCGAACCGTCTTGGTCGCCTCAATTTCCACAACCCTCGGAGGGTTATTTTACTGATGTCTTACACCCGTTTATGTCTGCTACGGGTGTTACCACAGTTCTGATGTCGTTGTCTTCTTACTATCCACAGCAATCATATGTTCCTGAGTTTTCTCATGTGCCTCAATTTCCATATGTTGGATCTAGCCCAGGTATTGTAAACCAAACTCCTCCTCAGAGCCTCTTTTATACCGGTCCCAATGGTAGTGGTTCTACCCCAACGAATGTACGAGGAGAGAATAAAGAGGAGGATGAGGAATAAGAAGTTGAAAGACTACAACGAAGAAATCCACGTCGGGATCGTCGTCCACTACGTTTTGGTACGGGTGGACATAGACATCATTAGTTTTTTTTATTAATGTTATGTTTTTATTTTAATGTTATGTTTTTTTTATTAATGTAATGTTTTTTTAATGTTATATTTTGTTTATTAATGTTATGTTTTTTTTATTAATGTAATTTTTTTTAATGTGAGGGTTTTTTAATTTTATTCAATATATTAAAGAACCAACTCGATTGTGACATATAAAAGAATCATTAAATACTAAGAAAGAATATTCGATATGTACAACAATTGTGACATATTAAAGAATCATTAAATACAACAAATAATTACTCAATCGAAGGACCAACTCAATTAGGACATGTTCTTCTTATGTGTCCATGATTCCTACAAATCGTGCACAGTTTTGGTTGCCCAGTTCTTTCTCTATGGTCGACCAAATCTTCATCGCAGAATATTCATGTTGATCTTGGACGACCTTTTTTCTCTCTTCTTAATGCAAAATTAGGATGTATTTTTGGTTCATCATCCACCGCAGATTCATCTCATTTATTTCCAATAGGAGGAAACTCGCGTTCGTAAACCTTAAATACGGTTTGCAACAAGTAAACTGGGTCTACAACCGTCATGTAGTCTACCCGGACAAAAGAACAAACAGCAATGGCGTGCGGGCACGGATATTTGTATGTTTGGAAGAATCCACAATCGCATGTTCTTTTCCTCAGATCAACGACGTAAGCATTGTGTTGTATACCTTATAACGGTCTGGAGTATTCCGAGACACAGAATAAATGCCCTTCCCGTGAGAAACATGTCGTATTCATAGAATTCGACTGTTGTAAAAATGCTTGCAATTTGTACTATAGATCTGGGTGAACTGTATGACCACCTTCCATGTATTCTTGTGCTTGTTTACCCAAAGTGGCAAAGAGGGTAGCCAACCGATAATATGTGGCTTTCACAACCAAAGTGACCGGTAGGTGTCTCACTCCTTTCAACAATGAGTTGATCGCCTCGGCTAAGTTGGTGGTCATGTGACTATATCTTCTCCCTCCATCGAATGAACGAAGCCACTTATCTCTGGGTATATTAAGAAGTTAATTACATCCATCTAAATTGCGATTTTTTAATTTCTCCAAAAGTTGTTTGACCTCACGAACCAAATATGTGTTGCTTATACAAAAAAAATGTTTGGTTCATAATTATGATAACAAATTTGAATATAACAAAGAATAATAATAAAATACTAACCCATTCGAAGCACCATTATACATTCATCGGGGCTTTTGAACCTCACCAAGTAATTGGCTGTAATGTGTCGTAGACAATACCGATGATAAATATGTGGCGGTTGCCAAGATTGACTGATGAGTGTTTAAAAGTATTGTTTTTATTACCCTTTTACTCATTATTATTATTATACTTAAGCACATAATTAGTTGTATTTTATTATTTTCATGCATTATTTCCTTAGTTGTCACTTTAATTCCTTAGTTGGTTGAATTTTGTGAAAAAGGATACTGCTTTGGTTTATTTCCATGTTTGCAGGATTCCTTCCTTGATGATGAGCTATCTATTTGGGAAAGAAAAGGTCAATGGAGAAGACATGGAAAGAATTGGAGAATAAAGCAAAGAAGGAAAGAGATAATGAGAATCAAATAAAGAATGGAAATATTCTTTATGAATATTTCCAATTCAACCTTACCTTGTCATCCAAGTTGACCGAGCCAAGCTATTAAAAGAGGAAGATGTCGTCCAATGCAAAGGGAGAAAATCGTGGGAGAGATTGACACAATGGGGCTACCAAATTTCCTTCTTGTTTTCTTATTTTACTCGAGTGATGAGAGGATATTGTTGGATGTTTTGCCCAGCCATGAACTAATTCTAAGTTGGCTTGGGTTATTCTATTGTTATGGATGATTTAGTTTGATTTTTGTTTAAGTTTGTGGTGTGTTCTTAATTGAGGTTTACCTATTCTTGGTATTTAATTTGTTTGCGAGAGAATCGGGAGAGGACCTCGATAAACGATTCATTTATCCAGATTCGAGAGGATTGGATTCACGAAACGAATAGGTATGGTTCGATTCAAGTGCGAAAGAACTAATCCGACTTAGGGATAAGTGCAAGATTTCAACGGCTAATAGAAGCTACGCTTTGACGAAACTCAAGGATAGTTGCCCAAATTGTCCTAGCAATTCCCTCATCGCAATTGCCCAACCAATCTACGAACTGAGAACTCGGAGAAATGTCATAAGCAATCGATTGAGCACAATTGCCGAAGCAAGTTGGATGGTGCGAGCACTCACTTACGAAAAAGAAATCATTTGTCCATCACTCTATAATTCAGGATAACCCAACCTAATCTCTCTTATCGATTACTCCAATTTATTTTACTTGTTTATTTTATTGTTTATTAAATCAATTCTATCAACCAATTGTGTCTTTATTTTTCAGTGTAAGAAATTAAATTCCAGAAGAAGCATCAATCCCTGTGGAGACGATATCTTTCTATACTATAACTTGAAAACGTGTACACTTGCACGCAATTGCGAACACTTAAAATACGCAACAAGTTTTTGGCGCCGTTACCGGGGATTGACAATAGCATCTTTGTTTTTAGTTTCTTGTATTTTTTTTATTATTTTTACTAACTTATTTTCTTTTCTTAAAAAAAAAGTTGTACATCAAGTTGAAGGAACTTCAAGATGCAGAACGATAGAAAGAAATCTATTCGGGAGTTGATGTTGGAAGATATGAATCGAACCAATCAAGAATTTCTTAGATTAAATGATGATTATCTTTGCCAACCAAGAGAAACCCAACAAGTTCATGCCACGACAATGTTTTGTTTTTATTGTGGAGAAAATCATTGGTTTAAAAATTGCCCATACAATACTGGAACATATGGCCACATGGAGGAACATAGATGGAACCAACAACAAAATCCTTCATAGTATGATCAAAACGCTCAAAAAAAATTTTACCATGACAATTTTGTTGATGCTACAGATATGCCATGGCATTATAGTCCTTTTCAAAAAAATCCAAATTCTTTAGAGGAAGTATTTCAAAAAGCAATGGCTACCATGGATAGATTAATAGAGAAGAACATAGATCAAATAGAGTCCATGAATGCGAGGAAAATCGAGTTGGATACACCCTTGGGGGATTCGGCAGATCAATTAAGGAGATCCATATATTCCATGGATAACATGCCCCGACAATCAATTCTTTGGGATACTGACGTCCCAACACTAAAGGACAAAGAGGAAATTTCGGAACCCCTGAGTCTAGAATATGTTGATGAGAAAGATTGTCAAACGTTAGATGAGTCTAAAGAAATAATTGCCACGACAACTAAGGAGCCTGAATACAATGAGATTACGACAACAATTAGTGCCGTTGAGGAGAGTACTTCTACAGAAAATTCTGAGGAGTCTGATTCCCAGGATGTTACATCAGCACTGATGCTGAAGAAGGAATCTGAGGATTACTCTCACTCACAATTGCCTGGGCAATTACATGAAGACATGCTCGGTCAACAAGATGGTGATACCTTGTTAATGGAATATGAGAAGGTAATGATCAAACCTTTTGAATTCTTTCAAAACTCACCTATTTCATTGCAGGTATCTTCCGAGGAGTGAACACCAAATGATTTAAGGCCATCAAAAGTAAGGTATGATTGTTTGGGAGAAGATAATCTATCTTTGGTAATTCCATCTCATATTAGTTCAATGTCAAAATCTCTACTGATGGAGATATTTGAGAAGCATAAAGAACACGGTGAGTTAATTCTTGAAGACATCGAGAAAAAGGAACCTTCACTTGATTTACATAGAATTTTGGCAAAAGATTGTCACGGAAATTGGGTAGCACAACAATTGCCACGACAACGAAGGCTAAATCCAACTATTATGGATATCAACGAGAATGAGGTAATTAAATGGTTGGATGTTGATATAATTTTTTCTAACGAGATATTCATGCCTTCAGGTATAATATCAAGGTGGAGGATATGCATGGACTACAAAAGAACAAGAAAGAAAGACACTTCCACCATGATAACACAAATTGGAGTATCCGTACCAGCATTGGTCCATATCTTTTTGGGTAGAATTGTCACTCGATGGAGGGTGCGGATGGACTATAAGAAATATCGAAAACGACCCTTCGTAAGTTTTTTTATATTTTATTTTTTATATTTATCTTTATTTTGGTATTTTTTATGAATTTTCTTAATTATTTTTTTAGAAATAATTATCTTCTCATTACTTGAATAATTCTTGTTTTATTGACCTTTATCTTTTTAGGAAAGGAAATTAAGATCAAGGGAGATTTGATTGCAGATTTGGATATACTTTAATATGGGTCAAACTTTGAAGAAATTAATTCTATAATTAACTCTAAAAGTTGCCCATATTTTTGGTTTATTTATTTCCTTTTTATTTCTAGTTGAAATTCTTTCCTTCACTAATAATTTTTGTCAACTACCTTCACTATTATTATTTTCGTTTTTCTTGACAGGCAAGTGGAGTTGTGATTATATTGGATGATTTGGATCCATTTGTTGTGATGATATGATCGCCACTTCACATGCCCAGGCAATCGTTGTTGCTCAGGCAAGTACTGCTCAAGATATTGGAAAAGCATCAATGGAGGAATTCATCCACCGGCACAACCACCACGACGAGGAATGAAAACTAAATCAATGGTAAGTAGGAAATTACTAACTTAAGGTGAAAACCTTTACAATTAACTCATTTGCATTTTTATTTTTGCATCATTGGGGACAATGCTCATCTCAAGTTTGGGAGGGTGTTTACCTTTAATTGATTCATGATAGTTGCATTCATAATTAGTTGTTCCATATAGATTGCATATATTATTTGCCAAAAATTTTAATTTGATCTAATTGCTTTAAATTTGATGGATAATCAATGATGAAAATTTTATTATTGCAGTTAATTGAAATTGCCTTTAATTTTAGGATTTCATTGAAAGAATCTAGAATTTTACTATGATGCTGATTTTTTTACGCGGTTGTGACTTGTTGATTGATAGAGACTTTGTGATTTTAGGTTGTTAGAATTTTGGGCATTTAAAAAAATGGAAAAGCAATATCATTCTAGAGGTGCCCGAAACTGGCTCTAGTTTGTGTGCATTAAATAATCACTAGAGGTTCCCAAAATTGACTTTAGTTGATAAAATTAAAAGAATTGCTTAATTGCTAGAAGTGCCCGAAACTGGCTCTAGTAAAATTTAAATTTATGCCCAGGCAATTACTGTGTTAAACCGATTGTTCACATAGAATCTTGAAAATTAACTTGTACACAACCACGCACACACTTTGTCACGAATATTATAGTGAGATTCTGGGAAATTTCTTTGCTTTTTGAAAAATTTAAAGGTGATCATACTTTGTGCCCCTGTTTTGAGGTTGAAAGTTAAATTTTGAAGCATGTCTTTGAAGATTGGATGCCTTGGCAATTAATTGTTAGGTTTGCATTGCTTGAGGACAAGCAATAATTCGAGTTTGGGGGTGTGATGAGTGTTTAAAAGTA
The DNA here is from genome assembly GCA_035048815.1 of Abelmoschus esculentus. NCBI lineage: Eukaryota > Viridiplantae > Streptophyta > Magnoliopsida > Malvales > Malvaceae > Abelmoschus > Abelmoschus esculentus. Next base: position 1,653,437 of record JAUCBN010000002.1, read on the forward strand.
TTGTTTTTATTACCCTTTTACTCATTATTATTGTTATACTTAAGAACATAATTAGTTGTATTTTATTATTTTCATGCATTATTTCCTTGGTTGCCACTTTAATTCCTTAGTTTGGTTGAATTTTGTGGAAAAGGATACTATTGTGGTTTATTTCCATGTTTGCAGGATTCCTTCCTTGATGAGGAGCTATCTATTTGGGAAAGAAAAGGTCAATGGAGAAGACATGAAAAGAATTGGAGAATAAAGCTGTGACACCCTCGCCCCGGGTTAGGAGACGGAGGTGTCGACCGGACATTCAAACTTGTAATTTAGGTCAGTCTTGTATCAAATTCCAGAACGTTTCAATTGTTTTGTAAACTAATTCAAGTCAATTATATGTAAATTCTATTAATTTCGGGGCCAATTTAAAACTTTTTCCACACTTATACAATTAACCATTTCGATTCTCAATTTTCATTCATTTATCAATTACAATCACGATTGAACTTGATCTAAATCTCTAACTAAATTTTATTTGTTTAATCATCATTAATGATATCTTATTGATCGAGCCCATTTCCATTTTTCAAGTTTAACCAAATTAACAAGGGGTATCGATACTCCCTATAGAGGGGTATGGGAACAGGGGTATCGAACCCTAGTTCGATACAGGTTAACTGTGTTGACCCGTTGACCAAGGCTAGGGAGCCTAGTTCGAAACAGGTATCGATGCAATTTCGTTACTGGAAGTCCCAGTATCGAACCATGTATCGATACTGGCCTTCCTCATTAACTCGTTGACTAAGGTTGAGTAGCCTGGTTCGATACTGGCATCGATGCCATTTCGTTACTGGAAGTCCCAATATCGAACCAGGTATCGATGCTGGTCTACTTCAAGGACTCATAGACTTAAGGCTACAATGGCCTAGTTCGATACTGGCATCGAACCAGGGAGATCTTAATGAAGCTCAGCATCGAACCAAGCTTCGATGCCATTTTGAATCTGCCAAGGGTGGTATCGATACCCACGTAAGTGGTATCGATACCCCTGCCCCAATTTCAAGATTTCTAACTTTTTAAACACTTAGACACTTTCAAGAACTATCTAGGCTATCTTATATCATCCATAAACCTTAAGGTTCAAACTCAACATGTTTAGGCAACATTTATCAACTTGCTAACCTATTTACTTTAGCCAATTAATCACCCAAACCATTAACCATTCGCATTGACATTCTCAATTTGGTTCTATGCTATACATGTCAACATAGCTATCCTACAATTTCCAATTCCACACATATATATATCTATCTATCAAGACCAATATGCATTCCATGGACCTAGTCCTTAACTACCAATGCTAGCATAAATATGACTTCCATAACAAGTAGCCTAACCCAATTTGATCATGAGACTTATAGGCTAGATGCACAAAACAAGAATCCATGCAAGTTTAGACCATAAGCTAAATCTAATATGTTCATCATGCCTTATGGCTTACAAACCAAGACAATTAACAAGCCATATATACAAAACCATGGAACAAGCCCTCAAATGCAAAATGCTAACATATCATGATCACTAATGCCAACATTCTAGGAGTTAACAAAACATTACAATTACCATACATTGCTTGCTTGATGTCCTTGCTCCCGATCAATCTCGATCTAGCTCCTTAGCTCGATATCCTATTAGTGGGAAGGAGGAAACGAGTGGTAAGTACTATGAAGAAATTAGTGAGGTAGCCCTAGTTTAACCATATTAGACATATAAAACATAACAAATAGCATGCTCAAGTCCAACATTATATCGAGTATATAACATTAAAGGTGGCATGCTTCACTATAACAAATAAGTCAATCCATGGCATTGGCATCGAACTATATACAAGATTAACATGCTTCTCATATCGATCACAAGTCTAACATACTATTCGATTTCATATTCTATATGCCAAACAATATCTAACATGTATTTAAAGCATATTGTTCATTAATCAATTTCCCATTTCAAGTTTTCAATAACATTTCATTTCAAGGGGTACTTATAGCCAAATGTTCATTTCCAATATCAATAACCATTTCACATTCAAGTGCTACTTATAACATCAATTTCATTACAAGGCTCTATAAAAATTCATAATCAATTACAATGCTTCATAAAGAATCACATATGCATATGAATCACAATTAAACTTTAATCTTTCAAATTCAATTTCGGGTGATGCCTTGGAATAGTTAGACAAGGTAAGCGGGTCAATAAGAGTGTCACGAAGACACTAACAACAGTACCAAAAAGGCACTAACAAGATTACCACAAAGGTACTAACAAGAGATACCCATGGTATCTATCAATTGGTGACTAACCACCAAAACACGGTACCCACAGTACCAAACAAGAGTACCGAAGTACTAAACAAGAGTGACGTAGCACTAAACAATGAGCTCAAGACCCTAGGCATGCCGTACTACCTATAACCAACTATAAACCAAGGGTCAATAACATTTTCATTTCCATTGATCATTATTCGATTTCATATTACCAAGTTCATGTTGCCAAGGGCAAGTGTTCATAACATGCTAACATAAAGCATCTATCATGATCCAACATATCATATGAACATATAGTCATGCATATCATGTTACCAATCAATTAATCATATCATCGTAAGCATACATGAATCGCGTACCTGACATCCGTAACCACGTGCCATACTTACCTCGGTATTTCTGAGCTATGCATATGTACTAAACTAGTACTAACAACTAACAAGCAATTCATATCAAGCAAACCATTTAACATTAGTCTCCTTCCCTTTCATTACCAATTATAGATTAGTCCATTTGCAATAATAAAATCGAGTCAAATAAAAAATAGATGGTTAGGACCCTAGGTCCTAACCCTAAGGTTTTCCACACTCACAATTTCGCCAAGCAATTTAGGGATTATAGATCATGATCCCCTTGCCCTTCTTTCGAGTTTGCTCGAGCCTTTGTTCTTCCTCGATATCCTCCTCCCTTGTATTCTCTTGCAATTCATACACATATAGCATCTATTACGATACATTCAATCATCTAATTCCAAGAGGTTTTAGACTTAACAAATGTAAACAAGTGTTTTTGCTCATTAGGGACAGTTTCGCTACCCTATAAAGAATCGCTTATATCTCCTAATTCCGATATCCGATTTTAGTCCATTTTACCTCTTTGGAAATCTAGAAGAATCCTCTACAAGGAACAATTAACCTTACATTTTAATTCCTATTCGATCAGCTTCGGATTTCATTCGGATCAGGTCTGTCCAGAATCGGGACTGTTCGAACAACCCTTACGGAAACGCTTATATCTTTTTCTATCGAACTCCGATTGAGGTTCCGTAAATTTTACATTAAACTAGGTATATTGGAGTATCTAACTGCAAAATTTCATCTCCTAAATCCTTCATACGAGACCTAAGGAATTTTTTCAAAAGTGCTACCCGGAATAGCATTTCTAGGCATTTTCGGCTAAATTTCACTTTATGTCTTTATGTTCAATCCCTAATTCCCAATTTATTTCCATATATTTCCAGCATTTCACTATGAAATTAACATCACTTGAATCATTTTTCCACCAACTATTTTCATGCATGTTTAACATTGACCCAATTATTGTGCATTACATCTCCAAAACACTAAACCCAAGCCATAGCCAACTTCCATTCAACTTTTAACAACTTAAACTCAATTTTCAGCAACTATAAACATTTAATCTCATGCCAATCAACAATCTAAAGGGGGTTTAAGAGACTTACTCGATTCTTCTTGGCTAGGGGCTTCTACTTTTACCAATTTTTACATGAACTCAAGCTTATTACCTTAAGCTCCCATGGAAACCTCTTCCCCCCTTTTTTTTTTTTGATGTTGCCATGCAAATGAGGGAGGAAGAAAATTTTTTTGGCTCTTTTTGTTTGTTTATTAATGAGGGTGAAAGGACCATTTCACCCTTAATGATATATCTAAAGTTGACTTATTACTAGGGGTAGTTTGTGGAAGTCTAGCATTCACCATGCATCTATCATATTTTTTTTAATTCAATTTGGTCCATTGATCCTAATCAAATTAATATATTATTCGATTTTAAGTTACTCTATTCGAATTGTTTTATTAACCCGGTTTTAGGGTGTTACAATTCTCCCCTCTTTAAAAAGAAATCCGCCCTCGAATTTACCTAAAGGGAACAAATGCAGATATTGTGCTTTCATTGTGTCCTCGAGTTCCCAAGTGGCTTCTTCCTTCTTGTGATTTCTCCAAAGGACTTTCACTAATGGAACATTCTTATTTCGAAGCCTTTTAAGTTCTCGATCGAGAATCTGAACCGGTTCCTCTTGATAAGATAAATCGGGATTCAATTCCAGTTCTTCCATTTCCAAGACATGAGAGGGGTCAGATCGGTACTTACTCAACATAGAAACATGGAAGACATTGTGTATCTTATCAAATTCACTAGGGAGTGCAAGACGATAAGCCACGGGACCGATTCTTTCAATAATTTCGAAAGGTCCAATGAATCGAGGGCTAAGTTTTCCCCTCTTTCCGAACCTGAAGACTTTCTTCCAAGGAGAGACCTTTAGGAAGACCTTGTCCCCCACATTATACTGAATATCTCTTCGTCTCAAATTTGCGTAAGTCTTTTGTCTATCGAAGGCTTGTTTCAATCGATCATGAACAACTCGAATTTGTTCCTCAGTTTCCCAAATCATTTGAGGTCCCAAAACCTTGTTCTCTCCCAATTCAGACCAACACAGAGGAGTTCTACATTTTCACCCATATAAAGCTTCAAAAGGAGCCATCTGGATCGATGCTTGATAGCTATTGTTGTAAGCAAATTCCACCAAGGGTATGGACTTTTCCCAATTCTTCCCAAAGTCTATAACACAAGCACGTAACATATCTTCCAAGACTTGTATCACCCTTTCAGACTGGCCATTAGACTGCGGATGGAAAGTAGTGCTAAGATGCACTTTAGTTCCAAGAGCCTTTTGCAAAGATTTCCAAAATCGAGATGTAAAATTCGGATCTCTATCAGAAATGATCGATGTCGGTACACCATGTAACCGAGTCACTTCTCGGATATACAAATTGGCCAAAGCCTCCGAGCTCATGTTCTTTCGAACTGGGATGAAATGTGTAGACTTAGTGAGTTTATCCACAATCACCCAAATAGCATCATTCTTCCTCGGTGTTACGGGCAAACCAGTGACGAAATCCATTGTTACTCGATCCCATTTCCATTCGGGCAATTCAATAGGCTGTAGCAATCCCGTAGGAGCTCGGTGTTCAGCCTTGACTTTCTGACAAGTCAAACATCGGGATACAAAATCTGTGATGGCTGCCTTCATGCCAGGCCACCAATACAAGGATTTCAGGTCCTTATACATTTTAACAGAACCAGGATGGATCGAGAACGAACTTTGGTGTGCTTCTTGTAGGATGTCTCTTTTCAATTCCTCATTATTTGGTACATATACTCTATCTCTAAAGTAGAGGAATCCATTCGATTTGAGGGAGAATTCGACATTAGCTTTCGAATCAAGCTTGGATGCAATAGCTTGAAGCTCAAAATCAGATTGCTGAAGGTCTCTGATTCTCGTTATCAAGTCAGATTGAACCTGAAGTTCAGACAAGTATCCTTGCTTCCGATATACTCGAAAGTGAGCATTAATCGAATTTGGGGCTACAAGGGAAATTTTTAAATCAGATACAGATATTCATAGGAAGCTTATATCATTTTAAAGTTATCAAATAGCTTACCCAATGTCGGTTTACGACTAAGAGCATCAGCTACTATGTTGGCCTTTCCGGGATGGTAATCAATGACCAAGTCATAGTCTTTTAGCAATTTCATCCATCTTCTTTGTCTCAAATTCAAGTCCTTCTGAGTCAGGAGGTATTTAAGACTTTTGTGATCAGTGTATAGGTAACACTTCTCACCATATAAGTAGTGCCTCCATTATTTCCTTGCATCAAAACACAACCTAGTCCCGAATGTGAAGCATCACTATACACAGTGAATTCCTTGCCGGATTCCGGTTGAACAAGAACAGGAGCATGGGTCAAAGCTTGTTTAAGCTGGTCAAAGCTTCTTTGTTGGTCCTCTGACCATTCAAACAATTTATCCTTTCTAAGGAGTTTTGTTAAGGGCAAGGCAATAGTGGAGAATCCCTTAACAAACCTCCTATAATATTCGGCTAAACAAAGGAAACTCTTGACCTCACTAACATTTCTTGGAGGTCTCGAATCCAAGATGATCTGCACTTTCTTAGCATCAACCTTGATTCCTTCTACCGAGATGACATGGCCGAGGAATGACACTTCCGATAACCAGAACTCACACTTGGAGAACTTGGCAAACAATTGACGTTCCCGGAGAGTCTGTAAAACAATTCGAAGGTGTTCGGCGTGTTCCTCCTTATTCCGAGAATACACCAAAATGTCATCAATAAAGACGATCACAAACTCATCAAGATAAGGCCAGAAGATTCGATTCATGAGATCCATGATAGTAACCCAAATGGCATCACTAAGAATTCAAAATGGCCATATCGAGTTCTGAAAGCCGTTTTAGGAACATCCTCTTCATTTACCCTCATCTGATAGTAACCCGATCGAAGATCAATCCGGGAGAACACCGCAGCATTCTTGAGCTGATCAAACAAGTCTTTAATTCTAGGCAATGGGTACTTGTTATAAATAGTCACCCGATTCAATTGCTGGTAGTCAATACAAAGCCTCATGGTGCCATCTTTCTTCTTTACGAACAAAACAGGAGCACACCATGGAGAAGAGCTGGGACGGATGAATCCCTTATCTTGTAGCTCTTGGAGTTGCTTCTTAAGTTCTTTCAACTCAATAGGTGCCATTCTATAAGGTGCAATTGACACCGGATTAGTCCCAGGCTGGACTTCTATCCCAAATTCAACTTCTCTAGTCGGAGGAAGACCAGGAAGTTCCTCCGGAAAAACATCAACAAATTCAGATACCACTTGGATTTTCGGCAAACCGAAATCATATTCATCTTGCAAAGCCATAGTAGCAAAGATCGAAGTTGGTTTCTTATCAATTAGGAGGATTAACTCCTTTCCCAAACCACGAAGATACAATCTTCGGTTCTGACAGTCGATCCAAGCTTCATGTTTGGTCAACCAGTCTAACCCTAATATTAGGTCAAACTCACATTCCGGTAGTACAAATAGATCAATTCGAAAAGGAATGTTCCGAATTGTGATCGGGTAATCTTTACAAACAATGTTAACATTCATTATTCCTCCTATTGGGTTTGATACTACAAGACCCCTATCAACATTTTCAGGCTCTAACTTAACCTTTACAAGCATTCTAGAACATACAAAGGAATAAGTAGATCCAGAATCTATTAAAGCATATCCAGGACTTAAATTTAATTCAACGGTACCTGCAATAACATCGGGTGACTCTTCCTCTCCTCTACCACGAATGGTGTACATTCTAGCTGGGGCTCGAGATTCTTGACGAGGAGGGGCTGATTGACGTTCCTTTCCCTTTCTTTGATTACCAGAATGGGCCTGTCTTGGGCCCTTGTTTCGGTTCTAAGGAGGAGGACTCTGATAGCCACGAGACTGAGGTGTGCCTCTATTAGGATTCTTAGGGCAATCCTTAACAAAGTGGTCCGATCCACCACAAGCATAACACAATCTCATCTGAAGTCGACAAGGACTAGCATGAGACTTTTTACAGAACTGACAAGCCGAAGCTTTTCCGAAATTCCCCGTGCTATGAACAGAGGCCACCGGGGCTACAGGTCTATTTGCCGACTGAGGTCTCGGCACATAAAGATTCTTGGACTCGTGATGGTAAGTCGAGGAGCCCTCTTTCTGATGCTTGGCTCTCTTCACATTCCAATCGGATCTATCCTCCCATTTACGCTTCTTGTCATCCCTATTTCCACATTTTCTCTTTTCCGAAGCTTTCATCTTGGCTTCGATAGCAATAGCCCGGTTGACTAAAATTTGGAAATCGGTAATTCCCAAAGCAGTAAACATGGGGCTCATCTCATCATTTAGCCCATCAATGAACATCTGGCATTTCTGTTTCTCAGTTTTGATGTACTCAACTCCGTACTTACAATACTTACAAAAGTCTGCCACATACTGCTCAATAGGCCTATTAGCCTGTCTCAAATACAAGAACCGTCTTCGTCTTTCAGCCAAATACTGCTCACTAATATACTTCTTCATGAACTCCTCTACAAAGAAGTCCCAAGTGATGGCATCGGCAGGAGCAATCAAGATCGTAGTTTCCCACCAACTCAAGGCTTCGTCAGCTAGAAGCGAGATTGCATATTCAAGTTTGTGCTCATCGGAGCACTACAACTGCTTGGTCAGAATCTGAGTGGTCCTTTCTAAACACTATTCTGGCTCCTCGGGCTTTTTCTCATTAACACCCGCGAAAGTATAGGCTCGGTACCTGGCAAATTTCTCAAGTTGGATAAGTAGGACGATTCTGTCTCAAGTCGGATACTAACTGATCAAACATTCCTTTCATACTTAGGAGACATTCCCTCTGAACATCCTGTATTACCGGGGCTACCAACTCAGGGGCAGCTTCCAATGGAGGTGGATCTTGTTCTTGAGGAGGATTTGGTTCCACCCTCACATTTTAATTCTCATTAGAGGAGCCCTCGGGACTTTCATCTCTCAAGGCTAGTCTCGTATCTACCATACTACAAAAAGTAAACAAAATTCATCCAAATAAGCAAGAACACAAGCAAGTATGGTATAAAACTCCTAGGTGGCATAGTTCAATCCTATATGATGCATGCATATTACTTTCAGTCCGAGAATCATGCAACCTAAAGCTCTGATACCAATAAAATATGACACCCTCGCCCCGGGTTAGGAGACGGAGGTGTCGATCGGACATTCAAACTTATAATTTAGGTCAATCTTGTATCAAATTCCAGAACGTTTCAATTTTTTGTAAACTAATTCAAGTCAATTATATGTAAATTCTATTAATTTCGGGGCCAATTTAAAACTTTTTCCACAGTTATACAATTAACCATTTCGATTCTCAATTTTCATTCATTTATCCATTTTTCAAGTTTAACTAAATTAAATAGGGGTATCGATACTCCCTATAGAGGGGTATCGGAACAGGGGTATCGAACCCTAGTTCGATACAGGTCAACTGTGTTGACCCGTTGACGAAGGCTAGGGAGCCTATTTCGAAATAGGTATCGATGCAATTTCGTTACTGGAAGTCTCAGTATTGAACCATGTATCGATACTGGCTTTCCTCATTGACTCGTTGACTAAGGTTGAGTAACCTGGTTCGATACTGGCATCGATGCCATTTCGTTACTGGAAGTCCCAGTATCGAACCAGGTATCGATGTTGGTCTACTTCAAGGACTCATAGACTTAAGGCTATAATGGCCTAGTTCGATACTGGCATCGAACCAGGGAGATCTTAATGAAGCTCGGCATCGAACCAAGCTTCGATGCCATTTTGAATCTGCCAAGGGTGGTATCGATACCCGCGTAAGTGGTATCGATACCCCTGCCCCAATTTTAAGATTTCTAACTTTTTAAACACTTAGACACTTTCAAGAACTATCTAGGCTATCTTATATCATCCCTAAACCTTAAGGTTCAGACTCAACATGTTTAGGCAACATTTATCAATTTGCTAACTTATTTACTTTAGCCAATTAATCACCCAAACCATTAACCATTCGCATTGACATTCTCAATTTGGTTCTATGCTATGCATGTCAACATAGCTATCCTACAATTTCCAATTCCACACATATATATATCTATCTATCAAGACCAATATGCATTCCATGGACCTAGTCCTTAACTACCAATGCTAGCATAAATATGACTTCCATAACAAGTAGCCTAACCCAATTTGATCATGAGACTTATAGGCTAGATGCACAAAACAAGAATCCATGCAAGTTTAGACCATAAGCTAAATCTAATATGTTCATCATGCCTTATGGCTTACAAACCAAGACAATTAACAAGCCATATATCATGATCACTAATGCCAACATTCTAGGAGTTAACAAAACATTACAATTACCATACATTGCTTGCTTGATGTCCTTGCTCCCGATCAATCTCGATCTAGCTCCTTAGCTCGATATCCTATTAGTGGGAATGAGGAAACGAGTGGTAAGTACTATGAAGTAATTAGTGAGGTAGCCCTAGTCTAACCATATTAGACATATAAAACATAACAAATAGCATGCTCAAGTCCAACATTATATCGAGTATATAACATTAAAGGTGGCATGCTTCACTATAACAAATAAGTCAATCCATGGCATTGGCATCGAACTATATACAAGATTAACATGCTTCTCATATCGATCACAAGTCTAACATACTATTCGATTTCATATTCTATATGCCAAGCAATATCTAACATGCATTTAAAGCATATTGTTCATTAATCAATTTCCCATTTCAAGTTTTCAATAAACATTTCATTTCAAGGGCTACTTATAGCCAAATATCCATTTCCAATATCAATAACCATTTCACATTCAAGTGCTACTTATAGCATCAATTTCATTACAAGGCTCTATAGTAATTCATAATCAATTACAATGCTTCATAAAGAATCACATATGCATATAAATAACAATTAAACTTTAATCTTTCAAATTCAATTTTGGGTGATGCCTTGGAATAGTTAGACAAGGTAAGCGGGTCAACAAGAGTGTCACGAAGACACTAACAAGAGTACCACAAAGGCACTAACAAGAGTACCACAAAGGTACTAACAAGAGATACCCATGGTATCTAACAATTGGTAACTAACCACCAAAACACGGTACCCACAATACCAAACAAGAGTACCGAAGTACTAAACAAGAGTGTCGTAGCACTAAACAATGAGCTCAAGACCCTAGGCATGCCGTACTACCTATAACCAACTATCAACCAAGGATCAATAACATTTTCATTTCCATTGTTCATTATTCGATTTCATATTACCAAGTTCATGTTGCCAAGGGCAAGTGTTCATAACATGCTAACATAAAGCATCTATCATGATCCAACATATCATATGAACATATAGTCATGCATATCACGTTACCAATCAATTAATCATATCATCGTAAGCATGCATGAATCACGTACTTGGCATCCGTAGCCACGTGCCATACTTACCTCGGCATTTCCGAGCTATGCATATGTACTAAACTAGTACTAACAACTAACAAGCAATTCATATCAAGCAAACCATTTAACATTAGCCTCCTTCCCTTTCATTACCAATTATAGATTAGTCCATTTGCAATAATAAAATCGAATCAAAAAACAAATAGATGGTTAGGACCCTAGGTCCTAACCCTAAGGTTTTGCCACACTCACAATTTCGCCAAGCAATTTAGGGATTGTAGATCGTGATCCCCTTGCCCTTCTTTCGAGTTTGCTCGAGCCTTTGTTCTTCCTCGATATCCTCCTCCCTTGTATTCTCTAGCAATTCATACACATATAGCATCTATTAGGATACATTCAATCATCTAATTCCAAGAGGTTTTAGACTTAACAAATGTAAACAAGTGTCTTTGCTTATTAGGGACAGTTTCGCTACCCTATAAAGAATCGCTTATATCTCCTAACTCCTATATCCGATTTTAGTCCATTTTACATCTTTGGAAAGCTAGAAGAATCCTCTAAAAGGAACAATTAACCTTACATTTTAATTCCTATTCGATCAGCTCTAGATTTCATTCGGATCAGGTCTGTCGAGAACCGGGACTGTTCGGACAGCCCTTACGGAAACGCTTATATCTTTTTCTATCGAACTCCGATTGAGGTTCCGTTAATTTTTCCATTAAACTAGGTATATTGGAGTATCTAACTGCAAAATTTCATCTCCTAACTCCTTCATACGAGACCTAGGGAATTTTCTCAAAAGTGCTACCCGGAATAGCTTTTCTAGGCATTTTCGGCTAAATTCCACTTTATGTCTTTATGTTCAATCCCTAATTCCCAATTTATTTCCATATATTTCCAGCATTTCACTATGAAATTAACATCACTTGAATCATTTTTCCACCAACTATTTTCATGCATGTTTAACATTGACCCAATTATTGTGCATTACATCTCCAAGACACTAAATCCAAGCCATAGCCAACTTCCATTCAACTTTTAACAACTTAAACTCAATTTTCAGCAACTATAAACATTTAATCTCATGCCAATCAACAATCTAAAGGGGGTTTAAGAGACTTACTCGATTCTTCTTGGCTAGGGGCTTCTACTTTTACCAATTTTTACATGAACTCAAGCTTATTCCCTTAAGCTCCCATGGAAACCTCTTCCCCCTTTTTTTTTTTGATGTTGCTGTGCAAATGAGGGAGGAAGAAAAAAATTTTGGCTCCTTTTGTTTGTTTATTAATGAGGGTGAAAGGACCATTTCACCCTTAATGATATATCTAAAGTTGACTTATTACTAGGGGTAGTTTGTGGAAGTCTAGCATTCACCATGCATCTATCATATTTTGTTTTTAATTCAATTTGGTCCATTGATCCTAATCAAATTAATATATTATTCGATTTTAAGTTACTCTATTCGAATTGTTTTATTAACCCGATTTTAGGGTGTTACAATTCTCCCCTCCTTAAAAAGAAATTCGCCCTCGAATTTACCTTAAGGGAACAAATGCGGATATTGTGCTTTCATTGTGTCCTCGGGTTCCCAAGTAGCTTCTTCCTTCTTGTGATTTCTCCGAAGCCTTTCACTAATGGACTCGTGATGGTAAGTCCAAAATAACCGTTCAAATTGGCAAACACCAGGTATGACACGGTCATTTTCATACGTCGGTACTGTTTCTAGCTTCACAATGGTCCCCGGAATATGTTTTTGCATCAGAGAAAGCCACGGTCGCAATTCATTGTACGAAGCCTCTCACTTACCATACATTTTCTGAACCGCACGTTTTCTAGCATACCATGCTCGTTTGTACTCAACATAAAAACCGTATTGAGACGTGATTGAAGCCATACAAGTCTTAACGGTTATCCGTGGATTTGCTTTTTCCAAAGGAAGAAAAGCCTCAGAAAGCACGTGCACATCTAAATTCCGATGATCCTGATTAAGGCGAACCACGGTGCACGTGTGAGGGTCTTCACACTTGGTAATCTGTCATAGGTTGTTCAGTTTCTTCAAACGAGAAACATGAACCCTCCATTTACATCCCTACTTCTTGTGTACACATTCAGCAATATACTTGTCAGATGCATTTTTGTAAACACCGAACGTAACGGAGTTGCGGATATTGAACTTCTTTATTGTTGCAATCGCCAGATCCTTGGTCTCGAAAACCTGTCCTTTATATATTTCATGAGAAATACTTTGGTTGTATTGGTCGATCTGGGGGAATTGCATAAATTCAGGAGCATTGAAGGCTTCCATATCAATTAATGAAAAGTGGGAAGGTGGTTCGTAAAACGACATTGTCATTGAAGTGTTAGGGGCTTCCACTTCCTCTGGCTCATCTCCCTCTGGCTCATCCATATCTTCGGGTTCGCTATAAAAAAGGGCCTTGCTTGTCACCATCAGGGCCGGGCTCCCTAATCGGTTCTTCGTTAGAGTGGTCACCCTCAAATTGGAACAAATTTAATGCCACCACATCACCAACAGTTGCAGACGAATGTTGTCTTGGTGGTAAGTTCAAATCAAATTCAGAACGAGCGAACGAAGACGGTTGGGTGGGTGGTAGGTTGAGGTCAAAGTCAAAAGACGTTACACAAGAATGTTTTACCGCCGAAAACGATGGAACATCAGCATCGTTTTGTGAACAATGTGTCGACAACAAGTTGAAGTCGTCTCTTATATTTGCCGTAGGACTATAAACATTCGGATCGAAGTCAAAATTTGCACGATGCCAATCCTGGACGGCAGTAACCTCTGGCTCATCAGAAAAAATCGCAAACAACTCTAATGGCCCTCCGAAAGAATATTGCATGTGCGACTCCATCATCAATTCCACATCGCCATTGTCTGCCACATGGTAAATTGTATAATACAATGGCTCCAACGACGTCGGTAATCGATATTTTAAAGGCTTTAATTTTGACCTCGAGCATGCGGAACATGATCTGATACTCTCTTCATCAGTGACCTATAACTTAATCTTCGGGGTAGCTCAATTATAACTGTATTCGAAAATTGAAAGACCACACCTAGGTATGCATCACCAATCATCTACCCATCGTAATAAACTAAAGCAGTGATTCTTCCTGACATTTTTTATTTCAAATTCAAAGTGAAAATGATTCTGAAGAAGATGGAATTCGAAATTTTGATGCAGAGAGCTTTGAAATTTAGGGGATGGAATTCGAAATATTAATGCACCGACGAAGTCGCTTTCTGCAGAAGTCTGGCAGGAAGTCGATTTCTGCAGGAAACGACTTCTGTTGTCCGATTGGAAGCCGCTTACTACAGGAAGCGACTTCATTATTTTTCTTCCTTTATAAGATTCGTGAATCCCTGCTTTCAGACTACATTTTTCAGTCTATAGAAAGTTATATCACTTCGTCAATAATTCATCAAGTTTCAGAAAGAGTTGTATACATGGATATATTTTCTTATGTTCTTTTCTTCTTTGGTACATACGGGTACACTTCGTTTAGTAGCAAGATAAAATAAGATGAGTTTTATGATTTAATATCGACGGAGGTTGCGAAGGCGACAAAAAGAACAAGAGAAATCTTATACATACAAGCAAAAATATCAGTTGATGAACCATGTCCTGGAGCGCATTACCTGTTGAAATTGTCAAGTTCAAAAGACCTTCGTAAGATGTTTTGAGCTTACACAAATATTCCATGTCTATATATTGATATCTCCGTAAAATTTACGGATGAAGTTAGTTCATCAAGCAACGTCGATCTAGTAGATGAAGAAGCAATTTTACAACGGATCAACAACAGACGACATCAAAAGGAACAGAGAATTGAAGAACTAAACTTAACATCTGACGTGTCTACAGATTACGAAGACACAAAAATAGACGATTTTTCAACCCCTTAGATATTTCTTATGTAAACTTTGGTATTTTCGGGCAATATTAATAAAATATATCTTTTATTATATTTTTTTACATAACTATACCTTTTATTATATTTTGTAAAATATACTTTTTATTAACCTTACTTATTAAGATATCTTTTATTAACCTTACTTATTAAGATAACTTTATTAACCTTACTTATTAAGATAACTTTTATTAACCTTACTTATTAATATACCTTCATATACCTTTTATAAACCACTGAAGTCGCTTTGTATAGAAAGCGACTTATAATAACTACTGAAAGTCGCTTTCCGTACATAGCGACTTTCAATAAATAATTGATACCTCTAAGGGATGCCAACTAAGCATGAAATCGATTTGTGAACAGAGCGACTTCTTATCCGGATTATAATTAATGTCTTATGTGGCAAGGGATGCCAACTAAGCATGAAATCGCTTTGTGTAGGACGCGACATCAGAAGTCGCTTCCTGCATAAAGCGACTTTTTAATATGTGACCTGACAGGGGTATAGTTTTGTAAATGAAATTTGTCTGGGTATAGATTTATAATAAAATAATAAAAAAAAGGTTATTTTTGGTATTTTTGTCATGGTATGTTATGTTTGTATGCAAATGGTAATCATGCTATCCTGTTTGTTTTGAATACATACGTATAGCCATATAGGGTGTACTTGCTTCCTTGTGTCATAAAACTTGTACCAATATTGATATACCCTGTATTTAAAGACAGGGATAGGTCGGGTCGGATTTTCGGTCCATCCGCATCCGACTCGAAAAATCATCCCTTTCACCCAACCCAATTCAGATTTAGGGTGAAAAAATCCGATCTGACCCGATTTTTAAGCTTTAAAATATGATCTGACCCGACCCCACCTGACCTGAATTATTAAAAAAAAATAAATTTTAGGAACTTACTTGTAAAAAATAAAATTTAGGGATCTAATTGTAAAAAAAATAGTGACCTAATTGTAAAAACAATTAAGTTTAGTGACCTAATTATATATAAAGAGTGATCATTATTGCAAATATCTCTAAAATGTATATGGAAAAATTACACTATTAGTACCAGGTCGGGTTGAATTTTTTTCACCTAAACTCAAACTCGACCCGACCCAAGATCACCCTTGAAAAAAAATCTGACCCGATCCGACCCAAACCTAAATTTTCTACCAAAAAATCTGATTCGATCGAATCGGAACCCATCGAGTTTGGGTTCCATGTCCATCCCTACCTGTATTGGTTAATTTTTCTTGTTCTATGAGGTTGGGTATACTTGATTGATCATGACTCGGTGTTTGAGTTTAGTACCTGGGTTGGTTTGGAACTGTTTGAAGGAAAAGGTAATTTTAGATGAATTGGTTTAAAATTTTGTTAAAAACTGCTCTTAAATATATACTCTATATTCTAGACAGTTCCCCAAGGCATATTGTCAAAAGAATCTCCTAATATTTAATTAAATTATCATTTTGGTCATTATGTATTTTAATTCTAAATAATTTATTTAGATTAGTGATTTTTTAGATAAAAATTATCAATCAATTGATGTTAAATAATATAATGATACGTCATCAAAAAATACATTTGAACATCAAGGTATGTTGTTACGTTATTTTAAGTCATTTATGTTAATTGACTAATAGTTTTATCTTTAGTATCATTTTGATTTAAAATAAAAATATTGAGGGTTAAAATAATTTAAACAAATAAATAATAAATTAAAAACTATATAATGAAATATTTTATAATATAAATAAAAATAAATAAGTAATTTTAATAAAATATATTTTTATTAAATTAAAATATTTTTTATATTTAATTAAAATGTATTTTTTATTTAAAAAATTATTTATTATGAATTGGAGTCAAATATATTATATTTTTAACCTCAAAAGTATTTTCAAAAAGCATGGTAAACCTGCTGGTTGTATGATCTTAAACTAATCTCTCTCTAATCCGTGATCAAATTTTGAAAAGTTACGTAATAATTATTAAATTTTAATTTTTATTATAAAATATTATTAATGGGTTAAGATGATTGTTAAAAATTCTGTATATATAATATATTTAATTATTCTTTTTTACACATTTAATGAATTTAGTCTTAATAAGAAATGTTCATAAATTTAATTATTATTATTATTAAAATATTTTCATTCTAATCCTATTTTAAAAATAATTTAATACTTTTCTTCTAATCAAATAAAGAAAACATATAAATAGGGGTGTTAAAACGTTCGACTAAACCGAATTAGCCGATCAAACTAAATTAATTCGGTTAAACGGTCGGTCACCGAACTTTGTTCAATCGGTGAGTGGTTAAAGTTTTTTTTGAAAGTTTGGTTAACGGTTAGTATAAAATTATAAAATAATAATTTATCAAATTAATATAAAATAATAAAAATTATAAAATGATCATTAAACTTTAAAAATTAGTATAAAATAATAATTAAATTTATTAAATTATCAAAAATAATTATTAAAATTTTCAATAATTTATAATATATAATAAATCAATGATCAATTTATAATAATTTGATAGGTTTAATGGTTGTTTTATAACTTTTGAAAGTTTGAGGACTAAAAGATTATTTTAACATAATTGAGTGATCATTTGTGTAATTTACACAAAATTGTATAACAAATTTTGGTTAACCGAATTAACCGAAATTTGTTCAATTTGGTTAATATATTTCGAAAAAAATTCAGTTCGATTAACGATTAAAGATTTAAAAAGTTTGGTTAATTCGGTTCGGCTACTGACCGAATTAACCGTTTGAACATCCCTATGTATAAATAATCGATATATTCTTTTGTGTTACGTAAAATGCAATGGTTTGGAATTAGAAGTATACGGAGGGATTTTATGTTAGGTTAAATAAATCCATCATTCAATAAATTTATATATTAAAATTTGAACATAGTACCTTATAACTTAAACATAACATTGTATAATAATATTTTTTGTCTCATAATTTATATATTTTTTTTATTCAATTTTAGTTTAAAATAGTTTCATAAATTTAACTTTTCGTATCCGAAAATTTTCAATAACATACCTTACTACTCTAACGCCCTCTACTAGTAAATACTTTATTATTTTTATAGTCTTAAATGATTATAAGATAGTATATGTTTATATTTTTTTTAACCATTTGATAAGATATATACCTTATAAATAAAACTGATTAAACTCTAGTCTAGAGGTGGCAAACAGGTCGTTCGGTTCGATTTTGGTTCAGATTTTTTCGATTTGATTCATTTCGGGTTGGTTCGGGTCTAGTTCGGGTCACATTAAGATCATCTTGTTCGGATTCAATTGGGTCTCGGATCAAATAAATTGGTTCAATTTTCAATTCTCGAATCAAATTTACCAGATCTACTCGGGTCTCCTATAATACTTAGTATATATATATATATATTGTTGGGTTAAATTTATTTTAACTCTTTATCATGTCTAAGCTACTTTACTTTTGTTGTACATGGATTTGATATTAGGTGGGCTAACAGCATTGAACTCAATATTTATATCACATACCCTAACATTCACAACATGTACCTTAGCATTTAATTCGACTACAGTCGTATTTATAGATTTTTTAATTATAAATATCTAAATTTTTAATATAAGTTTTTTAAGAATTGATATCTTTTAACATAAAATTTTACATTCGTACTATCTCGACATATGAAAAGTAGGTTACCAAATTGTATAAAGATAAGGAGTGTAAATGAGTCGAGTCGAGTTCGAATAGTGTTAAATTCGGCTCGGCTCGTTAAGAACTCGAGTCGAGTTCGAGCTTTATTCAAGCCTAATCGAGTCAAGTGTTGATTGATCTTTGACCGTGATAGACTAGAGTAACACTTATTTGTCACGTCTCATTTAAAGTCTAATGAAGAAGAAAAACTTTGATATACAAGTTGTGTAAATTCAATCTTGTTAACTTTAGGTTTTAGTGTGTTAATTTAGGGTTTAAGACTTTTATTCAAGGATAGATTTTAGTGTACTAAGTTTAAAAATTTAGATTTTAAATTATAAAAAATAAAAAATAGTATATTTATATTTTTCAAGTAACTCGTGAGCTTTTCGAATCAAGTATCATGTAACTCGATTTGACTTATCAAGAACTCAAACTGAATTTAATCGAATCAAATTTTGACCAAATTTTAATCGAGATAAACTCGAGTAACTCGCGATCTGTGTCGTACGCCCCAAGAGAGATTGATGACAGAAAAGTCCATTATTTTCTGTTAAGTTTTCAGTTCCTTGTTTTATTAAACACTGAAAAAGATGTTCTCTCGTTTCATCCACATCAAACAGACCCACACAACTTTACACATTGTGAAAAACACAGAACCATGGAGGATAGTCTTGGGTGTCTAGTTCACAAAGGGTAAGATTTTCGGGATAAATATCGATATTCGATCTATTAATTGGTTAATTTAAACCGGATCTTATAAAATTTTATTATGAGAATGGACCTCTCAATTCCGTTAGATCAATTGATTATTGATAAGATAAAATCATTTTAAAAATAAAATTAAAATAAAAATTTATTAAGTTATATTCGCTTATGATACGATTGGTTCGCATAAAATATTATTCTTGCTACTTAGGGTAATAATTTTATTTAAAATGGCATTCCTTCGATTAGTTTAAGAATATTTATCCTATGGATAATAATCTTTTCTCAATGATATCACATTTTTCCCCTAAATGTTAGAATAATATCCTAATAATTTTTAGGGTTAGGGTTTAAGATTTAAGATTTTTAAATGAATTTTTATTAATTTAAAATTTTTAATTTATTATATAATAATTTAATTATATTTTTAATTAAATTAGAAAAAATAAATATAAGATTATATATGTAAACATAAAAGAACAATAAATATATACCGTTGTTGGTGTTATATATCTTTAAGTTGTTCTTGGCCTAGTGGCTAAGTCATGTACTCTCCATCCTAATTGTTTAAGTTTGAATCCTCCACCTAATTAAATGTGTAATTATCATATTTTATTTTTAATTGTCACGTCATTACCCGTAATTTTTAATGGTGGGTGATTGTATCGGAACCATTTTAATAATTAAATGACATATTTATCGCTTTTTAAAGAATGATAACCATTTCGACACCAATCGCAGAGTTAGGTAGTTTTTTTATGTAATTTACCCTAAAAACAATAAATAAAAAGTTTAGAGGTTACCTTTAATTTCAGAGTCGTTGTTTTGAACTGTTGAGAGTGGAGCATCAATAAACTTTAAACGATTTTTCTTCCCATTCGTTTTTAGATTTAGGTTTTTGAGATTCTAGGTTCGGTTTAAGGAGTTTTAAGGCCTTATTTTGTTTTTTAGAAAGTTAAAAAAAAATCTAGATTTCAACACTGATTGATGAATAGGCATAGCGATACACGATCAAAATTTGAAAAATTCATGATGACTCTGAATTTGTGTGGTGGAGCGGGTTTTCTAAAAGAGGCAAGTTAAACAGAACCTAAATGAGGCTATATAACAATTGTCACAAAAGTTGTAAGAATTTTGATATATATAGAAATAGTTATATTTTTTTTGTAAGAAATTTGGTATATACCAAAATTGTTACACTTTTTGTAAGAAATTCAGTGTATAACAAAATTTAAAAATATTGTGTGTGGTGGAGCGGGTTTTCGAAAGGATTTTTAAGGCCTTATTTTGTTTTAAAAAAGTTAAAAAATATTTTTTTTCTAGATTTCAACACCGATGGATGATTGGGCATAGCGATATACGATCGAAATTTAAAAAATTCATGATGACTCTGAATTTGTGTGGTGGAGCGAGTTTTCTAAAAGAGGCAAGTTAAACAGAACCTAAATGAGGCTATACAAAAATTGTTACAAAAGTTGAAAGAATTTTGATATCAATTTTTTGATATATATCGAAATAGTTATATTTTTTTTGTAAGAAATTCGGTATATACCAAAATTGTTATATTTTTTGTAAGAAATTCAGTGTATAACAAAATTCTTACAACTTTTATAATTATTTCAGTATTGTAACACCCCGAACCCAGGTGCCACATTTGGGCTACAAGCCCAACTCGTTCCCATAAAAATTTTCATATTTTCAAGTCAAATCCAAAACGTGCCATTAAATATGACATATAATTAAAAACAATATTAAATATCAGAGGTAGTTTAACAAATCCAAATTATTAATGGAGCTCCAAATACAAGTTTAACCAAAACATTTGACCTTGACAACTTAAAATAAACTAGAGTTACAATTACAACAATGGTCCTACGAATACATAGCTCACTAATCTAGCAATTGTACTCTATCAACCGATCAATGTTGAAGTCCTACGATGATGGTGCTCTGCCACGTTCGTTTGTCCATCTACTTACCTACGCAAGGAAACACATTCCAAAATGTTGAGCTACTAAAGCTTAGTGGGTACACAACCTATCGACTATGCTTCAAGTGAATCATAATTATGCACATGCTAGATGAGAAATATGATAACATGGTATCAAGCATTGGCGCTACCGTAATCGCCTAAACACATGATATGACAAACACAACCAAAGCATAAAAATAACCAAATCAAAAGTGAGAGGCACAACGCCAACCTGAAACAATAAGACTCACTCGGCCCGGAATCTCTCATTGAGCTAGTATACTCGAAATCTAGCATTGAGTCTTCATCAGAATCTCACACTGAGTGGGGCTCGAAATCACACATCGAGCGAAATCATCATTCGGAATCTCACATCGGATGACCTTCAATACATCACCCGAAATCTCAAATCAAATGACCTTCGTTGTGTTGCAACACTCACTCATTGGGTATCCGGATCCCACCAAACAAGATAATCTACCCAGGATCCTTACACCAAACTATGCCACAACCAAACAAAAGACCAAGCATGTAAAGCATATTTCATCATATCAAAGTCAATATCACCAATTCCAGGTTTTAATATTCATTTTATAGCTTAATTAACCCATAGGAACCTATAGCATAAATTATGGAACCCCAAAACTCAACCCTTAAAAACTTGGGCAGATTGCCAAGGGTATCGATATGCATGTATGGGATATCGAAATGCTCCAGTATTAATACGATTCCCTTACGTATCGATACGCTAAGACGATGGCTTCCAAAAAGTCAAAGGTAAACCTACTCGTATTGATACACCTACATGGGGTATCGATAGACCCCAAGTATCAATATGTTTCCCTAAGGAGGTATCGATACGAATCGTTATTGGAGTTTTTGGTTTTGAAACACGGGCATGACGTTCTAAAACGCCTGCTATTCTAACCCTTATTTCCTCTCTAGGGTATTGATACACCGGCCAAGGGTATCGATACACTTACACGAAAATACAGGTCTAGACCTTAAAATAACTAAGAACATCAACCTAAATCAAACATTCAATCCTAAAACGTTCATACACCTTATTGGAGTTGTTTAGGTGAGTTTCTAACCAATTTTAACCCATGCCAACGTCCAAATGATAATTCACCATTAAAGCATACATAAGCTCTACTTCCTACCAAAATCATCATACAACAACCAACATGCCATTAAAGATAATGCACATGAAATACAAAGGATTTGGAAGTGTATTAACCTCCCAAAACATGCTAAAGAACTCCACAGCATCCCCTTAGGCTTTCTCTTTGCCCAAGCATATGGATGGCTCACCAAGATCTCTCACTACAAGATGAGATTACTAAGAAGTTACTACACTATTAGGACGGTTAAAGGAAGCTAAAATAACCCCTTAACCAGCCTAACTCACAAAAACCTATTCTCATTCTCACCCCCAAAACCCTCCAAAAACCTTACCTCCACCACTTAACACAAAGTTTAACTTGCTAGATAGATCTTTTAAAGCCAAGCACACTTCTCTCAAGCAGCAAAACGAGATTCTTTAAGCAAAACCTCAAAAATCAACCTTTGATGATGGATTTAGGAGAGGAAAGATGAGAGAAAAAGGATGTAGGCAATAAATATGATGATGATATCACCTCTCTACATATGCAGAGAAAATAACTCCCATTCCCCCGTCTTTTCCTCCCATTAATCCAATTACCAAAACACCCTTGGGCCACCATCCAAACCCAAACCTAAACTAAAACCCTCTAATCCCAACAAGACTCTCAAAGGCCCAAACCTCGGGTTAATCCGACACTGAGTCCCGAAACTCAGTTCGTGACAGGTACAACCTCATTTTAGTCTCATTTTAACCATGCATCTCCCTAGAATTTTCCTTAGCGGAGCTCAAAAGTGATTTTAAAGCATTTTGGGTTTTTTTATAGAATGGTTATAGAGATTTAAATCTTTTATCATTTATATCTGATCCATCTTTTAAATTTGATTTATTTGTATAATAACTCCATTTCGTCTCATGTTATTTATCCTCACGGTTTTTTCGTACTCGAAAATCTCGTCTGCATTCTTGTTATTTTGAAATGCTCTTCAATTTCATTTTTATTTTATTTTAATCCATTTTAATGGTTAAATACTCTTTTAAATCCTTAAAAGCTTTAGTTTTAAATACTATTTCAATGGTTTTTTTCGTACTCGAAAATCTCGTCTGTATTCCTGTTATTTTGAAATGTTCTTCAATTTCATTTTTATTTTATTTTAATCCATTTTAATGGTTAAATACTCTTTTAAATCCTTAAAAGCTTTAGTTTTTCAATTTAACCCCTTAAATCTAGTTTAATTTTTATTTTGGTCCGAAATAGCAGGGGTAAAATCATCCTTTAAGTCCTATTCCTTTAATTTCAATATGTATTTAAATTTTTGCTTTTTATTTTCTTATGACTTCATTTTTTATTTTTTAAATTTATTTTCTTTTTTTAGTCTATCTACTTAACTCACGCTTTTAATTTATGTTTTCCGCTTACATACTTTTTGATTAATAAAGGAATACGAATTTAGGCCTTATTAAAAACCTCTCTAACCTAATAGAGGAAAAGAGTGTCCAAAGTAGTATTTAACAAAAACCTAAAGATTAACTTACATAACAAAACAAAAAACTATAACAACAACAGTGAATCAACTAATACCATCTTTTGTAGCAAAAGGGTAACACCCCAACTGGAGGAGATATAAATCTATGATAAATTAAATCATCACAAACCATATGTGTCGTCTTCCAATCTGGAACTTGGTTCCCATCACGCCTAATATGCGTAACTTAAATTGATCATGGTCAGACTATTAAAGACAAAATATAATGAATAAGATCACTCACGATATCGATATGGGTCCCTTGATTAAGCACTTTGACTGCTTCAAGATTATCAGACTCAACAATCATATGAGATATACCAAGAGAAAACACAATTAATAAACCTTCATAAATACCCCAAAGCTCTACTTCAAATATCAAACAAATTCCACCTCTTTTAGAGAAGTCAATCACCCAATTTTCATTCTCATCTCGGATAACACCACCACAAGATGAAGCCCTTGTTGAGGGATACATAGATCCATCTATGTTAAGTTTATGACATCCACAAACATGTCTTTGCTAAAGAAAAATATTTGACTCCTATTGTTGAACTTCATGGATTACTTGTCCCGAAGCTGACGCAATAGACTCACTATTTTGAGCATCCACACAATCATAAACCAGACGCAAACTCCGATGTAAAACAGGTTCACGACATTGTTTCAATGGCTCAAAATATCCATATTATGGCGGCACCAAATGTTCCACAAAAGAGAACCAAACAAAATATCCCATTGCTCCGTATCTTTCGCAAAAAAACTCAGGTTGAGTAATGTTTACTAACACCAAAAGTTTGAAGTTCATATTGAAAAATAAATCTACCTTTTTTGGTCGAATTAAAGAATTTCAAATAATACGAGCTCATGGAAACAATCTAAAAACATGATCCACATCTTCTCGATCATCCTCACATTGAAAACAACTGTTATCTGTAATAAAATGTCTTTGAACATGTTTAACATTTGTCAAAATTTTCCCATGACATGAAAGCCAGATAAAAGTTTGAATCCGGGGAAGACAACGAAAATTATTAATAACATTCTATATTTCTTCTAACGACCCAATTTCGCATGTCATGAGCATAGCTCACAGTAAATTTCTTATTCGGAATATAATTCTAACACGATCACTCGTTTAACCCATAATTTAAAGGAGTCTCAATCCTCACTATGTGTAAGTAAAATCGATGGAGGCACTAGATCTTCAAATATATCCCAACGTCACTAACCAAAATCATTTATCATATCCATAACCATAACATCCTCACTCATTATTGTGAATATCTAGGGTACACTGTCAATAATTGATATAATATCTCCCAATCAAGGGTAATGCCAAAATCTAATATGTTTATCAATTCCAACTTGTCAAACCAGATTTCTACCTAAATCATCTCATACTGTGTAAATCCCTTTCCATAGATTCGAACAACGCTGAAGGATAAGAGATAGAACATGAAAATCGTACCATTTATACTTTGTAGGAATCAATTGCGACCAAAGCTGATTAATATCTTATTTAACTATTTAATATCTTATTTATTTCTTGTAATTTATATGCATTAAGTTTTTATTCATTTATTTATTTTAAAAAATCATTTAGTTTTTGTATTGCTCTTTTGCTTCTCATGATTTCGTATGACTAATCCAGACTGACTTGCGTCGCACATCTAGTTTTGTTGGGTGAATCTCCCAACAATAATTTTTTTTTTTGTATTCACAATACCTCAAATTCAAAATATACTTAAACAAAATTAAATTACTTATCATTTTAATTAAGATATGATAAAAAATTCATTTATTATTTAATAATGTGCTCATATCAATCTCACATTTTTATTATGTCTTCATTATATACATATAGGCACCATTTTTTGTTCACCATTAATCCATTATTGCTTTATTACCTTAAATTCATCTTTGCTTTATTACCTGTTTTTATTATGTTTTTACTATCATTATTCCATTGTTGCTTTATTTCCTTACACACATAACGGAAAAATTCAGTTAATAATGGGTTACAAGGGTAAAATATCATAAATATTGTTCTTTAAATATATTTTTTATAATATTGTACTTGTAAAATTATTTCTCAAAGTATTGTATTTTGAATAGTACTAGTGAAGTCGGATTCATTAGAATCAAACTATGAATAGGACCAGATTAAAAATAATAAAAACAGTATTTAAAGTCGGAGCCTCTTGCCACCAACTTTAGTGTTTTTTTTGTATTTTTTACTATTCAAAGTGCCTCCTCCTCCCGACTTTAATTTTTTTAATCTAAAAAAATAAGTCACTATTCAAAGCCAAATTATAATGAATCCGACTTCACTTTTATTGTAGAAACATCAATAGTTTAAGAAATAATTTAAAAATATAATATATTAGGAAATATTTTTTTCCACAATATTTTTTTCATCTGGTCAGGTTAGGGTTTAATATTTAGGATATATGGTTTGTGGAGAATATTTGAAAAAATACTATATTTTTTACGATATTAAGGAAAAGACGTTATGTTGATGTCTTTCAATTAAATAAATATTATATTTCTTCAATCAGAAATAATAATTTTGTATTCCTACCGAATAATAAAATAAATCAAACAATAGAATGTAACACTTTATTAATATGTCAAGTAATGTTATACTCTAAAAATTCTCTCTGAATAACGGAGTTAATCTTATAAAATAAATCTTATAAGTTTTTTAAAATATCAAGTTCATTTAATAATTAAATTATATTGTTAGTCTTTTAAAATATATAATTTATATAATTGGCCTGTTAAATTTAAATATTTTTAAATGACCCTTTAATAATTAATATTGAGTACAATCACTGTGTATATATATTTATGATCTAAATTGTTCAGGTAATTGATATATTTATCATTTACTTAAATTTACAAAATAATAAACTTGAGAAACATAGCGATAATATTTAATTAGTTATCAAATTATTCATCTTTATTTCTTAATACTTTTTAAATCATAAATTTTAAATCCTTTTAAAATATATGTGAGGCTGAAATAATGAAATTAAAATCTATAATAATCATGAATTGATTCCATTTTTCAAAGAAATTATATTTTAGTCACTCGAATTTGTATCTTGTCTTGTTCCTCTCGGGCAAATCCTAACATTCCGGCCACATTTCATCCGGAATATTATTTTATTTTATTTAACTATAGTGATTACAGTAGTATCTGTTTTAAAGTATATACTCTCAACCATTGGACATTGATCGCTCAATCATTATGCTGACAGTACCGGTGCTCGAACCCATAACCTCTAGAAAAAACAATTGTTTCTTTAACGATGAGTCTAGATGATTCGTGCTTCATCCGGAATATTATATCATCAAAAAATAGGAGGTAATAACATTATTATTGCTATTATTATTAAATAACATTAATATTTTATTTTTTTAGCATTTACGTGTCACAAGTTGGAATGACAATTGTCACTGTTTAAAGTCAGATTGTTTTTCTCTATCTTTAAATAATAATAATTTTTATTATTATTTTTTGGGTAAAATACTGTTCAAAGTAGGAGTGAGCATTAGATCGTGTTGAGACAAAAAAATTTTGAGTTGACAAGTCTAATTTTATCATTCGAACTTTCATTCAAAAAATTTTAAGTTGAGTCGAGTTTCGAGTTCTTATAAAGATTTAATTATAATTATTTATTATGTTATACTATGATTTGATTGTAATTTAAACAACTTTCACTATTCATATAAGCTATGTATATATCAATATATATTCATGTGTAACAATATTTCTTCAAATTTTTATATATCAATATATATATTATAAAAATTTGAGAGACTCGTATTTAACTTAAAAATAAATATTCTAATTACTAAAATATTTGGAGTTATTTGAATTTTTGTTTTACAATTCAAATTTTATTTTTAAAAAAATTGAGTTATTCGAGTTTATGAAATTTCGAGTCGAGTAAAAACGAGTCAAATATTTTCGCCTCGAGTCGAATTATTCAGTTTTTTTCGAGTCGAGTTTTGCTCAATCCTACTTCAAAGACTAGTTATAATCCATCCGTTTTTTTATTTGAGCAATAAACTACAATATTGTTAGAAATAATTTAGGGAAAATCATATTTTTAAATTAAAATCCCTAAATAATATTCTTGTAAAAACTCCCCTATAAATATTGTTTGGGGATTTTTTTATTTACAAAAATATTACTCTTCAAATTATTTATAAAAATATTGCATATTACTGTTGAAATCAGAAAATGGATCGAAAATAATTCGTCTTCAAACAATGTTTTGTCTAAAAATATTATAAAAAATAGACATTGTTTAAAGTCGAATCATAAACAACCCGTCTTCAAACAATGCTCTTTAAAGATTGAAAAAGGATAAGAGAGTGACACATGATAAGTTTGGAGGACAACCGACACTGTTCAAAGCCAGATTGCTCTCCGATGGCTTTGAATCATGCTTATTTTTTAAATACTTTTGAACAAAACCCTATTTGAAGACAAATTATTTTCAATCAGTTTTTTTTTAACAATAATGTACAATATCATTAAAAACAATTTAAAGGGAATTAAATTTTTATATAAATAGAAAATCCCTAAATTCCATTAAAGGAGTAAAATAATAATAATAATAATTTTTATTATGTAAAATTAAATATAACATATATTATTATTTATGAAAGAGAATAAAAACTAATATGAATGCATCAATATCTTATGTTGAATGTGATAATAATATTTATTTACATTATTTTATCGCTTTTTGGTTAAATTAACGGGATAAATTATTAATTTTTTAAACAAAATAAAAAATAATAATTTTAAAATTAACAAGAATAAGATTGAGAAGAGACGATGTTTAATTCGATAAGTATTCAAATTTCAAACCAATAGAAACTAAAAGTATTTAATTAGTGAGAGTGAGACCTTATCTTGAAGCTTTTTTTAATTTTTTATTTAATTTTTTTTAAAAAATGTTTATTTATGAATTCTACTATTTTTAAACATTTACGTTTTTTCCTAACCTTAAATTTTGACTCGATTTTTGGGTAGAAGGACCCATAATGAACCTCCAAAGTATCTTTTGTGACCTATTTTTAATTTCACTGTTCTTATTTTACGATTCAAATTTTATTTGAAAATTTTCGAATCAGGACGAGTTTATAAAATTTAAGTCGAGTTGAGTCGAATCGAGCTGAACTTTTGAGTTTCTCTACAGATTTAATCTATATCTATATTTGGTATATATTTATATTTTTTATATTTTTACATGTGATATGCATAATATATTAGGCAAAATTGATATACTCGACTCGAACTTAAAAATTGATTAATTAAATTTTAAATTATTTGAATTTTCATTTTAAAACTCAAGTTTTATTTGAAAATATTTGAATCAAGTCAAATTTATAAAATTAAAAACCGAGTCAAAACTAGTCAATTTTTTTCTTGTCGATTTTTCAAAAATTAAAAAAAAAATCATTATAAATGAACATTTGTATATACAACTCCATATATAACTTTTTAATTTATTTTATGCAAATATGTATAATATTTTTAAAAAAAATTATAAACGATTGAAAGTGGGGAACAAATTCATAAATAAATCAAATTTTTAAAGAAAATTAAACAAGAGAACAAAAATAGAAAATAAAAAACTTCGGGAGTGGGGATGATTGTCCCTCCCTACCCTATATACCTTTGTCACTGTTTATACACATATTGTTAAAATCCACTTGCGATTTTATATTATTCAGAACTTATTTAGTTTTATACATTTGTAGTATTGTTGGATTAGGATAAACGGATGACTGAGATTATCTTCTTTTTCTGTAATAAAAATCTCTTATTTTTTATTATTAATCTTAACTATTAATCTTAACTATTAATCTTCTGTAATAGAAATCTCTTATAATTTGCATGTTTATTTATATATATGATTATTGGGATATGATCAAACTATACAGTGTAAAACTCTTTTAAGTTTTATATATTTTTTTGGATTATTGAATGACTAAAATGGATGATTCAGATTACCAGTCAATTATGTGAAGATTATCACTTAAGAAAAAAAATTAAAAAGTTAATCTAAGTCATCTATTTTAATCAATCAACGATTCAAAAAACGTATAAAATTTAAAGAGTTTTACACTGTATAACTTGATCTTATCTCATAATTACTGATATTTGATTTATAGACTTAATTCAAATCAAAAGCTATAAATATTCATCATAAAGACCATCCTTTTAATCCAATTTACTTAATTCGTAACATAAATTCGAACATATATTATTGTTAATCCAACACCCTACCATTTTAGTTTCTAGTAACAAATAATTTGAACCTAAATGAAAAAAATTCCCAATGTAAGAAATTACTTATTTTGTTAAACAATGCCTTCCCCACAAAAGATGTGTGGTCCCTATAATATTTAAATGAACCAATTGATGAAATCAAGTAAGGGCATAGAAGTTTAGGGAAATTCATAAAAAATCCAAAATTGTTTAGGCATTTGGGATTGGGTCCCCAAAAATCAATTTGTCCATTATTCTATGTTGCCATCAACAATTTTGGATAATTTCTCTCTTACTTTGAATTTGTAATAATTTAGGCACTTGTACATGTGAATATGTGAGCCAATTACCATTATCTTGAGGTAACTTTTTGTTACTCGATTTAATGTGGTTATAAAGTAATATTAATTTATGTATAATTTTAACTTTTTGATGATATGTATATATCTTATAGACAAAACGATATGAACATCGATTTTTTTTCCAATCGGGACCACATGTTGAGTTCCAGATTTTTTCTATTTATTTGTACTTATATACAATTTTAAATTAAATGTACCGTAAATTAAAGTTTACACAAACTTATCAAAACATGAAATTGTTTATGTTTAAATGCTTAATATTCATAGAACAAAAAACTTTTGTCCCATAATCATACCATTTTTAGGGGTATTCATAACCGGGTACCCGAGATTTTGGTACCCGAAATTTTGGGTACCCGGAATTTTCGGGTACCAAAATGTCGGCACATAACCCAGCCCATAAAAATCGGGTACCGGGTACCCGGTTTAATTTTTTTATATATTTTTTAAAATTATTTTTAAAACATACATATAAGAAATACTTAAAATTTCATGATATATATTTTTAAAGATAAATATTCGGATATATATGCATATATTAAAGTTTATCGATAAAAGAATGTATTATTCTCGATCATAATTTTTCTTTCAAATCTCATATTGACAAATTAATATAAATATTTATAAAAAATTCAAAACTTAAAAGTATATAATATAAGTATAAAAAGAAGTTAAGAATTTAAAATTAATTTTAGAGAAAAATAATAAAATAATATATAATGAAAATATAATTTAAAAATTAAAAATATATATTTATTAAAATTATCAGGTCGGGCCGGGTACCCGATTCTTAAAAAATTTCGGCCTTCACCCGGCCCAATTACCCGAAAAAAATACGGGTCGGGTACCCGGTCCGAAAAATTTGGGTATTTCAATATAAATACCCGATAATTTTTAATCGGGTAGGTGGGTCAACGGGTCAGGTAGTTCAAGTCGGGTATTTTTGAATACCCCTACTTTTTTATGTTCCTATACTAAAAAATACTTAAAATTAAATTATAAATCCCAACCTTAATTTCGATATTCTAAACCCTAAAACTCTATACCTAAAAATACACTCTATATCTAGTTTTCAAAACCTTAAACTCTAAACCCGCTATTTTAAGACGAGTACATAAAATAAACATAATTAGGGCCGGGGCAGAGGGTTTACATTCCTATTTGTAGAAGAGAAGGTTTTTGGGTAGTATGGATATTATGCATAGGAGAAATAGGATGAAATATTATTTTTTACATAAATATATCAATTTTAAGGTTTATATGCTCTATTTAGGGTTAAAACTTTAAGTTCAAAGTTTAAATAATAAAATTTATTTTTTAGAGTTTAAAATTTAAATTTAAAATAAATGGTGTGTATAAGGACGAACTCAAAATTTTATATAAAAGAGTACAAACTATCAAAATATATATATTAAAAATATTAGGGGTGTAAAAATATTTTTCACTGGAAGACTAATCTATTAAAATTATATATACGACACGGATCGATTTGAATTAATTAAGATAAGACTCCTCTGAAAAACCCTAAATTATAAATTTATAACTCTAGATTTAAATATTAAAATTATAAGTCTAAATCCAAAATTATATATTTTAAATTTTAAATATTAATTTTAAATCATAAACGCTAAACCTTAAACTCATCGTCTTTAAATCATAAACTGTACACAAATTTTATAAAAATAATGATATATTTTTTCCAATAATACTCTAATAAATTTTGTAAGCATTATATTATTCAAAACCGCGTAAAATTATTTTTTTAAACAAGCTAATAGTGATTACAGTAATATCTATTCTAGAATATAATCTCCACCATTTGACATTGATCACTCAATCACTCTACTGGCGTCGACATGATACTCGAACTCATAATCTCTAAAAACAACAATCGTTCTTTTAATCACTTGAATTAGAGAACTCGTACATTAAAAAGTATTTTATAAAAGACAAATTAATTATCAATCATTGTATCTGTTTAAGTAAATTATTATAATTAACACGTTATATATATATATATATATAAAAGACAAATAATAACTAACCGTAAACATGTTAATGACGAGATATTAAATCTTTTAAATAATATTGAACAATTATAGATTTAAACGTTTGATCAATTTGAGTAAAAAGTTTTTGAGTTATTTGAATTTACGAGTCTTATTTTATAATTCAAATTTTATTTTTTTAGCAGAGTTGAATTTCTAAAATATCGAATCAAATCAAAATAAGTCAATTTTTATCTCAGATCAAGTCAAATAATTTAATTTTTTTAGTCGAATTGAATTTTATTCACTCTTAAATAATTATATTATAACATAATAAAATGAGTTGAATAAATTAAATAAAAAAGTTCTTGTAATAAACATATTGTCACGGACGATCAGCAATTTAGCCCTGTGACAATATGCAATACACGAGACAGGCAAATTGACAGAAATATAGATGAAAAAATATATTTTTCAATATATTGCTTTCTCAAAATTATTTCTCATTCTAGTAATGTTTCTATAGTGAAATAAAAAACAGATTCAAAAGAATCTGACTATAAACAATGATTTCAAGAAAAAATAAAATAAACAGAGAACAAAGGGCAGGGAACAGAGGGCAGAATGCATAGTGCAGTGAAAAGTATCTTTAACTGTGCAAAGTCGGATTCATATGAATCCTTCTTTGTTTATTTTTTTATTTATATAATATTTATTTATATTTGTTTATTAAATAAAATAAATATATATGAATAAAAATTTTATATTTTTTTAATAAATAAATAGATACGAACATAAGTATGTTATGTTTATTTAAGTTTATGAAAAGTTTATTATAAATTTGTTTATAGGTTCGTCTATAAATTAGTTTTATTTTTAAAATTTTAAATATTGATAAAGATAGAGAATAAATTAAGTACAGAGTGAATCTTAGAGTTAATATTTTTGAACATATAAATGAATAAATTTTGAGCGTTAAGTGAACACATTCGTGAACATTTAATGAACACGTTTATGAATACTAAATAAATGAATGTTAATACCTTCAAAAATAAATAAATAAACATACATAAAATATTTTTTTTAAAGAAATAAAAATAAAATATAAATACTTTTAAAAATAAATAAATATAATATAATCTTATTTATTTAAATTCGATCCATATATACCCATAGTTAGGGGTGGATATGAATTCAATCCGATCAGAAATTTTGTATATCCGAAGAATTTGAATCACCTAAATAGCGAACTATATCCGATTTAAAAAAAATCAGATATCCAAATATCCTAATTTATGAATTATTTTACCTATTCATAAAAAATTTAGGTTTTTAAATATAACAATCAAGAATTATTAAATATAAAAAGATCTTTATCCGTAAAAATTTTAATTTTTATATATAACAAGTAAAAATATCAAATATAATAATATTTATATCTATAAAAAATGAATTTTTTAGATCGGATATTTGATCCGAATATATAATATATATTTATTCGATCTAAAATTTTAGATATCTGATCTAAATTATCCAAAAAATAAAATTTAATCAAAATCCAAAATTTTAAATTAAATCAACGAATAATTAAATCTGATCGATCAGATCGGATATTTTTTGGGTAAGAAGATAACAGGAACACTAACGTCGCGAAAGAGAGAGAGAGAGAAAAAAGTTGACGGCGTCAAATGTGTCAGTAAAACTGTAAAAACGGGACCCAGCAAAGAACGGGACTGTCAGAGATAGCAAGAGACTTGACAATTGACCTTCCCGAGGTAAAAAATAATAAATAATTAAAAGTTTATATTTTCATTTTTAATTTTATTTTATATAATAATCAAAATAAAATAATTAAATATTCTAAAAAATTATTATAAAGATAAACCGTCTAATCGAGTAATCATCAATCACGTATTTAAGATTTATTTATTAAATAAATATATAAAAAATTATTTATTTATTTATTAACCTAGTTATTTATAATCATTTAAATTTATTTATATATGTATTTTTACCTAATAACTCACTATCCCTTCTGTCACTATATATATATATATATTTTAAAAAAATTAAATTAACTTTAAGACTTTAATTTTATTATTTTTATGTAGCTTATTTACAATTTATATACGTTTTTGTCATACCCGAATAAAATAATTATAAAATTATAATTTATATTAATGAATTTAATATGATTATTATTGTTGCGATTTATGCTCGTTTATCAATATAACGAACAAATACGAATAAACATAAATAAATTATATTCTTTAACGAATGAACATAAATAAAAAATTATATTTATTTTATTGTTTATATTTATTTATTTATTTATTTAAAGTTAAACGAATAAATATAAATATATTATTATTTATGTTCGTTCGATCTATTTACAATTTTAACTTTTTTGTTAAATTAATCAATAATTTATCAATTTTATTTTTAGTATTTTAAAATAATTATTTTTTCTTCTTTCCTGACTCAGTGTACGATTATTGGCTTTTTTTCTAGTTGGCTGTGGACCCTTTAATCCTTTTCCCCCTTAGCATCTAATAATTCAATATTTTTTCAAGATTCCAAAAATTCCCTTAAATGATTGATTTTAAATAAAAAAATTCATAAATCAATTTATCCAATAATAAAATAATTATATTTTTATTATTTTTTTAAATAAAACATGCATAAACTTTGGTCACATATGCAATATATGAACTTATTTATTGCACTCCCACACAATTTTTTATTTAAAAAAATGATTTAATACGGTATAAATTTTTTAAATTTTATATATATTTTTAATCAATATATGAATTAATATAATATTTTATAGTTATCCTTAAATATATATATATATATATAATTTAAGAATAAAGTGTATTAGAGGCGATGAAACTGTATAAAAATAGGAATGGGCACGAAATCCGAATTCGACGGGTTTCGATCCGATCCGATCTGTTCGGGTCGGATTTTTTAAAAAAAAATCAGGTTCGGGTCGGGGTTTTTTAAGGGTAGTTTCGGGTTGGGTCAGGTTTGGGTTTAGGGTGGAATAAATTCGACCCAACCTGACCCGGGACTAATAGTGTAATTTTTTCATGTATATTTTAAGGAATTTACAATAATGATCCCTCTTTATATATATTTTATATAATTAGGTCACTAAAATTATTTTTTTACAATTAGGTCACAAAAATTTTATTTTTTTACAATTAGATCCCTAAATTTTATTTTTTTTACAATTAAGTCCCTAAAAATTAAATTTTTTTAATGATGCGGGTCGGGTCATATTTTAAAGCTTAAAAATCGGGTCGAGTCAGATTTTTTACCTAAAACCAAGTCGGATCGGGTGGCGGGTGAAGGGTATGAATTTTCGGGTCGGGTGCGAGTGGGCCGAAAATCCGACCCGACCCGTGCCCATCTCTATATAAAAATAATATTTTTGATCATTGAAGTTTTGAAAGTTACGAAACAATCTCATAAAACTTTTGATCCGATTATAAAATAGTCCCTACAAGTGATAAATTTCAATGACTTCAAGACCATTTTAATTTCGAACGGTTCGATAAGTATCAATGACCATTTTGTAAGATTTAAAAAGTTTAACAAAAAAATCGTAATCGAGTTAAATCTAATAATTATTTCATAATTTTTAAAACTTCAGTGGTACACGCATCTTGTAGAGAAAGCGATTAAACTCAAATCTTTAAGATGAATATCGTTCGATTTTTTAGACTACTTGTTGAATTCTTAATTTAAATAGTTTTGACTAATTCATATCATATACAATAAACACATTATAAGATGAATATATAACCTTCCTTCATCCTAGTCGATTAAAGAATTTCAAGTTAGTCAAATTGACAAGTTATATTTTATAACCCAAATCTTATTTAAATTTTTTTAATTTGATTCGTGTTTATAAAGTTCAAGCTAAGTAAAGTTGTTTGAGTTTCTGTTCAAATTTAGTTGTAGACATTTATAATCATTGACAAATTTAGAAATATTTTTAAGGATCGAAACATAAAATCTCAAAATTTAAGGTGGACACAAATCATAAAAAAAAACTAAAGACTAATTCATAAAAAATTTAAAGTCAAATGTGTAAAATTTAAAAGGTTTAGGGTGGTTATAAGCCCACCCACCAAAATCATATGTTCGCAATTGTTTATAATATGAAAATTTTGTTTACGATTTATTGTTTAAGATTTTAGCACGTGAGTTTTGAATTTAGGGGTATTATT
Organism: Abelmoschus esculentus; assembly: GCA_035048815.1. Lineage (NCBI taxonomy): Eukaryota > Viridiplantae > Streptophyta > Magnoliopsida > Malvales > Malvaceae > Abelmoschus > Abelmoschus esculentus. The sequence continues at coordinate 1,690,393 of JAUCBN010000002.1, forward strand.
ATAATTTAGGAGTTACTGACAAAATTTAAGGTTTATAGGTTAAAACTTAAAAGCTTAACCATATTACATTAAAACTAAACCCTAAATTTAACCCTAAGCTTTAAATTAATACACTTAAAACCTAAACCATAAAACCTAAACCAAGACACTAAACTCTGAAACTAAGGCACTTATGATTTTTTTTCGTTTTCACTGCCAATGCACGAGATATTTTCTATACATATACATGAGTCAAGATTCTAATTTTTTCTGTGGTAATTTTCTCATTTCTTATTATTAATCTCATTTATTTGTTTACCTTTATCAACTGATAAAAAATTTAAAAATAATTAAATTTTATATAATATAAATAAAGTTTAGAGAGCTAAATCAAACTTAAAAATAATAAAATAATTACTAAAATTTTTTAATTATTAAAATTTTTATTTTATAACTTAAATTTTATTTTAAATCAAAACAAATCCATAAAAAAATAAATTAATTCGAATTAAAAATCAGTTTGTTTGAATGCATACCCTGCTTATTTATTATCCTCCTCCATTTTGTTTTTTACTTTTTAAAAATCAAAACGCGGAATTAAACTAACAAAACGCAATGATTCCTTGGAAGAGAGAGCAGTTAATAACGGAAAGTAACTTGCAACCGCCATGCAGGAATTTAAAAACCAAAGCAAAAACAGTAAAAAAAATGTAAATTACAGCAGAAAAAAAGAAGAAAAGCAGAACCCTTGATTTGTTACATAATGTAAGAATTAATTAGTCAATTATTATTCTCATAAATGGAGAAAACATTTAAGAGAGAGAGAGAAAGTGATGGGTGTTTTTGCAGTTTGCAGAGGAAAATGGCAGAGAGGGGTTTTAACTTTATATGTGAAATAATTCTTCTCTCTGTAACACTTTGGGGTGTGTTGTTTATGTGGCAGAGTTGATGTGATATAACGAGCAGAGTCCTCAGTCCTCTTCTTCTTCTTTCTTCTTCGTCTTGATCTTCTCGTTTTACCCAGGAAAGGAAAACGCAGCAAAAGAGCTAAATTTGTTGGAAAATAATAAAAAACGAAGCATCTTAAGAAAAGAGAAGGTGTGAGCTTGTTTCCATGTCGATGAGTTGAAACGGTAATGATGGCATTGGTATTGGCATTTCGATTGGAGTTTGTCTTCTTGGTGTCTCTCTTTTGTTTGGGGTTTGCTTTGGTGGATTCAGATGATGGTAAGTGTTTTTTTCTTCTTCTTTCTGGGTTTTGTTTGGGTACTCTGAAAGTGTAAGTCAATAATGGCAAGTAAAGCTAGAAGCTTTTTTTAGTCAAAATTTTCAGACCACCCTTTTAATTCCTCTTTTAAAGCTGCTTACTTTTGAGTTTTCCTGTTAACATTTGTGTAACGTAACGAAGGAACAACACTGTTGGAGATAAAGAAGTCGTTTAAGGATGTGGACAATGTTCTATATGACTGGACGGGTACACCATCTTCAGATTTTTGTGTTTGGAGAGGGGTTAGTTGCGACAATGTCACCTTCAATGTCGTAGCACTGTAAGTGTTTGATGCTATAACTCTTTCACTTTAGTGTTTTTTTTTTTTGGTCTTAACTTTGTCTGGTTGGTCATTATCATTAAAATTTTTCTTCTTAGTTTGCTAGATAAGTTTGGTTTTTGTTTTCTCTGCTTTGATGTGTGTTTCTTGTTTGGATTTCTGCCATTGTAGTAATCTATCAGGCTTAAATCTTGAAGGGGAAATCTCAACAGCTGTTGGAAATCTTAAGGATCTTCTCACCATGTACTGTTCATTATCATATATTGTTGTTACCATTTTAAAAAAAAATTGGGGTGGATTTGAATTAAGATTGATAAAGGTTGTGTCTTGTTTTGATCAGTGACCTCAAAGGAAATCGTCTGTCTGGACAAATACCGGATGAGATTGGTGACTGTTCTTCGTTGCAAAGCCTGTAAGTGGTCTGCTACAGCTATACACAAGAGCTCAAGAATATGATATTGTTGAATCTTTTTGAAGTTTAGATTAAGTATATTGCAGATTAAACTGAACATTGTTTTTTCTGGAGTTTTCAGGGACCTGTCTTTTAATGAGTTATACGGAGACATACCTTTTTCAATCTCGAAACTGACTCGATTGGAGTTCCTGTAAGTTACTTTTGAAGCATTTCTCACTATGCCATGTCACTGCTAGCTCTAGGTTTGCTCGTTTCTAATTCGAAAATTTTCAATGACTCTTCAGAATTTTGAAGAACAACCAGTTAATTGGACCTATTCCTTCAACTTTGTCACAGATTCCAAACTTGAAAGTTCTGTAAGTTATTTCTTCAATTTTTCTCTATATTTCCATTTAACTCACTTGATGATTGGATGAAATTTTCATGCCCTTTTACCGGTTCCAGCGACCTAGCACAAAATACACTCAGTGGGGAAATCCCAAGGCTCATCTATTGGAATGAAGTGTTACAGTATCTGTGAGTGTAAAATAGTTACTGCACCTTTTCTTTCACTGTGTAACTTTTCAGTTTATGTCCATATCTAATCGTATCTTCTCATCACTCCTTAGCTCGATTGCTTTTAATTTGTTTCATTTCTCCCTCGTAGTGGTTTGCGAGGAAACAATCTGGTAGGTACACTCTCTCCGGACATGTGCCAGCTAACTGGCTTGTGGTACTTGTAAGTTTCCTTACTATTCTTGATGTTGTTTCTGAACCTCGTGCCGTCTTCCTATCTTCCAGTTTAACTTGAGCTCTATATCATTTGCAGTGATGTAAGAAACAACAGTTTAACGGGTAGCATCCCTCAGAATATAGGCAATTGCACTGCCTTCCAGGTCTTGTATGTACTCACCATCTAGTTCAACGACTCCTAATGTTTTCTAAAATTGAAATGCCTATGTTGGTTAACCGGAAACATCTCTTCTTGTGATCGTTAGGGATTTGTCATACAACCAGTTTACTGGAGAAATTCCATTCAACATTGGGTTCTTGCAAGTAGCTACATTGTATATGCTTGAATCCTTTTCCCATCCTTTAAGGCTCTAATGACTGTATGTGTACAAAGTGCTAAGCTTATCGAGTGTTATATTAAATTTTCTGGTTAGGTCTTTGCAAGGTAATCTTCTTTCAGGGAAGATTCCATCCGTTATCGGACTTATGCAAGCACTTGCTGTATTGTAAGTGTCATTTTTTAATAACTGTATTCAAGTCCTTTAACCATCACATGAATTCCCTCCATTTCTTCTGAGTTATCGATCTTATGTTGCTGGTCGGTCACTTTCACGTGTTTGCTATCCAGGGATTTAAGCTGCAACAAGTTAAGTGGACCTATCCCTCCTATCTTAGGGAACTTGACCTATACTGAAAAATTGTAAGTAGGTAACTGTATGTACTTTTATATCACAAGTTAGCTGATTGCAACCTGCAAGTTTGAGAATTTGGAATGTGAAGTATAAAGAGATTGTTTCTTGTATATTCTTGAACAATGTTTTGATTGGCATATACAACGTGTTGCAGATACTTGCATGGCAACCGATTGACTGGATCAATTCCCCCTGAGCTAGGAAACATGACAAAGTTGCACTACTTGTAAGATAACTTTTTTCTTGTTTATTGAGTTATTTCCATAATAATTGACCTCCTCCAAATTACTCACCTGTGCAATAGACTACTAAAACATCAGTTATGCTGATACGTAGAATAGTGAAGAAAATATTGTCAGCATCTCAGACAATACTTTGCTTTGTGCAGGGAACTAAATGACAATCATCTTACCGGTCGTATTCCACCAGAGCTTGGGAAGCTAACTGAATTGTTTGATCTGTATGTTAAGTCTTACAAGTTGTTCAAATATATAGGTCCAGCTATGTCATAAGCACTGATATTTTTTTTGCAGGAATGCTGCTAACAACTATCTTGAAGGGTCTATTCCTGAAAATCTTAGCTCATGCACAAATCTCAACAGCTTGTAAGCACTGATCTCATTTCCGTAACTCTTTTATTTTAGATTTGAACGGTGTTAAGGCAGTTTTCGATTGATTATTTTGGTGACAGAAATGTGCATGGCAACAAGTTGAATGGAACCATTCCACCTGCTTTTGAAAGGCTAGAGAGTATGACCTATTTGTAAGTTTCAGCCTTGTTATACCAAAACGCACAGTTCAAATGTTTAGCATCATGCATAATTTACCTTAGGAATGTTCCGTTATTATTTCGCCATTATGAATATCATCAACTTGATCACCTATCTTGTCTCAGGAATCTCTCTTCGAATGATATTAAAGGTTTTATACCAATTGAACTTTCACGCATCGGTAATTTAGATACACTGTAAGTATTAAGTTCAGTAAGGTGTTCCACTTTGTTCATTTTATTGGTTCTGAATTGCTGTTTGTTTTCTAGGGACATTTCTAACAACAAAATTACTGGTTCTATTCCTTCATCCCTCGGTGATTTAGAACACCTTTTGAAGCTGTGAGTGCTTCAGGAAAATGAAATACATGCGTAAAATGTTCTAGTTTAAGTGCTCAATGAAGACTTTCATCAGTGCTTTATTTGTTTTTGTAGGAATTTAAGCGGAAATCATTTGACCGGAGCCATTCCATCAGAATTTGGCAATCTAAGAAGTGTTATGGAAATGTAAGAAATCTTAATTTGTCTGCCCTGAAAATAGGCTAAGCTTTAATTATTTCTTGCTGATTTCTTGTTTTATACTTCTACATTGCAGCGACCTTTCAAGTAATCATCTCTCGGGCGTTATTCCTCAGGAACTCTCACAGCTTCAGGACTTGTTCTCACTGTAAGTAGCTTCTTCAACTCAAATTCCAAACATTCTAGGTGTTGGAAAGAACATCCCATCATATATGTTACTTGCATTGGTTGCATTTTCATTAATGATTACTGATTCTAACAATGATTAGGATTCACGCTTCTTGATGATATTCTTCGATCTTATAATCCCCTGGTTTTAACTTCTACGGAATGCAGGAGGCTGGAAAACAATAATCTATCCGGAGATTTGACATCCCTTATCAACTGTGTTAGTCTTACCATCTTGTGAGTTGAGGGTGAACTAGAAGCTGTACTTTATTTTCAATATAGGGTTGCATCATATAACCCCGTAATTCGAAACCTTGCAGGAATGTATCGTATAACAACCTTGCTGGTGATATTCCTACAGGCAACAACTTTTCAAGGTTCTCACCAGATAGGTAAGAATTTGTTCATTTGTGAACCGGAAAACTCTACTCACCTGCTACCTTTTCTCATTCCAAGGTTGAGTTTAAACTCACATTTCATTGCAGTTTTATTGGAAACCCCTGGCTTTGTGGCTACTGGTTTTCTTCTCTGTGCCATGGGCCTCATCCTACAGAGAGAGGTATTTATTACCTTAGAGAGTGAAGTTCTTATCTTATATGTTGATACTATGAATTGTGATAAGCTATCAAAAGAATTTCGATGTTAAGGCTGATATTTAACTCGAAGTTGGAAACCAATAAGCTATCGTTGTTCATTTTAACATGTATACGTTGAGTTAGAAGTGTCGGTCATTTCTCAACAGTCTCTTGGTATTTTTCATATCTGGTGATTCTCTTCAAATGAATATTCATTTTGTTTTGTTATGTCTAATCTATGCAGTTGCAATCTCTAAAGCAGCAATCCTCGGCATTGCGCTTGGTGCTCTTCTGATTCTTCTGATGGTCTTGATTGCTGCATGTCGCCCCCACAAGCCTACACCCTTTTCAGATGGATCATTAGATAAGCCAGGTCCCTGTGAATTGTTCCTTTTTCTTTTTTATCTTTTAAAGCTGCATTCTTGTTGAAATTCATGCCCCTTGTTACTGACTAGTGGGCTTGTTAATGGCAGTTACTTACACAAGACCAAAGTTGGTGATCTTACACATGAATATGGCTCTTCATGTGTATGAGGATATAATGAGGGTGACTGAGAATTTAAGTGAGAAGTATATAATTGGCACGGGTGCATCAAGCACGGTCTACAAATGCGTTCTTAAGAACTGCAAGCCAGTTGCCATCAAGAGGCTGTACTCTCACCATCCACAGTGCTTGAAGGAATTCGAGACAGAACTCGAGACAATCGGGAGTGTTAAGCACCGAAACCTGGTTGGCCTTCAAGGCTATTCACTCTCCCCTTCTCGGAACCTTCTCTTCTATGACTACATGGAAAATGGAAGTCTTTGGGATCTTCTCCATGGTAAGTTTGTCTTCTAAGAATAAATCACTACCCTGGATTTTTTTCAGTAATATTTCAGGTTTCGAATATACAAATGCTCATTTTACGCATGGAGCACATTCTTTTACTGCAGTTTCTACCAAGAAGAAAATTCTTGATTGGGAAACTCGACTGAAGATTGCACTTGGAGCAGCACAAGGGCTATCTTACTTACATCATGACTGTAATCCCCGGATCATCCACAGGGACGTCAAGTCCTCAAATATTCTGTTGGACAAGGATTTAGAGGCCCATCTTACTGATTTCGGCATTGCTAAGAGCTTATGCATATCTAAGTCTCACACTTCTACTTACGTAATGGGCACCATTGGATATATAGACCCTGAATATGCTCGCACTTCCCGACTGACCGAGAAGTCTGATGTTTACAGCTACGGGATTGTGCTACTTGAGTTACTAACAGGAAGGAAACCCGTGGACAACGAATCCAACCTTCATCATCTGGTTAGTTTTTATTATCTTCATTTTGATAGGATACTCCATTTTGGGTTTCTAAGTAGTTTAAAAACTCTGTTGATGCCACATTTGTATCAGATATTGTCCAAGGCTGCTAACAACGCTGTTATGGAAACCGTTGATCCGGAGATCATCGATACTTGCAAAGATCTCAGTGCTGTTAAGAAAGTTTTCCAGCTTTCCCTTCTATGCACCAAGAGACACCCGTTGGACCGACCAACAATGCACGAAGTGACACGGGTTCTAGGAAGCCTCGTGCCATTAGAACCCCCTCCGAAACAACCAACCTCAGTCCAACCACCTCTTCCATCTACCAAGGTCACTTGCTACAAAGATGAGTATGCAAATCTAAAAACACCACACCTGGTCCATTGTCCATCTATGAGCACCTCAGATGCCCATCTTTTCCTCAAGTTTGGAGAGGTTATTGCTCAAAATAGTGAGTAAAAGTAAGTCTAAAGCCATCCATCTCAATATTCATGAGATGATTGGAAGATAAAAATTGTGTATAAGGACTTGGTATCAATTATTGCAGCTTAGAGATAACAGTAAAAGATGGCACTTACTTTAGCTGTAGCCAATAGATTTAAACCAAAGATGCTAACTAGTTGATAGTACTACTAATTCAAGCTTGTATATTGTACTGTAAGAAATTATGGCAGTAGTTTTGGCATTGTCTAAAGTGGGACCTCTGGCATGGTGGGGTTTACCAGTTTCAGGCCAAGGAAAGTGTTGGGGTCTTTCAGTTCTGGCATAAAAACTACATTATATTCGTGACCAGTAATAATGCACTGATACCTTATCGGTTTTCATGTGCTTGAACTTTGAATGCTGTAAATAGGTGTGGGAACGGACCGAGTCGAATCCAAACTTAGACAGGTCTAGCTTGGTTCGAAAATATGTTTGGTTTAAAGACAAAATAGTGTTTAGTGGAAATCAAAGTCAAGCCTTGTATGAAAAAATTATTAGGTGAACTTTGTTCATCACGTCATCTATGGTTTCAATCATTAAAACCGTTGATCTCATTATTTTAAAGTGAACGACCACTTCTTTCCTATATGTAATTAGTGGGTGGATAATTATTAAGAAGTTATTTAAAGATCAATGGTTTTAATTACTTGGACAATAAATGACGTAAATAAAGTTTACCTAATAATCTCTCCTTGCGTGAGATGGACTTTGGAAGAAAAATAAAATAACTTACCATTAGTTTATTTGTCAAAACATTAAATTTAATTGTTTAAATTTTGATTATTTTTAATTATAACCTAAATTAAAGTATATTTATGAGATGGATTTAGTGTTTTTTTCTAGTATAATATTTATATTTTTTTAACCTTTTGATAACATATATACCTTATAAATAAAACTGATTAAACTCTGGTCTAGAGGTGGTAAATAGGTCGTTCAGTTCGGTTTCGGTTTAGATTGTTTCGGTTTGGTTCATTTCGGGTTGGTTCGGGTCTGATTCGGATCACGTTGAGATCATCTTGTTCGGATTCAATTGAGTCTTGGTTCAAATAAATCGGTTCAATTTTCGGTTCTCGAATCAAATTTGTCAGGTCTACTCCGGTCTCCTATAATACATAGTGTATATATATATATATATATATATGAAAATTCTACAACGGGCGACGAACACCGCTGAACATCGCTAATGATGAACACCGCTGAACATTATTAAACTAATTAATAAAGATTAAAAAATTTAAGGACTCAAAATATAATTATAAATTATTTAAAATAATTTTTATTAAATTACTTTATATATATTATTTTTTTAAATAATTAAATTAAATAATAATTTAAATTAATTTAAAAAAATAAAAAATCCTAAACTCTAAACTCTAAAACCAAAATCCAAAACCTAAATCACTAAACCCTAAAATCTTAAACCTTAAAATAACCAAAATCCGTGTATCTAAATCACTAAACATTAAACTCTAAACCCTAAACCCTAAACCTAAAATCAAGAACCCTAAAAATTCTAAATCATAAACACTAAATCTAAACCCTAAAATATTAAACCCTAAAACAATCAAAACCCCTATATCTAAATCTTAAACTAATTTTGAGTTTCAAGTTTGGGGTTTATACTTTTTTAGAGTTTCAAATTTTTTATTTTAGGGTTTAGAGTATGGTTATATTTTTGTTGTTTAGGAATTTATGGTTTATGGTTTTATAGTTTTATAGTTTATGATTTAGGGTTTTGGATTTTAGGATTTAATTTTTAGTATTTTTAGTTTGAGTTTAGGGTTTTAGGTTTTGGATTAAATATTTTTTATTTTTAAATTAAAAATAATTTAAATAAATTATTTAAAAAATTAAAATATAATATATATAATTTGTTTAAAATTTAATTTTAAGTAATTTAAAATTATATATTTAATCCTTGAAATTTTTAATTTTTATTAATTAATTTAATAGTGTTCAACGGTGTTCATCGTTAGTGGTGTTCAGTAATGTTCGACGCACGTGATAGACTCATCCATATATATATATATTGTTGGGATTCCTGATTAGATTCAGTTACTCTACTATTTTAAACTACTTTACTTTTGTTGTACTTGGGTTTGATATTAGGTGGGCTAACAGCATTGAACTCAATATTTATATCACATACCCTAACATTCACAACATGTACCTTAGCATTGAATTCAACTACAGTCGTATTTATAGATTTTTTAATTATAAATATCTAAATTTTTAATATAAGTTTTTTAAGAATTGATATCTTTTAACATAAAATTTTACGAACAGTAGGTTGCCAAATTGCTTAAAGATAAGGAGAGATTAAGAGTGTAAACGAGCCGAGTTGAGTTCGAGTAGTGTTAAGTTTAGTTCGGTTTGTTAAGATTTCGACTCGAGATCGAACTTGAGTAATTTTAAACGAGCCTAAAAAATCTAAGCTCGGCTCGTTAAGAACTGGAGTCGAATTCGAGCCTAATTGAGTCTAGTGTTAACTGATATTTGACCGTGTTAGACTCGAGTAACTCTTATTTGTCACGTCTCATTTGAAGCCTAATGAAAAAAAACTTTAATAAAGAAGTTGTGTAAACTCAATCTTGTTAATTTTAGGTTTTAGCGTATTAATTTAGGGTTTAAGACTTTTGTTTAGTGTTTAGATTTTAGGGTTTTAAGTTTAGAAATTTAGATTTTAAATTATAAAAAATAAAAAATAGTATATTTATATTTTTCAAGTCGAGTATCATGTAACTCGATTTGACTCGTCAAGAACTCGAGCTGATTTTAATCGAATCGAACTTTAACCATGTTGAGCTCGAGTAACTCGCAATCTGTCTTGTCTCATTTACCGTCATAGAGAGATGACTTTGAAGTTGATGACAGGAAAGTCCATTATTTTCTGTTAAGTTTTCAGTTCCTTCCCAGCTCGATCTCTGCCACGCCATTGCTTTCCCCCCCCCCACTGTCCTGTAGTACCTTGTTTTAAATTAAACACTGAAAAAGATTGACCATTTCGACACCAATCACATAGTTAGGTAGTTTTTTTTATGTAATTTACCCTAAAAACAATAAATAAAAAGTTTAGGGGTTACCATTAGTTTTAGAGTCATTGTTTTGAACTGTCAAGAGTGGTGTATCGATAAGCTTTAAACGATTTCTCTTTCCCTTCGTTTTTAGATTTAAGTTTTGGAGATTCGAAGTTCGGATTAAGGAGTTTTAAAGCCTTAATTTGTTTTTAAAAAAGTTAAAAAAATATTTTTTTAGATTTCAACACTGATAGATGATTACGAATAACGATACACGATCGAAATTTGAGAAATTCATGACGACTCTAAGTTTGTGTGGTGGAGCGGGTTTTTCTAAAAGAGGCAAGTTAAACATAAACTAAAATGAGGCTATACAAAAATTGTTACAAAAGTTGTAAGAATTTCGATATCAATTTTTCAATATATACCAAAATTATTATATTTTTTGTAAGAAATTGATATATACCAAAATTGTTACACTTTTTGTAAGAAATTCAGTGTATAACAAAATTCTTACAACTTTTATAACTATTTCGGTACTGTATCATTATGAACCCGGGTGCCACATTTGGGCCACAAATTCAACCCGTTCCCATAAAATTTTCATATTTTCAAGTCAAATCCAAAATGTGTCATCAAATATGACATGTAATTAAAAACGATATTAAATATCAAAGGTAGTAAAAAATCCAAAATATTAATGGAGCTCCAAATACAAATTTAACCAAAACATTTGACCTTAACAACTTAAAATAAATTAGAGTTACAATTACAACAATGGTCATACGAATATATAGCTTATTAATCTAACAATTATACTCTATCAACCTGTCAATGTTGAAGCCCTACGATGATGGTGCTCTGCCACGTTCTTCTTTCCATCTACTTACCTACGCAAGGAAACATATTCCAAAATGCTGAGCTACTAAAGCTCAATGGGTACACAACCTATCTACTATCCTTCAAGTGAATCATAACTATGCACATAGTAGATGAGAAATATGATAACATGGTATGAAGCATTGGCACTACCGTAATCGTCTAAACACATGATATAGCAAACACAACCAAAACATAAAAATAACCAAATCAAAAGTGAGACCCAATGTCAACCCGACACAAGGAGAGACTCACCCGGCCTGAAATCTCACATCGGGCTACTCGAAATCTCTCATTGAGCTAGTATACTCAAAATCTCGCATTGAGTCTTCACTTAGAATCTCACATCGAGTGAGGCTCGGAATCTCACATCGAGCGAAGTCATCATCCATAATCTCAAATCGGATGACCTTTAATACATCACCCGGAATCTCACATCAGATGGTCTTCGTTGTGTTGCAACACTCACTCACTAGGTATCCGGATCCCACCAAACAAAGACTCAACCACACAAGATAATCCACCTAGGATTCTTACACCAAACTATACCACAACCAAACCAAAGACCAATCATGCAAAGCATATTTCATCATATCAAAGTCAATATCACCAATTCCAAGTTTTAATATTCATTTTATAGCTTAATTAACCCATAGGAACCTATAACATAAATTATGGAACCCCCAAACTTAATCCTTAAAAACTTGGGTAGATTGCCCAATGGTATCGATACGCCTGTATTGGGTATCAAAATTCCCCAGTATCAATATGTTTCCCTTGCATATCGATAAGCTAAGACGATGGCTTCCAAAAAGACCAAGGGAAACCTACCCGTATCGATAGACCTACATGGGGTATCGATACGCCACAAGTATCAATAAGTTTCCCTAAGGAGGTACCGATATGAATCGTTACTGGAGTTTTTGGTTTCGAAACACGGGCATGGTGTTCTGAAACACCTGCTATTATAGCCCTTATTTCCTTTCTAGGGTATCAATACGTCGACCAAGGTTATCGATAAACCTATATGAAAATACAAGTCTAGACCTTAAAATGACTAAGAACATCATCCTAAACCAAACAATTCAATCTCAAAACGTTCCTACACCTTATTGGAGTAGTTTAGGTGAGTTTTGTAGCTAATTTTAATCTATACCAACATTCAAATGATAATTCACCATTAAAGCATACAACCCCCTCGACCCGTCCTAGTCGCAAGGCTAACCCGAGGTGGCTACATGGGGATTACCGAAGCCAAGTTTGAAGACCCGACTCCAATAACTAACCCTAGAAAGCCTTTTCGAGCCCAAAAGACCAACGTATCTACACACGGGCTCTAAACCAACCATATTGGGCTTACCGAAAGCCTGAAGGCTCAAAACGACATTATAAAACTCAAGGATTAGGTTACACATGCTTCAAACTCATACACATCTATTCGAATCATGCTCAAGCAACAAGACATAGAATTCATACATAAAAGAGTTCAAACAACATCAAAGATTACATCCACATAACCATAACTTGAAAACATAAATCAACATGCCAACTCAAGGCAACCATGGTGAATATAAACCATGCATGAAATCATCCAAAACATAAGTCAACATAGGATTCAAACAACGCTCCTAATCAACATAGCATATCCCATTGCTAGATAATACATTAATGCAACTAAATCATACTTGAGCTAATGAGCAACACGCTTGGATGCCCTTCATCGCATCATGCTAACTCTCGAGCTAACGATCTGCATTGTCGAAAAACGAGAGCGTAAGCATAAATGCTTAGTAAGAGGAACTCAAAAACATAACTACGACAATGTAGGGTTCTGTTGGGTATCAAACTTGTTGAGATAGTGCTTAAAATGTGATTGATTCTCGTGCAAGTATACACATCGAACAAGTAATAAAGTGTGTGAGTGAGATCGTTCCCACGATGATTGAGTAGATTATTTCAAAAATAGTTAACATACACAAAAGATAAAATAATCCTTTGTATGATCATATGCTAAAACAATTCTGCAAATGTCACCAAAATGCTATAGCAAAATAAAAGTGTCACTATGAATGTGGTAGCAAAATAAAACTTGTCACAAAAAAACGATAGCAAAATAAAACAGATAATGAAGAAATAAATAAAGCTGCACAAACACAACACAGAGAAGATATTCAAGCTTAAGACAGGCTAGGCTTGCTACGTCAAAGATCTTAATTTTTCTCCTGAAGCTTACTGTTCTACTGGTTTAACAAGTGTTCGACAGAGTTTGCTAAAAATGCCTCCACTATCCCTAGTCAGAAGGCCTAACACTCAAAAATGCTAAGGCATTACCTCCCGATCTCAACCTTAACACTTCTAATGTTGATGAAGTTCTACCCCTTTTAGTCGTTGAAACTCTTCCTTATCCCTAAGGCGAGTTAGGATTCTGCTCCCGAAGTAACCCCATTGTTCAAGTTGGTCTAGCTTTGTCTATCCATAGATCTAAACTTCCCGAACCCCTTAGCTATGGCTATCTCCCGATGCTCTTACAAACTAAGGTTTAAGAAGAAAAGGTGTTAGCTTTCTTAAACAAAACACTTATATAAACACTGGAAATAATAAACATTCATTTAAATAAAGTAAAAATCATCCATAACAAGCCTAAGCCATACTTGTTTAGTTCATGGCTAGGTAAGGCAAGCTATTCAACTTGCGTCCTTTGTAATACATTTTCAACAGTAAGAAAAAAGGTAAAGCAAAGTGAAGAGGAAGAAAGTCCCAAACGCATGTGCCGTGAAGCTTTCCTAGCTTGTCGCTCCTCTTGAAGTCGCACAAATCCCTTTCTTGAAGCTCTCCAACAATGGTGGCTCGGCTAGAGGTTGAAGATGAAGAAAAATGGTCGCCTTTCTTCTTTCTTCTTCCTCGTGCTATCTTAAAGTTTTATCCTTTTCTTTTTGGCTCCTTTGCTACTTTTTCAGCTCTATTTCACCACACTTGTAGAAGGAGGCTTGAGGTTGTATTTATAGGAGGCTTCTAGGGTTTTGGGCCCTAATGATGCAAGGAATATTCCCTGACATTTTCTGCAGAGAATTGTAGCAAAATGAAGGGATTGTTCGGAAGGTGCAACTGGCCTGGAAATAACATTTTTTGCAGACATTTTCATCTTAAAGTTCTCTCCTTTTCTTCTAGGCTTCTAGGGTTTTGTGCCCTAATGATGCAAGGCTTCTAGGGTTTTGTGTCCTTTCTTTCGTTCTATTTTGTCCGCTCACAATGCTATAGCAACTTGAAGCACGATCCAACACTTAAAAATATGCTACAACATCTCTTTTATTCTTTCAAATTTGCCCCAGCAAACTGCACAACACCACCAAAGAAAATATCATTCAAAGCAACATCTTTAATAAAATAAAAGAGAAAATAAAATAGAATAAAATAAAAACCTAATCTAAATGCAAATGCATATGAAGTGCAACTAAATGCAATGCAAATGAACTTGAAATCAAATAAAACCTTAAGTAAAATTGTATAAAATATACGTTTTTTAGAGCGTTAACACCCCCAAACTTAAGATATTGCTTGTCCTCAAGCAATGACATATAAAAATGCTATTGTAACACCCGACCCGGATGTCACATTGGGCCTCCGGCCCAAAACCTGTATTCAAAAATTTCTTTTCAAAGCCCATCAAATAAAATCAAATTCAAATCCAAATACGATTCATAAAATCCATTTAAGTTAAAACGCGAGCCCAAAATAGTATAAAGCAATCGAAGCTCCAAAATATTACAAACCATTAAAACATTCGACCTAAATTAAAATAAATAGAGTTACATTACATAGGGTTCGACATAGTACAAGCCCACTAAATCTAACACATGTACTCTGACAACACGGTCGATGCTGAAATCCGAACCTTGATGGTGCTCCACGAACCGGCTTCACCTAACCTACGCACGAAAACATATTTCGAACGCTGAGCTACGAAAGCTCAGTGGGTACGCCGAACTCGGCGAACATCATGCATATCATAAGCAGTAAAGCATAACATATAAAATATCGTGCATGGTATGATGATCTAGCATGCTTGCCTACCACATGGCATAAACAATGTATAATATCTCACACAGCATATACATGTCACATCACAAAATAACACACAAGAGTGAGGCCCGCGTCCACACAGCATCGGGATCCTACACTCAGGATTGAGTCCGCCCTCAAATCCTATGCCCAGAATGTTACATCAGACATCTTCGAACGAGGCCGCCCAACGTTCGGAAAGGGGTGGAGGCCGCCCAACCAACCCCATGCTCGGAATGTTATATCGAAAATCTTCGAGTGAGGCTGCCCAACACTCGGAATAAAAGTCTTCAAACATCATCCGGCATGTTACATCGGATGGCCTTCGACGTGTTGCAACACTTATGGATATCCGGATTTCCATCAAACAAGGACTCGAAACACATAAATGATCCACGTAGGATCCTCACAAAAAAAACACATCAAGACTTACCATAATTTAGTCATTCAGGGTCTAATATGTCAATCTTGTGTTAACCATTCATTTCATTAATTATAAGATTCATTGTGACCTTTAATTCTATTATCGAACCTCAAACAATACCTATCTTTTCAAGTTTTCGCAGGGGTATCGATACCCTTATATGGGGTATCGAACCACCTGCCTCGATACCTACCCAAATAAGGCATCGAACCATGGGTATCGATACTGGTATCGATACCCTTTGACCATTCCCAAAGTCAACAAAAGGGGACCCTCCAGCATCGATACCGGTATCGATGCCATTATGCCACTAGAGGTCCCGGTATCGAACCATGGTTCGATACACTTGGCCACTTAGCCTATTTCCACTCATGGGTATCGATATTGGTAGCCCGTGTATCGATACCCCTGCACGAAATACATGTCTGCACTTAGAAAATTCCTAGGATTCATTCCCAAACTCAATCAAAACAATCCCAAAGTGTTTCTATTCATTTCTAGAGATGATTAAGGAATTTTAACATCAATTTCAAATCATTTAACACCCAAATCCGAAATCCACCATTAAAGCATATAAGCACAAACCAAGCACACACATACATCAACATCTATATGTATGCAACTACCATGATATGTATGATGTAAAGAACGAGTTGGGAGTACCAACCTTGAGCAACAACAACAACAACCTCCCTTCTTCCTCCTTAATCTCTCTCTTTGCCTTGCCTTTGGGATGGAGCTTCCACTTCTTTCTCTACAAGAGAAAGATGAACGGATTAGAACACCCCCGGAAACATTTCCATAGTCTTAAAACACTTAAAAGAACCCAACTTAACCCTTCAAAAACTCAAACTCGGACCAAACCCTAAACCCCCTCATAAACCCTCATCTTCACCAAACCAACACATATTTACCTCTTTTAAAAGATCTCTAAAAGCCCTACAACCTTCCCTCTAGCTTAAAAACGAGAATCCAAAGCAACCAAGCAAAAATCCAACCTTTGGCTACTCTTACTTGTGTTCAAAAAGGGAAGAAGATAAGAGAAAAAGCTAAAACCCCTTACCTCACTCTCTGCATCACATTAAACCCCCCTCTCTCCAACTCTTCATACTTGTGAAATTACTCACATACCCTCAGCCCACAACCTAAACCCAATACAACACTCAAACCCCACAAACCTAAGGCCCAAACTATCAAACTCGGGGCCCAAAACCAAAGCCCAAACCCATCGAGTTAAACCGACACTCGGATCCGAATCTGGGTCGTTACAACTCTCCCCTCCTTAAAGAAAATTTCGTCCTCGAAATTTACCTGTCAGGAAGAGATGAGGATACTGAGCTCTCATGTCCTTCTCCGCTTCCCACGTTGCTTCTTCGATTCCGTGGTTCCTCCACAAAACCTTTACTAAAGGTATGCACTTGTTCCGAAGCTCCTTAACTCCTCTATCCAAGATCCCTATAGGTCTTTCCTCATAAGTCAAATCTACATTGACTTCTATTTCCTCAAGCTGAACCACATGCGATGGATCAGAACGGTAACGTCTCAACATGGACACGTGGAACACATCGTGTATACGTGCCAACTCTGGAGGCAAAGCTAGCCGATAAGCTACCGGTCCAACCCTCTGAAGAACCTCATAAGGCCCTATGTACCTTAGACTCAACTTCCATTTACGACCAAACCGGATGATCCCTTTCCACGGAGATACCTTGAGAAACACTTTTTCACCAAGCTCATACTCGATGTGCTTACGCTTCTTATCCGCATAAGCCTTCTGTGTATCAAAAGCTGCTTGCAACCTCTCTTTGATGATTTAAACTTTTTCTTCGGTTTCCTTAACAAGCTCCGAACCCACTATCTTTCTCTCATTAAGCTCTGTCCAACACAAAGGTGTCCTACACCTACGGTCGTAAAAGGCCTCAAAAGGAGCCATCTTGATGCTTGACTGATAACTGTTGTTGTAAGTAAACTCTACCAACGGTAACTGCTCCTCCCAACTGCGAGCAAAGTCCACAGCACAACACCAAAGCATATCCTCCAAGATTTGGATGACTCTCTCAGACTGTCCATCGGTCTGAGGATGGAAAGCTGTAATGAAGTGCAACTTGGTATCTAAAGCCTCGTGGATAGACCTCCACAACCTCGCTGTAAACCTCGGATCCCTATCCGATATGATCGATGAAGGTACACCATGCAACCTCACGATCTCCTTTATGTACAACTGAGCTACCATTTCTAAACTGTAGTCCATCCTTACCGGTAAGAAGTGAGCCGAATTGGTGAACTGGTCAACTATAACCCATATAGCATCATGCTTTCTCAATGTCATCGGCAACCCAGTGACGAAATCCATGGTCACTCGATCCCACTTCCACTGTGGAATCTGGATAGGCTGAAGCAAACCTGAAGGAACCTGATGTTCCGCTTTCACTTGCTGACACGGTAGACACCTGTTCACAAACTCTGACACATCTCTTTTCATGCACGGCCACCAAAAGAAAGGACGAAGAACCTGATACATCTTGTTACTACCCGGATGAACAGAAAACGGGCTATGGTGAGCTTCTCTCAAGATACAATCCCTTAGATCCTCTAAAGCTGGAACACACAACCGACCTTGAAAATACAAGAACCCACCATCTCGTACCTCAAAGTCTGACAACTCACCTCTCTAAACAGCCTCTAACTGAACTACCAACTCCTCGTCTAACACATGTGCTCTTTTGATCTCTTGAACCAGCGTGGGCTCTACACGCAACTTTGCCAACAAGCCTCCATCATCTGTCATCCTCAACCGAGCAAACAAAGCTCTAAAGTCCGACATAGACTTCTAACTCAAAGCATCGACGACCACATTCACCTTGCCGGGATGATACTCTATGACACAGTCATAGTCCTTTAACAACTCAATCCACCGATGTTGCCTCAGATTCAACTCTTTTTGGGTAAGCAAATACTTTAAACTCTTGTGGTCGGTGTAGATGTAGCATTTCTCCCCGTAAAGATAATGCCTCCATATCTTCAAAGCGAAGATAACCGCCGCAAGCTCAAGATCATGTGTAGCATAGTTCCTCTCATGGGGTTTCAGCTGCCTTGAGGCGTAAGCAACCACTTTACCTTCTTGCATAAGCACACAACCTAACCCATTCAAGGAAGCATCACTAAACACCACATAATCTTTCCCTGGTTCCGATTGCGTCAAGATCGGAGCCTCTGTCAGATAAGCCTTAAGCTGCTCAAAACTCTGTTGTCTCCTTTCATTCCACACAAAAGGAACACCTTTCTAGAGCAACTTGGTCAAAGGTGCCGCTATGATCGAAAAACCCTTAACAAACCTCCTATAGTATCCGGCAAGCCCAAGAAAACTACGGACTTCTGATACATTCCTTGGTGGTTTCCACTCCACCACAGCTTGGATTTTCTGGGGATCAACTCGGATTCCATCCGCTGCAACTATGTGGCCCAGAAACGCCACCTTAGACAACCAGAACTCACACTTACTGAACTTGGCGTACAAACGTCTATCCCTCAACACCTGAAGAACAACCCTTAGGTAGTAGTCATGCTCCTCCTCCGAGCGTGAATACACCAAGATGTCATCTATGAACAAAACCACAAACTGATCTAGGTATGGCTGAAAGATCCGGCTCATCAAGTCCATGAAAGCTGCAGGTGCATTCGTGAGCCCAAACGACATCACTAAGAACTCATAATGTCCGTACCGCGTCCTAAAAGCGGTCTTTTGGACATCTTCTTCCACCACCTTCAACTGGTAGTACCCTAACCTCAGATCTATCTTAGAAAACACACGAGCACCCCTCAACTGATCAAACAGGTCATCGATCCTAGGCAAAGGGTAACGGTTCTTGATCGTAACCTTTTTGAGCTGACGGTAGTCGATGCACATCCTCATCGATCCGTACTTCTTCTTCACAAACAAAATCGGTGCTCCCTACGGTGACACACTTGGTCGGATAAAACCCCTCTCAAGCAACTCCTAGATCTGTTGCTTCAACTCTCTCATCTCCGCCGGTGCCATACGATACGGCGCTATGGACATCGGTACCGTACCCGACAACACCTCTATCCGGAACTCCAACTCACGATCGGGTGGTAAACCGGGCAACTCCTCCTGATACACATCGAGGTACTCACAAACAGTTCTCAAACTCTCTAAAACTGGACTCTCAACACTCACATCTACCACGTGAGCTAAGAAAGCCTTACAACCTTGTTGGATCAACCTCTAAGCTGACAAAGCTGACACAACATTTGCTAAACACGGGTTTCTCTCACCCCTCACAACAAGCTTAGAACCATCAGCTACTCGAAGCTTCAAACTCTTACATCTGCACCCTAAGCTCGCATCGTGTTCAGAAAACCAATCCATCCCAAGGATTGCGTCGAACTCCTGAAACGGAAAAACCATGAGGTCGGCCAGGAAGATAGATCCTTGCACCTCGATCGGACACCTCCGATACACTTTATCCACCAACACATCTAACCCCAACGGACTGGTTACACGGACTCTTACCTCTAGATCCTCCGCTTTTAACCCCCACTGCTCTGATATCCCACTACGGATATACGAGTGGGTAGATCCCGAGTCCACAAGAGCAACTATAGGAACAGAGAACAAACTGAACGTACCTGAGATCATATCTGTCGCAGCACAGTCCTCTTGTGCCCTCACCGCATACTGTCTCGCCGGTGCTCTAGCAGTGGACTGAAAGGTGCCTCTTAAGGCGTGGCTAGCTCCGCCACGTGAAAACCCACGACCCCTCTGAACTTGAAACACGGTCCTCTGTGCCTGACCTGGTGGTGACGTCACAACCTCTGGGCAGTCCCTCAGAAGATGATCTGATGACCCACACTGAATACAAGCTCTGGCATTTCCCCAACACTCTTCTCGGTGGGTCCGACCACAACGTCTACAAGTTTGAACACTGAAACTCCTCTGCAAACTCTCTGGGCCCCTAGCAGAAGAAGACACAAACTGCCTCCTACGTCTCACTGACTCTGATCTCTGGTTCGACCTCGAACCCTGATTAGCTGCTCCTCTACTCTGGTTCCAACAGCTCCTACTCCTACCGGAGTGAGACTGGGAGTTACCCGCATGACTCTAACTAGCTCCACCGGTGACTCCCTGGCCAATAGACGGCCCATAGGTCAAACCCTGAACCTGCTCCAACGACTTGGCACTGGCAGCCAACTTAGAGAACACCTTAGGCGGGGCAACAGTGAGATAAGTATGGATCTCCTTCCTCAGACCTCTCGAGAACCTCTTATATCTCATCTTCTCTATAGCTACAAGCTCTGGATCATACCGGCTCAACTGAAGAAACTCTTGCTCATAAGCAAAGACCGAACGGTTCCTCTGAACAAGATGGGTAAACCGCTCCCTCAAGGTGTCGATGTGAGTCTCACCCACATACTTGCTTTCAAACTCCTCAAGGAATTCCTCCCACTTAGGACGGTGAGGATACCAACCTTGCTCAACTGTCTCCCACCACTCTCTCGTGTTTCCCTTCAGAAGTGACAACACACACGACAGCTTGTCCTCTGACCTCAACCTCATCTGTCTCATTATCCACCTAGTGTCATGCAACCACTGATCAGCCTGTACGGGATTGTCCTATCCCGTACCAAAGAAGTCCACAGCTCCCTGTCTTCGCACCCTCTCAACCGGTGCCTCACGAGGCGTAGAAGATGGCCTCGGTATAGCTCTCACTATCCTGCGCATAGTACGGTTCAACTGAGCAAAGTAGTTGGCCCCTTGACCAACTACATCATCCGATGACACCTCCTCCTCGGGCTCATACTCATAGTCGGAGTCTCCTCCACGAGAACCCCGACTTTCCTCCTGATCCCGCACATGTCTCGGCATACTTAACCACCTCTGCACGAACAACAACAACAAACAAGAGTACACCATCAGAATTTCAGCTTTAAAGAAAGTACGATATCGACTCGTGGGCATGTACTTATCTAACACCTATATAACACACTAGACTCCCCCGGGGACTTCCTAGAACCGAATCAACCTAGGCTCTGATACCACTAAATGTAAAACCTGACCCGGATGTCACATTGGGCCTCCGGCCCAAAACCTGTATTCAAAATATTATGCCACTATGCCACAAAAGGGGACCCTCTAACATCGATACCGGTATCGATGCCATTATGCCACTGGAGGTCCCGGTATCGAACCATGGTTAGATACACCTCGCCACTTAGCCTATTTCCACTCATGGGTATCGATATCGGTAGCCCGTGTATCGATACCCCTGCACGAAATGCAGGTCTGCACTTAGAAAATTCCTAGGATTCATTCCCAAACTCAATCAAAACAATCCCAAAGTGTTTCTATTCATTTCTAGAGATGATTAAGGAATTTTAACATCAATTTCAAATCATTTAACACCCAAATCCGAAATCCACCATTAAAGCATATCAAGCACAAACCAAGCACACACATACATCAACATCTATATGTATGCAACTACCATGATATGTATGATGTAAAGAACGAGTTGGGAGTACCAACCTTGAGCAACAACAGCAACAACCTCCCTTCTTCCTCCTTAAGCTCTCTCTTTGCCTTGCCTTTGAGATGGAGCTTCCACTTCTTTCTCTACAAGAGAAAGATGAAGAATGAATTAGAACACCCCAGAAAGATTTCCATAGTCTTAAAACACTTAAAAGAACCCAACTTAACCCTTCAAAAACTCAAACTCAGACCAAACCCTAAACCCCCTCATAAATCCTCATCTTCACCAAACTAACACATGTTTACCTCTTTTAAAAGATCTCTAATAGCCCTACACCCTCCCCTCCAGCTTAAAAACGAGAATCCAAAGCAACCAAGCAAAAATCCAACCTTTTGCTACTCTTACTTGTGTTCAAAAAGGGAAGAAGATAAGAGAAAAAGCTAAAACCCCTTACCTCACTCTCTGCAGCACATTAAACCCCCTCTCTCCAACTCTTTATACTTGTGAAATTACTCACATACCCTCAGCCCACAACCTAAACCCAACCCAACACTCAAACCCCACAAACCTAAGGCCCAAACTATCAAACCCGGGGCCCAAAACCAAAGCCCAAACCCATCGGGTTAAACCAAAACTCGGATCCGAATCTGGGTCGTTACAGCTATGGCATTACTTTCAATCCTTGACAGCAGTTTAAGCAGAAAATCAATCCTCAAAATATAAATGTTGTAGCAATCTACATGATATTGAGAAATTCAAGAACTTAAACTCAGACATGATGCTTTGCATATGTGTATGGGATTGTATCTAGCCTATGCTTAACAGTGTTAGAAAAACTCTAAGTTCCCTTATTTACTATACCCTAGTTCTTAAGATTACTCCCATGCTACATAGTTTTTTTTAAACTGATTCAAAGGGTGTCAACTCATCACAACTACCGTCCTTAACTCTAGGTGAGTATGGAGCAAACATCTCACCCCCAAGCTAGTAGGTAGAGTCATCCCGTGACAACTTTCATTCGCTCATATGTTGTAGCATTATTTATTTATGTTCAGAGTTAAGCTAACTATTGCATAGATGAGCGTCCTTCTACAGTTTTATGCTAAAACATTTATTCATAACTTTTTTTTTCTTTTTTTAACTATAGGAAAAGAGAGTTTCTTTCTTTTCAAACTAAGGCATAGTTTCTAAGTTCTCTAGAAAATTCCCGACACTCAAGCATAAAAAACATACAATCGTGTCAATTAAAATTCTAAAGCATCAAATCGTAATTTAGTCCAATTTATTCTCAATATTTTCTACGATTCAGTTCAAAAGCATTAAAATTCTCATCATCGGAAATCATTTATTCTAACCTAAAAGCTGTCTTAAATTGAATATAATGTTGTAGTAAATTTACATGTATGCAGAATGAAAATATGTAAATGAAAATGCTATAGCAAAGACTTTGCTACCCCCAAACTTGAGGTTAGAATTATCCTCAATGCGACTACATGAATCTATATGCAAAAATAAAAATAAAAAGAAAAAGAAGCTTACTTTTTGGCGGGTTTGGTTTTCCTCGTAGCCATGCGCTTGAGTCTCTTCGCAGGTTGCTCCGGTGGGTGATGGGTCAGTGTGTGTTATCTCAGCTTCGGGTTGGTCTTGTGGGTCCTCCTCCTCGTGTACTTTTGCGGCATCGGGCATCCGTTCCTCCTCCACACCAAATAAAGCGTGTCGTCCAGCAGTTCACTTCACCTTTTGGCGTGGGATGGGGACATCAAATGGATCAGTAGAATGGGCCTCAACTCTGGGTGAGTTAAGGTCGATATCCTCATTACTTACTTGTATAGTCTGGGTCCTAGAGGACTTTGATTCAGTGGCAAGTCCTTTTCCTTTTTCCTTGGATGTTGCTGAAGGACCGACCGGGACCTGATGTGATGCTGTAGCATATGCAACAAGGGCAGGGGAATACGTTGTTGCTGGTACTGTAGGGGGTCTTTTCTTACTGTGGCGGTGCAGGGCTATGCTCGGGAATTGGGTGAGGTTGTTGATGTTGTTGTTGCTGCGGAGTATGCTGAGGAGGGAAAAGCTCTGTTTCATCTTGGTTAAAGATATGAGCTGGGAAATTTGGGAAGTTGTATCCACCTTCCGGGTGCAATTCACGGAGATTCAACTAGAGGATCAAGTCTCTCTTTTGTACATAGTTCATGTATGTCATGAACTTGCCATTTAGGTTGGCCAATTGAATTTGCGTTTTTTCTACAGTAGCAGCCAGAGTAGTGAAATCTGCTTTAGCATTTCTCTGTCAGGCAGGAGGCTCTCCAGTTACTGTAGCATTTTCTTCAATTCCCATTAACTTTGGAATTTTCTTCAGAGCGATTCCCTGTCTTCCCTTCACTTGGTAATCTTCATTGTCTTCATACACTTGCTCCTTTCGGCATAGAGCAGTGATCAAATAGGAGAAGAAAAGGGGACTTTGCTTTCTCTTCAGCGTAGTATGTGCTTCTTCCAAGATGAGTTTGCCCACGTTAATAGAGTGTTTGTTTAGGATGGAATGTAGGAGTTGCAGTCTTTCGAGATTCACTGTGGCAATGTAGCTGGTTGGCATCAAGTTTTGCTTGATGAAATGTATCCAAAGTTTTCCTACTGGCTTTAAATAAGTGTGGTCCACCGTAGTATTTTCCTCGTCCCACTTGGTGTTGGGAATGTAGAGGTTTTCTAGAAGGAAATCTGGGCTTTGCCCAAGTATTTAACCAACAAACATGGAGTGATCGTCTTCGTTGCCCACTCCGTAAAACTCATTGATATGTTTTGCCGTGAAGAGGATTGCGTCTCCTCGAACATACACCGTTTGTTGTCCAGACCTTGTGAAGTGAGCATAAAACTCCTTCACAAGCGACACGTTGATGGCCTTTTGGTCCTTGTTAGCACTGAAGTGGCGAGCAAATGCTTCCAACTTATGCTCTTTCACTACTGCAGCAACTTGCTCTGGTAAGTCTTTGATGGAGGTTTCATCAAAGAGGAAACCCTTCTCTTGGTGCATTGTCCTCCCTTTGATATTCTGAAAGCGTTCTTTTGTTGCATCATTTTCAAACTTGTGTATCTCTATCAGTCTTGCTTGTGCGACAATCCTTGAAGATTCTACCGTATTTTTATAGTGCACCATGGTTGTAGAGGTTTTCTTGGAGAGGTTCTTGGAAATTTTTCGGAGAAGAAGATGAGTTTAAGAGAGAGAGACGGTTTACTTTCTTGGGAAGGAGAGAGGATTAAAATAAAAGTAATAATGGGTGTTTAATTGATTTGGACGGCTAGGGTTATTGGTAAGAGTAGAGGTTATGATGGGTGGTTTAATGTGATGGTAAGTGGGAGAGAGAAAAGGGTTTTTTTTAATTAATAAAATGGTAAAAATGGTGTAAAGGGGTTTAAACCCTAACCGGTCTCTTCTCCTTCTCCTTGGAAACCAACCGAACTCCTCACAAAGAGCTTTTCTTCTTCTCCTTTCTAGGCCAATTCAAATAATTCCAAACTTTTCCCTCCAAGGCTGCAGCTATACAGTCCTTCTCTGTCCATCTTTGCAGACTGCCTCTTGCGCACAGTCCTACTACTGCACCATGCTCTTATGAGCGCACAGTACCCTGAAATTTTACCTTAAAAAACGACGTGTTGAATAGGGACAATAGAAATATAAAAGTAACATAAAAATAAAAATACCTACTTTTTATTTAAACTAAAACTAAAATGCTAAAGCAAATAAAAGGTAGGGATAGAAATGCTTAAGTATTTTGCAGGCTTGGGTCTTCCTTGTCACGCACAATTGGAGCTCCATTATAAAGCTTCAACCTTTGACCATTGACCTTGAAGATTAGATCTTCATTAAGTGTTTTTATCTCCACATCTCCATAAGGATAAACCTTATGGATCAAGAATGGTCCAGACCATCTAGACTTTAACTTTCCTAGAAAAAAGTTTAAGTCTCGAGTTGTAGAGTAACACATGTTGTCCTTCTGAGAAATGTCGTGGCAAAAGATGTTTATCGTGCCACCTTTTTGTCTTCTCTTTATAAATCCTTGAATTCTCATAGGCATTGGATCGAAACTCGTCCATTTCATTTAGCTCCAACAGACGTTTTTCTCCAGCTAGCTTAAAATCCAAATTGAGCTTTTTGATAGCCCAATAAGCTTTGTGCTCGAGCTCTACGGGGAGATGAAAAGTTTTCCCATAAACCAACTTGAATGGGGACATCCCTAAATGAGTCTTGTAAGCTTTCTTATGCGCCCATAAAACTTCGTCTAGCTTTGGAGATCAGTTTTTCCTTTTCGTGTTGATTGTCTTCTCTAGAATTTGCTTAATTTCTCTATTGGAGATTTCAGCTTGACCATTTGTCTGAGGGTGATATACTGTAGCAATTTTGTGCCTGACTCCTTAGCGTTGCAATGCCTTAGCAATGAGCTTGTTATCAAAGTGGGTGCCTTCATCATTGATTATAGCTCTGGGGACTCCAAATTTGGTGAATATATTCTTGTTCAGGAACTTTAAAACTATTTTTGAATCATTTCTGGGTGTAGCCATTGCTTCTACCCATTTGCTCACATAGCTTACTGCTAACAAGATGTATAAGTCACCATAAGGTGAAGGAAAGAGTCCCATGAAATCAATTCCCCAAACATCGAAAAGCTCAATCTTAAGAATATTTTGCAACGATATTTCATTCCTCCTCGAGATGTTACCGATTATTTGACATCTATCACATGCCTTGTAAAATGCTTGAGCATCCTTGAAGAGTGAGGGCCATCAGAATCCAAATTGAAGGACTTTTGCAGCAGTCCTTGGCCCACCGAAAAGCCCTCCACACGATGTTGCATGGCAATGGAATAGAATATCTTTTTTCTCTTCTTCCAGAACACATCATCGAAGCAATTGTTCAGCAAATTGCTTGAACAATTATGGCTTATCCCAATAGAAAAATTTTGGATCATGCTTGAATTTTTTTTCGACCCTGGCTAGATAAATTAGGAGGTAAAATACCACTGACAAGAAAATTAACTATATCTGCATACCAAGGTAATGTTGTAGCATATAAGATTTTCTCATCTGGGAAATTTTCTTCGATATCAAAATTCTCTCCTAGGTTTTCTGGATTTTCTAGCCTAGATAGATAGTCTGCAACTTGATTTCCAGTTCCTTTTCTATCCTTTATTTCAATATCAAATTCTTGTAGCAAAAGTATCCACCTAATAAATCTAGGCTTAGCATCTTTCTTAGTCATTAGGTATTTGATGGCAGAATGATCAGTGTGCACTACCACCCTAGTTCCTATAAGATATGCACTAAACTTATCAAAGACAAATACTACATCAAGTAACTCTTTCTCAGTTATAGTGTAATTAATTTGTGCATCAGTTAGAGTTCTACTTGCATAATAAATGACATGAAAAATCTTACCTCTTCTTTGACCTAGTGTTGTCCCCATTGCGTAGTCACTTGCGTCGTACATCAACTCGAATGGCTTAGTCCAATCGGGTGGTATTACTATTTGAGTTGAGGTAAGTTTTTTCTTCAATTCATTCAAAGCGTTGTGGCATTTTTCATCGAAGACAAAGGGTTGATTTTGCTGTAGCAAATTGCAGAGCGGTTTAGAGATCTTCGAGAAGTCTTTGATAAACCTCCTATAGAAGCCAACATGTCCCAAAAAGCTTCTAGTTCCCTTCACAGTTGTTGGAGGTGGTAGCTTCTCTATCAACTCCACTTTTGCCTTGTCAACTTCAATTCCTTTGCTTGAAATTTTATTCCCTAAAACCGTACCTTCAGTCACTATAAAATTGCACTTCTCCTAATTTAGTACAAGGTCGGCTTCTTCACAGCGTTTCAGTACTTTGGTCAGGTTGCCTAAGCATTTTTCAAATATTTCTTCGGACACAGAAAAATCATCCATGAATACCTCCAAAAATTCTTCAACCATGTCTGAAAAAATTGCTAACATGTAATGTTGAAAAGTTGTTGGAGCATTACATAACCCAAATGATATTCTTCGAAAAGCATAAGTCTCATACGAGAAGGTGAAGGTTGTCTTCTCCTGATCCTCTAGTGCTATAGCAATTTGGTTGTACCCAGAATAGCTATCGAGGAAGCAATAGTAAGCCTTTCCCGCCAATCGATCCAACATTTGATCGATAAAAGGGAGGGGGAAATGGTCCTTCTTTGTTGCCTTGTTCAGCTTCCTATAGTCCACACAAATGTGCCAGCCTGTGACAGTCCTTGTCGGGAGCAACTCGTTGTCCTCATTCGTGATTATTGTCGTGCCTCCCTTCTTAGGAACACAATGCACAAGACTAACCCATGAACTGTCAGAAATTGGGTATATGATTCCTGCGTCCAACCACTTGATAATCTCCGTCATCACTACCTTCTTCATCGTAGGGTTAAGTCTTCTTTGGGGCTCAACAGGATTGTTGTGGCATTCTTCTAGCAGGATCTTATGCATGCAGATCGTAGGACTGGTGCCCTTCAAATCGGTCATAGTCCACCCTAGAGCTTTCTTATATTGAGATAATAAATTCACAAGACTAAGCTCTTGGTTAGGATTTAATCTAAAAGAAGTAATCACTGGCAAAGTATTATGAGATCCCAAATAAACATATTTTAAATATGGTGGCAGTGGTTTCAAGTCTAGAGATGGTGCATGTAATAATGATGGTTTCGGAGGAATAAATTTAGAAAAATCAATTGATTCGAATTTCATACTTGGCTTTGGCTTGAAATAGCCAATTTGTTGTAGCTCCAGGTGAACTTCTTCTTTTTCCTGAAATAAACATATTTTTCTTCTTGTTGTTCAACTTTTTTTTGCTCTTGAATGGGGATTTCTTCTTTCTCCTTTCTTTTAAATTGCTCCCCCGTATTGATTTGTCTTCCACTCCTCAATGTCAGTGCGCTACATTACTCTTTGCCATGATTTTTAGTGACTTTAGTATCACTAGGCAGATTGTCTCTCGATCTTGTTTGTAATGCTTTAGCAATTTGACCCACTTGAGTTTCCAGCGATCTAAGCGAAGAGTTGTGAATTTGCAGTAGTGCTCCTTGGGTCTGCAACAGATTGCCTTGATTAGATATAGTTGTGGAATTCTCTTGCAATAATGCTTTCGTTGATGTCATAAATTCCTTCGTCGAAGCCATGAATTCTTGTAGTGAAGCTTCCAAAGAATTGTTGGGATTCTGATGATGAACTGATCCCTTGTTGTCATTTTACCATGGCATATTCCCTTGAAAATCATGGACTCCTTGTTGTGTTTCCATGGGTTGCTGCCTACCCGAGCTGCTAGCTTGATTTTATTCTTGATTACCCCAAGAAAAATTAGGATGTTGTCTCCACCCTGGGTTGTAAGTGTTCGAATAGGGGTTGTTGGAATTTTTGTTGAAGTTTCTAACGTAATGAGTAGACTCGTGAAGAGTTGGGCAGTCTTTATCGAAGTGGTTTCCACTACAGTTTACACAGCTTACTGCTTTAGCATCTCGTACTTCAATGGGCTGTTGAAGGTTCTTCAACATATTTGTGATAGCAGAAAGTTGTGCTGAAACAGAATCGTTCGCGTCGAGCTCTAGCTTTCCTTGAGTTCTTCGTCCTATTCCAAGTCTTGTAGTTGGAAACTGACAATCATTGTTGGCTATTTTATCCAAAATATCAAATGCTTCTTCAGGCGACTTGTCCAACAGTGTCCCATTTGCTGAAGCATCTAACATCATCCTTGTGGGTGCATTGACTCCATTGTAAAACATCATGATTTGAATCCAATCTTGAAAACTGTGATTTGTACACCTTTTCAAAAAACTTTTATACCGATCCCAACACTCATGCATCGAATCGTCATCCCCTTATCTGAAGGATGCTATCTCATTTCGCAATTGTGTGTTCATGTTGGGTGGATTGTACTTTGCCAAAAAGCTTTTGCACAAAGTTGTCCACGACTCCATCGAACCGGCTGGAATACCATTCAGCCACTCTCTAGCTCGGTATCTCAAGAGTATGGAAATAACTTTAGCTTCAACATGTCCTCGTCCACTCCTTGTTGGCGGAACGAATCGCAAACCTCCAAGAAAGCATGAATATGTTGTCGAGCATCCTTGTACGGAGATCCTCCAAACTGTCCGATCAAATTAAGCATATTAAACATCACAGGCTTGAGCTCAATGTGTGTTGCTTGTATATCAGGTGTCACTATCCTAGAATTAAGGTCATCCAAGATCGGTGTCAGGTGATCTCGAATTTCCCTTGGTCTCGCTACGGCTTCAGGATTTGCTACAGCATTTTGATTCTGAAAACCCTGAGCAGGCAACATTGTTTCTCTTCTTCTTTGCTCTCACCTCCTTTGTCTAAAATACCTTTCAATTTCTGGGATAAATGGTTCGATGGATTCTCGAGGATTCACTCTGGGCATCCACTAACTAAAAACCTATAAAGAAAAACAAAGAAAACAAAGATTAAACCAAAAACAAAGATTCAAATATCGAACAAATTTCATCTCTTTTAAAGAAGTCAATCACCCAATTTTTGTTCTCATCTCGGATAACACCACCACAAGATGAAGCCCTTTTTGAGAGACACATAGATCCATCTATGTTAAGTTTATGCCATCCACAACCAGGTCTTTTCCAAAGAAAAACATTTGACTTCCGTTGTGGAACTTCATGAATTACTTGTCCTAAAGCTGACGCAATAGACTCACTATTTTGAGTAGCCACATAATCACGAACCAGACGCAAACTCTGATGTAAAACAAGTTCACGATGTTGTTTCAATGGCTCAAAGATATTCATATTACGGCGACAACAAATGTTTCATAAAAGAGAACTAAACAAAATATCTCATTACTCCTTATCTTTCGCAAAAAACTCAGGTTGAGTAATGTTTATTAACACAAAAATTTGAAGGTCATATTGAAAAATAAATCTACCTTTTCTGATCGAATCAAAGAATTCCAAATAATACGAGCTCGCAGACACAACCTAAAAACATGATCCACATCTTCTCGATCATCCTCACATTGAAAACAACTGTTATCCGTAATTAAATGTCTTCAAAAACGTTCAACTTTCGTCAAAATTTTCTCATGACATGAAAGCCAGATAAAAGTTCGAATCCGGGAAAGACAACAAAAATGATTAATAACATTCTATATTTCTTCTAATGGCCCAACTTCGCACGTCATAAGCAGAACTCACCGTAAACTTCTTATTCGGAGTATAACTCCAACACAGTCAATCGTTTAACCCAGAATTTAAAAGAGCCTTAATCCCCGTTATGCGAAGCAAAATCGATGGAGGTACTAGATCTTCAAGTATATCCCAATGTCACTGATCAAAATCATTTATTATATCTACAACCCACTGTCCTCACGCGTTATTTCCAAGCCAGCTGCACCTCCCCTATTATCCTTGCATTTTGCTGCAATTCTCTATAGAAAATGTCAGGGAATATTCCTTGCATCATTAGGGCACAAAACCCTAGAAGCCTCCTTCTACAAGTGTGGTGAAATAGAGCTGAAAAGTAGCAACGAAGCCAAAAAGAAAAGGAGCGAACTTTAAGATAGCACGAGGAAGAAGAAAGAAGAAAGAAGAAAGGCGGTCACTTTTCGTCATCTTCAACCTCTAGCCGAGCAACCATTGTTGGAGAGCTTCAAGCAAGGGATTTGCGCGACTTCAGGAGGAGCGACAAGCTAGGAAAGCTTCGCGGCACATGCGTTTGGGATTTGTCCGCCCACAATGCTATAGCAACTTGAAGTATGATCCAACACTTAAAAATATGCTACAACATCTCTTCCATTCTTTCTACTTTTCCCCAGCAAACTGCACAACACCACCAAAGAAAATACCCTTCAAAGCAGCATCTTTAAAAAAATAAAAGAGAAAAAAATAAAATAAAAATCTAATCTAAATGCAAATGCATATGAAATGCAACTAAATGCATTGGAAATGAACTTGAAATCAAATAAAACCTTAAGTAAAAGGGTATAAAATATACGCTTTTTAGAGCGTTAACAAGTTCACGCTTTATTTGAATTAAAAACCAACAACATTACATGCATCTAATATCATAGCATCTTACAATCTTACAAGAGCATCCAAAGTCCACAAAATAACATAAAAATACATATTCATAGCAATTAAGATATGTATGATAGCAAACTCGGTTATTATACACGAATATGCGGAAACGTCTTACACGCATACGAATTTATCTGACACGGTCGAATTTATCTTACACGTATACGAATTTTGTCTCATAGTGCACTATTCTTACATCCTATTGGTCGACCAATTATACCCGGTATGACTCAACGAATGCCAACATCATTACCATAATATTATCTTACAACATCTTACGATTTACATTGTTTTACATAGTCACCCGGCTATAATCTTACCATACACAAGTGGTCTTACTTACCACTTACAAGCATAACCTGCAACATCTTACAAATATCTCATATGGCATATTAACATGTCATCAACCGACTGATAATCAACATAATTTAACGTAACAGCTAACATGTCATCGACAACAATTAAACACAAACAAGCTTTCCAAAATTCACCATCTAACAAGCATTCAAAGTAAGTAAAATGGGTAGATCTTACTCTTGAGTTTGGATTGGCTTATCAAGCCCAATACAAACTCCCAAAATCCTTGAACCAAAATCGAGTTCCAAAATATTTTTCCACTCACCAAGCTCACATAAGCAACCCGAAAAGTTGATTTAAGCCTTAACTCTACCCGAAATTGCGTCTGAAACTTCCACAATGTCTTCCCTTGTTTCTAAGCAACCAAAAACAGATTTTTAACCTCAAAACCAGCCACAATAACATCATCAAATAACAAATTACAAAACCCTCAACATTTCCTCATCAAACTCAAGCCAAAATGTCCATAACCCTAAATTTTCAGAATTCAATAAAAACTCAGCAAAACCCCTTGATTCCATCACCCAAACAACATCAAAACTTGCTCAAATTATCCCTCAAACGTAGTTATAACATCAGCCCATCATTTCCACCCTAAAACACCCCCAAAAATCAAGTTTTCAACTTCCAAAAATACTCATAACAAACTATTTCGGGAATACCATTAAAAACCCAACTTTTAAACATATTTTGGCACCAAAAGAAGTTTAAAAACACCCTTTTTAATACCCCTTTAAAACCGATCCGAAAATTCCTTTTCAAAACCCATTTCCAACATGCAACTAAAATCTCAAGGGATAAAAATAAAATCCATGCTATAATAATGTGAAGAACAAGAAAACTAAGTTAAAGAATGATTTACCTTTTCAAAATCACTCCTATGAAGAAGAAAGCTTGTTCTTTTAATGGGGAAAACCTTTTGGAAAAGATGAAGAGCAAAAAGGTGTCTCCTTTTTGAATGAAAACCCCTTTTTTTGTTAAATTTTATGTCTTTCATGGGTGTTTTGGGGGAAATCACATAAGTGGTCCCCCCACTACCCCTCTTTTCGTTCAAAACCCCTTTTTAAATCATTTTTACTTTAAATGGATCTCGAAACATAAATTTTGAAAAACCAATTTGAAGTTATATCCGATCTAAACTCCTAGACCTAAAATCGGGATGTTAAAAAGCATGCATAAGCTCTACTTCCTACCAAAAATCATCATACAACAACCAACATGCCATTAAAGATGATGCACATGAAATGCAAAGGATTTAGAAGTGTACCAACTCTTTAGGCTTTCTCCTTGCCCAAGCTTTTGAATCGATCACCAAGCTCCCTCAGTAAAAGAGGAGATTACTAAAAGGTTACTTCACTATTAGGACGGTTAAAGGAAGCTAAAATAACCCCTTAACTAGCCTAACTTACTAACAAAAACCTATTCTCATTCTCACCCCAAAAACCTTCCAAAAACATTACCTCCACCACTTAACACAGAGTTTAACTTCCTAGATAGATATCTCAAAGCCAAGCACACTTCTCTCAAGCAACAAAATGAGATTCTTTAAGCAAAACCTCAAAAATCAACCTTTGATGATGGATTTAAGAGAGGAAAGACGAGAGAAAAAGTATGTAAGCAATAAATATGATGATGATGATATCACCCCTCTACATATGTAGAGAAAATACCTCCCCTTCCCCCTCTTTTTCTCTTATTAATCCAATTACTGAAACCCCCTTGGGCCACCATCTAAACCCAAACCTAAACTACAACCCTATAATCCCAATAAGACTCTCAAGGCCCAAACATGAGGCCCAAACCTCGGGTTAATCCAACACCCGAAACTTGGGTCGTGATAGGTACAACCTCATTTTAGTCTCATTTTAACCATGTATCTCACTAGAATTTTCCTTAGCGGAGCTCAAAAGTGATTTCAAAGCATTTTGGGTGTTTTTATAGAATGGTTATAAAAATGAGAGGTTTAAATCTTTTATCATTTATATATGATCCTCTTTTAAATTTGATTTATTTGCATAATAATTCCCTTTGTCTCATGTTATTTATTTTCACGATTTTTCCTTACTCCAAAATCACGTCTGCATTCTTGGTATTTTGATATGCTCTTCAATTTCATTTTTATTTTAATCCATTTTAATGGTTAAATGCTCTTTTAAATCCTTAAAATCTTTATTTTTTCAATTTAAACCCTTAAATCTGATTTAATTTTTATTTTGGTCTGAAACATCAGGGGTAAAATCACCCTTTAAGTCCTTATTCCTTTAATTTCAATATGTATTTAAATTTTTGTTTTTTATTTTCATATGACTTATTTTTTAATTTTTTTAATTTATTTTCATTTCTTAGTCTTTGTACTTAATTCATGCTTTCAATTTATGTTTTCCACTTACATATTTTTTGATTAATAAAGGAATAAGACTTTAGGCCTCATTAAAACCTTTCTAACCTAATGGAGGAAAAGAGTACCCAAAGTAGTATTTAACAGAAACCTAAAGATTAACTCACATAACAAAACGAAAAACTATAACCACAACACTGAATCAGTTAATATCATATTCTATAGTAGAGGGGTAACACCCTAACCAGAGAAGATATAAATCTATAAAAAATTAAATCATCACAAATCTTATGTGTCGCCATCCAATCTGAAACTTGATTCTCATCACGCCTAATATGCATAACTTGAATTGATCATGTTCGGGCTATTAAAGACAAAATATGAGGAAAAAGATCACTTACAATATCGACATTGGTCCCCTGACTAACCACCTTGAATGCCTCAAGATTATCAAACTCAACAATCAAATAAGATATACCAAGAGAAAATGCAATTAATAAACCTTCATAAATACCACAAAGTTCTGCTTCAAATATCGAACAAATTTCATCTCTTTTAAAGAAGTCAATCACCCAATTTTTGTTCTCATCTCGGATAACACCACCACAAGATGAAGCCCTTTTTGAGAGACACATAGATCCATCTATGTTAAGTTTATGCCATCCACAACCAGGTCTTTTCCAAAGAAAAACATTTGACTTCCGTTGTGGAACTTCATGAATTACTTGTCCTAAAGCTGACGCAATAGACTCACTATTTTGAGTAGCCACATAATCACGAACCAGACGCAAACTCTGATGTAAAACAAGTTCACGATGTTGTTTCAATGGCTCAAAGATATTCATATTACGGCGACAACAAATGTTTCATAAAAGAGAACTAAACAAAATATCTCATTACTCCTTATCTTTCGCAAAAAACTCAGGTTGAGTAATGTTTATTAACACAAAAATTTGAAGGTCATATTGAAAAATAAATCTACCTTTTCTGATCGAATCAAAGAATTCCAAATAATACGAGTTCGCAGACACAACCTAAAAACATGATCCACATCTTCTCGATCATCCTCACATTGAAAACAACTGTTATCCGTAATTAAATGTCTTCAAAAACGTTCAACTTTCGTCAAAATTTTCTCATGACATGAAAGCCAGATAAAAGTTCGAATCCGGGAAAGACAACAAAAATGATTAATAACATTCTATATTTCTTCTAATGGCCCAACTTCGCACATCATAAGCAGAACTCACCGTAAACTTCTTATTCGGAGTATAACTCCAACACAGTCAATCGTTTAACCCAGAATTTAAAAGAGCCTTAATCCCCGTTATGCGAAGCAAAATCGATGGAGGTACTAGATCTTCAAGTATATCCCAATGTCACTGATCAAAATCATTTATTATATCTACAACCATAACATCCTCACTTATTATTGTGGATTTCTGAGCTAATATCTTCCGATCAAGGGTCATACCAAAATCTAATATATTTACCATTTCCAACTTGCTAAACCAGATTTCAACCCAAATTATCTCATACTGTGTAAATTTCTTTTTTCATAGATTCGAACAACGCTGATGGATAAGAGGTGGAACATGAAAATTGTACCATTTATACTTTGTAAGAATCATTTGTGACTATTTAATATCTTATTTATTATCTTGTAATTTAGATTTTTTAGTCCATCTTACTCGTTTTGATTTCTGTATATATATTTAATTTTTATTTTTATTGTTTGTATTTATTTATTTATATGCATTAAGTTTTTATTTATTCATTTATTTTAAAAAAATCATTTAGTTTTTGTATTACTCTTTCATTTCTCAAGATTTTGTCTGATTAATCCAAATTGATTTGAGTCGCACATCTAGTTTTGTTGGTTGAGTCTCTTAACAATAATTTTTTTGCATACACAACATCTCAAACTCGAAATATACTTAAACGAAATCAAATTACTTATCATTTAAATTAATATTTGTCGATAAAAAATTCATTTATTATTTAATAATTATGAATTGATTCTGTTTTTTAAATAAATTATATTTTAGTTATCTGTATCTTGTCTTGCTCCTCTCGGGCAGGGGCGGAGCTAGAAAATTATTTAAGGGGTGTTATTTTTTAGAGTTATATTTAAGGGGTGTCAATTATTTATAAATTTATGTTATTTATTTATTTTTTTAAAAAATTATATATATAAATCATATAAAAATAAGTTGATCCAAAAATTTTGGGGTGTCATTTGACCACCCTTGTTAAAGGGTGGCTCCGCCCATGCTCTCGGGCAAGTCCTAACATTCCGTACTAGGGTGATAATGGGTCTGACCGACTCGCGAGCTATTCGGGTTTGGTTCGGTTAAAGTTTAGTCAAAATTCGGTTCGAGTGAGTTCGATTCGAACT
Source organism: Abelmoschus esculentus (assembly GCA_035048815.1). NCBI lineage: Eukaryota > Viridiplantae > Streptophyta > Magnoliopsida > Malvales > Malvaceae > Abelmoschus > Abelmoschus esculentus. Next base: position 1,727,598 of record JAUCBN010000002.1, read on the forward strand.
CGTGTTCGGCTCGAGATTTTAACGAGCCGAGTCAATCCAAGCTTGGGTAGGCTCGGCGAAGAGCTCGTAAACATGTTCAGAATAATTATATTATATATATATATTACATATACACTAAAAATAATCTTTTTAGCAAAAGAAACACAATAAAATAAAATAGGTGAAATTCATTATAAATAAATAAATTAAAATAAATTGAATACTTTTTCTCTTTCTCAATATTGTTTTTTTTCGGTGTTGGTTATAAAAAGAGTTTTTAATGATGCCCTATCTTTTATATAAAAATATAACAAAAATGTTTATTTTGGGTTGAGCCGAGCCCAATAATATTGTTTCTAAGATGAACCCGAGCCTAAAATTTCGAACTTGACGAGCCTCAAACCTGAACTTAACTCAATAATATTGTTTCTGAGTCGAGCCTGACCAGACTCGAGCTCGGCTCGACTCGTTATCACCCCTATTCCGGCCACATTTCATCCAGAATATTATATCAAAGAAATAGTAGGTAATAACATTATTATATCTATTGTTATTATTATTTCAATAAAATAATATTAATATTTTATTTTTTTCAGCATTTACACGTGTTAAATTAGGATAACAGTTGTGACTGTTTAAAGTTGGATTGTTCTTCCTCGTTTTTTAACAATAATCGATTTTTCTTATTAGTTAGGTAAAAATATTATTTAAAATCTGATTGTAATTCATCCATTTTTTTTATTTGAACAATAAACTATAATATTATTAAAAATAATTTGAGGAAAACACATTTTTAAATAAAAATCTCTAAATAATATTCTTTAAAAAATCCCATTAAAGGAGTAAAATAATAATAATAGTAGTAATAATAATAAACATTAAATGAATGGGCACGTGATTGGGAAGGACTTTTATCAGAAAACGCTAATCATGTGATTGTCGGCTCCTCCTTACGTTTCGTTTTATTTTCATTTACTACGTATTGTATTGTATTGTATTGTATTATATTATATTATATTATATTATATTATATGAAATAAAAGAAAAACTAATATGAATGCATCGAAATTTTATGTTGAATGTGATAATAATATTTAGGGTAAACTATTTTAGTGGTCATCAAACTTATTGAGATATCTATTTTGGTTAATGAATTATCGAGTCGTCAATCAGGCTATCAATTTATTAAATCGATATATTTTGATCATCGTCGTTAAAATCCTAATAAAGAAGCTGATACGTTAGTTAAGTAAAATCTATAAAATTATATAATTAATTTTATAATTAATTTATTATTTTAATTTAATTTTAATTTTAAATTAATAAATAAAATTAATCATCCTTCTAACCTGGGTTCAAATCCCTTCAAGCTCAAAATATTTATTTATTTTATTTCACACCAACTAGGTGGTGATGTGTCATCATTAGATTAGATGATTAACTTTATTTAGTAATTTAAGATTAGAATTAAATTAAAATAAAATAATAAATAAATTATAAGAATTAATTGTATAATTTTATAGATTTTACTTAATTGACACGTCACCTTTTCCGTTAGGATTTTAACGCCGATGACCAAAATAGGTCGATTTAATAATTTAAGTGATTTGATTGACGAGTTTGATAGTTTGATGACCAAAATAGATATCTCAACTAGTTGGGTGACCACTAGAATAGTTTACCCTAATATTTATTTATATTATTTTATCGATTTTTGTTAAATTAACGGGATAAATCATTAAATCTTTTAAATAAAGATAAAATTAAAATTAGATAATAAAAGAATAAAATTATTTAATTTCACAATTCACAAGAATAATACTTAATTAGGGAAGTGTCAAGACTTTATTTGACAAATATTTAAATTAATAGGAGCTAAAATTGTTTAATTAGTGAGATAAAATATGAATTTCTTAAATATCGTCGAAGGTTTATTGTAAATGAAGCAATCAAGTTAAGAGCATAGACAGAGGTATATAGGGTATAACATTACTAAAACTTAACTTTTAAAAAATAATTTTATTTTAATTGTTTTTTTGTCACGTAACACTCTCCGATAGAGTTAAAAATTTGATCGAGTCGAATTAATTTTTTAATTTATTTAAGTTTATAATTCCTATTTTATGAATCAAACTTTATTTTATTTTTTTGAATTGATTCAATTTTATAAAATTTATGTTGAGCTAAGTCGAATCGAAATGAATCGATCTGAATTTTTGAATTTCTATAGAAATTTAATTGTAATTATTCGTAACATTATAATATATATTAATTTTAAATTAAACATATGTTGTACATAATACATTAGGTAAAATTGACAAACTCAGCTTAAATTTAAAATTTGATTAATTAATTATTAAAAATTTTGAGTTATTCAAATTTTTATCTTAAAATTTAAATTTTATTTAAAAAATTATTAGATTCAAATTGAATTTATAAAATTATAAATTAAAATAAATTATTTTTTTCATATCAAATTGAATAATTTAAATTTTTTTTCAAATTGTATTCATTTATGTGCAACACCATATATATATATATTATTTTATGTAATTATATATAATATTTTAATTTTATTCAATTTTCATATATTATCAAAGTCTATTTATGTGCATCATTTCATATTTTTATATTGCATGGCAAATACTTATATATATAATATTAAAATAAATTGATATATTTATTTTAAAAATACACAATTAAATCAAAAATAAAAGTTTAATACACTTTATTGGAGTTTCATGTGTTATTTTATGAAATCCAAATTTATAACATCACAATTTACATTGATATCCTCAGCCTTGTTTTGTTATATTTGTTAAATTAATCTAGGTTGGTTACTTATGTTATCCTTAATTCTTTATAATTAGTAAAAGAACAACTTTTTACAAATATTTAAAATATAATATTTTGGTTAATAGTTTTATATACAGGACAGAAACAAGATTTGGGGTTTGAGATAAAATATAAATGAATAAAAGTGTGAGGAAATTTTATAAATAAATCAAATTTTAAAGAAATTTAAATAGGGGAATAAAACTAGAAAAAAAAAAACTTTAACGTGAGGACGATTGTCCCTCCACACCTTACATGCCTCTGTCATCGCTTATACAAGTACATTGTTAAGATCCACTTGCGGGTTTATGCTATTCAGAACTTATTTAGTTTTATACCTTTGTAGGATTGTTGGATTAAGATAAACAGATGATTGAGATTACTTTCTTTTTCTTTTATTTTTTTATAAAAATCTCTTATTTTTTACTGATAATTTTAACTATTATTTTTGTATCTAACAATTTCAAAATGTGTAAAACTTAAAAGGTTTTACATAGTCGAGATTAATAAATAAAAAGAAAAATATTTCTTACATCGATAACAAAAAAGCTCCCTTCCACAAGCGGATTCAATTTAAAAGTTTAGTTTAGAGTCTATGGTTTATTATTTATAATTTAAGTTTTAAAATTTAGATATTATATTTTATTGTTTAGTATTTTGGGATTAAAATTTCATTATTAAATTTAATGCAAAATTGGGCATGTTTATGGACTCTTCTTTCTGCTATTATTGTATGGAAGAATAACCCTTAAAAATCTCAAGTTAATAAGCCGTTAAAATTGAATTGTTATCTTATAAGTTGCATATTATTTATATATATATGATTATCGGAGTCATTTATAATTTAAATCATTAAACTTATCCTCTACTTTCGTACAAGTCACAAACCTTTGATTTAATCAGATTAAATCATTAAACTTTTATTATTAACAAATTGAATCATTCACATTAACATCGTTAAATATTTTAATGAAAAAACTGACTCAATAATCCTATTAGACATATTTTTCCATGTCAGCAAGTTAATATTAATTAAAATTAAAGAAAAAATATTTAAAATCTTTCTTTACATTAAATTATTAAAGAAATTATAGTTCAATGTATTTTTTTAATAATTTATCGTAAAAAAAAGATTTTAAATATTTTTCTTTAATTTTAATTAATATTAACTTGTTGACATGGAAAAATAAGTCTAGTAGGATTATTGAGTCAGCTTTTTTGTTAAAATAATTAACGGTGTTAGTGTGAATGATTTAATTTGTTAATAATAAAAGTTTAATGATTTAATCTGATTAAATCAAAGGTTTGTGACCTATACGAAAGTAGATGGTAAGTTTAATGATTTAAATTGTAAATGACTCTGATTATCGGGATAGAACCAAGTTATACAATATAAAACTCTTTAAATTTTACATATATTTTGAATTATTGGATGACTAAAACAGATGACTCAGATTAACAGTCGATTATATGAAGATTTTTACATGAGAAAAATAATTAAGAAAATAACCTGAGTCATCCATTTTAATCATTCAACGATAAAAAAAATATAAAATTTAGTTTTACACTGTATAACTTGATGTTATCTCATAATTATTGATATTTGATTCATAGACTTACTTCAAATTAAAAGTTATAAATATTCATCATAAAAACTATCCTTTTAATCCAATACTTAATCCGTAACATAAATTCGAATATATATTATTGTTTAACTATTAAAAGATCCAAGACCCTACCATTTTAATTTCTAGTAACAAATAATTTGAACTTAAATGAAAAAAAATTCCCAATGTAAGAAATTACTTATTATATTAAACAATGCATTCCCCACAAAAGATGTGTGGTCCCTCTAATGTCTAAATGAACCAATTGATCAAATCAAGTAAGGGCATAGAAGTTTAGGGAAATTCATAAAAATCCAAAATTGTTTAGGCATTTGGGACTGAGTCCCAAGAATCAATTTGTCTATTATTCTATATTGCCATCACCAATTTTGGATAATTTCTCTCTTCTTTGAAGTTGTAATAATTTAGGCACTTGTACATATGAATATGTGATCCAATTACCATTATCTTGAGATAACTTTTTGTTAGTCGATTAATGTGATTATAAAGTAATATTAATTTATGTATAATTTTAATATTTTTAATGATATGTATATATCTTATAGACAAAACGATATAAATATCAATTTCTTTTCGATCGGGACCACTTGTTGAGTTCCAGATTATTTTTATCAATTTGTACTTATATATAATTTGTACTTAGCACGAGCCTTCTAGTCCAAGTGTTTAAAGAAATGATTGTTGTTCCTAGAGGTCACGGTTTCGAGCACCAGTGATGTCAACAGAGTAATTGAGCGATCAATGTCAAATGATGTATATTCTAGAACAGATACTACTGTAATCACTATTAGTTAATTTAAAAAAGAAAGTTTACACAAACTTATCAAAACATGGAATTTTTTATATTTAAATGCTTAATATCCTCTTATTTATAAAACAAAAATCTTTTGTCCCCTAATTTTATCTTTTTTATGCTTCATATTGAAAAATATTTAAAATTAAATTATAAACTCTAAGCTTAATTTCTACGTTTTAAACCTTAAACTCTATACCTAAAATTTTACTCTACATCTAATTTCTTAAACCCTAAACTCTAAATTCACTATTTTAGGACGAGGACATAGAATAGGCATAATTAGAGGACAACGGATTTACATCCCTAAGAGGAGATTTTTGGATAGTATAAATATTATACATAGGATGAAATATTATTTTTCTTACATAAATGTCAATTTTGAGGTTTATATGCTCTATTTAGGGTTGAAATTTCAAGCTCAAAGTTTAAATAATAAAATTTATCTTTTAGTGTTTAAAATTTAGACTTAAAATAAACAGCATGAATCCAGGACTTTATGTAAGAGGGTATAAACTATCAAGAAAGTATATTATAAATATTATGGGTATAAAATTATAAAATTTTGGAGGGTGTAAAATTAAATTATTAATAAAAAATAAAAAATATAAAAAAATTAAAATTTTTAGAGGGTACGACTGTACCCACATCATCCCCTAAACCCATTTATGTGTGTGTAAAACAATTTTCATATATATAAATTAATATTAACAGGTTGGTCCAAGTGATAAAACATTTAATATTATTTAAGTATGTCTCGAGTTTTAGATATTATACATGTAAACATAATTCTCGCTGGAAAACTAACCCACTAAAATCAATTTGAATGAATTAAGACAAGACTCCACTAAAAAACCTTAAAACATAAATTTATCTCTAAATTTAAATCTTAAAATTATAAGTCTAAACACTAAATTATATATTTTAAATTTTAAACATTAATTTTAAAATCCTAAACTCATTAACTTTAAATCATAAATTATAAACATTTAATAAAAATAATGATATTCTTTTTTTTCCAATAATACTCTAATAAATTTTGTAAGTATTATCTTAATCAAAACCGCGTAAAATTATTTTTTTTCTTAATCTAATTAAACACAAATTAAAAAGTATTTTACAAAAGACAAATTAATTATCAATCATTGTATCTATATAAAGTAAATTATTATAAATAACACGTTAATCTTTCTTTTTTATATAACATTATATTAAATAATAACTAATGGGTAAACAAATTAATAATAATAAATTACTTTAACAAATATGAATATATTTTTTTAGTTTACGAAGAAACTGTAAAGAAAAGAAAAATGGTAAAAAAAAGTGTAAGATAACAGGAACCCTAACGTCGTGAGAGAGAGAGAGAAAAGTTGACGGCGTCAAATGTGTCAGTAAAACTGTAAAAACGGGACCCAACAAAGAACGGGACTGTCAGAGATAGCAAGGAGACTTGACAATTGACCTTCCCGAAGTAAAAAATAATAAGTATTTTAAAATATATATTTTTATATAATATCAATATCTAATATATTAATCGAATAATTAAATATTCCATAAATTTATTATAAGAATAAACCTTTTAACCAAATATTCATAATTCATGATATTTAAGATTTAGAGTTAAAAAAAAATTATATTGTTAAAATAATTAATACCGTTTTAGCAAATTGTTCAATGTGTTATTCATTTATATTTTTTATTTATTAAACAAACGAATATTAACAAAAATCTCATTTATATATTTATAACAAATAAATATAAATAAATATGATTAAGTTATATTCTTTAACGAATAAACATAAATAAAAAATTATATTTATTTATTTAAAATTAAATAAATAAATATAAATATATCATAATTCATGTTCGTTCGATTTATTTTCTAACCTATCTCTTTTCGTTAAATTAATTAATAATCGATTAATTTTTTTTAATATTTTAAAATAATTATTTTTTTTCTTCTTTCCTGACTCAGTGTACGATTATTGGATTTTTTCCTAGTTGGTTGTGGACCCTTGAATTCCTTTCCCCCCTTACCATCTAATAATTCAATATTTTTTCAAGATTCCAAAAATTCCCTTAAATGATTGATTTTAAATAAAAAATTATAAATCAAAATTTCCAATAATAAAATAATCATATTTTTATTATTTTTTAAATAAAACATGCATAACTTTGGTCACATATGCAATACATGAACTTGATTTATTGTACTCGTACACATTTTTTTTATGTACAAAAGAAAAAAATCGATTTTAATTCAATTGAACACATGTATATTTAATTTTGATTCAATTATATATATGGAATATAATCAAATTATATAGTATAAATTTTTTAAAATTTTAAAGATTTTTTTATTATTCGATGACTTAATATAATATATTTTTATAGTTATCCTTAAATATATATAAATAATTTAATGATAAAGTGCATTAGAGGTAACTAAACTATATAAAATAATATTTTTGATCTTAGATTTTTGAATCAAGAGAGATCAGGAATTCTCGTTATTTCTTAGATTCATGGACTCAATTCAATTTAATGAGACCTTTTATTCATATATTTTTTAATCAAGAGCGTTTTATAAAACTCTTGGACCTCGAATTTGGAGTATCCTACTTTCACGTAATTCATAAGATTTAACAAGTAATCGTTATTTCACGATCAAGGGTGCAGTACTATATGTAGTAACGATCCTTATATATCGTATGAACAATCGAAATATAGTCGAAAGAACAAATATCTCTATTTGACGGGACTTCTTCTTATACCTAATAATTCCATTAGACCCGGAAGAAATGATACATTGAAAGAATCGTTTGGGTCTTCCGATATCAATAAGTTAATTGTTTCACTCTTATTATATCTCACGAAAGAAAAAAAAAAATCTATGAGAGTTGTTTTCTGTAAGGTATTAAAAAATACCCAACCCGAATGATTCGATCCTACTACCTGACTACCCGAAAATAAATAATCGGGTATTTATCTATTTTTTTTGTTCAGGTCGAGTACCCGGCCCATATTTTTTGGGTCGGGCCTGGGTCATAAATTATAAATTTTCAGGTACTCGATTCTATTTTTTTAAAAATATAATTATTATTTAAATAAAATATACTTATATTCATTATATTTTTAAATCAAACAACCTAATTATAAATTTAGTTTTTTGAGTTGACAAAATTTGAACTTTAATCGTTTAGATATGTACTATTTTTGTATGTACGTTAACCAATACGAAAATCAACTCAATATTATTTTCTATTTAAATCATTAATTTTTATATATTAAAATAAATTAAACTAATGAAATATATATATATTTTAAAAAAATAATTTGGACGTTATGTTTTCTTTCGAAATAGATTATGTAATTTGGGTCTTAAAATTTATGTTTAGATTATGTAACTAGGGTTTTAAAATTTTATATTTCGATGTTGGATTATGTAATTTAAACTTTTAAACTTATGTATATTTAAAAAAAATTAAATTTAAGATTTATAAAATAAATAAATTAAAACCCGGGTACCCAACTACCCGGAAATGTATCATATCTGAATCTAATCGAAATTCGCGGCGGTGGAGGAACTAGATCGGAAAGTTAAGAAACAGTTTTACAAAACTTTTGATTCAATTACAAAATTGTTCCTACAAGTGATGAATTTCAATAAATTCAAGACCATTTTAGTTTCTAATTATTTGACAATTTTGAATGACTATTTTATAAGATTTTAAAAAGTTCAATGAAAAATTATAATCGAGTTAAATTCAATGATTATTTTGTAATTTTAAAATTTTAGTAACTCACATATTTTGTAGAAAAAACAATTCAATTTATGTCTTTAAGATGAATATCATTCGTTTTTTTTAATAAAATGACTTGTTAGGTTTTTAAGTTAAATAATGTTAAAATTTAATAAAACCTAATTACTTTATTATTTGGGTGAACACTCAATCGAGTTAATTAAAGAATTTGAGTTAGTCAAATTGACAAATCATTTTATAACTCAAATCTTATTAGATTTTTTTTTTGAATTGATTCAAGTTTATATGAAATCCGAGTTAAGTAAAGTTTGAGCTTCTGTTCAAATTTAATTGTAAACATTTATATTCAATGACAGATTCAAAAATATTATTGAGGATGGACATACTTAAAATCTTAAAATTTTAAGGTGAACATAAATCATAAAATTTAAAAAAACCGAGGACTAATTTATAAAATTTAAAAAATTAAAGCCCAAAACTTGAAGTTTAAAAGGTTTAGTATGGACACAAACCTACTCAACCAATAGCATACATTCACTATTGTTTATAATGTTATAATACTAATTGATTCTAAATTAAATAATTTTCTATAATCGTATCGATATATATATATTTCTAAATATTATTTTATATGCGATATATATGGGTAATTATTTCATGCATAACGTTTATGGAATTTCCCCCCACAAGCACATTAGTTTTAGGGTTAGGGATTTTGTTTAAGTTCAAGTGTTTAAGATATTAGCATGCGAGTTTTGAATTTAGGGGTATTATTATAATTTAGAGTTTAGGGATAAAATTTGAGGTTTATACATTAAAACTTAAATCTCTAACTTTACTACCTTAAAACTAAAGCCACTAAAGTCTAACATCTAAATTATAATCCTAAATCCTAATTTCTATTAATAAACCCTAAATTCTAAACTACTATATTTGAACAATAACCCTAAACCCTAAACAAAGTCCATAAACTCTAAAATCAAGACAATTATGATTTTTTTTTTCGTTTTCACCGGTAGTGCATGATATTTCCCCTGTATATACATGAGTTAAGATCCAATTTTTTTCTATGATAATCATTTCATTTTTCACTATTAATCTCATTTATTTATTTATCTTTATTAAATTATTCAAAAAAATATAAAAATAATTGAATTCTACATAATATAAGATAAAGTTTAGAGACTTAAATCGAACTTAAAAATCGATAAACTAATTACTAAAATTTCTTAGTTACTGGAAGTTCTATTTTATAGCTTAAACTTTAGTTTAAATCAAGAAAAATTTATAAAAATACAATTAATTTAATTTGAGTTAAATATCCGTTTTATTTGAATCGAATCGATCTTGCATATCCCTGCTTATTATTATTATTATTATTATTATTATTATGTTGTGAATAAAGTAAAGAATAAGAACAAAATAGGAGAACAAAAATGAGAGACAAAATAGAGAGATTTGTAGGGTTGTATACAATGTTGTTGAGTTGATCAATCAATATAGTTGGCCAAGAGGGGGTGAATTGGCTATTTAAAATTTTGTGAAAGATATTTCGGTAAAAATAGAGAAAATTGAGACACAAGATTTATAGTGGTTCAAGCTTCAAAACAAGCTCTACATCCACTACCTTAGCTCCCACTAAGGATTTTCAAACTAATTCACTAAAGAATTCAACATTTTTCTCGGTTCAAAGGATAACCGTTACAATTCAAATCAATCCTTCTACCCAAGAATTGATTCAACCTCACAAGATTACAATTGAAGAAAGATAGACAAAAAGATTTCTCTCACACGAAAGATATGCCCCAATTACAGATTCACTCTCCCCAAACTCAATTACAAAGAATTAAAATGAAATACAAGAGTTAGGAGTCAAGGATTTGCAATGAAGTGCTTTGGAGTTGGATTGGAATGTTTGGATGTTGCTTGAGGTTCAATAGCTGTTAATGCTGCTTGGAAGACTTCATTTTATACATTCTCATTGATTTCTAACCGTTGGGGTTGTTGGAAACGTAAATAGAGACATTGGAGCTTCATCTTTCCATCATAAATGCACTCTGCAATAGCTGGTATCGAAACACAGGCTACTTGTTTCGAAACAATCCATAAAAAGAAAGAGACGTTGTGCATTTATTAAGGGTGTATCGAAACGAGTTTTGATACCGTAAGTAAACTATGAAGATCGGTATCGAAACGAGTTAACCACCATTTAAAGCTTAACTACCACCAACGGTAAGACATTTAATGCTTAAAAGAGCCTTTGGGGATTTTTAAGGGTATCGATACTAGTATCGAAACGCTGAGTCATAATTTTAAAATATTTAAAAATTAAAGCCTGGTTAGATACTTGGTTCGAAACATTTGTTGGCAGTGTAGTTTCGGTATCGAAACGGGTATCGATACTTGTTCTAAGTTGTCGCGTGTCAAAAGTGCGCGTTTAGTGCAAGTGGACACATCGCAAGTAATAAGTGATAAGTATATTATCGAGTTATCGTCTCCTCAGGGACCGGTATACTTAATATGCTTTCTTCACCTTCTTGTTCTGTAGAAAAATAAAAACACAAGTGAGTTGATTTGATTTATCTAAACTAAAATAACTAAATAAAAGATAAATGATTAAAATAATAGAGAGAGATGGGCTAGGATCCAGTTGCGTCGTATTGTGGATTTGATTGACTTGTCTCTGTCCAGTGCAATCGTATATCACTGCCTCGGCAACACTGCAGTTTACTGCCTGGGCAGCGACAATACTGTCTGCCGCGGCAATCCCTTGCTCGTGGGCAGACTTTACCAAAGTTCGACAAAGTGTCCTTGGATGACTCCGCTTACCCCTAAGTCAGAGTGCTGTTGATGACTAGTCCTTGATGATACCTCCCGGCGTGAACCAATTATACTCACCAACCAATCTCACACTTCTTTTAGCCGCTGAAACTCTTAACCTATCCCTAGGCCGAGTTAGTATTTCGCGATTGAAACACCGTACTTACCCCTTTCGTGAATCTAACTCTCCCGAGATTAGATAAATGGATGATTCACAATATCCTCTCCCGAGCTCAATTGTGAAAACAAAGAATAACAAAGGATAAGCAAACCTTGATAACTTTATTGCATTGAATCAAAGGCAAAGTACAATCTCCTCTCACAAATACTCGACAACCTTCACCTAATCCCTAAGAAGGTTTAGAACATGATGGAGAGGAAAGAAAACAAGAGTAAAAGTCGGCTCTCTCCCTAGGTATTTCGTATTTTGTACATTGGGTGGCTAGGTCCTTATATAGGCTAGACCTAGGGCAAACCTTTCCTAAGTAGAATACAACTTGGAGTAGGGAACAAGTCAAGTACATAATAATAATAATATATTTCCAAGTTTATATTCGGCTAAGGAGCTTTCCCGCGTGGTCTTCCTTTGGGCTTTTTCCTTGTGCTAGCCAACTCTGATTCATGGGCTTCAAGTCCATACACGTTCCTTGGATTTTTGTCTTTCCATCGCCTATAGTCTTGCTTCCTGTCTTTCTGCTGCTGCCTCGGCATCAGGTCCTACCTCGGCCTTGCCTCTGTCGCGGCACTGGTTCTCCTGCACAGATATGAAAACGCAATAAAACGTGCCTTTTTCTATATATATTATCTATATGAGTAAAACTTCTAAATATATCACATTAAGCACATGCATTGGTCCGAGTGGGTGTATATTTGGTGATTAATGCCCATAAAAGGAGTAAAAAGTGATAGTGTGTTGAGCACTTATCACACCCCCAAACTCGAACTATTGCTTGTCCTCAAGCAATGCAAACCATCAATTTGCCGAACTCTACTCTCTCTTGGTCTTATATGTCCATCTATTCTCCCCACCATAACTAGGCCTATCTTTAAGCCTTAACCATTCGATTAGCCAAGGGTTTACCTAAAAACAAACTATAGGACTTGTGCGTGTGTGTGTTTTTGTGGACAAGTTGATTAAAGGCTTTCTTAGATAAACTCTAAGTTCAAGACAAATAGACATTGGTTAAGTGTTCTCTTCTTTTTCAAACCCCAAATCTTGAGCTGGTTTCGGGCACCTCAAAGACTTGTGTTTTTCTTTTCACTAAATTTCTTCTTTCCTTTTGATATTCCTTAAAACATACTAGAGCCAATTTTGGGCACCTCTAGCATGAAGAAGAGACTTTCTAGAGCCGGTGATAGGCACCTCTAGTTACTTTCCAAAAATCTAAGTCTTTATCACCTAAGTTCATTAAAAGAATTCCTATAATCCAACAAGTCCCAAAAGTGTTTAAAGTTTAAAGTTCTACCTATAGTAAGCTTCTAAGTTTTCATCCTTAAGCATCCTATGGTTAATTCCTCTTAACAGAACCTAAACATGGTAAGGAGAAAGATTTCTACAGCCTTAAAGAATAAACTAAGGCAATACTGATGATGAGTAGTGCAAAATTGTAAGCAGATAATTCAAGTAAGGCGAGGAGCATAAAAATTTTTAAAAAAAATATCACTGGAATACTCCCTTTTTGGCAAGGCCGCGACAGTAGATTGCTGCCTTGGCAGTGAATCTGCACCCCCAAACTCAAACCAAGCATTGTCCTCAATGCTTTATATTTGAAGGAATAAACGGCAAAACAGAATATGAATTATACGCAGCAAGTAAAAACAGAAGAAGCAATTAATATTGAATTAAGGACAAAGGAATTTAAAGCGACTCCGAAGAGCTGTTTGTAACAATTTTCCTCCGTGGCCTTGATGCCAAATGCTTTGTCCTTGGTGAGGGTGATGGTTGCGCCTTTGCTTGCCTCGGCGGTTGGACTCGAGTAGGTGGTGTCCTTTGCATCGGGGCTTCTACCTCCTCTCGTTCTTCAATATCTGCCATCTCTTCGGTTATCATCACGTCCGTTCCTCCTCCCATTGCAGTTGTTCCTCCGGTGTGGTGTGTGCTTGGGCCGGCGGCAGTGGAGCTTTAGTGCACATAGGCATCTATCTCGGCGGATAAACTGCCCATGATAATTGGCGATCTGGGTGGAGTGCTGAAAACGGCCCTCCGCTTGGATGGCCTTCTGCTGACAGACGAGGCCGCGGCAGAATCTGCCGCCCTAGATGGGCCGACAGCCTGGTATTGGGGCTGAGGGTCCGCATGGAAAAATGGCCTTGGTCCTCCCGGGGCTGGTGTAGTCTCGGTGTACGGTGCGGCAGTGACGAACATGTTGCTTGGGAACTCTGGGAATTGTACTCCTTGGTTCGGGAAGGCGTGCAGCATCATCTGGGCTAGAGTGCCATTGAAGTCCCTTTGGTACTCCATGTACCGTTGTTGTCGAAGATCCATTGCTGCCATTCGTTGCAAGATTTCTTGGTACGGGTCTGCTGCGGCAGAGGTGTGGGTAGTACCAGGCATGTCTGCCGTGTACTGGGCCCCGGCAACAGTATCGGTAGTAAACTGCTGCGGCGTTGCCTGGACAGGTTCTGCTTGCGTGATCTGCATTACTTTGTGGCAGAAGTCCCTGGTCCATCCTCGTCGTGGGGGCGTGTATTCGTCCTTTTCTTCAATGGGTACACCTGCAGAAACACATAAACCCGTAATCAAGCAAGGGAAATACAATGGTCCTCTATCTTTCTTACCGCACTCGTGAATTTCCCGTAGGATAATTTCTCCAACGTTGATGGTCCTCTTGTTGATGATGGATTGGATAAGCACCAATCTCTTGCGATCCACCGTGCTATTGTGTGATGTTGGGATGAGGCGTCGTTTGACGAAGGTGTTCCACATCTTGGCCTCCGGCTTCAAGCTTTGTCTTGTTACGGATCCTCGATGGGTACCGGTTTCCCATGGGGTATTCCCGTAACAAAGATCGTCTTTGATGAGTTCATAATCCTCGGCAGTGATATCTTCCAAGAATTCGGCGTGGATATCACTGTTTGGGGTGAGGTCGTAGAAATTATTGATCGTCTCGGCATCGAGCTGGACTGGCCTGCCGCAGCAGTGAACGAATAGAGAGTCTTTGCTGGGCCCATGAGCGTAGAACTCCCGCACGATCGTGGCGTTCGCCTGGGCAGGTTGCAGACAGAAAATTTTCCAATTCTGGTACTTAATTTTGTCATAGAGGTAGTGTTCAATGTCGTAGTTCTCTTCGTCCGCATGCTGGAAACCTTGCTCTTCCCAAAGTTGCCTAGCGATGAAAGATCGGTTGAATCGATCTTCAACGTTGGCTGGGGCGAATCTTTTGTATGTTGCCATCAAGAAAGAGAGATATGAGTTCTTGGAGGTGTTTCTTGAAGAGAATTTGGAGATTTTACAAGAATTAGAAGGCAGAGAGTAATTGAGAGAGAGATTGTTATGAATATTAAAGAAAACAAGAAAGTAAGAGTGAATAGTTCAAGAGGAAGGAGTTTCTTATATAGGCCTCGACCTTGTGACCGTTGAGTCCACTAGCCGTTTGTAACCGTTTCCTTTTTCTGCCGCGACAGGAATCTCGGCAGACTAGCCGTTACACTGTTCTGCCCGTTGGGACTGCTGCGGCCCTGACACTATTTTATTGCCTCAACAGAGTTCCTGCTGTGAACTATTTTTCCCTTATTCTTGCTTTTTATTCCTAAATAAAACACACAAAAGAAAAATACTGAAAGCGAAAATAATTAGAAAAATAAAAATAAATTACTAATCCTAATATAATATTAAAGAAAAGGGGAGAGGTTAGGTTACTGGTGGAGAGCATGCAAGTGCATCTCCCAAAATTATTTTCTCCCTTAGGCCCAAATTATGTATCAGTTGTGGGCCACTCCTTTTTGTTGTCTGTCCATCCATCTTGGGCTTGATTTTCTTGCCGAACATTCTGCCGAGAAGACTGCCCAAGAAGGATATCTTATTGTCTACTGTGTGGATGGCCTTGCATTACTCTGGATCATCATACTTCTTTAAGTTGTGGAATGCGTTGAGTTTGACTTGTTGGTCATTGACCCGCATAGTCAACTCTCCTTTTTCCACGTCAATTATTGTGCGTCCAGTTGCAAGGAAAGGTCTCCCAAGGATGATCGGTGCATTGTCATCTGCTTCACAATCAAGGACAAGGAAGTCGGCAGGAAAAATAAACTTGTCAACTCTTACCAGTATGTCCTCGATTTTGCCTTCGGGTTGCACATAGGATCGATCCGCGAGTTGGAGCATCACTGTTGTAGGCTTCGGCCTTCCGATTCCAAGCTTTTGGAAGACTGATTTAGGCATGAGGTTTATGCTTGCTCCAAGGTCGCATAGGGCCTTACCTTCATAGCTCTTCCCTATAGCACAAGGTATAGTAAAGCAGCCAGGATCTTTTAACTTTGGTAGCATGCGGTTATGCAGCATTGCCATGCATCCCTCGGTAGCAACCACTGTCTCAAACTCACCTATTCGTTTTCTCTTTGACACCATGTCCTTTAGGAACTTGGCATAGTTGGGCATTTGTTCAATAGCTTCAACGAAAGGTATGTTGATGTGGATTTGCTTCAAGATGTCGAGGAACTTCTTGAATTGCTGATCCTGTTTTTGCTTTTTCAACCATTGCGGGAAAGGTGGTGGTGGTATCATCTCCTCCAGGGTTTCTTTAGTTTGAAGTTTTATACCTGACACCACTGGAATTGTTGCTGCCTCGGCAGGCTGCTCAGGAGCTGCAGTGCTTTCTGCCGGGGCAGTGTTGTCAGCTTCAGTTTGCTCGGCCTCTTTTCTAGCTTGATCCGCTGATTGAATTTGGCTCTCTGGGATCTTCTCCTTAAGCTATAGACCACTCCTAGTAGTGATTGCCTTGCATTGTTCATGGCTTATTACCTTAGCAACTTCAGTATTGCTAGGTAGGCCTCCTTGTGGTCTAGTGTTTATGCATTGAGCAAACTGCCCAACCTGAGTTTCCAACGTTTTAATGGCCGCTTCTTGGTTTTGCAGCCTCATCTCAGTCCTATTCATGAAGGCATCTGTCCTCTTGATGAAATTACTATTTTCTGCCATGTATGACTCAGTTTTCATCATGAAGGCCTTTAGCGTGTTTTCCAATGAACTTACCGATTGCTTCTGCATCTGCTGCTGCGGCATCGGTTGCTGAAATCCCGAAGGTTGGGTGATTGGGTTTAAGGCATTGTTTGGGTTACTCCATGATAGGTTTGGATGCCTCTTCCATGAAGGGTTGTATGTGTTGGACATCACATTGTTACGGTTGTAGTTCCCAACATACATACCAGTTTCTTGATTCATGCAGTCAGAGGAACTGTGGTTACCTCCACATAAGTCACAGTATGAATCAATTACCTTGACCTCACGGGTATTGTGTTGTATCTGTAGGTTTTGCAACATCTTGGTAAGAGAGGCCAATTGTGCTGCCACTGAACTTGATGAATCTAATTCATTTACCGTGGCTTGGCGTCTTACTCCGACTCGCCTAGATGTAGGAAACTGAAAGTCATTCTTTGCGAGTTTATTCAGTATTTCAATAGCTTCCTCAGGTGCTTTATCCAGGAGTGTTCCGTTTGCCGAGGCATCTAACATCATCCTTGTCGGGGCATTCGTGGCATTGTAGAACATTGTCACCTGTGTCCATAGGGGAAATCCATGCAAAGGACACTTGTGCAATAGCTCTCTGTAGCGTTCCCATGCCTCGTACATTGGTTCGTCTTCTGCCTGTCGAAAAGAAATGATTTCATTACGGATTCTATCATATAGATTAGTAGGATTAAAGCGAGTAATGAAATCATGGCAAAGTTCACTCCAGGAACCAATAGATCCTGCTGGAATGCTATTTAACCAAGCTTTCTCCATATCCCTTAGTGAATAGGGGAATAGCTTTAATCGCAAGACATCTTCACGGAATCCTTTGATTTTGAAAGAGTTGCAGATTTCCATGAAGGACTTGAGGTGTTGCCTTGCGTCTTCAGTTGCAGACCCACCAAATTGTCCAATTGTATTTAACATATTGAACATAACAGGTTTAAGTTCAAAATGGGCTGCTTCAATTTCCGGTGTGACGACTCCTGGGTTTAATCCGTTTAAGTCCTCTTCCAGGAAGTCCCTAACAGTGAGCTGTCGCGGCCCAGGTGGCGGCGGAAGTACTCCATTGCCAGCAGGTAAATTTTGTCCTGTCGGGTGTTCTGCCATGGCTCCTTGGATCTGTCTCCTCGACCTTTGCCTTGTTCTTTCGATCTCTGGATCTAATTCGTACAAGGGGTTGGTTGGATTGGCCCTGGTCATACACCAAGAAAAACAAAAGTAAAACAAAAAATAAAAATAAACAAGAAAATAAAGAAAACAAAATTTAGTTGCTAGTCCCCGGCAACGGCGCCAAAAACTTGTCACGTGTCAAAAGTGCGCGTTTAGTGCAAGTGGACACATCGCAAGTAATAAGTGATAAGTATATTATCGAGTTATCGTCTCCTCAGGGACCGGTATACTTAATATGCTTTCTTCACCTTCTTGTTCTGTAGAAAAATAAAAACACAAGTGAGTTGATTTGATTTATCTAAACTAAAATAACGAAATAAAAGATAAAGGATTGAAATAGTAGAGAGAGATGGGCTAGGATCCAGTTGCGTCGTATTGTGGATTTGATTGACTTGTCTCTGTCTAATGCAATCGTATATCACTGCCTCGGCAGCACTGCAGTTTACTGCCTGGGCAGCAAAAATATTGTCTGCCGCGATAATCCCTTGCTCGTGGGCAGACTTTACCAAAGTTCGGCAAAGTGTCCTTGGATGACTCCGCTTATCCCTAAGTCAGAGTGTTGTTGATAACTAGTCCTTGATGATACCTCTCGGCATGAACCAATTATACTCACCAACCAATCTCACACTTCTTTTAGCCGCTGAAACTCTTAACCTATCCCTAGGTCGAGTTAGTATTTCGCGATTGAAACACCGTACTTACCCCTTTCGTGAATCTAACTCTCCCGAGCTTAGATAAATGGATGATTCACAATATCCTCTCCCGAGCTCAATTGTGAAAACAAAGAATAATAAAGGATAAGAAAACCTTGATAACTTTATTGCATTGAATCAAAGGCAAAGTACAATCTCCTCTCACAAATACTCGACAACCTTCACCTAATCCCTAAGAAGGTTTAGAACATGATGGAGAGGAAAGAAAACAAGAGTAGAAGTCGGCTCTCTCCCTAGGTATTTCGTATTTTGTATATTGGGTGGCTAGGTCCTTATATAGGCTAGACCTAGGGCAAACCTTTCCTAAGTAGAATACAACTTGGAGTAGGGAACAAGTCAAGTACATAATAATAATATATTTCCAAGTTTATATTCGGCTAAGGGGCTTTCCCGCGTGGTCTTCCTTTGGGCTTTTTCCTTGTGCTAGCCAGCTCCGATTCATGGGCTTCAAGTCCATACACGTTTCTTGGATTTTTGTCTTTCCATCGTCTATAGTCTTGCTTCCTGTCTTTCTGCTGCTACCTCGGCATCAGGTCCTGCCTCGGCCTTGTCTCTTCCGCGACACTGGTTCTCCTGCGCAAATATGAAAACGCAGTAAAACGTGCCTTTTTCTATATATATTATCTATATGAGTAAAACTTCTAAATATATCACATTAAGCACATGCATTGGTCCGAGTGAGTGTATATTTGGTGATTAATGCCCATAAAAGGAGTAAAAAGTGATAGTGTGTTGAGCACTTATCATAAGTCTCAAGAACTTCTTTAAAAAATAAAGGGCGGTATCGATACCAGTTCTATGGGTATTGAAACGCTCGTATAGAAAACGCTTAGAAAATGTTTTACAGTTCTTGGTTTGACTTGAAATTTTGTTTTTGACTTAAGGTTTTAAAAATTTGTTTCAAAAAGGTCCTTAAACATATTTGTTATATCAAAATCAATTTTAGTTTTACAAATGCTTTATCTAAAAATCTATATTTAGAGGCATAAGATGGAGACCCTAATTTTAATGGGTATTAAACTCTAATAATAAATCCCATTAAAGTTTAACTTAATGTATGAATATCCACCATAAATAAAGATATTCATTACACTCCCCTTGGATATCCATGAACATTAAGATAATGTGCCTCGTTAAAACCTTACTAAGATAAAAACCCTATGAGAAAAAAATTCTTAGCGAAGGAAAAAGAGTACACACATCTTTGATACGGATAACATGTTGCCTCATTAAAAACCTTACTAGGAAAACCCATTGAGACAAAACCTCGGATAAGGGAAAAAGAGTGTAACACGTATTTACTCCCCCTCATGAAAATATCACATAAGATCTTTGAATCTTCATAATTCAATATTGAATACAATCTTCAAATATTGAAGTAGATTAAGCACTAGTGGATAAATCTTCCAAATTATTAATTGAAATGATTCATTGAATATTACTCTTCTAAAGATCATGAAGGATGAAACTTTAAAAAAAATATGTTTCGTTTTATCACATTTGATATATCCACCTTGAGATATAAATTTTGCATTATCTCTACACAAGGTAGCTTGCATCTTATCTTGTGAAAGCAATTCACATATCTTCGGTATATGTTTAGCCAAACACATATTTCGGTTTTTCCTCATGCATAACAATTATTTAAAGGTAACGATCTCGTAGCATTTAAATAATATTTTTGAATCAACTAAGATATAATGCTTCTAGATCAAATAATGTATATATTATGTTTTTAGACCAAGAATATCATCACCCTTTTCTTGAGGCGGAATAGATATTTTTTTTTACATTAAGAGACTTAGCAACCATAAGGGTGATCAATGAATATGCGTTATGCATGTAAAGTATCTTTCAACATTTTTCTATATGCCGATTGATGCAGAAGGATTTGAGGAGATCTCTTCACAAGTCTCAACGATATTCAAATCATCGATATACATAACAATAAAAATTCAGAGCTAAACCTTTTAATAAAAATACTCAGAAAAATTAAACAATTCATATAGCATTATGCTAATAAGTATTCAATGAGGCGATCATACAAAATACGCCTAAATTGTTTCAAGTCGTAAAAAGATATATTCAATATGATTGAAGAATGTTCTCGAGAACTTGAATTAAATGTTTATGGCAATATAAATCTTTCCGGAAGTTTCATGTAAATATTACTATCAAGATACCTATTCAAATAGAATGTAACAACATCCATTAGGCAGAAATTGAGTAATTTTATTTATTGTCAGAATAATGAAAATCTAAAAGTAGTTGCATCTACCACCGAGGAATATATTTTCCACATAATTAATTTTATGTCTTTGTGAGAATCCTTGTGCAACCAAATGAGCTTATATCTCATGATTTCCCCTTTTAATTTCTCTTTCTCACAAAGGCTCATTTATATCCATGAGCTTTATACATTTCAATGTACGGGATATAGACCCAAATACTTTCTTTTCGAAAGAGATTTTAGTTTCGCCTCAATTGTCTCTTTCGTGTTGGTCAATCATTTCTTTTTTTACATTTTCCCAATTGATAATGATTCATTATCCACATCATCAAATAAAATCTCTAGTGTTATATTGCATGCAAATATATTATCGACGCCGATTTAATTTCAATTCCACTTATTACTAGACATGACATATTTATTGATATCTCTTTATTATCAGGTAATTGATTCATGTCAATATCTCTATTGGAGACCTTTTAATCTCTTCTTGAGATTTTCATAATTCATTGATTCTTCGATCAGACCATCATAAAATATAACTTATTTTCTTTTTCGAGGATTTCTTATCTTTAGAACTTACTTGTCTACTATGGTTCAAGCGTAAGTTAGACTCATTAGCAACTAGAGTTTGTTCTTCCAACACATCAAATTTAATCGGAGCATTCATTGCTGGTATACGTGACTTAGTCACTCTTTTAGGGTCAACAAAATCGTCTGACAATTGATTTGCTAAATGAATTATACTTTGAATTTATAGTTCACATTGTATAGTATGTGGATCAAAATAAGAAAATGATAATTCATTCCAACTTATTTTTTTCCCCAGCTATTTATTTTCTTCCCATAATGTTGGGTAAACTGACTCATTAAAATGATAGTCAGTAAATTGGGTTGTAAATAAATTCCCTATAAGAAGCTTAAGATGTTTAAATCTGATATATATTTCCAATAGAACTCATCTTTGTGCGTTTTGGTAGAGCAATTAGAATATATACCGCACACCAAAAAAATCTAAGATGAAAAATATTTGGTTCTTGACCAAATATCATTTGTAATGGGGAGAAATTATGATAATTTGTTAGCTTGATGCGAATTAGTGATACTTCATGTAAAAAGATATGCCATCAACATTATCAAGATCGATTGTCTTTATAAGATAATATGGAAAATGTGCTCGTAATTTTCTCAATTGAGCAAGTAGCCTCGCAAACACCAAGTTGCGGGTTAATAACAAGGATACATATGATCATCTAGTCAATACATCGATTAAAATCATAAAAATATCTAGATGGACTGTAAGAAAGGTGTATGGGCCCACATATATCACCTTGTATCTATTCAAGAAAATTAATAGATTTATACTCGATCTTAGCTGTTAATGATTGAATAATGAAATTCCTTTCATAGCAAGTATCACATGAAAAATTACCATGAAAAAAAATCTTAGCTCTTCAATAAATGATCACATGAAAGTGTTAGAAAGTTTTTGCATCATAATTGAACCAGGATGGTCTAACCGATCATGCCAAATAAAATTATCAGTAAACATCTGGTTTACAATAGCATGAGCTTCAATTTGTACTAATTTTTCTATAGTACACTATGGATAATAATGCATGTATTTTTTTTAAGATTTTTTTATTACCTTGAGTTATACTCGTAATATTGAGATAGTCAGCATCCCCTTGACTAATATTCTTAATATATTTCTGCAAACATCTTTAAAACTCAATAAGTCTCTTTGTGACTTTGAAGAGTATAATGCACTGTAAATATGAAATAAAGTTCCATTTGGCAATAACATATTTGCTTAGTTAGAGCCTTCTGTGATATTAGTACTTCCGGATATAATTCTCACATTATACCTTGTATTTAAAATGTGAAATTATGCATAATTATGCACCTTTTAATATGTGCTTTATTTCATTCACTTCGGAGAATGAAAAATATGTACTTTGTACCATTCACTTTGGAGAATGGAAAAATATTAAATATAGCACATCATATCAAATCATTTATCTATCAAAGATAAACTCTCAAGAGCTCTTTCAAAGCATTGATATTTTAGTACTTTGAGATATATTACTCATATTTTCTCTTGTATTTAAACGAGAAAATATTTGTTATGCTTAAGAATTTTATGATATTTGCACTGTCTGCTAAGCATAAATCACCATAATTTATTGTATATTTTATTCCGAAAGTAATCATATTCTTTTAAAGGAAAAATTAACATAAAACATAAATAATATGTAAAATAAGTTAAAATAATTAAATAATAAATAAAAGTAAATTAACATAAATAAATAATAAATAAAAATAAATTAACATAAAACAAAGTAAATAAAAGATCAATTATTCCTATTCTGCAACCTCATCAAGGACAAGAAAATCAGCAGGAAAAATAAATTTATCGACTCTTACCAGTATGTCTTCGATTTTGCCATCGGGTTGCACATATGATCGATCCGCTAGTTGGAGCATAATTTTTGTAGGTTTTGCCCTTCCTATTCCAAGTTTTTGGAAGACAAATTTGGGCATTAGATTGATGCTTGCTCCAAGGTCGCATAGGGTCGTACCTTCATAATTGTTACCTATCGCACAAGGTATGATAAAGCATCCAGGATCCTTCAATTTTGGTGGCATGCGATTGTGTAACATTGCCATGCATCCCTCGGTAGCAGTCATTGTTTCGAACTCACCTATTCGTTTTCTCTTAGACACAATGTCTTTTAAGAACTTGGCAAAATTAGGCATTTGTTCAATTGCCTCTACAAATGGTATGTTAATGTGGACTTGTTTTAAAATATCAATGAATTTCTTGAATTGCTGGTCCTGTTTTTGCTTTTTCAATCTTTTTGGGAAAGGTGGTGGTGGTCTTATCTCATCCAGGGTTTCTTTAGTTTGGAATTTAATACCTGGCACCACTGGAGTTGTTGCTGTCTCGGAAGACTGTTTAGGAGCTACAGCGCTTTCTGCCGGGGCAGTGTTATCAGGATCGGTTTGCTCAGCCTCCTCTTTTGCTGGGTTTGATGATGGATTTTGGCTTGCTGGAATCTTTTCCTTCAGCTGTAGACCACTCCTGGTAGTGATTGCTTAAAATTGTTCATGGCCCATTACCTTAGCAACTTCAGTATTTCTAGGTAGTCCTCCTTGTGATCTAGTGTTTATGTTTTGAGCAAACTGCCCAACCTGGGTTTCTAGCGTTTTAATAGCTGCTTCTTGATTTTGCAACCTCATCTCATTCCTATTCATGAAAGCATCTGTCCTTTTGATGAAATTACTGTTCTCTACCATGTATGATTCTGTTTTCATCATAAAGGCTTTGAGAGTGTTCTCCAACGAACTTACCGATTGCTACTGCATCTGCGGCGGCGGCATTGGCTGTTGGACCTGCTGCTGCGGCAGATGTTGCATTGGTTGCTGGAATCCTGAAGGTTGGTTGGTTGGGTTTAAGGCATTGTTAGGATTGCTCCATGACAGGTTCAGATGCCTCTTCCATGAGGGATTGTATGTGTTGGACATCATATTGGTTCGGCTGTAATTTCCAACATACATACCGGTTTCTTGATTCATACAATCAGAGGAACTGTGGTTACCTCCACATAAATCACAAAAAGAATCAATTACCTTAACCTCATGGGTATTTTGTTGTAGTTGCAAATTTTGCACCATCTTTGTAAGAGAGGCCAATTATGCTGCCACTGAATTTGATGTGTCTAACTCATTCACCGTGGCTTGGCGTCTTACTCCTCCTCGCTTAGATGTAGGAAATTGAAAATCGTTCTTTGCGAGTTTGTTCAGTATCTCAATAGCTTCCTCAGGTGCTTTATCAAGGAGTGTTCCGTTTGCTGAGGCATCTAACATCATCCTTGTCGGGGCATTCGTGGCATTATAGAACATGGTCACTTGTGTCCATAGGGGAAATCCATGCAAAGGACACTTGTGCAATAACTCCCTATAGCGCTCCCATGCCTCGTACATAGGTTTGTCATCTGCCTGTCGAAAAAAAGTGATTTCATTACGAATTCTATCATATAAATTTGTAGGATTAAAACGTGTAATAAAATCACAACAGAGTTCACTCCAAGATCCAATAGATCCTGCTGGAATGCTATTTAGCCAGGCTTTTGCCCTATCCCTCAGTGAATAGGGGAATAGCTTCAATCTCAAGACATCTTCATGGACTCCTTGGATTTTAAAGGAATTGCATATCTCCATGAAGGACTTGAGGTGTTGCCTTGCATCTTCAGTTACAGACCCACCAAACTGACCAATAGTGTTAAGTATATTGAACATGACAGGTTTCAGTTCAAAGTGGGCTGCTTCTATCTCTGGTGTAACGAATCCTGGGTTTAATCCATTTAAATCCTCTTCTAGGAAGTCTCTGACAGTGAGCTGCCATAGCTTCTTGGATTTGTCTCCTCAACCTTTGTCGTGTTCGTTCGATCTCTGGGTCTAACTCGTACAAAGGGTTGGTTGGATTGGCCCTGGTCATACACCAAGAAAAACAAAGGTAAAATAAAAATAAAAAGAAGAAACAAGAAAATAAAGAAAACAAAATTTAGTTGCCAATCCCCGGCAACGGCGCCAAAAACTTGTCGCGTGTCAAAAGTGCGCGTTTAGTGCAAGTGGACACATCGCAAGTAATAAGTGATAAGTATTTATCGGATTATCGTCTCCACAGGGATTGATATACTTAATATGTCTTCTTTGTCTTCTTGTTCTGTAAAAAGAAATAAAATAAAACACAAATGATTTGGGTTTGGATGAAACTAAATAAATTGAAATAAAACAACTAAGTAAAAGAATGAGATTTTATTAATAGAGAGAGGTCAGGATCCAGTTGCGTTGTATTGTGGATTTGATTGACTTGTCTCTGCCCAATGCAATCGTATATCACTACCTCGGCAGCACTGCAGATTACTGCCTTGGCAGCGACGATACTGTCCGCCGCGGCAATCCCTTGCTCGTGGGTGAACTTTACCAAAGTTCGGCAAAGTGTCCTTGGATGACTCCGCTTATCCCTAAGTCGAAGTACTGTTGGTGACTAGTCCTTGATGATACCTCCCGGCGTGAATCAATTATACTCACCAACCAATCTCACACTTCTTTTAGCCGCTGAAACTCTTAACCTATCCCTAGGCCGAGTTAGTATTTCGCGATTGAAACACCGTACTTAACCTTTTCGTGAATCTAACTCTCCCGAGTCTAGATAAATGGATTACTTACAAACTTCTCTCCCGAGCTTGAATGCAACAACAAAGAATAGTAAAGGATAAGCAAACCTTGATAGTTTTATTGCATTGAAACAAAGACAAAGTACAATCTCCTCTCACAAATACTAAACAATCTTCACCTAAATCCTAAGAAAGCTTAGAACATAATTTGAGAGAAAGAAAACAAAGTGTCTTAGGGTAAACTCTATGAATCGGCTCTCTCTCTCGGTATATTCCTATACATTGGACGGCTAGGTCTTATATAGGCTTGACCTAGGGCAAACCTTTCCTAAGTAGAATACAACTTGGAGTAGGGAACAAGTCATGTACATAAATAAAATATTTCCAAGTCTAATTCAACTAAGAGGTTTTCCCGCGTGGCCTTTTCTTGGGCTTTTCCTCATGCTAACCAGCTCCGATCCATGTGCTTCATGTCCATAAACGTCCCTTGGATTTTTCTCTTCCGATCGCCTACAGTATTGCTCTCTGGCTCTCAGTTGCTGCCTCGGCATCAGGTCTTGCCTCGGCCATGTTGCTGCCGCGGCACTTGTTTCTCCTGCACAGATATAAAAATGCAGTAAAACTTGCCTTTTCTGTGAATATTGTCTTCATAAGCTTAACTTCTAAATATATCACATTAAGTACATGCATTGGTCCGAGTGGGTGTAAATTCGGTGATTAATGCCCATAAAAGGTGTAAAAAGGGATAGTGTGTTGAGCACTTATCACACCCCAAACTCGAACTATTTCTTATCCTCAAGCAATGCAAACCATCAATTTGCCGAACTCTAATCTCTCTTGGTCTTACGTTTCCATCTATTCTCCCCACCATAACTATGCCTATTCTTTAGACTTAACCTTTCGGCTATCCAAGGGTTTACCTAGAAACAAACTTTAAGAATTGGTGAGTGTGTGCGTTTTTGTGGACAAGTTTGATTAAAGGCTTTCTTAGATAAACTCTAAGTTCAAGACAAGTAGAATTGGGTTAAGTTTGTCTTCTTTTCTAAACAACCAATTCTTGAGCCAATTTCGGGCACCTCAAGGATTGTGTTTTTCTCTTTGCTAATTCATTCTTTCTTTTTGATATTCCTTATAACACACTAGAGCCAATTTCGGGCACCTCTAGCATGAAGAAGAGTACTTCCTAGAGCCGGTGATAGGCACCTCTAGTTACTTTCCCAAAAATCTAAGTCTTTATCACCTAAGTTCATTAAAAGAATTCCTATAATCCAACAAGTCCCAAAAGTGTTTAAGAAATTCATCTTATAGTAAACTTCTAAGTTTTCATCCTTAAGTATCCTAAGGTTAAACCTTCTTAACAGGACCTAATCATGGTAAGGAGAAAGATTTCTATAGCCTTAAAGAATACACTAAGGCAATACTGATGATAGGCAGTGCAAAAGTATAGGCAGTTAATTCAAGTAAGGCGGGGAGCGTAAAAATTTAAAAAAAAATCACTTAAATACTCCCTTTTCTTGGCAAGGCCTCGGCAGTAGACTGCTGCCTTGGCAGTGGATCTACACCCCCAAACTCGAATCAAGCATTGTCCTCAATGCTTTAAATTAGAAGAAAATAGCGGGCAACAAAAAAATAAGCAGCATATAAAGAAACCAGCAGCAAATAATATTGAATTATATGAAAAAAATTAAAGAGACTCCGAAGAGCTGCTTGTAACAATTTTTCTCCTTGGTCTTGCTGCTGATTGCTTCGTTCTTGGTGAAGGCGATGGTTGAGTCTTTGCTTGCCGGGGCGGTTGGACTCTTGTGGGTGGTGTCCGTTGCATCGGAGCTTCCACTTCTTCTTCTTCTTCCACATCGGCCATCTCCTCGGTGATCATGATGTTCGTTCCACCTTCCATTGTTGTGGCTGCCCTGGTATGGTGTGTACTTGGTCCGGCAGCGGTTGAGCTTTGGTGCACATAGACATCTATCTCAACTGATAGACTGCCCATAATGATTGGGGATTGTGGTGGAGTGTTGAAGACTGCCCTCCGCTTTGAAGGTCTTCTGCTGGCAGATGATGCTGCGGAAGAGTCTGCTGCCCTAGATGGGCTGACAGCATGAAATTGTGGTTGAGGGCCCGTGTGGAAGAACGACCTCGGTCCTCCCGGAGCTGGTGTAGTCTCGGTATAAGGGGCGGCTGTGACAAACATATTGCTAGGAAATTTTGGAAACTGCGCCCCTTGGCCTGGAAAGACATGGAGCATCATTTGGGCTAATGTGCCGTTAAAGTCTCTTTGATACATCATGTATCTCTGTTGCCTAAGATCCATCGCTGCCATCCTTTGCAGTATCTCCTGGTATGGGTCTGCTGCGACAGAGGTGTGGGCAGTGTCTGGCATGTCTGCCGTGTACTGGGCCCCGACAGTAGTATCAGCAGTGAACTGCTGGGGCGTTGCTTGAACTGGTTCTGCCTGCGTGATCTGCATAACTTTGTGGCAAAAATCTCTGGTCCATCCACGCCTTTGGGGAGTGTATTCGTCCGTGTCTTCTATTGGTACACCTGCGGCAACACACAAACCAGTGATCAAACATGGGAAATATAATGGTCCTCTATCCTTCTTACCGTATTCGTAAATTTCGCGTAAGATGATCTCTTCAACGTTGATGCTCCTTTTGTTGATGATCGATTGGATGAGCACCAATCGCTTTCGGTCCACTGTGCTTATGGGGGATGTGGGAATGAGGCATCTCTTGACGAAGGTGTTCCAAAGCTTTGCCTCGGGCTTTAAGCTCTGCCTTGCTACATATCCTCTATGGGCACCGGTTTCCCATGGAGTATTCGTGTAGCAAAGGTCATCTTTGATCAACTCGTAATCCTCAGCAGTGATATCCTCCATGAATTCAGCGTGAACATCATGGTCTAGAGTGAGGCTGTAGAATCCGTTGATGGTCTCGGCATCTAGCTGGACAGCCCTGCCTCGGCAGTGGACAAAGAGGGAATCTTTGCTGGGCCCGTGCGTATAGAATTTCCGCACGATGGTAGCGTTCGCCTGGACAGGTTGAAGACAAAAGATTTCCCAATCTTGGTATTTGATTCTGTCGAAGAGATAATGCTCGATGCCGTAGTTTTCGTAATCCGAGTGTTGGAATCCTTGTTCTTCCCACAATTGTCGGGCAATGAAAGACCTGTTGAAGCGGTCTTCAACATTGGTTGGGGCAAAGCGCTTGTAAGTGGCCATAAAGATTGTGAGAGATTGATTTTTTGGAGATTTTCATGGAAGGAATCTGGGAATTTCACGAAGAGTTGTGAGTAGGCAGAGAGTATTGTGAGAGCAAGATTGTTAAGAATTCTAAAAAAAACAGGAATGCAGGAGTGAATAGTTCAAGAGGGAGGGGTTGCTTATATAGGCCTCGGCCTTGTGACCGTTTGAATCCACTAGCCGTTTTATAGCCATTACTCTTTACTGTCATTTCCTTTTCTGACGCGGCAGGAATCTGGGCAAACTAGCCGTTACACTGTTCTGCCCGTTGAAACTGTTGCGGCTCTAACACTGTTTTCTGCCTCGGCAGAGTTCCTGCTGTGAACTATTTCTCCTTTATTCTTGCTTATTATCCTAAATAAAAATTAAACACGAACAAGAAAAAGTACTTAAAGCAAAAACGAATTAGAAAAATAAAATAAAAAATAAACTAAACTAATCCTAATATAATAATAATATAAAAAGAAAAGGAAAGAGATCATGTTACTGGTGGAGTGCATGCAAATGCATCTCCCAAGATGATTCTCTCTTGTTGGCCAGAATTATAAATCAGATGTTGGTCACTCCCTTTTTCTGTGTTTCCATCCACTTTGAGCTTGATCTTTATGCCAAATAGCTTACCGAGCATGCTGCCAAGGCAGGATATTTTGGTGTCTATTATGTGGATGGCCTTGCACTCTTTTGGATCATCATATTTTTTTAAGTTGCGGAATGCATTGAGTTTGACTTGTTGGTCATTAACCCTTATTGTCAATTCTCCTTTTTCCACATCAATTAAGGTGCGTCTAGTTGCAAGGAAAGGTTTCCCCAAGATGATCGGTGCATTATCATCTGCTTCACAGTCAAGGACAAGAAAATCAACAGGAAAAATAAATTTATCGACTCTTACAAGTATGTCCTCGATTTTGCCATCGGGTTGCACATATGATTGATCCGCTAGTTGGAGCATAACTGTTGTAGGTTTTGCCCTTCCTATTCTAAGATTTTGGAAGACAGATTTAGGCATTAGATTGATGCTTTCTCCAAGGTTGCATAGGGCCTTACCTTCATAATTGTTACCTATCGCACAAGGAATGATAAAGCATCCAGGATCCTTCAATTTTTGTGGCATGCGATTGTGTAGCATTGCCATGCATCCCTCGGTAGCAGCCACTGTTTCGAACTCACCTATTCATTTTCTCTTAGACACAATGTCTTTTAAGAACTTGGCATAATTAGGCATTTGTTCAATTGCCTCTACGAATGGTATGTTAAAGTGGACTTGTTTTAAAATATCAAGGAATTCCTTGAATTGTTGATCCTGTTTTCGTTTTTTCAATCTTTGTGGGAAAGGTGGTGGTGGTCTCTTCTCATCTAGGGTTTCTTTAATTTGGAATTTAATAACTGGCACCACTAGGGTTGTTGCAGTCTCGGCAGACTGTTCAGGAGCTGCAGCGCTTTCTGCCGGGGCAGTGTTATCAGGATCGGTTTGCTCAGCCTCCTCTTTTGCTGGGTCTGATGATGGATTTTGTCTTGCTGGAATCTTTTCCTTCAGTTGTAGACCACTCATGGTAGTGATTGCTTTACACTGTTCATGGCCCATTACCTTAGCAACTTCAGTATTGCTAGGTAGTCCTCCTTGTGGTCTAGTGTTTATGTTTTGAGCAAACTGCCCAACCTGAGTTTCTAGCGTTTTAATAGCTGCTTCTTGATTCTGCAACCTCATCTCAGTCCTATTCATGAAAGCATTTGTCCTTTTGATGAAATTACTGTTCTCTGCCATGTATGATGCTTTTTTCATCATAAAGGCTTTGAGAGTGTTCTCCAACGAACTTACCGATTGCTGCTGCATCTGCTACTACGGCATTGGCTGTTGGACCTACTGCTGCGACAGATGTTGCATTGGTTGCTGGAATCCTGAAGGTTGGGTGGTTGGGTTTAAGGCATTGTTAGGATTGCTCCATGACAGGTTCGGATGCCTCTTCCATGAGGGATTGTATGTGTTGGACATCATATTGGTTCGGTTGTAATTTCCAACATACATACCGATTTCTTGATTCATACAATCAGAGGAACTGTGGTTACCTCCATATAAATCACAAAAAGAATCAATTACCTTAACCTCACGGGTATTTTGTTGTAGTTGCAAATTTTGCACCATCTTTGTAAGAGAGGCCAATTGTGCTGCCACTGAACTTGATGAGTCTAACTCATTCACCGTGGCTTGGCGTCTTACTCCTCCTCGTCTAGATGTAGGAAATTAAAAATCGTTCTTTGCGAGTTTGTTCAGTATCTCAATAGCTTCCTCAGGTGCTTTATCAAGGAGTGTTACATTTGCTGAGGCATCTAACATCATCTTTGTCGGGGCATTCATGGCATTATAGAACATGGTCACTTGTGTCCATAGGGGAAATCCATGCAAAGGACACTTGTGCAATAACTCCCTGTAGCGCTCCCATGCCTCGTACATAGGTTCGTCATCTACCTGTCGAAAAGAAGTGATTTCATTACGAATTCTATCATATAAATTTGTAGGATTAGAACGTGTAATAAAATCACGTCAGAGTTCACTCCAAGATCCAATAGATCCTGCTGGAATGCTATTTAGCCAGGCTTTTGCCCTATCCCTCAGTGAATAGGGGAATAGCTTCAATCTCAAGACATCTTCATGGACTCCTTGGATTTTAAAGGAATTGCATATCTCCATGAAGGACTTGAGGTGTTGCCTTGCATCTTCAGTTACAGACCCACCAAACTGACCAATAGTGTTAAGCATATTGAACATGATAGGTTTCAGTTCAAAGTGGGCTGCTTCTATCTCTGGTGTAACGAATCCTGGGTTTAATCCATTTAAATCCTCTTCTAGGAAGTCTCTGACAGTGACCTGCCGCGGCCCTAGTGGCGGCGGAAGACCTCCATTGCCGGCAGGTAAGTTTTGTCCTACCGGGTGATCTGCCATAGCTTCTTGGATTTGTCTCCTCAACCTTTGTCGTGTTCGTTCGATCTCTGGGTCTAACTCGTACAAAGGGTTGATTGGATTGGCCCTGGTCATACACCAAGAAAAATAAAGGTAAAATAAAAATATAAAAAAGAAACAAGAAAATAAAGAAAACAAAATTTAGTTGTCAATCCCCGGCAACGGCGCCAAAAACTTGTCTCGTGTCAAAAGTGCGCATTTAGTGCAAGTGGACACATCGCAAGTAATAAGTGATAAGTATTTATCGGATTATCGTCTCCACAGGGATTAGTATACTTAATATGTCTTCTTTGTCTTCTTGTTCTGTAAAAAGAAATAAAATAAAACACAAATGATTTGGGTTTGGATGAAACTAAATAAATTGAAATAAAACAGCTAAGTAAAAGAATGAGAGTTTATTAATAGAGAGAGAGGTCAGGATCCAGTTGCGTTGTATTGTAGATTTGATTGACTTGTCTCTGCCCAATGCAATCGTATATCACTGCCTCGGCAGCACTGTAGATTACTGCCTTGGCAGCGACGATACTGTCCACCGCGGCAATCCCTTGCTCGTGGGTGAACTTTACCAAAGTTCGGCAAAGTGTCCTTGGATGACTCCGCTTATCCCTAAGTCGAAGTACTGTTGATGACTAGTCCTTGATGATACCTCCCGGCGTGAATCAATTATACTCACCAACCAATCTCACACTTCTTTTAGCCGTTGAAACTCTTAACCTATCCCTAGGCCGAGTTAGTATTTCGCGATTGAAACACCGTATTTACCCCTTTCGTGAATCTAACTCTCCCGAGTCTGGATAAATGGATTACTTACAAACTTCTCTCCCGAGCTTGAATGCAAGAACAAAGAATAGCAAAGGATAAGCAAACCTTGATAGTTTTATTGCATTGAAACAAAGACAAAGTACAATCTCCTCTCACAAATACTAAGCAACCTTCACCTAAACCTTAAGAAAGCTTAGAACATAATTTGAGAGAAAGAAAACAAAGTGTATTAGGATAAACTCTATGAATCGGCTCTCTCTCTTGGTATATTCCTATACATTGGACGGCTAGGTCTTATATAGGCTTGACCTAGGGCAAACCTTTCCTAAGTAGAATACAACTTGGAGTAAGGAACATGTCATGTACATAAATAAAATATTTCCAAGTTTAATTCAGCTAAGAGGTTTTCCCGCGTGGCCTTTTCTTGGGCTTTTCCTCATGCTAACCAGCTCCGATCCATGTACTTCATGTCCATAAACGTCCCTTGGATTTTTCTCTTCCGATCGCCTACAGTATTGCTCTCTGGCTCTCAGCTGTTGCCTCGGCATCAGGTCCTGCCTCGGCCATGTTGCTACCGCGGCACTTGTTATCCTGCACAAATATAAAAGCAATAAAACTTGCCTTTTCTGTAAATATTATCTTCATAAGCTTAACTTCTAAATATATCACATTAAGTACATGCATTGGTCCGAATGGGTGTAAGTTCGGTGATTAATGCCCATAAAAGGTGTAAAAAGTGATAGTGAGTTGAGCACTTATCACCTATTTTATGATCTTAATCATGACCACAATTACTAATGTGGCATTTATTCTTTCTGCTATAAAATATCACATTCACATCAGGGAATAAAGCGGAGGTTAATAGGTATTTAAAACCTTTTTCATGATATTGTGTCTACAAGACAACATTAATGTGTGGAAAGTGGAGTATGTTCTTCTAACATATCCTCATCAATGATACTTTGGCACATAATTGAGTTTTTATTCACTAACCATATAGTGAATTATCATGTTTGCATTCACTTCAAGGAATGAAACAAATCAATAATCGCATGGAATAAACATCATACTTACATTTACTTTAGAGAATGACATAAATCAAATAATCGCATGGAATAAACATCATGCTTACATTTACTTCAAGGAATGACATAAATCCAATAATTGCATAAAATAAGCATCATGCATGCTTTCACTTCAAGGAATGTCTCCCATAAAAATTCTTGGATCAAGATGATTTTCGTAACTTGAAATTGGGAGAAGTCTATAGTCGAGTTTTTCGACATAAAAATAATATTGCTTTCAAGTAAATATAAACTTTTTTGAGTTGATCAAACAATGAATTTGACCAAGAGGGGGTGAATTGTCTATTATAAAATTTGTTGGAAGATTTTCGGTGAAAATGAAGAAAATTAAAGACACAAGATTTATATTGCTTCAAGCTTTAAAACAAGCTCTACATCCACTACCAAAGCTCCCACTAAGGATTTTCAAACCAATTCATTAGATGAATTCAATCTTTTTCTAGGTTCAAGGGCTAACCTTTACAACAAGTTAATTTTCTACCTAAAATTAACTTGGACCTCACAAGAGATTATAAGATTTGAAAGTAGGAAAATAAATTTCTCTCACAAGAATGATATGCCCCAATTACAGTTTCACTCTCCCAAAACTCAATTACAAAGAAATAAAATGAAATACAAGATTTGGGAGTCAAAGATTTGCAATGAAGTGCTTGGAGTTTGATTGAAATGCTTGGATGTTTGTTTGAGGTTCAATAGTTGTTAATACTGCTTGAATTGCTTCATTTTATACCTCTTCATTGATTTCTAGCCATTGGGTTGTTGAAATTATAAATTGAGACATTGGAGCTTCATCTTTTCATCATAAATGCACCTCTACAACAAGTGGTTTCGAAACACAGGCTACCTATTTTGAAACAACCCACAAATAGAAAGAGACGTTGTGCATTTACTAAGTGGTGTATCGAAACGGGTTTCGATACCGAAAGTAGACTTTGAGCATCGATATCGGATATCGAAATGGACCAACTACCATTTAAAACTCAACTGACACCAACGGTCAAAATATTTAAGTCTTTAAAAGAGTCGTTGGTATTTTTGAAGGTATCGATACTAGTATCGAAATGCCTAATCATTTTTTTATAAATATTTAAAAATTAAAGAACAATTTTGATACATGGTTCAAAACACTTCTTGGCAGTTTAGTTTTGGCATAGAAACATGGTTCAAAACAAGTTTAAAAACTCAAGAACATTCTTCGAAAAATAAAGGTCGGTATCGATACCATTTGAAGTGGTATCGAAACGTCTGTTTTGAAAAACACTTATAAAATATTTTTATGTTCTTGGTTTGAATTGAAATATTATTTTTGACTTAAGGACTTAAAAATTTAGTTTAAATAGTCCTTAAACATCTTTGTTATATCAAAATCAACTTTTGTTTTACAATCTTTCCCTTTTTGATATAACAAAATCAACCTAAATTTTTAAACTTGAAATCAAGTTCAAATATGTGCTTTAAAATTTGTTTATAACTTTAACTTATCTCGTTTTTTCTTAGATCAAAATCAATGGAAGATGGGGTACAATAGCATTGAAAGAAATACCAAGCAAGCAATTTAAATTTAAACATACCATAGCATTAATTGAAATTAAAAATCCAATATAAATGTCAAAGCATAATTAAAGAAATAACATAGCTGCATAAGTCTTAATATGAAAATGCAACTTAATCATAAGAAAAACATAACTAGTCTTAATAAGACATAGCAAAGCAAAGATAGACTAAGATCACTCGTCACCATCACCGCCACCATCCTCACCATCCTCACCATCTTCCTCGTCGTCACCGCCATCGTCGTCATAGTTGGAAGGAGGATTATGGAGACGCCATTGACCCCAAAGAGCTTCAAGAGAGAGACGCAAGGAAAGGTTTTGATTCTCAAGGCTTTTTAGCCTTTTTTCCATGGCATCAAACCGAGTGTTGAAGTGAGAGGTCATGGAATCAAAGCGAGTATCCATACGAGTGCCCAAGCCTTCGAATTGAGAAGTGAGAAACGCCATCATCTCGGTATTGGGAGCAACTTGTTGGGTCGGCTCCGGATCAACGGGAGGAGGAGGAAGAGCACCTTGAACCCATTCGCCACTAACATATTGAAAGTAGGAGTGATTGAGAGAAGTTTCTCCGATTGGTTCTTTTACGGATTCCACGATGTCATAAGAGCAATCGATTCCCAAATGCACAAAGATTGAGCTAAGAACACAAGCATAGGAGAATGATTTAACTAGAGGAGTGGCACGATTCTTGATTTGCCACACAAGATTGGCAAATATGATTTGAGGAAGGTTTGTTCGTTGAGCTTGAAGTAAGCAATTTATCCAAAAACTGTCCACTTGACGAATCCAAGAGTACTTACCATTTGATGGACGAATCCACCAAGAGATGATAAGATGCAAAAACCTATCATGGACGTCTAGATTCATGACGGAACCGGTGATTGTGTCAAGCGAGTTCTCATCCTCAATGCCCTCATCCTCAAGACCAAATACATCGACAAAAGTATCAACATCTATCCGAAAGGTTTGTCCCAAGAGGTAGGAATCGATGGCGATCACCTTGATTTTATCTTTAGAGAGAATACATGTAGAATTAACATAAAAGATAAGCACAAGAGTAGGATAAAACTTGCCGGTAGATGAAAGAAAGGTCATGAACTTCCAATCTTGTAGAAGATGAAGGTAGCGAAATTGAAATTTGGTCGAACTCATGAAGTTCACATCTACGCAACGCTCCTTCTTAAGCATGTGGTAGCGAAATTGTTGGAAGTTATCAATTTTGGTGTGGTGGTCCAAATAACGTTCGTAGAACACTTGAAGGTTGGTAAGAGAACCACGGGCAGCAGACGAAGAACTACCTCCTTTGGTACGTTGGCGCTTTTTCGGTTCCATGATCTAAGGATTAAAACGATTAAGGATTAGTTTTAGGCACTTAAAAACATATATGCTCTATAAACCGCATTCAATCCTATTAACCAATAATTCAAGTGTTTTGAAAATTATTTGAAAAAATAGTTAAAATAAATACGATAAAAATAATTTATATTCGAGTGAAAAATTTTGATTTTGAAAAAGTTTTTGTAGGATTTTGAAAACCTATAAAATAAGCAAGCTAAATAATTTCCAAAATCTAAATTTTAACATCCTAGAATTCAACAAAAATAAGGTTTTTCGAAAATTACCTTGAATATGGATTAGGATGAATTTGTGTTTTTTGAAGCACCAAAAATTGATATAGCCTTAGCTTTGATGTTGCATTGAAAATCCCTCAAGAAAATCGTGTGAATTTTGAAGAAAATTTGATGAATTGAGTAGTTTTATAGAGATGGTTTCAGCTAGGGTTTGAGAGATGGGAGTTGATGTATTTTAAAAAGAATGAAATTAGGTTTTGAGTGTTTTAAAACAATTATGTCGCCGCGCGTTTCGATACGCCCTTATAGGCGTTTCGAAACGGGGTGTTCCGAAACATCTTCCAACCTATATCAAAACCAGCTATATCGAAACGCATTTTGGGCGTTTCGATACCAAGCTTACCCAGAAAAAGTTTAAGGTGATCATGAAGAACAGGCATTGAAACCGATAGAAGGTGTTTTGATACCCTTTAGCTACGCTTTGCATTTTAGGCTTCTAAAGAACTAGAAATGAGTTTCTAAAGTTCCTAGAAGCATGCATATGATGTTATGACATGATTAAAATGCATAAACAAGTTCATACTCCTCATAGCAACATGCATAGAAGCAACAAGATGCAAAATAACATAGGCATGATTGTAATCAAGATTCAAGCATATTTTGCATAAAAATAACACAAAAAGGGTCAAGAAAGGCTAGTTAGACCTAACTCTCTCCTAATGGTCCAAAACGCTCTTTGTCTAAAGGCTTAGTAAAAATGTTCGCTAATTGGTTTAAGGTATCAACAAAATCTAGAACAACAACATTTTTAGACACGTGATCTCTAATGAAGTGATGTTTAATTTCTATGTGTTTAGTTCTAGAATGTTGAATGGGGTTCTAAGTATGACATATAGCACTACTGTTATCACATTTTAGAGGTATAGTTTCAAGTATAATGCCATAATCTAAGAGTTGTTTCATCCAAAGGACTTGAGCACAACAAATCCTTGAGGAAATGTACTCTGCTTCGGTGGTAGATAAAGCTACACTATTTTGTTTCTTAGAGAACCAAGATATGAGCATACTACCTAAGAATTGACATGTTATGTATGTAATTTTCTTATCTGTCTTACAACCCCCATAATCTGTATATGAATAAGCATGAAGGTTAAAAGAAGAGTCTTTAGGATACCAAAGACCTAAACAAGGTGTGTCTCTAAGATACCTAAAAATTCTCTTAATGGCTACTAAGTGTGATTCTCTAGGACTAGCTTGAAACCTTGCACACAAGCAAACACTAAATATAATATCTGATCTACTTGCGGTAAGGTAAAACAAAGAACCTATCATGGATCTATATAGTTTAGAATCAGCACACTTACCTCCTTCATCCTTGTCAAGCTTAGTTGATGAGCTCATAGGAGTGGCTTGAGGCTTCACATTTTTCAAGCCAAACTTTTTGAGCATATCCTTGATATACTTTGCTTGATTGATGAAGGTGTCATCTTTCCTTTGCTTGATTTGGAGTCCCAAAAAGAATGAGTGTTGAGATATTGATTTTGATAGAATAATTGAAAAATGTTTTGGACTAATTTGAAAAGAATTCAAAAATGATTATTATGTTCAAACAACTTGAAAATAAGTTTGAAAAGTTTTTGAGATGTTTTATAAGTGTTTGAAACGTTTTTAAAATAGTTAAAATTGTGATTTTAAATGAAAGTTTCGAAACCTCCCTTAAGGTTTCGAAACCTTTCAGGCAGAACGACCTTTTTCTTGAAACCTTAGCAAAGGTTTTGAAACCTCTGATAAAGGTTTCGAAACCTTGGTCTTGTAACGGCTATATTTTTTGAATTACTTAAAGGTTTCAAAACCTCTGGTAAAGGTTTTGAAACCTCTGTGCAGGTGAAATTTAATACTCAACTTTATGACTTCCCAACGGCTCAAAAACATCCCAACGGTCATAAAGTGCTAGAATATGATTCCACATTATAAAAGCAAGCTTGGGACACTTTAAGATGGCTAGAGAATATATCCAAGCTTCATGATTAAGAGAAATTAGCTTTCAAGTCTTATTTCTTCATTTCTCTTGTATATAGTGTATAGAGAGTGTTTTAATTGTTTTTATTCTTTACACTCTTGTGAACTTAATTCTTATAAACACCCACCTTGTGAGTTTTAATTTGTTTACAAAAATTATCTTGTAAAAAGGAGAGGTTCTAGTTTAGCCTTAGACAAAAAATAGAGTTGGTTCTATCTTAGCCAAGTCCAAAAGATAGGGTTGTGACAGTTATCCCTTGAACCGGTAAAACGGTTGAGTTCATTAGTGAATTGATTGAAATCCTTAGTGGTGTGCTAAGGTAGTGGATGTAGGCGTGGCCGAACCACTTTAAAATCACTATGTTCGTTGTCTCAATCTTTCGATTTTAGCAAATTCAACCAAACACCAAAAACAACCCTCTTGACGGTAATTGGTGATAGATTCGAGCTTGCGCATCAAGCCTTTCAATGAGAGTTCCCTCATTATGCTCATCTCGAATTCATCTTGCATTAACTTAGAAAATTCTTGACAATAACATTCATTAGTAAAACCAAAAATAATATCATCAACATAAATTTGAAATACTAAGATGTCATTTTTAAACCTTTTTATAAAAAAGTGTAGTGTCCACCTTTCTTTTTTTAAAGCCTTTTTCAATCAAAAAATTGAAAAGCCTTTCATATCAAGCTCTAGGAGCTTGTTTCAAACCATAGAAAGCTTTAGTTAATTTAAAAACATGGTTTGAAAATTTTCGACCTTCAAAACCTGGTGGTTATTCAACATACATTTCTTCATTTATAAATCCATTTAGAAAATCGCTTTTGACATCCATTTGAAAAAGCTTGAAGTCATGATAACATGCAAATGCATGTAACATCTTAATAGCTTCCATTCTAGCTATGGGTGCATAAGTTTCATCAAAATCTATTCCCTCTTCTTGAGTGTAACCTTGAGCAATTAATCTAGCTTTATTTCTCACAATGTTACCACTCTTATCTAGTTTGTTTCTAAAGACCCATTTAGTTCCTATAGTAGATTTATTACTAGGTCTATCAACTAATATCCATACATTACTTCTCTCAAATTGATTTAACTCTTCTTGCATATCCAATATCCAAAAGTCATCATCTAAAGCTTCATTGATATTTTTAGGCTCTATGCGTGAGATAAATGCAATATGATTCATTAATCTAAGAGAAGAACGAGTAGTTACCCCATTGGATGGATCACCCAAGATTTCACCACTCTTGACATAGTTGAAACTCTCTTGGGTATCTCACTTCCTTTACTTCAAGCTTTACATCTCCTAAAGCTTCTATTGGAGGATCTTGTGTTTTCTTATTGGTTGGAACTCCATCCATCTTTGATGTTTGTCCATCATCAATGGTTTCAATGATTCCTACATCATCATCACAAGAATCCTTCATAAGAAGGAGATTATCATCAAAAACCACATATGTAGACTCTTCTATAACTAAGGTTCTTTTATTAAAAACTCTATAAGCCTTTGAATGTTGAGAATATCAAAAAAAAATTGCTTCATCACTTTTTGCATCAAATTTACCTAAATTATCTTTTCCATTGTTTAAAACAAAACGTTTGCACTCAAAAGGGTGAAAATAACTAATGTTAGGCTTTTTAGATTTTAAAATCTCATAGGGAGTTTTCTTTAAAATTGGCGTAATCATTACACGATTTATAATATAATAAGAAGTTTTTGTGGCTTCCACCCAAAAATACTTAGGTAAAATATTTTCACAAAGCATGGTCCTAGCCATTTCTTCTAAAATTTTATTTTTCCTCTCAACTACCCCATTTTGTTGAGGAGTGCGAGGAGACGAAAATTATGGTTAATCCCATTTTTATTACAAAAATTCTCAAAACCTAAATTTTGAAATTCGGTTCCATGATCACTTATAATATGAGAAATTCTTTGATCAAGATCATTTTGAGAAATATTTGAAAATAAGATGAACTTTTCTAAGGCTTCATCTTTACTACTCAAAAATAGAACCCAAGTGTATCTAGAGTAATCATCAACAATAACAAATGCATATGATTTTCCACCCAAGCTAGTAGTCCTAATAGGTCCAAAAAGATCCATATGAATCAATTGTAATACTCTACTAGTTGAAAAATCATTAATGGACTTAAAAGAAACTCATTTTTGTTTACCCTTAGCACATGCATCACATATTTTATCTAAAGAGAATTTAAGCTTAGGTAAACCTCTAACTAGATTTTGGGAAACTAATTTCTCTAAAACACTTATGCTAGCATGTCCTAGTTTCCTATGCCATAACCATGCATCATTTTCATGATTAGCCACTAAACATGCATGAGAAAGATTTATGTCATCTAAATTCACCATATAGATATTTCCTATGCGATGACCTATGAGCATTGTTTTATTGGATTCTATGTCTATTATTTTGCAATCATATTTATCAAAAGAGACATAAAAACCTTTATCACATAATTGAATAATGCTCAACAAATTATGTTTAAGATCATTAAAAAAAGACATTTTCAATAAGAATAAAGAAGTGATTACCAATAGAGCCAATACCCTCAATTTGGCCTTTGGAGTTGTCACCGAAAGTCACTACTCCACCATTTTTGAGCTCTAACTCCTTAAATCATCCCTTGTCTCCAGTCATATGCCTTGAGCATCCACTATCAAGGTACCACATGTTTTGACTTAAAGCTTTGGCCTTGAAGCATTGCTCAACCTACAAACAAAGATTTAGTTCTTGGTTTTTGGTACCTAAATCATCTTGGGTCCATGAGAGTTAGTTCCCTAAAGCTTGGTTCCCTTGGGAATCTAAGATGCAATGGCATGAATATTATTAGAAATAACAAGTTCCTTAGAAATCCATACACTCTTAATCTTTTTATGTCTAGCATGCATATAGGAATTTCTTTATTTGTGGTTTTTAAAATTCTTTTTCACATGGTTGTATTTTGAAGAACATCCTTTTTCAAAATTTAGGCTACCAACCACTTTGATTTGTTCTTTGAGTTCATTCACTATTTTGTGGTGATCCTCACTCAAGCTAAAAATAAGGTTGTTTAAATCTACATTTTCTTTTTGAAAAAAAAATTAAATCATCTTTCAAACCAACAACTTTTTCTTCAAGTTCCAAATTAGTTTTTGTCAAATAATCATTTTTCTCTTTTAAATCGGAAATAGTTTTCTTGTTTTTCAAAACCGATTCTTTGAATTTTAAAACCAACTCATCATAAACATATTTTAATTCATCATATGCATCATATAATTCATCATATGTAAGATCATTACAAGATAGTTCAAGGGTTACCTTGGGCTCATCAAGAGCCATGAGACATAGATTGACCACTTCATTCTCTTCATCGGATGATGACTCCTCATCACTCCAAGGGGCAATGTGAGCTTTTTGTTTCTTCTTCTTCTTGTATTATGGGCAATCAGTCCTTATGTGACCGGGGTTTCTTGCATTCATAGCAAATAATTTGATCTTTTCTTCCTATTTGCCCTTTCCTCTAAATTCTTTCTTTCTTTAGAATCTCCTATTCCGGTTTGCCCTCATGAGCCTTGTGAATCTTTTGGCTACCATAACCAATTCCTCAAGCCCATCTTCTTCACTAGTGTCCACCTCCTCTTGAGATGTTGAAGCTTTGAGAGCAATGTCTTGTTTCTTCTTTTCTACTTCTCTCTTTCTAAGCTTCAAATCTTCCTTCTTCTTCTCTTTTTCTCTTCCTTTCTTCATGATCCCATGGGTGAGAAGAGATCCACAATAACATCAAGTTTTAGAGTTTTGAGGTCTTTTGCTTCAATGATAGTCGTTCTCTTTCTATCCCAAGACTCGGAAAGAGAATAGATGAGCTTCCGTACGAGCTTATCTTTCGGGATGATCTCACCAAAACCCTTAAGACCATTAACGATTATCGAAAAACGATCAAACATCTTGGTGAAGTCTTCATCCGACTCTATCTTGAAGTTCTCGTAGTTGAGATTAAGAAGATCAATCTTTGTCTCCTTGACATCATTAGTGGCCTCATAAGTTGTCTCTAATGAATCTCATACTTCTTTGGCACTTGTGCAAGATGACATCTTGGAATAGATGTCGGGACCAAGAGTACAAAAGAGAATGTGCAAGGCCTTGTCATTTTTAGACATCATTCTTCTCTCCTCATTGGTCATCTCGTTCCTCTTCTTTGGTACTTGTCTATCTCCTTCTTGCTTCATCGGGATTGAGGGGTCATCTTCAATTATGTCCCATAGAACATAATCATT
Organism: Abelmoschus esculentus; assembly: GCA_035048815.1. NCBI lineage: Eukaryota > Viridiplantae > Streptophyta > Magnoliopsida > Malvales > Malvaceae > Abelmoschus > Abelmoschus esculentus. The sequence continues at coordinate 1,771,347 of JAUCBN010000002.1, forward strand.
GGAGTTGATGAATAACCTCATCATATTTTTCCAATAGGGATACTTATCACTATTGAAGAAAGGAGGCTTAGTGATGAAGTGAGACTCGTTCCAACTTTTTCCGGAAGTGGTGGCAATTTGCTTTGACTTGAAAAATTGATCAACAATCTTTGGATCTTATTTGGTGGATGTTAATCCCTTCAAAGATCTAGCTCTGATACCAATTGTTAAGTTGATCACACAATGAATTTGGCCAAAATGAGGTGAATTGTCTACTGAAAAATTTGTTGGAAGATTTTTGGTGAAAATGAAGAAAATTAAGGACACAAGATTTATAGTGGTTCAAGCTTTAGAACAAGTTCTACATACACTACCTTAGTTCCCACTAAGGATTTTCAAACCAATTCACTAGATGAATTCAACCTTTTTCTAGGTTCAAGGGCTAACCTTTACAACAAGTCAATTTTCTACCCAAAATTGACTTAGACCTCACAAGAGATTATAAGAGTTGAAAGATAGGCAAATAAATTTCTCTCACAAAATGATATGCCCCAATTACAGATTTACTCTCCCTAAACTCAATTACAAAGAAATAAAATGAAATACAAGAGTTGGGAGTCAAAGATTTGCAATGAAGTGCTTAGAGTTGGATTGGAATGCTTTGATGTTTGCTTGAGGTTCAATAGTTGTTAATGCTGCTTGAAATGCTTCATTTTATACCTCTTCATTGATTTCTAGCCGTTGGGGTTGTTGAAATTATAAATTGAGGCGTTGGAGCTTCATCTTTCCACCATAAATGCACCTCTACAACAAGTGATTTCGAAACATGGGCTATTTGTTTCGAAATAGTACACAAATAGAAAGAGACGTTGTGCATTTATTAAGGGGTGTATCGAAACGGGTTTCGATACCGAAAGTAGACTATGAGCATCGGTATCGAAACGGACCAACTACCATTTAAAGCTCAACTTACACCAACGGTCAAAATATTTAAGTTTTTAAAAGAGTTGTTGGTATTTTTGAAGGTATACTGGTATCGAAACGCCTAGTCATTTTTTAAAAAAATATTTAAAAATTAAAGAAAAGTTTCGATACATGGTTCGAAACACTTCTTGGCAGTTTAGTTTTGATATCGAAACGTGGTTCAAAACGGGTTTAAAAACATTCTTCGAAAAATAAAGGTCAATATCGATACCATTTGAAGTGGTATCGAAACGTTTGTTCTGAAAAACACTTAGCAAATATTTTTATGTTCTTGGTTTAACTTGAAATATTATTTTTAACTTAACGACTTAAAAATTTAGTTAAAAATAGTCCTTAAACATCTTTGTTATATCAAAATCAACTTTAGTTTTACAAACTTTATAACATTCATACTATTAAATAGTAATTGATCAACTAATATATATACAATACATACAAGGAACAAAATTTAATCCTCAGATGCGACGTTGTTAAACCATTCCACAAGGTCCTTTAAAAAGAACCTCTTTTGAGACTAGTAGCATCGCAAAACGGGATGTTCAACCAATATACTCGGATTAAACCAACATAACAAAGAACATATTAATTAATTATAGTTTCAATATTTGTTCCAATATCATATAATACTTAGAATATGATTAAAACCTAAACTTTCATCATAATAATAAAATAAACAAATATTGATTATAAATAAAGACAAAAAATTTTAAATTAAATAAGTAAAACATATCGTACTTTTCACTAATTTGAATATATGGTAGGTTTAATCATCAATATTTTGTTAAAATCTTTTTCGAGAATTATCGACAAACACCACGGTAATTGAATCACTTTATCACTACACAAACAACTAAAGGTTTTTTAAAAATTAAAAATAAAACCAAAAATCAAGAAAGAAAAATAAATTAAAAATTAAAATGTAATTGAGGAAGAAGAACTTATCTTTGATTCATGTTAGTAATAAATTCTTTTCAATACTCCTTTAAGATTCGAACGATAAAAACATCTGTTGGTTAGAGTCTCATACTGATAACGATAAAAGTCTATATTTATAGGCATAAGATAGAAACCGTAATTTCAATGAGTATTAAACTCTGATAATAAAACCCATTAAAATTTAACTTAATGTAGGAATATTCACCATAAATAAAGATATTTATAACATATTATCCATTTTGTTTTTTATTTTTTAAAAATCAAAACGCGGAATTAAACTAACAAAACGCATGATTCCTTGGAAGAGAGAGCAGTTAATAACGGAAAGTAACTTGCAACCGCCATGCAGGAATTTAAAAACCAAAGCAAAAACAGTAAAAAAATGTAAATTACAGCAGAAAAAAGAAGAAAAGCAGAACCCTTGATTTGTTACAAAATGTAAGAATTAATTAGTCAATTATTATTCTCATAAATGGAGAAAACATTTAAGAGAGAGAGAGAAAGTGATGGGTGTTTTTGCAGTTTGCAGAGGAAAATGGCAGAGAGGGGTTTTAACTTTATATGTGAAATAATTCTTCTCTCTGTAACACTTTGGGGTGTGTTGTTTATGTGGCAGAATTGATGTGATATAACGAGCAGAGTCCTCAGTCCTCTGCTTCTTCTTCTTCTTTCTTCTTCATCTTGATCTTCTCGTTTTACCCAGGAAAGGAAAACGCAGCAAAAGAGCTAAATTTGTTGGAAAATAATAAAAAACGAAGTATCTTAAGAAAAGGTGTGAGCTTGTTTCCATGTCGGTGAGTTGAAACGGTAGTAATCGAGAGAAAGGAGGAGTCTTTTCCTTAGAAACGTCGCCGTTTGTTCAAATGATGGCATTGGTATTGGCATTTCGATTGGAGTTTGTCTTCTTGGTGTCTCTCTTTTGTTCGGGGTTTGCTTTGGTGGATTCAGATGATGGTAAGTGTTTTTTTTTTTCCTTCTTTCTGGGTTTTGTTTGGGTACTCTGAAAGTGTAAGTCAATAATGGCAAGTAAAGCTAGAAGCTTTTTTTAGTCAAAATTTTCAGACCACCCTTTTAATTCCTCTTTTAAAGCTGCTTTCTTTTGAGTTTTCCTTTTAACATTTGTGTAACGTAACGAAGGAACAACACTGTTGGAGATAAAGAAGTCGTTTAAGGATTTGGACAATGTTCTATATGACTGGACGGGTACACCATCTTCAGATTTTTGTGTTTGGAGAGGGATTAGTTGCGACAATGTCACCTTCAATGTCATTGCACTGTAAGTTTTTGATGCTATAACTTTGTCTGGTTGGTCATTATCATTAAAACTTTTCTTCTTAGTTTGCAAGATAAGTTTGGTTTTTGTTCTCCCTGCTTTGATGTGTGTTTCTTGTTTGGATTCTGCCATTGTAGTAATCTATCAGGCTTAAATCTTGAAGGGGAAATCTCAACAGCTGTTGGGAATCTTAAGGATCTTCTCACCATGTACTGTTCATTATCATATATTGTTACCTTTTTTTTAAAAAATTGGGGTGGATTTGAATTAAGATTGATAAAGGTTGTGTCTTGTTTTGATTAGTGACCTCAAAGGAAATCATCTGTCCGGACAAATACCGGATGAGATTGGTGACTGTTCTTCGTTGCAAAGCCTGTAAGTGGTCTGCTACAGCTATACACAAGAGCTCAAGAATATTTTATTGTTGAATCTTTTTGAAGTTTAGATTAAGTATATTGCAGATTAAACTGAACATTGTTTTTTCTGGAGTTTTCAGGGACCTGTCTTTTAATGAGTTATACGGAGACATACCTTTTTCAATCTCGAAACTGACTCGATTGGAGTTCCTGTAAGTTACTTTTGAAGCATTTCTCACTATGCCATGTCATTGCTAGTTCTAGGTTTGCTCGTTTCTAATTCGAAAATTTTCAATGACTCTTCAGAATTTTGAAGAACAACCAGTTAATTGGACCTATTCCTTCAACTTTGTCACAGATTCCAAACTTGAAAGTTCTGTAAGTTATTTCTTCAATTTTTCTCTATATTTCCATTTAACTCACTTGATGATTGGATGAAATTTTCATGCCCTTTTACCGGTTCCAGCGACCTAGCACAAAATAAACTCAGTGGGGAAATCCCAAGGCTCATCTATTGGAATGAAGTGTTACAGTATCTGTGAGTGTAAAATAGTTACTGCACCTTTTCTTTCACTGTGTAACTTTTCTGTTTATGTCCATATCTAATCGTATCTTCTCATCACTCCTTAGCTCGATTGCTTTTAATTCGTTTCATTTCTCCCTCGTAGTGGTTTGCGAGGAAACAATCTGGTAGGTACACTCTCTCCGGACATGTGCCAGCTAACTGACTTGTGGTACTTGTAAGTTTCCTTACTATTCTTGGTGTTGTTTCTGAACCTCGTTCCGTCTTCCTATCTTCCAGGTTAACTTGAGCTCTATATCATTTGCAGTGATGTAAGAAACAACAGTTTAACGGGTAGCATCCCTCAGAATATAGGCAATTGCACTGCCTTCCAGGTCTTGTATGTACTCACCATCTAGTTCAACGACTCCTAATGTTTTCTAAAATCGAAATGCCTATGATGGTTAACCGGAAACATCTCTTCTTGTGATCGTTAGGGATTTGTCATACAACCAGTTTACTGGAGAAATTCCATTCAACATTGGGTTCTTGCAAGTAGCTACATTGTATATGCCTGAATCCTTTTCCCATCCTTTAAGGCTCTAACGACTTTATGCGTACAAAGTGCTAAGTGTTATATTAAATTTTCTGGATAGGTCTTTGCAAGGTAATCTTCTTTCAGGGAAGATTCCATCCGTTATCGGACTTATGCAAGCACTTGCTGTATTGTAAGTGCCATTTTTTAATAACTGTATTCAAGATTTCAAGTCCTTTAACCATTACATGAATTCCCTTCATTTCTTTGAGTTATCAATCTTATGTCTCTGGTTGGTCACTTTCTCGTGTATGCTATCCAGGGATTTAAGCTGCAACAAATTAAGTGGACCTATCCCTCCTATCTTAGGGAACTTGACCTATACTGAAAAATTGTAAGTAGGTAACTGTATGTACTTTTATATCACAAGTTAGCTGATTGCAACCTGCAAGTTTGAGAATTTGGAATGTGAAGTATAACGAGATTGTTTCTTGTATATTCTTGAACAATGTTTTGATTGGCATATACAACGTGTTGCAGATATTTGCATGGTAACCGATTGACTGGATCAATTCCCCCTGAGCTAGGAAATATGACAAAGTTGCACTACTTGTAAGATTATTTTTTCTTGATTATTGAGTTATTTCCATAATAATTGGCCTTTTCCAAATTACTCACCTGTACGATAGCCTACTAAAACATCAGTTATGCATATACGTAGAATAGTGAAGAAAATATTGTCAGCATCTCAGACATTACTTTGCTTTGTGCAGGGAACTAAATGACAATCATCTTACCGGTCGTATTCCACCAGAGCTTGGGAAGCTAACTGAATTGTTTGATCTGTATGTTAAATCTTACCAGTTGTTCAAATATATAGGTCCAGCTATGTCATAAGCACTGATATTTTTTTTGCAGGAATGTTGCTAACAACTATCTTGAAGGGCCTATTCCTGAAAATCTTAGCTCATGCACAAATCTCAACAGCTTGTAAGCACTGATCTCATTTCCTTAACACTTTTATTTTAGATTTGAACGGTGTTAAGGTAGTTATCGATTGATTATTTTGGTGACAGAAACGTGCATGGAAACAAGTTGAATGGAACCATTCCACCTACTTTTGAAAGGCTAGAGAGTATGACCTATTTGTAAGTTTCAGTCTTGTTATACCAAAACGCAGGTTCAAATGTTTAGCATCATGCATAATCTACCTTAGGAATGTTCAGTTATTATTTCGCCATTATGAATATCAACTTGATCACCTAGTTTGTCTCAGGAATCTCTCTTCGAATGATATTAAAGGTTTTATACCAATTGAGCTTTCACGGATCGGTAATTTAGATACATTGTAAGTATTATGTTCTGTAAGGTGTTCCACTTTGTTCATTTTATTGGTTCTTAATTGCTGTTTGTTTTCTAGGGACATTTCTAACAACAAAATCAGTGGTTATATTCCTTCGTCCCTCGGTGATTTGGAACACCTTTTGAAGCTGTGAGTGCTTCAGGAAAATGAAATATATGCGTGCACATGTGTATAATGTTCTAGTTTAAGTGCTCAGTGAAGACTTTCATCATCGCTTTATTCATTTTTGTAGGAATTTAAGCGGAAATCATTTGACCGGAACCATTCCAGCAGAATTTGGCAATCTAAGAAGTGTTATGGAAATGTAAGAAATCTTAATTTGTCCCATGAAAATAGGCTAAGCTTTAGTTATTACTTGCTGACTTCCTGTTTTATACTTCTACATTGCAGCGACCTTTCAAGTAATCATCTCTCGGGCGTAATTCCTCAGGAACTCTCACAGCTTCAGGACTTGTTCTCACTGTAAGTAGCTTCTTCAACTCGAATTCCAAACATTCTAGGTGTTGGAAAGAACATCCCATCATATATGTTACTTGCACTGGTTGCATTTTCATTAATGATTACTGATTCTAACAATGATTAGGATTCACTCTTCTTGATGATATTCTTCAATCTTATAATCCCCTGGTTCTAACTTCTACGGAATGCAGGAGGCTGGAAAACAATAATCTATCCGGAGATTTGACATCACTTATCAACTGTGTTAGTCTTACCATCTTGTGAGTTGAGGGTGAACTAGAAGCTGTACTTTATTTTCAATATAGGGTTGCACCATATAACCCTCATAATTCGAAACCTTGCAGGAATGTATCGTATAACAACCTTGCTGGTGATATTCCTACAGGCAACAACTTTTCAAGGTTTTCACCAGATAGGTAAGAATTTGTTCGTTTGTGAACCAAAGTTGTTACCTTTTCTCATTCCAAAGTTGAGTTTAAACTCACATTTCATTGCAGTTTTATCGGAAACCCCGGGCTTTGTGGCTACTGGCTTTCTTCTCTGTGCCATGGGTCTCATCCTACAGAGAGAGGTATTTATTACCTTAGAGAGTGAAATTCTTATCTTATATGTTGATACTATGAATTGCAATAAGCCATCAAAAGAATTTCAATGTTAAGGCTGATATTTAACTCGAAGTTGGAAACCAATAAGCTATCGTTGTTCATTTTAACATCTATACGTTGAGTTAGAAGTGTCGGTCATTTCTCAACAGTCTCTTGGTATTTTTCATATCTGGTGATTCTCTTCAAATGAATATTCATTTTGTTTTGTTATGTCTAATATATGCAGTTGCAATCTCTAAAGCAGCAATCCTCGGCATTGCGCTTGGTGCTCTTCTGATTCTTCTGATGGTCTTGATTGCCGCATGTCGCCCCCACAAGCCTACACCCTTTTCAGATGGATCATTAGATAAGCCAGGTCCCTGTGAATTGTTCCTTTTCTTTTTCATCTTTTAAAGCTGCATTCTTGTTGAAATTCTTGCTCCTTGTTACTGACTAGCGGACTTGTTAATGGCAGTTACTTACACAAGACCAAAGTTGGTGATCTTACACATGAATATGGCTCTTCATGTGTATGAGGATATAATGAGGGTGACTGAGAATTTGAGTGAGAAGTATATAATTGGCACGGGTGCATCAAGCACGGTCTACAAATGCGTTCTTAAGAACTGCAAGCCAGTTGCCATCAAGAGGCTGTACTCTCACCATCCACAGTGCTTGAAGGAATTTGAGACAGAACTGGAGACAATTGGGAGTGTTAAGCACCGAAACCTGGTTGGCCTTCAAGGCTATTCCCTCTCCCCTTCTCGGAACCTTCTCTTCTATGACTATATGGAAAATGGAAGTCTTTGGGATCTTCTCCATGGTAAGTTTGTTTTCTAAGAATAAATCGCTACCCTAGATGCTTTTTGCAGTAATATTTCGGTGTTTGAATATATAAATGCTCATTTGACACATGGAGCACATTCTTTTACTGCAGTTTCTACCAAGAAGAAAATTCTTGATTGGGAAACTCGACTGAAGATTGCACTTGGAGCAGCACAAGGGCTATCTTACTTGCATCATGACTGTAATCCCCGGATCATCCACAGGGACGTCAAGTCCTCAAATATTCTGTTGGACAAGGATTTAGAGGCCCATCTTACTGATTTCGGCATTGCTAAGAGCTTATGCATATCTAAGTCTCACACTTCTACTTACGTAATGGGCACCATTGGATATATAGACCCTGAATATGCTCGCACTTCCCGACTGACCGAGAAGTCTGATGTTTACAGCTACGGGATTGTGCTACTTGAGTTACTAACAGGAAGGAAACCCGTGGACAACGAATCCAACCTTCATCATCTGGTTAGTTTTTATTATCTTCATTTTGATAGGATACTCCATTTTGGGTTTCTAAGTAGTTTAAAAACTCTGTTGATGCCACATTTGTATCAGATATTGTCCAAGGCTGCTAACAACGCTGTTATGGAAACCGTTGATCCGGAGATCATCGATACTTGCAAAGATCTCAGTGCTGTTAAGAAAGTTTTCCAGCTTTCCCTTCTATGCACCAAGAGACACCCGTTGGACCGACCAACAATGCACGAAGTGACACGGGTTCTAGGAAGCCTCGTGCCATTAGAACCCCCTCCGAAACAACCAACCTCAGTCCAACCACCTCTTCCATCTACCAAGGTCACTTGCTACAAAGATGAGTATGCAAATCTAAAAACACCACACCTGGTCCATTGTCCATCTATGAGCACCTCAGATGCCCATCTTTTCCTCAAGTTTGGAGAGGTTATTGCTCAAAATAGTGAGTAAAAGTAAGTCTAAAGCCATCCATCTCAATATTCATGAGATGATTGGAAGATAAAAATTGTGTATAAGGACTTGGTATCAATTATTGCAGCTTAGAGATAACAGTAAAAGATGGCACTTACTTTAGCTGTAGCCAATAGATTTAAACCAAAGATGCTAACTAGTTGATAGTACTACTAATTCAAGCTTGTATGTGTACTGTAAGAAATTATGGCAGTAGTTTTGGCATTGTCTAAAGTGGGACCTCTGGCATGGTGGGGTTTACCAGTTTCAGGCTAAGAAAAGTGTTGGGGTCTTTCAGCTCTGGCATAAAAACTACATTATATGCGTGACCAGTAATAATGCACTGATACCTTATCAGTTTTCATGTGCTTGAACTTTGAATGCTGTAAATAGGGACGATAACCGACCGAGTTGAGCCCAAACTTAGATAGGTTTAGCTTGGTTCGAAGATGTTTGGTTTAAAGAAAAAATAGTGTTTAGTGGAAATCAAACTCAAAGGTGAATCTAGTTCATCACGTTATCTGTGGTCCCAATCAATCAGAATCATTGATCTCAATTTTTTTAAGGTGAACGATAACATCTTTTTTACATGTAATCAGTAGGTGGATAATTATTAGGTAGTTATTTAAAGATCAACGATTCTGATTACTTAGACCATGAATAATATAATAAACAAAGTTCACCTAATAATCTTTTCCTTGGTGATAATTGTGAGTGATTTTCTCTTTTTGGTTCTTTCCAAAAAAGAACAACTACGTGAATCACCGTCGGTCGTAAACCACCGTCGGCCGTGAACCTCCGCCTCTTCACTGTCGTACATCGTATGCCGTTCACCGTAAATCTTGAAGCTTCATTCATCCGATTATGTTTTTATTCCCTCCACCAGATAATCTTGCGCTACCGGTAGATCCTGATATTGTTCACCAGATTTCTGATTCAAATGATCACCATGAAAGTGTGAGAGTGGCGATTGTTGATCAGATGCAATTTCCACCACTTGAACGTCTGGGTTCTCCTTTATCGATTGATGATCAGCAGACGTTGAAGCGCAGTAAGGTCACAAAATCTGTTATTGAATCTGAATCTATGAAGGGAATGGAGGTTGATGTGCAATCAGGATCTGGGTTTCAAGGAGATAAATCCGAATCGGATCTTGCAAATTTGAAGAGAATTGATGTTGCTGCACCACCATCTTATGTAGGGGTTATTTCAGGTTCCGACAAACCAATCACGAATAACACAATGCCGAATTTAGACGATGTGATCGAGATGTGGGGGATGTAATTGTTGATAAGAGTGGTCTTTTTCCTTCAGTGAACTTTTCTGAGAGGATGCACGAACGAATTGATCATAGTATGCGTCGATCACCGTCGGTCGTAAACCACCGTGAAGAGGCGGAGGTTCACGGCCGACGGTGGTTTACGACCGACGGTGATTCACGTAGTTGTTCTTTTTTGGAAAGAACCAAAAAGAGAAAATCACTCACAATTATCACCAGATTTCTGATTCAAATGATCACCATGAAAGTGTGAGAGTGACGATTGTTGATCAGATGCAATTTCCACCACTTGAATGTCTGGGTTCTCCTTTATCGATTGATGATCAGCAGACGTTGAAGCGCAGTAAGGTCACAAAATCTGTTATTGAATCTGAATCTATGAAGGGAATGGAGGTTGATGTGCAATCAGGATCTGGGTTTCAAGGAGATAAATCCGAATCGGATCTTGCAAATTCGAAGAGAATTGATGTTGTTGCACCACCATCTTATGTAGGGGTTATTTCAGGTTCCGACAAACCAATCACGAATAACACAATGCCGAATTTAGACGATGTGATCGAGATGTGGGGGATGTAATTGTTGATAAGAGTGGTCTTTTTCCTTCAGTGAACTTTTCTGAGAGGATGCACGAACGAATTGATCATAGTATGCGTCGATCAATCATTATTCGTATCCTTGGTCGATCAATTGGATACAAAACTCTTTTAGGAAGAATCAAGATGCTCTGGCAACCACAAGGAGCGTTTCAGGTTGTTGATCTCGCCAATGATTATTATTTGATTATGTTTGAGAATGAGTACGATTATGAGCATGTGATAACTGGCGGACCTTGGACCGTGTTTGGAAATTATCTCACTGTACTGGACATGAGAGTTCTCCACTTCTGAGTCATTTCCATCACAAATTATGGTTTGGGTAAGGATTTCGGGACTCCCTTACAGGTATTACTCAAAGGCTTTATTTCGCCATATTGCTGGTGTTATTGGAAAAGTTGTGAAAGTGGATTATAGCACTCATACGGGTGATCAGGGGCGTTTTGCGAGGCTAGCAGTTATGGTCTCGCTTAAGAGTCCTCTAATATCGGGAGTGAAAATAGATGGCATCGTTTATCGACTTGAGTATGAGGGACTTTATCGTATTTTCTTTTCATGTGGGTTATATGGTCATTCCTCTGAAATATGTTCACCGGATAAGACAAGTAATGGTAATTGTAATATGCCAAATTCAATTGCCATTAGCTCCATCGATAATGTTCGTCATTCTCCTACGGAAAATGAAATGTATGGACCGTGGATGCTTGTTTAAAATAAGAGAAGGCAATCACGTAACGATGGAAATCGGTCTAGAGGAGTAGCATCGGAGGTTCCACCCTCTAAAGAATCTCGATTTGCTATTCTTAGTGAGTTAGAAACAATGACTGATATTACAGACAATGGTAATGCCGAGGCAAATATTTCTGATAAAGGAACCCTTGATGCCGAGGCATTTGTTTCTGGTAAGGGCAATTGTGTTTCAGGCAATAACTTACAACACAAGGTTGCTTCATCGTCTGAGCCACATTCATTTCATACTACGACTGCTAATAACCGTAAGGTTTCTAGTGGAGTAGTTCTGAAAGTGGTAAACGATAATATCTTAAGTACTGTTCAAGTTGTTTCTTCAGGGGGAGTAAGGTTCCTCAAGTTACTTCACATATAGTACAACATGTTGTGGGTTCTCATGTTGCAATATCGATTCTTGATGTTGCAAATGAAAAGAGAAGGCAAAAATTAGTAATTGGTGGGGTCAAACAAAGTTTTGTACGAAAAAATATTTGAGAGCTTAAAAAAGTGGGTTTGAAGGTACATAAAGATAAGGAAAATAAACCACCACAACGACCGTTGCTTTCTGATTGGATACCTCCTGGTTCTGGTTTTGTTGGTGTTGGTTCATCTAGTACCTCGAAATGGAGAATCATTTACCAATGAATGCGCATCGTGAGGCTATAGTCAATGTTGTTGCAATGGATACTACATCTAGTAATGGTGGTCTTAAAAGAAGAACAGATGTTCTCAACCAATAAGTTGATCTTGTTCTTTTGTTTTAATTCTACTTTCCAATGATTAAGTTTCTTTTTTGGAATTGCCAAGGAGCGGCTAGCTCTAGTTTTCGACGTTATTTTAATGATTTTTGCAGGAAATATCATCCTCACTTGGTGGCACTTTTTGAGTCTCGTGTTAGTGGAATTTGTGCAGATGATGTGATTTCTCATTTTGGTTTTTCTAATTCTTTTCGGGTTGAGGCGAATAAACTTAGTGGAGGGATATGGATTCTTTGGAATGACGGGATTAAAGTTGATTTTTTGAAGATTTCTAATCAGTTTGTACATGATCAGGTTTCTCTTATCGGATCTACTCGTTAGGTGTATTTTACAGCTATGTATGCTAGCCCTAATGTTACTATTCGAAAAAGGCTATGAGATAGTTTATCTGATCTAAACCCTGGTAATTATATGGCTTGGTTACTATGTGGGGATTTCAATTCTATATTGCGTCAAAATGAACGTGATGGTGGTTCTATTCGGGGAAGTGGAATCAGTCATATGTTCCATGATTTTATTTTTGATAATGGCTTAATGGAGGCAGATTTTAGAGGTGATGATTTTACTTGGAAGCATGGTTCGACTCGAAAGAGATTAGATAGATGTTTGTTTAATCAAGGTTGGGCAAGATTCTTTCCAAACATTATGGTTTCTCATTTGGATCGTGTGGGTCTAATCATTGCCCTTTGTTACTTCATTATCCGAATAATGAGGGTGATAGGGAGAATCGTCCTTTTCGCTTTATTACAGCTTGGTAAGATCATCCACAATTCGAGGAGTTCCTTCAAAACACTTGGGATATCAACTTGGATGTGGAATCAAATATTCACGTTTTTACTGAAAAAGTTCGCCAATGGAATCAAACAAGTTTCGTACCCGAGCGTTCTATTACGGACAATATAATAATAGCACAAGAAGTGATTCATTCTATGCACAATAAGAAAGGCAAAGTTGGCTTTATGGCACTCAAAATTGATCTTGAAAAGGCTTATGATAGGCTTGAATGGGATTTTATTGGTGACACACTGAAAGACATTGATTTACCAGATGAGTTTCAACTTTTAATTATGCGATGTGTATCCTCAGTATCTATGCAATTGCTCTGGAATGGGTCTACATCTGATTCTTTTTTACCTTCGCGTGGTATTCGTCAGGGGGATCCCCTCTCTCCATATTTATTTGTGCTTTGCATGGAAATGTTGGCACAGTTGATTCACCTTGCTGTACACGATGGTTCTTGGAAACCTGTACGACTTGTCAGAAATGGTCCGACAATTTTGTATTTATTTTTTGCCGATGACATGCTTCTTTTTGCCAAGGCATCGGAGACTCAGGTTAATGTGATTGAGGAGATCTTGCACAAATTTTGTGTCGCTTCTGGGCAAAAGGTTAGTGTGACAAAGACCAATGTTTTCTTCTCTAAAAATGTTATGGAGCCATTAGGTTTGGCTTTCGTAAAGTTAATGATTTGGGAAGATATCTTGGGGTCCCTCTTTTACATTCTAGAGTGACCAATGTTGTTTATCAATATATTATTCAGCGGGTTCGGGATAAACTAAATGGTTGGTCGGCAAATAGTCTCTCTTTCGCGGGGCGTGTGGTTCTTGCTAAATCTGTTTTGTCTTCTATTCCGTACTATTCCATGCAGTCCACACTTTTACCAAAAGGTGTGTCTTGAAGTTGAAAAAATTGTTCGAAGCTTTATTTGGGGTCATAATGACAGAAAACGCGGGGTGCATCTTGTGAATTGGGAGAGAGTTTGTTCTCTAATTCAAAATGGCGGTTTGAGTTTTAAGCGAATGGACAAACAGAATGAGGCTTTTTTGATGAAAATTGTTTTTCATATTGTGGCTTATCCGGATCAATTATGGGTGCAAGTGCTAAGGACAAAATACAAATGGAATGATTTTCTTATAGACAAAATTCATCGAGCACATTGTTCCCATCTTCGGAGGGTTGTTAACTTCGTTTGGTGTTCAATACGTGATAGTCTTGTTTAGACTGTTGGAAATGGAAATTCTGTGGATTTTTGGCGAGATGCTTGGTTGGGTGATGTCGGTCCTTTGATTCATCATGTTATAGATCAAAGAGTCTTTGCAACACTGCCTTTGGTTACGGTGAGCAATATGGTTGATCATTTGGGGTGTTGGAAATGGAAAGATTGTGCCGCATACCTTCCTAATTTAATCCTCCATCGGTTAGCTGCATGTTTGACACCTTGTCAATTTTCTTTCTCCGATTATGTTGGTTGGAGATGGAATGCGTCACGGGTTTTCTCGGTGAAATCTGCGTATGAGTTTCGGACTGGTCCTAGTGTTTACAATGAAGATAATTTATGAAAGATTGTTGCTAGCGGACGTGTTCTCACTAACCTAGAACGTGTTCGACGGCATATGGTGGATAGTACGACTTGTGGGATTTGTGGAAATACAGTGGAGTCTATCGATCATATTGTGCGTCATTGTTTTCTGGCTACTGCTTTGTGGGTTGCTACGGTTAGTGTAGACAAACTTCCTGAATTTCTTTCCATGGAGTTTCATGACTGGATTAAAATGAATTTGGCGCATCCAACTTATTTTGGTTCGACTATGCCTTATTGGGACTTAATTTTTGGCTCGGTGTTATGGATCCTATGAAAGTTTCGAAACTTGTGTGTTTTTTATCCAAGTAAATGTGATGCTTTTAGTGTATGGAATGAATGTCATCGAGCTTATGAGCTATGCATTTTGGGAAAATCGTCCACAAGAAATCAGGGGGAGTTTGCACGTTCAGGTGCAGGTTTTAATGAGCATTGACAACCTCCCTCAGCTGAGTGGTTTAAGGTCAATACAGATGGTTCTCGGAACGCTTCTACGGATTTTGCTACTTGTGGTAGGGTGATAAGAAATAATGTCGGGGAATGGTTCTCTGGGTTCACGAAGTGTGTGGGTATTTGCTCAATTATTAAAGCTGAACTTTGGGGGTTCTTGAAGGTCTTCGTCTGGCTTGGACGAGAGGTTTAAGAAAGGTTATTCTTGAAGTGGACAGTTTGGATGTGGTTCGTATTTTGCTTAAACGGACTGCAGGAGGTGGTTTGGCATCGTTGGTTAGAGAGGTTTATTCATTTCTTGATCAATCTTGGGAGATCAAAATTTGTCATATTCGTCGTACAGCGAATAAGGTTGCTGATGGATTAGCTAAAATGGCTCAATCTGGTGACGTTCCTTTATTTGGAGAATTGGACTTCTCATCTTGTATCTTCATGTTTCCACCGGATGCAATTTTGGCTTTGGTTCATGATGACTTGTAACTCTATGTGGGTGTGGGTCTCTAATGTTTACTTAGTTGTTTCTTTTATCTTTTGTAAATACTATTAAGTGTTCTTTTTTTCCCATATTTAGGTTAGGAGGGTTTTTTAATGAGGCTCTTGATAGTATGTTTCTCTCTCAATTTATCAAAAAAAAAATAATCTTTTCCTTGTATGAGATGGACTTTGGAAGAAAAATAAAAACAACTTACCATTAAACTAGTTAGTTCCATTAGTTTATTTGTCGAAACATTAAATTTAATTGTTTAAATTTTGATTATTTTTAATTATAACCTAAATTAAAGTATATTTATGAGATGGATTTAGTGTTTTGTTTCTAATATAATACTTTTTAAATTATTAAAATTGATATTTTTCATCTAAAATTTAATTTTTTTAGTTTTTATTTTTATTTTTAATTAATTATTTGACAAAAATATAAAAAAAATAAAATTTAAAAATATTTATTAAAAATAAATTTAATTTTAAATTTATTGAGAATGATAATTATTTATATATTATTGTCAAATATTTAATTAAATTTAAAAAAAAAACTCAAATTAAATATTAGAAATAAATTTTGAGAAACATATTTTCAATAATTTATAAGTATTATATTAAAAAAAAGTTCATTTCATAAATATAATTTACTTTATGTTAAAATTAAGATAATCATAATTTAAATTAATTAAAATTAGCCTTTCATAATAATAAAATGAAGGTACCTTTTATAATAATATACTTCAATTCCCTCCCACAAAATTTTATTTTTTCTCTTTTAAAATATGAGATAACGAATATATGATAATTGATAATTAAACTTTAAAATAATTATTTAATTTAGTGGTTAGGTATTTAGTGCTCCATACATAAAGTTTGGGTTCAATTTTTACTAAATATATGTTATTTTTTCATTTAAACTAATCGGATGATATCATGTATTATTAGATTAATTAAAATTAATTTAATAAAAATATTTATAATTATACGTGGGCATGCCTTGTTATCAATTTAATCCACATGAACACGTTACGTCAATATAAATTTGATCATTAATCGATTAATGATTTTTATCAAAATAAAATTATTTTTAACTTATATTAAAATGTTAGAGGTTTAGTTGCTCTAAAAATAAAATATGATCAAATAATCAAACATTGAGGGCTAACTTTAGCTTTATGTCCTTTTTTAATCTAATTTGCTTTGGGGGTAAACTAACAATGACTTTTTAATTATTGAGTATGATCTGTTTTGATTACAACATTAAAAGAATTAAAATTCAATTATTTATCTTATTAAATTAATTTATTTTGACCATCATTATTAAAAAATTAACGAATGAATGATATGATAGTTAACGAAAATTATAAAATTATACATTTAGTTAATGTTATTTATTATATTATATTATATTATATTAATTTTAATTAAATTAAATAAAATTAATTAATCAATTAAATAATGATATGTATTATCACCTAATTGGACGATGATAGGTATAAAATAATGAGTTTGGCATAGATTGAACGAAAACCTCTAGGTTAAAATTTCCATGACTTTACCATCGCTTAAAACCATCTCTAAAAAAATGAATTGCACCGTTTAATAATAGGGATAGACACGCAACCCATGGGTTCTTATTCGGCTTAATCTGATCGGGTTGGATTTTTTGGTAAAAAATTTGGGTTTGGATCAAGTCAGGTTTTTTTTCAAGGGTGATCTAGGGTCGGGTCTGGTTCGGGTTTAAGGTGAAAAAATGCAACCCGACCCAGGACTAATAGTATAATTTTTCCGTATATATTTTAGGGATATTTGCAATAATATCCCTTTTTATATATATTTTATACTATTAGGTCACTAAAACTATTTTTTTACAATTAAGAGACTAAAATTTTTATTTTTTACAATTAAATCCCTAAATTTTATTTTTTACAATTAAATCCATAAAATTTAAATTTTTTAATGATTCGTGTTGGATCAGGTCAGATTTTAAAACTTAAAAATCGGATCAAATTTTTTTTACCCTAAACCCGGATCGGATCGGATGGAGGGTATGATTCTTCAGGTCGAATTCGAGTGGGCCAAAAATCCAACCCGACCCGTGTCCATCTCTATTCAATACATATCTAATAATGTAATAAATTTTAAGGGAAAAAGGTAAAAATAATTTAAAAGAGACTAAAATATAAATCACCCGAGATTATAAATAGGGGTGTTCAAACGGTTAATTCGGTCGGTGACCGAACCGAATTACCAAAAACCTAATTAATCGAACTTTTAAAATCTTTAACCGTTAACCGAACCGAACTTTTTTTTTTGAAATATATTAACCGAACCGAACAAATTTTGGTTAATTCGGTCGGTTTTCGAATTAACCGAAATTTATTTATTTTCTTATTCAAATTTATTAAACAATAAAAATCATTGAAAATATTTTTTAGTTTACGGAGATAAATCGGCATTTAATTTAAATAATATCTAAACATAGCTAAAAATATTAGAATTTTAGATTAAACATTACGATAAAACGAAACAAGTTTGATATGAGCTTAATAATAATATATTGTATATTTAATATTTATTATATTTCGGCTAATTCGGTTAATTAACCCGTTTTGAACCGAATTAACTGTTAACCGAACTTTTAAAAAAACTTTAACCACTCACCAACCGAACAAAGTTCGGTGGCCGACCGTTTTAACCAAATTAATTCGGTTTGGTCGGTTAATTCGGTTTAGCCGACCGTTTGAACACCCCTAATTATAAAATCACGCAAACCATAAAAATAAATTAAATAATTACTTTAAAATAAAAATATTCTAAATAATTTTAATATAGTAATTAAAACAAGATTTAAGATGAAAATAGATTTATGATTTTTTTAAAATTAAATTGAATATTTTAAATAAATTTTAAATAATCGATTTAATTTAAATATAAAAAAATAAAATATTTGATTTTAGAAACATTCAATTTAATATATTGAAATATTTTTCATATTTAAATTAAATTTATTTGTTAAAGTAGTTTTTTTAATATTCAATTTTATTTAAATATAAAAAAATATTAAATATTTTATTTTAAATATTTAAAATCAAATATTTAAAAGATTTAATTTAATTTAATTTTAAAAACTACTTTAAATATTCGATTTAAAGAAAATTAAAGAGGAATGATGAATTTGGCATGAATTGAACATGTAACCCCTGATTAGAAACTCTCATATTAAATATTAAATAAAATAGAATTAAAATTAAAATAAATTCATTTAATCGGGACGGTGACATGTATCGTCATCTGATAGGTTAATTAATTTTATTTAGTTAAATTAAAATCAGAACCAAATTAATATAAAATTAATTAACAATGATTAAATATATGATTTTATAAGTTCTCGTCGTAACATCATCCCTATTATATATCACATTTTCGCTATTTTTTTTAACGATGGTGGTTAAAATAAGTTATCTTTATAAGTTGAATAATCTATTTTTTTATTTTGATGGTCAAACATATCATATCTAATAGTTAGCTATTTTACGATAAATTATATTATAGGTCAGTCTCATCATGTGTTCATGGAATCAACCATTAAAAACGATCCATCTCGTCATTTTTTTTGTATCATATTTTTCTCAAGTAAATTTTTACTTAAAAAAATTATTTTTAAAATAAATTAACAATAAATATAAATGAAGATTTACTTAAAAAAATACAACTACGAAAAAATAATAAAATAACTAATTTTTAGTAATTTTTAGTAATTAGTTTCATAGACGCGGTGATAGACTTATTCATCGTATAACCTCTTAATTTACCCTATGTTTTATTAATTCCATTTTCTTTTGTTAAGGCATGCTACTTTAATGAGTTAAAGCTCATTATTAACCCTATCTGTACAATTGATAGCCATTGATTTGCTGTAAAATTGATACCCCTAGTTGTAAATTTGATAGCCATTGATTTGCTTCACTGTCACCATCTTAATATCCTTGTGAACCGTGTTCACCACGCTTCATTGCCTGTCCGAGTTGTGTAAAAATATGCCTATGCAGGCTTCCCAACCTGACCTGTTCTGTTTCTTGTACTAACCAGACTGGTCGGAGATTATGCCGATTTCCGATGTGCTTTCCACATGCGTTTGTTGTTATTAATGAGTTTGATTGTACTTTTGATTCTTTGAATACCTTAGGAAGGAAGAAAACTCTCCCTTGAAGCTTCACAACACACGATATGAGTTTGCTTGATTGTTGCTTGTTGTACTCATCTGTTCCTGCACTTTTAGACCCCTACAGATCATGATGTTTTTATTTTGTATATCGGATCGGATCGAATAAATCGAACAAACAAATATGTGGAAAGGGTTACTGCATTAGGCAGCTTTCTGCAAATCAAAAACCATAATATATGAGTTTGCTTGAGCTCAAGAAGGCCACACATTATATGAGTTTGCTTGCTTATTGCTTGTTTTACTCATCTGTTCCTGCAATTTTAGACCTCCTTCGGAATTCGGATTATGATCTTATTTGTTTCGTTTCCGATCGAATCGAATAAATAAAAAAAAAAATGTGTAAAGGTTTACAGGATTAGGCAGTTTTTTGCAAATCAAAACCATAATCATCAAGAAAACTACACTAACAAAAATCATGAACAAGGAGCTAGTCATGAAAATATATCAAACTCCACGGTAATAACTATAACAAATCATCATCAATTAGTCTTAAAAGAGGTTACTTAGTATTCACGTACATCGGCCAACGAGAACGACCGCCAATTCGAGAAATTCCGAACACTTGACGACAAGGACAAAGGCATCGTTCTCGTTTGTGGGTGCAACGGAGGTAACCGAGGGCTCGAATTCGATGGAGAGTCTTCGCCGGTGCTCGAAAAGCTATCGGTTTCGGAGCTACTCATCGCAACCGCCAATGCCAATGTGCTTTTGCTTGAACTGATCGGTCGAATGAGCTTTTTGTTCCTGGTTTTGTCCCATACATGATTGATTGCTAATAGATTTCGCCTTCTTGTGTAAGCATTCTCAGGCTTTGCTATGTCTTTCATGGAGGCTGCTTCTGCTAAACTTGTGTAAGACCTGGATTTTCCATTGTAGAAACTCGAGATGCTTCTTCTGTTGGAAACAAAAACAAAAACCCAGATTTTATTTCAGCATATATTCGATCAAAATCGAAAAAAATCAAAACTTTTTTCAAAAAAATTAACAAAAATGAAAGGGTTTTTAGTTTTGTTTACCTCATGGGCAGAACCTGTTCGATGGAATTCATCATATCCAAGGGACCTTTATAACAACTCTGAACCTCGTTTTCCTCCGAACCCCCACCGTCCGACGATCTCCCAGACACATCATCATCGCTATTCCTCCCGATCGAAGACGACGACGTCGTCGTACCGGACGACGATCCGCTCCAATCCTCTTCCTCCTCCGTCGACAACCGCTTCCTTTCCTTCACCGGCGACGATTCAAATCTAGAAGCATCACAGACGCAATTCCTAACACACCCAAACCCCGGTGTTTCGATCCTTTCTACCGCGATCGACATGGTTGAATCTTCAACCTTTCGACACCCAAACCAGCAAATCAAAACCCCAGAAAAAACACAGAAAAGTGAATCAAATTCAGCTATGAACGAAGGGATTGAATTTGCTTTGTGGATTTGTTTGTTTGTTGCTAGTTATATATATAAATGTTTGGGGATTGAATTGAATAAAGCAACTGAGGAACTCTTATCCTCATCCACTCATTGTCAGAAATTTTCCTTTTTTATTAAAGGAAATGATGGAATTCTATCAGGTGTTTCCGTATGCACAATACTAAGTCTGTACTCTTCTTATTTTATTTTGGTTACTAAATTTGTTAATTAATAGTTTTTTTGAAAATTTACTTATTTAAGGAATATATTAGTGGATGATAAATAATAATTTTTTTAATATTATTTATATTTGACTTATTGATATTAATTTAGATCGAATATTATAAAAATTTATTATCGTAATAAACTTTAGAAATATGGGAATATTTGGTCGAATTTAAATGAATTTTTATAATTATTTATGATATATATTTATATTTTTCATGCAATGTACATCAGATAGAGTTGAGAGATTTAACTTAAATTTAAAAATTGATTTACTGATTATTAAAAATTTTAAGTTATTTTAATTTTATTTTATAACCTAAATTTTATTTAATTTTTTAATCGAATATATAAAATTATAATTTAAGTTAAATTAAGTCAAAATTTTAATTAAATTAAATTTATAAAATTTATTTTTTAAATCAAATTTTATTCGACTCATTTTTATTCATTTATAATATTAAAATTCTATAAAAAAAATCTAAACATAATATTTTACTAATGAATTTTTGTTTTAAATGATAAGGTTTTTAATATCTGAATAAAGTCATTTGAGAACGGCTGTAAAGCAGATACCTATCCATAAAGAGAAAAAGGAGTGGTCAAATTTGGTTTTGGTCACTCAATTATTCTTGAAATTAAAATTTAGTCCATGTACTTTAATTCTATAAAATGTAAAATTACAAAAAGAAGTGTATTAAAGAGAATAATTAACTCCCATGAAAGTATAAAAAGTTCGATCCATACGTTCATATAGTCACGGTTAAAATATAATTTAAAGTATAAATTCATAAACTACGTTCGATGATACTCGAAAGTCGAATTTGTATAAAGATCTTAACCTTTGTCAAGAGTAGGGGTGATAATGAGCATGTCCGGCTCGCGAGCTACTCGGGTTCGGCTCGGTCAAAGCTCGGCTCGAGCGAGTTTGACTTAGGCTCGGGATCTAAACGAGCCGAACTTACTCAAACTCGGCTCGAAAAGCTCGTGAACAGACTCGGAATAATTATATATAAACATATATATATATATATTTATATATACATTAAAAATAATTCGTTTAACAAAGAAAAATAATAAAATAATCGAGAGTAAATCCACTAAAAATAAATTGAATATTATCAACTAAAATAAATTTACAAAACTACAAAAAAATAAACTACAAATAAATAAATAATAAAACACAATAATATAGAAAAATATCCATTTCGAGCCAAACCAAGCCGAGCCCAAGCCGAGCCTAACGAGCTTTGAGCCCGAGCCAAGCCCAGTAATATTATTTTCGAGCCGAGATCAAACCTAAAATTCCGAGCTCAACGAGCCTCGAACCGAGCCGAACCCAGCCCAGATATACTTGTTTCCGAGCCGAGCCTGGCTCGGACTCGGCTTGGCTCATTATCACCCTAGTCAAGAGAATCAATGTCTCATTTGGCACCATTGGCGGATGCACATAGGGAGGAACCCACCCTGGATTTTTAAAATTCATACATTTGATTTTTATATTTTAAAAACTTTTATGAATTAGTCTTTAAATTTTTTAAATTTTATAATTTATGCCTACCTTAAAAATATTTTAATTTGTATCCACTATTACAAATATTTCTCGATCCGCCCCTGTTTGACACATTGATATTCTAGTTGAGATAGCTAGAAATGTTAACTTTTTTTTCTTCAACAAATGATGCTATAAAAATATCTGATTATATTATGTTAGATTAATGTATGATGACTAAATCTCAAATTATAGCAACGAATAAGGAGCAAAACTGTAATTAGACCAAAGAGAGATTGGTGATAAAACCACAAGTTCAAAACAATTAACTGAATTTAGTTTTATTTATTGTAATTATTGGTGGAGTGGATGCCACGTGGAATAATTTAAGAAATGAAGGTGGTGGATACGGATATATGACGTGGCTGTGACGGACATTGGGTCGGGTGAGCCTTATCCATATTTGTGGGACCACGCGTTAAAACTTTTTTATTTTAATTTTAAAAAATAATTATTAATAAATTAATGTCGATAAAATATTATAAATATAGTCCTCTGAAAATTTTTATTTAAAAAATTTATTTTTTCTTAAAATTTATTTTCTAAAGTTTTATAAATTTATTATCATAATATAAATTTATGCCTCTGTCCGTAAATATTATTATTTCAAAAAATAATCTTTAAAGTTGATTTGGATGGGATGTTTTTCTTTGATTATTATAACAATTATTTTCATCAATTAAATAAAAATATTTTCATTTTTATAATTAATATATGTTTAATTTATTTTATCAATAGATGAGTCTAAAATGAATGACACACACTAATAAACACTATTAATATAATACACTAACGAACACTATTATTTTATTAATAACTTTTAAATAATTATTAAAAATATTAAAATCTCGATCTTTAATTAATCATATTTTAAAATAAAATTAGAGTAAAGTATTATATGAATTATTCTCATCATATATGGTCCTACTAAATTAAATAAAAAAATATCAACCTTATTTTTCATATAATATTTTCTTATGAATTAAAATTTTACAAATCATCATCTTCTTCCTCTTCATATATTATATATTTATTTTAATACGTTAACGAATAAAATCAATAAAAAAACTAAATTTTTAACCACAAATAAAAAATAAAATAACAATTTTATCAATAAAATCACTGCATTTGAATCTCAATCCCATCTTCAATAAAATCACTACCTCCATCCTATTTTATAGAGCTTCAAAATGCAAGTTTTATAATAAATGTAGGACTTGAATTTCGTCCTAGGTAAATAATAAATAATAAAAATAAATAAATGAAATAAAAAAATAAAAAAAAGAGAAAAGAATGGGAGTTGGTTATTTGGGAGTTACCTGCAGTTGTAGGGGGGAGTTTTGTTTTGAATTAAAAGGAAAAATAAAGAAAGGGAGGGGGACGGCAGCAGAGGGGATCAAAGGAAAAAGAAGGTGGAGGGATCACGGCGGAAACGAGAATAAGCACCGGAGCAATCGAGAATCATTGGAGAGAATAGTGAAACGTTACCGGAAATTGTTGAACATACCAAAGAGGTAATTTCGAACTTTAGTTCGCCATGATTCTTGTAATTTCAATCGGTTTTAGATTAAGTTCTATGCGAGAACAATAGCAAACTTAGGATAGTTTCAATTTGTGGTTCACAGTCGAATGGTGGTTGGGGATAAATGAAAGTTTTATTTTGGTGAATATTAGATCCATAACTCAAGGAATTCGGGTAAGATAGGGTGATGTTTGGAGTGAAATTAGCGATTGGGAGTGAGTTTTAATACGTTTTGATGTTTAGATCAAAAGAAATGAGGTTTCCGAGTTGTTTTTAGAGGTTTTAGAGGTTTCCGGTGTGCTTTCCGGTACCAGAAACGGTCACCGACGTCGGAAATGCTTTTCTGACGGTGGTCGGAGCTCTGGGACGGTGGCCGGAAAACTCGCCGGAGTGGCGGTTACCGGCGGCGGTATGGATCCAGCGGCGGGGTACACAGCGGTTGATGGCTGTGTTCTTCATGTTCTTCATGAACATGAAGAACATTCAAGCTGTTCTTGGTAAAATGTGGGTGTTTGATCCAAAATTAGAGGGTAACTTTTGCAGAGTTTGTGGGTGTTTGATCCAAAATTAGAGGGTAAAATGTGGGTGTTTGATCCAAAATTAGAGGGTACCACATATACCGGAAGTTGGTGTTAGAACTGATTGAAGAGTTTGAAGAAGTAACTTTTGCATACCTCCCCAGAGAAGACAACCAGATGGCAGATGCCCTAGCTACACTGGCTTCGGTATTCCAAGCAAATAGACCGGAAGATATGATGCTGATCCGAATGCAAAGTTATGAAACATACGCTCATTGCTGCGGTATAGAGGAAGATGATGAGAATCCTTGGTATTTTGATATTCTGCAATACATCAAGTTCTAAACTTATCCATTTGAAGCGAATGATAATGATAAAAGAACAATCAGAAGAATGGCTGCCGGATATGTGTTAGATGGTGACGTCTTATACAAGAAAAGCAAAGATCAAATGTTACTCAGATGTGTCAATGCTCGTGAAGCTAGAAGTATTCTAGAGGAAGTACATGATGGGATATGTGGTACGCATGCCAACGGTTTCTCGATGGCACGAAAAATAATGAGATACGGATACTATTGGTCTACTATGGAAGGAGATTGCATAGAATACGCCAAGAAGTGTCATAAATGTCAAATCTATGCAGATAAGATCAACTCCCCACCGGTACCGTTACACACTATGAATTCACCGTGGCCTTTTGCTGTATGGGGAATGGATGTAATTGGGCAGATTCACCCGAAAGCTTTGAATGGGCATCGTTTCATCTTAGTGGCTATTGATTATTTCACCAAATGGATAGAAACTGCTTCTTATGTTAACATTACGAGGACAACTGTGTGCAAATTTTTTAGGAAAGAGATCATTTGTCGATATGGTCTACCAGAACGAATCATCACAGATAATGCAACTAACTTCAACAACAAAGTGATTGCAGAAACCTGTGAGCAGTTCAAGATAATTCATCACAACTCTGTGGCATACCGACCGAAGATGAATGGAGCGGTTGAGGCAGCTAACAAAAACATCAAGAAGATCGTATCGAAGATGACAGAAACGTACAAAGATTGGCATGAAAGACTTCCTTTTGCTTTGTTTGCATACCGTACTTCAATGAGAACTTCTACTGGGGCAACACCCTATTCTCTAGTATATGGGACTGAAGCAGTGTTACCACTTGAAGTTGAAATTCCATCTCTTCGGGTTTTATCAGAAGTGAAACTAGATGACGCAGAATGGGTACAGATTCGTTTTGATCAGTTGAATTTGATTGAAGAAAAGCGGTTGAAAGCTATTTGCCATAGCCAAATGTATCAGAAGCGGATGATTCATGCTTATGATAAGAAAGTTCGACCGCGAGAATTCCGAAAGGGTGATCTAGTGCTCAAAAAGATCTTGCCGATTCATCGTGATTTCCGTGGGAAATGGATGCCGAATTGGGAAGGGCCATATGTTGTCAAAAAGGCCTTTTCCGGAGGTGCAATGATCTTGACTGAAATGGACGGAAAAGAATTACACAAGCCTGTGAATTCCGATTCAGTTAAGAAATATTACGCCTGAAGAATAAAAAAAAAAGATGAGAGAAAATAAAAAGAGAATAATAGAAAAATAAAAATGAAGCGAAAATCCGAAAGGGCGTTTCATATAAAAATGATAAAAATAAAGAAGGAGGGGTTGATATGAAAACTCGCAAAGGGCGTCTCGATACCAAAGGAGGATTTGGGTCAAAAACCAGAAATGGCGGCTCAAATGCATAACAGTAGGCATCCGGCAATCTATACCTCTCGGTTATCTAGTAGTTCAGAAAGGGGTTTCATGTTTGCAAAATTAGATCATCACTTGAAGAACTGTTAGACAAGCAGATCTACTTTAAATCTATATCTCGGGAAAAGGTCCCGATGATTGCATGTAACGGGCACTTGAGAATTTGCATTTGTTTCTTGATTTTCTTTCTTTTGGTTTGCCATGACTATTTTAAAAATTCAATACTTATTAGAAACATACAAAAAGCTTCAATACATATTCATTTTCTCTTCCGAGCTTTTCTTTTTATCCAAAGCATCGTGCAAGTGAACTCGTGTAAATTAATAAGTATGAGAATCTTTTGTCATTATCTTGTTTTAAAAGTTATAGGTAATATCCGCTTTTCCAGATTAAGATGCTGGAATGAAAGGTGAATATGTTCAAACGGTCAAACAGAATCCTAAAACAAGGAACACAACAGAAGAAAGTTTTCAAACAGTGACTGAAATCAGTGTCAAGACCAATTCAAAAAAAGAGAGAGAAAAGAAGAGAAAAAAAAAGAAAAAGAGAAAAATCGAAAAAAGAAAATAAAAGAAAGAATAAAAAAACAACAAAGGGAAAACCTGAAAGGGCACTTTGAGAAAAAATAATTTGAAGTGAAAACCTGAAAAAGGAGCTTCAAAAACAACTTTGTGAAAAAGATTGTCATCAAAGGTTGCCCCTTAATATGAGATGAAGAATCAAGACATCATCAAGATTTCAGAGAAAAGAGGAAAGAGTCGATCGTGCTCATCAAAATGGCAATTGACTGATAATATCTGCCTGTCTAGGCATACTCATGCATCATAATAGAAATATTTGCATTAGGATCATACTAATAAAGCATCATATTTCTATTTGAATAGGATTCAGAAACCTACGAGAAATGATTCAGCAAAAACAATCAAACAACAACAATTCAAGCTTTCATGGAATATGAGGAATTTCGTAATAAGAAGAACAACCTCAGTTTCCATCATTTGATAAGTTTGAAGAAATTCATAATAAGAAGAACAGCTTCAAACTTTGGAGAATTTCATAATAAGAAGAACAACTCCAAATTTCATGAAATACGAGGAAATTCAAAATGAGAAGAACAGCTTCAGGTTTCATCACTTTTGTCTGAAGAAATTCATAATAAGAAGAACAGCTTCAGGTCATGGAGAATTTCATAATAAGAAGAACAGCTCCAAATTTTATGAAATACGAGGAAATTCATAATAAGAAGAACAGCTTCGGGTTTCATCACTTTTGTCTGAAGAAATTCATAATAAAAAGAACAACTTCAGGTCATGGGGAATTTCATAATAAGAAGAACAACTCCAAATTTTATGAAATACGAGGAAATTCATAATAAGAAGAACAGCCTCGGGTTTCATTACCTTTTGTCTAAAGAAATTCATAATAAGAAGAACAACTTCAGGTCATGGAGAATTTCATAATAAGAAGAACAGCTCCAAATTCGATGGGATACGAAGAATTTCATAATAAGAAGAACAGCTTCGGATTCATCATCTTTTTGTCTGAAGAAATTCATAATAAGAAGGACAGCTTCAGTCCATGGAGAATTTCATAATAAGAAGAACAGCTCCAAGTTTCACGGGATACGAGGAATTTCATGATAAGAAGAACAACCTCAGGTCCCACGACAGGCATCTTGCTTGAAGAATTTCATAATAAGAAGAACAGCTTCAAGCTTTGTTGGCATAATAGAGGCCAAGAAGTTCAGACAAAATTCATGTCTTTTCAGTCTTTGCTCGTCTCCTGTTCCACAGCATTGAGCAAAGAGGGGCAGCTGTAGGACTTGAATTTCGTCGTAGGTAAATAATAAATAAATAAAATAAATAATAAAAATAAAGAAATAAAATAAAGAAATAAAAAAATAAAAAAAGAGAAAAGAATGGGAGTTGGTTATTTGGGAGTTACCTGCAGTTGTAGGGGGGAGTTTTGTTTTGAATTAAAAGGAAAAATAAAGAAAGGGAGGGGGACGGCAGCAGAGGGGATCAAAGGAAAAAGAAGGTGGAGGGATCACGGCGGAAACGAGAATAAGCACCGGAGCAATCGGGAATCATTGGAGAGAATAATGAAACGTTACCGGAAATTGTTGAACATACCAAAGAGGTAATTTTGAACTTTAGTTCGCCATGATTCTTGTAATTTCAATCGGTTTTAGATTAAGTTCTATGCGAGAACAATAGCAAACTTAGGATAGTTTCAATTTGTGGTTCACAGTTGAATGGTGGTTGGGGATAAATGAAAGTTTTATTTCGGTGAATATTAGATCTATAACTCAAGGAATTCGGGTAAGATAGGGTGATGTTTGGAGTGAAATTAGCGATTGAGAGTGAGTTTTAATACGTTTTGATGTTTAGATCAAAAGAAATGAGGTTTCCGAGTTGTTTTTAGAGGTTTTAGAGGTTTCCGGTGTACTTTCCGGTACCGGAAACGGTCACCGACGCCGGAAATGCTTTTCTGACGGTGGTCGGAGCTCTGGGACGGTGGCCGGAAAACTCGCCGGAGTGGCGGTTACCGGCGGCGGTATGGGTCCAGCGGCAGGGTACACGGCGGTTGATGGCTGTGTTCTTCATGTTCTTCATGAACATGAAGAACATTCAAGCTGTTCTTGGTAAAATGTGGGTGTTTGATCCAAAATTAGAGGGTTTTCTGGGTTTTCAAGTGTTAAAATTGAGAGGTTTAGGGAATAGGTGAGTCAACCCGAGTCATGTGAGGAGAATAATGAGCGAGTCAACTCGGTGAGGGGAGGTTACCCTCAAGCAAAACGGTGCCGTTTTGCACCCTCAGGGTCTGCGTGTTTTGATCCGGGTCAACCCGGATCCGCGCGTTTTAAGGAATTGGGGAAATTACTCCCGTGGTCCCCCAGGCTTTGAGGTGTAATTCATTTTGGTCCCCAAATCCCTTAATTAACCCTTAAAACTCTAAAATTCACTCAATTTAACCCCTAAGTGAACCCAATTCGAGCTATTAATTCAAAATTTCATCAATTTAGACTTTAATTAGAATTAAATTTAATTTTAAACTTAGATTTAATTTAATTAGATACTTAATTGGATTTAATTAAATTTTCTAGGCTTAGAATTAATTTAAATTGATCAAAATTAAATTTAAATCAACCCTTAAAATTATTTGTCAGTTTCCGATGTAACTCCTTTTATTTTAATTTCCGGTGTTTATTTTTGAGCTCCTATATCTTTTTAATAAAAGTAACTTAGCTCTTTTGTCATCTTTATAGTTTTAATTGTTTTATTTAATTTGTTTATTTTTGTTTGCATGTTTTTTAAATCATATAGTATATTTGTTTAGGATATCATTTAATTTACACTTAGATTAATTAAAATTAGAGCCTTTTTAGGATTAGTCACTTTAATTAATTAATTATTTAAATAGGAGAGATAATTTAGTAACGATGATGTTCTAATCATATACCTCGGATACACTAAGTGGTCAGTATTTTGAAACAACATTATGTTGGCCAATAGTGTACTTTGGTATCGTATTCGGCGCGTCATCGAAACGTAGAAAATGACAAATAATTTAGGGTTAGAATTTAATAAAATTAATTAGGCAAAACTAGAAACATCAATAGTAATTATTAATTTTGTTTGGTGTCAAAATGGTAGTGTCCGTGCATTCGGATGTTATCATAATACACCCGGTGAAATTAATAATTTAATAGGGTTTAAACATTTAAATCAATGGAGCCTTTTTAGGTTAGAACTTAAAATGAACCAAATAATAAACCGATCATGCATTTAAAACCTTTTGGGTCAGAATTTATATTTCTTTAAATACGAGTTGAGATTTCCTATTCTAGGACGTCTTTTTCAAAGCTCGTATTTAAAAGAAATGTATCTTTTTACCCAAAAGGATATTCTTATCCGAGCGATATTTATTTGACGATAACGGATTAAATTAATATTATTATTCGAAATACCAAAATGCCACGTGTAATTAATAAGGTACCAATCTTGGGCGTTTGCAAGGGTCGTCCTTACGCGTAACCGACTCCCGAACCCAAATATTTTTAAAATGAATCTCTGGTTTGTTTTATGGTATCTGGCCTACCAAAGTGGCCGGTGGCGACTCCCAAGTTTTTTAAAATTAAAATAAAATATGTTTTTTTAATACCCCGATTTTTCATAAATAATAATTAAAAGTGGTAAAAAACTCGATTTTTCAAAATTAACTCGCCAGGCTATTTTTCACACATTCGGTTTTAAAATGGTCGCGACAGCTTGGCGACTCCGCTGGGGACATTTTTTTGAGAGTCAGGCCTAATTATTAATTACACGTGGCATATCAGTATTTTGAATATAGATATTAATTTAATTCATTATTGTCAAATAAATATCGTTTGGATGAGGATAGTATTTTCATTTTGTGTGATATATCTGTCATTCATGCATCAGCTCTAGACCCGAGCTTTTACCCTTGAGTGGGAGTTAGATATTGTCCGACCTGATGCTATCCAGCTCCGAGTTTCGGATTTTTATCTACTTCCGGTATACTAACCTTACGCGTCGTGAGGTCTTCACCTCCGTTGTAAGGGACCTATACTACCAAATCGATGTCTTATCGCCGCAGTAGACGGTAACAACAGTTCGGGAACCCAGAGTCTAGATCTGAACCCACATATGTAGAGTAGAAACCTACCTATATTAGAGCCAGACAGGGACCATAAGATAAGGCGGTATGCTGCCGAAATGCCGTCGAAATTAGGATTTCTCTGTTTAACTGTTCTCTGGTTAATTTTACGCAACATAAACTGTTCTCTGGTTATTTTAAGTACAATTCCTTTTTGTGATTATTTTGTTTAAATCTTGTATTCACTGTACTAACACGAATTTTGTTTTGTTTTCCTTTGCTTTATTATTTTGTTTTATTACCTGTCATATCATTTGCATTGGCATTAAATTCGAGAAACAGTGAAGTTAAAAGTATCCAAAAATGTCTGAAGTGATCATTGTAGAAGATGATAATACGGATGTCTGGGGTTGGTCAGAGGCAGTCCAATATGAGAAAGGAGATAGTTTACCACCGGGAAGTGTGTCAACAATGAAAGGTTATGTGAAGATCAACACGACTCAAAATCCATGTCTTCAGGAAGTCCGGGAAATATGGGATCAGTGGACTGATGATATGAGAGAGCGGTTTAAAAAGGAATTTGGAGACATAGCATTACTATTAAAAGTACCCGTGGATAGACAATTACTCAGAGCAATGGCGCAATTCTGGAACCCAGCATATAACTGCTTCACTTTTGGACGAGTTGATATGACACCGACATTGGAGGAATACGAGGTCTTGATTAACAGTCCTATGGTCAAGAGAGACAAGATTTATGTTAAGACGAATAGTACTTCAGGCTTTAAAAAGAAGTTAACTCAGATCACAGGAAAGGCGAAGGAGTTTTGGGATGAGAAGCTTGCTAGTCGAGATAGTACAGACATGAACGGGGATAAACAGAGGGTTAATTGGAAAGTTTTGAAAGAGTTAATAGTGGATAGTCGCGAAGAGCCATCAAAGGTAAGAAGGATATATGCTTTATGCATTTATGGATTAGTGTTATTTCCGAGGACCCCAGAACATATAGATCCATCCACTGTCGGGTTATTCGAGAGGTTAGGTAAAGGCGTGAACCCAGCCCCTACTATCTTGGCGGAGACATACAGGTCTTTGACAGCATGTAAGAAATCAGGTGAAGGAAGATTCTGGGGTTGTGCACAGTTATTGGAGATCTGGTTCAGAGGTCATCGTTGGAATGCACCTTATCATGCGCTAAGGCATACTGTTTCATATTCACCTATTTCGGAGCATCTGAAGGATTGTGTCATAGAGAAGAAGGACGAGAGACAATGGGAGGAACTCTTTCAGAATTTGACGGATACAGATGTTGTTTGGAAGGCCTGTTGGTTGAGTAGAGGAACTGTGTTTTTGTATAGATGTGGGGAAATAGATTAGGTCCCATTGCCAGGAGTTTGGGGCGGAACAGCTTATTGCCCACTTTTAGTTTCCAGACAGTTCGGATCTAGACAGTTCATACCTGCTACAGCCGGGATGGCAGGTTTCGAATACGCACACAAGACTGACGGGTATAAGTCAAAGAATGAAACGATTTTGAGAGTGTGGAAAACACTCAGGAAAGTTCAGCCTTACCGAGATCTGGAAGTCATGGCCAGGTATGACGATTGGAGGACACAGAGAGTAAATGATAAGACTTTTCAGAAGACACCCAGGATCGTTGGATCGTCAAGTGGGATTACTCAAGAAGCACCGTCTGTGATAGAGAAACTGAAGCAAGATCGAGAGCTTGATTATCAGAGATATGAGAAGACGGTTTACGATCTTACGCAAGAGTTAAACATGGCAAAGTATCAGATATTAACGCATGAGAGGAAAGAGAAAGAGTTGACAGTTCAGAATGAGAAGTTAAGTCGGGATTTGAAAGAACTACAAGAGATGCATGAAGGACATAGGAGAAAATATCAGAAAGGAAGTGGGAGTAAGAAGATTCTGAGTTCGCCCGATCGCTTGAACAGGTTGGCAAAAGAAAAGGAAGAATACAAGAGGCTCTATGAACAAAAATGTCACGAAGGACGGGAAGCGGATTATAAAGCAAAGAAGAAATTAGAGAAAGAGCAAGCAAGGAATTTCGAGTTGTCAAACCAGGTGACACAGCTGGAGGAGTTGATTACTAAGTATCACAATGAAGACAAGGTTCAGATTGAAAGGGAGAAAGAGGGTCTACAACAGAAAGTTGCTTCGCTTGAAAACAAAGTGCAAGAGTTAAGGGAAAAACTAACGGGCTACGAGGGAGCTTTATACCAAGATATCGGGCCGTGGAAAGCGAAGTATGAAGCAGCGCACCATTCAATATCAAAACAACGAGTTAGTCAGCTTCAAAGAACAAGTTAGAAGTGTTGCCTCTTATGTGCAGATTTTGTCAAAGGAAGCTACAACACTCTTAAAACAACCTGACATTGAGCTAGAACATGGGGAGGTCATCGTACGTTTGCTGCATGAGTTGAGCAATCTGGGGATTAGAGCTAGCAGCTTTCTGTAGTTGTTGATCATTTATCTTTGTATATGAACTTTTTAGACAAACAGATGTTTTTAAGATACTGTTCTTTGAATACAATGCCTTATTGCATACATACATACATACATTCATGCATTTATGCATCATTTGCATCATTAATTTTAAAAATAATAATTTTTAATAATAAAAGGTTCTGTGGCAGTGAATACTTTAATCGCAATCATATAGCATTCATATTCAACACGGTCACGTGCTAAAAAGTCAGCAATGGAAGAAAGATTAAAGAAGTTAGAAGATGATCGCGTGGAGTTTCAGAATCGACTAGAGGGAATAGAAAACAACATGAAGGACACCATTGCTAAAGCACAAGCAGATATTATCAGTCAGTTAACAGCTTTGATAAGACCGAAAGAATCAGAGAAGGACAAAGCACCGGTTGGTGGATCAAGTGAAGCTGAGGGTCAGACGGATGTTGCATCTCATATGAAAGGGCAACCTGAAGTGCAGTCGGTACCTACAAAGGTTCAATTTGACCAAACGGGAGCATCTGCAAGTCATCCCGTAGAAGTTGCTGATTTTACTACTCCGAATGTTGAAGAGGTCCCGGATCTCAACTTCATGAGCGAGGTGGACAAAGTGCGTCAAGACATGGAGAAGAAATACGCTGATCATTTCAAGGCGTTAGAAGCAAAAATACAGAAGATACAGGGGGCAACCGATCAAGATACTGATGCGTTTGATCTAGGGTTGGTGTCTGATTTAGTTTTACCACCGAAATTTAAAATGCTAGATTTTGAGAAATATGATGGAACGACGTGCCCGAATGCTCACATGACTATGTATTGCCGCAAGATGGCTGCTTTCAACAGAGATGAGAAGTTGTTGATTCATTGCTTCCAAGATAGTTTAACAGGTTCGGCGTTGCGATGATATACACAGTTGAGCCGAGCAAATATAAAGACATGGAAAGACTTATACCGTGCCTTTTTGGAGAATTACAAGCATGTGTCAGAAATGGGACCTACTAGAGTAATGTTACAACAGATGGGACAGAAGTCGAATGAGACGTTCAGACAGTATGCCCATAGGTGGAGGGATTTGGCTTCCCAAGTACAACCCCCGCTGGTTGAAAGTGAAATGACCAATATGTTTGTTGATACATTAAAGGGTTTGATGTACGATCGTTTGTTTACCAACACTTCGATGCAAAGCTTTTCCCAAATTGTTGCTACGGGAGAGCTTGTGGAAGCAACCATGAAGAGTGGAAAGATAGAAGGACCTGATAGCTCTAAGAGGAATTTCAGGAAGAAGGATAGCGAAGTGAACAACGCCGTTGTGTATACGGCGCCGAGAAATGTGACAATTTCTAAGCCGGGGGCAGGAGCCGGTAGCTCACAGAGTTCAAGCAAGAAGGATTCGAAATGGGAGAGGCCAAGCTTTACACCTATCCCAATAACATATGCCGAGCTGTATACTCAGCTATATGATGCGGACTTGATACGTCCGTATCACATCATACCACTTTCGCCTCCATATCCGGCGTGGTACGATCCGAGAGCCCAGTGTGTATATCATTCCAATGTTCAAGGACACAGCGTAGAGAATTGTACCGCATTCAAGAGAATAGTTCAAATTCTGATCAATACTGGTGTGTTAAAATTCGATGAGCCTAGTATATCCGCGAATCCGTTACCAAACCATAGTGGTCGAGGTGTAAATATGATTGAGGAGGACCAGATGAAGCAGATAAAGACAAGTGTATCGGAGATCAGATCGCCGTTAAAATGGGTGTTTGAACAATTGTTCGATAATGGACTTTTATGTCAGGAAGTGATGTTGAAGAGACCGATGGAGGCAAGATTGTATTGTGAATTTCATCAAGAGCAAGGACACGCGATTCAGTGTTGCTCTGAGTTCAGGAGTTTGTTACAGGGGATGATGGATAATAAGGAGGTGGAATTTTTCGTTCAGACCGAAGGACGAAGAATGATGGATGTATGCACATCTGAGAGAAGCGCGCCAAAGTACAGTACAGATAAGCCGTTGATTATTTCAATCCGACCAAAAAGCGATAGTTCATCAAGGGAAGTAAAACCAGTGGTTACCCCTCGCATAGTGATTACTCCTCCTGCACCTTTTTCGTTCAAAGACACACAGAGGATCCCATGGAATTATACTGCAAGCGTAACAATGCCGAGTAGTTCAAAGCCCGTCAAAGAGATACATCCTGAGGAGCCTGTGATTGGGAATGAGGGTGAGACTGAGGAACCGGTGAACGAAGTAGGACATTTCACGAGGAGCGGAAGATGTTATTCGCCTGCTCAGGAGAAGGAAGAAGAGAAAACAAGGAGTGTTGAGAAGAAGAAGATTTTTGAAGATCCAGTGCCGAAAATAAACGAGCCCGTTACTGAGGAACAAGCGCATGAGTTTCTGAGATTCTTGAAGCACAGTGAGTACAGTATTGTTGAGCAGTTAAGGAGACAACCATCAAGAATTTCCATTCTTGATTTGTTATTGAGTTCCGAAGGACACCGTAATGCTTTGTTAAAGGTGTTAAACCAGACGTTCGTCCCAAATGATATATCGGTGAACAAGCTGGATCGGATTGTTAATCATATTACTGCCGACAATTACATAACATTTGCTGCTGATGAGATCCCGAATGGTGGAATGGGGTCTATTAAAGCTTTAAATATTACGACCCACTGTAAGGGTCATGTCGTACCGGGGGTGCTGATTGATAATGGGTCAGCATTGAATGTATTACCGTTGGTGACTCTGCAAAGGTTGCCAATTGACAATGCCCATATGAAGAGCTATCAGAACGTAGTCAGAGCATTTGATGGAACAACGAGGGACGTGTTGGGTAGGATAGAAGTCCCGCTGCTGATTGGGCCGGCTGTGTACAATGTAGATTTTGTTGTCATGGATATCAAGCCCACTTATAATTGTTTGCTTGGAAGACCTTGGATTCATTCTGCCGAGGCAGTGCCGTCATCTCTGCATCAGAAGTTGAAATTCGTGATAGATGAGAAGCTCGTGTGTGTTGGGGCCGAGGAAGACATTATTGCTTCAGTTTCTACTGATACGCCGTACATCCAGGCGAGCGAGGATGCGTTGGAGTGTTCTTTCAGGGCGTTGGAGTTTATCAATGCCGCGTTTGTTGCTGAAGGCGCGAAGTTTCCATGTCCAAGATTGTCGAACTGCACAGAAATGACTGTTAAGCAAACTCTTGGTAAAGGAGCCAAGACCGGAAAAGGATTAGGAAGGAAATTGCAAGGAAACTTACGTCCAAGACCTATGGTTATGAACAATGGTCGAGCTGGATTAGGTTTTTCAATTGAGGCATTTTGGAAGAAGTATGGGAAAGCTGCAACTAAGAAGCCGATCTCATTGAGTTCTAAGATCGACTTTATATCTCATGGATTTGTAAATGTGACTGAGCAAGCAGAGAAGAATCGTCAAGAAGCTGTCAGGCTACAAGAGGAAGAAATTTTTGGGGATGCTTTCGATGGTTTGTTGGTGGAAGGAATTTCTGAAGGACCAAGGACGAATTTTCTGGAAGGAATCCGTCCATGCCTCCCTGGTGAAACTCTGAAAAATTGGACTGCAGAGGATTTACCTGTAGTATTTAAAACAAAGTAATGCCAAAAACTACCCCATTACTTTTGCCCGCAAGTATAGGGGATTTTCTGTAAAGGGCTTTTACATATTTCACTTGCAAACGATGTTTTTCTTTTAATTCTCAAATGGCAAACGTTTTCTTTATTTATTCATTCATTTATTTATTTATTTCATTTATTCATTCATTTATTATTCCTTTCCAAATATATAAGTTTTCTTCGCAAGTTCCCAATCAATGATAACATGATTGACTCTGTGCCTAATTCCGAAATAGATTTGGAAAAGATCTCTTGTCTAACAAATATTAATGAGTGTGAAGATAATGTGGATTATGAGATTCCCGAAGAATTATTAAGGTTGGTGGAAAAAGAAGATAAACAGATCATGCCACACAAAGAAGAAATAGAGATTCTGAATCTGGGTTCTGAAGAACTGAAAAGAGAAGTCAAGATTGGGGCAGCGTTCTCAGCTGGGGCAAAGCAAGATTTAGTCGATTTGTTGCGAGAGTTCAAAGATGTTTTTGCATGGTCCTACCAAGATATGCCGGGTTTGAATACTGACATTGTGGTGCACAAGTTGTCAATTAGACCAGAATGCAAGCTAGTACAGCAGAAGCTCAGACGGTTGAAACCAGAGATGCTTTTGAAAATCAAAGAAGAGGTTCAGAAACAGATTGATGCGGGATTCTTACAGGTGGCAGCATATTCAGAATGGGTGGCAAACATAGTTCCAGTACCGAAGAAAGACGGGAAAGTAAGAATGTGCGTGGATTATAGAGATCTGAACAGAGCGAGTCCGAAAGATAATTTTCCTTTACCTCATATAGAT
This sequence comes from Abelmoschus esculentus, assembly GCA_035048815.1. Classification (NCBI taxonomy): domain Eukaryota; kingdom Viridiplantae; phylum Streptophyta; class Magnoliopsida; order Malvales; family Malvaceae; genus Abelmoschus; species Abelmoschus esculentus. The sequence goes on from JAUCBN010000002.1 coordinate 1,809,480, forward strand.
GTTCTGGTTGATAACACATCAGGGTATTCGTGGTTCTCTTTTATGGACGGTTTTTCGGGTTACAATCAAATCAAAATGAATCTGGAGGATATGGAGAAGACGACTTTTACTACACTGTGGGGCACATTTTGTTATAAAGTCATGCCTTTTGGGTTGAAAAATGCTGGGGCAACGTACCAGAGGGCTATGGTGATCGCCAAATCCCAAACAGAAAATCGAAGTCTACGTAGACGATATGATCGCCAAATCCCAAACAGAAAATGGGCACGTTCAGAATTTAAGAAAGTTGTTTCAGAGGCTACGAAAGTATCAGTTGAAACTTAACCCTAATAAGTGTACTTTTGGGGTTACATCGGGCAAGCTGCTTGGTTTTGTAGTTAGCAGACGAGGTATCGAAATTGATCCAGATAAGGTTAAGGCGATTCATAATTTACCACCTCCAAAAACCCAAAAAGAAGTTCGAGGTTTCCTTGGAAGGTTGAATTATGTCTCTCGGTTTATTTCTCAGTTAACTGATAGATGTGATCCAATCTTTAAATTGCTGCGAAAGAATAATCCATGTGAGTGGGACGATGCATGTCAAGAAACGTTGGACAAGATCAAACAATACTTGTCAAATGCACCGGTGTTGGTGGCTCATGTTCCTGAAAGACCATTGATCCTCTACTTGACGGTGTTCGAGAATTCCATGGGGTGTGTGCTGGGGCAGCATGATGATACTGGAAGGAAAGAAAGGGCAATTTATTACCTGAGTAAGAAGTTTACCGAATGTGAAGTACGGTACCCGTTTATCCAGAAGCTGTGTTGTGCGCTTGTTTGGGTTACTCGACGGCTTAGACAATACATGTTATACCATACCACGTGGTTGATATCAAAGCTTGATCCATTAAAGTTTCTGATGGAAGCACCAGCATTGACCGGGAGATTAGCACGGTGGCAAATGTTATTGTCTGAATTTGATGTTTTATACGTAAGCCAGAAAGCAGTTAAAGGGAGTGCTATAGCTGATTTTCTCGCAAGTAGAGCTTCAGAAGATTATGAACCTTTGAACTTTGATTTTCCCGATGAAGATGTGATGACCATTTATGTGGAGGAAGATGATGAGGTGAAGAAATGGAGTTTGTATTTCGATGGAGCAGTTAACGCGCTAGGACGTGGAATTGGAGCTGTATTGATCTCCCCAGGTGGTATATATTATCCTCTCACAAGCAAGTTAGAGTTTTTGTGAATGAACAATATGGCGGAGTACGAAGCATGTGTTATGGGATTGAGGGCTGCAATAGAAAGAAAAATAAAAGCGCTGGAAGTGTATGGAGATTCAACCCTGGTTATTTATCAACTACGTGGAGAAAGGGAGACAAAAGACACAAAGTTGATGGAATACCGGAAGTTGGTGTTAGAACTGATTGAAGAGTTTGAAGAAGTAACTTTTGCATACCTCCCTAGAGAAGACAACCAAATGGCAGATGCCCTAGCTACACTGGCTTCGGTATTCCAAGCAAATAGACCGAAAGATATGATGCTGATCCGAATGCAAAGTTATGAAACATACGCTCATTGCTGCGGTATAGAGGAAGATGATGAGAATCCTTGGTATTTTGATATTCTGCAATACATCAAGTTCTAAACTTATCCATTTGAAGCGAATGATAATGATAAAAGAACAATCAGAAGAATGGCTGCCGGATATGTGTTAGATGGTGACGTCTTATACAAGAAAAGCAGAGATCAAATGTTACTCAGATGTGTCAATGCTCGTGAAGCTAGAAGTATTCTAGAGGAAGTACATGATGGGATATGTGGTACGCATGCCAACGGTTTCTCGATGGCACGAAAAATAATGAGATACGGATACTATTGGTCTACTATGGAAGGAGATTGCATAGAATACGCCAAGAAGTGTCATAAATGTCAAATCTATGCAGATAAGATCAACTCCCCACCGGTACCGTTACACACTATGAATTCACCGTGGCCTTTTGCTGTATGGGGAATGGATGTAATTGGGCAGATTCACCCGAAAGCTTTGAATGGGCATCGTTTCATCTTAGTGGCTATTGATTATTTCACCAAATGGATAGAAACTGCTTCTTATGTTAACATTACGAGGACAACTGTGTGCAAATTTTTTAGGAAAGAGATCATTTGTCGATATGGTCTACCAGAACGAATCATCACAGATAATGCAACTAACTTCAACAACAAAGTGATTGCAGAAACCTGTGAGCAGTTCAAGATAATTCATCACAACTCTGTGGCATACCGACCGAAGATGAATGGAGCGGTTGAGGCAGCTAACAAAAACATCAAGAAGATCGTATCGAAGATGACAGAAACGTACAAAGATTGACATGAAAGACTTCCTTTTGCTTTGTTTGCATACCGTACTTCAATGAGAACTTCTACTGGGGCAACACCCTATTCTCTAGTATATGGGACTGAAGCAGTGTTACCACTTGAAGTTGAAATTCCATCTCTTCGGGTTTTATCAGAAGTGAAACTAGATGACGCAGAATGGGTACAGATTCGTTTTGATCAGTTGAATTTGATTGAAGAAAAGCGGTTGAAAGCTATTTGCCATAGCCAAATGTATCAGAAGCGGATGATTCATGCTTATGATAAGAAAGTTCGACCGCGAGAATTCCGAAAGGGTGATCTAGTGCTCAAAAAGATCTTGCCGATTCATCGTGATTTCCGTGGGAAATGGATGCCGAATTGGGAAGGGCCATATGTTGTCAAAAAGGCCTTTTCCGGAGGTGCAATGATCTTGACTGAAATGGACGGAAAAGAATTACACAAGCCTGTGAATTCCGATTCAGTTAAGAAATATTACGCCTGAAGAATAAAAAAAAAAGATGAGAGAAAATAAAAAGAGAATAATAGAAAAATAAAAATGAAGCGAAAATCCGAAAGGGCGTTTCATATAAAAATGATAAAAATAAAGAAGGAGGGGTTGATATGAAAACTCGCAAAGGGCGTCTCGATACCAAAGGAGGATTTGGGTCAAAAACCAGAAATGGCGGCTCAAATGCATAACAGTAGGCATCCGGCAATCTATACCTCTCGGTTATCTAGTAGTTCAGAAAGGGGTTTCATGTTTGCAAAATTAGATCATCACTTGAAGAACTGTTAGACAAGCAGATCTACTTTAAATCTATATCTCGGGAAAAGGTCCCGATGATTGCATGTAACGGGCACTTGAGAATTTGCATTTGTTTCTTGATTTTCTTTCTTTTGGTTTGCCATGACTATTTTAAAAATTCAATACTTATTAGAAACATACAAAAAGCTTCAATACATATTCATTTTCTCTTCCGAGCTTTTCTTTTTATCCAAAGCATCGTGCAAGTGAACTCGTGTAAATTAATAAGTATGAGAATCTTTTGTCATTATCTTGTTTTAAAAGTTATAGGTAATATCCGCTTTTCCAGATTAAGATGCTGGAATGAAAGGTGAATATGTTCAAACGGTCAAACAGAATCCTAAAACAAGGAACACAACAGAAGAAAGTTTTCAAACAGTGACTGAAATCAGTGTCAAGACCAATTCAAAAAAAGAGAGAGAAAAGAAGAGAAAAAAAAAAGAAAAAGAGAAAAATCGAAAAAAGAAAATAAAAGAAAGAATAAAAAAACAACAAAGGGAAAACCTGAAAGGGCACTTTGAGAAAAAATAATTTGAAGTGAAAACCTGAAAAGGAGCTTCAAAAACAACTTTGTGAAAAAGATTGTCATCAAAGGTTGCCCCTTAATATGAGATGAAGAATCAAGACATCATCAAGATTTCAGAGAAAAGAGGAAAGAGTCGATCGTGCTCATCAAAATGGCAATTGACTGATAATATCTGCCTGTCTAGGCATACTCATGCATCATAATAGAAATATTTGCATTAGGATCATACTAATAAAGCATCATATTTCTATTTGAACAGGATTCAGAAACCTACGAGAAATGATTCAGCAAAAACAATCAAACAACAACAATTCAAGCTTTCATGGAATATGAGGAATTTCGTAATAAGAAGAACAACCTCAGTTTCCATCATTTGATAAGTTTGAAGAAATTCATAATAAGAAGAACAGCTTCAAACTTTGGAGAATTTCATAATAAGAAGAACAACTCCAAATTTCATGAAATACGAGGAAATTCATAATGAGAAGAACAGCTTCAGGTTTCATCACTTTTGTCTGAAGAAATTCATAATAAGAAGAACAGCTTCAGGTCATGGAGAATTTCATAATAAGAAGAACAGCTCCAAATTTTATGAAATACGAGGAAATTCATAATAAGAAGAACAGCTTCGGGTTTCATCACTTTTGTCTGAAGAAATTCATAATAAAAAGAACAACTTCAGGTCATGGGGAATTTCATAATAAGAAGAACAACTCCAAATTTTATGAAATACGAGGAAATTCATAATAAGAAGAACAGCCTCGGGTTTCATCACCTTTTGTCTAAAGAAATTCATAATAAGAAGAACAGCTTCAGGTCATGGAGAATTTCATAATAAGAAGAACAGCTCCAAATTCGATGGGATACGAAGAATTTCATAATAAGAAGAACAGCTTCGGATTCATCATCTTTTTGTCTGAAGAAATTCATAATAAGAAGGACAGCTTCAGTCCATGGAGAATTTCATAATGAGAAGAACAGCTCCAAGTTTCACGGGATACGAGGAATTTCATGATAAGAAGAACAACCTCAGGTCCCACGACAGGCATCTTGCTTGAAGAATTTCATAATAAGAAGAACAGCTTCAAGCTTTGTTGGCATAATAGAGGCCAAGAAGTTCAGACAAAATTCATGTCTTTTCAGTCTTTGCTCGTCTCCTGTTCCACAGCATTGAGCAAAGAGGGGCAGCTGTAGGACTTGAATTTCGTCGTAGGTAAATAATAAATAAATAAAATAAATAATAAAAATAAAGAAATAAAATAAAGAAATAAAAAAATAAAAAAAGAGAAAAGAATGGGAGTTGGTTATTTGGGAGTTACCTGCAGTTGTAGGGGGGAGTTTTGTTTTGAATTAAAAGGAAAAATAAAGAAAGGGAGGGGGACGGCAGCAGAGGGGATCAAAGGAAAAAGAAGGTGGAGGGATCACGGCGGAAACGAGAATAAGCACCGGAGCAATCGGGAATCATTGGAGAGAATAGTGAAACGTTACCGGAAATTGTTGAACATACCAAAGAGGTAATTTTGAACTTTAGTTCGCCATGATTCTTGTAATTTCAATCGGTTTTAGATTAAGTTCTATGCGAGAACAATAGCAAACTTAGGATAGTTTCAATTTGTGGTTCACAGTTGAATGGTGGTTGGGGATAAATGAAAGTTTTATTTCGGTGAATATTAGATCTATAACTCAAGGAATTCGGGTAAGATAGGGTGATGTTTGGAGTGAAATTAGCGATTGGGAGTGAGTTTTAATACGTTTTGATGTTTAGATCAAAAGAAATGAGGTTTCCGAGTTGTTTTTAGAGGTTTTAGAGGTTTCCAGTGTGCTTTCCAGTACCGGAAACGGTCACCGACGTCGGAAATGCTTTTCTGACGGTGGTCGGAGCTTTGGGACGGTGGCCGGAAAACTCGCCGGAGTGGCGGTTACCGGCGGCGGTATGGGTCCAGCGGCGGGGTACACGGCGGTTGATGGCTGTGTTCTTCATGTTCTTCATGAACATGAAGAACATTCAAGTTGTTCTTGGTAAAATGTGGGTGTTTGATCCAAAATTAGAGGGTTTTCTGGGTTTTCAAGTGTTAAAATTGAGAGGTTTAGGGAATAGGTGAGTCAACCCGAGTCATGTGAGGAGAATAATGAGCGAGTCAACTCGGTGAGGGGAGGTTACCCTCAAGCAAAACGGTGCCGTTTTGCACCCTCAGGGTCTGCGTGTTTTGATCCGGGTCAACCCGGATCCGCGCGTTTTAAGGAATTGGGGAAATTACTCCCGTGGTCCCCCAGGCTTTGAGGTGTAATTCATTTTGGTCCCCAAATCCCTTAATTAACCCTTAAAACTCTAAAATTCACTCAATTTAACCCCTAAGTGAACCCAATTCGAGCTATTAATTCAAAATTTCATCAATTTAGACTTTAATTAGAATTAAATTTAATTTTAAACTTAGATTTAATTTAATTAGATACTTAATTGGATTTAATTAAATTTTCTAGGCTTAGAATTAATTTAAATTGATCAAAATTAAATTTAAATCAACCCTTAAAATTATTTGTCAGTTTCCGATGTAACTCCTTTTATTTTAATTTCCGGTGTTTATTTTTGAGCTCCTATACCTTTTTAATAAAAGTAACTTAGCTCTTTTGTCATCTTTATAGTTTTAATTGTTTTATTTAATTTGTTTATTTTTGTTTGCATGTTTTTTAAATCATATAGTATATTTGTTTAGGATATCATTTAATTTACACTTAGATTAATTAAAATTAGAGCCTTTTTAGGATTAGTCACTTTAATTAATTAATTATTTAAATAGGAGAGATAATTTAGTAACGATGATGTTCTAATCATATACCTCGGATACACTAAGTGGTCAGTATTTTGAAACAACATTATGTTGGCCAATAGTGTACTTTGGTATCGTATTCGGCGCGTCATCGAAACGTAGAAAATGACAAATAATTTAGGGTTAGAATTTAATAAAATTAATTAGGCAAAACTAGAAACATCAATAGTAATTATTAATTTTGTTTGGTGTCAAAATGGTAGTGTCCGTGCATTCGGATGTTATCATAATACACCCAGTGAAATTAATAATTTAATAGGGTTTAAACATTTAAATCAATGGAGCCTTTTTAGGTTAGAACTTAAAATGAACCAAATAATAAACCGATCATGCATTTAAAACCTTTTGGGTCAGAATTTATATTTCTTTAAATACGAGTTGAGATTTCCTATTCTAGGACGTCTTTTTCAAAGCTCGTATTTAAAAGAAATGTATCTTTTTACCCAAAAGGATATTCTTATCCGAGCGATATTTATTTGACGATAACGGATTAAATTAATATTATTATTCGAAATACCAAAATGCCACGTGTAATTAATAAGGTACCAATCTTGGGCGTTTGCAAGGGTCGTCCTTACGCGTAACCGACTCCCGAACCCAAATATTTTTAAAATGAATCTCTGGTTTGTTTTATGGTATCTGGCCTACCAAAGTGGCCGGTGGCGACTCCCAAGTTTTTTAAAATTAAAATAAAATATGTTTTTTTAATACCCCGATTTTTCATAAATAATAATTAAAAGTGGTAAAAAACTCGATTTTTCAAAATTAACTCGCCAGGCTATTTTTCACACATTCGGTTTTAAAATGGTCGCGACAATAAATTTCGATTAATTCAAAAATAAATCAAATTAATCGAAATAATTTAGATTTTTTTAAATCAATTATGATTAATTCGGTTCGGTTAACAATAAAGTTTTAAAATTTTTAATTAATTTAATTATAATTAATTCGATTTAATCACTGACCGAATTAATCGAATGTATACCCCTAACTATTTTTAGGGTTCTTAGAATACTGATTCAAGCGAACATTTATAAATAACATTTGGAAGACTTACAACGACTTAGAATACAAATTATCCCGCAACTAAATAAATATGAAAATTAAAAGAAGTAAACTCTGAAAAATCAAGAGAAATTGTTTTAATTGCATTAATTTCTGTTATAATTGTGAGAATAATCTAATTTAAAGTATTATTTTATAATATAAGAGATCTTCACCTATATCCTGGATTTTAGGTTAATTTCTACAGTACAAATGGAAAAACATCATCTGCAGGTGACGTCATCCCCAAGTCGCCATGCGCAGGTGGCGTTCTCCTAAATATACTGTAGCTTTTGGCCTAGATTTCCAAATAAGCTTTAAACACTTTATTTTCACAAATAAAAATTCTAAATGACCTAAATATCCAAAGTTTCCTTAAGTTCTATAATGGGAAAATCGAGATCAATTAGATCCACGGAATGAATATGATTAAACTAAAGTCGTTTATAAGATTTTTTTAGTTTTAGAGCGAATTAAAAAAAACTAATTTTTTTAATTAAAAATTTAAATTTCGATTATAGTTATATTTTTAATCGTATTATATTATCATGATTATAGATATAATGGATATTATTATAGTCATTATGATTATCATAGTTAAGGATTTTTTAATAGTATATGTTATTATAAATATAACGGTTATAAATATTGTAGTTTTGATATGATACCGTTATCCCTATATAACGATCGTTATTGTGGTTTTGAACTATAATTTAAATCATTATCCTTAATAACAAATGTTAAAAAAATTATATTTAAGAGTGAATTCATAATAAGTATCGAAAAATTATACCCCTAATAACAAACAAATATTGAAAAAGAATAAATTTTAAGAATATGCTCACAATAATAAATATTGAAAAATTGGACCTTCTAATAAAAAGACTCTTAATAATCACCGCAATTGGATTGAATGATGATCATCTGTCGTGAACCATCGTAAACGGAGGATACTCTTGGAATTAATGGCCAACGAACAATGGGGCAGAGCTCGCCGTCATTGTTCAGTTACTGGAGGAAGGCCCACGCACCACCATGTGCTGCTATTGCGAGTGGGCGTGGTCCGGAAGAAAAATAGGTGCACATGGGCTCCATACACCCACGCGCGTATGATCTAGAACCCAAAGGTGTACAACATCCTAGTGCACCTACCCGCACTGGATCATACACATAGGGTGATCCCTGCTTACTATGCACTACGCCACACTAGATCACTAAGTGTTGACCAGGCCGTTAATCAGACTATTGACTTTTTTGAAACTTTTCCTGAGGTTTTCTCGATGTTTGGAATCTTATGATCCAGTCTGTTTCACTAAATTCAAACTCGATAATTTATTTTTATACTTTTGTCGTTGTGAGTTGTATAAGAGATGCATGAAATTAATATATTTTCGTATTTATTGATATATGAGGATTGTTCGAGATTGGTTATCGAATCAAGTGAAATATTCGGGAAGCTCAAATGAGGTTTTTAGCAGTACAAACTTAAGGTTAGTACACCTCGAACGCCGAATGCTTCATGAGCATCATAAGTGTAATTGCTTTGCATGTTAGTGATTGCAAATTAAGAGACGGATAATAAGAACACGTTGATCGAAAATGCATGTTTTGATGGTTATGAATTGTATGATGAGCTGAAGAATATTCGAATATGTTAGGAGCTTTAAAGACTATGTAAGATTGTTAGAACACTTGTTTGACTATTTGATGAATAATTGTTTGATATATAATGATATTCTGTATGAAAACTTGAATAAATGAGTATGTTCGAATAAGGTGACATATAATAGACAATACCAATAAATAATTGATTTGATGGATAAAAAACTAGTAATTAAAATAAAAAAAATTAAATGTAATGACCAAATATTTAAATTGACTCTCATAAGCTTTAGGGATCGATTAAGTAATAGTTTATACCTTAATTTGCGGAATCATAAGAAGCCACGAATAAGACATAGATACAAGCTTTAGCCATATCGATATATAATTGGGGTACCATGTCGATACTCATGATTCGAGTATCGATCCCCATTGAATTAAATAATTTATAAATGAAAATTTGTAATGGAAATTGATATAATTGCTAGTAATTGAATTATACTTGGATAAATAGATTAATGTGTATAAATGAATACAACGAATGAAACCAATAAATACTTCTTCATAATATGTTAACAACTTGACGACATTTGGGTGATTATTGTATTAAGATAACAAGATTGGTTATATTAGCGGGTTAAGGGTCCTTGATGGATCATAGGTAGTAATGCCGGGTGTGGGTATTTGTTTGGTCATGTGTCTTTGTTGGTGGGATCTGAATACCCAGTGTATGAGTGTTATAACACCTTGAAGACCCTCGAATGGAGGATCATGATGTTGTGTAGACGCATGTCTGATTCGAAGATGCTTGATTGTGACATCCTAAGTATGGATTGAGGATCTCGATGTTGTATGAACATGGGCCTCAATCCTATGAGTGTAGGATTCCGATACTATATGAATGCAAGCCTCACTCAGAGTGTAGAATCCAAATATTGTATAGACGTGAGCCTCAATCCTATGAGTATAAGATCCTGATGTTGTATAAACACAAACCTCACTTAGAATCTAGGATATCGATACTGTGTAAACGCATGCCTCACTCGAAACGTATGATTCCGATGTTGTGTGGACGCGAACATCACTCCAAGTTTATGGTTATAACTTTGTGTGCTTTGCTCGAGTGACATGGTGGGGCCTCAAGCTTGTTGGGCTTTGTAGGCCATGTATGATATTTTGTTATGCTTCAGAGCTTGTATTTAGGCCCACACTAGCTTGCATGCTTATGTCTATGATTAACATGAAGTATAATAGAGTAGATGTGTACCACTAAGCTTTATAAGCACAACGCTCTAAATCGTTGTTTTCGTGCGTAGGTTGGATGACAGTTCTTGAGATCGTGGAACACTATCAAATCGAGATTCTAGCACATGGTGAGCTATAAAGTACGATATTTAGGCTAGTGGGCTATGTATTCATACGACCTTACATCTTGAAATTTGTATTTATTATTTAGAACTGTATTAACCGAAACATGTATTCAAATGTTTTAAATTAGAACTCCTTTGTAATCTTTTATTTAATTTGTATATGTGAACTTTAATAGTTGGTTTTCAATGCCTTACAATTTACTTGTTAGGCTATTTTGGTTTGAAAAATTTTATAGTTTTGGTTTGGGCTTAAAATCCAAATGTAACAACAGGTCCAAAGGTGTTACACATGTATGTTTCAAAACCTTAATAGGAATTTATAAAAACTAGTCATTACAAGACTAAGGTTTCGAAACCTTTACTAAAGTTTCAAAACCATTGCTAAGGTTTTCAGAAACATGGCACTCTGCCTAAAAGGTTTCACAACCTTATGGGGAAGGTTTTGAAACTTGTACTTCAAAAATAAATTTTGATTCGATTGTTTATTTTTAAATATATATTCGATATAAATACAAAATCAAACATTTTATAAACCATTTTGACAAGTTTGAATAGAGTTATTGAAAAATTTATTCAGAGAAATTTACTTTACAAATTTCTACAAATAAGTCCTTAAAAACAAATTTAAGTTATATCAAAATAAGTCTAACACCCATATATCTAAAAAAATTCTAACATTTTATGAATTTATCTTGAATCTCAATAATTAATTTGATTAATTCTAAATTGCATCCCATTAAATTTGGGATATTACATAAAAAGAATCAAATTAATAATAATTAAGACATTTTAGACTTATCCTCTAAATTAAAATTTTCATATTCTACTATAATTAAGAGAATAAATTAAACTACATTAAAATATATCCTATTAAGTCAATGAAGTATTCAATTTGAATCGAACAAAATTAAATCTTAAACCTTAAATCTAAATATTTATAAAACCGTTTTTTTATTTTTATCGTCGTTACCTGAATTTTTTATATATAATTAAATCAAAATAACAAAAATAATAAAATAAGCTATATAAATAATATTAGTATAAGAAATATATGAAAGTATCCATAAAATAAGATATAAAAATAACATTTTTCTGTTAGGTACCCAAAGGACTTTCATAGGTTTGATAAAAAAAAGAAATAAGAATATAAATATGTTCCCAACCCCCAAACACACCTTTAAATTTTCAATCTTATCTTCTTCAAGATTCTATAAAATAAAACCAAACATATCATCATCCTGTCTAAATAATTAAGAAAACAATTATCATTTTTAAAGATTACGAGTTTGAACATTAATATTCTAATATAGTGATTATGCAGTCAATATCTAATAGTTGAGAGTATATTTTAAAACATATATTACTGTAATCAATGTAGCTTATTCAAATATATATATATATATATTATCTTATATAGTGTGACAGTAGAAAAATAAAGTTTTTATAATTGGTATTATTTAGAAATTTAATATTTTAATAAATGATTTAAAAGTTATGAGTTAAGCAGCAGGTTTAAAATTTTAGGTTTAGAGTAAATCAAATAATAACACGTTAATATAACAATACAATTGATTTTTTTTTCTGTACAAGGGATGAAAAGTACAAATGATTCCATGTAACACCATCGACCCGGTGCCACATCGGACCTCCGACCCAAAACCTATATTTAAAAATTTCTTTCCAAAAGCCCATAAAGACAGTCCAAATCCATTTCCATCATAATGTAATAAAATCCAAATCTATTTAAAACATAAATCCGAGTAAGTTAAAGTAGCGGAGCTCCAAAATATTACAACCCGTTTAAAAAGCATTCGACTATTAAATAAAACAGAGTTACAAATTACACATATAGGGTCCTACAAGTACAAATATCCACTATGCCTAATAACAGTACTCTGACAACAGATGTCGATGCTGAACCCACCACGATGATGCTCCTTCGAAAGCTTCCTTAACCTACGCACGAAAACATATTTTGAAATTCTGAGCTACTAAAGCTCAGTGGGTACTTGACCAACCGCTCCACATAAAGCATAGCAACATGAATGATGACATGGCATGAGTACGATGACGCTACCATAACCGCCTAAACACATGATATCATGATGACGTATATCAGCACATAGCATATGCATGACAAGAGAAGACCACACGACATCTCAAGTTCTTTATATCTCATATATATATATATATGTGTATATATATATATATATATATATATATATATATATATATATATATATATATATAACAGTGTCCATATCACCTCATAGTAGTATAGAAGTAGGGAGGACCCATCAACATTAAGCAAGGTCCTAGTTGGTCTTCCGCGAAATATAATGTCGATAACCCATCAGTACTAAGCAAGGTTATCAGTTTTACCATCATATAATATTTACTCTAGTAACCCATCAGCTCTAAGCAAGGTTACCAGATTATCTCATAATCATATAATATATACTCTAGGAAACCCATCAGCACTAAGCAAGGTTCCTAGTTAGCCACATGACTCAAATAGGTCACACGAACCCTTAACGGTTCCACATACTGGTTTATACCACTAGACTCCAATTATTATTTAATTATCTCATTAACGGGGCTAAATGTCTATTTCTCAATTTAATATTCATTTTAAAGTTTAAACGACTCTTAAGAACCCCTAGGGTAATATTATGAGACTTTCCCACTTAACCTTAAGAAAATTGAGCAAATAAACTCAGGGGTATCGATACTCCTACATAGGGTATCGAAACGCCTTGTATTGATACCCTCACCAAGGGGGTATCGAAACAACTGTATCGGTACAAGTATCGAACCCTTTGACCTTACTTCAAAGTCAACCAAAAGAGGGCCTACCCGATTCGATAACGGTATCGAATCAGGAAGGTCACTGGATGACTCGGTATCAAAATGCCCTTCCCGCGTTTTGATACCCCTGCAAGAAAAGTGCAGTTTTGTATATTCAAACACTTAGGACTCTATCCAAACTTGATCCATTTATTCCTAAATTGATCATAGACTTAAATGGAGTGATCCTAAGCATGTTTACATTATTTTTACGAAGGTTCATCAACATAAACACAATCCACCATTAAAGACCACCTTAAGCTACTAAGCACACCAAACCAATCAACAAATATGCATTTAAACTTAAAACATGATATGCATGATGTTTAAGGGTTGGAAGAGAACCAACCTTAAGCAAAAACAACAACAAAAATAGAAAACCCGAGCTCCAAGCTCAACCTCGATATTTCTCCTTCCTCAAGCTTGATGATGGCTCTTCCACTTGTTTCTCTACAAAGGGAAGGATACACAACGATTTAGAACGGTTTGGGATGATTTCTAGAGCTTAAAAACACTAAAAAGCTAGGATTTAAGCTCTCCAAAAACCAAATCCCGAACTCAACCTTAAACCCCTCTTAAAGTTTCCAACCAAAACTCTTAAAGTTTCAACCTTTTACCTTTCTTTTCTTGCTTCCAAAAGATGGAGATGAATGAAGAAAAGAGAGAAAGATGAAGTCATTCTCTACAAGAGAATTAAACCCCAACTCCCTTGTCTTCACCTTTAGGCATTTACTAAAATGCCATCATTAACAAGGCCCAACTTAAAACCTAACTCAAGCCTAACAACTTAAGGCCCAACAAGGCCCAAAATACACAAACTCGGGGCCTAAAATCGAAGCCCAAACCCTTCGGGTTAACCTGACACTCGGATCCGAATCCGGGTCATGAAAATTCTCCCCTCCTTAAAGAAAATTTCGTCCTCGAAATTTATTTGACAGGAAGAGATGCGGGTACTGAGCCCCTATGTCTTTTTCAACTTCCCACGTAGCTTCTTCAACTCTGTGGTTTCTCCAAAGAACCTTTACCAACGGTATACTTTTGCTCCGAAGCTCTTTCACTCCTCGATCCAAGATTTCTATTGGCCTTTCCTCGTAAGTCAAATCCGTATTGACTTCGATTTCCTCAAGCTTAACAACATGAAAAGGATCTGAACGGTAACGCCTCAACGTAGACATGTGGAACACATCATGTATATGTGCTAACTCTGGAGGTAAAGCTAGCCGATAAGCCACTGGTCCTACTCTCTCAAGAACCTCATACGGTCCTACATACCTCGGACTCAACTTTCTCTTCCGTCCAAAACGAAAAATTCATTTCCAAGGAGATTCCTTAAGAAACACTTTTTCTCCTAACTCATATTCGATGTGCTTGCGCTTACGATCCGCATAAGCTTTTTGCCGATCAAACGCTGCTTGCAACATTTCCTTGATTATCTGAGCTTTTTCCTCGATTTTCTTAACAAGCTCGGAACCTATTATCCGTCTCTCATTTAGCTTGGTCCAACACAAAGGTGTCCTACACCTACTTCCATACAAGGCCTCAAAAGGTGTCATCTTTATACTTGACTGATAATTGTTGTTGTAAGAAAACTCCATAAGCGGTAACTGATCTTCCCAACTCTGAGCAAAGTCCACCAAACAAAATATAAGTATATCCTCCAAGATCTGGATAACCGCTCATACTGTCCATCGGTCTAAGGATGAAAAGTTGTGTTGAAGTGCAACTTGGTATCCAAAGCCTTATGGATAGACCTCCACAACCTCGCTGTGAACCTCGGATCCCTATCTGATATGATCGATGAAGATATACCATGCAACCTGACGATCTCCTTTATGTACAACTGAGCCAACTTTTCCAAACTGAAGTCCATCCTAACCGGTAAAAAGTAAGCCAACTTGGTCAACCGGTCAACAATGACCCACACAGCATCATGCTTCCTCAACATCATTGGTAACCCTGTGACAAAGTTCATGATCACACGATTCCACTTCCACTATGGAATCTGGATAGGCTGAAGCAAACCTAAAGGAACCTGATGTTCCGCTTTCATAAGGTGACACACTAAGCATCTTGTCATAAACTCGGAAACATCTCTTTTCATGCAAGGCCACCAAAAGAAAGGACGACGATCCTAGTACATCTTGTTACTACCCGGATGCACAGAAAACGGACTACGGTGAGCTTCCCTTAAGATACGGTCTCTCAGATCCTCAAGAGTAGGAACACACAAACGAACCTTGAAGTACAAGAATCCACCATCCCGTACCTCAAAGTCTGACACATCACCTCTCTAACAAGCCTTAAGCTGAGCTACCAACACCTCGTCTAACGTTTGTGCTCTCTTTATCTCCTGAACTAGCGTGGGCTCCACACGAAACTCTGCCAACAAACCACCATCCTCTGTCATCCTCAACCGTGCAAACTTGGCTCTCAAGTTCGACATGGACTTTCTACTCAAAGCATCGGTGACCACATTCGTCTTACCAGGGTGATACTCTATGACACAGTCATAATCTTTCAACAACTCTATCCACCTCCGTGTTCTCAAATTCAACTCTTTCTGGGTGAGCAGATACTTTAAACTCTTGTGATCAGTGTAGACATAACATTTCTCCCCATAGAGATAATGCCTCCATATCTTCAACGCGAATATAATCGCTGCCAACTCGAGATCATGGGTGGGATAGTTCCTTTCATGGGGTTTCAACTGTATCGAGGCGTAAGCAACCACCTTACCCTCCTGCATGAGCACACAACCTAACCCATTCAATGAAGCATCGCTAAACACCACATAATCTTTCCCCGATTCTGGTTGCGTCAAGACCGGAGCCTCTGTAAGATAAGCCTTAAGCTGCTCAAAACTATGTTGTCTCATCTCGTTCAACACAAACGGAACCCCTTTCTGAAGCACCTCTGTCAACGGTGCTGCTATGATCGAGAAGCCTTTAACAAACCTCCTATAGTATCCGGCAAGTCCAAGAAAGCTACGGAATTTCGATACATTCCTTGGTGGTTTCTATTCCACCACAGCTTGGATTTTCTAAGGATCCACACGGATGCCATCGGGATACTCCTCCGGGAACACATCGGGATACTCACATACCGTCCTCAAAATCCCTAACTCATGGCTCTCTACCCTCACATCTACTACGTGAGCCAAGAAAGCCTCACAAACTTGTTGGATCAACCGCTGAGCTGACAAAGCCGATACAACATTCGACAAACATGGGTTTACCTCGCCCCTCACAATAAGCTTAGACCTGTCCACCACACGGAGCTTCAAACTCTTTGACCTACACCCAAGACTTGCATCATGCTCGAACAAACAATCCATCCATAGGATTGCGTCGAACTCTTGGAAAGGTAAAACCATAAGGTCCGCTAGAAAGATCGAGCCTTGCATCTCTATCGGACACCTCCGATAAACCTTATCCATCAAAACATATAAACCCAACGGACTTGTCACGCGGACTCCTATTTCTAGATCTTCAGCTAGCAACCCCCAACAATGAGATATCCCACTACAGATATAGGAGTGGGTAGACTCCGAGTCCACAAGAGCAACTGTGGGAACTGAAAACAAGGTAAACATACCTGAGATAACATTGGTAGTCGCACAGTCCTCCTATGCCCTCACAACATACTGCTAGCTGGTGCTCTCGCCGTGGACTGAAAGGTACCACTCGAACCATGACTAGCCCCTCCACAAGTAAAGCCTCGGCCTCTCTGAATAAGATAATCGGTCCTTTAAACCTGATTTGACATCTCTCTAACCTTCTCCGGGCAGTCTTTCACTAGGTGCTCCGACGACCCACAACGGTAACAAGCTTTGATCGCGTTCCAACACTCTCCTCTATGGTTTCGCCCACACTGAGGGCAAGTCGGAAAACCTAAGCTACTCTGAGAACTCTTCGGGATCAACATCGGAGATGACATAGATTGTCTCCTCTTACCAGCAGACTCAGACCTACGGTTTGATCTTGCACTCTGACTAGAAGCTCCCCTATTCTGATTCTATCGGTTCCTATTCCTCCCCGAATAAGACTGAGAGTTGTCGGAGTAGCTCTGATTACTTCCACTAGTATTTAAAATACAAATCCATAAAGATTTCTTTCTAAAAGCCCATAAAGACAGTCCAAATCCATTTCCATCATAATGTAATAAAATACAAATCCATTTAAAATATAAATCTAAGTAAGTTAAAGCAACGAAGCTCCAAAATATTACAACCCGTTTAAAAAACATTCGATAATTAAATAAAACAGAGTTACAAATTACACATATAGGGTCCTACAAGTACAAATGCCCATTATGCCTAATAACAGTACTCTGACAACAATGGGGATGGGCATGGAACCCGAATCCGACGGGTTTTGACCCGATCCGATCCGATGGGGTTGGATTTTTTATTAAAAAAATTGGGTTCAGGTCGGGTCGGAGTCGGGTTTAGGGTGAAAAATACCCTACCCGATCCGAGCTGGGTACTTTTATAATATTTTTAATTTTTATATTATATAATAATATTATTAATGTTTTAAGTTTTATTCTTTCCCATGTTTCCCCAATTCCCCCGATTCCTCTTTTCCATTTTTCTTTTGAAGTGAAACCTAAAATTTTCTTTCCTGGTTCATCGATCTAAGGTATGTATTTTATTTTTTTCCTTTTAGATATGTACTCGAAGTAATAGATTTTCTTTATTGTATACCCTTGCTATCTGGTGTGCTTATCGGCAATCCTGTGCTAATTAAATTGTCATTTTTCTGCACATAACATATTTGTAAGCTATATGTATTGCTTCTGCCATATGTTTTGGCCTCTTCACTGGATTAGGAAGGTTATTTATTATGAGGCAAACATTATATGCTTATTTATGTGTATTTTTCTTGCTATTATTTTTAGTTTTCGTTTGTTTGCTGGGTTTTGATATTCGTACATCAACACATGATAGAATCCCATGATATCTTGATTTATTGAGGATATTTATAAAAGCTTTCATTTTCTTACTATATGAATATGTGGTTTTAGTTTATCCAGTGCATTATGATTGCAGACGATGAATTTGAGTACGTATGTGGCCTTCTACTTGCTAGATGTCTCCATTGACAAATATCAGTATCATAAGCTACATTACCTGTGCTGTCTTTTCTTTCAAGTTTTTCATTTGGAAGTGCTTTTTTAATTACCTGATATGGGTCCTTTTGATGATTGTCGAACTGTGCAAATTTGATTATCTAAGTTACACTTCAATTATTCAATATATAGTGTAACCAACAATATTTCTTCATTGTAATTAAGGGTTGATTTTTACCTAAAAGTTGTTGCTTGCTTTTCTGTGGTAGTTGCATTTATCCATTCTTCAAATTAAGAGTGAAATTTATGAAGTTTCATAGCTTTTGTTTATACTAACTCTCTTCTTATTTGTTAGAAAATGTCTAATGTGGGACAAAATTTCGTTGCGTCATCTTCAACTTTCAACTCTCCTAAATTATCAACCGAAGGAAGTTCATCACCAAACTTAGCGAGAAACACAAATCCAACATTAAGTCAACCTAATGTGATGGTTGACGATAGTGTGTCAAATGAAAGTAACTCATCGAAATTAAAGTCCATCGTTTGGGAGCACTTTCAAAAGGAAAAAAAAAAAATCAATAATGAGTGAAAAGCAATTTACAATCATTACAAAAAAAAGTTTAGTGGTGATTCCAAGAATGAACAAGTCATTTACATGATCATATGAGAAGGTGCAGTAAGCGAGGTCAAGTAGACATCCGACAACAACTCCTAGTTGCTAATCAAAGAAAATCCGATGAAAAAGTGACATTAAAGGCGACCTCATTTAATCAAGAGGTTACAAGGAAGGGGCTTTCAAAAGCAATAATCATGCATGAATATCTTCTAAATTTTTAATAGAATTAGATTATTAATAGAAATAAGAAAATACAAAGAAAATATATAAAATATAAGAGAACTTAAAATTTTAAGGGAAGCGACTTGACCCTTAACACGAGTAAAAATCTCGTGCCTCTTAATTGTGCCTCCTTTCATGCCTCTTATTGAAAAATTATAAAAATTTAAATTTTAAACCACAACCCTAATTTTCTAAATTTTAAACCCTACATCCTAAAAATATACTCTACCCCTAATTCCTTAAACCTTAATCACAACCCTAATCTTAAACCCTAAACTCTAAACCTACTAATTTAAAATAGAGACACCTATTCGACAAGATAAAAAGATAGACGATTTACGCCCTTTAACACCTTTAGGTCTATCCCTTAAATATTTTTTTTAAAAAAAACTTTACTTATTAAAAATATTTTTATCGGTAATGTATGAAATATTGTTTAATTTCTTTTACTTTTATGTTCTTCATCTACCTGACAAAAACATGTCTTGTTCATAAAATCATGGTTGGATTAATTATGGAATTGAACATCACAGTAAGAGCAACAATATTTACAGCTAAGATGAATCCAAAATTAAAATAATTGTATTAAATCAAATCGAATCAAATTAAACTTTGAGTTAAAGAAAAGAAATGTTTTTATCCCTAAAAATTCTTGACTGAAATTATTTTTATATAGTATAAAAGGATCTTATCTTTTATATATAGGGTGAGGATCAATTTATATTATGTAAAATTCAATTAATTTTATACGTTTTTTAGATCGTTGAATGATAACAATAAATGACTAAGTTTATTTCTTTATATTTTTACTTAGTGTAAGAGGATTATATCCTTATATACTATCCTCTTACAACATGTATATATATATGAGATAAGACCAAGTTATACGGTGTAAAACTCTTTAAATCTTACAAGTTTTTTGGGGATTGTTAAATGAATGAAACGACTGTATCAAATTAATTGTCGATTAAGTGAAGATTATCACTTTGGAGAAAAATTTAATGAGTTATTCTGAGCCATCTATTTCAATCACCCAATAATCCATAAAATTTGTATATTATATATATATATATATATATATATATTTGATCTTACCCCCTATATATAGGTTCCTCTTACAACAGATAAACTTAAAAGTTTTATATTTTTTACACCGTTAGATGTATGTAAATGGATGATTGAGATTAATATTAAAAAATAAAAGATTATAAAAAATTAAAAAAAATAATTTTAGTTATTTATTTACCCTCATTCAACGTTTAAAAAAGTAATAATAATTAAATTTGAAAAATATTTTAATATACAACTTTGTGTAAACTAAACATAACCTTTTAATTTTAGGGTTTATAGATTTAGGTTATGATTTAAAGTGTTGAGATTTAGGTTGTAGGATAGAATTTGAGGTTTATAGTTAGAGTTTAGGGTTTAATTATATACAAATTTATGTAACAAAATATTTTTTTTAAATTATAACTTAGATATGAAGGTTATGTAATTTTTTTTCACAACTTATATATCAAATATAACCCATTGAATTTTAAGGATTAAAAATGGATTTATCCTATACACTAGGGGTGTATTGTGGATTTCGAATTAGATTTGATCCGTTTTTTTAATATCCGATTTTTTGTATTAATAATATAGTGATCTGTATTTGATCTAATTTTTTGGATATCTTTTTTTTTGGATAATCAGATCGGATTTTAAGATATTCTATTATCTAGAAATATATTTTAATTTAATTATTTTTTGAATTTAAAGGTTATATATATGAAAATTTCAAAGTTTTGAATATAAAAACAATAAATTGTTAAATATAATAAGATTCATATCTATAAAAAATTTAATTGTTTTAATTTTCGGATATAAAAAGTATCAAATTATTAAAAATAAAAATAATATTCATAAAAGTTTAAATTTTTGGATAATCCTAAATTTAAAATATTATGATTCATATATGATTTGTAAAATTTAAAATCAAATTGGATATCTAATTCGAAAATAAAAATCAAATCAAATATCCAAATTTTCAGATTGGATCAACAAATAATCGAATCAGACCAGTCAGATCAAATATTTTTAAACATCCCTATTATACACTGATAGTGAAAAATAATTTTTTCATAAGAGTTATTTAGGGGTTTAGGGTTTTAGTTTTGAGGTTATAAGTAAAATTTAGAGTTTAGGGTTTAGAGTTTGCAGTTAGATTTTTAGGGTTTAAAGGTTATAAATTTAGATTTTACATTTAGGCTTAAAAATATATATGTTTGTGTAAATTTTTTTACACCGATATTGTATAAATATTAACTCTTAAAAATATAAAAAATAATTAAATTTAAAAATAAAATATATATATATATATATATATATATAAATAATTGAATTTTACTATGCATGTTGTGCCCCTCTTTGTTCTTCAATAGTAATCGATGTGGAAAATGAAGATCGAATATTCAGACAAAGCTAGAAAAGACCTGAGAGAGCCCAATTGTTGTAGGTTCTGGACTGGAATAATAGAAATGTCTTGTTTCACTATATTTTTAGTTAAAAAATTCTTATAATATTTGTTCATTTTATAGTTAATGTTCGAGATTTATAAATTTTTATTAATAATAGGTTTAATATCTAAATAAGTGTCCAAACTATACTTATAGATTTTTTTAGTGCCTAAATTATTTTTAATTCTAAATAGATGCCTAAAGTTTTAATTTTAGTTATTTTTGTCTAACCATTAATAAAAATATCATTAGCCAATTAAAATGTGACAAATGATATATTTTAATTTTTAATTTCTTTTAATTATTTTTTTAAATAAAATATAAAATTTAAAATAAATGACAATCTTAAAACCTTATAAAACAATCCTCTCAAATCTTTAACCCTAAACGCCAAAACCCTAAATTATCAATGTTATCATCGTTTATTATCTTATCGAAGATCATCATTATCGTCGTCGCACCATTACAATCGTTTTTCTCAAAATAGTTAATAATTGATAATAAGTGTGTCAATCAGCTTTCTAACATCGAAAGAAACTAAAATTTTAAAAGAAAATCGTCTATACACCTACAATTGATTACAAACGATGGGTGGGGGGAAATGATCGTAGTAGTCCGACAATGGAATAATGATCTTCGATAAGATAGTAAACGACGACAATGATGATAATTTACGAATTTTTGGTTAGGAATTTAGGACTATTTTATAAAGACTTAAAACCGCTATTAAAAAAAATAAGTTAAAAAATAAATTAAATTAAAAATAAAATAAAAACATTATTTTTAATAAAAATTACAATTTAATGGTTAGGCACTTAAAAGAACCAAAATTAAAACTTTAAACACCTATTTAGAGCTAAAAATAGTTTAAGTACCAAAACTGATCAACAAGTATAGTTTAGACACTTATTTAACTATTAAACCTTAATAATATTATTTTTAAGATCCGAATATAAATTTTTTTAAAGCGAGTAATGTACCTGTAATTATACCTGATGTTTGTCGATTATCTTTAGTTAAATTAAATTATATGAATAATGTTTGTATTATGTACAAGTTCCTGTTTTAATTTGTTTACTTTTAGGCTTGTAATTTTCAGAGCAGAGGAAACGAATGGTCTCCTCTTCTCCGAAGCAGTGTATCAAAACCCGAACCGAAAACTAACATCTAGAGTTCAAATCATGTCGATTACAAACCAACACGTCCGTACTCGAATTCGACATCCATGAACTAGAGAAACAAAACAGCAACAAGCTCCGACAGGCAAGATTTAGTCGGTACATTTGAGTGTTTAGGATGGTGCAAAGGGCTAATGCATAATTCAAACAAAACTAAAGTCGAGCAACCAAATCGTTAAACGGGATGAGGTGCTAAATCTATAAATCAATGTCCGACGTTTGAATTCCGACGTTAAAAGAGTCAACACCGGTACCTTTCACCAATACTATGTATTATAAACAATGATTTCTATTATAGTAGGATAGAAAGTATATCATGTTCCTCTGAACAATCTGTAGTTTAGAATCATGGAGATTCGAAATAAATTAAAACAAAGAAGATTACCTCTTTAATCTTGTGGTAAATGATCAACAAAAGAGCAAAAACAACTCAAAACTTTACCCTGTGATGAAAATATGATCCGGAATCTGATTCGAAATGTCTTTGCACTCACAACAGCCCCGCTTCGAAGAGATTTCTCCGTCTCAAAGTCTCGTCCACGAGCTTGAACGTTTTCTTCACGACCTTCTGATCGAGGGCAGTGGTTCTGTAGACCTTAAAGACTCGATCTACTCGATCAGGGGCTGTGCTTTGAAAATACAACTCCTCAAATTTCTTCTTTACAAATCTGGAGAGGAAGGGTACAAAAAAAATTGTCAAGAGGGTGAAGATACCTTATTCTCGGTGACGGAAAGAAAATGCTTACTCGTATGCATGCTCGATCTCTTGTTTTCCGGTTGAAACAGGTTGGTAATCTTTGAACCACTCGCATACGTTTAATGGAACCTACGGAATTTAGAACATCAAAGTCGGTAATGCAAGTTTTCAACATCCGGAAAATGTTATACTGTTATGAATTCTGATGGCCTTACCTTTAGAACCTTCTTTTCAAATACGTCGAATTTGTTGAGAAACAACATGAAGGACGTTTTCTGCACAAAAGTATCAAAATCGATATAAATCCTGGTTCTTCTGTATGTATGTATGTATGAATGTATGTACTTATAGCTAATATAAAGAAAACCTCGAAGCATGGTTGCTTTAAGACCCAATCAAAGAGTTCTTTCGTCTCCATCATCCGTTTTTTCTGTTCATCCTCGAAAAGAGTTTGATCATACCTAAAACAGCAAGGAGAGGTTAAAATTTCGGCGTGTGTCGGCAGATGGACAGAATTGCTGATGGAAAAAGTTGGAGAAAGGATCTCACTCGTTAATAGCAGCACAAAAGATCACAGCTGTAACTCCCTCGAAGAGATGGATCCATTTCCTTCTCTCGTTTCTCTGGCCTCCTACATCAAAGAGTCTGTATACTTCGCCACTTTTCTTATTCTCCCCTACAGGGCTGCAGATCAGAGGCAATAAGCAACACAAGTTACTATCCGGTATCTATGGTCTAACCATCGATTTACGTCATCTTATCAAGTTACAATGTGCAAAGATCGTGTCACAAATGAACACCGACTTCCGATTATTGCATTGGTAGAGGATCAGGGCAAAAGATGGAATAGAATTTCACCTGAACTGGATTTCTACAACACCAGTTGTACGAACTCTTGCATATAGAACATCCTCCTGCAATACAAGAGTAGTTTAGAAAACCGACAGGCGACAGCATATATGTTTAAATGAGAGAATATAGATCCGGACATAAACAAATTTAATTTTCAGTGTTTGTTGTATCATGATTCATGTTGTCACGCATGCTCATCTAGTTGAGAGGTCTTAATTTGTAAACATGATAATTGTTTTGACGAGTAGGACACGTTCCTGCAGCACTCGAACATTTTTCAAGATTTGCGAATTCTAAATACCTTTGTTGGGACATAATTTGCTTCCGACAATCTTAGCAAATTTTCCATGAAATAATGAGTGCAATCTGGAACTTGAAGTTCATTACCGCGAGCATAGGTCTCCTACAAGTGCATGTTGAGTGAAAAAGCATTCAAATGCACCATTAACAAAAAACGCCTATCGTCTAGTATGCGACGGAGATCAGTAAAATTAGCTTTAAATCGTTCGTAGACGGAGTGATAACCTGAATTGCAGAATCTTTCCATAGATTTCCTATCTCCTCTGCGAGTTCTCTATTTAGACGTGGATAATCCAACCTGCTTCCGATTTCCGAAAGTTTCTCCCCAATAACCTGAAAAAGAACACAATCATATACCATCTTGAACACAGATAATTTTTTTTATTTAAAATAAAAAAGGGAAACATGAAAAAAGAATGCAAACCTTATTTTCATTGGATAAAACATACTTGGAAGAATCAACATCATTTTGAGCAAATTCCTTCGAGCCGTCACATAGAATCTGTTGAGCCATGTAAAGCACAATTCAAAATGCGGATAAAAACATTGTTCTCGTAACAGAAATTAAGTTTCTCACCGCAGATAACCGACACCAGGCACCGTTATATATTTATATTATACAAAAGGGAAATAACCAACACACCCTTTTTCAGGTTTTCCATACTTTTATAGTCTGATAGATATTGGCATCGATGACTGATACATAGCTCTTTAGCTCCGCCTCGTCAAAGCCAGTTTGGAAAAGAAGCTTTATCTGCAGACATGTGATGTAGAATATACCGAAGATACACATATATTAGCATTGTCAATCAAAAATGAAATACGATTCGGTAAAGGGCTAACTATATGTCTTACTTGCTTAAAAATCGTCGACTTCCCTGATTCACCAGCACCTTATAAACAGAAAAATATTTTCGAATCATTCACAGATCTTGGTTAAAAGATAAGAATTGTACAAAACAGGCCATTGATACAAACGATTAACTATAACACGGATATGCATATCCAAGTCCTCAAGGACGTCGACTAAGCAAGATTATTTTCCATACACAAATAAAAGCACATTACATAATTATAATAATTCCATTTCCCATAAATTCGGATACTGCTGAAAAGGAACCTATGAATGGTTCCATGTTGATGTCTTCAACCGTTAAGAATGAGAGTTTAACACGTTCAAACTATGTACACACCAAGCCAAACAATCTAAGTTGTACGCACCGAGAAGTAGAAGCTTCTGGATATGCTTTTCAGCCTTTGTTTCTTGTTCGATTCTCCTTTCAATTTCTGCAGTCTGCAAAACGTACAAACTAGGAATCAAACAAGATCTGCATATCATGTAAACAAAGCTATATCCAGATAGTTCGTCAAATTCTAATCCGTAAAAGGATGACAGCTGATATATATAAAGTTATAAACCATGTTCCACCTGTGCGTTCTCCTCGGTATCTGCTTCGGTATAGTGACTGTTCTTGCTGCAGAGTAAGCCCATATTCTCTAGAAAGTTGACAGCATAGAAAATGCATGAATCAATATCAAAAAGGCTTCTTATTTGCTCATGCCACAAAAGGCATTTGCTACGATACCGTATTTAACCCAACCTAAGAAGAAAGCAAACAACGGTTAGAGCCGTCCTTCTGAAAGTAACCTTGAGTAAAAAAATCAAGAAATCACTTGAATGTTCTTCAGAAACTTTCTAGCAAGGTCAAAACCACAAATCACAGCAAAATTCTACTCCTGGAAACATGGATTAGGTAGATAAAACATTCGAACAAGGGGAAGCATAGATTATATGCTAGCATGTGAGATTAAATTGCAACTCAGATTTAGGACAACAAATCAGTTATCAAATTACAAGTCTGTTTACACATGTCGATACTCGATTGTGCCATTGTGGTGAACAACTGATACACCATACCTGAATGCTCATATCTGAACTCAACATTAACACACACACAATCAAAACACCATCCATTATATGTTTTATGAAGCTTTTCACTTTTCTAATCTCTTTAACAGCATAATTCTCAGGACTCCCCAAGTTTTCCATGGAAGTTTAGAATCAAACTATACAAACTAAAGTGTAAAACTTTATCAAACAAGCTGAAATTACAATCTCACCACCAATTTAACAACGGCTACAAATCCAAGCTATTCACCTTTTCAGTTTACCATAAAAACTTTCATTTCAAAGAAACAATAAAAACACACATACAAACAAACCCCAAATGCTAAAACAACAAGCCCTGATCTAAACACCACAAAACCAACAAAGGGGTTTCCAAATTCAAGGCAAAGAGACCAAAAAGATCTAAAGAAAAAAATGACTGAAACTTCAACAAAATGCAACCAAAAGAAGAAAAAGGAACTTACCCAGAAACAAGAAGAGGGGGTCTGGTGAGGTTAATGGACTAGAAGGGATGGATTCGGACAACTGGGGCAGGGCAGGCTAACAGAGAAAGAGAGAGAGAGTATACAAAGAAAAAGTTTTTTGCTTTTGTTTCTTATTGTTGGTAGTAGGGATTATTATTAATAAAGAAAGTTTGAAACTTTGTTTAAGGTTTAGAGATATTTTTTTAAGAGAATTCAACAATGAAGAAAAAACGAAGGAAAGAACAGCGAAAGCTACAAGCAACAAAGGGATTATCTTTCTTTCACTCTAACAATCTTTGGTCAAAGATTTTGAAACATGTGTACAACAATTCATATGATTTGTGAATAAATTAAAGGGAAAAACTAATAATAATATTTTTATGTGAGAGGAAAATGTTGTGATTCTTGGGAAAATACATGCTTACACGCTTAAGCTAGACTCTGTTGCTGCCATTTCAGCTATGGCTACTGGATTTTACTTTGATTTTTCACTCTGATTCTCTCTGTGTTCACAAGGTCTGCATACATTTTTGACCAAAGAAACTGACTTTTCTTTTTGTTGTTGATTTTATTAGAAAAAAATGTTCAAAATTTTTGTGGGTTTTTGGGCTCCCAATAACCCATAAACAAAAATAAAAATTTTGTAGGAAAGTTTTCCGAAATAAATTAAAATGAGGTTAAAATAAGATGATATTAAAATTATTATAAAAATTATAAGAAATTCATTATAAATTTTTTGATACATACCAAAATTAGATATCGTAAAAATAAATTATAAAAATATTTTTAACTGATTTATCATAACTACAATATCAAATTTCCAAACATAAAGATAAAAAATATTATATAATCTTAGTTAACCACTTCATTTGTAGTCTTATCTAGTAAAAATCAATTACATAATTTTTTCATGTTATTTTTTCTCAAAGACAAATCTTCACTTGTTTATGTTATATAAATAAGAAGTAAATTATTATATAAAATTTGATTATGAATAGATTAATGACATAAAAAATTAATTAACTGATTTTTAATAAATAACAACTAAAAATTAAATTAAAATATGTATTATGATAAAAAAAATTAAGAACCAAATTAAAAAATAAATACCAAAATAATAATGACTTTAGTGACAAGAATGCCATTTATTTTAGTATAAAGTTTAATTTATATTATCAACATGAGCTCATGAAAAACCCTAAAAATATTATTTAAATTATTTTTATAATGTTTTTATTTAAAATAAATTAATTGTCTGAATAATGAAATAGTCAAAGTGTTTTAGAATCATTGCAAAATTATATTGAGATCATATATAAAACATTCTTGGAATATTTTATTTGTCGGGTTGGTAAGAACCATAATCCTCATCCTAATCCCCTAAATCCTAAGCACCACATACTTCTAATAATGATAGCTTAAAACTTGATTAATTTCTATTCCATTATATAATGATTTCAATCAGAATGAATTATTATAAACATAGAGTTGATAAAATAATTTATCAGGTTAATCTAATTTAACTTTAATATATTAAAATTTGAAATGAAATCTCAATTTCGTCCTTATCATGCTTAGGGTTGAGCAACAAAAGTTGAGAATCAAATATCATTTCGAACTATAATGTTTAAATGATTTATGATTCATATATTTAAAATTTATAGTTATCTGAATTAAATTATTATTAATTTATAATTTAAGGTTTAGAGTTTAAATTTTATAAAAGGATTACGTAAATTTTTATTTAGCTTGTGTATTAAAATATAATCCAAATGTACATAGAGGATAATAATTATATGCATACGATGTGATAGAGTAGTAGGCAAGTGAAAGAATTAAATGTTGAAAACTACTAGTATAAAAAAGGTATGTTTGGCCTTCACCAAGGTCCTCAAGGCCCTGGAAAATTTCTCCATTTTCCCCTTCTTTTCTTGGACTGTTTTTGTTTGTTTCTTGAGAAAAAAGAAACCCCAAATAATTACAAATCTTTTTCTACATATACAAAATGGATGTGAAGAAGGTTATATGGAAATCTCTAATGTTAAGCTGTTGCACCAGCAAGGAGTCTTCTGATGACTCTGATGCTGTGAAAAAGACTTAGAAACCATGTCAGTTCCAAAGATTATCACTCACGGATGTCAGGGATCCGTGCACGCCGATTTGTGTCGGTGATCTCTCAACGTCTCTCTTTGTCTCAAATCTTATGTCTTTGCTTTGTTCGAGCTGAGGCTAATAACACATAGTTTTGCACGGTGTAACTTGTTCAGTGAAGACGGATCCGGGCCGGTTTACAAAGGATTCGTCGACGACAAGCTTCGGCCCGGGCTGGTTTACAAGGGATTCATCGACGACAAGCTTCGGCCCGGGCTAAAGGCTCAGCGTGTGGCTGTTAAGGCACTTGACTTGGATGGCTTGCAAGGGTATAGGGAGTGGTTAGTTTGTTTCTAAACTTGTTCAAATGTTGGTCCATTTTGATCTAATTCATAGTTTTATGTGCTAAAAGAAGTGTTTTTTCAGGCTGAAATTGTATTCCTCGGACAACTTAGGCATCCTCATTTGGTCAAGTTGCTCGGATATTGTTGCGAAGACGAGAACCGGCTCCTCATGTACGAGTATTTGCGGAGAGACAGATTAGAGAATCAACAGTTTAGAAGTATGTAACTCGAACGCGTTGGTATTAGTACTAATTGGATACTGTTTGTGTTGTTTGCTAACGTTAAATCGGTCGGTTTTGCAGGGTATTCGACTACGTTGCCGTGGTCGACTATGATGAAAATCGCTTTAGGGGAAGCAAAAGTCTTACTTCCTACATGAATGAAGCTGATAAACCAGTGGTACACAGAGACCTCAAATCTTCAAACATCTTGTTAGACTCTGTAAGACCTTTTGATAAGCTTGATATTTCGTGTCGAAGTGTTCGATGAAAATACTGAGATATATTGTTTATTTTTTTAGGATTACAACCTATGTTGCACCAATACGAATACGGGGACGGAAAACGATAATTTTTAAAATTACACGATACGAGAACGATAAGGGTAAGACATATAAAAAATATTAAAATTATAAATATATATAGAAAATCATAACTAAAATTCATACTTCATAGAAAATTAAAAAAATAAAATACATAAATAAATCATATTGAAGTACCAAATCTCAAGATTCAAACCATAATATTAAGTCAAGAACAATACAATTTATAAACAAAGTAATAAACCATAATATTAAAATGTCAATCTCAAGATTCAAACCACAAGATTAAGTCTAAAATGATAAAATCCATAAACAAACCATAATATTAAGTCTAGAATAATATTAAACAACACAAATCAAACATTGTTAACATCTTCCGAGATTAACTCGCTCTCTAAATTTGGTTCATCAAGCAAGAGTTCGACAAACTCTAAATATCCAAAATCTCCCAATAAATCAAAAGCATCTCCATCGACATCCCACATCTTGGTTTTCTCATCCTCATATTGACTAGAGCTCCTTGATAAAAGAAGAAGATTATAGTGAATGTAGACTAAATCTTCGACATGATTCGGATTTAACTTATTCCTCCTAAGTGAGTGAATAAAAGAATAAGTACTCCAATTTCTTTCACAACAAGAGGATGAATTAGGTTGTCCAAGCACTTTGAAAGCCAAAGATTGAAACAATGGAGTTTCAGCACTAAAGTTAGCCCACCAATTTTTCGGATTCAAAGAATACCTCTTTGTAAGAGAAGTCAAATCTTCAAAAGGACCACTCTTAAGTAAGAAACAAGCATATTCATCCAAGACTTTGTCATAATCATAATCATTTGGAAATAACCTACGAAAGCACTTTATTCTCTCGAGATATTTCACCATCTCTATGAGGAGCAACTCTACTAGGATCCTCGGTTAGCCAACCATCACTATAAAACCTTCAACATATTAAAAAAAATTAAAAATGTATCAAAGAATTCAGATTTAAATATATGAAATTCAAAACTAACAAAGTTATGTACCTTGGATTTAGTGAGTGAGTTAAACAATGAAGAGAAGTATAATTCTTTGTCCAACGAGCTATAAGAATCCCATAAAAAACATGATAAAAAGGACTGAAGTCTGAAAGAGAACGTTTTTCCTTCTTGTAAATTTCACACTTCACTTTCTCAATCATGGAATCCCACATCTTATATACCAAATGAAGACATGGGTTATCAGTGTCACATACTCTAAGCATGTCATAGATGGGTTTTGTAAAATCAATGATGTAAGCTAATTTATCCCACCAATCATTACTCACAAGTTTCTCCTCTACAAAGTTTGTTTTCCCCATATCATCATCTTTATAGGAATTCCCTTCATCGCTTATAACCATTGCTTGAAGTCCATATTTGATGAGCTTAAACCTCTTAAGCATCACAATGATTGATGCAAAACGAGTATCAACAACTGAAAGTAACTTGAGAGGACTAAATTTTTGAAAGATTACCAATCTCATATTGTGATTCATGATGAAATTTTTGATTTGTACGACATCCCCATAATTTTAGTAATCAAATGGCACAAGTCATATGTTTCCTCATTTTCCTTGATATTTTTTGCCGAACAAATGTTCTTCAAGGCAAGATTAAGTGTATGGACAACACACTGTGTCCAATAAATATGAGGATACATGCTCTCAATAATTTCTCCAGCCCCCTTGAAATTAGCTGTATTATCAGTAATAATCTACACCAAATTTTGATGACCCACCTCATCAATCACTTCTTTCATTAAATTGACAATAAAAATTTATCTTTTACTTCACCGAAACAATTCACAGCTTTAAGAAACATTGACTCATTTTCAAAAGTAGCCATGAAATTAATGAGAGGCTTTCTTGTTGGATCACTCCAACCATCACACACAATAGCCAACCTTTTTTCTTGCCATGTTGCTTTGATCGGTTGCAAGAGCTTCTCAACATTATTTTTTTTGTTGAAGCAATGTGGTTTGCAATTTATTATAATCAGGGGGAACATAAACCGATATATTGTGAGTTGGAGCAAAAGTGAAAGCCCTATGATAATGAGGATTTCTAGCAAGATTAAAAAGCAAACCACCGATATAGAATATTCTTGCAATTTCTTCATCTAATTGGATTCTAGTATTCATGTCGAATGATCTAGCAAGAGGTGAAAAGCTAGATTTTCTTTTCTTAGAAGAAGATTTAATCTCAACTCCAGCCTGAGATTGACAAGACAAAAAAACTTCTCTAGTTACTCATTCTTTCTTTTTCTTCTCCCATTCTTCTACCAACCTTATTATTTCAAGATTTTGACTTTTAGTTACTTTTTTACAAATTGTAATTCCTTCACCGAAAATTTGAAGCAAATGTGCCTTTATCCTAGTATAGTTTTCAACACGAGTTTCACCACAAATGTTACATCGAAAACTCCATGTTCCTCCAACAACCCTCTATTTTTCTATCTTTGTTACTTAATCCCATGTTGGAGATAGATTCTCATTTTGGGATGATGAAATTGATCCACTTACAATAACACTTTCACTCCCACTATTACTTTGAGATGTCATACTTAAACAAAATTAATCTGTTTACATTAAACAAGAAAATATATCAATTGATATTCAAAGATCATACATCAATCGAATAAAATTAAAAAAATATAAAACATTAAAAACAAATATATATTCTATCACAGCCAACAAATAAGCAACATGTTACTATTATAAGGATAAGGTAATAAATAGAACTCAAGAAAAGAAAGCTCCCTTTGTAACAGAGAGTACAAGGCAACCTGGTACTGTTGGATTCAGGTGAAAAGAAACTCAAAACAAGACAAATTTCTAGGTCAATGCCGAACATTCTAGCTAAATTTTTCATTCTAAATTTTTCAGACGGAGGACCATTCTAGCTAAATTTGCCATTCTAAATTTTTTATTAAATTTTCTAAACCTGTGATAGGAATGAAGCACTGGATACACGTTTCCAATGTTAAATTTTCTAAACCCATGCTAATTCATCATTTTGCCGCTAAATTTGCACAGTGAATAACATTAAAAGCTACTAATCTATTTAATTTATTCCTATCAGTCTATCACAGGTTTTCAATGTTTGAATCTTAAAACGAAAAGGGTTCAAGCTAATCTCATCAAACCCAAACCCACAGCTCAATGATCGTCATCGAGACCCTTCGACATCAAAAGCTGGGAGCCGAGCTATGTGTTTGGTGTTAGGGTTGCATACGTAAACATCACCATGGGAACCATAAAAACAAACCAAACCATTACAACAAGGCAAAATGTGGTAAGTGAATCTGAAAGATTTACCCAAATCTGAAAGAAATAAAACAACAAGAAAAAATTACCCGAATCTAGAAGATTTCGCAAGAATCAAATCCAGTTTAGCTTTTGATCTTCGTTTGGTTTGAAACTTCTGATAAACAGAAGGGTAAAGTGAATTTGGAACACGTGAGTAGAAGACAGAACCCTATCGTTCTGTTTTTTCTTTAATATTTTTCATCAAAATGTCTAAAATGCTCATGGGGACGTGAATATCATATGTCGTCCCCGAAACGTCCCCAAAACTCATACAACCGTCCTCGACCATTTTTGACCGTACCCCGTTAATATGGGACGTCCCCGATATGTCCCTCAACCGTCTCTGACTCGTCCCCGTCCCGAGGACGTACTGGGGACGGGAAACGCCACCATGTCCACGTCCCTGTGCTTCCTAGATTACAATTATAAGTTGTCGGATTTTGGGTTAGCAAAAGATAGTCCGGAAGGAAGCGAGACGCACGTAACGAACAGAGTGATTGGCACACAAGGATATGCTGCACCAGAGTATATCATGATCGGTAAGCTAAATCGATGTCGATGTTAAGGTTAACTATTGGTTTCCAAAGTCAAAAAATGTAATGAAACCTAACACCATTTTTTATATGTTGCTTTCATGCTACTTGACAACAATGAGTCATGTTTACGGCTTTGGAGTACTTCTCTTGGAGTTGTTAACTGGAAAGCAACCGATGGATAACATCCGCTAGAGTCGGGCGCAGAGCCTTGTGAAATGAGCAAGGCCCATAGTATTAAATTATGATTGCGATCAGTCTCGCGGTTGCGGCTGCGGTGTCGCGGTTGCGGGTACTGCGAACATTATGTAACGCGAAATCGTTGATGCGGTCATGATTAGTTTCAAAAAAATCACAATTACTCTAAAATATTATAGATATACACATTTCATAACTATATTTTAATATTATAATATTAAAAAATTAATTTATGTATTTTATTTATTTTTTTAAAAATAAAATTATAATTTACGAATAAAAAATTACTAAAAATATAGATTATACAAAAATTGTTGTGAATAAAATAAAGAATAAGAATAAAATAGGAGAACAAAGATGAGAAACAAAAGAGAGATTTTTATTATATTCTCAAAGTAGGGTTATGTACAATGCTTTGTCCAAAAGTTTATATTTATAGGCATAAGATGAAAACCCTAATTCTAATGGGTATTAAACTCTAATAATAAAGCCCATTAAAATTAACTTAATATATGGATATCCACCATAAATAAAGATATTCATAACTTTCCCCCTTGGATATCCATAAAGATTATGTACCTCGTTAAAACCTTACTAATATAAAAAACCTTGTGGGAATAAAATTCTAAGTGAAGGAAATGAGTACACACATTTTTGATACGCATAATATGTTGCCTTATTAAAAACCTTACCAAGAAAACTCATTGAGACAAAACCTCGGTTAAGGAAAAAAGAGTGCAACGCTTATTTACTCTCCCTCATAAAAATATCACATAAGATCTTTGAATCTTCATAATTCAATATTGAATACAATCTTCAAATATTGAAGTAGATTATGCACTAGTAGATAAATTTTCCAAATTATTACTTGAAATGATTCATTGAATACTATTCTTCTGAAGATCATGAGGGACGAAACTTTAAAAAAATATGTTTCGTTTTATCACATTTGATATATCCACCTTGAGAAATAAATTTTGCATAATCTCTACACAAGATAGCTTGCATCTTATCTTGCGAAAGCAATTCACATATCTTCAAGATATGTTTAGCCAAACACATATTTTGGCTTTGCCTCATGCATAACAATTATTTAAAGATAATGATCTCGTAGCACTTAAATAATATTTTTAGACCAGCTAAGATACAATGCTTCCAGATCAAATAATGTATATATTGTGCTTTTAGACCAAGAATATCATTAACCTTTTCTCCAGGGTAGAATGGATCGTTTACATTAAGAGAAATAACAACCATAAGGGTGATAAATGAATATGCGTTATGCATGTAAAGTCTCTTTAAACATTTTTCTGTATGCCGATTGATGCACAAGGATTTGAGGAGATCTCTTCACGAGTCTCAACGATATTCAAATCATCGACATACACAACAATAAAAATTCAGAGTTAAACCTCTTAATAAAAATGCTCGGGGAAATAATTCATATAGCATTATGCTAATAAGTACTCAATAAGGAGATTATACCAAATATGCCTAAATTGTTTTAAGCCATAAAAGGATATATTCAATATGATTGAATAATGTTCTCGGGAACTTGAATTAACTGCTTATGGCAATCTAAATCTTTCCGAAAGTTTCATATAAATATTACTATCAAGAGGCCCATTCAAATAGGATGTAACAACATCCATTAGGCAGAAACTAAGTAATTTTATTTATTGTCAGACTGATCAAAATCTAAAAGTAGCTGCATCCACCACCGAGCTTTACACATTTCAATGTACGAGCTATAAGCCCAAATACTTCTCTTTTCGAAAGACATTTTAGTTTCGCCTCAATTGCCTCTTTCATGTTGGCCAATCATTTCTTTTTTTACATTTCTCAATTGATAATGATTCATGATCCACATTATCAAATAAAACCTCCAGTGTTATATTGCATGCAAATATATTATCGACGTCGATTTAATTTTAGTTCCACTTATTACCAGACATGACATAACCTATTGAGATATCTTTATTATCAGGTACCTGATTCATGTTAATGTCTTTGATGGAGACCTTTTAATCTTTTCTTGAAGTTTTCATAATTCATTGATTCATCGATCAAACCATCATAAAATATAGCTCCTTTTCTTTTTCGAGGATTTCTTTATCTTTGGAACTTACTTGTGTACTACGCTACAAGCGTAAGTTAAACTCATTAGCAACTAGAATTTATCCTTCCATGACATCAAATTTAATCGGAGCATTCATAGCTGGTATATGTGACCTAGTCACTCTTTTAGGGTCAGCAAAATCATCTGACAATTGATTTGCTAAATGAATTATCCTTTGAACTTATAGTTCACATCGTGTAGTATGTGGATCAAAAAGAGAAAATGATAATTCATTCCAACTTATTTCTTTCCCCAGCTATTTATTTTCTCCCCCTAATGTTGGGTAAACTGACTCATTAAAATGATAGTAAATAAATCAGGTTGTAAATAAATTCTCTATCAAAAGCTCAAGATATTTAAAACTGATATATATTCCCAACAAAACTCATCTTTGTGCGTTATTCGCACACAAAAAATCTAAGATGAGAATATTTGATTCTTGACCAAAAACCATTTGTAATGGGGAGAACTTATGATCATTTGTTGTCTTGTTGCGAATTGGTGATACTACATGTAAAATTACATGTCATCAACATTATCAAGACTTATTGTCTTTAGAAAATAATTTGGAAAATGTGCTCGTAATTTTATCAACTGAGCAAGTAGCCTCGCAAACACCAAGTTGCGAGTTAATAACAAGGATACATATAACCATCTAGTCGATGCATAGATAAAAATCGTAAAAATATCTAGATGGACTATAAGAAAGATGTATGGGCCCATATATATCACTTTTTATCCGTTCCAGAAAATTAATAGATTTACACTCTATCTTAGCTATTGATGATTGAATAATCAAATTTCTTTCATAGCAAGTATCACATGAAAAATCACCATGAAGAAAATCTTAGCTCTTCAATAAATGACCACAAGAAAGTGTCAACAAGTTTTCGCATCATAATTGAACTAGGATGGTCTAACCGGTCATGCCAAATAAAATTATTAGTAAACATCTGATTTACAATAGCATGAGCTTCAATTTGTAATAATTCTTCTATAGTACAATATGGATGATAGTACATGTATTTTTTTTCAAGATTTTTTTATTGCCTTGAGCTATACTCGTAATATTGAGATACTCAACATCCTCTTGACTAATATTCTCAATATATTTATGAAAAAAACTTTAAAACTCAATAAGTCTCTTTGTGACTTTGACGAGTATAATGCACTGTAAATATGGAATAAAGTTCCATTTGACAATAACATATTTGCTCAATTGGAGCTTTCTGTGATATTAGTACTTCTGGATATAGTACTCACATTATTCCCTTGTATTTTAAATGAGAAAATGTGCATAATTATGCACATTTTAATATGTTCTTTATTTCATTCACTTTGGGGAATGAAAAATATGTGCTTTGTACCATTCACTTCGGAGAATGGAGAAATATTAAATATAGCACATCATATCAAATCGGTTATCATATTCTTATGCTTAATTATTGTATGAGTACTTGCACTGTGTGCTAAGCATAAATCGCCATAATTTATTGCATATTTTATTCCGGAAGTAATCATATTCTTTTAAAAGAAAAATTAACATAAAACATAAATAAATAATATGTAAAATAAGTTAACATAAATAAATAATAAATAAAAGTAAATTAACATAAAACAAAATAAATAAAAGATCAATTATTCCTTTTAGAAGTTATAAAGGAAATAAAATGTTGGGACCGCCGGCACACCCCATGGCACAACGGAACAAAATTACGACAGTCTTTCCAGTGATCTATGTATGTTTAATCCGAAATCGGGAAGAAGAGATGCGATAACTTACATTGGGTTCCTTGATAAGAAGCAAAAACAGCAACTGGATCTGCTATAATCACGATCGTTCGACAACTCGAATCTTTAGCCTTCACGAATATCGTCTCGGCCTCTACTCAATTCACCCGATTGAGAGCAAATATCGAAAAACTATTTTTCTTGATTTTAGGTCTGAGAATACGGGATTCTCTGTTGTGGCTGCTAGACCCAAAGATTCTTTATATATATGTGAAACCCTATGTATAAGAGTTTTATTCCGAATTTGTTTAGGAAATAATTACTTTTATTATTTCCTTAAATTTAGGAATCTATATTTAATTCGAATTTGAAAAGGGATATAATTACTTTAATTATATCCTTTGTTTAAAATTTAGGAATAAATATAATTTACTTATACATATATATTTTTCGCTCATTTTCAACCATTGGGTGTGACTTTGTAGGCTCATTGTAACGTTAGTAATAATATTAGAACAATTCTAATATTACAAACAATGAGTGACATCTAGCAATATATCATTGTCATATAAGTTACAAGAGATCATGATTCGATGTATCATGTCCGTGACCAACTCTATTAATGTATTATATCCTTTTGTCCTTTTATATCTTTAATAGGCACAAGTCTTGGAATAGTCACACTTGTATAGCCTATTTTAATGTTTCTTGATATCTAGAGTGAACTACTTTTAATGAATAATTTGTGATATCTCATATCAGCGTATTCAAGCATGGCCATGCATTTCTAGTCTCACTCAATCAAGTGGCCTTTGATATATTTTCCTATTATGTAGGAAGGAAAAATCCTATCTTGATCATTCAC
Source organism: Abelmoschus esculentus (assembly GCA_035048815.1). Taxonomy (NCBI): domain Eukaryota; kingdom Viridiplantae; phylum Streptophyta; class Magnoliopsida; order Malvales; family Malvaceae; genus Abelmoschus; species Abelmoschus esculentus. Next base: position 1,848,390 of record JAUCBN010000002.1, read on the forward strand.
ATCTCACTACATACATTGTAATATGTCCAATGTCAGCTTTTATAGTGTAACTATTTACGAGACACGTTTAACTGCATCAAAACATAAAACAACATATGTTGAGATAGTAATAATCTCAAGTCTAAGGATCATACATATAGTTGTCACTATCAGTAATATCGTGACCGTCACATAATAATCCAAGATATATGCTCATAGTGGGTCAATCCAATATATCATTCTCTACTAATATATTCATGTATTAATTCTGACATCTCTATGTCAATGACAACTCATTGTCATCAATTAATCACATGTTAGTCTTAAGCGTATTATTATTGTCCATACTCATAATAATACTTTACTAAGGATCTTTTAATAATAATACATATATTATTATATGGACCTTATTGTTTCTCAGTTTATGTTATACATTGACACATATATCTGAAAACAACAATGGCAATGCCTTTATTCAATAAAATTGGTAAATAAAAGTATCCTTACAATCATCATATGATTGGTCTTTGGGCATACTCTAACATAAAATAAATGACGAATTATTCCCTTCAAGGGTTATGAGAAAATTAACAATATCCAATTGAGTTGGATCAACAACGCCATACTTATTTTTGTCACAAAAAAATCTGTTTATATTTTCTTTCATTTATCATTCATGATTATGAATAAAGTTCATAATATTTTGGCATTTGACAAGTATGAGATCAATGGTTTGTACCATCATATTAATAACATAAAGATTTTGATATAATCTCTACCATTCTTATCATCTTTATAATTTCAATTCTAGTGGATATAAACATTCTCAAAATAATTATCTTATTCATGCCTATTTTATGATCTCAATCATGACCACAGTTACTAATGTGACATTTATTCTTTCCGCTATAAAATATCACATTCACTTCAGGGAATGGAGCGGAGCCAACAAGTCAACCTTTTCACGATATTGTGTCTACAGGACAACTTTAATGTGTGAAAAGTGGAATATGTTTTTCTAACATATCTTCATCAATGATACTCTGGCATATAACTGAGTTTTATTCACTAACCATATAGTGAATTATCATGTTTTTATTCACTTCAAGGAATAAAATAAATTCAATAATCGCATGAAATAAACATCATGCTTGCATTCACTTAGGGAATGACATAAATCAAATAATCGCATGAAATAATCATCATGCTTGCATTCACTTCAAGGAATGTCATAAATCCAATAATTGCATGGAATAAGCATCATGCAAGCATTCACTTCAGGGAATTCCTCCCATAAAAATTCTTGGATCAAGACGATTTTTGTAACTTGAACTTGGGAGAAGTCTATAGTCGAGTTTTTTAGACAAAAATATTGCTTTCAAGCAAATATAAATTTTATAATATCCATACTATTAAATAGTAATTTATCAACCAATATATATACAATACATACATGGAACAAAAATTTAATCCTTATGCGCGACGTTGTTAAACTAGTCCACAAGGTCCTTTAAAAAGAACCTCCTTTGAGACCAGTAGCCTCGCAGAACGGGATGTCCAGCCAATATAATCGGATTAAATCAACATAACAAAGAACATATTAATTAATCAAAGGTTTAATTTTTGTTTTGATATCATGTAATACTTAGAACATGATTAAAACATAAACTTTCATCATCATAATAAAATAAACAAATATTGGTTATAAATAAAGAAAAAAATCTCAAATTAAATAAGTAAAATATACCAGACTTTCCACTAATTTAAATAAGTAAAAAATCTCAAATATTGTGTATAGTAACCGAGTTTGCCAACAAAATTATCTAAATTGCTATGAATATGTGTTTTTATGTTATATTGTGGACTTTGATTGCTCTCGTAAGTTTTAAGATGCTATGATGTAAGATGTACAAAATGATATTATTCTTCATTTTCAAATAAATCTTGAACCCTGCATTGTCGTAGTTACGTTTTTGAGTTCTGCTCACTAAGCATTTATGCTTACACTCTTGTTTTCCGATAATGCATATCGTTAGCTCAAGAGTTAGCACGGTGCGAGGAAGGGCGTCCAAGCGTGTTTCTCATTAGCTCAAGTATGATTTAGTTGCAATAATGTATTAGCTAGTAATGGGATACGCTATGTTGTTTAGGAGCATTGTTTGACTCCTATGTTGACTTATGTTTTGGATGATTTCATGCATAGTTTATATTCGCTATGGTTGCCTTGAGTTGGCATGTTGATTTATGTTTTGAAGTTATGGTTATGTGGTTGCCTGAGCAGGATTCTAATGGATGTGTATGATTTTCAAGCATGTGTAACCTGATCCTTGAGTTCTATAATGTCTTATGCATGTTAAGTATGCTTGTATGTGGTTGTTGGGTTAATCCTTAGCTGTTTGTGCTTTAAAATTCGTCCAGATGCAGGGGCTTTCGGTTTCATCTCGTACCAATATGTCAATGTCGTTTTGAGCTTTCGGGCTTTCGGAAAGCCCAATAAGATTGGTTTAAAGCCTGTGTGCAGATACATTGGTCGTTTGGGCTCGAAAAAGCTTTTTAGGGTTGGTTATTGGAGTCGGGTCTTCGGAATTGACGTTGGTAATCCCTGTGTCACCACCTCGGGTCGGCCTTGCGACTAAGCCGGGTCGAGGGGGCTACAAAGCTCGCAGAATCCAGAATCAACTTTCTATGTTGGGAACTTCAACAGGAATAATATGCCCAACAATTATAACCAGCATGGAGAAAGCACCCAAACTTCTCATGGAGTAACCCTAACAATGCACTGAATCCGCAACATCAAACTATGCAAAACAATGGATTCCAGCATAACATAACAGTTCAACAAAAGATGACGCAACAGACACTACCACAACAGCAACCAACAGATGTCCAAACGTTGGAAAACACGCTGCAAATATTCATGGCTCAAACTGGTGCATACATCGCAAACACCAACAAATTCATCCAGAGAGCCGACACATTCATGGACAAAGCAGAGATGAGAATGCAAAATAATGAATCTGCTCACAAAACACTGGAAATAGCAATAGGACAGATGGCACAACAGATGAAAAGCCGACCTATAGGAGATCTCCCTAGCAATATTGAAGTCGCTAGAACCGGTCCTCATGAACAATGTAAGGCCATATCCACCAAGAGTGGATTGCAACTGAAGGACCCTGAGATACCTACTCAGACTGTAGGTAAGACCCTTGAGACAGTAGATCCAAAAGAGGCTACTGAAGAAAAACCTGAGGCAAAGGAACTAGCAGACGCTGTCGACAACGATGTCACAGCAGATGATGCCGCAGCCGCACAACAGATACGATTTCAATACTCTGAAAGGATCAAATATGTGCGATTACCACCACCATTCCCTCAAAGGTTGAAACAACAAAATCAAGAATACCAATTTAAGAAATTCTTAGACATCCTTAAATAGGTACATATCAATATACTTTTGGTAGAGACAATTAAATAAATGCCCAACTATGCCAAGTTCCTTAAGGACATTATATTCGAGAGAACAAAAATTGGGGAATTTGAAATTGTTGCCGCAACAGAAGGGTGTGTGGCAATGCTGCACAACAAGGCCACAACCAAAAGAAAAGATCCTAGCAGTTTTATAATACCTTATTCATTCGGAGATCAATATATGGGCAAGGCATTGTGTGACTTAGGTGTCAGCATTAACCTAATGCCTAAGTCAGTTTTCTAAAAGCTAGGCATTGGGCAGGCAAAACCAACCACGGTGATGTTGCAACTGGCAGACCGCTCTTACGTGCAACCGGAAGGAAAGATAGAAGATATCCTGGTAAGAGTGAATAAATTCATATTTCTTGCTAACTTCTTAATTTTAGATTGTGAAGCAGATGAAAATGCCTCAATCATCTTGGGAAGGTCGTTCATAGCAACAGGCAGAACATTGATCGACTGTGAAAAAGGAGAATTGATCATACGGGTGAATGACCAACAAGTAAAGATCAATGTATTCAAAGCTCTGAGGCATCCAGATGAACCAGATGAATGTCAATAAATTGAAAATCTGAATTTAACTTTGATGCAGAAACGGACAACCTAGACGAAACTCGCCAAGGCAACCGTTGCCGAGGAAGCGTACCCCTTGACCAAAAGCATACACGAAAGAAACCACTTGATGAGGAGGCTCTGACTGGTTCATCACATCATCCTCCATTAAAAAAGGGGAAGATGGTTGCTGCTGGAGATGCATTCCATTGCACTCCGCCAGTAACCTAATTTCTATCTTACTATCTTTAATTTACTTTTATGTTTTAGGAATTAGAATTTTAGTCATCAGTTTTAGGAATTAGATTTCAATTCTTGCAATATTAAATTCCATAATTTTTATATATTTTTTCACAGCGTCTACTAATTTGATTTTTAGTTTTTAGGTAGCATTAATGAAGAATAAAGAGGATGATCAGCCCAACAAATTAGCAGCCCAATCCAAGCGTATGAAAATTCCGGCCTAGAATTATGCCACCTAGATTCAAAAATTGTGTCATTTCCGCTACCATTGGCTGCCAGTTGGGGTTTTCTTTCTTGCACGCCAAGAGCAATAATCACGCCCCCGCTCCCTCAAACGCCGTGCCGCCCAATGCATATAAATACACGGGCAATGGTTATTCTGTTCACTCTTCCTTTCACCTTATCATTACTCTGTCTAAAATTCTTCTCCTCTTCTCCACAAGAAAAAATGGCCAACCAACCACAAAATCCTACCGGCTCGACTGCAAATTATCGACAATTCCCGACCAAGGATGTCCAACAAGAGTATCAACGAGTCTTCTAAAATCGGCAGCTCTAGGAGAAGCAAGATTTCCATTTCACGGAGGTGGACGATCTTGGCATCGAAACATTTATTTTGTCCAAAATCACATTCCAACGGTGGTAGAAGTTTGCCCAGCAACCAGCCTCGGGGAACATCACATGGGTTCGCAAATTCTACGCCCATCGTCCGGTGCCGAATAATTCATACACCCATCTCCGAGGGCGGGCAATTCTAGTGGCGGACATCATCATCAATGCCCATTTTGGGCTACATATAGAAAACGACGAACACGTCGCGTTCGCTGCCGCCCTCACTGTTGACTACTATGAATACATGAAGGCAGAACTCTACATACTTGAAGCAGAGTGAAACACTGGAAAACACAACGGATCAGTCAGCCGCCGAGATTTGAGGCCAGAAGCCAAGCTATGGAACACTTTCATCAAAAGAAATATATTTTCGACATCTCAAAACCAAACAGTAGATCGGCCACGCCTGGCGCTCATCCATTCCATCATCCACAACCGTCGATTTGACGTGGGTAAAATCATCAGCGCACAAATATATGAATATGCTATGAAAGACCGAGGTATGTTATATTTCCCCTATTTAATTACTGCCCTCGGTCATGTAGAACGTATGCCGATGTTGCCATCAGACATATTTACACCGGCATGGAAAGGCTGGACTCGGGAGATCTACATGAAACAGATGCAAGTGGAAGAAGTTGTTCAACAAGCATTCATCCTTCCAGTCACTAACACAACAACTGCCGATGCACCATATGCCGAGGCAGCACAACCAACTGAGGCAGGAAAGTGCACTATGCAAGCACCAGAAGGAGTTCTAAAAATCCTGCACTAGATGGAGAGAAGGTAGCTAGCCTTCATGACTTACGTACGTGAATTCAAAATCTTAACCATTGCTACCATCCACGAAGAATTCCCAACATGCTCGACTGTCTTCCCATAATTTACAGTCAACCTCTCCATGCCCCAGCAGCATCCGTCTGATCCTGCTCCAGCAACAACTGCCTCCACCACTGAGCCTATCTCCCCTACCGCCACTCAGCCGTTGCAACAAATGAACCCTTCTCAGTAGACTCTTTAGATGAGTTTCTAAAAATGGATTCCACCAATAGAGGATCCGCACCGGACGATTCTGACACGTTCAAATGGAGCCACTGCTCGGATGACCTGGAAGGCCCAATAAAGGCTGTTGAAGAATTCTTCGCTGTAGCACAATCAGGCAGAAAGAGGAAGGCATCCTTTTCTACCAAAACGACCTCTCCAATCAACATCGAAACCGATGAGGAGGTAGGCAACAACCCAACTCCCATCCGATTCCAACCTCCCCGGTCTGCAAAGAAATAATCTGTCATTCCACTGAAGGCGACAGTACAACAACCAACAAAGAGCCATCGCAAACTCTTAATCGACAGCGACTCTGAGGACTCCTTTGCCTCCTCGACATTTTAAAAAGGACGGTAGTCTTTTCTTTATCTATTTTGTTTTTATTTTCGGCTTTCTTTTATCTTTTTACTTTCCATGCATTGAGGACAATGCATCCCTCGAGTTTGGGGGAGTATTGTTCCTTTTGTAATATGTAAATATCAACAATGTATGGAAGTACTCAGAATATGCTTTATTTGCCTTAAATTTCTGTCCTAACAACTGTTCATAATTTATGAAAAAGAAATTTTTAAGTCTGTCGAATTTTAATGAAACTGACTCGGCAACAATATATTATCTAGCCGTGGTAGTAGTATGCACCATTCACCAGACTTAAATTCAGAAAGGTTTGCTAGGATTAGTACTTAGGATTAGACTATGAGCCTAAAATTAATTAAACACTGCTAGCCAGAGAATGGTGGGCCGACTAGGATTTATGCTTAGCGAAAGGGACAGAACGACACCAATGTGATCGTAGGTAATTTCTCGATACAGTCTCTGAGTTTGCTTTCCTTGATTGAATCGGGTCTGTGCATTCATATATTTTGAGTGAGCATGCTATGATGTTGGATATACCTTGTGAGACACTAGATATAGGTATTAGTGTTACTAGTTCCTTCGGAGATACCATAGTGGTCAGAAAGATGTATAGACGATGTCCGTTGATGGTTCAAGGGTATGTGTTCCCATTTGATATGATGGAATTGCCATTATACGGTTTTGATGTGATTTTGGGTATGGATTGGCTAACAGAGCATAGAGCTAGGATAGACTTCGAGACCAAGAGAGTTTATTTGAAGCTTGCAGATGATCATGAGATTGTGGTAGTAGGTGAGAACGTGAAGTTCTTATCGAATGTTGTTTCGGCTTTAGAGGCTCAGAGGTTAGTTGAGTTGGGATGTGAGGCATACCTAGCATATGTGATGAATCCGAACATGAATGAAGTCAGACCGCAAGATATAAGGATGGTGTGTGATTTTCCGAGTGTGTTCCCAGAAGAGTTGTCTGGTTTGCCACCTGAAAGAGAGGTTGAATTTGCCATAGATACGTATTCATATTCTGCTCCTGTTTTGATTGCTCCGTATCGTATGGCACCAAAAGAACTAAAAGGGTTGAAGACTCAGTTGCAAGAACTATCAGATAGAGGTTTTATCAGACTGAGTTCTTCGCCTTGGGGCGCACCCGTGTTGTTTGTGAAGAAGAAAGACGGTAGTATGAGGATGTGCATCGACTACAGACAGTTGAATCAGTTTTCAGTGAAGAACAAGTATCCACCGCCGAGAATTAATGATATGTTTGATCAGCTTAGAGGTGATATCGTTTTTTCCAAGATAGACTTGAGGTTAGGGTACTATCAGTTGAAGGTGAAAGAAGTTGATGTGTCGAAGACAGCTTTCCGTACAAGGTATGGTCACTATGAGTTTCTGGTTATGCCTTTCGGGTTGACTAATGCACCAATTGCTTTCATGGACATGATGAACAAAATTTTCCGCGAGTACTTGGATCGGTTTGTGGTTGTGTTCATTGATGACATATTGGAGTACTCACGTATTGAGGAAGACCAAGACAGATACTTGAGGTTAATATTGCACACTTTGTTGGATCACCGGTTGTATGCCAAGTTGAGCAAGTATGAGTTATGGATTAGAGAAGTTGTTTTCTTAGGACATTTAGTGTTAGCTGAGGGGATTAGAGTAGATCCTAAGAAGATAGAAGTGATTGTGAGTTGGAAGCAACCGAAGTCTGTCACAGAGATTCGTAGTTTCCTAGGCTTAGCAGGTTACTATAGGAGGTTTGTGAATGGATTTTCAAAGATAGCTGATCCTTAGACTAAGTTGCTTTAGAAGAATGTTCAGTTTGAGTGGTCAGATGCAAGACAACTAGCCTTTGAGAAACTAAAAGAAGCTTTGACAAATGCGTCAATTTTGATACAACCAGTGTCAGGGAAAGAGTATGTGATCTACAGTGATGCTTCGTATGTAAGGCTAGGTTGTGTGCTTATGCAAGACGGAAGAGTTGTAGCTTATGCTTCGAGATAATTGAAGAACCATGAGAGTAATTATCCGACCCATGATATAGAGCTAGCCACAGTTGTGTTTGCTTTGAAGATTTGTAGGCATTACTTGTATGGTGATAGATGCACAGTTTACATAGATCACAAGAGTTTGAAGTATCTAATGACACAGAGAGAGAGTTGAATCTGAGACAACGTAGATGGCTCGAGTTATTGAAAGACTATGACCTCAAGATTGAGTACCATTCGGGTAAAGCCAATATAGTGGTAGATGCTTTGAGTAGGAAGGTAGCTATTGAGTTGAGAGCTATGTTTACTAGATTGAGCTTATCAGGTGACGGTGGCTTGGTAGCTGATCTCTAGGTTAGACCTACTTTGGGTCAATTGATTAGAAAGAAACAACAGTTAGATAGATCTTTGGCACCTCACGTGCAAGATATAGATGAAGGAAGACCTACAGAGTACAGTTTCAGGGATGATGTTTTTTTATGTTTTAGAGACAGAATAGTTATGCCGAATGACAATGATCTGAGATGTATGATTTTGACCAAAGCGCACAGTAGTCTTTTTGTTATGCATCCGGGTAGTACGAAGATGTATCTTGGTTTGAAGGATGAGTAATTTTGGATTGGTCTGATGAGAGATGTTGCCGACTATGAGAGTAAGTGTATGGTTTGTTAGAGAGTTAAGGTAGAACATCAGTTTCCGTCTGGTTTGTTACAGCCGTTGAAGATTCCAGAATAGAAATGGGAAAATATCACCATGGATTTTGTATCCGGTTTTCTTTTGACTCCTTCGAAGAAGAACTCAGTCTGTGTTATAGTTGATCGTTTCATGAAGTATGCTCACTTTGTTGTTGTTCATACGACTTACTCGTTAGATAAGTTGACAGATTTATACATCAGTAAGATTCTGAGACTGCATGGTGTGCCGAAATCGATTGTGTCTGACAAAGATTCGAGATTCACAGTCAGATTTTGAGAGTGTTTGCAGAGTGCTTTGTGTAGCCGTTTGAATTTCAGTACTTCATATTATCCTCAGTCAGAAGGGCAGTCAGAGAGAGTTATTCAGATTCTCGAGGATATGTTACGTTGTTGCATCATCGATTTTCAGGGTACTTGGGAGAAACACTTGTCGTTAGTTGAGTTTGCGTACAAAAACAATTATCAATCGAGTATTCAGATGGCTACATATGAGGCTTTGTATGGCAGAAAGTGCAGAACTCTGACTTGTTGGGCCGAAGCAGGTCACAAATTGATATCGATGTCAGATATGCTTAAAGGGACTACCGAGAAAGTGAAGTTGATTTTTGATCGGTTAATGGCAACTTTAGATAGGCAGAAATCGTGTGCAAATTTGAAACGAAAAGAAATAGAGTATACCGTGGGTGATAGAGTGTTCTTGAAAGTTTCACCTTTGAAGAAGGTGATGAGATTCGGTAAGAAGAGTAAGCTGAGTCTGAGGTATACTGGACCTTATGAGATTGTGAAACGGATTGGTATTGTTGCTTATCAGTTACGTTTGCCGCTAGAGTTAGAAAGGATTCATGATGTGTTTCATGTTTCAAAAGTATAGATCAGATCCATCTCATGTTATGCTAGTGGAAGAGGTTGAGTTGAATTCAGATTTGACCAATGACGAAGAATCAGTTGAGATCTTAGCCTCTGATAGTAAGGTGTTGCGTGGAAGATCTATCGAGTTGGTCAAAGTGAAGTAGCGACACCGAAGGGTGGAAGAAGCCACTTGGGAGAGAAAGGAGGATATGGAGAAGTAGTTTTTGTATCTCTTTCCGCCAGGTAAGAATTTCGAGGACGAAATTTCCTTAAGTGGGGGAGAGTTGTAACACCCCATTTTTGGGCTTAGGAGTTATTAGACTCTAAACTAGGATTAGTTTCAGGTTAATTTTAATTAAAACGATGATTTTTACAAAAAATCACAATATTTACAAAAACGTCATTAATGAAATTTATAAGGGATTTGAAGAATCAAAACACCCTTTTTCTCATCTTCTTCAAAACTAAGTTAAAAACTCTCTAAAATCCCTATTCTTTATTTCTTCATCATCCAACATCATTCAAGAGCTTTTTCAAAAGGTAATTTCATATTTGACTTGTTCTTTTAATTTCCTATCTTTTGATAGTTAAAAATCCTATTTTTATCAAGTCTTGGAGAATCTCTATTTTTCAAGGTTTGATGAGAAAAGTGAGGATTTTGTTGAAATTTCGAATGACCTTAGTAAAACAAAGTTTAAAGATGCTTTTGAACTCTTTAATGAAATTAAAACATGTTAGGAAAATGGTTTAATCTTAGCAAACCCAAAACTAGTCTTAGGGAGAATTTTTAGAGTTATTGTGGTTGGGTTTTGTTGAAAATAAAAGGCTGGAGGTATATAGAACCTTTGTAGGTGTTTTTAGAATGTTAAAGGATGGATTTTGAGTTGTTAAAGGGGATAGATGATTGAATTTCCGAAGTGGCTGCAGTAGGTATTTTTTGAAAGTGGAAAATGAGTGTTTGGGAGGTGTTTTAGTATGGAAATGAATGGCTGATGGTTATACTATATATGAGTGATGTTTTGGACATGTTTTGAAATGTTTTAGGTGTTTAAATTGAAGGGTAATAGATGTGCTTTGCTTAAGTACGAAAATGATAATATTTGGGATGAATTTGGCTTTGAATTGTTGTGAAAATATTATGGATTTGTGAGCTGATGTAAAATAGAGAATTTGTGGTTTATGAGGTTAATACTTTAATTTTGGTTGGTTTGAAGCAACACATTTGGTTCTGGGTGATTTGAGTACAAATCCGAAAGGTTCGGGGCTCGTTTTGGCTACCATTAGAGTTGTGCGGTGAGTGAAAAAATGTTTTGAACTTGATTTTGATTCAAGGAAGATTTTGGGAGTTTGGATTAGGCTTGATAAGATAATCCAAACTCAAGACTAAGATCTACCATTTTTACTTACCTTGTATGCTTGTTAGATGGTAAAGATTGAAAAGCTTCTTGTGTTTAATTGTTGTCGATGGCATGTTAATTGTTATGTTGAGTTGTGTTGATTATCTATTGATTAATGACATGTTAATATGCCATGTGAGATATTTTTAAGGTAACTGTAAGATGTTGCAGGTTTTGCTTGTAAGTGGTAAGTAAGACCACTCGAGTATTGTAAGAAATATAGTCGGGTGGCTATGTAAGACCAGTAAGAGGTGTAAGATGTAATATTTCTAAGATAATATTGTAATAACCCATTTCTTACAATCCAAATAAAATAAACCACAACCCAATACACCCTAAAGCCCACAAATTAAACCCAATCCAACCTAACCCTAATTATCAACTAAACCCTAACCAGCCACCCACAAATCTGCCGCCGCCGCCTCTGTCCCTTTGCTTTCTAGACCACGCGCGTGGCCGCCATGCGCGGTGGTTAGCCTACCGCGTGGCTGCCACGTGTCCCGTTTTCATTTGCTCCGAAGGCCGGCCACCGCCCATGTCTCGTCCACCACCCCACCGCCTTCAAATCTGCAGAATAAAAAGAAAATCATTAGATCTACATTATTTGATTGAAATCGGCCTAATGTATGATTTTTTTATGAAAAAATAGGGGTATATAAACCCTATTTGAATGCGTGTAATCCGGTTAGACAAGGAATCAAATAAAAAATCATATTCGAGCCAAACACAAAAAACAAAATCCAAAGCAAACACCACAACCGAATAGTACAAACTAAACCGAAAAGAGAAGAGAGAAAATCAAGAAAAGAGAACAAACCGAAGCAAATCAAACCAAGAAAATAGGTAAAAAAAAATAGAGGAAAACCGAAACTTAGCTTTTAGATCTACGATTGTGCACGCTTCTATTCGTAAAACCGAGGTCGGATTCGAGTTCCTTGCGTCGAGATCTTTCGGAAAGCCCCAGACTTTTCGATTTCCGTCACCGGCAACGGCGGCCAATGGTGGCACGGCACCGGAGAATGCAGAGGAGACAGAGAGCTTCCATAAAGCTCTGTCTTACTCCCTTTTGGAGAGGGAAATAAATGAAATGAAATGAAAATAGGGGGAAATGAGGTATTTAACCCTTAATCAAAATGACACCGTTTTGAAGCCTGGTTATTAGGGTCAAAACGGCGCCGTTTCACTGCTGGAGCCCCAGACCGAAACGTTAACAGACCCGCGTTTGACCCGGAATAGTGGATAAATTACGCGCGCAGTCCCTGTGTTCTCGGCACTCTTGCATTCGGCCTCCCAGTTTGCCTTTTCTTATCAATTTAGTCACTACTTTTTTTCTATTTGAGCCATATAATTTTAATTTCTTTCAATTTTACTCTTATTATTATTATTTTGACCCCAAAGTGTTCTGTTTTTGCAGATTTAGCCCCTGCAATTTTCAAAAATTATTATTTTCATGGTTATGGTTATTTTTAAAAATTTCACTAACCATTTTTTTCTACAGATTCGAATATCGAGCTTGTAATTTCGATCGTATAAAATATTTTATAACCGATAGGTGCCGATTTCGGGCGTTGTAGGGGTGCTCACCCTTCCCTACGCGTAACAGACTCCCGGATTCAGCTCTGGTTCGTAGACGCAAATTTGGTGTTCCAATCACACCGTAGAAAAATGATTGGTGGCGACTCCCCAGACGAATTCCGGTGATTACAGCTGGCGACTCCGCTGGGGACCTTCTCGAGAGTCGAGCCTAAACTCGGTTACATTTTATTTAATGATCGAAAATATAAATTCGATTCTTTTTAATTTTGTGATCCAGTTTTAATTTATTTATTTTATTTAAAATATTTTGCTAACATGTTTTTTAAAATGTTTTTCAGGACCTCTCATTTCATGAGCTCTCAACCCGGGCTCCGTCCATTTAAGTGCGAGCATGAAACCACTCCTTCGTGAGGTTACGCCTCCGTGTAGGATGGTGAATTGATTTCGGGATATTTTTCCCTTTGTCTTCGTGAGACCTACGTCTCCGCATAGACTTGGAGAAACGTATCCCCTTGAATCGTGTTTATTATCCTTAGCAGGATAATATTTATCGTTCAAGTACCTTCTAGAACCGTACCTCATATAGTGAGCCCTAGAAGCCTACCCTTAGAGCCGTCATGCCGAACCTCTGCCCGATTAGAGGGTCACCCTATAAGGTTTTTCTTTTTAGAAAGAGAGAGAGTGGGGGGTTTATTTTTATTTATGCCCTTTAATTCATGTTATTTATTTCTCGTTATTTATTTTTCGCAATATATTTTTCCATGTTTATATTCATGCATATATTCTTGCATATTCGTGTTATCATGTTTCTCGATTTTTGCATTTACACTTATTAATTTTAAAAAAGGGTGTTGACACAAGTACAACCGTTAAAAAGGTTTAGTCACATAAGAACCATTTTCTCGATAAGGTGAGGGGCACCAGAATGGTTCCACTAGTGACATCAAGAAAACATAACCCGAGATAGTTCGTGCCAGCCATGTTCGAGACCAAATTTTATTTGGGGCAAGAAGCCGATAGTGCTTTCCCAGAAAATCAAAATTTCGAAGATAAAGGCTAAACAAGACCCATTTGATGTAGAGAAAGCTTCGTTCTGATTCGAGCTTCCTTTTCAAAGTTGTACTGAATCAACATCCTTTTATATAAAATATTTTGTAGCATTTTGCATATACATGACATCATCCTAGTTACATCAAGCATGTCATATTGCATCATATCCACCAGGATCCTAACATCAGAGGGACATTTTCGTTACAGTCTTTCTAAGCAACAACATCCTCGTCTCGCCAAAAGCAAAACCAAAATAATGGAAGAGATATTAGCCAGAATTGAGCAAGCACACGAAGATATCAAGAGGGACCTTGAAAATAGATTGGAAAAAACGCAGTCTGATATTCGCGCTCACATTTCACAGTCTCAGAATGATTTGTTCGGAAAGATATCCAATTTGTTGGCAGAAAGAGATCCAAGAAAACAGAAGGGAAAGGTTATTGACCCAAGTGCAATGGAGAATGACTCAGGAAATCTTATTCAAACTCGTATATCAGTTAATGCATCCAAGGTACAGGGCAATCAAGCCGAGTCCTCACTCCCAGGAAGTCTGGTAATTCATAACCCTAAGGAATGTATGGTACCAGATTTTGACGAAATAAACAACTCAAAAGTTGAGTTATACAAGAAGATCGAAGAACGATGTAGACAACTCGAAGAAAAGTTCAAATCCGTGGAAAAAATCGACCAATTCCCGGGAATAGAAGCAAGGGAGTTAAGCCTAGTCCCAGATCTAGTGTTGCCACCAAAGTTCAAGATGCCAGATTTTGAAAAATATAATGGGACTACTTGCCCCGAAGCTCATCTCACCATGTTCATCAGAAGGATGACAAGCTATATCAACAATGATCCCTTGTTGGTACATTGCTTTCAGGATAGTCTGACCGGATCAACATCCAGATGGTACAACCAGTTGAGTCATTCCAAGATAAATTCATGGAATGACCTAGCCCAAGCCTTCGTTAGGCAATTCAGTCACGTCATCGACATAACCCCTGATAGGGTTACTTTATAGAATATGCAAAAAAGACAGGATGAGAGCTTTAGAAAATATGGTCAGCGCTGGAGGGATGTTGCTTCCCAAGTGCAACCTCCGTTATCAGAAAAAGAAACAGTGACACTTTTCGTGGGAACATTAGACAAGCCTTTCCTCGGTCGAATCTTGGGAGGTATCACGAAGGACTTTTTAGACATTATAATGAATGACGAGATGATTGAAAATGCTATTCGAAGCGGAAGACTTGAAAATGATGAGGTCGATAACACCAATGTCCATAATGTCGGCTATTCAAAGTCACTGACAGTGAGGCAAGCAAAAGTCGCAGCCTTGAATACACAAAATTTCACGTCCATTCCGATATCTTATGGCGAATTGTACAAAAATCTATACAATGCACATGTGGTATCGCCATTCTACACGAATCCCATACAACTGCCATATCCCAAGTGCTATGATCCCAACGCCCAATGCGAATATCATGCCAGAGTCATGGGGCACTCCATTGAAAATTTCATCGGTTTCAAAAAGCTCATGGAGAAATTCATTGAAATGGGAGTTGTACGATTCGAAGACTCCACTGGATCTAATGCAATCGAGAATCCTTGACTAAGGGATTCAGTCACCTTACAACTTCTCTGAATAGTTAGAGTGCTAAAGAGTTTCCTACGGTTTTTTGGGACCTTTCTATGTTATGTAAAGAAGAACTCTTACCACTTTGGTCCGGTAGTAACAAGAGTCTTTTTGTAAAAGGGCCTAAGTTTGTTACCCTACAATAATGAAATGAAACTTTTTGTGCTAAATACAACAAGCATTCTTGTTTCCTTTTTTGCACATAAATCCGAACAACCATTCATCATTATGATCGAACGAATGCTGCAGGTTCAAAGATATTGAACCATTGAGCAATACCGAGACTGATCTAGAACTCAATCTCGAAAAAAATATGTGCATGAACAGACTTTTACACCATGGTGATAACTAAGATTTTGATCCATTTTCTGATCCAGTAAGAAGAATGACGAATCATCAGGAATCTACAGGAAGGGGCATGAGAAGTCATCCCTCGCTTCATATCAACCTGAACTTCTTCTGGGCAGCCTCTTATTCCCTAATATAGGGTATAAACGCGACATTACTCGTAGAATTCGAAAATCATTCCTTAATCATGAGAGGGGGCATTAGAAGCCATCATCAGTCAAAACTTCTACCGGGGCAACCTCTTTTTCCCTAATATAAGGGATAAACGTTATATTACCTGTACAAGTCAAAAACCTACTCTTTATGGGTTTTTCAAGATAAAGCAAAAGGTCCACGATACAAGGAGAATTTGCACTTAAAAGCCTCCAAAATACAGAGTGTGGGGCACCATATCTTGCCAATTTATCTGAGTAGCTATCAATGTTTGCTACTTGGGCTTCGTCAATCAATTGACAATTTTATATGAATTGCTCCAGAAACATTCCTAAAAATACAGGGACTGAGAGCAATCTCCATCCAGAAAAGGATTTTCGCTAAGAAAACACCAAAAGGAAAATAGCTACTCTACAATCAGAATGGGGTCAGATGCATTTGCTTGAGCTTTGTCACTCAATTGACAATGTTGTATAAATTGCTCTAGAAACATTCCTAAAAGTATACGGACTGAGAGCAATCTCAATTCAAAAAAAAGGTTTTCGCCAAGAACACACCTCAATAGGAAAACAATCACTCCATAAATAGAATGGGGTCAGATATTTTGCCTGAAGAGAAAAGGCACAACTATGGAAATATAATTCCAACAGACAACCAGGCCAGTTGATTGAGCCATTTTTAAAACAAAATCATCGACATATGCACTTTGCATTTCATGCTAGGATCATGCATGCATACATCAGACATGTTAGGATTAGAATCATGCAGCGCATGCTAACCATAACATTCTGAATCTGTTTGTAATAGTGATACAGAATTCACTCCTCTTTAAATAAACGAGGGAATAGACGAACACAACAACTTCGTCATCAAGATCCACCACTCCCGCAGATGTTGTGTAGATCGTTTTCATGAAGATCCACCACTCCCGCAGATGTTGTGTAGATCGTTTTCACGAAGATCCACCACTCCCGCAGATGTTGTGTAGATCGTTTTCACGAAGATCCACCACTTCCTCAAATGCTGTGTAGATCAATTTTCACGAAGATCCACCACTTCCTCAAATGTCGTGTAGATCACTTTCCATGAAGATCCACCACGTCCTCAGATGTCGTGTAGATCACTTTTCACGGAGATCCACCACTTCCTCAGATGTCGTGTAGATCAATTTTCACGAAGATCAAACCACTTCCTCAGATGTTGTGTAGATCATTTATTCACGAAGATCTAGTCACTTCCTCAAATGTCATGCGGATCAATATTTCACAAAGATCTTATCACGTCTTCAAATGTAGTACCGATCAGTTTTTCATGAAGATCTTACCACTTCATCAGATGTAGTGCAGATCAAGTCTTTATCGGTGATACTATATCATGTTATTTCGTTAAATTATGTTAGATAAGGGGAGGAAAAATGAAACAAGGGGCAATCCAAACGCCCATTGAAATCCATTCTCACGAATGGTCAATGAATTAAATCCTTAGTTTCAACTGATTGTACCCAGATTAATGGTACAACTAGCCCGGAGCAAACGAGTACCGGTAAAGGCAAATCAAATCCGTTGATCCCTGTGCATTTGGGAAAAATTCATTGATAAGGGCCATTCAAACGTCCGTTAAAATCCATTTTCATGAATGGTCAAGGAATTAAATCCTTGGTACCAACTGATTGTACCCAGAGTAATGGTACAACTAGCCCGGAGCAAACGGCTACCGGTAAAGGCGAATCAAATCCGTTAATCCCTGTACATTTGGGAAAAATGTATTGATAGGGACCATTCAAACGTCCATCAAAATCCATTCTCGCGAATGGTCGAGGGATTAAAACATTAAAGGAAATCCAATATCATAATTGGTACCAACTGATTGTACCCAGATTAATGGTACAACTAGCCCGGAGCAAACGGCTACCAGTAAAGGCACTTCAAATCCGTTAATCCCTGTGCATTTGGGAAAAATGCAGATAGACCAAGATCATTGTTTCTTCAGCGTTACAGCGGAATCAAATGTTAGAACTCATCCACACGTTGATGTTGCAGTAAAATCCTATATCCGAACCCTCAAGTTGAAGACGTTGCCTCTTTATCAGTCATGCAGTTTGATCAAACATTGACACTGAAGCTGGATTAAATGTCAGAAACCATCATCTCGATGGTGTTGTAGCTGTTTCAAATGTTATAATCCATCTCGTCGTCAGTGTTATAGATGGACCAAGATTTATAGACCTACAAGCTCCGTCAACGTTGCAACAAAGTTCAAGTTTTCTTTGAAGGTGGCAACACTATCAGTGCCATTGTAGAACAAGCATATTTTGTCTTCTACAACAAGTCAAGCTCAGATCGTTTCCTCCAACGGATCATCAGTTTTGAAGATTTGCTGACAAGGGCGGTGGAGTAAATCAAGTCAAGCTCCAAAAGAAGAAGCGGTGGCCAGAACGAACCCTAATTTCACCAAAAGAACCTTAACCTTGCCAAAAAGGAACCCTGACCTTACACCAAAGAACCCCAACTTTACCAAAAAGAACCTCAACCTTACCAAATAAGAACCCTTAAACCATGCCAGATAGAATGGGTTATTCTTTATCTTTGCTCTATTGTCGTTATACAACAATGAGCAAAGAGGGGCAACTGTAATAACCCATTTCTTACAATCCAAATAAAATAAACCACAACCCAATAGACCCTAAAGCCCACAAATTAAACCCAATCCAACCTAACCCTAATTATCAACTAAACCCTAACCAGCCACCCACAAATCTGCCGCCGCCGCCTCTGTCCCTTTGCTTTCCAGACCACGCGCGGTGGTTAGCCTACCGCGTGGCTGCCACGTGTCCCGTTTTCATTTGCTCCGAAGGCCGACCACCGCCCATGTCCCATCCACCGCCCCACCGCCTTCAAATTTGTAGAACAAAAAGAAAATCATTAGATCTACATTATTAGATTGAAATTGGCCTAATGTATGTTTTTTTTATGAAAAAAATAGGGGTATATAAACCCTATTTGAATGCGTGTAATCCGGTTAGACAAGGAATCAAATAAAAAATCATATTCGAGCCAAACACAAAAAACAAAATCCAAAGCAAACACCACAACCGAATAATACAAACTAAACCGAAAAGAGAAGAGAGAAAATCAAGAAAAGAGAACAAACCGAAGCAAATCAAACCAAGAAAATAGGTAAAAAAAAAGAGGGAAACCGAAACTTAGCTTTTAGATCTACGATCGTGCACGCTTCTATTCGTAAAATCGAGCTCGAATTCGAGTTCCTTGCGTCGAGATCTTTCGGAAAGCCCCAGACTTTTCAATTTCCATCACCGGCGATGGCGGCCGGCGCGGTGGCCAACGACGACCAATAGTGGCTCGACGTCGGAGAATGCAGAGGAGACAGAGAGCTTCCATAAAGCTCTATCTTACTCCCTTTTGGAGAGGGAAATAAATGAAACGAAATGAAAATAGGGGGAAATGAGGTATTTAACCCTTAAGCAAAACGACACCGTTTTGAAGCCTGGTTATTAGGGTCAAAACGACGCTGTTTCACTGCTGGAGCCCCGAACCGAACCGTTACCAGACCCAGACCCGCGTTTGACCCCGGAATAGTGGATAAATTACACGCGCAGTCCCTGTGTTCTCGGCACTCTTGCATTTGGCCTCCCAGTTAGCCTTTTCTTATCAATTTAGTCACTGTTTTTTTCTATTTGAGCCATATAATTTTAATTTCTTTCAATTTTACTCTTATTATTATTATTTTGACCCCAAAATGTTCTATTTTTGTAGATTTAGCCCCTACAATTTTCAAAAATTATTATTTTCATGGTTATGGTTATTTTTAAAAATTTTACTAACCATTTTTTTCTACAGATTCGAATATCGAGCTTGTAATTTCGATCGTATAAAATATTTTGTAACCGATAGGTGCCGATTTTGGGCGTTGTAGGGGTGCTCACCCTTCCCTACGCGTAACAGTCTCCCGGATTCAGCTCTGGTTCGTAGACGCAAATTTGGTGTTCCAATCGCACCGTAGAAAAATGATTGGTGGCGACTCCCCGGACGAATTCCGGTGATTACAAATATTATTGTAATGATGTTGGCATTCGTTGGGTCATACCGGGTATAATTGGTCGACCAATAGGATGTAAGAACAGTGCACTATGAGACAAAATTCGCGTACGTGTCAGATAAATTCGGTCGTGTCAGATAAAACTCGTATACGTGTAAGATAAATTCGGCCGTTTCAGATAAATTCGTATGCGTGTAAGACGTTTCCGCAAATCTGTGTATAATAACCGAGTTTGCCAACAAAATTATATCAATTGCTATGAATATGTGTTTTTATGTTATATTGTGGACTTTGATTGCTCTCGTAAGTTTTAAGATGCTATGATGTAAGATGTACGAAATGATGTTATTCTTTATTTTCAAATAAATCTTGAACCCTGCATTGTCGTAGTTACGTTTTTGAGTTCTGCTCACTAAGCATTTATGCTTACACTCTTGTTTTCCGATAATGCAGATCGTTAGCTTAAGAGTTAGCACGGTGCGAGGAAGGGCGTCCAAGCGTGTTTCTCGTTAGCTCAAGTATGATTTAGTTGCAGTAATGTATTAGCTAGCAATGGGATACACTATGTTGTTTAGGAGCATTGTTTGACTCCTATGTTGACTTATGTTTTGGATGATTTCATGCATAGTTTATATTCGCTATGGTTGCCTTGAGTTGGCATGTTGATTTATGTTTTGAAGTTATGGTTATGTGGATGTTATCTTTGATATTGTTTGAACTCTTTTATGTATGAATCTATGTCTTGTTGCCTGAGCAGGATTCTAATGGATGTGTATGATTTTCAAGCATGTGTAACCTGATCCTTGAGTTCTATAATGTCTTATGCATGTTAAGTATGCTTGTATGTGGTTGTTGGGTTAATCCTTAGTTGTTTGTGCTTTAAAATTCGTCCAGATGCAGGGGCTTTCGGTTCCATCTCGTACCAATATATCAATGTCGTTTTGAGCCTTCGGGCTTTTAGAAAGCCCAATAAGATTGGTTTAAAGCCCGTGTTCAGATACATTGGTTGTTTGGGCTCGAAAAAGCTTTTTAGGGTTGGTTATTGGAGTTGGGTCTTCGGAATTGACTTCGGTAATCCCTGTGTCACCACCTCGGGTCGGCCTTGCGACTAAGCCGGGTCGAGGGGGCTACAAAGCTCGCAGAATCCAGAATCAACTTTCTATGTTGGGAACTTCAACAGGAATAATATGCCCAACAATTATTACCTGCATGGAGAAATCACCCAAACTTCTCATGGAGTAACCCTAACAATGCACTGAATCCGTAACATCAAACTATGCAAAATAATGGATTCCAGCATAACATAACAGTTCAACAAAAGATGAAGCAATAGACACTACCACAGCAGCAACCAACAGATGTCCAAACGTTGGAAAACACACTGCAAACATTCATGGCTCAAACTGGTGCATACATCGCAAACACCAACAAATTCATCCAGAGAGCCGACACATTCATGGACAGAGCAGAGATGAGAATGCAAAATAATGAATCTGCTCACAAAACACTGGAAATAGCAATAGGACAGATGGCACAACAGATGAAAAGCCGACCTATAGGAGATCTCCCTAGCGATATTGAAGTCGCTAGAACCGGTCCTCATGAACAATGTAAGGCCATATCCACCAAGAGTGGATTGCAACTGAAGGACCCTGAGATACCTGCTCAGACTGTAGGTAAGACCCTTGAGATAGTAGCTCCAAAAGAGGCTACTGAAGAAAAACCTGAGGCAAAGGAACCAGCAGACGCTGTCGACAACGATGTCACAGCAGATGATGCCGTAGCCGCACAACAGATACGATTTCAATACTCTGAAAGGATCAAAGATCTGCGATTACCACCACCATTCCCTCAAAGGTTGAAACAACAAAATCAAGAATACCAATTTAAGAAATTCTTAGACATCCTTAAACAGGTACATATCAATATACTTTTGGTAGAGGCAATTAAATAAATGCCCAACTATGCCAAGTTCCTTAAGGACATTATATTCGAGAGAACAAAAATTGGGGAATTTGAAACTGTTGCCGCAACAGAAGAGTGTGTGGCAATGCTGCACAACAAGGCCACAACCAAAAGAAAAGATCCTAGCAGTTTTATAATACCTTATTCCATCGGAGATCAATATATGGGCAAGACATTGTGTGACTTAGGTGTCAGCATTAACCTAATGCCTAAGTTAGTTTTCTAAAAGCTAGGCATTGGGCAGGCAAAACCAACCACGGTGATGGTGCAACTGGCAGACTGCTCTTACGTGCAACCGGAAGGAAATATAGAAGATATCTTGGTAAGAGTGGATAAATTCATATTTCTTGCTGACTTCTTAATTTTAGATTGTGAAGTAGATGAAAATGCCCCAATCATCTTGGGAAGGTCGTTCCCAACAACAGGCAGAACATTGATCGACTGTGGAAAAGGAGAATTGATCATACGGGTGAATGACCAACAAGTAAAGATCAATGTATTCAAAGCTCTGAGGCATCCAGATGAACCAGATGAATGTCAATAAATTGAAAATCTGAATTTAACTTTGATGCAGAAACGGACAGCCTAGACGAAACTCGCCAAGGCAACCGTTGCCGAGGAAGCGTACCCCTTAACCAAAAGCATACACGAAAGAAACCACCTGATGAGGAGGCTCTTATTGGTTCATCACATCATCCTCCATCCACGAAGAATTCCCAACATGCTCGACTGTCTTCCCATAATTTACAGTCAACCTCTCCATGCCCCAGCAGCATCCGTCTGATCCTGCTCCAGCAACAATTGCCTCCACCACTGAGCCTATCTCCCCTACTGCCACTATAGCTGTTGCAACAAATGAACCATTCTCAGTAGACTCTTTAGATGAGTTTCTAAAATGGATTCCACCAATAGAGGAGCCGCACCGGACGATTCTGACACATTCACATGGAGCCACTGCTCGGATGACCTGGAAGGCCCAATAAAGGCTGTTGAAGAATTCTTCGCTGTAGCACAATCAGGCAGAAAGAGGAAGGCATCCTGTTCTACCAAAACGACCTCTCCAATCAACATCGAAACCGATGAGGAGGTAGGCAACAACCCAACTCCCATCCGATTCCAACCTCCCCGGTCTACAAAGAAATAATCTGTCATTCCACTAAAGGCGACAGTACAACAACCAACAAAGAGCCACCGCAAACTCTTAATCGACAGCGACTCTGAGGACTCCTTTGCCTCCTCGACATTTTAAAAAGGACGGTAGTCTTTTCTTTATCTATTTTGTTTTTATTTTCGGCTTTCTTTTATCTTTTTACTTTTCATGCATTGAGGACAATGCATCCCTCAAGTTTGGGGGAGTATTGTTCTTTTTGTAATATGTAAATATCAACAATGTATGGAAGTACTCAGAATATGCTTTATTTTCCTTAAATTTATGTCCTAACAACTGTTCATAATTTATGAAAAAGAAATTTTTAAGTCTGTCGAATTTTATTGAAACTGACTCGGCAACAATATATTATCTAGCCGTGGTAGTAGTATGCACCATTCACCAGACTTGAATTCAGAAAGGTTTGCTAGGATTAATACTTAGGATTAGACTATGAGCCTAAAATTAATTAAACACTGCTAGCCAGAGAATGGTGGGCCGACTAGGATTTATGCTCAATGAAAGGGACAGAACGACACCAATGTGATTGTAGGTAATTTCTCGATACAGTCTCTGAGTTTGCTTTCCTTGATTGAATCCGGGTCTGTGCATTCATATATTTTGAGTGAGCATGCTATGATGTTGGATATACCTTGTGAGACACTAGATATAGGTATTAGTGTTACTAGTTCCTTCGGAGATACCGTAGTGGTCAGAAAGATGTATAGACGATGTCCGTTGATGGTTCAAGGGTATGTGTTCCCATTTGATATGATGGAATTGCCATTATACGGTTTTGATGTGATTTTGGGTATGGATTGGCTAACAGAGCATAGAGCTAGGATAGACTTTGAGACCAAGAGAGTTTATTTGAAACTTGCAGATGATCATGAGATTGTGGTAGTAGGTGAGAACGTGAAGTTCTTATCGAATGTTGTTTCAGCTCTAGAGGCTCAGAGGTTAGTTGAGTTGGGATGTGAGGCATACCTAGCATATGTGATGAATCCGAACATGAATGAAGTCAGACCGCAAGATATAAGGACGGTGTGTATTTTCCGAGTGTGTTCCCAGAAGAGTTGTCTGGTTTGCCACCCGAAAGAGAGGTTGAATTTGCCATAGATACGTATTCATATTCTGCTCCTGTTTTGATTGCTCCGTATCGTATGGCACCAAAAGAACTAAAAGGGTTGAAGACTTAGTTGCAAGAACTATCAGATAGAGGTTTTATCAGACTGAGTTCTTCGCCTTGGGGCGCACCCGTGTTGTTTGTGAAGAAGAAAGACGGTAGTATGAGGATGTGCATCGACTATAGATAGTTGAATCAGTTTTCAGTGAAGAACAAGTATCCACTGTCGAGAATTAATGATATGTTTGATCAGCTTAGAGGTGATATCGTTTTTTCCAAGATAGACTTAAGGTTAGGGTACTATCAGTTGAAGGTGAAAGAAGTTGATGTGTCGAAGACAGCTTTCCGTACAAGGTATGGTCACTATGAGTTTTTGGTTATACCTTTCGGGTTGACTAATGCACCAACTGCTTTCATGGACATGATGAACAAAATTTTCCACGAGTACTTGGATCGGTTTGTGGTTGTGTTCATTGATGACATATTGGAGTACTCACGTATTGAGGAAGACTAAGACAGATACTTGAGGTTAGTATTGCACACTTTGTTGGATCACCGGTTGTATGCCATGTTGAGCAAGTATGAGTTATGGATTAGAGATGTTGTTTTCTTAGTACATTTAGTGTTAGCTGAGGGGATTAGAGTAGATCCTAAGAAGATAGAAGTGATTGTGAGTTGAAAGCAACCGAAGTCTGTCACAGAGATTCATAGTTTCCTAGGCTTAGCAGGTTACTATAGGAGGTTTGTGAATGGATTTTCAAAGATAGCTGATCTTTAGACTAAGTTGCTTTAGAAGAATGTTCAGTTTGAGTGGTCAGATGCAAGACAACTAGCCTTTGAGAAACTAAAAGAAGCTTTGACAAATGCGTCAATTTTGATACAACCAGTGTCAGGGAAAGAGTATGTGATCTACAGTGATGCTTCGTATGTAAGGCTAGGTTGTAGCTTATGCTTCGAGATAATTGAAGAACCATGAGAGTAATTATCCGACCCATGATATAGAGCTAGCCACAGTTGTGTTTGCTTTGAAGATTTGGAGGCATTACTTGTATGGTGATAGATGCACAGTTTACACAGATCACAAGAGTTTGAAGTATCTAATGACACAGAGAGAGTTGAATCTGAGACAACGTAGATGGCTCGAGTTATTGAAAGACTATGACCTCAAGATTTAGTACCATTCGGGTAAAGCCAATGTAGTGGTAGATGCTTTGAGTAGGAAGGTAGCTATTGAGTTGAGAGCTATGTTTACTAGATTGAGCTTATCAGGTGATGGTGGCTTGGTAGCTGATCTCTAGGCTAGACCTACTTTGGGTCAATTGATTAGAAAGAAACAACAGTTAGATAGATCTTTGGCACCTCACGTGCAAGATATAGATGAAGGAAGACCTACAGAGTACAGTTTCAGGGATGATGTTTTTTTATGTTTTAGAGACAGAATAGTTATGCCGAATGACAATGATCTGAGATGTATGATTTTGACCAAAGCGCACAGTAGTCCTTTTGTTATGCATCCGGGTAGTACGAAGATGTACCTTGGTTTGAAGGATGAGTAATTTTGGATTGGTCTGAAGAGAGATGTTGCCGACTATGAGAGTAAGTGTATGGTTTGTCAGAGAGTTAAGGTAGAACATCAGTTTCCGTCTGGTTTGTTACAGCCGTTGAAGATTCCAGAATAGAAATGGGAAAATATCACCATGGATTTTGTATTCGGTTTTCTTTTGACTCCTTCGAAGAAGAACTCAGTCTGTGTTATAGTTGATCGTTTCATGAAGTATGCTCACTTTGTTGTTGTTCATAAGACTTACTCGTTAGATAAGTTGACAGATTTATACATCATTAAGATTCTGAGACTGCATGGTGTGCCGAAATTGATTGTGTCTGACAAAGATTCGAGATTCACAGTCAGATTTTGAGAGTGTTTGCATAGTGCTTTGTGTAGCCGTTTGAATTTCAGTACTTCATATTATCCTCAGTCAGAAGGGCAGTCAGAGAGAGTTATTCAGATTCTCGAGGATATGTTACGTTGTTGCATCATCGATTTTCAGGGTACTTGGGAGAAACACTTGTCGTTAGTTGAGTTTGCGTACAAAAACAATTATCAATCGAGTATTCAGATGGCTACATATAAGGCTTTGTATGGCAGAAAGTGCAGAACTCTGACTTGTTGGGCCGAAGCAGGTCACAAATTGATATCGATGTCAGATATGCTTAAAGGGACTACCGAGAAAGTGAAGTTGATTTTTGATCGGTTAATGGCAACTTTAGATAGGCAGAAATCGTATGAAGATTTGAAACGAAAAGAAATAGAGTATGCCGTGGGTGATAGAGTGTTCTTGAAAGTTTCACCTTTGAAGAAGGTGATGAGATTTGGTAGGAAGGGTAAGCTGAGTCCGAGGTATACTGGACCTTATGAGATTGTGAAACGGACTGGTATTGTTGCTTATCAGTTACGTTTGCCGCTAGAGTTAGAAAGGATTCATGATGTGTTTCATGTTTCAAAAGTATAGATCAGATCCGTCTCATGTTATGCTAG
This sequence comes from Abelmoschus esculentus, assembly GCA_035048815.1. Taxonomy (NCBI): domain Eukaryota; kingdom Viridiplantae; phylum Streptophyta; class Magnoliopsida; order Malvales; family Malvaceae; genus Abelmoschus; species Abelmoschus esculentus. The sequence goes on from JAUCBN010000002.1 coordinate 1,875,120, forward strand.
TGGAAGAGGTTGAGTTGAATTCAGATTTGACCAATGACGAAGAATCAGTTGAGATCTTAGCCTCTGATAGTAAGGTGTTGCGTGGAAGATCTATCGAGTTGGTCAAAGTGAAGTAGCGACACCGAAGGGTGGAAGAAGCCACTTGGGAGAGAAAGGAGGATATGGAGAAGCAGTTTTTGTATCTCTTTCCGCCAGGTAAGAATTTCGAGAACGAAATTTCCTTAAGTGGGGGAGAGTTATAACACCCCTTTTGGGGCTTATGAGTTATTAGACTCTAAACTAGGATTAGTTTCAGGTTAATTTTAATTAAAAAGATGATTTTTTATAAAAAATCACAATATTTACAAAAACGTCATTAATGAAATTTATAAGGGATTTGAAGAATCAAAACACCCTTTTTCTCATCTTCTTCAAAACTAAGTTAAAAACTCTCTAAAATCCCTATTCTTTATTTCTTCATCATCCAGCATCATTCAAGAGCTTTTTCAAAAGGTAATTTCATATTTGACTTGTTCTTTTAATTTTCTATCTTTTGATAGTTAAAAATCCTATTTTTATCAAGTCTTAGAGAATCTCTATTTTTCAAGGTTTGAAGAGAAAAGTGAGAATTTTGTTGAAATTTCGAATGGCCTTAGTAAAACAAAGTTTAAAGATGCTTTTGAACTCTTTAATGAAATTAAAACATGTTAGGAAAATGGTTTAATCTTAGCAAACCCAAAACTAGTCTTAGGGAGAATTTTTAGAGTTATTGTGGTTGGGTTTTGTTGAAAATAAAGGGCTGGAGGTATATAGAACATTTGTAGGTGTTTTTAGAATGTTAAAGGATGGATTTTGAGTTGTTAAAGGGGGTAGATGATTGAATTCCCGAAGTGGCTGCAGTAGGTATTTTTTGAAAGTGGAAAATGAGTGTTTTGGGGGTGTTTTAGTGTGGAAATGAATGGCTGATGGTTATACTATATATGAGTGATTTTTTGGACATGTTTTGAAATGTTTTAGGTGTTTAAATTGAAGGTTAATAGATGTGCTTTGCTTAAGTACGAAAATGATAATATTTGGGATGAATTTGGCTTTGAATTGTTGTGAAAATATTGTGGCTTTGTGAGCTGATGTAAAATAGAGAATTTGTGGTTTATGAGGTTAATACTTTAATTTTGGTTGGTTTGAAGCAACACATTTGGTTCTGGGTGATTTGAGTACAAATCCGAAAGGTTCGGGGCTCGTTTTGGCTACCATTAGAGTTGTGCGGTGAGTGGAAAAATGTTTTGAACTTGGTTTTGGTTCAAGGAAGATTTTGGGAGTTTGGATTAGGCTTGATAAGATAATCCAAACTCAAGACTAAGATCTACCCATTTTTACTTACCTTGTATGCTTGTTAGATGGTAAAGATTGAAAAGCTTCTTGTGTTTAATTGTTGTCGATGGCATGTTAATTGTTATGTTGAGTTGTGTTGATTATCTATTGATTAATGACATGTTAATATGCCATGTGAGATATTTTTAAGGTAACTGTAAGATGTTGCAGGTTTTGCTTGTAAGTGGTAAGTAAGACCACTCGAGTATTGTAAGAAATATAGCCAGGTGGCTATGTAAGACCAACAAGAGGTGTAAGATGTAATATTTGTAAGATAATATTGTAATAACCCATTTCTTACAATCCAAATAAAATAAACCACAACCCAATACACCCTAAAGCCCACAAATTAAACCCAATCCAACCTAACCCTAATTATCAACTAAACCCTAACCAGCCACCCACAAATCTGCCGCCGCCGCCTCTATCCCTTTGCTTTCTAGACCACGCGCGTGGCCACCATGCGCGGCGGTTAGCCTACCCGTGGTTGCCACGTGTCCCATTTTCATTTGCTCCGAAAGCCGGCCACCGCCCATGTCCCGTCCACCGCCCCACCGCCTTCAAATCTGCAAAAGAAAAAGAAAATCATTAGATCTACATTATTAGATTGAAATCGGCCTAATGTATGATTTTTTTATGAAAAAATAGGGGTATATAAACCCTATTTGAATACGTGTAATCCGGTTAGACAAGGAATCAAATAAAAAATCATATTCGAGCCAAACACAAAAAACAAAATCCAAAGCAAACACCATAACCGAATAGTACAAACTAAACCGAAAAGAGAAGAGAGAAAATCAAGAAAAGAGAACAAACCGAAGCAAATCAAACCAAGAAAATAGGTAAAAAAATAGAGGAAAACCGAAACTTAGCTTTTAGATCTACGATCGTGCACGCTTCTATTCGTAAAACCGAGGTCGGATTCGAGTTCCTTGCGTCGAGATCTTTCGGAAAGCCCCAGACTTTTCGATTTCCGTCACCGGCGACGGCGGCCAATGGTGGCACGGCGCTGGAGAATGCAAAGGAGACAAAGAGCTTCCATAAAGCTCTGTCTTACTCCCTTTTGGAGAGGGAAATAAATGAAATGAAAATAGGGGGAAATGAGGTATTTAACCCTTAAGCAAAACGGCACCGTTTTGAAGCCTGGTTATTAGGGTCAAAACGGCGCCGTTTCACTGTTGGAGCCCCGGACTGAACCGTTATCAGACCCGCGTTTGACCCGGAATAGTGGATAAATTACGCGCGCAGTCCCTGTGTTCTCGACACTCTTGCATTCGGCCTCCCAGTTTGCCTTTTCTTATCAATTTAGTCACTGTTTTTTTTCTATTTGAGCCATATAATTTTAATTTCTTTCAATTTTACTCTTATTATTATTATTTTGACCCCAAAGTGTTCTGTTTTTGCAGATTTAGCCTCTGCAATTTTCAAAAATTATTATTTTCATGGTTATGGTTATTTTTAAAAATTTCACTAACCATTTTTTTCTACAGATTCGAATATCGAGCTTGTAATTTCGATCGTATAAAATATTTTATAACCGATAGGTGCCGATTTCGGGCGTTGTAGGGGTGCTCACCCTTCCCTACGTGTAACAGACTCCCGGATTCAGCTCTGGTTCGTAGACGCAAATTTGGTGTTCCAATCACACCGTAGAAAAATGATTGGTGGCGACTCCCCAGACGAATTCCGGTGATTACAGCTGGCGACTCCGCTGGGGACCTTCTCGAGAGTCGAGCCTAAACTCGGTTACATTTTATTTAATGATCGAAAATATAAATTCGATTCTTTTTAATTTTGTGATCCAGTTTTAATTTATTTATTTTATTTAAAATATTTTGCTAACATGTTTTTTAAAATGTTTTTCAGGACCTCTCATTTCGTGAGCTCTCAACCCGGGCTCCGTCCATTTAAGTGCGAGCATGAAACCACTCCTTCGTGAGGTTACGCCTCCGTGTAGGATGGTGAATTGATTTTGGGATATTTTTCCCTTTGTCTTCGTGAGACCTACGTCTCCGCATAGACTTGGAGAAACGTATCCCCCTGAATCGTGTTTATTATCCTTAGCAGGATAATATTTATCGTTCGGGTACCTTCTAGAACCGTACCTCATATAGTGAGCCCTAGAAGCCTACCCTTAGAGCCGTCATGCCGAACCTCTGCCCGATTAGAGGGTCACCCTATAGGGTTTTTCTTTTTAGAAAGAGAGAGAGTGGGGGGTTTATTTTTATTTATGCCCTTTAATTCATGTTATTTATTTCTCGTTATTTATTTTTCGCAATATATTTTTCCATGTTTATATTCATGCATCATAAAGCATGCACATTTATTTTTTTCCTAATTCGATACATATATTCTTGCATATTCGTGTTATCATGTTTCTCATTTTTTGCATTTACACTTATTAATTTTAAAAAAGGGTGTTGACACAAGTACAACCGTTAAAAAGGTTTAGTCACATAAGAACCGTTTTCTCGATAAGGTGAGGGGCACCAGAATGGGTTCCACTAGTGACATCAAGAAAACATAACCCAAGAAGTTTGCCCAACAACCAGCCCCGGCGAACATCACATGGGTTTGAGAATTCTACGCCCATCGTCCGGTGCCGAACAATTCATACACCAATCTCCGAGAGCGGGCAATTCTAGTGGCGGACATCACCATCAATGCCCATTTTGGGCTACATATAGAAAACGACGAACACGTCGCGATCGCCGCCGCCCTCGCTGCTGACTACTATGAATCCAAGCTATGGAACACTTTCATCAAAAGAAATATATTTCCGACATCTCAAAACCAAACAGTAGATCGGCCACGCCTGGCGCTCATCCATTCCATCATCCACAACCGTCGAATTGACGTGGATAAAATCATCAGCGTGCAAATATATGAATGTGCTATGAAAGACCGAGGTATGTTATATTTCCCCTATTTAATTACTACCCTCGCTCATATAGAACGTGTGCCGATGCTGCCATTGGACACATTTACACTAGCACAGAAAGGCTAGACTCGGGAGATCTACATGAAACGGATGCAAGTGGAAGAAATTGTTCCACAAGCATTCATCCCTCCAGTCGCTGACATAGCAACTGCCGATGCACCATCTGTCGAGGCAGCACAACTAACTAAGGCAGCAGAGTGCACTATGCAAGCACCAGAAGAAGTTCTAAAAATCCTGCACCGTATGAAGAGAAGGCAGCTAGCTTTCATGACTTACGTACAAGAATTCAACAGCGCAATCATCGCTACCATCCACGAAGAATTCCCAACATGCTTTACTGTCTTCCCATAATTTACAGTCAACCTCTCCATGCCCTAGTAGTATCCGTCTGCTCCTGCTCCAGCAACTACTGCCTCCGCCATTGAGCCTATCTTCTCTGCCGCCACTACAGCTGCTACAACAACTGAACCCTTCTCAGTAGACTCTTTAGATGAGTTTATAAAAAAGGATTCCACCAATAGAGGAGCCGCACCGGACGATTCTGACATGTTCACATGGAGCCACTACTCGGATGACCTGGAAGGCCCAATAAAGGCTGCTGAAGAATTCTTCGTTGCAGCACAATCAGGCAGAAAGAGGAAGGCATCCTGTTCTGCCACAACAACCGCTCCAATCAACATCGAAACCGAGGAGGAGGTAAGCAACAACCCAACTCCCATCCGAGTCCAACCGCCCAGGTCTGCAAAGAAAAAATCTATCATTCCATTGAAGGCGGGAGTACAACAGCTAGCAAAGAGCCGCTACAAACTCTTAATCGACAGCGACTCCGAGGACTCTTTTGCCTCTTCGGCATTTTGAAAAGGGCAGTAGTCTTTTCTTTATCTCTTTTTTTTTTTATTTTCGGCTTTCTTTTATCTTTTTACTTTTCATGCATTGAGTATAATGCATCCCTCGAGTTTGAGGGAGTATTGTTCATTTTGTAATATGTAAATATCTGCAATGTATGGAAGTACTAAGAATATTTTTTATTTGCCTTAAATTTTTTTCCTAACAATTGTTCTTAATTTATTAAAAAGAAATTTTTAAGTCTGTCGAATTTTATTAAAACTACCTCGATAGCAATATATTACCCAGTCGCCGCAGCAGTATGCACCATTCACCAGACTTGAATTCAGAAAGGTTTGTTAGGATTAGCATTTAGGATTAGACTATGAACCCAAAAATAATTAAACACTGCTAGTATTAGTTGATTTTAAAAATTCATTTCTTTGAAAAGCAATAAGGACTTAGGCTTAGATTTTAACTAGAGTTGCCCATCATTGGCTCTAGTTTAGCCCGTAAAGGTGCCCATCACTGGCTCTAGGACTTAGTCTTTCTCTCATTTGCTAGAGGTGCCCGAAATTGGCTCTAGTAAAAATAGCTAAACACTTGAAGTGCCCGAAACTGGCTCAAGTAGTATAAGTATATAGCAATATATATTTATATACAAAATTAGGGAGAAGGAAAGAAAGAAAAATAAAAGAAAAATCTGAGTCGGAAGTATTGAGCTAGAAAAAGGATTAGAACTTAAAAATCAACTTTGACATAGCTACGCACACACCCACTAAGACTCATAGTCCAATTCCGAGGAATTCCTAGAACCAAGAAGAGGCCAAGTCAAGAAGGGAATTCTGCCGCGGAAGGCAGGACGATATATTACTCTAAAATTCCTTACTTAAATCTGTCTTTTACATTGCTTGAGGACAAGTAATAGTTAGAGTTTTGGGGTATTTGATAAGTGTATAAAAATCCTATTTTTTATATCATTTCCCCATTCGTTTATTGCCAATTAAGGACAGACTTATGGGCAATATTGGATAATTCTGCTTATTTTCCATATTTCAACATCTGAGTACTTAATTCATGAATTTATCTATTTTTTGGCATAAAACAGATACATTTGATGGTTTTTTTCCTAGGTAAGAAAACCACATCATAGGAATGGCCAAACAAGAAGACGGATGCTAGAAAAGAAGCTGAAATGCAGATGAAGCACCCACCACGACAACACTTTGGATGCTGGGTAGCAGCATAAAGATGACAATTGGTGTTCTTCAGAGAGAGAAAAAGATGCCGAAGATAACGGACAAACAACAAGAGAAAGATGGAGCCGAATTAAGGAGTCAAGCCTTGGTCAAGGTCAAACGCGGGAAAGAAGAGTTATTTTTAAAGTGTTATAGTTTAATTAGGAGTTTTATTTTTTCTCTTTTAGAAATCTTTCCTTGCATGAAAAACTTTAACCTAGGGATTGGCCTATATAAGCCACTCATTAGGGCTAGAGATACATAGACGGGGAGAGTCGGAATCCCATATTAAAAACCCTTAAGCCGCCGACTACACCATGTTCTAAAACCCTTCGGAGGTTTAGGTTGTTTGTGGAGTAGTTGGGGAAGAAAGTTGTGACTTATTTTGATATTTATTAATGCAACTTAGTTTTCATAGTTTATTCTCTCTTAGTATTTACTCTTTTTCACTTATGAGCTCGAAAAATAAGTTTGTGAAGAAAAATCCATTTGTCTAAGCTTGGGAGAGTTAGACTCACGAAACGAGAAAATACGGTCTTTGCTCAAGGGCAGTGACTAATCCAGTTTAGAGATAAACCGCCCAAGATTTTAGCGACTAAAATGACGCATGTGTTTGGTTGTTATTCATCCTTGATTAACGCCAAGAGATATCATCAAGACATGGGTTTCAACAGTGCTCTTCGCTTAAGGATAAGGAGGAGACATACAAGGATGCTCTATTGAACTATGAAAAGTTAAGTTATCGACAAGGCATAACCCCGCCTAGGCAGCTGCAGTGACCCTTAGTGCAACCCGCCGAGGCGGAAAATCAACCCATTGCATTAATAAGTGGATAATAAGTGCAATTGAATTCCCCTCTACAAAGTACTCAACCTGGCCTCACTTCTATCATTCTTATTCTCTTTCTCTAATTAGTTTTTAAGATAGTTAATTTAGTTAATTCAATCATCCAATTATTTATGTTTTTACTTTTCTTAGTGCAGGATTAAGAAGTAGTGAAGTCAACCTAATCCCTGTAGGTTAGACAATCTTAAATACTACAATTTGGCGAAAGGTGGATTTACATAAAACTTCTGAGCCTTCACCAGATGAGAAAAAAAGAGAGATTTTTATTATATTCTCAAAGTAGGGTTGTGTATAATGCTTTATCCAAAAGTCTATATTTATAGGAATAAGATGAAAACCCTAATTCTAATGGGTATTAAACTTTAATAATAAAGCCCATTAAAGTTTAACTTAATATATGGATATCCACCATAAATAAAGATATTCATAACACCCCCTTGAATATCCATAAAGATAATGTGCCTCGTTAAAACCTTACTAAGATAAAAAAAAACCTGTGGGAAAGAAATCTTAGTGAAAGAAAAGGAGTACACACATCTTTGATACGCATAACATGTTGCCTCATTAAAAGCCTTACCAGGAAAAACCCATTGGGACAAAACCTCGATTAAGGGAAAAAGAGTGCAACGCTTATTTACTCACCCTCATGAAAATATCACATAAGATCTTTGAATCTTTATAATTAAATATTGAATATAATCTTCAAATGTTGAAGTAGATTATGCACTGGTGGATAAATCTTCCAAATTATTGCTTGAAATGATTCATTGAATACTATTCTTCTGAAGATCATGAGGGACGAAACTTTAAAAAATATGTTTCGTTTTATCACATTCGATGTATCCACCTTGAGATATAAATTTTATATTATCTCTACAAAAGATAACTTGCATCTTATCTTGTGAAAACAATTCACATATCTTCAAGATATGTTTAGCCAAACACATATTTCGGCTTTGCCTCATGCATAGTAATTATTTAAAGGTAATGATCTCATAGCACTTAAATAATATTTCTGGATCAGCTAAGATACGATACTTCCAGATTAAATAATGTATATATTGTGCTTTTAGACCAACAATATCATTACCCTTTTCTTGAGGCGAAAAAAATCTTTATTTATATTAAAAGACCTAGCAACAACCTTAAGGGTGATCAATGAATATGCGTTACGCATGTAAAGTCTCTTTCAATATTTTTCTGTATGTCAATAGATGCATAAGGATTTGATGAGATCTCTTCACGAGTTTTAACGATATTCAAATCATCGACATACACAACAATAAAAATTCAGAGTTAAACCTCTTAATAAAAATGCTCGGGAAAATAATTCATATAGCATTATGCTAATAAGTATTCAATGAGGCGATTATACTTTAAGGGATGCCAAATCGAAGACAGGAATGGCAACGGAAAAAACAGTCTGCTTCACCGTGATCAGCGAAATCGAATCAAACTGCCTCTTTCCGGTGGCTAAACATAGACATACACCCATATACACATTCGTACATATATGCATATAGTTTTATACCATAATTCAAATATGTTTGTTGAAAATAATAACAACGCCAAGTGCACATCGAATCAGGTCGATTATGACGACTAAAATGATAAGACAATATATCACGTGTTTTTTTTATTATCCTAGTTGATATATTATTATTTTTTTTAATAAAAGTGTATTAACATAAAAGTAAAATATAATATTAAATAATGTATTATTTAAAATATTATCTTCATTAATTACATTTTCATGTATTATTTACTTCTTATGCCTATAAATAGATGACATGAAGGTATTGTACACATTTCTCTTTCTTTCGTTACTTCGTTTTTTATTCTTGTTATTATTCTTCATTATTTTATTTATAAAACGTTATTAACATGAAACTTTAGCCAATTGAGGTGTTTTTCATTTATATCCTAAATAAAAAAAATGATTCTAGCATAATTCAAAGGGATATTAATGTACTTCTACTTTATACGGATTGACTCTTTTAAATCATGATTCATTCATCAAACTTGTTAGGCGACATGGTGTGCAATTTTTTTTTCAAAAGGAAAAAATAGTGGTATGATCTGTCGTACATTTATTCAAACTTGTTAGGGATATTTAATATGAAATTTGTGTAGTGAGAATATTATTAATGTAAAATTATTAAGATTTTTTAATTTTTTAGCTCATAACTAAATATCATTATTAGTTTATTTTATTCTGTTGATGAGATTTGATATTTTTAATCATTTTTTGAGTTTTATATGATATATTTAAAATGGAGTGGTAAGAAACATGATGTAAAGAAATTATAAGTTTTCTTAATCATTTGTTATGTCTCTATTATCCTCGAATGAAAAATTATTGTAGGTAAACTTTATTTTTATTTTTATTCTTTAAATTAAGATTTTAAACTATGATAAATCATTATGATTTTGAATCTACAAAGCGATTGTTAAAAAGTTTATATTTACTCGAAAGTAATAGTTATTTTATAAATAAAAACTCAACTATACACTTCTTTCAAAGATGGGTGTAATCACTCATTTTTAATCGAGTTTTAGTATTTTAGTAATATTTTAATAATATTATTATTAATATAAAATAAATAAAAAAAGTCTAAAAAGGGTATAAAAAGTAAAAAAAAAATTAAGAGAAAAAAGGGAAATGAAATGAAATTGCATGGATGCCATACATCCACGTCACCCTCCCATCTCTCTCCATCCCTATAAAGGGGGGAGGGGGTTGCCCTTTGTCACGGTCGTCTCGTTTGGCATAGAGATCATAACGTGACGAACACTATCGGGACCGAACAGATGCGAACATCAAAACTGATATGAGCAATCTCTAAAGAGCAACCAAGTAAGGATGCGAGTCGGGATGCTTTTGGAAGGCATTGAAGACCTTGTTCAGAAAGTGTCCCCGATTGGGACGAAGCAACGTCTACTCGTGGCATACTAGGTAAGTTTTATTTGCTCTTTAGGGGGAAGTGAACTGGTGTTGGGTCTCCACCATCCCCCTCGCTATAGGCTACCAGTGGAGCTATAATGGTGTAAGTGACCTTCTCCTAGGCCCACGTGGGACCTAGGTGTGCGAGCGTTGGGGCCAAGTGGATGGCACAACGTCTCTCTAGGGTGTGTCCCTAGGGACGATTTGGGGCCTTTGTGCCCCTTATCGTGCTCGAGTTAGAACCATAGGGTTGCCTTCTAGCATTCACTAGGCTCTGCGGGATTCTGTGTTGGACTGGTTATATTACCCGTCGCTAATTTTGATGACGCTTCCGTGTTTGATCCTTGGTAAAGGACGTGTTGAAGGCTGACTTGTCTAGGATGTGTTCCTTTTCAAGTGTCGCACGGCTTAGCCACCCAAAGTTGCGAGGGCTAAGACCCGCCACCTAGGGGTATAAGGGCTAGGTCTGTGACACCCTTCACACCCACAATTAAGAGCTGATGGCTACCCCAAGGGGCCAAGGACCAAGGCAGTGCCCTCGGTCCTACCGGTTTGATCGGGGTCCTATTTTAGATTTGATCTAGTTAAATATTCTTTAGAGATCATAATAGATCTCGATGAGAATCACTCAGGATTAGCCGTTCGAACTCTTAGGTATATTTTCTTTTTTTCATATTTATGTTGTATTTTGGAAATTTTTAATAAAAATATTTATTTATTAATTTAATTGGTATTTAGATTTTATTTATGTTTTAGATTAATAATTATGTTTTTTATGTTTATATATATTTATGTTTTTTATTTTTTATGTGATGTATTTAATTTATTTGTCATGTTTAAGTTTCATGAATGAAATATTAATTTGTTAATGCGGGACCCTAAATTTTATCGTAAGCGAGGCCAACTCCAATATGGTGGTGGTTCGGACGCTTACCTTCGGTTTTAGGTGCTTTAAAATAAATTTGCACGTCCAATTAAAAATTAATTCGATCTCACTTTAGTCCAAAAAAATTAATATTAATAAAGAGGTAATTAATAAAGTACTAATTTGGGCGGTGTGGGGTGCTAATCCTTCCCCATCCGTAACCGACTCCTGAACCCTATTTTTGAAAAAATCTCTTGATTTATGGTGTCTGGTCTACCACAACGGTCGGTAACAACTCCAATTTTCCAAAAAAGTATTTTTAAATAAAAAAATCTCATGTAAAAAAGTATTTTTAAATAAAAAAATCTCATGTGGAAGACATTATTTCCAAAAATGATACTCAAAATGTTTTTCACATCGAAATTTTTTTTTAGCGACACAACTTAATTTTTACATCGCTACAAATGGTCAATCCGCTGGGGAAAAATTTTGTTTCTAAAACAAAAAGTGAGTCAAGCTTTTAAACGATTACCACTTTACTAATATTTAGAGATTCTGGGATAAAGTAACAATTAAACTAATGTTCAGTTGAATGTGCATTTTTATTTTTTCGCATTTAAAATTGACATCTAAACCCATCCTTTTACGGACGGAAAGGCTAATGCTTTCGTGGAGATATCGTTCTCTTGTGTAGGCCCTAGCCGAAGTACTATCGGGGATCCACTACCTTATGCTTTCGTAAGGATATCGTTCTTTCGTGTAGGCATAAGTGAACGGGTCCCCTCTGATTTGAACTAGTTCAAAATGAGCCTATAATGGGTCATGATCGGGGGCCTTGCTACTCTTAGTAAAGGAAAATTCGGGTCCTCTTTTAGCACCAATATTGTATGTAGAGAACTAGATTACCCACCCCATTAAAGCCATGCAGATACCCTAGGTGAACCAGACAGGATATCTAAGACTACTTTTCTCTTATACTTTGCGCAAATTTAATTTTCTGAAATTTATATTGCATTTATTGTTTTTACCTGGTACTAACCTGGTTTCTTCATGTTTTTATTTCCCTTTTGCATACATCATCGCACCTTGTATTTTTGCATCAAGAGTATTGATTCGAGTGATTCATTCTACAAAGGAAATTTTCACCATGAAAGAGAGGTATCTGAAAACCTCAACATTAGTGTTAGAAACCGATCAGAGACACCATTAAGGGATAAGACAAGGTCACTATTTATTAGACCCCTTTAATCAGACACTAGTCAGAGGACGACCGAAGAGCCTGGAGACAATAATTCATCGTACGAGCAAGTACCAACCACATATTTTATCTAAGTCTACACAATAAGGATTTTTTTTAGTTTCAAAAAATGTAAAGGATGTAACAAAAAGTTTCAAAGAGCCTAATTGCAGAATGGGTTATTAAAGGTGCGGAACCAATATTATCTCACCATCTTGAGATCAAGTCAAAATCGGGTATTGTACATTGAGAGTAGGTAATAGCGATTCATTTTATCTGAATCTACGAGGAGATGACCACTGAAAATTCTAAACCTATGCAAAAGATGTAACAAAAATCCTTCAAGAGTATAACAATAGAAGGGTTTATCAAAGATACAGAACCAAAACCATTTTGTCATCCAGGGTTCGAGTCAGAGCCAGATAAAAAACGACGATCGAAAAAGGTAATAGACTGAATTCTCAAGCGCGACAACAAAGAAGTGTTTTTTATCAGAATTCAAGAAGAAGAACAAAAGGTCAGTACTTTACCAGACCTATTTCACGATGATCGAGGTTACTATTCAGGATTATCGGGGAACTCCAAAATTTTGGAAGAAACATTAATGGAATAAAGCCATTGTCAGCAACACCAACACCATAGGGTTACTCAAGTAATATTTGATCAAGACCAATGCTAGTACTGATGTAATAAAGATTTCCAGATCAAGCAAGAAGCTTAGGGTCATAAAAAATAGGAATTAGGACTAGTACTGATGTATAAGACTATTTCTCCCTAATATTGTAATGGACCCTCTATTTCCCGCGAAAGTAATCCAATAGAGTGATTACCAACAGTGATCAATACCTTTATCTGCATACATTTTACATTGCTTGCATCCACATCTGCATTATACATGTATTCTTCTATTCAAACACCATTTCAACTATGTGCACATTGTTTCTGTTCATTTAAAAGCCATCATATTGTATACTCATCTTACTCAATATTAGAGGAAGTAAATTAATTTATGTTTTAAATTAATTTATGTATACTTTAAATTTATGTTTTAAATTAGTATTTTTATGTTTGTATATATTTATGTTCTTATTTTTTATGTGATGTATTTAATTTATTTGCCATGTTTAAGTTGCATGAATGAAATATTAATTTGTTAATGTGGGACTCTAAATTCAGTCGTAAGCGAGGTCAACTCCAATATGACAGTGGTCTGGACGCTTACCTTCGGGTTTAGGTGCTTTAAAATAAATTTACACGTCCAATTAAAAATTAATTCGATCTCACTTTAGACCGAAAAATTTAATATTAATAAAGCGGTAATTAATGAAGTACCAATTTTGGGCGGTGTGGGGATTCTAGTCCTTCCCCATTCGTAACCGAATCTCGAACCCTATTTTAAAAAAATCTCTAAATTTATGGTGTTCGGTCTATCAAAATGGTCGGTGATGACTCCAATTTTCCTAAAAAACATTTTTAAATAAAAAATCTCATGTGGAAGACATCATTTCCAAAAACGATACTCAAAATATTTTTCAAATCGAAAAAGAATCCTTCCCCATCCGTAATCGACTCTCGAACCCTATTTTCAAAAAATCTCTGGATTTATGGTGTCTGGTCTACCAAAACGGACGGTAACGACTCCAATTTTTCAAAAAAAAAACATTTTAAATAAAAAATCTCACGTGGAAGACATTATTTCCAAAAACGATTATCAAAATGTTTTTCAAATTGAAAAAGAATTTTTACCAACAATTTTGATTTTTTAAGATTGCTACAATGGGTTACAATAAAAAAATTTACGGGAGGCATTCAATGAAGTGATCACAAACATCATATTTATTTCATAAGATAATCAGAGTTTTTCATTCCTTGAAGTGAATACAAATATGTAAGTAACAGTGACTAAACGTGTAATTATAATATTTTATTATTTTATTATAATAAAATTATAACTAAATTAAAAACATGTAAATAGCAGTAACTAAATGTGTAATTATATCATTTTATTTTTAATTATCTCGTCATTACTCTGTTAATTTTTAACGACGGCTGGATGGTGACTATATTAGAATCATTTTAATAGTTAAATGATATATTACCTTTTTTAAAAAATAATGACCATTTCGATACCAACTCCATAATTAAGTTGTTATTTATGTAGTTTACCTTTTATTTTATTTTTTTTTAATAAAGTTCAATGATATTTTAATACTTTAACCAAAAAATAAATACAGGTGCAGCAGGGAGTGACATGCCATGATAAAAGATGATCATTTGACCCATTTTCTGCGAAATTTGGCCCAATTCATAAGTATAATTATTAGTAAAACTTAAGTTCGAATCAGGTTCGAATCGAATATTTTAAATGAGATTAAATTGAATTTAAGGTAAAATAAAAAATATTTAAAATAAAATAATATTTATTTTATTCTAAATTATATATCGGATTTCGATTTCGACCAAACCCGATCTAACAAAGACCAATACATCCGACATCTATAGAGGCGATAATGATTTGTTAAAATTAAATATCCTAGAACGAAATAGATGGTGGAACAAAATGACATCTCCCTTTCCATTGTGATTCATAAAATCTAATATTTTGATTAGGTCTAAATATTTTAAAATGAAAAAAATATATTTGATTTTAATATATTCCTCAGTTTTAGAATATACACGTTTTATTTAGGGTTTAGGATTTAAGATTTATAGGTTAAACCTTAAATATTTAACTATATTACCTTAAAAATTAAACCCTAAATTATATCTATAAACTACGAATTCTAAATTCTTAAACCTTAAAACTAAAACAATTGTAAAACCTTTTTGTTTTAACCTTTAACAACGACGAATGTAAAGAAGGTTTAGGGTAAATACGTGTTTATCCTAAAATTTTAAATTTTATTTATCAATTATTTATTTTATTGAAGATACCCGTCCTGAAATTTTATTTATGTCCATAGTAAAATATAAATTTCTTTTATTTGTTATCCATTTTACTAACTCTGATTAATTCAAACTGACCCATGTCACACATCTAGTTTTAGTGGATGAGTCTTCCAATAAGGATTTCTGCGTACACAACATCTCGAATAATATTTAATATATGTGTGCTCAGAAAATTTTAAATCCAGTGAATGCATAAGATATTTCTTGATATATATACTTAATTAAAAAAATATAGAGTAAAAATATAATAAATAGTGGAAATCTGATAATAAATTTTAAAATCGATGGGAACAAGGGGTTCTTTTTCATGTCGGGGACCAACCAGCTTCAGCACGATATTCATGAGAATAGAAATGGTTGAACCAACCACGTGAAGTATTTGCCAATCTACAGATATTTTCTTTTCCTTTGGGGGGTTTGCAATTCCCTTAGGATATATTTTTTAAGAATTATATTTATTTAAAATGATCATCTTGTTTAAGGATGATTATTTAATTTGAATTCGATAGTTTCAATTTAACTCTATAAGATATAATTTTTTTTATAAAAAAAATTAGGTTTGAGCCGAATTTGGTTTGAATTTTTAGTATAATGTTGGGTTGGGAATTAAAGTAAAAAATATTTGATTCGACCATACATGAAATAATAATTTAATTTTATTATAAATATTTAAGTATAATTACTATAATACCTCTCTCTTTATTTATATATATATATATATATATATTATATCCTTATTTTTAAAAAATGGAATAATTATTATAATTTATCCTCTATATTTGTATTTTTTTGTTAATTCTATATTTTATGAAATAAAAATAAAATGTTATTTTTATTCATATCAAGTTGGGTCGGGTTTAGATTTATTTTTTTCTCTAAATTTTAGGTCGGGTTTGAGTCATAAAATGTTGGATATCGAATCAGTGAATCGGGTCAATATCGGATCGATTGTTTTTAGATCGGGTCAATATCAGATCAGATGTTTTCGAGTTGGATCCATGTCGGGTCATTCGGATCGGGTCAATCTTTGAATTTTCGGGATAATTTGGTTTGAGTTGGACTTGAGTATGAATCTAATCTTGTATATTATATATAGAATTAATCATATATTCTTGTAAAAATATATCTTTTTTTATTTGTTTGAGGATAAAAATAAAAAGAGAAAAAGTATAAGAGATCATTTGGTCGTGAAAAGAGAAAATAGAATTATATATAGAATTTGATCATGTTTTGGTCGTTAGTGTTGCTTTTGGTTTTTACTGGTGGTGATCTTATTTATATCCGTCCATGTTTTTGGTTCGTAAATGCTAGTTGTGGTTATCGTTTAGACTTCAAATGTTTTGTCACCATCGTCTTTGACGCATTTTTCGCCTCTTCCGTTATCTTCTTTACCCTACTTCTAATAAAGGTGTTCTATAAAATTTTTTTATGTTTTTGTTCATCATAGTTAAAGAAATGGGATTGTGTAGCACTCTTATTTTAGTTTATTCAAGTTGTGGGATCATTTGTGTTTAATTGTAACAACCGTAAATTCTAAATTAGGAAAATTCTTAATTTCAGTTCAAATACCTATTTATTAAACCCTAAAAATTGGGAATCTTAATTTAAAAACATTAGTTGAGATAAGGGATTAAATTGAGTTAAATTTTATTTGAATAACTTAATATTGAATTAAATGACTAAATTGATATTATTTTTATCAAATTCAAGGGTCTTGGTATTTAATCCTTTTATCAATCAAAAGAAAACCCTATGAGATTTGGTTTGCAGTAACCACACTATTTGGTATTTAATCCTTTTATTTGTTTTGATTCTAAATCGACTTTTAGTATAGGAGGTCAAATTTTGAATAAGTGGAGAAGTTCTTATATTCCTGAAAATGTAGAGGATTTGATAAAATCTCATAATTTGTTGTTCGGTTATGAATGTAAGTTTTCATTTCTTAATTTTGTTTTTATTCTTTATAATAAATCTTTATAGTTATTACGCATATTCTTGGACTATTAATCTATTTTATTTTTTAACTTAAAAGTTATATTGCTTAATTTTTTGTTTTAGTAATAAACAAATTAATAACTTCTTGTTATTGTTTATGTAGTTACGGAAGATAACGAGTTTATTGACTGCAACAAAATCCAAAAGTTGATATGTAACTGAATTTGTGTGTACTCAATATAACTGAATTTGGTATGTAAGAGTAGTTGGGTTTAGATACTTAGTTTTATCTGCAGTTAAATATCAGTTTTGAACAAAAAATATTTATTTAAGACTTGTTTTTATGTAACTAGGTGCACTCTCTAATTTCTATCTTTAAATTAGCTTTGTTATTTTTTTGTATGGATATTTTCAAATACAAACACTATCTGTATTGTGGATTACTGGTGTTTACTACGAGCAGATGAATCAAAATGGAGGACTAGCTCTAATGGAGACTAAGTAACAAAAAAAAAGTTTATTTTTAAAGAAGGAAATGTGACATTAAACATTAAATTATTATCAGATGTACTGGTTAATTAGTATTATCATAGTACAAAAAGATAATAAAACATATATTATTTTATTATTTATATATTGTTAAAAAATAAACAATAGTAAAAATAAATTATTCATTCACTTTGACTCAGATATCGGGTTAAAATTGGAGTGATGTTCGGTTTAGATCACTTTTGAGCAAGTTAATTTCAGGTTGCTTTCTTTTCGGGTGAAAATCGGTTCAGGTCAAATCGGTTACGAGTCTATATTTGTTCTTCTAGAATTCGGATCGGTTTCGGTTCAGATTTCGAATCAAGTTAAGATCATTTTGTTCGGATTCAATCGAGTTTCGATTCGGGTAAATTGATTCGGTTTTCGATTCTCGGATCAAATTTGCCAAGTCTACTCGCAAGGAACTCTACTCCTGATCGTATGGGATGGAATCAAAAACTTTAAGTTATAGTGTTAAAATTTAAAAAAAAATATATTAAAGAAATTATAAGTGAGTTGTGACAAATTGTGGATATCAATTTCAATGTCAATATTTGTTTAAAGTAATGCTAATTTTACATTTAGATACTTTTAATATAAAATTTACAAAAAGATTTTTTTTTTCAAACAAAAATAATAGGGTACACACAAGCCTTTAGAGTTATCATCCGTAGATTACTATACTTTTACAATTATACTCTTGTTTTATATTGTATGTAAATATATTATCGATGTCGATTTAATTTCAGTTCCGTTTATTACAGGCATGACATAATCTATTGAGATCACTTTATTATCAGGTACCTGAGTCATGTCAATGTCTCTTTAGGATACCTTTTAATCTCTTCTAGAGATTTTCATAATACGTTGATTCCTCGATCAAACCATCATAAAATATAGCTCATTTTTTTCGAAGATTTTTATCTTTGGAACCTACTTGTCTACGCTAAAGGCGTAAGTTAGTCTTATTAGCAGCTAGAGTTTGTCCTTCCAGAACATCAAATTTAATCGGAGCATTCATAGCCGATATATGTGACTTAGTCACTCGCTTAGGTTCAGCAAAATCATCTGGCAATTGATTTGTTAAATGAATTATCCTTTGAAATTATAATTCACATTGTTGAATACGTGGATCAAACTAAAAAATGATAATTTATTCCAACTTATTTCCTTTTTCAGCTATTTTATTTTATCCACCTACTGTTGGTAAACTGACTCATTAAAATGATAGTCAGTAAATCAAGTTGTAAATAAATTGTCTATCAGAAGCTCAAGATATTTAATTATCATGGAGAATTTAAATCTGACATATATTCCAACAAAACTCATCTTTGTACGTTGTGGTGCAGCAATTAGAATATATATCGCACACAAAAAAATCTAAGATGAGAAATATTTGGTTTTTGACCAAAAACCATATGTAATAAGGAGAACTTATGATCATTTGTTGGCTTGATGCGAATTAGTGATACTACATGTAAAATGACATGTCTTTAACATTATCAAGACCAATTATCTTTATAAGATAATCTGGAAAATGTGCTTGTAATTTTATCAACTTTGTAAGTTGTCTCGCAAACACCAAGTTGCATGTTAATAACAAGGATACATATAACCATCTAGTCGATGCATCGATTAAAATCGTAAAATATCTAGATGGACTGTAAGAAAGGTGTATGGGCCCACATATATCACCTTGTATTCATTCCAAAAAATTAATAGATTTATACTCTATCTTAGATGATGATGATTGAATAATCAGATTGTTCTGATAAAAAGTATCACATGAAAAAAAATCACCTTGAAGAAAATTTTAGCTTTTCAGTAAATAACCACATGAAAGTGTCAATAGTTTTTCGCATCATAATTGAACCGGAATGGCCTAACCGTTCATGCCAAATAAAATTATCAGTAAACATCTAGTTTACAATAGCATGAGCTTCAATTTGTACTAATTCTTCTGTAGTACAATATGGATGACAGTGCATGTAATTTTGTCAAGATTTTCTTATTGTCTTGATTTATACTCATAATATTGAGATAGTCAACATCCTCTTGACTAATATTCTAAATATATTTCTGCAAATATCTTTAAAAATCACTAAGTCTTTTTGCGAATTTGACGAGTATAATGCACTGTAAATATGGAATAACGTTTCATTTGACAATAACATATTTTCTCAGTCGAAGCCTTCTGTAATATTAGTACCTCCGAATATAATACTCATAATGTTTTCTTGCATTTAAAATGGGAAAATATACATAATTATGCACCTTTTAACATGTGCTTTATTTCATTCATTTCGGGGAATGAAAAATATGTACTTTGTACCATTCACTTCGGGGAATGAAAGAATATTAAATATAGCATATCATATCAAATCGGTTATCTATCAAAGATAAACTCTCAAGAGCTCTTCCGTAGCATTGATATTTCGGTACTTTGAGATATAGTACTCATATTTTTCCCTTGTATTTAAATGGAAAAAAATATTTCTTATGCTTAAGTATAGTATGAGTACTTACATTGTTTGTTTGGCATAAATAGACACAATTTATTGCATATTTTATTTTGGAAGTAATCATATTCTTTAAAGGAAAATTAACATAAGGAGTAAATAAATAATATGAAAAATAAATGAACATGAATTAAATTAATATAAATAAAAATAAAAATAAATTAACATAAAAAATAAATGAAAGATAAATGAAATAAAATAAATGGAGAATTATTCTCTTCAAGGGTTATGAGAAAATTAGCAATTTCTAATTGAGTTGTACCAATAATGCCATAATTATTTTCATCATAAAGAAAAAAATTTATATTTTTTTCATTTATCATTCATGATTAAGGATACATTTCATAATACTTTGGTGTTTGACAAGTACGAGACCAATGATTTGTACCATTGCATTGATAACATAAAGATTTTAATATGATCTCTATCATTATTGTCATTCTTATAATCTCACTTTTGGTGGATATAAGCATTCTCAAAAGAATCATCTTATTCATGTCTATTTTATGACCTCAATCGCGACCACAATTACTAATTTGGTATTTATTCTTTTCGCTATAAAATGTCGCATTCACTTCAGAGAGTGGAGCGGAGCAAATAGGTCTTTAAAACCTTTTCACGATATTGTGTCTATAGGACAACATTAATGTGTGAAAAGTAGAGTATGTTTTTTTAACATATCCTCATCAATGATACTTTGGCACATAACAAAGTTTTATTCACTAACTATATAGAGAATTGTCATATTTGCATTCACTTGGAATGAAACAAATTCAATAATCGCTTGGAATAAACATCAAGCTTGTATTTACTTCAGGGAATGTCATAAATCAAATAATCGCATGGAATAAACAGCATGCTTGCATTCACTTCAAGGAATGACATAAATCCAATAATTATATAGAATAATAATTATGCATGCATTCACTTCAGAGAATGTCTTCTATAAAAGTTCTTGGATCAAAACGATTTTCTTAACTTGAACTTGGGAGAAGTCTATAGTCGAGTTTTTCGACACAAAAAAATATTGCTTTCAAGCAAATACAGACTTTATAAATTCCATACTATTAAATAGTAATTGATCAAACAATATATACAATATATACAAAGAATAAAAATTTAATCCTCGTACGAGGCGTTGTTAAATCAGTCCACAAGGTCCTTTAAAAACCTCCTTTGAGACCAGTAGCCTCGTAGAACGGGATGCTCAACCAATATAGTTGGATTAAACCAACATAATAGAGGACATATTAGTTAATTAAAAGTTCAATATTTGTTCCAATATCACGTAACACTTAAAACATAATTAAAACACAAACTTTACCTCAAATTAAATAGGTGCAAAAACACTTCACCTATGTTTCACTGTGTTTTAAATAGATGTTAATTCCTATATTTGAATAACCATCCCGAACTTTCCAAGCTAAGTTGAATATATGGTATATTTAGTCATCAATATCTTGTTAAAATCTTTTTTCAGAAATTATCGAAAAAAATCATGGTAATTGAGCAACTTTATGGTTACACAAACACCAAATAACCAATGATTTTTCAAAAATTAAAATCAAGTTAAAGATCAAGAGAGAAAAATAATCGATAATTAAAATATAATAGAGGGAGAAGAACTTATCTTTGATTCATGCTAGTAACAAATTCTTTTCAATAACTCTTTTAAGATTCTAATGAAAAACACCTCTATTTGTTAGAGTCTCGTGCTAGTAACGTGTTGTGAATAAAGTAAAGAACAAGAACAAAATAGATGAACAAAGATAAGAGACAAAAGAGAGACATTTGTATTATATTATCAAAGTATGATTGTGTACAATGTTTTCTCTAAAAATCTATATTTATAGGCATAAAATGAAAATCCTAGTTCCAATGGACATTAAACTCTAATAACAAAATACATTAAGTATTATTTAATATATAATAAAGATATTCATAACAATTAGGGAATTTTTCATCATCTACTCATAAATTTTTTTCTGAGAAGGTTTTTCATGTAAATTGTGATGTATATCATGTATATGTTGTTATCTTTCAACCGCTATTATAATAAACACAAAGGGTGGAAATCGTCTCCTCTTTACAATGCTTACATTTGTGTTTCTACTTTAAATTAAAGGTTTAGGGTGTATGGTTTAGGGTTCAAAGTTAGGGTTGTGATTAAGGTTTAGAGAATTAGAGATATAGTGTATTTTTAGGGGGTAGATTTTAAGGTTTAGGATATAGAAAATAAGGGTTAGGGTTTAGAATTTAATTTTTTAAAAATTTTCAACAAGAGACACAGATGGAGGCATGATAAAAAGGTAAAGTATTTTTACTCGAACATAAAGGCGTGCAATTTAATATGTTTAAATGTATAATAACTTCTAATTTATGTGTACGAATATATCTAAATATTTATTATAAGTATTCTATCATAATTGTAACTTAAATATTAAATGTTATCTAAACATTGATGACTAATTGGAGCACATGTGTATATATTGTAATACCTCCCTCCTGGTCTGGTAGAGGACCGAGTCAAAACGTATTATCGGAGGACCGATAGCTGATCGAAAATAATTATTATTAATTTTTATTGATCTTTTAATCCTTTTCAATTCTAATCATATTACTTATTTTCGAATTAATGGAATTACCGAGCCATTTATTAATTTGGTATATGGTTTGGGGTTACTTTTGAACATTTTGGGTTTCAGGGACTATATAATAATTATCAAAATTTTAGAGGTCTTAACTAAATTGAACTTCCTATGTAAAGTTATATTGTTATGAGTTGACTTATTACCTAATCCAATTTCTCTATCAATAACTATTAGTGGTTAAGAACAACTTCGAATTTTCATATTTAGTAATTTATCTAACTATTAATAGGTGGTCGTATAGACACGTGATCACCCTATATCGGTACGAACACGAGGAGACAATTAATTTATTTTTTTAAATAGGATTGTATTGGTATGAAATCACACCGTACTGAGAGTGGAGGTTTTGGACAGGCGCAATAAGAGCGATCGCACAAGACCCCCTAAAAGGGAGGGCACTAAAATTTTGATAAATTATATTCATTAAATGATATTAATTTTGAAATTCATTATAAAAATTTTAAAAATGATCTTAAGAAAGATGAGTTATAATTTTTAAAACTTTATAATTGTTTCCTAAACGTGATAATTAATTATAGAATCTTATTGTTTATTTCTATTACTACTGTTTCTATAAAATCAATGAGATTCAAGATAAACTCAATAAAAACGATCGTACAGAGACCCCTAAAAAGGACAATTGCTTCTAAGGGCCACATTTTTAGAACCATTGGAAGTTATAGACAATTGCTTCTAAGGGTCGCGTTTTAATAAATTGCACAAGACCCCCAAAATCTTTAAACCGCCCCTGCGTATTGATACCCTCTAAGAGATCATTAAATTAGTTATATAATTATATTGTATCGATACACAATCAAACTGTATCAGTATACGAGGGTCAATTAGAAGTCCAATTCAAAGTTTGACTAGGCATATTGGTACACCACCAGGTTGTACCGATACCTAGCTAAAATTTAAATTTCAAGGAATATTTTTCATACGGATACGCCCTATTGTACTAGTATGGGGTTGTTTTATGGGACAATTATGTCTAACTGTATTGATACGGGTCCACTGACATCAGTACGGACATACATGTAATGATAGAATTGATCTTGTTTATTAGGGTTTTTATAAAATTAAATATAATATTTGAATAAATTATTAAATAATTAATAATTTTTTTAAAAAATAAAACATAATATTTATTTAAATTGAATTCAACCCATAATTTAATAAACATTAATCATCAAGAAATGCGATAAAAGTTCCAAGTCCAAAGTCCATTACATCAGAAAAATATCAATCGAAATAATATAACAAATTCGGAGTTTAATTCTGTAAACATACGTAAAAATGATCTGATTCAGAAACCTCCAAGTATCGTACGAAGCCTAGGATTGACATCTGAAACAGGAAACTGAGAGGGTGTAAGCTAGGGAGCCTAGTGTGTCTCTAGTGTGCAGATAAACAGAAATAGAGAATAGTATATCAGATGATGCAATGTATGCATGAAATGCACCCATCTCCGAACGCCATCAGAAGAGTAGGTTCCCCCTGAACCACTGTAACTCCATCACACCGAACAGAAGTAGAAACTCGACCCGCAGGTGGAGCCACTGAACAGAAGTGGTATTTCGTAGAACCACTGAATAGAAGTAAATTTATCACTAAACTTCCCCGTACAAATAATCCAACCAGATACAATGTTATATGCAGATACAGATTCAGAATGCGTGCCTAATATTCTAACAGGAGGCATGCATGGTAATTTCAGAATCAGAAATGTAATTACAGGATGATGCATGATCATACAGAATTTAACAAGAATTGCACACACAGAATAATAGAATTAACAGAAGAGAACACACCTGAAGCAGAAGAATCAACGTCGAGAGTGACGTCTACTGGACTCGGCTCTACCACTAGATCGAGCGAGTGCAGAGTCTACGAATAATAAAATATGTCAGACACACTACTATGCCACTAAACCGGTAAAATACACTAAACAAAGTTAAACTGAAAACTCACGTGCGTGTTCCGAATGCTGATGAACAAGAGGTCGTCTAGGAAGAGAAGAAGGTAACTGCTCGGGGTCGGGAACCACGTCACCTGAACTAAACAGAAACTATTTCAGAATCCGATACAGATAGCTTCTAGACAGACATTCGAACATAAAAGCCCTAAAAACGATACTTCGAGTTTGAATTTCGAAAAAAGAACTGCTCCATTGAACTCGGCACGTCGAAAAATATAAAATAGGACCGGGTGAGAAAAAGTCAACGCTTACGTCAGCATGGTCAACACTAACGTCAGCAGATGACGTCAGCATGACGTCAGCGGGTCCCGGGTCAGGACGGTAAGGTTGGGCTTCGGGTCGGGACAGACTTTCTCGGGAAAATCTGGGTTTTCCAGATTTTACCGAGAAAATCTGGAAAAATTCTAGAAATTCCCAGGAACAAAATTCAATTCTTCCCCATTTTCTTGATTCAATTAAACACACAAAAACTCTAACAGATTCGATCAAAAAAATACAACTAATCATTCCCTTTCACAACAAAATCGAATAACCGATTTAAAACTACACCAAACCCTTAAACCGAGACTTCAACACCCCTTACGTTCAGATTTAAACACCCTTCTAACACTTATTCGATTCAAACACTTCAGAACCGAAACCAAAACTTATCAACACTCAATAACAAACATCAAACGAGACCACAAGCAACTAAAAACAGGATGAAGACAGAGACTTAACGAAACACCCAAAACGAAGAAGGAGAAAAGGTTGCAAGGAACAAGAAGCTCGGTTGTTTTTGGTTTCAGAATGAGCAATTCAAAAAGGATAGAACCATTCTTGAATCGGAAATTAAAGGAGAAATCAATCTCCAATAAAAACCGAAGCAGAATTAAAGGGAAACGGTAATTTGGAAATTAAAAAAGGGTAAAATTACCGAACAGAGGTCTGAAATAATTGAATTTTCACGCCTGAACCCTTAAATTTTCAGATAATTATAATTGGGTCACTGAAATTAAAATCAAAAATCCCCAATTTTCTAGGGTTTAGATTTAGGGATTTAGAAATTCAATTTAGGGGGAAATTTGGGGTGTTACACATGGTATCTAACAAATGGTGACTAACTGATAAGTGCTCAACTCACTATCACTTTTTACACCTTTCACGGGCATTAATCACTAAATCTACACCTACGTGGACCAATGCATATACTTAATGTGATATATTTAGAAGTTATGCTTATAAAGATGATATTTATAGAAAATGGCAAGTTTTACTGCATTTTTACATCTGTGCAGGATAAACAATTGCCGTGGCAGTAACATGGCCGAGGCAGGACCTGATGCCGAGGCAGCAGCAGAAAGACAGGAAGTGATACTGTAGGCGATTGGAAGAGAAAAATACAAGGACGTTTCTGGACATGCAGCACATGGATCGGACCTGGTTAGCACGAGAAAAATTTGGTGGGTCTATAACTGAAGATGCCAGGCAGCACCTCAAGTAATTCATGGAGATATGCAATTCCTTCAAAATCCAAGGAGTCCATGAAGATGTCTTGAGATTAAAACTATTTCCCTATTCACTGAGGGATAGGGCAAAAACCTAGTTAAATAGCATTCCAGCAGGATCAATAGGATCTTGGAGTGAATTATACCGAGATTTCATTACACGTTTTAATCCTACTAATTTATATGATTGAATTCGTAATGAAATCACTTCTTTTCGACAGGAAGATGACGAACCTATGTACGAGGCATGGGAGCGCTACAGAGAGTTATTGCACAAGTGTCCTTTGCATGGATTTCCCCTATGGACACAAGTCACCATGTTCTATAATGCCACGAATGCCCCGACAAGGATGATGTTAGATGTCTCGGCAAACGGAACACTCATTGACAAAGCACCTGAGGAAGCTATTGAGATACTGAACAAACTCGCGAAAAATGATTTTCAATTTCCTACATCTAGGCGAGGAGGAGTAAGACGCCAAGCCACCGTGAATGAGTTAGATACATCAAATTCAGTGGCAGCACAATTGGCCTCTCTTACTAAGATGGTGCAAAATTTGCAACTACAACAAAATACCCGTGAGGTTAAGGCCATTGATTCTTTTTGCGATTTATGTGGAGGTAACCACAATTCTGCTGACTGTATGAATCAAGAATCCAACCTGTATGTTGGAAACTACAACCGAAACAATATGATGTCCAACACATACAACCCCTCATGGAAGAGGCATCCAAACTTATCATGGAATAATCCTAATAATGCCTTAAATCAAACCACCCAACCCCCAGGATTCCAGCAACCAATGCAACATCTGCCGCCGCAGTAGGTCCAGCAGCCAGTGCCGCAGCAGCAAATGCAGCAGCAATCTGTAAGTTCCTTGGAAAATTCTCTAAAAGCATTCATGATGAAAACTGAGTCATATATGGAAGAGAATAGTAACTTCATCAAAAGAATAGATACGTTTATAAATAGGACTAAGATGAGGTTGCAAAACCAAGAGGCAGCAATTAAGGCATTGGAAACTCATGTTGGGCAGTTTGCTCAAAACATAAACACTAAACCATAAGGAGGACTACCTAGCAATACTGAAGTTGCTAAGGTAATAGGCCATGAACAGTGTAAAGCAATCACTACTAGGAGTGGTCTACAGCTGAAAATTCCAGCAGGCCAAGTTCCATCAACAGAACCTGAAAAAGAGGATTTAGCTGTTGAACAAACTGATCCTGATAACACTGCCCCAGCAGAGAGCTCAGCAGTTCCTGAACAATCTGCCGAGACAGCAACAACCCCAGTGGTACCAGGTATTAAGTTCCAAACTAAAGAAACCCTGGATGAGATGAGACCACCACCACCCTTCCCACAAAGGTTGAAAAAGCAAAAACAGGACCATCAATTCAATAAATTTCTTGATATTTTAAAGCAAGTCCGCATCAACTTACCATTCGTAGAGGCAATTGAACAAATGCCTAATTATGCTAAATTCTTGAAGGACATTGTGTCTAAGAGAAAAAGACTAGGTGAGTTCAAAACAGTGGCTGCTACCGAAGGATGCATGGCAATGTTACATAATCGCATGTCACCAAAATTGAAGGATCCTGTATGCTTTATCATACCTTGTGCGATAGGTAATAATTATGAAGGTAAGGCCCTATGCGACCTTGGAGCAAGCATCAACCTAATGCCCAAATCTGTTTTTCAAAAGCTTGGAATAGGGAGGGCAAAACCTACAACAGTGATGCTCCAACTTGCGGATCGATCATATGTGCAACCCGAAGGCAAAATCGAGGACATACTGGTAAGAGTTGACAAATTTATTTTTCCCGCTGACTTTCTTGACCTTGATTGTGAAGCAGATGATAATGCACCGATCATCTTGGGGAGACCTTTCCTTGCCACTGGACGAACATTAATTGATGTGAAAAAGGAGAGTTGACAATGAGAATTAATGATCAGCAAGTCAAATTAAATGTTTTCCAAATTATGAAAAGATATAACGAGCCGGAAGAAGAATGTCAGATGTTGTACAATACAGATGCAGTTAGTGTAATACCTTTTCTCAGCAACCACTGCCTCGGCAGTAATCTTAACGACACACCACAAGTCTGCCTTGGTAGTGATACGGATGACTGTTACAACAGAACTTTGGACAATGTTGAAACAACAGAGAATGAGGAAGCTAACTGGACAGTACACCTTCCAGGAAAGTACTTCGAACCTTTAGATTACCCAGGTAAGAATGAAAAATCTGTAAGTAAAGAACCACTGGTCACGGAATTAAAACCTTTAATGAAAAACTAAAATATGCTTATTTGGGAGACAACCACACAATGCCTGTAATTATTTCTTCTAAGTTGCTACCAGAACAGGAACAAACACTGATAGAGATGCTACGGCAGCACAAAAAGGCAATTGGGTGGTCAATTGATGATTTAAAGGGAATAAGCCTAGCAGTATGTATGCATAAAATACTTTTAGAGGAAGACCATAAACCCACTGTTGAGGCTCAAAGGAGACTTAACCACGCTATGAAGGAGGTAGTACGTAAGGAAATAATCAAGTGGCTTGATGTAGGAATTATCTATCCTATCTCTGAAAGTGCATGGGTAAGTCCGGTACAATGTGTACCTAAGAAAGGTGGTATGACTGTCATAACCAACGAGAACAACGAGCTAATACCAACCAGGACTGTGACCGGTTGGAGGGTTTGTATGGATTATCGCAAATTGAATAAGGCAACAAAGAAGGATCACTTCCCTTTACCATTTATTGATGAAATGCTTGATAGACTTGCTGGTAAGCCTTATTACTATTTTCTTGATGGTTATTCAGGATACAATCAAATTGCCATTGATCCATAAGACCAGGCAAAAACAACCTTCACCTGCCCATATGGGACATATGCATTTAGAAGGATGTCGTTCGGCCTGTGCAATGCCCCGACAACCTTTCAAAGGTGTATGATGGCAATTTTTTCTGACATGATAGAGGACTTCCTAGAGATATTCATGGATGATTTTTCAGTCTTTGGAGATAGCTTCAATCAATGCCTCGGTAATCTCGAAAAAGTGCTGCAAAGATGTGAGGAATCCAATCTAGTCCTAAACTGGGAAAAATGTCACTTTATGGTAAATGAAGCCATAGTATTGGGCCATAAAATATCATCACAAGGAATCGAAGTTGATAAAGCCAAGATTGATGTGATAAAGAATTTACCTCCACCAATTTCTATGAAAGGAGTTCGAAGCTTCTTGGGCCATGTAGGTTTTTATAGAAGGTTTATTTCTAATTTTCCCAAAATTTCTAAACCTCTTTGTAACTTGCTTGAAAAAGATAGAAAATTCGAATTCAATGAGGAATGCACTGAAGCATTCGAAGCTCTCAATGAGAAGCTGATCACTGCACCGATAGTGATCCCACCAGATCGGTCCCTGCCATTTGAATTGATGTGTGACGCTAGTGATCATGCTGTCGGGGCAGCACTTGGGAAGAGAAAGAACAACCTATTCCATGTGATCTAATACGCTAGTAAAACACTTAATGGTGCCCAAATAAATTACACCACAACAGAAAAAGAATTACTAACAGTAGTATTTGCTTTTGACAAATTTCGATCATATCTTATCGGAACAAAGGTTACTTTCCACACTGACCATTCGGCAATTGAGTACCTATTCTCAAAGAAGAATGCCAAGCCTAGACTGATTAGATGGATCCTTCTTTTACAAGAATTTGATGTGGAAATCAAAGATAGAAGAGGTATAGAAAATCAGGTAGCCGATCACCTCTCCAGATTGGAGAACAAAGAAAATAACAACTCACCTGAAGAGATACAAGATGCATTCCCAGATGAACAAATATTGCATATTGCGACAACTGCAAGGGACACTGCCGAGACAGAGACCACGGCAGCTTACAACTGTGCCGCCGAGGTATTATCGGAATACATCTCCGCAACATTAACAGAAGACCTTGCTGCAGTAACAGCCACCCCCTAGTATGCTGATCTTGTTAATTATTTAGATAGTGGTATTATCCCTTATAACCTTAACTATAACGAAAAGAAGAGGTTTCAACATAATGCAAAGCATTATTTTTGGGACGACCCTCTTCTGTTTAAACATTGTGCAGATCAGGTTATAAGAAGATGTTTCCCAGAAGAAGAACAGAAAGCAGTACTCCAGCAATGTCATGATTCACCTTGCGGTGGGAATTTTGGAGGAAATAGAACAGCAGCAAAAGTGCTCCAATCAGGCCTCTATTGGCCCACACTCTACAAAGATGCCCACAACTATTACAAAAACTGTGACCGATGCCAACGCACGGGCAATATCTCGAGACGACATGAGATGCCATTACAACCCATATTGGAAGTGGAACTGTTTGATGTTTGGGGCATTGATTTCATGGGACCATTACCATCATCCCATGGCAATCTCTATATCTTAGTAGCAGTGGATTACGTATCAAAGTGGGTCGAAGCAATTGCCACACCTCACAATGATTCCAAGACAGTTCAAAAATTTCTCAAGAAAAATATTTTTACAAGATTTGGAATCCCTAGAGCAATAATAAGTGATGAAGGTAAACACTTTGATAACAGACTCATTGCCACGGCACTAAAGAAACTCGACATCACCCACAGACTTGCTACAGCCTACCACCCACAGACAAATGGGCAAGCTGAAATATCAAACAAGGAATTAAAACAGATCCTTGAAAAGGTGGTAAATCCATCTCGAAAGGATTGGTCTTATCGTCTAGACGATGCTTTATGGGCCTATAGGACAACCTTCAAAACCCCATTGGGAACATCTCCGTATATGCTTGTATTTGGGAAAGCTTGCCACTTACCTGTAGAAATTGAGCATAAAGCCTATTGGGCAGTAAAGAGTTTAAACATGGATTGGGAAAAAGCTGGCCAGAAAAGACTGCTAGACCTTAATGAGATAGAAGAATTCCGAACAGCAGCCTATGAGAATGCCAAGATCTATAAAGAGAAAACTAAAAGATGGCATGACCGTAAGTTACTGCCTAGGCAGTTCCTGCCGGGGCAGCACGTTCTCCTTTTCAACTCCAGGATCAAACTGTTTCCAGGAAAACTAAAATCTAGATGGTCAGACCCATTTCAAGTTGTTCGAGTTTACCCACATGGAGTAGTAACGATCAAATCACCAAAGGATGGGCATGAATTCAAAGTGAATGGTCAACGTTTGAAGCACTATTCTGAGCCACATAACATAAAGACTATGGAGACCATCACCTTAGGAGATGCACTTGCACGCACTCCTATTGAGACTTAATGCCTCGATCGTCCATTTTATTGCAATTTTTAGGAATAGTTTTAATTTCGCTTTTATTTTAGGCTATTTAATACTTTCTTGTTGATTATATTTTGTTTTTGCCAATAAGCATGGAAACGAAGTGAACGCTCCATTGCAAAAGATAACCCAACCATCGTCCAACCGCCCCAGCGAGCAAAAACTCAGTCATCGCCCTCACCAAAGACAAAGCAATCAGCAGCACGTCCTCGACGAAAGATTGTTACAAGCAGCTCTTCGGAGTCCCTTTAAATTTTTATTCAATACTTTTTCTCTTTATATGCTGCTTCTTTCTTTATATGTTGTTTGTTTTCATATTTTGTTGCCCGCTATTTTCTTCTGATATAAAGCATTGACGACAATGCTTGGTTCGAGTTTGGGGGTGTAGAGCCTCTGCCGAGGCAATCTACTATCGAGGCCTTGCCAAGAAAAAGAAGTATTTAAGTGAATTTTTTTTTAAAATTTTTATGCTCACCGCCTTACTTGAATCAATGGCCTATACTTTTGCATTGCCCATCATCAATATTGCCTTATTTTATTCTTTAAGGCTATAGAAATCTTTCTCCTTATCATGGTTAGGTCCTGTTAAGAAGGTTTAACCTTAGGATACTTAAGGATGAAAACTTAGAAGCTTACTATAAGATAAATTTTAAAAACACTTTTGGGACTTGTTGGATTATAGGAATTCTTTTAATGAACTTAGATGATAAAGACTTAGATTTTTGGACAAGTGACTAGAGGTGCCTATCACCGGCTCTAGGAAGTACTCTTCCTCATGCTAGAGGTGCCCGAAATTGGCTCTAGTATGCTAAAAAGAATATCAAAAGAAAGAAGGAATTAGTGATGAGAAAAACACAATCCTTGAGGTGCCCGAAATTGGCTCAAGAATTGGTGGTTTAGAAAAGAAGAGAACACTTAACCAAAATCTACCTGTCTTGAACTTAGAGTTTATCTAAGAAAGCCTTTAATCAAACTTGTCCACAAAAATACACACATTCACTAAATCTTATAGTTTGTTTCTAGGTAAAACCTTGGGTAGCCGAAAGGTTAAGTCTAAAGAATAGGCATAGTTATGGTGGGGAGAATAGATGGAAACATAAGACCAAGAGAGAATAGAGTTTGGCAAATTGATGGTTTGCATTGCTTGAGGACAAGCAATAGTTCGAGTTTGGGGGTGTGATAAGTGCTCAACTCACTATCACTTTTTACACCTTTTATGGGCATTAATCACTAAATCTACACCTACTTGGACCAATGCATATACTTAATGTGATATATTTAGAAGTTATGCTTATAAAGATGATATTTATAGAAAAGGGCAAGTTTTACTGCATTTTTACATCTGTGCAGGATAAACTATTGCCGCGGCAGCAACATGGCCGAGGCAAGACCTAATGCCGAGACAGCAACAGAAAGACAGGAAGCGATACTGTAGGCGATTGGAAGAGAAAAATACAAGGGACGTTTCTGGACATGCAGCACATGGATCGGAGCTGGTTAGCACGAGGAAAAGCCCAAGACAAGGCCACGCGGGAAAGCTTTTTTATTTGGAATAAACTTGGAAATATTTTATTTATGTACATGACTTGTTCCCTACTCCAAGTTGTATTCTACTTAGGAAAGGTTTGCCCTAGGCCAAGCCTATATAAGACCTAGCCGTCCAAGGGAATAAGGGAGGCGATTTTTAGAGAGTTCACCCTAAGACTCATTGTTTTCTTTCTCTCAAATTATGTTCTAAGTTTTCTTAGGGTTTAGGTGAAGGTTGTTAAGTATTTGTGAGAGGAGATTATACTTTGTTCTTTGTTTCAATGCAATAAATATATCAAGGTTTGTTTATCCTTTGCCATTCTTTGTTCTTGCATTCAAGCTCGGGAGAGAAGTTTGTTAGTAATCTATTTATCTAGACTCGGGAGAGTTAGATTCACGAAAGGGATAAGTACGGTATTTCAATCGCGAAATACTAACTCGGCCTAGGGATAGGTTAGAGTTTCAGCGGCTAAAAGAAGTGTGAGATTGGTTGGTGAGTATAATTGATTCACGCCGGGAGGTATGATCAAGGACTAGTCATCAATAGTACTTCGACTTAGGGATAAGCGGAGTCATCCAAGGACACTTTGCCGAATTTTGATAAAGTCCACCCACGAGCAAGGGATTGCCGCGGCGGACAAGTATCGTCGCTACCAAGGTAGTAATCTACAGTGCTGCCGAGGCAGTGATGTACAATTGCATTGGACAGAGATAAGTCAATCAAGTCCACAATACAACACAACTGGATCCTGCCCTCTCTCTTAATCAGATCTCATCTTTATTCTTAGTTTTCTTTAGTTCAATTTATTTAGTTTCATCAAAACCAAATTTACCTGTGTCTTTATTTTATTTCTTTTTACAGAGCAAGAAGACGAAGGAGGCATATTAAGTAGACCAATCCCTGTGGAGACGATACACGATTATACTAATCACTTTATTACTTGCGATGTGTCCACTTGCACCAATTACGCACTTTTGACACGCAACACTAACCACCAATCAAAGTTACCCAAAGTACCGAACAGAAGTACCAAAGTACTGGGCAAAAGTACCGAAGTACTAACCAATGAGCTCAGACCCTAGGCATGCCGTACTACCTATGACCAACTATCGACCAAGGCTCAATATCATTTTCATTATTCATTCAATTTTATTTCAAATCTCATTATCCAAGTTTCTTAATACAAAAGCAATGTCCATAACATACTATCACAAAAGCATTTATCATACTATCACAAAAGCATTGAACTCATGCTATCAAAACAAAGGCATTCTTATCATGCTACTAACAAAACATATATATCATGTGAACAAACAATCTTGCATACCATGATACCAAACAAATATTCATATCATCATAAACATGCTTCATGTATGATTCACATACCTTTCATCTCGTGCCGCGTGCCATAACTTACCTCGGCATTTTCGAGCTATGCAATGTACTAATCTAGTTCTAGCAATCAACCATATTATCACACAAGTCCTTTAACAATTAAACCTCCTTCCCTTTTTACCAAATATATGATTAGTCCAATTACATGATAAATCAAATAACAAAAAGGTTGGTTAGGACCTAGGTCCTAACCTTAAAGTTTGTCACACTCATAATTTTTCCAAGCAAATTAAAGGTTGAAGATAGTGATCCCTTTGCCATTCTTTCTAGCTTGCTCGAGCCTTTCCTCTTCCTCGATATTTTCTTCTCTTGGGTTATCTAGAAATCCATATACAAATATCCATTCATTAGAACATATCAAATTCACTCAATTCAAGTGATCATAGGTTTAAAAAATGTAAACATTCACATTTGTTCATTAGGGACAGCTTTGCTACCCTTTAGAAAATCGATCGTATCTCCTAGATCCCTTATCCTATTTGAGCTTATTTTATACCCTTAGAAAGCTAAGAAGATCCTATACAAGGTCAAATTAACCTCACATTTTAATTCCTAGCTAAACAGTACCAGATTTTGTTTAAAGTCGGGTTTATCCAGATTCGGGACTGCTCGAACAACCCTCACAAAAAGGCTTATAACTTTTTCTAAAAAACTCCAATTGAGGTTCCGTAAATTTTCATATAAACTAGATGTATGATGATATTTTAATTCAAAATTTAAGCATCTAACTCCCCCAAATTCGACCTAGGGAATTTTTCCAAAGTGGCTACCCGAAATTGCATTTCTAGGCAAAATTGGCTAACTTTCATTCTATGGCCTTAATTCCTAATCCTAAACTTATTCTCATGATTTTACAGCATTTTAAACTTAAAATCAACATCAATTAACCCATTTTCCAGCAACGTATCAAATCAATTAACACACACATAGCATTTGCAAACTCCAAACTTTAAGCTCCTTAACTTACTTTCTCATGCTTCTAAAACTAAACCCAAACAAACACAATCCTTAAATTAAGCTTCTAACAACCTAATTTAACTTGAAAGCATCACAAAAACATTCAAAATCCAAGAACTTAGATTCTAATATTTTGGTTATGGAAAAGGAGAGCTTACCGAGGTCTTTAGATTCAGTTTCCTAGTATATTTACTCAACCATGCAAAGCTTTTAAGCTATCCACCTTAAACTCAATGGAATTTTCTCTCTTATCCTTTTTTTTTTGATGTTCACGTGAATAGGGGTGAGCAAAACTCGACTTGAATTGAAAAAAAAATCGATTTTTTTTCAATTTCAAGTTATTCGAGTCGAATCGAATAACTTAAAAAAAATTGATTTCGAGTCGAGTTCAAATTTTCAAAGTTCGAGTTACTCGAAAAATCGAAAATTTCCAGGGTCTAATAACACATTTAGTCCTATAGTTTTATTTTCAGTTTTATTTCAATCTTATCTTCTCTTTTTTATTATTTTTACCTTTTAATTTTTATTTCTTTACAATATGATCACTTTCAATATTTATTATTTATTTTATTTAATACAATTTTTATTTATATTATTTAAATTATTTTTTATTTTTTAATTTATGTATTTATATTATATTATTTTATTTAATTTATTATTATTTTTATCTCGTTTTGGCCTTTTATAGATAAGAAAAAAAATTTTAACAAGATTTGTACTTAGCGTATATGATGATAATAATAATAATAATAATAATAATAATAATAATAATTTAAAATCTTATTTATACATGTAAAAAATAATATGAAAAAATATGTATGTAGATATAACGATAAGTCATTTAAATTAGAATCAAAATGTACAATAATATTATAAATAGTGCAATTAAAATTTATACATAAACTCAAAAAATCGAATCGACTCGAACTCGCAAAAACCGACTCGAATTGAAAAAATTTCAAAAAGAGTTCAAATTGTAAAATATGTTGACTCAACTCGAATATCTCGAAATTTTTTGACTCGACTCGCCCGAACGTTCAACCCTACACGTGAAGTGAGGAAGAAAAGAAGAATTTTAGGCTGATTTTTTTTATCATTAATGGGGTATAAAAAGACTATTTTGCCCTTTTTGTTATAACTAGACTTAGTTTATTACAAAGGGTAATCTATGGAATCCATATTTTATCATGCAATCTCCAAATTTCCTATTTAATTCAATTTGGTCTTTTTCTTCTAATCCAATTAACACATGATTCAATTTAATTTATAAATTATTCGAATCATTCTTCTAACTCGGTTTTAGGGTGTTACACAAGCAAGGAGGTGAGTCAACATCTTGTTTGATCCCCGTTTCAAATCGATTCTAAACTTATTTGAAACAAGCAGTCCGTATCAATACACGATATACCTGTAACGATACGCACTAGCTGATAAAACTGAAAATGGTTATTGACCATTAGATTATATTGATACTGGTTGGACCCGTACCAGTACGCCTATAAAAAAAACTAGATTTTGAATTCTAATTGAGTAAAAAGATATTTGATTGAAATTACATCAAAATCACATTACAAGATGAGGATACAATAGTCATTTATTACATTCGATTCAATGTTTATGATTACCGGAGTCAGTTTTCCGACTATGCCAGTTTTAGTGTGTGACATATATTGTATTGATAGTTTAGATATGATGTGCTATAAAACGAAGGGTAAACAAAATCATTGTTCATTAAATTATTCTAGTTTTTTTAGCCATCAAACTATTTTTGGTGCAAAATGTCATTATTGTTATTTTTTTATCTCCCATTGTTAAAAACTCAAAAAATAATAATTTGGTGAGGAAAACAATAAAGAAGCAATAGATTAGCGAACAGAGCATCAATAAAGTTACAATGGTGATCAAAATAAGATATAATACTAATAATAATTTTGTAAAATATATAATTTAGTGGCTAAACAAGAAAGCAAAAATAATTTAGTTACTAATAATATTGTTTAACCTAGAAAAAAGTAAACCGTTTAATTTATAAAATTGTTATAAAAATTATTAATGGTCATAAAAAACTTATGTGTATTATATAATAATAAGATGTGATATAAACAAAGATTTAAGGATGGAGTTAGAATGTTTGAAAAGTTTAAGGACCAATTTAAAATGAGAGTTGTAATTTGAGGATGAAACTAAAATGTTTAATCAAAAGTTTTGGGACAAATTGAGAATGAATGTTATAGTTTGAGGATAAAACTAGAATGTTTAAAGTTTAGGGATTAATTTAAAATGAGTTTAATGGATAAAGAATGTGTGGCGTGAGTTAGGAGTGTGTAAAAAAATTCGATCCGACTGATCCGAAACTTTGGATATCCGATCCGAATTTTATTTTTTGGATAACTCGGATCGGATATTCAAAAATTTTGGATCGGATATCTGATTATCCGGTATCTGAAAATTTTAATTTTTTTATATATAAATATTGTTATATTTGATATTTTACTTGTTATATATATGAAA
Source organism: Abelmoschus esculentus (assembly GCA_035048815.1). Lineage (NCBI taxonomy): Eukaryota > Viridiplantae > Streptophyta > Magnoliopsida > Malvales > Malvaceae > Abelmoschus > Abelmoschus esculentus. The sequence continues at coordinate 1,913,123 of JAUCBN010000002.1, forward strand.
AAAATAAAATTTTCATGAATAAAAATATTGTTATATTCAATAATTTGTTGATTATTATATTCGAAAACCAAAATTTTCATAAATAAAACCGTCAAATTAAAAAAAACTTATATTAAATCGTAAATTTGAATATCCGAAAATCCGATCTGAAATTTCGAATATCTGAAAAATCGGATATCTATTTTTTCAGATCGGATACGAATCGCTAAAATGTCAATCCGAAAATTTCGGATCGGATAATCCGAAATGCACACCCCTAGTACAAGTAACTAAAAAATTAAATTTAAACTAAAAAGGGCTTTAATAGTCAAAAAGATACTCGATCTATACATTTTTTTTTCAGTTTGTTTTACTTCATAAATCAAATCAATTTTTTCTAATGAATATTAAAAAATTCGTTAACTAATAAAAATATGAGAATGCATTTATTTTTATTATTACACACTAAAAAAAAGAAACTTGAGAAGATATTTATTTTTATTTTTTTAATAATTTAAAATTATTATAAAGTAATATTTATTTACACATTCTTTTAACTCTTTCGTAGTATATATTTTATAGATAAAATAATTAAACCCAAATTTTTTATAATAAATATTATCCAACCTTTTATTGAGATTTTTTATTAACTAATTTTGATAAATATTGTAAACAGTTTTAATATTTTTGAGAAATGAGATACATTAGACACAATGCTAAAAATAGATGATTAATTTCTTAATCCTTGTAATTAAGTCCTAACTTCTTCAATTGATAGAGGTGAGAAACAATTCTTATTAGACAGAGAAAACGACGCCGTATGCGACGGTGATCCATTCTTCTTCCTCGGCGATTCCAGGGTTTTCCGAAGAATATGCCTCATGGCGGAGATCAATCCCTCGGCGGGATTCGCCGGCGGACTTGACGATTTGAACTGCTCGCGGAACTTCATATGCCGATCCATTGCTTCGTAGGTCGAGATATCTTCCTCCGATCTGACCGTCTCATCGTTGACGGCCACCCAGCAAAGCCCGCAAAGCCATCGCCCGTTGAAATTTTCTCTAACGCCGGCAATATAAGCCAGCGTACACGTGGAAAAAAATATATTGACTGCTTTACATCCCCCAGAGCCTCACGGCCACTGATCATGATTCAATGCACGTGGAGAAATCTATTGGTTAAGCTTCGTAGATTGATGTGATTCGTGTCGCAGCAGATTTTATTGATGAATTTGCTGGCTGGATTATGACAAAAACTGCCAGCTGTAAAGACAATTACCGATCTCAAATGTTGTCTGAGCAGAAATCGAAAACATGTGCTATTTACTCATTTATAGATTTTCTGTTCCTTCCCCACGACCTGTCATAAGCGCGTGTTTCCACTAATATTTGGTTAATGGCAGCCTAGTCTCACAATATTTGACACTTGACATTTGAAAATTGTTAATTAAAATATTTAAAAAATAACTATATCAATAAAATATCACATAAGATCATATAATGATTAAAAATATAAAAAGAATAATTATTTTTAAATATTTTTAATTAATCAAATGGTATTATGACCAGGGTTGGGCATTCGATCGAGTCAATTCGAGTCAAAAAATTTCGAGTTATTCTAGTTGACACGTCCCATTTTATCATTCAAACTTTATTTGAAATTTTTTCGAGTTGAGTCTATAAAATTCGAGTCGATTCGAGTTTCGAATTTTTGTACAAATTTAATTATAATTATTTATAATATTATAGTTCAAAGTGATAAAGACTTCTTCATATTTCTTTTCATATGTAAATAAGAATTTTTAATATAATTTAATTAATCAATTTTCATAAAAAATTATATAATATATTTATAATGATATTTTTATAGGTAATATGTTACTTCATTGAAGTACGGTCTCATTAAAAAATGGATCGAAAGTCTCACTGAAAAATAATTCAGCACAATCAATCTTGAAATCAAGGACAAACAAGTATAAAACATTTATAAAATTAAAGCAAATTGTTCATCATCAGAAATCATAATATAGATACATTCCGATTTCAAGCAATTGAGATTATATTGCAAACTTTTCAAAATTCAAAGACAAAAATGTGAACTTACCAAAATTTAGGGAGTTAACTAAAACTTTTAATAGTTAGTACTATATAAATTTGAGTCTTTTTTTAGCTTACACATGAAGGAAAATTATCACATACATCAATATTTATCATTCAATGGCTAAATAATGAAATTTCAAAACTTTATGGACCAAATAGTAAATTTTTAAAAGGTCTAGGTCCAAAGGAAAGTTAATTTCATTAATAGGTTTTATTCTTACTCTCATGTTCATCTCAAAAAAATGAATTAAAAAAATTGCGACTGAATCAGAGTTTAATTGAAAAAGTTATGAAATAGTGACCAAAATATAAAATTTCAAAAATAAATTTAGGTTTTTCGAATATTCGAACTTCCAGAATTCAAAACCGACTCAAACTCGAAATTCACTCGAGTTACTCAAATAACCCGAACAACTCGATTTGAATAACTCGAAATTTGAAAAAAAAATCGTTTTTTTTTTCGAGTCGATTCGAGTTTTGCCCACCCCTAATTATGACATCAAAAATATCACATAAAATTGTTTAATTGATTAAAATGTAACCCCCTCGATCAGGTCTATATACCACACGACTCGAATGAGTTACATGGGGAATATCGAGGTTAATTCGGAGACTCGACACGATAAACAACCCTAAATTGTATTTTCTTTTTATCTTATTTAGATTCTTTAATTAGATCCTACATGTTCATGCAAGGATTGAATTCAATTGCAGCGGAAATTGATAAGAAACGAGTCCTAATTTAACCTAACAAGTTATAAGGACCTAATTGTAATTTTCTATAAATTTATGGACCAATTAAGAAATTAAAGTTATCAACATTTAATTAAGTTCATTACATGCTTGTATCTCAAATTTCAACTTAAAATAATATCTATAAGTCATTTAATTGCATGCTCAAAGTTTAGGGACTATTTCCAGCCTCCAAATGTTTCATGACATTTTATATATGCAATTTCACCTAAAAACACTTTAAGCACAAATCAAGGCATATTAGCTAGATGCAATTCAACCTAGTTAGTAACAATATATTCAACTCCTAAGAGTATGCTTCAACGTTAACAATCTTATAAACATACCGAAGAACCCACCTCAATATACTCAACATGATTTCTAGATGCATTCCAACCTAAATAACATCATAGATTCGACTCATAAAGAGTCATGCTTCATTATCAACAACACTCAAATTCACACATAGGGATATCAAGAATCAAACTTCAATATAACTTTTATTATAACTAATGAAATATCAATAGACAATTCAAGTCAAAGTCGTAAAGCTAATATCAACATAGATAAACATCAAACATGTATAAGCATACGACTACTATAAGTCTTATCAATATAACAAAATTCTTAACATGATAACTCATCCTCATTGTTCTCTCACTACTATTAATGTTATAAAAACATACTTGAACTTTCACTTGGCGGTTACCTGGATCCTTGCTTCCCTTTGTTGCCTTAACATTATTTACTTTGCATTGCAAGGTGAATGAGAGGGTAAGCATGAGCTTAGTGAGTGAATAAAAAAAGTATAAAAACACCTTGCAATGCAGCCTATATTAAACTAATTTCATCAATTTAAAAACATGTCATGCTCTTTATAAAACAAAACAAACATGGCTAACAATGCCACTTTTAAAACTTAGTAAAAACCACTTTGAAATCACATGCTTTAAAAGCTAAAACACAAGTCTTACATGTTACTTACATAGCAATGCTTACACATTCATCTCAATGTACAAAGCTCAAGTCTTACATGATAACAACATAGCAATGCGTAAATCACATGCATACCAATGCACAAAACCTCACATGCATAATCCCATATGCAATAAGTAAAAACCATGACACTTACCTTTAAAAAGTAAAAACATATATTAGTGCTAGTGATCCGATTTATACTACTCCAAATCGTTAGGATAAACAGGCAACAACATGTTAGTACTACTCCCAGAGCATGCATATGTTGATACTACTCTCAACATGAATTATCTCACCTTGGTGACCGATGACAGTACTACTCCTATCAACCCGGATGTGATAGTAGTACTCCTATCTCACAGCATTAGACTAAAAGCCAAAGTGCAACTCACAAGGAATTTAAACACGTGCGACTTTTGAATATTTATAGTGCACTCTAAACCCTATTGATCGATCAATTTATCCCAATAGGTACATCACTTAACTAGCTAATATATTATCAAAAATCAATGCTCAAATTTTAAGTTAAAATTTGAATGTTCAATGTCGTCTCGCTAGATCCATCACTGACCCTATGGAGGTTTTTTTAGAAGAGTAATCTTTTGAACATGATTTTTTCTTTTATTTATAAAATTAAAATTTGAATGTTCAATGTCGTTTCGGTATATTTGGTTTAATATTCTTTTTTATATTTTTTTAACTAGATAAATAATATCCTTCAAACAAATAAATTTTAAAGCTACTTTGGCTGAAAAATGAATATTTTTTCAATTTTTATTTAAAAGAATATATTTTTAATTAAAAAATTAAAAGAGAATATTGAGTCTAATAGGCCATTGTTTAACGAATTAACACCATGTCATATTAAATCTATTGATAATTGATAAAATATAATAACAATTAAGAAAAAATTCTTGTACTAATTTAAAAAATGTTTTTTATAATTAATTTTACTTTAAGATTTAAACTTTTAGTTTAGATTTTAAATATTGAGATTTTAGGATTTTAATTTATGGTTTAATAATTAAAATTTAGAATTTAAATTTATGATTCTAAGGTTTAATTTTTTTTAAAAATTAGATTTTATGTCATGAAATTAAAATAATTAAAATATTTTTAATTTATTTTTTTTATCGATTGTCGGTAATTAATCTTTGTATTAATTGTAGACCACCAGATTTATTATTTTTTTTTGTATTTTTATAAGAATCTCTATCTTTATGATACGTATTTTTTATGTCTTTGTGACATGCCTTTTAATTTGTAGTTTGTTTTTATGTCCTTGTAGCATTGTAATACCCGAATTTCGTCCGGGTTTGAATATAAAATAAGGCCTACGTAAATATAATTAAATGAATAAATAAGTAGATAATAACATGAACTCAAAAAAATAAAAAAAAATAAATAATAAATGAAATTCAAAAAAAATAGATAAGGTTCCATTCGGTTACATTTCGAGGGAAGTTAATGGGAGTTCAAAAACAAAAAGGGGAGGGGAGGATCGGTTTTTCCGGGGTGCAACAACTAAGGGAGGAGAACCCAAAAAAAGAAGGATGAAAACTGAGAGGGTGAAGAAGGGTTTTCGGCAGTGGCATCAGTGAGGAAAATGTTTTTGGCCATTATGGATTGATAATTATGAAGCAATGATTAGAGCAATAATGAAGACCATGATTGTGGTGATGATGAGGCCATTATGAAGTGGTGATGAAGTAATAATGATAGTGTAATGATGAAACAATGATGATGATGCAATGGTGGCCAATGATTAAACGAGGATGGAGACAATGATTGGAAAGGTTATATTTTTGCTTTGCATGCAAATCCATGGTTCTGCCATTCACGGGGGTTCACTGTCATTTTTCAACTTTAGAGATTATCCATCAACCAAGCCGAAAGGTGCACAAATTTGAGGAGAAAAGGGTTTTATGATCACTCGAAACAAGAACATCAAGGAAAATTATTTACATATTAGAACGTTACCGGAGAAGATGATCGGAATATCACTGGAGATTGTCGGAATCAATTCCCGAAGGTAAATTCGAATCCTTAAATTTCCATTTATTTTAATTAGACCCCTTTTACTTGTAATTGATCCCCCTTGCTTTAAATGAAATTCAATTTGATCCTTGTATCTTTTAATTAGTGCTTTTATTTATTTCATATGCTTGATTACATGCTTTTAAATCCATATAGTATATTTGTTTAGGACAACACTTAATTTACACCTAGTTAATTAAGTTAGAGCCTTTTAGGATTAGTCACTTTAATTAATTAATTAAATAGGAGAGATAATTTAGTAACGATGACGTTCTAATCATATATCTCGGATACACTAAGTGGTCAGTGTTTTTGAAACAACATTATGTTGGCCAATAGTGTACTTTGGTATCGTATTCGGCGCGTCATCGAAACGTAGAAAATGACAAATAATTTAGGGTTAGAATTTAATAAAATTAATTAGGCAAAACTAGAAACACCAATAGTAATTATTAATTTTGTTTGGTGTCAAAATGGTAGTGTCCGTGCATTCGGATGTTATCATAATACACCCGGTGAAATTAATAATTTAATAGGGTTTAAACATTTAAATCAATGGAGCTTTTTTAGGTTAGAACTTAAAATGAACCAAATAATAAATCGATCATGCATTTAAAACCTTTTGGGTCAGAATTTATATTTCTTTAAATACGAGTTAAGATTTCCTATTCTAGGACGTCTTTCTCGAAGCTCGTATTTAAAAGAAGTGTACCTTTTTACCCAAAAGGATATTCTTATTCGAGCAATATTTATTTGACAATGACGGATTAAATTAATGTTATTATTCGAAATGCCAAAATACCACGTGTAATTAATAAGGTACCGATTCCGGGCGCTCGTAAGGGTCGTCCTTACGCGTAACCGACTCCCGAACCCAAAATGTTTAAAAAAAAAGAATCTCTGGTTAGTTTTATGGTGTCTGGCCTACCAAAGTGGCCGGTGGCAACTCCAAGTCATTTTCAAAATTAAAAGAATACGCGTTTTTAACATGATATCGATTCTCATGATTTATGATTAAAAGCAATAACATTCGATTTTTCAAAATTTACTCGCCAGGCTATTTTTCACACTTTTCGGTTTTAAAATGGTCGCGACAGCTTGGCGACTTCGCTGGGGACCTTTTTTGAGAGTCATGCCTAATTATTAATTACACGTGGCATTTCGATATTTTGAATATAGATATTAATTTAATTCATTATTGTCAAATGAATATCGTTCGGATAAGGATAGTATTTTCATTTTGTGTGATATATCTGTCATTCATGCATCAGCTCTCGACCCGAGCTTTTACCCTTGAATGGGAGTTAGATATTGTCCGACGTGATGCTATCCAGCTCCGAGTTTCGTATTTTTATCTGCTTTCGGTATACTAACCTTACGCGTCGTGAGGTCTTCACCTCCGTTGTAAGGGACCTATACTACCGAATCGATGTCTTATCGCCGTAGTAGATGGTAACGACAGTTCGGGAACCCAGAATCTAGACCAAAATCCACATGTGTAGAGTAGAAACCTACCCCTATTAGAGCCAGACAGGGACCATAAGATAAGGCGGTATGCTGCTGAAATGCCGCCGAAATTAGGATTTCTCTGTTTAACTGCTCTCTGGTTATTTTGTACAACATAATATGCTCTCTGGTTATTTTCATGCGACATAAATTGTTTTCTGGTTATTTTTCGCAAGTTAATTTATTTTTGTTCAGATTATTATTTCACCATACTAACATTTTTTTTGGTGGTGTATGTGTGGGTTCATATAGCATGCATTAGAGGTATCGATTCATGAGCTAATTATATAGACAATGGTCATAAACTAAAGGGTTTGATATACAAGTGAAAGACAATATGCCGAGATAGACCATATTCGAGAAGACTCAGTGCGAGATCAGAGTTAATATTCGAGGCCAGAGACCGAGTACCAGTAATACAAGGGTGTTTCAGAAGACCTAAACATGGGGCATGTCTGCCAAAATTAAAGGTAATTTGGGAATTCTTGGACGTCAACACGAAGAGTCATTCGATAAGGTTTCTCAATTTTCGTCAAGAGAATGATTACAACATCAACAATAAGAGGATACGAGGTTTTGCTACACCGTTCCAGTAGGTGAAAAGAATTAGATTTATATTGGATTTAGCATTCGTTCAAGCCTTAAATCGGGTACTAGGGCAAGTGTAGATATAAGTGAGGCACAATAATTAGAAGGCGAAGGATAGCTAGAAAACGAAGACAGCTAGAAAGCGAATATCAGTTTAGGGGCATCCCAAGGTTAGTGTCGATGAATGAAGACTCGAAGAAGAAAAGGGAATTATGAGCTTAGGATCAAGGTTCAACTTTCATGAACGACATAAATTACCGAAGAGGAAGTCAGAAAGTACTACACGACATGTAGAATATCAGTTTATAAGTTCTGAACCAACGCTTAAAGTCAAGGACTAAACGCCAAAAGCCAAGACGATATAGTTACCCAGATGATGCAAAGATAGAATTGAGGATCAACTTCAGAACCAAGTATGGGAAAGGTCAGGTATACACGGATTTTGCCTGATAAAGTTGCAGACTCATCAACAGATTTTCATCGACATACCAGTATAGTTGTCGAACCAGACTAAACAAGGTAATCAACCAAGAAGCTCGGGCCAGCTATCTTCTATCAACAAATTGGCTTCTCCTTGTATTCGACTTCTAGTTAGATGAGTGTTGTCTAAGGACTAGCTCTTAAAATCGATATCTCTTGCATTCATGCATTATAGAGTAGATTTATATTTAAGTTGTTTTACACAATTTTGTTAACATATTTTGTTCATAATACAATTTCATTATTTTGACATGTTGACATCTTCATATTACTGCATTCATACATATGTTTATTTCATGTTTTATATCATTATCATTTATCAGCATTGCATTTTGAGGGGCATGAATGTGTTAGAAATTTCAGAAAGTTATTGAAGACCATTTGGGTAACATGGAAAATATCAGTCGGTCTCAAAATCAGACATCAGTTTTCACATTGCCTGGAGTCTAGGAGATTGAGAAAGAAAGACATCCAGATGAAATGCAGATACGAGAGATTGATATGGAAATTTATCTTATACAAGGGTTCAATTTGAAAGGTTTTCTTAAAAAAAACACAAAAGAAAAAGTAAAAGAAAAAAGAAAAATGCAAAAAGAAGTCAAAAAGAGAAAAGACGATCAAGTTCAATTCAAAATAGTTGGGGCATCTACAGAAAGTTCAGAAGACCAGATTTTGTGCTATGGAAGCAACAATAAAATGTTCAACCATGATGTCGATAAATTGAGAAGACTTTTGGCATTTGTTCACCCTAAACAATGTAAGTAGGGCAAATTTTGTCAAGTCATGAAATTATTAGTGCCATTCTGAAGATGAAAGCCAAGAAGTTCATACCAAACAAAGAGCAGCCAAAAGAGAAGTTACATTGATGCTTCAAAACCTGAGAATTCAGCATTGAGACAGAAACAGAAAAAAAGAAAGTCGATGGTAAAAATGGGGTGGTTGAAATTCACTCCAGTTTCCTTTGATGAGTGGTAAACAATTGAATCACAGGGGATTCGTCTGCATTTTTGGATCATTACGGAGTAATACCCTGAATCATCCCAATTGCTTTTGCCCGCGAGCATTGGGGGTTCTTTGCAAGGGAAGTTATTTCAATTTATTTGCTCATGATGCTTGTTTCATATATATTTTTCTCAAGTGGCAAACAATCATATTCTTTGATTCTTTAATTCTTTGATTCTTTAATTCATTAATCATTTGATTATTTGTTATGGGTTATTTTTTTTATCACCCATACACATATGTATATATGTCATCATTGATTTCCTTCTTTCATTTTATGTTCTTTGATTCTTTGTTATGGGTTAATTTTTGATCGCCCATACATTTATATATATATGTATATCATCACTAACATCATTTTTTTAGGTATTGAATATCAATTGCAGAATTGCTCTAAAATCAAATTCAGAGATCAACTTTAATAATGTGACTCGTTTCTACTTTATTTAGGCCAAAAGGAGAACATTAATGAGTGTTCAGGAATCACGGGAAAATCCCAGATACAAATTTGAGTGAATTTCCTCTCAAGCATTGTTGGTTAAAGTCCTTGAATGAAGTGATAACCCAAAACATCGTCCAACTGAAGTCTGCTTTTCTTCAACAATATCCAAGTATGGGATGATATTTGGCATTCCTTGATCTCCCTTCTCAAAGAAAGAAAATAAGAAAAATATCCTTTGTTGTCCCATTTTAGCCTGATGTTATTTTTCTTTCGATACCACCCAAACCAAGGATCACCCCTACACTGGGGGCAAAAGAGCATGAAAATTTATTCGGAAATGAAATATGTTTGGTTGTGATGCCTAGTGAATTAGGGGCAAAAATATGAGTGAAATGCGAAACCAAGAAAAATAAGATGAGTGAAGAGGAATATTTTGAATCAACACAGAAAAATGAAAAAGTAGAGAGTAAAAGTTCGTTTCTGAAGAGTCAAGTTCAAACTGTTGACATTAAAGTTGAAGCATTCGATAAAAGAAAAATGAATAGAAAGTTTTGTGAGATATTTTGATGAGAGAAACCACTGTCAAAAGAAGTGGTGAAAAGGAAATGACCTCTAGGGTGAAAACCCAAAAAAAGGGGCAGTCTAGAGTGATCCACAAAGAAAAAGAGAAAAGTATTTTATCAGAGCATATTCAGATCAGTGCAACAATAATCCTTTGTTTTATTACCCTTAAATAATTATTTGAGCCTATATATCCTTTCTTTGGTAGCCATGAACCATAGCCCACATTACAAGCCACAAAAGACCATTTTGACCATATACTGGTATTGGAACAAGGAGAGTTAGTCTTCAGAATACATCCCGCTTATCAGGGTTAACCTTTCTTCAAGGATTTTCAGTCTTCTAATGCTTGATCGAGATCAGAAAAGAGGGAAGCATTAGGTATGGTGAGCTAGTGAGAAAAAGAGTGCCACCTAAACATGATAGAATTAGGAAAATGAGAATGTTTCTCCTAAAAATCTAATAAAGTGAAAAAGGATCACATTAGAGTTGATCTTTGCAAATTGGTTCAAAGGCTTTGTTGCACTTGATATTTAAAGGCCTAATTTCATGTTTTCTTGTTTGCCATGACTATCAAATTATTCAAATTTCTCAAAATTAGTAAAATACTATTTTGATCCTTTTGCTTATCGTTCAACAAGCATCTTGCAGATAAATTGATTAGATATAAGAAAAGCAAAGGATTTCACGGGTATTATTATGATGTACTAACCCTTTAAGTGCAAGCGGAACAGAAAGTAGCCTCGATACGTGATTAATGATGAAAAGTCAGATGAGGAACAACTAGAGCTTCGAATGTCAAAATATTTGAGCAAAAGCAACAAAGATGACGCAAGTAAACTTGGAGCAAAGAAAGAGCAATGACCATTATTTGGGGCAAAATATAGCCAGATCAATTCATCAAAGTGTGGAAATTGTTATTATTGAGACATCACAAGACAAAGAAGCCCTACAGGGTGAATATCTGAAAAAGAAAACAAGACAATTATGCTCAAGTTCGAGTGGGGCAACGCTACAAAAGAGTGTCAAAAGAACATACTATTATGAAAAATTCGAAAATCGAAGCAATGGAAATGGTGAATTCCTTCAGAGCAGAAAACAAATCTCACCTAGAATGGATTTTTTCTTGGTGTGCAAAGGTTGAAAATACAAGAGAAGAATATATTGAAAATCAGAACAAACATCATAGAAAACGTGACAGACTTCGTTTGTTGAAAAAAAGAGAAAAAAAAAGAAAGAGAAAGAAAAAAAAGAAGAAAGAATAAATCTAAAGTGAAAACCTGAAAAGGCGCTTTAGAGCAAAAAACAGAAATCCCAAAGATTGAACCTGAGTTTGAGATGAATTCCCATATCAGTCAAAGAAGATATGTCAGGAGATAAAAGCAAGAAATTTTTAGCACATTCCCTGAACCTGAAAGTTTACCCCGAGTGGTCTTCAAATAACATTCATGCATCATAATATAAATATTTGCATTAGGATCATACTAATAATGCATCATATTTCTGTTAAACAGGATTCAGAAGCCTATGTGAAATGATTCAAGAAAAAACAACAATAACAATTCAAGTTTCATGGGATATGAGGAATTTCATAATGAGAAGAACAGCCTCAGGTTCCATCACTTTTTGATCTGGAGAATTTCATAATGAGAAGAACAGCTTCAGATTTCCCGGAGACGAGGAAATTCATAATGAGAGGAACAGCCTCGGGTTTCATCACCTTTTGTCTGAAGAAATTCATAATAAGAAAAACAACTTCAGGTCATGGAGAATTTCATAATAAGAAGAACAACTCCAAACTTTATGAAATACGAGGAAATTCATAATGAGAAGAACAGCCTCGGGTTTCATCACCTTTTGTCTGAAGAAATTCATAATAAGAAGAACAGCTTCAGGTCATGGAGAATTTCATAATAAGAAGAACAGCTCCAAATTTCATGAAATACAAGGAAATTCATAATGAGAAGAACAGCCTCGGGTTTCATCACCTTTTGTCTGAAGAAATTCATAATAAGAAGAACAGCTTCAGGTCATGGAGAATTTCATAATAAGAAGAACAGCTCCAAATTTCATGAAATACGAGGAAATTCATAATGAGAAGAACAACCTCGGGTTTCATCACCTTTTGTCTAAAGAAATTCATAATAAGAAGAACAGCTTCAGGTCATGGAGAATTTCATAATAAGAAGAACAACTCCAAATTTCATGAAATACGAGGAAATTCATAATGAGAAGAACAGCCTCGGGTTTCATCACCTTTTGTCTGAAGAAATTCATAATAAGAAGAACAACTTCAGGTCATGGAGAATTTCATAATAAGAAGAACAGCTCCAAATTTCATGAAATGCGAGGAAATTCATAATAAGAAGAACAGCTTCGGGTTTCATCACTTTTTGTCTGAAGAATTTCGTAATAAGAAGAACAGTTTCAGACTCTTCAGTGGAGATGGAGAATTTCGTAATAAGAAGAACAGCTCCATATTTCATTGTTAAATCCTTCGGGTTATCAATAAGCCCTTCGGGCATGATGCTAAATCCTTCGGGTCATCAATAAGTCCTTCGGGCATGATGCTAAATCCTTCTGGTCATTAATAAGTCCTTCGGGCATGATGTTAAGTCCTTCGGGCTGTCACCTTCGGGAGTGATGATATCGTTTGCACAATCAAGGAGGCAATTCGATCTTAAATCATTCGGGTCATCAGGAAATAAAACCTTGAGCAACATCAATCAGGTTAAATCAACAATGGCTTCAGACGAAAATGTTCAATCTTGAACAGGGAAGCAATGATGATGATAAATGAAAAGATAGTTTTTCAACTTAATCCATGTTGAATTTATATTAATTGATGGGGTTTTTTTTTTTTTGCAGAGAAGAATTCAAGGTTCAAACAGAATTCAAACAACCAATCAAAACAACAATTCAAGCTTTATAGGAATATGAGGAATTTCATAATAAGAAGAACAACCTCAGGTTCCATCACTTCAGACCCTAGAAAATTTCGTAATGAGAAGAACAGCTCCAGGTTTCAGGGGATACGAGGAATTTCATAATGAGAAGAACAACCTCGGGTTCCATAATAGGTATCCTGCTTGAAGAATTTCATAATAAGAAGAACAGCTTCAAGCTTTGTTAGCGTAACAGAGGCCAAGAAACTTAGACGAAATTCGTGTCTTTTCAGTCTTTGCTCGTCTCCTGTTCCACAGCATTGAGCAAAGAGGGGCAGCTGTAATACCCGAATTTCGTCCGGGTGTGAATATAAAATAAGGCCTACGTAAATATAATTAAATGAATAAATAAGTAGATAATAACATGAACTCAAAAAAATAAAAAAAATAAATAATAAATGAAATTCAAAAAAAATAGATAAGGTTCCATTCGGTTACATTTCGAGGGAAGTTAATGGGAGTTCAAAAACAAAAAGGGGAGGGGAGGATCGGTTTTTCCGGGGTGCAACAACTAAGGGAGGAGAACCCAAAAAAAGAAGGATGAAAACTGAGAGGGTGAAGAAGGGTTTTCGGCAGTGGCATCAGTGAGGAAAATGTTTTTGGCCATTATGGATTGATAATTATGAAGCAATGATTAGAGCAATAATGAAGACCATGATTGTGGTGATGATGAGGCCATTATGAAGTGGTGATGATGAAGTAATAATGATAGTGTAATGATGAAACAATGATGATGATGCAATGGTGGCCAATGATTAAACGAGGATGGAGACAATGATTGGAAAGGTTATATTTTTGCTTTGCATGCAAATCCATGGTTCTGCCATTCACGGGGGTTCACTGTCATTTTTCAACTTTAGAGATTATCCATCAACCAAGCCGAAAGGTGCACAAATTTGAGGAGAAAAGGGTTTTATGATCACTCGAAACAAGAACATCAAGGAAAATTATTTACATATTAGAACGTTACCGGAGAAGATGATCGGAATATCACTGGAGATTGTCGGAATCAATTCCCGAAGGTAAATTCGAATCCTTAAATTTCCATTTATTTTAATTAGACCCCTTTTACTTGTAATTGATCCCCCTTGCTTTAAATGAAATTCAATTTGATCCTTGTATCTTTTAATTAGTGCTTTTATTTATTTCATATGCTTGATTACATGCTTTTAAATCCATATAGTATATTTGTTTAGGACAACACTTAATTTACACCTAGTTAATTAAGTTAGAGCCTTTTAGGATTAGTCACTTTAATTAATTAATTAAATAGGAGAGATAATTTAGTAACGATGACGTTCTAATCATATATCTCGGATACACTAAGTGGTCAGTGTTTTTGAAACAACATTATGTTGGCCAATAGTGTACTTTGGTATCGTATTCGGCGCGTCATCGAAACGTAGAAAATGACAAATAATTTAGGGTTAGAATTTAATAAAATTAATTAGGCAAAACTAGAAACACCAATAGTAATTATTAATTTTGTTTGGTGTCAAAATGGTAGTGTCCGTGCATTCGGATGTTATCATAATACACCCGGTGAAATTAATAATTTAATAGGGTTTAAACATTTAAATCAATGGAGCTTTTTTAGGTTAGAACTTAAAATGAACCAAATAATAAATCGATCATGCATTTAAAACCTTTTGGGTCAGAATTTATATTTCTTTAAATACGAGTTAAGATTTCCTATTCTAGGACGTCTTTCTCGAAGCTCGTATTTAAAAGAAGTGTACCTTTTTACCCAAAAGGATATTCTTATTCGAGCGATATTTATTTGACAATGACGGATTAAATTAATGTTATTATTCGAAATGCCAAAATGCCACGTGTAATTAATAAGGTACCGATTTCGGGCGCTCGTAAGGGTCGTCCTTACGCGTAACCGACTCCCGAACCCAAAATGTTTAAAAAAAAGAATCTCTGGTTAGTTTTATGGTGTCTGGCCTACCAAAGTGGCCGGTGGCGACTCCAAGTCATTTTCAAAATTAAAAGAATACGCGTTTTTAACATGATATCGATTCTCATGATTTATGATTAAAAGCAATAACATTCGATTTTTCAAAATTTACTCGCCAGGCTATTTTCACACTTTTCGGTTTTAAAATGGTCGCGACAAGCATGATTCATCATACGCTAGCGGTCGATTATTGCAGAGATTTGAATGTTAGATTCTCACTCGGTTGATGGTTGTGTACCGATTTAATCAGTCTTGGGTAGCGGAACATTCTACCTAATAGTTTGGATCGCTTACCACTCCTTCTTTACTCATTATACGTCTCGATTGGACAAAGAAAATGATGATATTTTTATTTTCATAAAAAAATATTTTACTTTTCTTTGTATTGGGGTTTGAAAAATTATGAGTTGATTTAATTTTATTATATTTTTCTTGATCAATTGTAATTGTGATATTTTCTATAGATTTAATAAAAATCCAGTGGCTATTATAAAAAAAATTAGTCTCAAACTTTTAAATATTTTGATTCATCCTCAAAACTATTTTTTTATTTTAAATTAATCCTTAAACTTTTAAACGTTCTAATTTCATCGATAAAATATAAATCTTATTCTTAATAGATCCCTAAATTTTAGAACAATCAAACTTCATGTCTTCACCAATTATCATGATATATTAATCATATCCCATATCATAAAAATTATTAAATGCGATATAAACATTAATGTGTATTATGTAATGATATAATTTGAGCGTAAAACTGGAATGACTAAATTTTTTGAACCAATTTAGAATGAGAGTTTAGAGATGAAACATAAGCATTCAAAAGCTTAAGGACCGGTCTAAAATGAGGGCTATAATTTTGGAGACGAATTAGAAATATTTAAAAATTTAAGGATTATTTTAAAATAAAAATTGTAATTTGAGAACATGTTATACAATTAACTCTTTAAATTTTATTAACTTACGTGACAAAATAAGATGAAAACCGAGAAAGTCAAATAATTGTGTTTTTAATTATCAGATACAACCATAAAATTCCATGCCCCTAATTATGCCTCATTCCATTATTCACCTTAAAAAATCCTTTATAATTAAATTTTAAACCACAACCCTAATTTTTATATTCTAAAACCTAAAATCATATATTCTAAAAAATATAACTTATTTCTAATTATCTAAACCCTAACTACAACCTAGTGACAAACTATAAGGGAGGTTTAAGAGGGTTTGGTCTCCATAAATCTTTGATTTTATATATTAAGTAGAGATAAAAAATAAAATATATAATTTTCTTTAAAGCAACCGTTTTTTATACTTTGTCAATAAAAAAATTTAAAATATATATTTTGGTCCTTTTTATATATAATGATTTTTTAGTTTCGCTAATGCACAACTCTTAATCTTAAACCCTAAATCCATTCATTTAATATTGGGCACCCGACACAATAAAAAAAAACAACTTACACCCAACCCTACCCTTAATAAAGGCTGATTGATTCAAGGAAATCACGGAGGAAAACAACACTACAACACTATAACTTTTTAGTGATAAGGACAATGGTTATGGTTAAGGGTGGGTATTCGATCGAGTCGAGTCAAAAAAATTTGAGTTATTCGAGTTGACAAATCATATTTTATAACTCAAACTTTATTTAAATTTTTTTTGATTCGATTTGAGTTTAAGAAATTCGAGTCGAGTCGAATCGAATTTTCGAGTTTCTATAAATATTTAATTGTTATTATTTATCATATTATAGTACGATTTGATTCTAATTTAAACGACTTTCTTTAATCATAATATATATATATATATATTTCTTCATATTTTTTCATATGTAACAATATTTCTTTATATTTTTATATATCAATATATACATATCATAAAAATTGAGAGACTTGTCTCAAACTTAAAAATATATCTTTTAATTATTAAAAAATTCGAGTTATTCGAATTTTCATTTTATAACTCAAACTTTATTTCGAGTTGAGTCAAAACGAGTCGAGTATTTTCGCATCGAGTCAAATTGAATTATTTATTTTTTTAAGTCGAGTTTTGTTCACACTAATTACGAGATCGAAGGCCGACAACAAAGAAGAGGCGGAGAAGAAATACTTACCAACATGAACAAAATCATCTCCAAACTCACCATATTACCATTATAAAGGAAACAAGATTTCTCTATATTGTCTGAACAAAGAATCATTTGCTATAAATAGATTAAAAGTAAAGAATGGTACAAGATGTTGGAAAAACAGACTGTTGCAAAATGATGCGTTAGAACTGATTAGAAAATAATAAATTAATTATTCGAAATTAAACTGTGTCGTGGTATTAATCACTTTCTTAGAAGCGAATTCGCCCCAATGTGTGTAATCGCTACAATGGACGAACGGCCCCCTGAGATTAACACGGCTCTCCAAATTTCGTACACCCAAAAGATGGAGCGAACTCTGGTGGTATTGCTCTTCTCTCAACTAAAAAACAACACTCAATATAGGTTTAGAAAAACCAAAAAGAATGTTTCTAAAGCAAACACTTGCTTAGGGATATCTCAAATGAGAAAATATACCCACAATTTATAGGCTAAATAGTGAGGGCAAAATAGTCATTTCTAAATATAATTTAATTCTATTTAAAATAGAATTAAATGACCTTAAAACAAAGGTTACAAATGAGCATTACCAACATTCTCCCACTAATGCGAAAGAAAATCCTTCGTAATTATGAGAGCCTTGAAGTTAAAACATGAGAAGAGCAATAGAGAAATTAGTTGCTTAAGCACTAGTGAACGTATCTGGAATAGTACATAGTGGAATGAGTGATTCTTCTCTTAGATAAGTGAATGAATCTGGAACTTTCTAAGATAAGGGTGAACTTATAACAAACAACTAACCCCTTCATCCACCGAAGTCCTCGATGTTACTACAAAGTATATATACTTTGTGGACAAGTATACTAGAAAAAAGTCCCAACGTTTTTCATAGTAGGTGGTTAGTCCTTTTCACTTACATAGGTTAGTTTCAATCTATACATTTTTTTAATTTAATAACTAAAAGGGGATTTAATAATCAAAAAGATACTCAATCTATACATTTTTTCAATTTGGTGCATAACATTTTATTTCATAACTTAAAACGAACGGACATTAAAAAAATTGTTAACTAATAAAAATATAAGAATGCATTTATTTTTATTATTACACACTAAAAAACAAGAAACTTGAGAAGATATTTATTTTTATTTTTTTAATAATTTAAAATTATTATAAAATAATATTTATTTATATATTTTTTTAACTCTTTTATAATATATATTTTATAGATAAAACAATTAAACCCAAATTTCTTATAATAAATATTATCCAAACTTTTATTGAAATTATTTATTAATTAATTTTGATAAATATTGTAAACAGTTTTAATATTTTGAGAAATGAGATACATTAGACACAATGCTAAAAATAGATAATTAATTTCTTAATCCTTGTAATTAAGTCCTAACTTCTTCATTTGATAGAGGTGAGAAACAATTCTTATTAGACAGAGAAAACGACGCCGTATGCGACGGTGATCCATTCATCTTCCTCGGCGATTTAAGGGTTTTCCGAAGAATATGCCTCATGGCGGAGATCAATTCCTCGGCGGGATTCGCCGGCGGACTTGACGATTTGAACTGCTCGCGGAACTTCATATGCCGATCCATTGCTTCGTAGGTCGAGATATCTTCCTCCGATCTGACCGTCTCATCGTTGACGGCCACCGAGCAAAGCCCGCAGAGCCACCGCCCGTTGAAATTTTCTCTAACGCCGGCAATATAAGCCAGCGTACACTCCTCGGTTAACCCGCAACAATCGCACTCCACGAACTCCTCTTCGCTTTGACTGTTGCTGTTTCTGTGGTTAACCGCCGCCGCCATTGAAACCCAACTGCAAAAGCTTGAATTCAGCTCAAACTAATGAAAAATCTGAAAAATTAAAACAAACCCAGAATTATTTTCTCGATTTTGTTTCAGACCCAGATGAGGAATCCGTTTATCTCTCCTTCTCCCACTCCCTTTCCTGGAATTTCACTTGGTTTTCAACAACGAGCATGAGACGAAGAACTGCAAATTTCATATACATTTCAGAGCCGAATTGGCTCCTTTTTCTCTGAAAATTTCTTTAATTCAAAGAAGAAAATCTAATGAAAAAGAAGAAGAAAAACCCATTTGTGAATCTGAATTGCATTGATAGAAAGGAGAGAATTTTCTTGTGAAAGAAGAGGATTTAGATTCGTATATATAAAGAAATGGAAGGGGAAGACTGAAGAGATAACGCCGCCAATCATTGATTGGACGATTGAAGCCACTGTAATTGCTCTACACGTCACCTTATTTTTTTACTGTTGTCTAATTATGAATGTCATCCTTATACTTATAGAAATTTTAAAGTTAGTCATTCTATTTTAATTTAGGGTAAATTATGTAAAATTATCATTAAACTTTACTCTCAAATATACTTTGATCACTGAAGTTTAGATAATGAACATTTTTTTCACTTCACTGTTCACTATCGTTGGACATGCACCTTTAGGGATGCTAAAAAATATTTGATCCGACTGATCTGATTCAATTATTTGTTGATCCAATCCAAAAATTTGAATATCTAATTTGATTTTTATTTTTGAATTGGATATCTGATCCAATTTTAAATTTTTCATATTGGATACGAATTGTCATATTTCAAGTTTCGAATTATTCAAAAATCATAAAATTTGCTTTTTTAATATTATTATTTTTATTATTTTTTAATAATTTGATTCTTTTTATATCCGAAAATTAAAACAATTAATTTTTTTATATATGTAAAACTTGTTATATTTAATCATTTATTGCTTGTTATATTCAAAATTTCAAAATTTTCAAGAATATAAACCTTTAAATTCAAAAAGAAATTAAATTAAAATATATTTTCGAATAATTGAATATCCAAAAATCTGATCTAATTATCTAAATATTAAAAAATGGATCGAGTATAGATCACTATATTACCAATTAACCGATCTAAAAGCTAAATATCTGAAGAAAAAAACGGATTGGATCTGATATCCGACAATGAACACCCCTCATGCACCGTATATAGGGATGGCAACGGGTCGGATCTGGACCGGGTCCAGCTGGATCCAAATCCAGATCTATTTTTACATAATGGATCTAGATCCACCCCAGATCCTCGGGTCTAGAAAATTAAGACCCAGATTCAGATCCAATGGATCTTACGGACCCGGGTCTAAAACGGATTTATTAAAAATGACTATTTGACTTATTTTTTAACGTAATAAAACTATCATTAATTAATTTTACATCACAACTTTGATGAAGAAAATATTAATTTCAATAAACTAGTATCAGGATAAAAAACGATAAATTAAAATCTTAAAAAAAACTCAACAATTACACAAATATCTTTTGAATAACACAAATATTAAAAAATATAGATCATAAATATTTTACTGTCGCAAACCGAATATTGTACTTTTACTTTTTAGAGTATTAGTCTTCATCACTACTTAAATCATAAACATCCTAAAACAAACAAGAAACTACCAACTAAAGGAAAAAAATTATTTTATGAAAATAATATTTGTGAAATTTAAATATTAATATTAAAGGTATGTAATATAATAATTTTCTTATATAACTTGTCAATGATATTTACCATTTCCATATCATCATCACAATTTTCGTTAATAGTAGAACAAACATGTATTCCTTCAAAAGTCTCTTTGTCATAAATAAATAAAAATTATATTAGAGAATAATGTGAAATATAAAACCTATAATTATATATCTATATATATTTTAAAACTAAAGGTGAGTTTTTTAATAAATAGGTAAACGGATCCGGGTCTAGGTTCGGGTCTTAAATGTCAGATCCAGATCCAGATCCGACCTAGATCTATCGGGTCTAAAATTTTAGGATACAAACCCTATAAAACGGATCTGGATCTACGGATTCGGGTCGGGTCCAAGATCCATTGCTATCCCTAACCGTATATGATGGTTGTCTAGAACCAAAATTCACCAGTCGCTTCATCTCTCCCCTGAGTTTGAATCTAACCTCTATTTCGTCAGAAAATACCTTAAGCCCACGAATCGAGAAAAAGCCTTTTGATTTTTTCTTACCAATATCTCTCATTCGCTGTCGAATGGAACTTATTTCTTAGTATATTGCTTTTCTCGTACAGATGAAGCTTTCCACCATTTGAATTTTTGAAAAGTTTTACCATTTGATGGTAAATAAACGTCATAACAAATTAACGAGAGAGTAATAAAGAAAGCGTTTAATGTCTAAACTTTAGTGAATAAATTTTAACGTTTTAAAACTTTACTAATCGTAATAAGTTTGAGAATGAAATTTAGCGATAATTTTATTTAGGATGAACTAGAGATAACGATTTTTGAGTTTATTACATGTGAATTAATTCTTTAGATATAAATCATTAAACTAAGATCTTTTTTGATTAATAATAATAATAACAATGTATGTGATGTCAGAAACAACATTTGTCTCGTGAATGAAAATTATTTGTTGCTCCGAAGTTAAAAATTGTATCCCTATACAAAATATGTCAAATATTCGATAATAATGTATGTTAAGAAATGTAAACATTCAAACTATAAAAAGCCAAAAATAAAATATAATCGAAATTTTGCATACTTGTCTTAATCAAATATTACAGCTCGTACTCAATTCGTATATCTATATTATTATGTGGATAGAGCATCCGACCCGTGATTTCCATTTTTTTCTTTAACACCCTTAGTTGAACTTGAAAAAATTATTAAACTTGTTTTGATGTGTCACTTCAATTATAGAGGTGAGTAAAATTCGACTCGATTCGAAAAAATCGAATAACTCGACTCGAGGCGAAAATAATTGTCTCGTTTTGATTTGACTTAAAATTTCATAGACTCGCCTCAGAAAAATTTTAAATAAAGTTTGAATTGTAAAATGGAAATTCGAATAACTCGAAATTTTTAGTAATTAAAGGATTAATTTTAAGTTTGAGACAAATCTCTCATTTATATATATATATATAAAGAAATATTACTACATATGAAAATATATATATATATATATGTATATCTTATATAATTAAAAAAATATGATACCATATCAACAAAATATCATATTATTATTGTTGACATGTTACGTTATCGAAACTTATTGACTATTAGTTATTTGATAATTTTTATCTGTTAGAAATATATTTTAAACAAAAATAAAATATTAAAAATTATTTTTATAAAGTATAAAAATTAAATAATTAAAAGAATATAAGTTGAAATTATTTTTAACCTAGGTAAATTATATAGATAGTCACTATATTATGGAGTTGGTATCGAAATGGTCACTATACTTTAAAAAGCGTCAAATACACCAATCAACTATTAAAATAATATCAATATAGTCATCGACCGTTAAAAATTAACGGACTGATGATGTGACAGTTAAAAATAAAATTGAATAATTACACATTTACTCCCTGTTATTCATACATTTTTTTTAATTTAGTCCACCTATATTATTTTATTATAATAAAATTAGGACTAAATTAAAAAATATATGAAAAACAGATTAAATGATAAATTAAAAATAACAAGTTAAATAGCAATAAATTAAAAATAAAATCATATAATTTTATATACTATGGGTAATCGTTAGGATTTAGGTTTAAAATTATAAAACATATTAATTATATATTTGAAATTTTTATTAATTTGGTTGATTAAACGATTTCAAACTAAATTAACTTATAATTAAATTTAAAAAAATATTTACTTTTAACCACTAAAAACTTTAAAAATTAAATTTTGATTCGATCGGTTAATTCAGTTTTAAATCGAATAATGAACATCAATAATAATGAGAGTCTTAGTTTGAAAATAAAACCGAAGATTCAAAAATTTAGAATACAAAATAAAATAAGAATCATAGTTTAAAGATATGTGACGTAATTAACTCAAATAATAATAATAATAATAAGAAGAAGAAGAAGAAGAAAGAGGAGGAGGAGGAGGATAAACTCCTTCAGTGACCACCAAATTAATTGGGGATACCTATTTTTACAACCTAACTAACAAACTCGTCAATCAAGTAACCCAACATATGAAATCAACCTATTTTGGCTACTATCGTTAAAATTCTAATGGAGAATGTTAACGTCAGTGACGTATCTGTTAAATAAAATCTATAAAATTATATATTTAATCCATATAATTTATTTATTATTTTAATTTAATCTTAATTTTAAATTAATAAATAAAATTAATCATCTAATCCGGTGATTATTTTTTATTTTTTATATTTATTTTCCTCCAATCGAATTGTGACATGTGTCGCCACTAAGAGATGACACGTGTCACAATCGGATGAAAAAAAAAGAGTTGAATGCTTTTGGTGGAATTTGAACTTGTGACCTTTTGATTTTAAAACCAAAAAACTTACAATTACACCTATCCAATCATTAAGATATTATATGCATCATATTATATATAAATCATATAAAATAATAAATGTTAGGGGAAAAGTAAAAAAAGGATCAAAGACGGTTGTTTTACTTAAATATTAAATATTTGAATAAAAGTATTCGGATGTTAAATATTCGATAAAAATATTCAAATATTAAATATTCGTAGAAAAATATTTTGATATTAAATATATGAATAAAAATATTCGTATAATAAATATTTGAATAAAAATATTTGAATAAAAATCATAAATATTTGAATATTTGGATATAAAAATATTTGAATAAAAATATTTGGATTTTAAATATTTGAATAAAAATATTCTTATATTCGAATAAAAATATTTGGATAATAAATATACGAATAAAAATATTTATACAATAAATATTCTAATAAAAATATTCGTATAATAAATATTTGAATACTTATATTTTTATTCGGATGTTTGAATAAAAATATTTATGATTTTTATTTGAATATACGAATATTTTTATTCAAATATTTAAAATCCAAATATTTTTATTTGAATATTTTTAAAATCCAAAAATTTAAATATTTTGTCTCTCGAGTTTGAATATTTTTTTATTAAATATTCAATGATCAAGTATTATTTTTATTTTTTATTAAAATTAGATTCAAACTCCTTAAACTATATTTACTCTATTCTATTTTCTCAAAGGGTATATTTTAACTACATTATGTTACAATATCATTGCATAAATGTAGGCTTGGCGTATTGTTTAGGATGCTTGTTCTCCACTTAGTTTTAAAAGGTGCAGAGCGCACTGAGGTGCAAAGGGTCCTTAGAGTCTAGGCGCGAGGCGCAAGGCGAATACGTACGCCTTTTGTAGGCGAGACACACTTTTATACCAATAAACCTGTAAATCAATTACATAACATATTTTATACACAAAATAACGTTATAATCATATTATAAACACTTAAAGGTTAAAATATTTAATATCATGCATTAACTACACAAATTAATATGAAAGTATAATTCAAATAAAAAAAAAGCAAACAACAAGATTATTGAAGTCTTAAAGGCTTAAAGTTCTTAATGTTTTGTTTGTGACACACAACGCAATTAATTTAAATTTAAATTTAAATACTTAACCACACATGGTTTAATACTCCACTACTCTAAATCATACTCATCATAACCTTCATCTCTACCATCCTCATCTTCACCAATATCCTCTTTCATCTCGTCTACATCATCATACACCGAAATTTTTTGAGAAGAGTTAATAGTTGCATCTTTTCTTTCATCAAATCTAAAAGATGGTCTAGAACTTTCGTCATTGATCTTTGATGCTCTAGTCAAATAGCTAGGATTATGGGCTCCTACAGCTCTACCAACTTGATCCCATGTCAAACCGTCATTATCATCAAACACAAATTCATATTTATCATAAGCCGAGTTGTTCTCCATTCTCCCAATTAACCACTCATTGCTTTCATCAATATCCTCCAATAGAATAGGATCAATGATGCCTCTATTTTGATATTGATGTCTCAACGCACGATTATATTTCACATGGACTAAATCATTCAATCGACCTTGAAACCAATCGCGGTCACTCACGTTAAAAAAGCTACTCCATAGGTTTTGCGGCACCAACTTAGCCCAAACTTGCCTCGCCCTGCCATATGTTCTCAACATATAGTTTATATCCTCATCTTCTACGCAACACACAAGGCATAGACTGTAGTTACCAAAATGTCGGCGGGTTCTTTCCTTTTTCTTCATCAACCTATCATGGTTTACTAGCCATAAAAAAGTTCTGATTCGCTACGGAACTGGTAGGCGCCAAATGAACTTCCATGAATCCTCCTCCTCAAGTAACACCTCTGGACCCAAAGCACGATAAGCCGATGCGGTTGAGAATGTACGCGTTTTAGTCCGTCTTTAAAATAACGAGTCACTCTAAAATCCAGTGTGTGGTGGAACAACACTTGCCAACCGATCCATGGACTCGCGAGGCAATGCCAACGCAAGCTTGCTCCAATCCCATGCTCTTGTTGCCGTTAGCATGCTGGCAACACTCATGTGAGGGGTATCACTGGGTAAAAGGTATTTTTTCGTCAAAGGCTCTCTTACATCTAACCACACATCCCACCAAAATTTAACTTTCCACCCGTTACGGACTTGCCAACACATGCTTTGCTTTATTGTTTCCCAACAATGACTCACACCTTGGTAAAGCCTCGAGGAGTTCCGTCGATATATTTCACTAGGCAACTCCCCAACCCATTTATACTTATCCCTTAGTACTTAGACTCATAACTTTTCTGTACTACAAATCAAGTGATATCCTACCTTTATAAGAAATACGTAATTTTGGTTCTGCACATCACGGAAATCTAGTCCTCCCATATTCAATGACTTCTTCAGAGTATCCCATTTTACAAGATTAATAGTATTATGGTTCGGTGTCGTACCCCAAACAAAATGATGAATGCGTTTCTCAATAACATCACAAATACCTTTCGAAAGCCAGATAGTTTGCATTGTATAAATTGGTATAGCCTGTAACACTTCCTTTGCCAGAGTAATTCTCCCTACTAGTGCAATGATTTCGCTTTGCAACCCGATAAGCGCTGATCAATCTTCTCTATCAAATATTGGTATATGGCTCATGTAACATGCTTATATATGAGTGGCATACCCAAGTACCTCCCGAAATCATCCACTAACTCAAACCTAAAGTGGTCTATTATGTCATGCTTTCTCTCTCAGCTGCAATTATTAGAAAAGAATATCTGAGTTTTAGAAACACTAAACCAGTGTCCTGACGACATATAGAAATCATGAAGGAAATCATGAATAATTTTAGCCTACTCCACTGAAGCCTCCTAAAATAGCACTAGATCATTCGCGAAGAACAAGTGCGACAAGCCCGGGCCACCACGAGAAAGCCGAATATTCTTTCATTGTCCAGCAAGGATTCGCCGATCAATAGTATTCGCCAACTACTTCATACAAATGACAAATAAATAAGGCGAAAGCAGATCCCCCTATTTCACCCCGCGGGAAGGCTGAAACGAGTCTTTCAGCTCTCCATTCCAGAAAATTCTTGTAGTAACCGAAGATATAAATTTTAAAATCCACCAAATAAAGCGGTCAGGAAGCCCTAACCCATGAAGAGAGTTGGCTGTAAAATCCCAGCTTAATCTATTGTAGGCTTTTTCTAAATCCACCTTAACTGCCATACAAGGTTTGGAGTTTTTCTTCTTTCTAATCGTATGAATTACCTCCTGGGTAATGATAATGTTATCCGTGATATAACGTCCTGATACAAAACTCAACTGAGTTAGAGATATCTAGTTCGGTAACAGAGGTTTGAGTCTATTAACCAGAATCTTAGTAATAACTTTGTACAAGACCGTATAGAGGCTGATATGTCTAAATTGTTTAATATTTTCTGGCCTGAAAACTTTGGGAATTAGCACAAGTCTGGTTAGTGATGTCGCCTAGATGCCTAGTCATAAAGAACTCCCGAACAAACGACATCATCGACTACCCTACAACATCTTAATTCCTCTGGAAAAAAAACCTGTATGAAAGCCATCAATACTCGACGCCTTATGCGGATTCATCAAAAATAAAACCACACGAACTTCAACTGACGATACATCCCGTAACAACAGCCTACGCTGGCTCTCGGACATTTGCGAATGGCCACTCAAATAATTCCGGTCCAAATTGAAAATTCAGTCGGCAGTGTAAAGCTTCGAGAAAAAATCAATAGCATGCTCCTTTAAAAATGTCAACTCCGAGCACTAACTCTCGTCATCTAAGAGAATCATGCGAATAGTATTGCGCGTCCTCCGGTTAAGAGTGGTGGAGTGAAAAAATTTTGAATTACGATCACCCTGGGCAAGCCATTTACTTCGAGATTTTTGAAACTATAAGCTTTCCTCTTGCTCAAGGAAAACATTCAACTCAGATTTCAGTTTGATCTCTAAATCCAGAAGGAACGGATTATGCCTTCTATCAATAGCAATCTCAATTCCCCCAATTCGGGTAAGAAGTCGCCTCTTCTTTTTCCAAATGTGGCCAAACACATCCCTATTCCATTGAAGACTTTTTTCCTCAAACGAAAAAAAGCTATCAAACACATTGATATTGCTATCCCAACTCTCTTGTAATAATCGCTCAAAATATGGGTGACCATTCCATGTTGCCACAAACCGGAAAGGTCATTGACCACTTCGATTCCTATCCGCCTCAGTTACTAGTAAAATTGGACGGTGATCAGACCCCATCAAAGGCAGATGCAGGACATTAGAAGACGCAAAAAATCATACCACTTTACGTTACAGAAGAAGCGGTCAAGCCTTTGACTCAAATCACCCATTTGCCAAGAAAAACGTGGACCACTAAAACCCATGTCAACAACTCCCGTTCGGAAGATAAACTCACTAAACCGTTCGCAAGTTCCTACTCTCCGAGTCGAACCACCTGACCGCTCATCAGAACTTAATATATCATTAAAGTCTCCACCAAGTAGCCACGATATTCCAGGCCCTGAATCCAGGACCTCAAGTTAATTATAGAGGAATCGACGTTTACCCCACTCCGGGCTTGTATACACAAACGTAGCATGGAATTGTACATTTGATCGAGAATCCATATCAATTCCATGTACAAACTGATTCGAAAGGACAAGAATATCAAACACAATCCCCTTTTATCAAAGGACCCAGATGCCCCCTGAAAAACCATTTGCTTATACTCTATATGAATAATCAAACCCCGAACGATGAATGAAACTGTCTTCCTCATCCCCACTTATCCGAGGCTCAAAAATTGCAATCATATTCGATAATTGCACACTAACCAACAATCTAAAATAATGGTTAAAGTCAAGGCCAAGAGTGCCTTGAGTATTTCAACACATGAGTTTAATCATTAAAAATATAAACATAAAAAATCACCAAACTTATTGGTTCCCCCATGCGTCGCTCTCTCAAACGACTCGTTCGCAATCCATCGAATTTCACCCTTCTTAGCTGTCTCTGGACCCTATAAAATCACGAACGGATCAAAACTTGCTTATTTTGCGAATCAAACCCAATGTTGGATTTTCATTATTATATTTGAGGAAACGTTTTTGATTTTCATCCGCAATACGAATAATCGTATGTTTGCTTATAGGCAACTTAGGAGTAGCATGCACCGTGCTTTGTGACCCATTACCAAAACTGGCCAAATGCAAAAATTTAACTCGTTCTTGCTCATTACATGCCTTAGGAACTTCAATAACCGCTTCTGTGATCATCTCATCCGTATTCATTTGCGACCTAGAAGCTTTCATAAGAGGAACAATGTTAGATGGCCCTTCTATGTCCGTAATGATTTGAACATGTTGTGCACCCTTATCCACCGATAGACCATGAACCACCACAAACTCTTTACCTTTCATTGCCCGCTTTGAACTAGGACCATGATCGACCATAGGAATCGGGGCCTGGCCGATCCCTTGCGTCGGAGTTTACTCTTCCTCTACTGTATTTTCATTATCTATTCCAACATTCAACATGGCAAATCGCGAACCCATTGACTTAGCAACCCTCGACTCAGAAGAGTTTTATCCCTTAACAATTCGTTGGGTTCCCCGATGTCATTTTTCTACATGTATCCACGGCTCATACATCTCAGCAACTTTTGGTGCTGGTTCCACAATTTTGAGTTGTGTCGCTTGCTTCTGGACTTTCGCACCTAATTCTTTAGTATGTTTGTACTTCCCACACCCAAAACAAATCATACTCTATCTGTTAGAACCTACCATCAATTATCAACCCAGATAATAGCGACTGGTCTAGCCTCACCACAACCGTAAACCGTGCAAACCTCCCTCGACGACCCTCCACCGTGTTAAAATCAACCCGATCAACCTCTCCAACTAGTCCTGCAATTGCATTAAACAAATGTTTCGAGTAATAGCGATAGGGTAAGCCAAGAAGTCTTACCCATGCCAAAATCTGTTTAGGATGATCCTCAACTGTCGAAAACTCCCTCTCCCAAGGTTGGACAATCATGTAGATTTCTTAAATCATCCATGGACCACCAGAAATTACCTTTTCATAATCCGTATCAAGGTTAAACTTGATCAAGTAATAGTCATTGTCCAGATCAATGATCGAGAAATCTCTCATCGGATTCCATAGTGCATGCAGTCTATTCTTCAAAGCCTTGAGTCCAATCGAGCGCCCTAGGAGTCTTACTATGATCATCTTTTCCAACTTTGCATCAATCTGATTATGAACCCTATCGGAAAACCAAATCTCAAGAACTGGACCATCTCTACTGATAAAATATCACCATTGGCTAATTCCACTTCCAACGACTTCAGGAAATTTTCCTCCTTATTACTTTTAATAGAGCGCATCGCAGCATCCCAAAAAGGAAGCTCACAATATCCTTTTGTGCCACCGAATCACACCATCCATCCGACAAAATTGAACACCCTTTTTGAGCTCATTCTTTTTTTTGATCTTCCATAATCTTTTGGGTTTCATCTACTTCTTTCTTAAGGAGAGAAACTCTAAGCTCGTGCATACTTGATGGTTTTAATCCGGGACCATATTGTCCAATACTATCATACATATCCTTGAAGCAAGGATAATTTCTCGCATTAAATGCAATTTCGGCATCATAAAAAAATCTAGCAATTGACAAACAAGTTCTCTCCCTTAACTTCCTAGCACAAGCTTTATGCACACCTCTCTCTTTATTTGGAATAACTCTATGAGAAGAAACAAACAAATCCATTGGACCTTTAAGCCTTGATTTTTTGGGTAATTGTCTCGCACTATTTTGACTTGAATTACCATCACTTTTGTTCAATATCTCAATATCTTCCTCTTCTCTATCATAATCATCGAAATCATATTGAGATTCTTGAGACATCATTAAATTTGTCACCTTTGCCTTAACCTTCTTCATCATAAAATCCTTCACTTCTTTCTTCACATGTTCAGGACATTTACGACATTCAGTTGTATTTTCGAATCCTCCCATCAAATGTTGTTTCATTCATTGTGCTCCTCCCTTAGTAACCTTTCCACAAAAATCTCATGTAAAATTATTCTTATTTATAGGATCTAGTTTTCTATATTTTTTTGCTAGATCCAAGTTACTTGATGATCCACTAGTTGATCCAGAATCCATTTTTCAACAAACTGAAAGTTAAGAAATTATAAACAAAGTTAATAGTTGAATAGCAAATCAAATGCTTAACTAAGCATACTGTAACACCCTCCACCCACACTTGAATATATATTGGAAGCAAATCTGCACATCCTATAGTTACTGCCTCACTGAAAGCAAAGCATGCTTTTCTTTATTTTCTTAATCAAATATATATTGGAATCAATATGTGCCTCGTGATAAGTAGTATGGAATATATAGGTTATGGGTATAAGGTATTTATATAAGTACTGATTTTTCCATAAAATTTTCAAAATTAAAAAAAAAAATGCTTCTAAGATTTTGTTTTCTTGAAGACAAGTTTAAATCAGGTTTAATACTACCACTGGTGAATAAACAAATATTCACAGCCATAAAAGATCAAGATTATCAATTTTATTCCACTAAGTTCACAGTCATATGAAGATTGGTTAGCCTAAATAAGTTATGCTTAAGTTATTCCATTAAAGTTCCATTTCAGCTAGTTACTGAAGATGAGAAGAGACATTACAGAGAAAGAAACAACACTATAACTCACTAAAATACAAAAGCAGTATGCAAGAATATGAGATAGAAAAAAATAAACTTATTAACACGTGTAGAAGGATACTGATAATCAAGAAAAACTTTAGGAGGCCTACAATATCAGCTCAACAGAAGAATAGAAGAAATTCTATCAGTCTACCATACCATTAATTGATGATTTTATATATTTTAAATGAAAAAAAAAAAGAATAAGTAGAAAAAGAAAAATTAAAGGAAGGAAGATATAAAGGAGAAGGGTGAGCCAACAACATACCTGAATTCTGATGCAGACACAGTGAATCGGTGGTGGTAGACTAATCAGAAGAGTCAATAATCTTATCACAACTAGCGGCTAAGTAATATTTTAGGAGAGTAATTAGGGTTATGTAAATAATTTTAGAGTTAATTTTTTTAAAAAAAACCATGTGACTCTTTATTTTGGAGTCGCGTGATTGGCTTTTAGATTAAAAATTCATGTGATTTAAATTTAAACTTCAGTTTTAAAATAACCTCAAAAGCACAAATTGCGCAGCGCCTCTCGCCCCTACAATTGTGCTGAAAACGTGCACCTCTTATTGCCCGTCATGAATCGCCTCGCCTTGGTCACCTCAGAAGATATTCACATCGCCCATTTGTGCCTCGCGCCTCGTATGCACGTTTTAAAACATAGGTTCTTCATCCTTCTAACTTGGGTTCTAGCCTCCACAACTTTAAAGTCTTCATTTTATTTCTTCCTTTATTTCTGACTAACCTCATTGGAGAGAAAATTACATTAAATAATAAATAAAATTATGATTAAATTTTATAGATTTTATTTAATAGACACGTCACTATTGTTAACCTTTTTTGTTAGAATTTTAACGGCAATAGTCAAAATAGGTTGAATTCATAAGTTGGGTGACCTGATTGACGAGTTTATTAATTAGATGACAAAAATAAATATCCTCAATTAGCTGTATGGTCACTGAACTAGTTTACCCTATAATAATTTTATTTTATTTTAAATAAAAAACGAAAAAATGAGAAAAACAAAGTCGGTATAACATCGGCCATATCTCTTTGTCTTCAATATTATCTCCTGTGTATGATTCTCTCGTTAATGAACAAAATCCAAACCTCAAATCCCAACTTAAAAGTAATAAGAAAATTTATGGAAACAAGCATGATCTTTGCTTAATTGCTTATTTTCTCATTGTTATCTTCTGTTTGCGTTGCTCTTCGCAGCTGATCTCTTTAGCTATGGATCCCTTCAATTTGTTTCGAAATGGTATAATGTTCTTCATAAATTTCTTGTGTTTTTCAGCTATTTACTCATTCTGTTTTGTTCCAATTTATTTATTTATTTATTTATTTATTTATTTATTTATGTTGTTGTTAGAGTGACTTGAGAATTGAGATTCATGCTAGTTAGTGGCTTGGATAAAGTGAGATTATAGTTTTGATTGATTCTTGTTTTTCTTTTAATTGTTTGTATAATTAAACGCTTGATTTAAAAAAAAATTATGATTAGGGTTTTTAATTGAATGAGGTTGTTGTTTAATAATTACTTTAGGAATTTTTGCTTTCCTTTTCTTCTCAGGTTAAAAATCTGTAATTGATGAAATCCGAGAACAGAAAAAATAACAGAGAAGAAGGAGATAGATCAGAGAAGAAAAAGAATAGAATAAGTTCAAAAAAAAGAATTCATTCATTCGATAACCAGCTCAACAACCAACATTCCTCTTTTAACCTATCTGTCCACCCTAAAATGAAAACGTTTTATTTAATTAAGCCCTCCCCCTTCTGCGCAGCGTTTCATTAAAAGACCTGCCAGCTATACAAACAAACATAACAACCATTCAAATAAAACAAAATAAAAAGAATAAAGCTAACGGTCAAAAACCAGAATAGCTCCATGACAGAACTCCCTTCTTCAAACAATCCTTGAGGTCAAGGATTGAAGGATGAAAATTGTTGTTGCAAATTGTGTAAGATCTCCCATGTTGCATCTTCAGGGAACGAGTTGGTCCACTCCACCAACACTTCTTTAACTGCTCTGTTTCCTCTTTTGACTATCCTCTTTTCCAGTATTTTGACAGGCTCCTTGCTAATGCTTTCATCCTCATCCATCAAGGGTAGTGTATCTTGAACCAAGCCACTACCAACTCTCTTCTTTAATTGAGAAACATGGAACACAAGGTGAATTTTAGATCCATCGGGCAACTTCAACTTATAAGCAACAACCCTAATTTTTTCCACAATAAGGAAAAGTCCAAACCACCTAGGGAATAATTTTTGTCCCAACCTCCTAGTCACAGAATGTTGTCCATAGGGTTGCAACTTAAGGAATACCCAATCCCCCTCTTGATACACACAATTTGTTCTTCTTTTGTCTGCCTGAGTTTTCATCCTATCTTGGGCTCTTTTGAGATGAAACTAAAGCATCTTAATCGCAGCCTCTCTTGCCAACAAACTTCTATCCACAGCTACAACCACAGATTCTCCAGCTATATAAGGTATATGTAAGGGATAAGCCTGCCTATATAGTGCTTGATAAGGAGTCTCTTGTATTGTCGTGTGTAAAGTAGTATTATACCAAAACTCAGCCAGATGCAACCATTCCATCCATTGCCTTGGTCTTTCACCAGTCATACATCTAAGGTAGGTTTCCAAACATTGATTCACCCTTTTTGTTTGTCCATCAGATTGGGGGTGATAGGCAGTAGAGGTATTTATCTGAATCTCTAACTTCCTAAACATTTTCCTCTAAAAGTTACTCATGAACACTTTGTCTCTATCACAAACTATATCCTTAGGCAACCCATGTAATTTAAACATACCCTCTAAGAATATTTGGGCAACTTCTTTTGCTGAAAATGGATGACTTAAAGCAAGGAAATGGTTGTATTTAGTTAATCTATCCACCACTACTAAAATATAATCTTTACCTTGAGACTTTGGCAACCCTTCCACAAAATCCATGCTCGCAGAAGACCAAATTGTTTCAGAACAAGTAGAGGTTGCAACAAACCTCTAAGATGAATTAAGTCACCTTTACTCCTTTGGCATGTCATGCATTCTCTTACAAAATTTTTAACATCCTTCTTCAACCCTTTCCAATAAAAAACAGATGCAATCTTGTGGATGGTGGCTTGAACTCTAGAGTGCCCACCCGTAGGACTCCCATGAAAAAATTCTACCAACTCCAATCTCAAAGCTGCATCAATTCCCACTACTAACTTTTCCTTCCTTCTTAAACAATTCTCATCCCATTTATATTTAGGATGTTTAATTGAGCCCCTTTCCAACTCCCCAATTAATTTTGTCAATTTTTCATCCTTCCTTAAAGTTTCTTTAACTCTTTTCAGTATATCCGAGCTAATATGGCTTACCTCAATCATTTTGCAGCTTCCTTCTATTGGTCTTCTGGATAACACATCAGCAACAATGTTATTTAGCACATTTCTAAACTGAATTTCATAATCAAAGTCCATCATCTTAACAACCCACTTCTGTTGGAAAGGAGTGATGGCTTGATTTTCTACTAAAAATTTAAGGTTGTGATGATCATTTTTGATGATAAAATGCCTCCCAATTAGGTAAGCATACCATTTTTTGACAGCCATTAGTAGTGTCAGCATCTTTTTTTCATAAACTGACAGTCCTCTATGTCTAATTCCTAAGCCTTTGCTGAAAAATGCTAAAGGCCTCCCCTTTTGGGTTAAAACAGCTCCCACCGCTGCCTCTGAGGTATCAATCTAAACAACAAAGTCCAATGAAAAATCAGGCAGGGCTAAAGTAGGTGCAGAACACATAGCAGCCTTTAATCTCAAGAAGGCATCTTCTTCTTCACCTCCCCATTTCCAAGCTCCTTTCTTCAAAAGATTAGTTAGGGGTCTAGTAACACATCCATACCCCTTCACAAATCTTCTATAGTAGCCCGAGAGCCCCAATAAGCCTCTTAGTTCCTTGACACTAGTTGGACTAGGACAAGACATAATACTTTCCACCTCCCCTACATCCATAAAAACTGATCGTCTTGTAATTACATACCCTAAGTAGTCTATAGATTCTACAGCAAAATAACATTTGGATTTTTTTACATATAACTGATTTTTCTTTAAGGTCTCTAACACCATCCTCAAATGGTACATGTGTGAATTTCAATCAGCATAATAGATAAGGATATCATAAAAAAACCAAGCACAAATTTCTTCAAAAAAGGTTTAAACACCTTGTTCATCAAACCTTGGGATATGACAGGGGCATTGGTCAGTCCAAATGGCATGACCAAGAACTCATAATGCCCCGTTCTGAATGTTGTCTTAGGTATATCAGATTCTCTCATCCTTATCTGATGATACACAGACCTTATATTCAGCTTTGAAAAATGAACAGCAACTCCCAATTCATCAATCAACTCTTCTATTATAGGCATAGGAAAACTATCTTTAATTGTGAGTTGGTTGAGCTTTCTGTAATCAACACACATTCTCCAAGACTCATCCTTCTTTTTAACATTGACAATGGTTAAAGAGAATGCACTACTTCTATTCCTGATAATCCATGACTGTAACATCTTACCAATCACCTTTTCAATCTCATCTTTCTGATGGGAAGGGTGTCTATAAGGTTTCATTTCACAACAGCCTCTTTGTCTTTCAATTCAATATGGTGATCATGTCCTTTCTCGGGTGAAAGTCCCACTGGTTTCTCAAAAACCTTTCAAAATATCTCCAACAACTCCCTCACTTCTGGATAAACTTTTTATCCTGTTTTTAATTCAAGGTGAGCATTTATCAACCAAATTCCAGCAGTACATGGTCATTTGTTTCCTCTCAATAATTTTTCACAAACCTTTTCACCCACCATCTTTAAAGGTTGAGCCTTACATCCTTGTCATTCCACCACAGTCCCTTCCTTGATAAATTGCATCTTGAGAGTTGAAAAATCCCACTAAATGTTGTCCAATTGAGACAACTATTGAATCCCTGGTACCATCTCACATTTCTTCATTTGTACTATGAGAAAATCAATTGTGAATGCAATTCCTTGACTTTTCCACTGCACTCCTTTACATTTTTCTATTGTAGTCATCCAACTCCCATCAGCAATAGTCACCCTTACTTGGCTTTGGTGATAGATCTTCAAATTCAATCTTCTTACCAAGGATTGACTCAAGAAGTTGTGAGTACTTCCTGAGTCCAATAGGTCTATACACTTAATTTGCTCCAATTCCACCAAAATTCTCATAGTCTTCCATGGTGTTGATCCCCACATAGCTTGCAGAGATAACAATGATTCTTCAATTCTTATGCCATCATTAATCGCATTCCTTGCTCCCTCTTCACAGTCCAAGAACACTTCAGTCTCATTTTCCTCTTTCAATCCTTTCACTGTGATTTGATACAACTGAGTTCGAGCATACCTGTGTCATGGTGTGTATTTTGCTGCACACCAGAAACATAAACCTTTTTTTCTCCTCTCCTCAATTTCAGCTGCAAAAAAAGTTTTTCCCCCAATCCTTTGATTGTTAGAATTATTTCTGAAACTCTCAGCATTGGTACTTCCAGGAGGTAGTAGCCTAGAAGAACTTGCTCCCATCATAGTCGAGTTCTTTTGCACATTTCCAGCAATTCTCAAAGGAACACCCATTGTTGCAGGTATCACTGATGTTGCCTTCTGTACAGTAGGAAAAGGTCTCTTGTACTGAGATGAACTCATAATTTTCACCTGCTTGGCCAATTTGAAAGCTTCCATCAAATTTCTTGGTTGGAACAGGTTCATAATCTGACTTATTTCCACTCTTAAATGATTTTTGAACATACTTAAGATGTGAATGCTCAGGCAACTGCACTTGATTCACCAAGTGAATGAACTCCTCATAAAACTTTTTCATAGAATCTGTTTACTTAAGCTCCACCAAATCCGAGAAAGGATCATTCAATTCTCCCAGAGCAAATCTCTCCCTCAACAAAGTTAGATAATCTAACCAGCCAAAATCTAGCAAGTCCCCTTGAGACTTGACCAAGAACTGGTGTCACTGCATGGTACAACCATCCAAATGCAACATAATCACTCTGATCTTAGCAGAATCAGGGATCCCTTCAACCTTAAAAAATTGTTCGAGTTTACAAACCCACTCACTATAATTAGTACTATCAAATCGTGGGCATAACAACTTATAGGCATGATTCATATGAGTATTAGGACTCACGACAGGAACTTCTCTATTTGGATTATCAGGAACTACAATCATTGGTTTAGTAACGACAGGATTAACAGGAGTAGGATTAGGACTACCTACAACCTGTGGTGGAGAAGGAGCTCCCAGGACACCAGAATGCTGCCCCAAAATTGTTGTCGCATCAATCTTCTTCCCAAGTCCGATTTCTATGAGCTTGTGGAGATTAGCTAACATTGTTGCTTACATGTCTTGAAACCGATTGTGAATATCGTTCTTCAATCGTTGAACTTGTGACTGAATCCTCTGCGTTTTTGGTCTCCATTCAGGTACACCCTCCTGAGTATTAGGTGCTGGTAATTGTTGGGATGCCTCTGCCGCTACAATCGCCGCCTGACTGCGAGTTTTTATCATTTCGAGGATCGTAGAAGCTTTGATACCTCTGTAACTGATGAAATCCGAGAATAGAAAAATAACAGAGAAGAAGGAGATAGATTAGAGAAGAAGAATAGAATAAGTTCAGAAAAAGGAATTCATTCATTCGATAACCAGCTCAACAACCAACACTCCTCTTTTAACCTATCTGTCCACCCCAAAACGACAACGTTTTATTTAATTAAGCCCTCCCCTTTTGCGTAGCGTTTCATTAAAAGACTTGCCAGATGTACAAACAAACATAACAATCATTCAAATAAAATAAAATAAAGATAATAAAGCTAACGGTCAAAAACCAGAATAGTTCCATGACAAAATCTTGTTGATAATTAAATTCTAGGGTTTTGAACCGCGGTTTGACGTAATTTTGCTCTATTTATTGGTTTATGGGAAATCTCGTGAGTTAACTGATAGCATTGAATTAAATTTATTTTGTTGTCATTTGTTAGGTATGATTATTTGTAGTTTCCATTCTGTTGTTAATTAATCATTTATATTATGTTTGTTTCATCTAAAGCAAGGAATTTTGAATACATGCGTGTTCAATATGGTTTTCAATATTTCAGAGATCTTCATTGTTGCTTTGGTCATGACTTGTCATCATCATTGTTTTTATTAAAAGATTATTGTGAAGTTTCTATAAAGAGTGGTGTTGCAATTTTTGTGGCTTTGATCTCATTCTAGAATTTGTTAATGAGTTCTTCTCTTGATAAGGATTGGATTTATGCATATGTGATTGACTTCAATTTAAGATTATTTTGTAAGCTTGAGTTGTGATTGATGTGATACGACGGACGGTTTTGCAGGTTTTGGTTAGAATTTGGTGGAACTCCGGTGTGTATCCACTGCATAAGTTTCCTTTATCTGTTCAGGATATATTCTTTCATGTGAAGTAAAGAATGAGCTTCTCCAAGAAAGGGACCCAAATCAGTGACACAAAACCATATTCCCCTAGGAAGGTAACAACTTTGAATCCTAATGCAGCAGAGTTTGTTCCGTTTTCTCTTAGGTCACCATCTTCATCTGGAAGCAGTAGTGTGGCTGATACAACAGCAAGGTTTGCTACTTCTGGGACCATCTTCATCTTCCGTTACAAATAATTCTGATGAAGAGGCTCATCTGTTTTGGCATTGCCAGCTGCCTGATGACATTACCCCAGACTTTAAGGTTTTGAATGAGGATGATTCTCAAGGAATTCGGTCTGGGAGCCTCCTCTCCGTAGCAGGTATATCCTCGCATGATGGTAGCAAAGTTTCAAGGTTTCCTGCTACTGCTGGTAGTGAATTTGTTTTTGGTGATGAGCAGGAACTATTGCATCATTATGGTAATAGTAATGGTAATGGTAACAACTTCACTGAAAATTTGAGATATCCCGCTTCATTCTATGGGGAGGATCCTACTTTTGTTAGTCCTTTGCACTTGTCGGCCAAACCTTGGAACAAGCAACTAGTTGACAATGAGCAGATACATGGCAATGTGATGGAGGGACAACCATATAATGGAAATTTGAGACATGGATTCATCAATGATATGCTTAGTGGGAAGACAGTTACTGATGATATTGAAATGAATCATGTTGACTTTTTGGCTTCTCAATTCCCTGGATTTGCTGCCGAAAGCATCACTGAAATTTATTATGCCAGTGGCTGTAACTTAAATCTGACTATGGAGATGCTCACACAGCTTGAAGTGAGTGGCGCTCAACCTCTTTTAGTTGGTCAATTTTCAAGTACTTGTATTTATCCTTTTCTGAATATGTAGTGATGCAGCCGTTATTTACATTTTCATGTTTCATATTTCTTATTTTCTGATTATTGTTGTTAGAAATTGCATAACTGTTTAAGGATTGGTTTATGGTAAAAACCAGGATGTGATCTTTAACTTCAGTTTTTATGTTCCCTTACTTCTGCACGGCAATTTCTTATCTTTTTCCTTCCCTCCCCCCTGTTTTATTTATGGGATGTTGGAATCTGCTATGGATGTATTGTCATGGATGATATTTATTTGGTTGGATGCTAACTGTGGTTCAACAGGGAAAAGCTGGCACCTTGTTAAGTTTTGAGGTGACTCAATTTATTCGTAGGCCTGATTTCTTCTCCTTTTCCTTTTCCTTTTTGAAGTTATATCTTCTTAGGTTTTCTTCCATGGTTGGATGCTGGTGGTTTCAACCAGAATTTGAATTCAAAGACCTTGTCGGCGCCACTAGACTTTCCTGCGCTTACTGTGTCTGATGGTCAGAGTGGTACACCAAAACATGCGGGAGATGATCTTCAACATAGAGCCAACTCTTATCGATCTTATGACAAGGAAAATATATTTACGTTCAAAACCAGTTCTTCCCTTCCATCTAAGGCTGCCATAGATTTTGCGTTAGCTGGCAGGAAAATGGCATCTCAAGGTTCGGGGATATGGAAGTATGATGCTGTTGATTCAACTGTTGGGCCAAGGAGAAGCTCTCATGGTTCAGCTAATTCCTACAGTTCTTCACCTGGAAGATGGGTTTATGCTAGTAGTTTGCATGCTCGTGCTTCAGCTATGTAATGCATATCTTGAACAGGTATGTCCTAGGAATCCATTCACATAGTTAAACTGCTATTGGACTCTCTCAAGTTGAGAAGTAATAAATATAGTGACATTTCAATAACCTATATAGAAATAAAGTATGGTTCACTATTATCTCTTTATGTGTATCCTGAATCAGCTGGCATTTGATAATGTCAACTAGGATTTAGTGTTTGGTGGACTCGAATTGAGTTAAAAGAAATCGTATTAGCTGAGTTGATGAGTCTTATTTTACCATTCAAATTTTATTTGAATTTTTTTGATTCTAATTGAGCTTATGAAATTCGAGTCGAATTTTTGTACAAATTTAATTGTAATTATTTATGATCTTATGATAGAGATTGATTCCAATTTAAACGATTTTCTATATTCATATATATATATATATATGTAGTATAGATAATATATCATGCAAAATTAAGAAACACAACTTGAACTTAAAAATTAATCAATTATTTACTAAAAAATTTGAGTTATTTGAATTTCTATTTTATGATTAAAACTTCAACTGAAATTCTTTCGTTGAGTCGGGTTTAGGGATGTCTATTTGACCCAAACATGATGGGTTCTAACCCAAGCCCTATATTGTCGGGTTATTTTTAAAAAAATTGGTTTCGGGTTGAGTTTTTAAGATCGGGTTTGGGTTTAAGATAAAAAATATTCGATCCAACCTGAAAAATAGTTTAATTTTTATTTAAAATATTTAGGTATAATTACTATAATATTTCTTTTTATATATTTTTTAATTATCTCTTATTTTATCTAATAAAAATGAAAAAAATATTATAACACTATATTTCTATTTTTTTCAATTAACCCCATATTTATCAAATATTTTTTTTATTTATGTTGGTCCTGGATTTACTCTAAAATTTGGTTCACGATCAGGTAGGGTGGTACGTCATAAAATGTCAAGTCGGGTAGGATTCAGGTGGGAAGTATTGCATTCTTGGGTCAGATGTGAATTGATAAAAACTCGACCTATGACTATTCATAATCAGATTTTTCGCATCAAGTCAAATAATTTATTTTTCGAGATTTAAGTTTTGTTCACCCTCGTTATCTTTCTCCTCTTTCATCTGCCGAACAAAGTTAGCTCCACTTAACCATATCATTAATTGCTACTGCTTTTTTATACAATTACACTAGGCACATCAAGCATTTCTCATTGGCAACAAGGCTCTAGCAAAGGAACATGGTGTGAAAGGACAATTGCACAATATGCATATGAAAGCAGCTCACGGACAGGTTCAAGGACCTATATATCGCCACAGGTTTGTCGTTTCATTCCTATTGAACATGATCTCACCAACCCAGTCTCCATTTGCTCGTCTTAATGCTTGTAATTTATCAGTTGAGTGGTAACTGGTAAGATGATTTCTGGTGGAGAATAAAACATCGTTTGCTGACATATTGATTGATCAATGTGTGATATTCTGATTTCTCATTACTTATGACATCGAAACAAGCTCCAGATTGATCATCAGATGTTTTTAATTGGCTAGAATCCATTTCATTAACCAACTAGATCTTCTTAAGTTGTCAAATTGTCTATAGTTTTCATCCCTGCTGGCTGCTGCTTTTAAGTTTAATCGAGTCCGATCCCTCTTGCATGAACTATAATAATACAGGAATCCGGTTCCTCCTGAGAATATCAGAGGGCTGGAGAGGATGAAAGAAAGCCATTCAATTGCTGAAGCATGAACTATCCGTGCTCAGGCGCACAGCAGGGGCAGCAGATCAACGTCTGCAGGTTTACATATATGTTGGAACTGGCCGCCATACTAAGGGTTCTCATTCTCGTACTTCAGCAAGACTTCCGGTTGCCGTACAGCATTACCTCCTTGAAGAAGAGTGCCTTGAGTATTCAGAACCATGGCCAGGGCTACTTGGAGTTGTGATATACTAAAGGCGTAAAGTCAACACCATTAAGGTATAGTAGTTAAAAGAATAAAACCACAAAATCGTAGTCCAGGTTAGTCATTCTTGTATCTGTGTACATGGGAGGAAACAGAAGACGACTTGAAGTTCGATTCGAAAGTATATCTTTAATGTTTAGGCAGAAGAATAGCGGTAATTGCTTTTTTCCATGATGTTAATTTTGTACCTTGATTTTTTTTCCCAATCTTAATCCTAACATGTCTACCAGCTTTCACATTCAACGATACACGGAACGGTGTCGTATTTATTTAAGGGGGATAACGAGCCCGAACCTTGTCAGGTTCGGCTCAGAAATAGTGTTATTGGGGTCAGCTTAGGTTCGAGGCTCGGCGAGCTCGGAATTTTAAGTTCGGCTTGAAAATAATATTATTAAGCTCGACAAGCTCGACTCGACTCAAAATAGACAATTTTATCATATTTTTCTATAAAAAAGAAATAAAATTCAATATTGAGAAAAGAAAAGAAAAAAAGTCTAATTTATTTTAGTTAATTTATTTTTAGTTGACATCTTCTATTTTATTTTTTATTTTTTTTTTGCTAAAGAGATTATTTTTAGTATATATGTAACATATATATATATAATATGATTATTCTGAGCTTGTTCACCAGCTTTTCGAACCGAACTTGAATAGACTCGACTTGGTTCGTTAAAGTCTCGAGCCGAACTTGAGTCCGAGTCGAGTTTACTCGAGCCAAACTTTGATCGAACTAAGTCCGAATAACTCGTGAATCGGTTAGGCTCATTAT
The DNA here is from genome assembly GCA_035048815.1 of Abelmoschus esculentus. Taxonomy (NCBI): domain Eukaryota; kingdom Viridiplantae; phylum Streptophyta; class Magnoliopsida; order Malvales; family Malvaceae; genus Abelmoschus; species Abelmoschus esculentus. The sequence continues at coordinate 1,956,521 of JAUCBN010000002.1, forward strand.
CATCCCACCCCAAGTCGTATTATCCGGAGTCTGCACCATGACTGTAAATTCAATCCATTATCAATCCTGCTATATATGATGCATGTCCTTTTAGGCTCTAATCAAAAGCTCATATACATTACTGTTATTATCCCCACTAACACGCTTCAACATTTCGAAGCTTCTACGGCTTCCTAAGAAGTCGATTCGTTTGAAAATCACGTTCCCACCGCAGTCAGCTGCCTCTTTACTGGAGTACACTGCTCGAAGCCTCTCGGCATGCCTCGAGTCAGTGTGAATAGCAGACTCTATTTCGTCAACCGACATGTTCTCCTACAACACCAGCAATGCAAACAAGGAAGTCAATCCATATGTAGTGTTCGAACATGTTGCAGTAACAACGCGCTGATGACTCGAATCATACCTGATAAAAGGAATAGATATGATCCAAAACCTGCAAAGACGTAAAGCCATTATCGCTGAAATATGTCCGTGCAGAAGGCCCCATCTCGGAAAAGCGGTCGACCGGAAATAGTATGGTAAGAAAGTGGTTTTTTAATATCAACTCGTTTTTCTCACTGCGAACAAGTTGCAGGGCAGGTAAATGTAAGACGATGCCAAAAACAAACAAATAAATGGGACAAATCTCATAGCAGAGAGAATGGAGACCTTTCTGTAAGAGGTCGAGTTGTGTTCGTAAATGAGGCCCTGGAATCCTTGCCATCTTCATTTGCGTCAAAGAATTCCGATTCGCCACTACAAGAGTCTGTGAAAAGTGAAACCATTGAAGTCGGCTCGGATATAGACCAGCAAATTGAATCCAGAAGACTGCTTGGGCTTATCGGACGAATTGGAATTTGACAAGTCTGAAAAGAAAACAGATGAAATATAAGAATCCCGGATTGCAAAAAAGGACAACTTAATCGTACTCCATTTTGAGATTAGCCTATTCGTGCCTTCTAGTTCGCCTCCGGCTACTCCGAAGACAATCAATCCAATAGTTAATATCTTGTTGGCAGGCACTTTTGCAAGATGGATTTATGAATAAGAAAACATGCAACAGTGCTTACAATTGAAGATGACTTGCTGTCTCTTGGCTTAACTAGAAAAACTGCGATATCTAACCGTAACACCCAAGAAAAGAACAAGGTATGGTTTTCAAATGACCTAAGCTCTTATCCGACAAGTTAAAACCCGCATTAGAATCAAACCCAACTGGCGTATGCACAATTAATCACATACCTGCATTCGACGACTGCGGCGATTTCTAACCCTGGTTTTGGCTAAATGTACAATCTGTTGCCTTTCTTCATGGCTTGCATTGGTTTTGAAGCTCAGAGTAGCTTCAGAGGAGTTGGCCACATTTTCCTATTAAAACTCAACATTAACATATATTCGGAGAAGCTACGAAAAAGCAAAAGATAAACATAAATTTTAGCTGAATGTAAGTGGCAGAAATTGATGACTTGGCATGGGACTTTGAAATTCTAAATTGCTCAAGAAAAAATGCAGTTTCTGAATTGGTGCAACTATGAGCTTATGAATTGGAGAAATAATCTATATAACTCGTCCTCTTGTACTTCTTTCGAAATTATAGTGAATTTTTTCCTCTTTTGGCCGTGTTTTCCCCGTCAAGGGTTTCTTCATATAAAATCGTGGCGTCTCTTTTAGTGTGTGCAATCCTTATACTTGTCATTCTCAAGTGCCACAACCATAAGAATATAACAATATGATCTCATAATATCGAAAACAAGATATTCAAAGTTACCTCTCCTGCAGTACCATTCTGAGACATTTCAAGTGATGTTCCAATCTGTCGAGCCAAATCAGCAGACATGTGAACAAGTCTCTGCACGCATCTATCCTTGGATGTTTTCAGTACCCACAACGGCTGAGACGTATTAACTAACAAATCAGTTTAAGCATAGCAAAGCACAGATTATTGTTATATGTCGTTATGCATAATTGTATATCGCAGGTGATGATACCGTGGGAAAACCGAGAGAAACAAAAACAAAGTAAGAATCAAACCTATTACGATGATGCACAAAATTCAATGCAGAAGCACTCACCGTAACGATATTGTTAGAGTAGCCAATATATTGATGGATAGAATTCGCTTCACACACTACATGACTTGCATTACAACCAACGAACCATCGATCAACAACTGTGGCCCCTTCTTTAGACGCCGCCTCAAGAACCTATCAACATATTAAATGTCTCAAGGATTGCTAAAAGCAGCATACAAGTTGAACATAAGTGAAATAGCGAGTTATTTACTACTGTTGCAAAAGATTATATGTTACCTTATTCCGTAGTTCATCTGAAATATCGGAATCAATATACAGCGTATGACCAGATAGAATAGAGTCCACAATATTTTTCGAGGAACTCTTAAAAAATCTTGCATGTTGTTTCTCGACCATGTCAATCTTCTTAGAATCGTGAAAACCGGAAGGAAGACATGAACTTTCTGAAGCAGTAGGCACAAGCCGGTTCAACTCATCTACATGTGTGCCGTTTTCTCCAACACCCTTCACGGTGTAGAGTGATTCACTTAACCTTACTGCAGTAAATGCAAAAAGTGATATTGAATTCGATGTACTAACAAATAGAAATAAAATATCGCTCAGTACGCCATACTTCAAAAAAAAATACTCAAGTTACTATTTCCTCTTACAAGGCAGGGATTCGATTCCTAAAGTAACAAAGACGAACACTCCTCCAAAACCATCAACAGAATTATCCAAAACTTCGATGCAGGTAAAGCAAAGAGGTTGGTAGTTCTTAAATTATAAAATTTTATGGTAGAATTGAAATTAAGGGGAAAAAAAGGTGCTCGGAGATTGCAATTACGAGTTTAAAAACAGCCACTTAGCAATAGCCTGATGTTTCATAGACCAGGTCAGTAAAAACATATATATACAAGCTTCATTGTAATATGGTAGCAGGTAGCCTAAGGCATCATCATATTCTTATTTCTTATCTAAATTTTGAAACATACTTCTCGTAACAGTTCGAAAAGAGCATATCCTCAAATACAGCAAGAAAACATCTCAGGACAGCAAAGTATGAACCGAGAAGCATACTAATCTTACCATTCTTCTTGACACTGTCCACAAACCATCCGAGTGTAACGACAAACAGGCCATTTTTCAATCCATGTTTAAGAGCATGCTCAAACTTACGTCCACTAACGCTGTAACAATGATTAAGGTCGAAAGAACTATTGCACCAGTAGAAACAAAACATACACATACGAAACGAAATGTCATCACCATCATCATCATCATCATAGACCTTATATCCATCTGGAAATTTAAAAAGTGCCATAAAACATCAATCATCTTAAACCTCAATTGTAAATTCCACATTGGATATTGAATTTTGACCAAAATCATAGGCAGGTCATGAAAATTTAATCTGTACCTATTAGATTACTTAACTTTGCTAAACATACCAAATCTAATCACACCAGCAGATATTATCCAAACAATTTGAAGGAAAAGATGACATGTAAACTACTCCATATGACTTTTCAACCACACTCAGAAAATTACAATTCCTTAGTTAAGTCTCATATGATGCCAAAATTTAAAGCAATTTTCATTTTTTTTAAGTAGAACCTATGAAAATAAGAAAGGATATCTGAACCACCAGATGGGTACATTGAGGATGCAAGCTTGGACTATACTGACCACCTAATCTCTCAGTTGCTTCCATAACTTGTTTCCTTGCTTCTGAACACAATCAAATAATAACAAACATGAGATTCATCAAGAAATCCAAGAACCCAGAATTTGATCAAACAAGCTAAGTTTAACCCCAAATTCAAGTACCCAGAAACAACCTTTGGATAAGCCAGTGACACAAATAACCAGACCATAGAATGGAGCGGTGGGTTGAACCGTGACTGGTTCAGAGGCAAGAGAAGAAGAAGCAGAGGACAGGGACATTGGTTCTGACCCAACAAACAAGTTTGAACAACCTCTGGAATTTACAACTTCTGGTCTGTTGAGATTGAGACCACCCATGTTTCCTTTTCATCCATCTCGGATTTTCAGGCAAGATTCAAACTTTATAAAGAAACAAAACAAAACAAAGATAGAGAAAGAGGAATAAAATAAATGGTGGGAGAGTGGAGGGAAATGGGAATCAGAGATTGGGAACAAAACGAGGATTTTTATAATCTTTAGTAGCTATGGGAGGAAGAAAAGTGAGTTCTTTTTTAAGGAAATGGATTGTTTTTAGCCCGGCCCGAGTACAGAACTCATGAGTGAAGAGAGTAAACTCGGGATTTTAAATAAACTATTTAGGTGATCATCGAATTATTAAACTATTTTTATTTTATTTTATTTATTCTATTAAATAATTTATCAATTAGATTATTAAATTTTTAAAATATTTTTATTTTAATAATCAATTATTAAAATTTAACTAGTGACATGATAATTAATTTTTTTATAATTATAAATTTTATCTATATTAATTATATATTATATTAATTTAATTTTAATTTTAATTCAATAAAATTAATTAATTACTCGAATGATATGTATTTTCATCCAATAAATTTAAATAAAATATAAATTCAAATATCAAATCCAACCTTAAAATCAAATTTAAATACCCAAAGTGTTACGTCTGCAAGTCATTTTCCCTGGTCAAAGTATTATTAATATGGTTGTTATGCAAGCAAACCACATCATCCATCTCATAATCTATACATAAATATATAAAATATTATTGTTGACTCTCTACTTTCTATGTTTTTAAATAGATGTTGCACGAGTCATCTAACATTAATAGTTAAATAAATAATTATTATTTTTAGAAGTTATGGGTTCGAGCATTAATAATATCAGTATAGTGATTGAACGATCAATGTCCAATAGTTAAAAGTTTACACCAGAACATATACTACAATAATCGCCGTACAGTTGAATAAAAAAAATCTACATGGTTAAAAACTATGGCATGAAAAACAAAGGTTGAGCCAAGTCAAGATTCGAGAAATCGATTTTATTTGATTTGAGATTTGATATTGATTCAAACATGATATTTAAACGTGAATTAAAATTTAAATTAAATCGAACCAAATCGAAACCGAAACAACTTTTAATTGAAGTGATATGAACCTGATCCAATTTCCAACTGAATCGAATGGATCCGAACTGATTTTCAAGTGAACCAAATGAATCCAAACCGATGTCATCCCAAAATAAAGAAATTATATTAAAAAGAAATAATGAAAGATTTGATATGAACCATCCAACTCACAAAAATTAAATATATTAGTTTTATAAAGTCATATATGAGTTTTAAAAATTGATCCGACCTAAATACCTGATTGAAACATATTGTATCTTATTGAACCGATGTTGACTTAACCCGAAATCAACTAACCTGAAAATACCCGACCCAAAATAATGTGGCCCAAAAATAAACCGGCCTAATATAACTTGATCCGACCCAATATCCAACCTGAATCAACATAGACTCAAACTAAAATCGAAGCATACCAAATCCGACCCGAACTGAAACTAAATATAATCAAACCGAATATAAATCGAACTAAAATAGACCAAATCAAACCATATGCTTCCTGAAATTCAATTGGATCTTGATGATCCACGTAGTCTCAATAAGAAACGTAAACAAGATGAAAAGCCACCAAATAAGGGTGGTGGTACAGAAATTCTTCACACGCGGGCTATACCTCAATCGACATATAAGGATACACTTATGGGTGGTCAGGATCGTGCTACGCCAAGGGAGGAGGAGTTTCTTGATGAAGAGGATATTGAACTAGTTGAAGGGGATGTTACACAAGGTACATCGGATGGTTTAATGACTATTGATTTTTCCGATCAGGTTCATGATTTAACGGTTAAAAGTCTTGAACGTACTATTGTAATTAAAATGCTGGGTAGAAGAATTGGTTACACTACGCTCAAGAACAAACTGTACGAAATTTGGAAGCCATCCCAGACTTTTCGATTGATGGATATAGACAACGATTACTTTCTGGTGACATTTCGTGCACAAAGTAGATTATCTACATGTCCTTGTTGATGGTCCGTGGATGGTTTTCCTTGAGTAACCTTGCCCAGTCAATACGTCATCCGTGGATAATTTTTGGTGATTTTAATGTTATTCTTGTGGATACTGGTCGAAAGGGGGGCTGCTTCAGCGAAACCGAGTTCTGCATTTCAAAATTTTGTGTTCGACAATGCTTTGCGAGATATGGGTTATTCAGGTCCTGTTTTCACTTGGTCTCGTGGGTTAATGTAAGTTCGACTTGACAGATATCTTTGCAACTCTTACTGGGATGAATCTTTTCCTGTTTGTCTTTACATTATTTACTTTGTATAAAGTCGGATCATCGTCCTATTGTTTTTGAAGTGGGTAACAATAATAAGCAGTAAAAAATTCAATCATTTCGTTATTTCTCTCACATGGTTGCGGACAACTGGACTCCTTCATCGACGCTATTACAAACATCACTCGAGCGACAAAAGTTTGGAATAAAATTGTATTTGGATTTATTGATGCAAAAACGAATCATTATAGCGAGACTTCGAGCTGTTCAAAGAGCTCTTGCTGCACGACATTCACACTTCCTCTCTTCCTTGGAATCAGACTTAATTTTAGATTTGGAAAATCTTGTAGACAAAGAGGAGCTTCTTTGACGTCAAAAGTCACGTTCGGATTGGATATCACATGGAAACCGTGATACGTGTTATTTTCATAGGATAGATATTGCTCGCAAGCAGCAAAACTGTATATGTTCTTTAAAACTCGATGATGGTGAATGGTGTGAAGACAATGAAACCTTAAAATATGAACTGACTCAATTCTTCCGTAAAACTCTTTGAAAATCACAGTATCACGCAAGGGGAATTTCCAATTCATGGTATTTTCCCCTTAATTCCGCAAGACATGAGTGAATCTCTTGATAGTATTCCATCTTCCCAGGAAATATATGATGCTTTAATGGATATTGAGCCCTTAAAATCTTCTGGATGGAATGAATTACATGCAGAATTTTATCAGAAACATTGGACAGTGGTTGGACCTTCCATATGTCTGTATATTCAGAATATTTTCAAGGGGGTGATTTGGATCCGCAATTGAACCGTAAAGTGATTATTCTTATTCCTAAACTAGCGCGGCCTGAGAAAGCTTATGTACAGTTCTTTACAAACTACTCACGAAGATTATTGTTCGTCGCTTAAAACACATCTTTCCTACTATCATCAGTCTGAATCAAACGATCTTCATTTTTGGCCGTAACATCACAGAAAATATTATTATTCATCAAGAAGCTATTCACTCAATGCACTTTTCAAAAGCAAATTCAAGATGGATGATCTTAAAGATCGATCTCGAGAAAGCTTTTGATAAACTATCATGGGGTTTCATTGAAGACTCGCTTCTTGATGCAAATTTCCCTCCTCGTCTTCGTCGTATTATTATGTACTGTGTTACCACCTCAAGCTTTCAAATTCAATGGAATAGTTCACTTTCAGCACCTTTTTCAGCAGAAAAAGGAATCCGTCAAGGGGACTCTCTATCCCCTTATCTTTTGGTCCTTGCAATGGAATGGTTAGGCCAATCTATTACTCGTTCAACTATCTTTAGAGCATGGAAAACTTTTCGTTTTGCCAAGGATGGTATGCCTTTATCTCACCTTTTTTCGCAGACGATCTATTATTATTTGCTCAGGCTGTCTTGATCGCACAAGTTCTTGAAACTTTCAGTGCTCACTCGAGTCACAAGGTTAACAAGCGCAAATCCCAGATTTGGTTTTCACCCAATACGGATCCAAATATTCGTCAATATATTACAAACTATCTTGTTTTTGAAGAAGTTGATTGCTTTGGAAAGTACTTAGGAACACCATTTTTCAATAGGCGAATAAAATGTTCAGACTTTGATTTCTTTTTGATAATTTATAAGGTAAGTTGAATGGTTGGACCTCTCGTAATTTATCGATGACTGGACACATAACTCTAGCTAAAGTTGTTCTATCGTCTATTCCAGTTTACTTTATGCAATCTCTTATGCTTCCAAAAGGAGTGTGTAAGAAGATCGATGGAATTATTAGACGTTTTATTTCGGGCTCTACGAGTACAAGTCCGAAAGTTTTTTTAGTTAACTGGGAATCCCTTTGCACTTTGGATGTGACCTTTAGTCCGAAAGTTCGAAAGTTTATTTAGTCTTGGAATCCGATATTCATGTGTCCTGAATGTGACCTTTATTATGAAAATTGGTTATCATTTAATCACTTAACCAAATGCACTTTGGATCCATTTCCTAAGGGAAAAATATAAAGTCAGAGGTTATTTTCCATGCACAATCTCATGTGCATTATGTAGTCCATTTTGGCGTGCATTGTCGAATTACTGGGATATTCTAAGGAACAACATGGTCTGGTCTTTAGGTAATGGTGAAACCATTGACCCCGTACATGATACTTGGATACCATCACTCGATCCTCTTCACCAACACCTAAATGATACCTCAGTTTCACCCATCTCATTTTCAGATTTGTTAAATATTCAAGGAGACTAGGATATTCGAAAATTGAAGGAATTTTTTAACCCAAAGGTTATTCCCCGTATTCTCGGTATTAAGCCATATAGAAGACACTTGTTATTAGCATTGGACTACACGACACAACTTTAAGATACAATCAGTTACTCGCAGCAGGTTAGCCATACTTGAAATCCTACTGACTCAATTTGATTGCAAATTTAAAAATTGCGTGTACCAAAAAGAATTCACCTTTTTCTCGACTTAATTTGCAAGAATAAAATCATGACAAATTTAGAGATATTTCAACAAAAATTGTCTTCTAGTCCAAGCTGCCCAATTTTCCATTTGAATGATGAAACTATCTTGCATATTCTTGTGATTGTGCTCCAACAAGGCTGATTTGGTCTAAGATCGTGCCACAGTCCTTAGCTCAATCTTTCTTCTCTCTATCATTGTATGATTGGTTACGCGTTAATCTTAACTCTGTGTTTATAATTCCTGGATGGAACTCTCCCTTGCATATTTTCTTTGCACCCTTCATATGGCAAACTTGGAAGAATCGCAATGATACTATCTTTAACTAGTCAAATATTGCACCTGATCTGTTCCTTTCGGGAAGTATTACCTAGGCTCAACACTTTAATGATGGTTGGTTGTCTAAAGTTCATGTTTCAATTCCTCATGTGTGTCAACATAGATGGCAACGTCCTGAACCTGGTTGGTTATGTTTGAATGTTGATGGATCAGTTCTCCCTGGATCAAATATGGCATCTGTTGGGGGAATTACTCCGTGATCATAATGGTTCATGGATTATTGGTTTCAACAAATGCATCGGCATTACTGATACACTACACTCGGAACTCTGAAGAATAGTATATCAAATGCATCTCAAGGTAGATATATCAAATGTGATAAAACGAAACATATTTTTTAAGTTTCGTCCCTCATGATCTTCAGAAGAATAGTATTCACTGAATCATTTCAAGTAATAATTTGGAAGATTTATCCACCAGTACATAATCTACTTCAACATTTGAAGATTGTATTCAATATTGAATTATGAAGATTCAAAGATCTTATGTGATATTTTCATGAGGGGGAGTAATTATGCGTTGCACTCTTTTTCCCTTAACCGAGGTTTTGTCCCAATGGGTTTTCCTGGTAAGGTTTTTAATGAGGCAACATATTTTGCGTATCAAAGATGTGTGTACTCTTTTTCCTTCACTAAAATTTTTTTTCCCACAGGGTTTTTATCTTAGTAAGGTTTTAACGAGGCACATTATCTTTATGGATATCCAAGGGGGAGTGTTATGAATATCTTTATTCACGGTGGATATCCATATATTGAATTAAACTTTAATGAGCTTTATTATTAGAGTTTAATACCCATTGGAATTAGGGTTTCCATCTTATGTCTATAAATATAGACTTTTAGACAAAGCATTGTATACAACTCTACTTTGAGAATATAATAAAATCTATCTCTTGTCTCTCATCTTTGTTCTTCTATTTTATTCTTATTCTTTATTTTATTCATAATATAATCGGTATATTAAATATTTTTTATGTGTCAATTTAATAAAATTAATTTGGATTAATAACCAAAAATTAAAGTTTTTAAAATTGTTTTATTGACTAAAATAATAAGTGGTCAAAATTTTAAATCTTTAAAGGATTTTATTTTTTGTATTATATAAAACGATTAAATTTTTTATTTATATTATATGAAAATGTTGTGACGTGTTTTTGTTTATAATGATAGATTATAATTTTGAAATTTTTCTCTTTTTAATAAAATAAACGATTTCTATTAAAAATCAATTTTAATTAGGTAAAATACACAAACAATCGTTGAGTTTTATTTTCCGATTTATTTTGGTCATTGAAATTTTAAAACAACCAATTTACTCATTGAATTTTATACATTGATTCTTTTTTGTCACTCTTTCATTAACTCTCTGAGACCATTACGATGTAGAATAAAAATAAAAAATAAATAAATTTAAAACGAAAGACACATGTAACTGAACATTATTAACACAATACATCACTGAACACCATTAAGTTTTAATAATTTTTAAATGATTATTAAAAATCTTAAAGACTCAATATGTAATTTTTCACATTTTAAAATAAAATTAAAAGAAATTATTCCATAAATCATTCTCACAACTCATCTATTATCATACATAATTAAATAAAATCAAACATCTATATTTTTTAAATAGCATTTTTTATAATTAAAATTCATAAATATCATTTTTTTTCTCATACCTTATATATTAATAAATAATTTTTTTAAAATAAAAAACATCCAAAAATTAACCCACAAATAAAAATAAATAATTTTAGTCTATTAAAAATCTTAAAATTAACGTTTTCTTTTAAACTATAAAAAAATTAATTAAAACCTCTAAGGGTGTGTTTGGTTCATGGAAAAGATGATTACCATGGGTAATATTTTTTTTTTCAGAATTATATTCTCATGTTTGGTTTAAAAACATTCTCACTTAGGTATTATTCTTTTTTCAATAGTAGCTAGAGGTAAACGCTCGCTCGATTCGAGTCGAGTTAAAAAAATGCGAGTTTTTATAAAGATTTAATTGTAATTATTTATTATGTTATAATATGATTTGATTGTAATTTAAACAACTTTTACTAATCATATAAACTATATATATATTTCTTCATGTGTAGCAATATTTCTTCATATTTTTATATATAAATATATATTATAAAATTTTGAGTGACTCATCTCGAACTTAAAAATAAATCTTCTAATTATTGAAAAATTTAAGTTATTCGAATTTTCATTTTACAACTTGAACTTTATTTAAATTTTTACCTCTTTTCCCTTCAAATGGTGGGAATGATATCCTTTCCACTTTCTCGGGTATTAAACAATTTTCTCCCTATTGGATAATTTTGTCCTTATAATAATATATTATGTTTATATTGATCTTTTATTATATTTTTAAGGCATAAAGATAATTTTAACCCTTAACGTTTATGATTTTTATCATTTTGGCCCTCGTCTTTTTTTTAAGATAAATTTAACCCTTAACCTATATCTTTTTGACAAATATCTTATTTTTTAACTGTTATAATGATTAAATAGTTAAAAATTAACGACAATGATATGTCATATATATGTATAATGATATTTAACATTTGAGAATACTTAGTAGCCTTTTATTTAGATTTAATTATTTTTAATATTTTATTTGAATTTTATTTGTTTTATATTTTAAGTTAGAATAAAATTATATTTTACATGTATATATTTGTCATTATCGTAAAAAAATTAACGATAATGACATATTATATATATATATATAGAATGAGGCTAGATGCCATGTTATTTAAAATATATTATCACATATATATGACATATCAATATCATTAAATTTTTAACGTTCTAATCATTATGTTAGTTAAAAAATAAGTTATTTGTCAAAAAAGCATAGGTTAAAGGTTAAATTTATCCCCCAAAAAGAATGAGGGTCAAAATGATAAAAATTATAAACGTTAAGGGATAAAATTATCTTTATGCCTATTTTTAATTAGGTAACTAATTATTTATGGTATATTTTTATTTAAAGTTATTATAATATTTAATAATATATTTTTATTAATATTGTATTTACGATGTTTTATCTTAAAATTACATTATGTTAATTTATTTTTATTATTTTTATATATTTTTATTATTTACTGATTTGTTTGATAAATGATTAAATATAATAAAAATTAAAAATCCAAATTTATTAAACATTTAATATTTTGTAGTTCAAAAAAATAAAAAGGAATAAAAGTATATAAATATATTTTTTTTAAATTAATTTAATATATTAATTATATTATAAATATATATATTTGAAAAAATTGGATTATATAACAAAAATAATTATATATTTTTTTATGTAAATATTTTAAATTTAATAATTGAAAGTTTAACTTTGTTAAAAAATATATCATGAGAATCAATTAATCTTGTATTCCTTCAACCAAACACTACAATCTTATATTCTTATTATATAAACCAAATAAGGTAATGTAATGTGTCTAATAATATCATATTTCAGTAATCCTATTTTTAAAGGTAATCTTACGTTCTATGAATTAAACGCCCCGAGATTAATTTCTTTGGATTTGGCACGTCAGTTGTGAGTTGCTCTTAATTGGGATTATGAACGTGTCCTCGTACCGTTTTTGTATTCTTGAGGGAAGAACTCAAGCTGATTAGTTGTAATTAATAGTAACGTTTTTAAATTTCGGTGGGTTTTGGTTCTCTGATTTACTGAAACAAAGGGAGATGAGGCATTGGGATGAAAGTAGTGGAAAGAAGACTAGAGTTTTTTTTTTTAAATTAAGGTTTAGAATAAATTATCGATTTAACTCGAACACATAATGAACAACACTCGAGCAAATGATGGCCAACAAAGGTGGTGGTTCGCAACGACAGTAATGAGGGTGACATTCGGTTCGAGTTTGGGGATCAAACTAGAACAAATGTGAAGAGGAGAAAAGAGTATTATGTTTTTACTTGGAAAACAATCCTAAGCTGAGATTAAAAAAAACGATCAATAATCACTGTAACGATCATTATTTGACAGTAACAGTAACTAACGATAATAACAATACGTTATTTACGTTATTATTTACGTTATTGTCTCGTTATTTCAAAAAAAATTAAAAAATAAGAACCATTCATCAAATTTCATCTCCAAACGTTACAAAATTCAAAATAAAATCATAAATAAATTTATTATATTTATATTTATATTTATATCTATATTATGATTTATAATAAGTCGTGTGAGTGTAAAAAAAATTCACGATCGCAAAACGACCGCAATAACAATCATTATATTTGCAATAACGATAAACACAACACAACTGAAAACGTGACCGAAAACGTTTTTCAAATCCATGATCCTAGATAAAAGTGAGCTAAAACTTAATCATGTAATAATGTGTCAGAAATTTTCAAAGATTAATATCTTTAATTGAACCACTTAATCACATGTTGGAATGACTAAAATAATTTTAAATCTTTAAAGGATTTTATTTTTTGTATGATATAAATTTTTATCTATATTATAGGAAAATGTTGTGACGTGTTTTGTTTATAATGATAGATTTGTTAAGAATATTTTATTTATAGTGATTATCCATGTATTATAGGAAGGTTTAATGGGCATTATTATTAGGGTTTAATACCTATTGGAATTAGGGTTTCCATCCATGTCTATAAATATAGACTTTTGGAGAAAGCTTTGTACACAACTCAAACTTTGAGAATACAATAAAATCTCTCCCTTTTGTCTCTCTCTTGTCTATTTTCTTCTTGTTCTTTATTTTATTCACAACAAGATTATAATTTTGAATTTTTTCTCTTTTTAATAAAATAAACGATTTCTATTAAAAAAATTGATTTTAATTAGGTAAAATACATAAACAATCATTGAGTTTTATTATCTGACTTATTTTTTGACCATTGAAATTTTAAAACAACCAATTTACTCATTGAATTTTATACATTGATTCTTTTTCGTCACTCTTTCATTAACTCTCTGAGACCATTACGATGTAGAATAAATATAATAAATAAATTTAGAACGAAATACGCATATAATTGAACATTACTAACACAATACATCATTGAACACCATTAATTTTTAATAATTTTTAAATGATTATTAAAAATTTCAAAGACTCAATAAGTAATTATTCACATTTCAAAATAAAATTTTAAAAAAATATTCCATGAATCATTCTCACAACTCATCTATTATCATACCCAATTAAATAAAACCATATATCTATATTTTCTAAATAACATTTTTATAATTAAAATTCATAAATATCATTTTTTTTCTCATACTTTATATATTAATTCTAATATATTAATAAATCCTATTCCAGACAATACCAGCAATGAAGTTAATCCAGCAAATTCTTTGCATTTAATACCAAAGTCAAAGGCTACTGGCACCAAGCAACTTGGACCGTTTATTGAACACACTGAAGCAATGGACTTAATTATGGGCAGCTCCAAGGAAGATAATCCACTCGAGACCAATGATAGCACAAAACGAAAGAGAAATCTAGCTCATGTATCAGGAGTTTCCTCTGGTACAGATTCGAATGATGCTCTCTCACTTTTATCGATAGGCCTTGTTCATAAGGTCAACCGCTCACAATGAAAACATTATGTTGGAATGTCCGTGGTTTGGGGAATTTGCGCGCATTCAGACGTCTCAGAAATAAACTGAGAGTGATACGTTCCCAAATTATGTTTCTAATGGAAACAAAACATTCAGCAAGGAGAATGGAGAGAGTTAGAAGGCGTTGTGGTTTTCAATTCGGTATTGATGTTGGTGCTGATGGCTCTAGAGGTGGCCTATGGTCCCAAGATTTTAAGATCTCCCTTTTTATCTTTTTCCACGTCTCACATTGATATCGAATTTTTTTCAGATTATGACACAAAATAGAGGTTTACTGGTTTTTACGGCAATCATGTTGAAAGCCAAAGACATCAATCATGGCAATTCTTACGCACACTCAATGAAAACTCTAATTTGCCTTGGATTTGTGTTGGTGACTTTAATGAAATTTTGTTGGCTTGTGAAAAGAAAGCTGGTCGTATAAAACATCCGCAACGTATGAATGATTTCAGAGAGGCTTTCATGGATTGTGATCTCTATCTTATATGTGCCGAGGGTTTGTCATCTTTGTTCAACTCGGCATTACAAAATGATTGTATACACGGTACAAAAGCGGGACGTCATGATATTACTATTTCTCATCTTTTATTTGCCGACGATTGTATTTTATTTGGAGAATGTACTGAACACGAGGCTCGATCAATAAAGGCCCTTATCTCAAAATATGAAGCTGCCTTTGGTCAACAAGTCAATTTCTCTAAATCACTGATTTATTTCAGCAGTAATGTCTTAAATCACCTGGCTACTATGATTGGTAATTTATTCAATGCACGAATATCGACAAATCCAAAAAAAATTTGGGTTTTCTTACTACGATTGACAAAGCAAAAAAGGCAGCCTTCGCACATCTTAGAGTCGAGATGAATAAGATGGTAGACAATTGGTTTAACAAACATTTATCTATTGGAGGAAAAGAAGTTTTCATCAAGTCAGTTTTACAAGTCATTCCTATTTATGCCATGCCATGTTTTTTTATTCCCAAAATCGTTAAGTGCAGATCTCGAATCTATCTTATGTAAATTTTGGTGGTAGAATAATAGCTCAAAGAGAGGTATACATTGGTCAAGCTGGAACAATCTGTGTCTCCTTAAGAAAATGGGAGGTATAGGTTTCAGAGATCTATCTAAATTCAACATAGCCTTGTTAGCTAAACAAGGCTGGAGAATTATCAATAACCCAACCAACTTATTATCGAAAGTTCTAAAAGGGAAATATTTTCTTAATGGAGATTTTTTAAATGCAAGACTCGGATCTTATCCTTCTTATACGTGGAAGAGTATTTGGTGTGTTAGAGGATTGATCGAGCAAGGATTGGGTTGGAGAATTGAAAATAGTGATTCTGTCAATATTTGGAATGATGCATGGATTCCAGGACCTGGAAATGGGAGAGCAAACTCAAGTATTATGAACAATACATATAATCTTGTCAGGGATCTCATACACGCTACGAATCGAACTTGGAATTTTAATATTCTTAACTCTATTTTTCCGGTTGATGTTATGGTTCAAATCATAAACATTCCTCTTTCAATTACAAATGTCCCTGATTTGTGCATTTGGCGAGGTGATAAGTCAGGCTTATATTCGGTTCGAAGTGGTTATAGATGGTTCATCAATTCCTCACTAGGAGTCTATAACCATAATCCCATAGAAGAAACGTGGTTAACAAAGCTCTATAGAGCTTTTTGGAATCTATCTTTACCTTCTAAGATCAAAATTTATTTTTGGCGATTAATTAACAATCATATTCTGACTTTCTCAAATTTACAAGTAAGGAGGATTAATGTTAATTCACAATGTTTACTTTGTCAAGGTAACAACGAATCTATGCTTCATTTTACTCAAGATTGTAATTTTGTTAAACAAGTTTTCTCTGATTTGGGATTACAAGTCAGTACCATCCAAATAGTACAAGACTTTCTAATGTGGCTATCAACCTTTTCGAATCAATGGATATTCAGGTTCGTCGTCTATTGGTTGTTGCTATATAGGCTATATGGGGGCTCGAAACAAAATTCTTCATGATGCAATTGGCCAATGAACTGAAGAAATTAGTAGATTTTGCAAGTCATATATTCAGGAACTTGATGTTGTTAATCCTCGTATTTTTATAAGTTCACAAGTTGAATCACATTGTTGGCTCTCTCCATCTGTCAACAGAATTAAGATAAATTTTTATACTAATTATTGTACGAATTCTGAGCGATCAATATCTGGAATTGTCTTAAGAAATTTGGAAGGACTTCTAATGGCGACAAGAGCTTAGCCAAATTCTTTTGTCTTGGATTCAGAAATGGCTGAAGCAATTGCTTATTACCAGGCGTTAATCTTAGCACAAGAACTGGGATTTGATAAAATTGAGGTTGAAGGAGATGCCCTTGGTGTAATTTTAAAATTAAATTCGAATGAAGCAAATAGATCCTTGGTGAGTGTTGTTTATGATAACATATGCATAAGAAGGGATACATTTAATTTTATGAGTTTCATACATGTTGATCGAAAGAGGAATAGAGTTACCCACACAATTGCTAAAGTGGGTAATCATTTTTCAACGTCAACAATCTGGATTGAGGAGACTCCGCAGGTGATTGAAGATGTGGTATGATCCGATAGATGGTGGCGCACTTCTCCAGATTAATTTATCATGGGCCTTGCCTGATCGGAGTATCTCATATTTTTTTACCTCCGACGTTATTAAGGTTTTATCCTCCACAACTTATCTGTTTTAATGTTCGCTTTTATGGTGGTTTGGACTTTGGAGGTCTGTTTAGCTGATCATCTTCTTTTTTATGGTTTGTTTTGTTGTGTATTTCTTTTCTTGTTTTACCTTTGTCATCCTTTTCACAATTTTTTTATTGTTTTTGACTTTTAAGTTTTCATCTTGTAAGATAACTTTCTTTTTATTAAATAAAGATAAGCTTTACATGTTCAAAAAAAATTAACATATTCTTTTAAACTGTAAAAAAATAATTAAAACCCTTAGTTTGGTTCATGGAAAAGATGATTACTGTAACACCCCGACCCGGATGTCACATTGGGCCTCCGGCCCAAAACCTGTATTTCAAAATTCTTTCGAAAGCCCAACAATTAAAATCCAATTCAAGTTAAAACGTAAGCCCAAAATAGTATAAAGAAATCGGAGCTCCAAAATATTACAAACCATTTTGAACATTCGACTTAAATAATAACAGATTTACAAAAAACATAGGGTCCAACTAAGTACTAGCCCACTAATCATGTAAATGTACTCTGACATAGGTCGATGCTGAAATTCAAACCTCGATGGTGCTCCATGAACTGGCTTCACCTAACTTACGCACGAAAACACATTTCGAACGCTGAGCTACTAAAGCTCAGTGGGTACGCCGAACTCAGCCAACATCATGCATATCATAAGCAGTAAAACATAATATATAAACATCGTGCATGAAATGATGATCTAGCATGCTTGCCTACCACATGGCATAAACAATGTATAATATCGCACACAGCATATACATGTCACATCACAGAATAACACACAAGAGTGAGGCCCGCGTCCACACAGCATCGGGATCCTACACTTAGGATTGAGGCCGCCCTCAAATCCTATGCCCAGAATGTTACATCGGACATCTTTGAATTAGGCCGCCCAACGTTCGAAAAGGGGTGGAGGCCGCCCAACCAACCCCATGCTCGGAATGTTACATCGAACATCTTCGAGTGTGGCCGCCCAACACTCAGAATAAAAGTCTTCAAAACATCATTCGGCATGTTACATCGGATGGCTTTCAACGTGTTGCAACACTTATGGATATCCGGATTTCCATCACACAAGGACTCAAACCACACAAACGATCCACCTAGGATCTTAGCACAACAAAATATATTAAGACTTATCATACCTTAGTCTTTCGGGGTTATAAACATCAATCTTGGTTAAACAATTCATTTTCTCAATTATAAAATACATTAAGACCCTTAATCCTCTTATCGAACCTCAAACAAAGCTTATCTTGCCAAGTTTTCGTAAGGGTATCGATACCCTTATGTGGGGTATCGAACCACCCTGCTTCGATACTCACCCAAAGAAGGCATCGAAACATGGGTATAGATACTG
Source organism: Abelmoschus esculentus (assembly GCA_035048815.1). Classification (NCBI taxonomy): domain Eukaryota; kingdom Viridiplantae; phylum Streptophyta; class Magnoliopsida; order Malvales; family Malvaceae; genus Abelmoschus; species Abelmoschus esculentus. The sequence goes on from JAUCBN010000002.1 coordinate 1,975,374, forward strand.
GTATCGATACCCTTTGACCATTTCCAAAGTCAACGAAAGGGGACCCTCCAGCATCGATACTGGTATCGATGCCATTATGCCACTGGAGGTACCGGTATCGAACCATGGTTCGATACACCTGTCCACTTAGCCTAATTCCACTCATGGGTATCGATACCGGTAGCCCATGTATAGATACCCCTGCACGAAATGCAGGTTTGCACTTAGAAATTTCTAAGGATTCTTCCCAAACATTAATTTATTCGATTCTAAAGTGTTCCTACTCATTCTTAGAAAGGTTTCAAGTGTTTTAACATTATTTTCAAACCATCAAACACACAATTACGAAATTCACCATTAATGTCCTCAAACATGCACACCAAGCATTCATACATGGATTTCTATATACTATGCACTCTACCATGATATGCAAGATAATTAGAAGAGTTGGGAGTACCAACTTCTTGCACAAACAGCAACAAACCCGAGCTTACTCCTCTTCAAGCCTTCTTCTTTCCAAAACTTGTTGATGGCTCACAACCCTCTTTCTCTACAAGAGAAGGATGAAGAACGGATTAGCAACGCCTTGAGATGATTCTAGATCCTAAAACACTAGAAAAACTCAGATTTCAAGCCCTCAAAACTTAAACCCGGATTACACCCTAAACCCCAACAAAACCTCCACCAAACCAAACCCACAGATTTTTACCTCTTTTTAAAGATCACAAACACCTCTACAACTTACCCTCTAGGCATAAACCGAGATTCCCAACAAAACTTACCAAGCTTCCACCTTTCGCTTGTCTCTTTTCTTGCTACAAGAGTGAAGAAGATGGGAAGAAAGAAAAAGGAAAGATGAGATCATGGTCTGAAAACTTTAAACCTCTCCCCCAACTCATCTTATTTGGCATTTACCAAAATGCCCTCTCTAAGAACCCTTAAGGCCCTAAACCACTCAAGCCCAACAAGCCTAAGGCCCAACAAGGCCCAAACTACACAAACTCGGGGCCCGAAACCGAAGCCCAAACTCTCGGGTTAACCCGACGCTCGGATTCGAAATCTGGGTCGTTACAATTACCATGGGTAATATTTTTTTCAGAATTATATTCTCATGTTTGGTTTAAAAACATTCCCACTTAGTATTATTCTTTTTCAATAGTAGCTAGAGGTGAACGTCCGATCGAGTCGAGTCGAGTTAAAAAATTTCGAGTTATTCAAGTTGACGAGTCTAATTTTATCATTCGAAACTTTCATTCAAAAAAATTTCGAATCAAGTCGAGTTGAAAAAATTCGAGTTCTTATAAAGATTTAATTGTAATTATTTATTATGTTACAGTATGGTTTGATTGTAATTTAAACAACTTTTACTAATCATATAAATTATATATATATTTCTTCATGTGTGGCAATATTTCTTCATATTTTTATATATCAATATATATATTATAAAAAATTTATTTTTATATATCAATATATATTATAAAAAATTGAGAGGTTCGTCTCGAACTTAAAAATAAATCTTCTAATTACTAAAAAATTTCAAGTTATTCGAATTTTCGTTTTACAACTTAAACTTTATTTGATTTTTTTAGTTATTATAATTTATGAAATTTTGAGTCGAGTTAAAATGAGTCAAATATTTTTATCTCGAGTCGAGTTATTCGGTTTTTTCGAGTCAAGTCAAGTTTTGCTCGCCCCTAATAGTAGCTCTTTTCCCTTCAAATGGTGGGAATGATATTCTTTCCACTTTCTTAGGTATTAAACAATTCTCTCCCTTTTGAACAATTTTGTCCTTATAATAATATATTATTTTTTATATTGGTATTTTATTATATTTTTAATTAGGTGATTAATTATTTATGGTATAATTTTATTAAATATTTTTATTTAAAATTATTTTAATATATAAATGATGTTATAATATTTAATAATATATTTTTATTAATATTGTATTTACGATTATTTATCTTAAAATTTCACTAGATTAATTTATTTTTATCATTTTTATATTTTTTATTATTTACTCTTATTTATTTGATAAATAATTAAATATAATAAAAATTAAAAATCTAAATCTATTAGATGTTTAATATTTTGTTGTTCGGGAATAAAAGTATATAAATATATTTTTTAAAAAATGATTTAATATATTAATTATATTATAAATATATATATTTTTTTTAAAAAAATTGGATTATGTAACAAAAATAATTATATATATTTTTATGTAAATATTTTTAATTTAATAATTTAAAGTTTAACTTAAAAAATATATAATCAAGATAAATTGATAAATTTTACTTTCAATTAATCTTATATTCCTTCAACCAAACACTACAATCTTATATTTTTATTATATAAACCAAATAAGGTAATTTTAATTTTATTATCTGACTTATTTTGGTGATTGAAATCTTATATTCCTATTAACTGGGATTATGAACGTGTCCTCGTACCGTTTTTTGATTCTTGAGGGAGAACTCAAGCTGATTAGTTGTAATTAATAGCAACGTTTTTAAATTTCGGTGGGTTTTGGTTCTATGATCTACTGAAACAAAGGGAGATGAGGCATTAGGATGAAAGTAGTGGAAAGAAGACTAGAGTTTCTTGCTTTCTTTTTTTCTTTTTTGGGTAAATTAAGGTTTAGAATAAATTATTAATTTAACTTGAACACATATCGAGCAAATGATGGCCAACAAAGGTGGTGGTTCGCAACGACAGTAATGAGGGTGACATTCGGTTCGAATTTGGGGATCAAACTAGAACAAATGTGAAGAGGAGAAAAGAGTATTATGTTTTTACTTTATAATGGAAAACAATCCTAAGCTGAGATTAAAAAAAACGATCAATAATCACTGTAACGATCGTTATTTGACAGTAACAGTAACTAACGATAATAACAATACGTTATTTACATTATTATTTACGTTATTGTCTCGTTATTTCAAAAAAATTAAAAAATAAGAACCATTCATCAAATTTCATCTTCAAACGTTACAAAATTCAAAATAAAATCATAAATAAATTTATTATATTTATATTTATATCTATATTATGATTTATAATAAGTCGTGTGAGTGTAAAAAAAATTCACAATCGTGACACACCGCAAAACGTGACCGAAAACGCTTTTCAAATCCATAATCATAGGTAAAAGTGAGCTAAAACTTAATCATGTAATAATGTTAAAGAAATTTTCAATGATCAATATCTTTAATTGAACCACTCAATCACATGTATGGATGGATACAAACACTAAACATCAATGAATATATAGCATTAAGTCCAATAAGACCAGTTGAGTCATCTAGACATACATATATTCGCCTCCACGAACTGCATTGGCGGCTCCTTTTCTCTCTTCTTCGGCCTCCTTCTCCCGCTCCTTCCGGCTCTCGTAATCATGATCATCCGTCTGCAGCTCGTATCTACAAATCGGGCAAGAATTGTGCTCATCCTGCTCACAAAAACCATTCAATTAACCCTCCATTGTTGAAACTAGAAGAGTACCATAACACCAAACAAAAGAGTTGAACATAATTTACCAGCCATGGCTTTAGGCAAGGAGGGTGGAATGTGTGTTTGCAAGGCAATTCTTGCATGTTATCACCTACAACAAGGTTCTCTTTGCAAATTGCACACTCCGCATCGGATCCTAGCTTTGCCAGGATTTCATCGGTGAGAGTAATTACCGGAAGCTTTGCAACAACTTCTTTACTAGCAGGCGGGACTCTTCGGACACCGCCTTCATTCTCCAAAATCTTGAAAATCAAAGACAAATTCATTCATGAGTTGTGAATGCCAAAATACAATCTAATAACACGAACCAATATAGATTAAACGAGCAGAATACAAAGATACCTCCGGTATAACAGTGTCGAGGTGATTGATAAGCTGTTCAAACACATTGGCAGCGTTTTCAACTGTGTTAACATTCAAACCCGAACCCTCAGAAGATTCAGCGGACGCAGCAGAGGCAAAAGCATTCATGAGATTCGATTGGACCAACCATTGGGGTTGTGGTGGTTCAGGATCCACAGTCAGATGCCCCTCAAAAAGATAACCTTTGGGAGAGAACACAAATCAGTAATCTTCAATGCATCAAAAATGCTTGTCTTAATACGCAGTAGATCCATGTACTCAACATTGAAATTTAGTCCTACACTAAGACATTCTTTGAAAAATAAATCCTGCTACTTTTATAGTTGGGTAAAATTGTTCTTTTGGTCCTTAAAATTACAAAAATTTCAGTTAATAACATGATAAAATCACTCTTTTGCAGCTCAAAAAGTTTACAATTCAATCTTGACCATTCTGGCTTTGTCTCTGCTACAATGATTAACGAATACCATGTCATCATACCATACCATATAGTATTAAATTACGGCCCCAACCCAGACTAACAATTTTCAAGGTCACCGCGACATCGTAATCGCAATTTAGAAACATAGTGATTTTGGGAGAAAAATGATCCCGCAATTCAATACTATTCGATGTCCATCGTATAACGAGTCATGTGTTATATGTTAATCATAATATCAACATACCATGTTTGCAGATTTTAACAGAAATTAGTAATGTTCAACAATTACCCAAGCATTTCAAAATTGAATTAGACATGGACTAAATCTCAAACTTAGCAAGAGTACAGGGACCTACGGCAAAATTTAACCAATTGCTTCAAATTGAATGAAAAACAAAGGGGGGTTTCCTGTGAACAAACCTCTGTTTTGGGAAGAATCAGGTAATGGCGGAGGGTTTTCGATTTCATTCAAATATTCCTTAGCCTGAGAAATACACTTCTTCAAATTCCCCTTTTCAGAAGGATCAGAGACGAGGGATTCTAATAGCTCAAAGAGACGTAAACCGGCAAGCCAGAAGCCAGGGGCGGTGTATCTGGTTTTCAAAATGGTCGCAACTCGACAAACAACCGAATAAAACTGAGAATCAAATCAAAAAACATGTTCAATTTCAATTTTTAATTTCGATTCGTAAAACTGAGAGGGAAATTAGAAACCAATACCGATTTGCGAAGAGAGGGAGAAGCAGATGGGTAATGGAGTTTGAGAAGTGAATTAATGGTGGAAACAGCCTCCTCGAATCTCTGTTTTTTCCCGAGCTGTTTCTGCAATTCCTCTAATTGTTGCTTCAGGCTTGATTCTGAAGAAGAAGATTCCATTCTTTTTAAACTCTTAATCAAATTATTGAACACGAATTTTCGATTCAGCTTTGATCTGTTCTTCGTTTTTTTGGAATTCTGAATCGGGTTTTGAGTTTTTAATAAGAGATTTCTTGGCGAGGGGGATAACAACGGGCCCTTTGCTTTAAAAGGTCTAATATCAATCTTAGTCCTCTAATTCCATGAATATGGAATTTAATGTCTATTTTAATTTAATATTTAAAATCATTAATTTATAATATTGTACTCTAATTCTATAAATTATAAATTTTTGGCTTAAAAAGATTACCTTGAATTTTAAAAAAATATCCCAACTATTTTTCTTCTAATTAAGATCTTTAGAAGGAGTTGTGATCGCTGAACTTGTCGTTGGGAGTTAAAATTTTTCTTTAGCTTGTTGTTCAAAACCGTTTGTTAACTAACGAAGATCGCTTGAAGAGACATTTGACCACTTTTACGGAGTGCACGGTATATCATAACGGAATTGAAAGTTTAGATCATGTGTTGAGATTTTACACTACAAGTCATAGGTTGTGGACAGAAGTTATTGTGCCTTCTAAGAGAACTTTTTTTTTTTTTGCTTTGCCTTTTGATGAATGGATGTTATGTAATATTAATAACATAAGTAAATTTGTTCATGATCCGCTGAATTGGGAAGTGTGTTTTTCAATCTTTTGTTGGATCATCTAAATAAATAGATGTAGTCGTATCCTTGATCATCAGTATGTTTAAAGAAAGGATATTCGGTATTATGAAGAACGTCTTGCCTCTGACTTCTTAGCCGTTCAGTCACAAATCAGAAGAGGATCCACTATAAGCCCTCAATTGACTTGGCAGCCTCCGTCTACTAGTTGGATCAAGACTAATTCTGATGGTGCGGTTCGTTCATGTGATGCTATGGCCGTGGCAGGAGATGTCTTACGCAATCATGATGGATCCTGGTTGTTTGGATTTACTCGTAACCTTGGTATTTGTTCTATTATTTTTCTGAATTATGGGTTGTTCATGATATTCTGTTACATGCTTGGAGGTTTGATTTTCGACCAGTTTATTTTGGAGGTTGATAATTTGGATGTTGCTAGAATCATGCGTAAGGAATCAAATATTCTTATTGAGAGTGCTTTGGTGGCTGCTATATTTAACATTCTTGATCACAATTGGAGAGTGCATATTCTTCATATCCATCGTGATTGTAATGTTGTAGTTGATCGTCTCGTTTTGATGAGTCGTAATTCTCCTATTAGTGAACATTTATTTATCTCTCTTTATATTCTTAGGGATGTTGTCAATACGTAAATTGTTGGTTTGGAGATAGACATTGGTACTATGAGTGGTGTTGATGGTGTGACTGTTATCATAATGGTTAATCTTGTGTTGTCTTAGTGTGTTAATTAGGTTGATTTCTTGGTTGTATTGTTTTTTGTTAGTTTGATCTTAGGTTAATCTTGATTTTACCTTGTAAATACTTTCATGTGATACTCTTTTCTTCCATTTAAGATTAGGGAGGTTTTTAATTAGGCCAATGGTAGTTTTCTTTCATTATCAATTTTTTTTTATTAATTTTGACTATTCTTTTTTTATGATTTTTTATATATTACTATTAATTTATAGTATTGTTATGTCGTGTGATATTTATATACATTTTTTATAACTTTTAAAATTCTTAGAAAAATTAAATGAAATAAAAATTAAAAATTGCAAATAATATTGTGACATGATATATTGCATCAATTGGTTCATAAATAATTATTAAATTTAATAGTTATGTTGGTCAAATGGGTAAATTGACGAAATTTTAAAATATAAAAAAATTAACTTAATATGAAAAATTAAAAATTTTAATTATTTTTTTTTGAATTTTAAGGGGTTATGATACTTTTAAGTCTAAAATTTTAAATTAATATGTGATGAAATTATATTCTAATATTGAAATGACAAAATAATGATTTAATTTTAAAATAAGCTTTAAAAATTTTAATACTTTTAATAAAATCTTCTAAAATTTTAATTTGTCTTTTTAAATTTTTGGTCAAATAATAATTTAATTCTTTTTATAAATTTAAATATTAAATAAATTAAATTTTATTATTATATTTTAGATTAAATATTTAATAAAATTTCATATTTTTAAAGTTTAATAAAAATAGAATAACCATATTACATCAAATTGAAGTAGAGGATTAAATATCAAATATCAGTAAAATAAAGGTACTAAGACCAGAATTAGACCAAGAGTGTAAAATGGAGCAGGCCTGAACTTTGTCAACCCAGCCTGGTTTCATGGCTTTGGTCCTGGATTTCATCGGTCCATTCTCATGGGTCAACAATGGCCGCTAAGGAATCGACACTTCTGGAAAGGCCGAGAAATGGAAAGCAAAAGTGTCAAAGAATCAAGCGAAAAAACATTAGAAAAATAAAAAAGAAAAATGGCTGATTTGTTTGTAGGTGTATCGCAGTCGTCTCTTGTTCGTCTTCACATTCACCCAAAGCTTGGACCGTTTCGAAGGCAACGGCTCTTTAACAATTCCGGTCACCCCAGTTTTGCAGCGGTCAGCAACCGTGAGCTTCGTTTCAAAGGGTTGACTGTAGCTTGTTCGGTGTCTTCTGATTCAGAAGCACCCACTGTCGTTACCAGCACCGTCGGCTCAGAAAAGGGAGGGATCGGCGTCGAAGTTGATACGGGAAACGGCGGAGGAGACAAGTTCGAAGACAGAAGCGGCGGCGGTGGGGATAACAGTGGAGGAGGAGACGATAGTGGAAGGAAAGGAGAAGAGGAGTTTCCGGACGACGGCGGTGAGAGAGAGATGGCCTTGTCTATGTCTCAGAAGTTGACTCTTGGATATGCTGCACTTGTCGGAGGTATAATTCTTGTCTTCCTTTGTTTCTTGGTGTTGAAATTTGATTTTATTTCTGGGTAATTTAGGCTGATGTTTAAGCTGGTGATGGATTTGTTATGGATTTTGGAATTGCAAATGTGCTGATTTTTCATTTTGATTAAAGTTTTTTTTTACTGTTTTTGTTGATGTGTGTGTGAATAGTGGGAGGTGCTATGGGCTATATGAAGAGTGGCAGCCAGAAATCGCTTGCGGCCGGAGGGTTGTCGGCTGCGGTGCTGTATTGTGTTTATACTCAACTCCCCACAAATCCAGTTTTTGCTTCGTCCATTGGGCTTGGTAAGTCTACTTTTTTATGTTGTTGGCATTTTGGTGTTGTGTTTTGATGTAGCTATGATGATTAGTTTACATCACTAGTAGGGTCCTAAGCGAACTGATCGTTCTTGAATGCGGTAAGTTAGTTTATGTTCGGTTATTTATTAGACGATCGAACATGAATAAAATTTTTTGTTCGTTTAGTTAAATGAACTAACATGAATAAGATTTTTTGTTCGTTTAGTTAAATGAACGAACATGAACAAAGGGCTTGCTTGTTTATTTATGTTCAAGTTTATTCATTTATGACTAGGTGTGTTCATTATTCGGTTAAACCGAACTAATCGACTAAACTAAAACAAAATTGGTTAATCCTTTGGATAATTTTAGGTTTTGGCTAATGATTAAGAGTTTTTTCAAATTTTTATTATTGATTAATTCGGTTTAAAATCGGTTAATTAACGAATATGTTTGTTTGTATCTGTTTATATTTGTTTGTGTTTGTTTATGTTCATTTGTATTTGTTTATGTTCGTTTATTATATTAACGAACATGAACAAACCCAAACAAGCTACATTTCTTAATGAACGAATACGAACAAGAAATTTTGTGTTCGTTTATGTTTGTGTTCGTTCATTTGTTTGGTTAAAGTTAAACAAATGAACATGAACACATCCTCATTCGTGTTCGTTCAGTTTGTTTGCAGCCCTAATCACAAGTGATGAGATTAGTAGAGATGGAATAAGATTGGTTTTTCGCCACGAGAATGATGTTCGATTTTATTGCGGGAAGAAAGGGAGAGAGATACAAAGTTGTTTTCCCTGGTGAATTATTGTTGTATCTCAAATGGTGAGGTTAAAAGGGATGGGGCTTGCCAATTAGTGTCGAACTTGTCATATACGCTGAATTCCAATTTGCCGGTTGCCTTTTTTGTAATGTTGCATTTGTGAAAAGGAAAGGTGTGAGAGGCTGAGAGCAGAAGCAGACCGGAATGGTTCAGATTTTATTGGGGAATGGGGACAAAAGGGCTTGTCTGTGGTGGGTTATGGTTTACATATAGGGTCTGCCGGTTAGTGTTGAACTTCCCATAAAATTCTATGTTGCTTTGTGAAAAGGAAAGGTGAGAGAGGGGAAGAGGGAGAGATTGTTGTTTGGTTTTATTGTTGTAAGAAAGAGCTATTACCTCTATAGTTCTTTCCAACATTTTTTTTTTTCGTTTTAGCTTCAGCATGTTTAAACTGATTTACATTAATGATATCTGTTTTGAAGGTATATCTGCTGCACTTCTGGGAGTGATGGGTTCTCGTTTCAAGAGGTCGGGAAAAGTTTTCCCTGCTGGTGTCGTATCGCTTGTGTCGCTTGTGATGACAGGGGGCTACCTACATGGCATCATGCGGAGTATGCACTAGCGTGAAGCAAGAGTCTTACACTTACACCATATGGCGTTTCGGTATGCTGCAAATTGAATGCTTTGCTATGTGTTAACATTTTAAGTTGCAAACTTTTTTAGACCATTAGCGTCGGTCGGTCAATGCGTTTGGATACCAGATTGCTTTTGTATTTGGATGCTTCTTTACTCTTTGTTTGTGCCAATAAGAAACACTGCACCTGTTTTCGGTTTTGAAACTTTTTAGACTTTGGAACCTTGATCAGTTAGAAGTGAGAACCCTTTAATCTTTTGGTCATAGGATGCAACCTTGATCAGTAATCAGAGTAGCAGACCTTACACAAGGGCATCAGGAAGCAACGCCACTATCCCAGGCTTGTTTGAAACTTTTTGCCACTCCACTTTGAGTCAGAGTTTTATCGAACAATATTTTATAATCTCAAGCTTGACTCGAGATATATCGAGCAACTTGAGTTCATTTAAGCTCGTTTACAGCTGACACAAAACTGCCCATGGAGGCATATGGAAACTAAGTGAAGAGCCACACCTATCATAAGACCTGTTTAATCATATACTCGCCATCCAGAACTCCTAGACAGATTAGATACACCCGAACGCACTTCGGGTTTTACAATAGTAACACACCTGAGTTTAGTTTTTATCAAACCATGTGCTTAGCTTAGGCCATGAGCTGGAGCTTTTGGTTGGAGACGAACAGGTGACGTTCCAAAGCAGACAAACTCTGGTGCAGTCGGAGCACCGAGGATATGGGTTCCTGTTCCCCGGCCTACAAAAGGAAACCAAAAACCGATGTGTAAGTACACTTACCATACCTAGATTGTATTCCCTTGTTTGAAGCATGTTCTAAAGATAGCTAAAATGACATTATTAGTTCTTTAATGTGTTCATAAAGTGCATATCATGAAAGCTTATGAGTCTAAACTGTAGTTCATATGGAAGGAGCTCCTGTCCGCCACATCTCCAGAAAGTGCGGAACGGAGTGTCTCCTTGAAAACGGTAGGTCGGGTCTAGTTGATATCCACATACACACAAGGCTACATTAGCTTACAAGCAGTGCACATGAAGCCGAGCGTGAGAAGTTAGTTCGGGTGTTACCACCATGCAGTTTGCAAAGAGAAGTCCCGGGAAGAGGATACAACTGAGCCTGCGGTGATGATGCCTAGGCGGCGGCACAGTCGCAGCATTCTTCAAGTGAACGTAGATTGAAAAACGGTTATAAAAATTTCGATACAATTATAAGAAAAATGAAATAATTATTTTTAACCATTTTTTAAGTCGTGTTTTTTAAAATTTCCAGCAAGATTTGTGTATTTACTCGAGATGCAGACATCGGTGGGGAACGTACAACAGCAGAACAAAAGCTTCACGACATTATGGAACCATGCACTAATAGGGGTGTGCATTCGATTCGGTTAACCGATCGAATCGAAATTATTTTAGTTAATTCAGTCGGTTAATTTTTGGTAAATTTGGTTAACGGTTATTTTTTTTTGATAATTCGGTTATCGGTTAATTCGGTTAATTAACCAAATTAATCGAATTAATCAAAATTATATATATTAAATATTATATATATTAAATATATTTATTTTTAGTCATTTAACTTTTAAAATATTATAAAATGGTCACTAAATTTTATATTAAATTAGTATAAAATAAAAGTTTAGTGATTAAAAAAATATTTTAACTTAATTTAGTTACCCATTATGTAATTTAATCAAAACTTATAATAAATTTTAGTTAATTCGGTTAATTAATTAATATAATTTTGGTTTGGTTAATTCGATTAAAGAAAATTCGATTCGGTTAACGGTTAAAATTTTAAAATTTTTGGTTAATTCGGTTCGATCACTGACCGAATTAACCGAATGCTCACCCCTATGCACTAATATGTCAAAAGAAACACCAAGGGTGTGCAAAAAAATCCGCAGTTGTTATTCAAAAAATTTAAATTTTTATAAATATAAATTTTATTATATTTGATATTTTTATTTATTATATATTAAAAATGATTTTTTATGGGTATAAATCTTATTAATTTGAAAAATCAAATTTTTTTACAGATATAATAGTCAAATTAAAGAAAAAAACATCAACTTAAAACAAGTCATAAATTTATATATTTAAATATCCGAAAACTAAATATTTGATTTTTTAGATGGATACAAATTATTTAATTTTAATTTTAATTTAATAAAATAAATTAATTATTTAATTATGTGATTGTAAATATTTTTAATTATTTTTGGATTCAAACAACATAGAACGAGGAAGTATGCCTCCTAACATATACATATAATCAAATGAATAACGAAGAAAAATAATTAATTGGAATAGAAATTAAAAATTCAAATAGAAAGTATTGGCTCAATCGGTTGAATTAAAAATCAATTAATTATATAAAATTTTAATTCAACTAATTATATAAATTGAATAAAAAAGAAAATAATTAATTGGAATAGATAAAAATTTAAAATTTAAAATTATTAAAATAATTTTTTTTATTAATTTTAAGGTAAATCTAGAGTGTAACAAGGTTACGATATGATTACGATTTTATTTGTTTTTAATTTTTTTAATTAGATGACATGTATCACCGCTTGATTGAAAGAGAAACATAAATTAATTAAATTAAATAAAAATAATTAAAAATATTTATCATTACATAATTAAATAATTAATTTGTTTTATTAAATTACAATTAAAACTAAATAGATAGATTATGTAAACAATGGGGATCCAATATGCAATTAAAATAGTTATATGATAAACTTACTAAAAACTTTATAATTGAATGGTCATTTAGGTAGTTTACCCTAGGGGTAATAATGAAGTTGTCCAGCTCACGAGCTATTCGGTCAAAGCTCGGCTCGAGTGAGTTTGACTCGGGATCAGGTTCGGCTTGGGATCTAAACGAGCCGAGCTTACCCAAGCTCGGCTTGAAAAGCTCGAGAACAAGCTCGAAATAATTATATATAAATATACATATATATTATATATACATTAAAAATAATTTATTTATCAAAGAAAAATAATAAAATAATTGAGAGTAAATCTATTAAAAAAAATAAAATAAAATAAATTAAATATTATCAACTAAAACAAATTTACAAAACTACAAATAATAAATAAAAAATAAACTACAAATAAATAATAAAACACAATAATATAAAAAATTGTCTATTTCAAGCCAAAACGAGTCGAGCCTAGTAATATTATTTTCGAACCGAGCTCGACGAACCTCGAGCCAAACCGAACTCAAATATACTTATTTCCGAGTCGAACCGAGACTAACCTAACACGGACTCGGCTCGTTATAACCCCTAGTTTACCCTTTATCCTAATATTAATTGAGCACACAAAATAAAAAAAAAATGAAAAATTAAAGAAACCGAGCCTCAACTGGGCTGATTTCAAGTTTCAACTACAAGCCCAGTAGTCTCTCAGGGTCATATAGATGGATATAGAATCATCAATTCAATTTCAACAACAGATCTAATCTGATCTGCTCAGCCAGATCTTCACAAGTCTCTAATTCCGTCTCTAATTCATTCCATCTTTCAACAAAGTAAGGTAATTTTCATTCTTCTTCTTCTTTTGTTTCTGTATCTGCATGTGTACACTTGTTGATCCTATCTTCTTCAACGATCTGCTTCAGTTTCTATAAAACAATGGCTAATCACTTCATTTTGGCATTGACATTTTCGTTATAGATCGGGGAGAAGGAAACTTTTGAAATATCGTGTTCGAAGCTTCGGCTTAGATCGAAATGGCGGCAGCTGGATTTGTGAGCCGGGCTTTCGAATCGATGCTCAAGGAGTGTGCCGGCAAAAAGTATCCAGATCTTCAAAAGTCTATTCAAACTTATCTAGGTTAGATCTGCACTTTCATTTTTAAAATTTCTTTTAATACGGATCGGCTTTTTATTGCTTCTTAGATGTTTTTGCTCATGATTTATCTGGATTTGTGTTTATGATTGTAGTTTCTTTGTTTTAAATCTGTTTTCTTTCTAGTGCATTTTCTAGTCTATTTTTTTTTTTTTGCAGTGAATGAACCGGCCTTTTGAGTTAAAGAAGTTTTAAGTTCGGATTATGCTCTATTGAATTTTCTACTGCATTAGCCGTTGCTTAGTTATTTGAGTTTATCCTTTCATACTCACCTGCACTCTACTACACTATCGCTTATAATGAATTTAGAATGGTATTTACCATTTAAGGATATAAAGTGGAGTTTAACGGTAGTTTTAGCGCTTTTCATTCTATGATCTCTTTTGGCATTAAGTTAAGAAGCTATACTTTCCTTGGAGTAAATGATGTCGGTCGAATTTAAGTTATTAGTTTCACATTTTATTGGGAAAATGAGTGAGATTTCTGTTTCATGTCTGATGGAATTTAGAAAAGGTGACGTTTTCAGTCAAAATGGAAAACTGCAAAAGAATAAAGAAGATAAATTGTTCATGATCCCAGTTCCTTATCTTGTTATAGGAGTTGGTCTTTTCTTCTTTTCCACCAGACGGCTAGAGGAAGAATGTAATTAAGAGAGAAAAAAGAGAGGATGGTAGAGTAAAAATTTGGACCATTCATTCCCTACTATGCACTCTCTCCATACATTAGAAGATGATATGGTCACTAGTTTTCTTTTCATGTTATTTCTTGTTTAAATAGCTGCAGATTGGGCATACTTCATAGGCTCATAGTTTTCATCTATTGCTTTTGATTATTTTTCATTTTGCATTTCTTCAGATAGCCCTAAGCAAAAAAATCATCAGTCTTCATCCAGTGAGCCAGATCAAGTAGCGCCTCCCACTGGAGATGAAAGGTTTTTATCTGATCACACTCTTATAACATGCTACTACTTTTTTTGGGTTCCAACTTGATTCGTCCATTGTTTCTTACCCAAGATATAAACGCTACGAAATAGCCTTCTGATATATATTTCTTTGTTCTATTAGTTTACAGTTGTTCTCCATTGGTAAACAGCTGAAGTTTTGCCTATCACCACAGCCTTGTAAAATATGATTTAAATTGATATTACTTGCGTAATATGATCATGACTGAAGTTTAACAATTATCAATGACATCTAATTTTTATTTTTGTCTTGTAGTTCCCTTGAAACCGGAAATACTGGAACAAAACCTGATGGATCAAGCACAGTTCCAGAAAACGATGGGGATACCGAACATGTTAGTAAACCAACTGGCGTAAATGAAACTATAGTAACTGCCTTAGCAAATGCAGGATACACCTTGGACGAGGCTGAGGCGGAGCTTGTTTTAAACCCTCTTCGACTGGCATTTGAGACAAGCAACTTAAAAATCATTGAACCTGCATTGGATTGTCTTCATGTATGTACATTTTTCTTTCTTTCTTGATCTGCGTACCTGCTATGTTTTCCTAAAGGGCTCCTTATTTGGTTCTTTGATTTGGGAATTTTAATGCCTTCATTTTTTACATAATTGATTACTTATGATCTATTTTAATTCCTTAAGCACAGAAACTAATTGCCTATGATCATCTGGAGGGAGATCCTGGTTTAGATGGTGGCAAAAATGTACCTCTGTTTACGGGCATTCTGAATATGGTTTGCAGTTGTGTTGATAATTCTTCTCCTGACAGGTTTGTGGCCTTGTGTCTGTTGACCTATTTTTAGCTTATGCTACTTGTTATGATTTTTTAATTCTAGAAAATGGTTTGCAGTACAATTTTGCAAGTGTTGAAGGTACTTCTTACTGCTGTAGCATCCACAAAGTTCCGAGGTAAATTGTCCAAGATCATGTGGTATTCTCGTCTTCTGTATTTTGTAGCATCTGAATTGAGTTCTGTTGCAATTTGCTTACTAAAATGCAGTCCATGGGGAGCCTTTGCTTGGAGTTATCAGAGTTTGCTACAATATTGCTCTTCACAGGTATTGTTTCAATTTATTGAAGATAGTGATATCATAACTTAATAGTTCTCATAATTTGTGGCTTGGATGTGTAGCAAGAGCCCTATAAACCAAGTGACATCAAAGGCAATGTTGACGCAGATGATTAGCATCATATTTAGGAGAATGGAGGCTGATCCAGTAAGGATTTTTTTAACTCTAACCTTTAACTACTTTATCTTCCCTCTTTTATATCAGGAAGAAAGTTGATAATCATATATTTTAAAATGGAATCCAGGTTTCTACTTCATCTAGTTCTTCTGATCATACCGAAGCTGCTTCCATGGAGAGTTCTGCCTCAAAAGCAGAAAAAGCTTCCGCAAATGACCAAGATGATGATGAAATGACTTTAGGGGATGCACTTAATCAGGTTAAGGATACCACACTTGCTTCTGTTGAGGAACTTCAGAACCTTGCTGGTGGTGCTGATATTAAGGTGCATCCTTTTATTTGCCATTAGTTGTTTTGATTAGTTTGACTTGGGGAACCCAGTTTTATCACTCTATAGGTGCTTACTTTGGTGAAGCTTATTTTTACTTTATTTTGTTTATGGTTGTCACAATGGTACTTAAATGTTTTACAGGGTTTAGAGGCTGCCCTTGACAAAGTTGTGCATGTTGAGGACGGTAAAAAAATCACAAGGTATGTACAAATATTTTACCCAAAATTTCAGTTTTGGTTTTCTTTCTTTCCTTTGCATATTGTTGCTTCCTGTCATGATTCTTGGAACTTCTCTTTAGAGGGATTGACCTTGAGAGCATGAGTATTGCTAAACGTGATGCATTACTAGTGTTCCGCACCCTTTGCAAGGTTGGTTCTTTAATCACCAATTATTCTGACATTTTGAAGTCCTTGTTTTCATTCCCTTCATAAAATGTTTTATCTTGCAGATGGGTATGAAGGAAGATACTGATGAGGTCACAACCAAAACACGCATTCTGTCTCTTGAACTTCTTCAGGTTAATTTTATGAATTTATTTAATGTTTTGTAAGAAAGTTGGGTTGTAGTCTTTGCATACAAGAATTCAGTATTTTCCCAACTATGTGGGTTCATATTTATAAATGCATCATTTCTTGTATTCTCTTGTTAAGAGGATTAATATCCCTAAAAGAGCCTCAGCATAAACATTGCTTTACAATGCCACAATTTGTTTATTTTTTAAAGGTAATAACGGAATGATTACTAATGCCGTTCATCATATTTGCTGGCCTATGTTATTTCAGGGTTTGTTGGAAGGGGTTAACCATTCATTTACAAAGAACTTTCATTTCATTGATTCAGTGAAAGCATATCTCTCATATGCTTTGTTGCGGGCTTCAGTTTCACAGTCCCCTGTCATTTTTCAGGTTATCTTATGTACTCTCTTTATTTGTTGGAAGAACCATGTAGAATATTTTTCCTGACTGTTTATTTCTTTGTGGCAGTATGCTACTGGGATATTTGCTGTGCTTCTGTTGAGATTCCGAGAGAGTCTTAAAGTATGATTATCATCTTGGCAGATTGTTAGAGCCAGTTCTTTCAAACATGGTATTAGTGCCGTGATACACACCCGCTCTGCTTGATGCCTGAGTACCTTTTTCTTATCTCTTTCAGGGTGAAATTGGTGTCTTTTTCCCCTTGATTGTTTTGCGGCCTTTGGATGGTGCAGACTTCCCCATTAACCAAAAAATGAGTGTTCTTCGGTACAGTGCCCTTTCTAATTGATTGGATGTTGCAATTTCCAGGGCTGATTGGTTTAAGTTAAACTGTGGTTTTCATTGTTCATATTTCATCACCAACATCGTGGTTTGCAATTTTCTTTAATATTATCTAATCTTTATTTATTCATTTATTTTTTAGGATGCTCGAGAAAGTTTGCAAAGATCCCTGGATGCTAGTTGATGTTTATGTGAATTATGACTGTGATCTAGAGGCACCAAACTTATTTGAACGCGTGGTATGAACTTAATTACTATTTACATTACATGTCATTTATTTATATGTTTATATGTTCTTGGCTTTTTTATTCAATCATACCATTTGCTTTATGGCCCTGTAGGTCATGACTCTGTCTAAAATAGCTCAAGGGGCACAAAGTGCTGACCCAAACCCTGGTGCTACCAACCAGACTACATCAATTAAGGGTTCTGCACTCCAGGTATATTAATCTATGAACAAGCTCTACTAAATAAGCTTGCCAAGTATTGAGACCGTTATTCATTTCTATTTCTATCCTTCCATGTCCACTTTTGTTGTTTGATAAAGTTGTACTTAAACTCTTCAGTGCCTTGTCAATGTACTGAAATCACTGGTTGACTGGGAGAAATCTCGAAGACAATCAGAAAGGAAGAGTGGAGGTAGCCGCTCTCCTGAAGAAGATCCGACTGGAGAATCTATCGAGTTAAAAAGCAGGGAAGATGTTCCCAGTAACTTTGAGAAGGCAAAAGCTCATAAATCTACCATGGAAGCTGCCATCTCTGAGGTAAGTGATTCTGTTTTATTCTCAAGAAGCATTTCAGACTGGAAGTTTTCTGCAATGTGGATGTATGGCAGTTCAACAATATTCAATTTCTCGAATTGTAATTAGATTCTAAAAGAGTGTTTCAATTATATGGCAGTTCAACAGGCAACCTGTGAAGGGTATTGGGTACCTGATGTCAAATAAATTGGTGGAAAATAATCCTGCCTCAGTTGCCCAATTTCTAAGAAATACTCCCAGTCTGGACAAGGTAAATTCCTTATACGATGCAAATTTTGCTTAATTCCTGGAGAAGCGGTCTAATACTTAGTATTGTTGCAGGGAATGATTGGTGATTATTTGGGTCAACATGAGGAGTTTCCCCTTGCTGTCATGCATGCTTATGTTGATTCAATGACATTTATGGGAATGAAATTTGATACTGCAATAAGAGAATTTCTTAAAGGATTTCGTCTTCCTGGGGAGGCTCAAAAGATAGATCGCATCATGGAAAAGTTTGCAGAAAGGTATGGGGTATCTATGTGTGGGTATGATGCAGTCATTTTCCTGAAACGTAGACATAAGCTTGTCTATTATATTATAAAAACATACTTATATGTTCTTTAGTTTAGTGATGGTTCTTTGGCCATCCAGGTAGGTTTTATGCCAAAATTGTGAATGATCATTGGACAGATAAATTCTACTGTCTTGAGAACATCTTCCTAATATATCTTATGCATCCTTCGTACTTCCATTTGTTGTTTGTTCATTAGCTTAGATTAAAAGTCTTACCACTATCATCCTCAAATATCAAAATGCTACATCATGCGAAACCTTTTCTTTGAAAACTTGAGAGTTTTTCTATAATGAGGCTAGTAGCTAATGTAAATAGGAGTTGCATGCCTTTGCTGGATAATCATTACATTTCTATGAACAATTTTTAAGGCATTTTTGGTGATTTTTTTTAATACAAGTCTTCATGTCTGCTTATCTTCCCGACTACATGCCTTTCTGCAGGAATTGGTGATGCTTAATTGTCTCATTTTGTGTTTGGCAGGTATTGTGCTGATAATCCAGGTCTTTTCAAGAATGCAGACACGGCATATGTTCTTGCATATGCGGTTATAATGTTGAACACAGATGCCCATAACCCCATGGTCTGGCCTAAAATGTCCAAGTCAGACTTTATTCGTATGAATGCAACAAATGAACCAGAAGAGTCTACCCCTACTGAACTTCTGGAAGAGATATATGATTCTATTGTTAAAGAAGAGATAAAAATGAAAGATGATGCAAGTGGCATTGGGAAAGGTGTCAGGCAAAAGCCAGAGGGAGAAGAGAGAGGCCGCCTTGTTAGTATCCTTAACCTGGCTCTACCTAAACCAAAATCAGCAGTTGATGCTAAGGCTGAAAGTGAAGCAATAATTAAGCAGACACAGGCCATCATCAGAAACCAAGGAGCCAAGAGGATTTTTTACACTGCAGAGAAGATTGAACTTGTTAAGCCCATGGTTGAAGCTGTAGGATGGTCGCTGCTGGCTACCTTCTCTGTTACAATGGAGGAAGGTGAAAATAGGGCAAGGGTTGTTCTTTGTATGGAAGGATTTAAAGCTGGGATACATATCACATATGTCCTTGGAATGGATACAATGCGTTATGCCTTTTTAACATCTCTTGTCAGGTAAAGCTTTTTTTTTTTTTTTTGCTTGGAAAAGTTCATTTTGTTTTTATTATCTGCCAAGTTTCTTTACCCCATCCTTCCCGTTTTTAACTTGTCATTGTATTTATTCTGGTCTTACCTTGTCATATGCTGTCCATCCCCTGCATCAATCATTGTTACATTTGTTTAATTGTGCAATTCATTTGTCAATCATTGTAATTCTCTTAATCCTTGGGCAGTAGTTTAGCTACAGTGCTTAGTCTGTGAATTTTGGATGTTAGGTTTACTTTCTTGCATGCCCCAAGGGATATGCGTAGTAAAAATGTGGAAGCATTGCGGACTCTATTAGGTTTATGTGACTCAGAACCAGACTCTCTTCAAGACACGTGGAATGCTGTTCTTGAATGTGTTTCTCGCCTTGAATTTATTACAACAACTCCTGCTATTGCTGCAACTGTCATGCATGGATCAAATCAGATCTCCAAGGATGCTGTTGTGCAGTCACTGAAAGAATTGGCTGGGAAACCTGCTGAACAGGTTTTTACAAATAGCGAAAAATTGCCTAGTCATTCTATTGTAGAGTTCTTCACTGCTCTCTGTGGTGTATCAGCAGAAGAACTAAGACAAACCCCAGCCCGTGTTTTCAGCTTGCAAAAGCTTGTTGAGATCAGTTATTACAATATCGCTCGTATACGTATGGTATTTCCTTCAAACTTTCTGACTGCAACATTTTCTTGTTTTGTTTATGATTACTTTTCAAGAATTTATGGTTAGTCATATTCTGAACCTTATGTAGATTAGGATATGTATTACTTCAATGTGCATATCAAAATATTGAGGGGAAACATGCAGGAATACCGGAGAGGACTCCTTGAAATGCTCTGACTGTCTTATTTGTAAAGTTACTTTAATTTAAAAGAATAGAACTGTTAAACAGAGAGTTGAAATACTCTGTCGACTTAATTCATTCAAAACACTTAAAGTCTAATATATAGACTCTAAGAGAAGAGTTTACAATAGAATAAACTACCTATCTCAAATAGGTCTCTAACATAATTTAAAGATAAATAAACTAACTAGTAAAGCTCCTAAGAAATAGGTATTTATCTATAGGCAATAAGATCCTATAAAATAAGAGACTTAATCCTAATAGATATAACCAACACTCCCCCTCAAACTGGTGTATATACATTGTATATACCTAGTTTGGACGAAATTTCATCAAAAGTTGATCTTGGAAGAGCTTTGGTGAAGATGTCCGCAAGCTGCTTTGTTGTGGGAACATAATTCAAATTAGCTACTTCATTGTTGACCTTCTCATAAATGAAGTGTCTATCTATCTCGATATGCTTCGTACGATCATATTGAACCGGATTTTTGGCTATGCTCATAGCTGATTGACTATCACTAAGAAGCTCAAAACTTTCTTCATTATCCAACTCAAGTTCTGAGAGTACCTTCTTGATCCATATTCCTTCACAAATTCCAAGAGCCATTGCTCGAAACTCAGATTCTGCACTACTTCTAGAGATAACAGACTGCATCTTGCTTCTCCATGTGACAAGATTACCCCAAACATAAGTACAGTAGCCACTAATAGACCTTCGATCAGTTAATTCACTTGCCCAACTAGCATCTGTGTAGACCCTTACACTTCTGTCTTGACACTTTCTGAAAATAAGTCCTGCTCCTGGTGTGGACTTTAAGAATCTCAAAATTCTATTTACCGCTTCTAGATGTTCTTCTCGAGGATCACTCATATATTGACTAACAATGCTAACTGAGTAAGCAATGTCAGGTCGAGTGAGTGAGAGATAGATCAATTTCTCAACAAGTCTCTGGTACATTTCTTTATTTATAGGATTTCCTGCTCCTTCTTTGCTAAATCTTAGCCCTGGTTCCATTGGAGTATCACTTGGTTTACAACCAAGCATTCCTGTCTCGGTAAGAAGGTCCAGCATATACTTGTGTTGGTTTATAACTAGTCCTTCCTTGGATCTTGCAACTTCCATGCCTAGGAAATACCTCATGGTTCCTAGATCTTTGATCTCGAATTCTTTTGCAAGGTTCTCTTTTAGTTTCTCTATTCCTTCATCATCATTGCCAGTAACAATTATATCATCAACATAAACAATTAAAAGTGTAATTTTACCACTTAGGGCCTTTTTCTTGAAAAGAGTATGATCAGCTTGACTTTGTACAAATCCACTTTGAACCACAACTTTAGCAAATCGATCAAACCAAGCTCTTGGAGGCTGCTTTAGACCATATAGAGACTTTTTGAGTTTACAAACAGTATTCTTGTTAATTTGTCCTTCTAATCTTGGTGGCACCTCCATGTACACATCCTCCTTAAAGCTCCCATTCAAGAAGGCATTTTTTACATCTAATTGATGTAATTTCCATTCCATGTTTACAGCAACCGACAAAAGAACTCTTATAGTATTTAATTTGGCTACTAGAGCAAAAGTCTCTTGATAGTCTATGCCATAAGTTTGTGAGAAATCTTTGGCAACTAGCCGTGCTTTGTATCTGTCTATGCTCCCATCTGACTGGTACTTTATAGTAAATATCCATCTGCAACCCACTGCATTCTTTCCAACAGGCAAATCTGTCAACTCCCACATGCCATTCCTTTGTAAAGCCTTTATTTCTTCTTCTACAGCTTTCCTCCACTTTGGTGATTGAAAAGCTTCTGTCACATTCTTTGGTATCATCTCATGATTAATATTAGCAATAAAAGCCCTAAATTCAGACTTTAGTTTTCCATATGCTAAATATTTATTTATAGGATGTACCGTGCACTTCCTTACCCCTTTCCTGATGGCAATAGGAAAGTCGTCGAGGTTTGTATCAACAGTCTTTGGAAACCCTTCACTGATCTCTGTTCCAGCATCACTATCCCCTCCTTTGCTCTCTGTTCCAGCATCATTAGCCCCTTTTTCAGCAACAGAAATTAAATCTGGTTGTTGGACATTACTAGGCTGACAAATTTCTTCCATTGTAGTTTTCTTCCTTCTTGAATACACCTTAAGTTCAGATGGTAAGGTGTCAAGACCTTTAGTGGATGGATTTTTCGAAGTAGGTGGTGTTTTACAAGGGCTTGGACTAGAATACTGAGACAAAGAAGGGTTTAACTCCTCAAGTGAGACATTTGGTATTTGTGGATCAATAGCAACTGTAGGAATATTAGGACTGCTAGAACCAGTAGGATCATTATTGCTGGGACCAGTACTGCTACTAGAACCAGTGGGATTGCTAGAACCAGTAGGAACTGGTCTGCTGCTGGAACCAATGGAATTAATACTCGGTTGAAAGGTCATATCAAGCTGAAAATCCTTATGATTATGATTCTCCCCCTGAATTTCAGCTTGAGAGAAATATGGTGTATTTTCAAAAAAGGTGACATCAAATGACACAAATGTTTTCCTTGTAGATGGGGAATAACATTTATATCCTTTTTGAGTAGGTGAGTATCCTATAAACACACATTTGAGGGACTTAGGATCCAACTTGCTTCTAGCATTGTGATGTACATGAACAAAAACAATGCATCCAAATACCCGAGGAGGAATTTTGGAATATAAGGGTTTAAAATGAGGAAAAGACTGAAAAAGGACCTCTGTAGGAATTCGAAAATCAAGGGTCTTACTTGGCATACGATTGATAAGATATGTAGCTGTAAAAACAGCATCCCCCAAAGATATTTAGGTACAGAAGTAGTAAACATTAGAGACCTGGTAACCTCAAGAATATGTCTGTTTTTCCTCTCTGCAATTCCATTTTGTTGGGGAGTATTGACACATGAAGTAAGATGTCAATCCCTTTGTCTACAAGGAAAGACTGAAGAGAAGTACTCAAATATTCACTTCCATTATCACTGTGAAGGATTTTAATCTTTGTGTCAAATTGAGTGAGAATTGTTTGATAAAATTGGCGAAAAATAGAATCAACCTCAGATTTTTCTTTCATAAGGAAGACCCAAGTGGTTCGAGTGGAGTCATCTATGAAAGAGATGAACCACCTAAATCCAGATAGACTTTTAACAGAACAAGGACCCCATAGAAAAAGGTTTAGTGTGTTCGAATGATGCAGGGGAATAAGATTGTCAAGTATGCTTAGCTAGTTGACAAAATTCACAAGAAAATTGAGTAGGAATTTTATTAAGAAATAAAGCTGGAAACATTTTTGACAAATAGGAAAAACTAGGATGGCCTAAACGATAGTGCCATAACAAAACATCATTAATTCCTAAAGCTGAATTCCTAAGTTGGGTGGACAAGGCCATAGTTTGGGATGCATGGTTTTGAAGGATATAAAGACCTTTGTCAAGCCTAGCATTGCCAATCACCTTCTTCAATTCCTGTTCCTGAAAACACAACCACCAGAACCAAACACCACATTACAATTGGAATCACAAATTAACTTACTTATAGATAAAAGATTGCAAGTAAGTATTGAAACATAAAGCACATTATGAAGCACTAAACCATTAGTCAATGTGACTGAACCAGTCCCTTTCACACAATTTAGAGAACCATCAGCAATATGAATGAATGCTGGCAATCTATTCTCACCATAATTTTCCAGTAAAGATCTATTGTCTGTCATGTGATATATCGCCCCTGAGTCCACTATCCAAGGGACTGATTTATTAGAGAAACCAGTATCTGCATTAGCAGCGAAAGCCTCTATGGATGGTTTGGCTGACATGGAGCTGAGAAGTCTCTACAGTTCCTCAATCTGCTTAGGACTAAAGTTGTTGTCCGAGTCTCTTTGAGTAACTATGTGAGCCTCTTTGTGAACTGGAGGTCGAGGGGACTTCAAGTCACTAGGTTTTCCATGCAATTTCCAACACTTATCCACCATATGTCAACCTTTTTACAGTGTTCACACCAAGGACGATTCCTCTTTTGTGGAACTCTAGAATTGGAAATGGTTACCAAAGCAGAAGCATCAGATTGCAGGCTTGCTGGTGGCATTACTTCTCGTCTACTTTCCTCTCTTCTTACCTCAGAGAAAGCCTCTCGAACCAAAGGAAGAGGTTTTAAGGCTAGTATTCTCCCCCTTGCTCCATCAAATTCATCATTCTGTCCCGATAGGAACTGAAACACACGTCTCTGATTCTTTTGTTTGTTAAAAAGCATTTTATCTTCTTGACACCTCCACTCAAGATTCTCATACAAATCTATCTGCTGCCAATACTTGTTCAATAACCCATAGTATTTAATAACAGAAAGTTCTCCTTGTCGAAGGCTTTTGATCTGATTTTCCACCCCAAACAACTCTGAAGTGTTATCAGCACTGGAATATGTATCTCTGGCTGCAATCCAGATCTCTGTAGCAGTCTTGTATAACATAAAATCCTCTCCAACTTCAGGAATCATCGAGTTAATGAGCCATGACAGAATCATGGTGTTCTCACTCAACCAAGTGTTGTACTTAGGGTCTGTAGGGGCTGGAATAGGTGAGGATTCATCAAGATATGCTTCCTTTCTTCTGCCAGTGATATATAAGTGAACAAACTGAGACTACGGAAGGTAATTGTGGCCATTCAATTTGTAAGTTGTAATAAGGGTGAGGGATGAATCAAAAATTTGAGATTCTGATTGTGAAGGATTGTTTTGACTACTAACCTCATAAGTCGACTGATCTGGGTTAGTCATGATGGGAAGAGAAGAAAAAAAAATAGATCGATACTCAAAAGAATAGAGACAAATGAAGGATCGACCTAACTGATACCATGTTAAACAAAGAGTTGAAATACTCTGTCGACTTAATTTATTCAAAACACTTAAAGTCTAATATATAGACTCTAAGAGAAGAGTTTACAATAGAATAAACTACCTATCTCAGATAGGTCTCTAACATAATTTAAAGATAAATAAACTAACTAATAAAGCTCCTAAGAAATAGGTATTTATCTCTAGGCGATAAGATCCTATAAAATAGGAGACTTAATCCTAATAGATATAACCAACAAGAACATTTTATATTAATTTGGTTTTCTTTTACCACTATGAGCACTTTTATACAATAATTAGTTTCAGATGTGTAATTTGACCAGACATGAGCTGTAGGTTGTCTTAGTGAGATCTAATTATGGTTTACTAATTGATTTAAATATCAAAAATGATTTAGTATTTTCTTCCTCAAGTACTTGCTTTCTTATATTCTAAAAATTTTAATGTTGTGCCATCCAGGTCTGGGCTAGAATATGGACTGTCCTCGCAGATCATTTCATTTCTGCCGGCAGCCATGCTGATGAGAAAATTGCTATGTATGCCATAGATTCTTTGAGGCAGCTTGGTATGAAGTATTTGGAGCGTGCTGAATTGACCAATTTTACTTTTCAAAATGATATTCTTAAACCTTTTGTCGTTTTAATGCGGAATAGTCGAAGTGGAACTATAAGGAGCCTTATTGTTGATTGCATTGTTCAGGTATGTTCGCATGCTCAGATTTTCTTTACATTTAGTTATCCTTCTAGTTGATGTTTTCCCTGTATAATCTACATTTTGCTGTTAATATATTCAGTTTTAGACCTCTAACTGCCATTTTTTTCATATTCACCTGGGAGCCTTGTGTTGATGCCTGAGACTTACGATGGTGTTATTGCAGATGATAAAATCAAAGGTTGGAAGCATAAAATCTGGATGGCGCTGTGTTTTCATGATTTTCACTGCTGCTGCAGATGATGATTTGGAATCAATTGTTGAAAGTGCATTTGAGAATGTGGAACAGGGTAAGAAACTGCCATATTTCTTTTTTCTGACTGATCCTTCATTTTTCCAATGAATATAACAGCAGGTTCTTTGCAGTTATACTGGAACACTTTGATCAAGTTGTCGGAGATTGTTTTATGGACTGTGTCAACTGTCTTATTAGGTTTGCTAACAATAAAACTTCCCACCGTATAAGTTTGAAGGCCGTGGCCCTTCTACGTATATGTGAAGATCGTCTAGCCGAGGTTTGTTTTTCATTCTTCAGCTTTTGTTACTGGAGCATGTTCTCCCATCTGGATCTCTTTCATTGTAAGACTAAAATAGTCAAGAGCATGTTCTAAAACTAGACATGGTAGCCAAACCTTCTACCAAGTAGACTTTTGTTTATTGTCTTTCTTATGATCAGCATGCTGTAATTTTTTTATTAAACTGGGAAGCTTTCTATGAACTCTTTTGCTCTTCTCAGGGGAAAACAAACCTAATATTAGTTGTTTCATCTCATTGATTATTTCAAACCATGTTTGTGAATTTGCAACTAATGGTGCGTTCTTTTTTTTGTAATTAACATCTTTGTTAAGTGCTTCATTCAACTTGTTTTTCAATTACAGGGACGTATACCTGGCGGGGCTCTTAAACCAATTAATGCTGATGCTGACACATCATTTGATGTGACTGAGCATTATTGGTTCCCAATGCTGGCTGGTTTGTCTGACCTGACATCAGATTCAAGACCAGAGGTTAGGAGTTGTGCGCTTGAAGTTTTGTTTGATCTGCTGAATGAAAGAGGTAGCAAGTTCTCAACATCATTTTGGGAGAGCATCTTCCATCGTGTCTTGTTTCCCATGTTTGATCATGTTAGACATGCTGGAAAGGAGAGCTTAATTTCCTCTAGGGATGAGTTGTTTCGTGAAAGCAGTATTCATTCTCTTCAGTTGCTGTGCAACCTTTTCAACACTTTTTACAAGGTAAATGAGTTTTGTAATTCTCTTAATATTATTCACATGATATAAAATGCAGGGGTGAGTTTAGGCTGTGTGACGAGTAAACATATATCATCTAAACTCCCAATGGTCAAATAATCTCGTGTTTGGGCCCAGCTTTCCTGATGATTACTGGTCGCTTGAACTTTCTTGTCTTTTTGTTCCCTACAGGAGGTGTGCTTTATGCTGCCACCACTCTTGAGTTTGCTGTTGGACTGTGCTAAAAAGTCTGATCAGACTGTTGTTTCAATTTCTCTTGGGGCGTTGGTCCATCTCATAGAGGTTGGAGGACACCAGTTCAGTGAGAGTGACTGGGATATGTTGTTGAAAAGCATAAGGTATGCATATCTCCAGATTTTAGAATGCATAGTTTTTTGACAATTAGAATTTGCATTTTAAGTCCTATGTGTTTTATTTACATCATTCCTTTTTTTTCCCAGAGACGCATCATACACAACGCAACCGCTTGAGCTACTCAATGCATTGGGACTACAGAATCCAATGAACCCCTCGACTTTAAGAGATTTAAAGGTTCATACTGATGGTGAAGCTTCTCAGTTAGGTTCTACTGATAATGGGAAGATTTCACCACTTGCATCTCTGAGCAGCACGAATGCACGAGTTCACAATCAAGAATTACAATATATTCCAGATGAATCTGAAGGTGAGCTGTTTAGGATCTTTCCCCTTTAAACTTAGAAAACAGGGAATCTGTATCTTCATCAGTTAATATCATTCATATACCAGAATTAGTTGAACTTTGCAGAATCATCTGTCTTAACTTTTTACAAAGTTTATTTATCGGACCGTATGCTGATGTCTTGTTTTTCTTCATGCTATGAGCAATTGTTACAGTTCATACAGCCTAATCTAGAAGACATTTGAATTTGTACTTTTGCAAACCTGACAAATATATATATTATATAATTGTTGTTCTTGTAGGTGTCCCCTCACCATCAGGTAGAACCCAAAGGTTCGATGAATCTGGGAGTCTCCAACGAAGTCAAACAATAGGTCAAAGAATCATGGGAAATATGATGGATAACATATTTGTTCGAAGTTTTACCTCAAAACCAAAGAGTCCTACATCAGGGACTCCAGTTCCATCTTCACCGCTAAAGGTACAGAAGCCATCTTTGGTTGTGCTGTTTGGTGGTTAGCAGTTCCTTTTTCCATGTATTTGAAGTTTTTATCTCTCTTTTCAATCACAAGAGATATTTTATTTATGGGCTTTTTTCCTCTTTCAAGCAACGTTAGAGTTTAGAAAGTTATTGGTTTTGTGATAACTTCAGTCTCGCTGCTATTCCAATTATTCTTGAAAAATTAAGGAAATTTATTTCTTGCACTGGATAGAATTTTTCTGGGTAATGCAAAATTTTGGTCATAAATATTCTATTTTGTCAATTCAATCTTGCGGATGCTTTTATTCAAGGATCGACCGGAAAAGTATGGGCGTAATGTGTTATCAACACTATATGCATTCTCCTTTTTTCACATACCCCTCTCTTGTTGATCCAACATTTCTCTAGGTTCCTGAGTTCACGGAGCCCGAAGCTAAAGATGAGGAGGAAAGTCCACTGATGGCAACTGTCCGAGGCAAATGCATCACTCAGTTATTACTTCTCGGTGCTGTTGATAGCATTCAGGTTTGCATGTTTGGACTTTTGGAAGTGGCACCTGTGGTATAATTTTTATTATTCTTTTACCGATTAAAGTGCGTTTAAATTGGCAGAAAAAATACTGGGATCATTTGAATGTTACTCAGAAGATTGCTGTGATGGACATCGTGCTATCCTTACTAGAGTTTGCCGCTTCATATAATTCATATTCTAATCTTAGAACACGAATGCACCATATTCCCGTGGAAAGGTAAGAAAATCAACGTTTCCTAGTTTCATTTTTAGTATTCTTCTTGCCTTTTTCTTTATCGTCACCGTTAAGGTTAAATAACCCGACTTCTACAACTTAATATCTTTGCAGGCCCCCTCTAAATCTTCTTCGTCAGGAGTTAGCAGGAACTTGCATTTATCTCGACGTCTTGCAAAAAGTAACATCGGGACTTAATGACAATAACGAATCGAACGGGACTCATGACACTGAAGAAACGAAATTGGAAGGAATAGCAGAAGAGAGGCTGGTGTCTTTCTGTGAACAGGTTCTCAGGGATGCAACTGACCTCCAATCTACGGTAATCGAAGCTAGCAACGTGGATATTCATCGAGTTCTGGAGTTGCGGTCTCCAATTATTATTAAGGTACTACATCCGTGAAAACGAGAATTAAAAGTAAAGAGTGATATGGTTTTGCAGTGATAATCGAGAATCTCTGTTCGTTTTGCTCGATGCAGGTGCTTAGAGGCATGTGCTACATGAACAACAAGATCTTCAGGAGACACCTCAGGGACTTTTATCCTTTGCTCACAAAACTTGTTTGTTGTGACCAGGTAAAATCTCCCTTTCTATTTGCCTGTACCTTAGGTTTCCCCGTTGATTTCTCGTTGCAAGGCTGTATCCGATATAAGAATTGCATCGAGTTTACGGGCATTCTCTCTTTGGCCATCGTTACTGCTCCTGCTAACTAGCCGCGCTGCCACTGTTCCGAATACAGTTTCTCCACATATAAGCTACTGAATGGAAAGGCTCAACTTGATGCTAAAATATATTGCCGGACTAGAATAAATTTTCCGATCCAACATCGTATTTGTTACTTTCGTTTTTGTAACCCAATTATATCTCCATGTCTTCAGATTGGTGTTCGCGGAGCACTCGGTGATCTTTTCCGGATACAGTTGAAAGCTCTACTCCCGTGAATTGTTCCGATGAATGATTTTCCGCGATGCAACATCGATGGGATCATCGCCATTGTTGTATTATTGTTATGGTACTGAAAAGGTAAAGATTTTTAGATGATTTCAAAGTGAGACTTTGTATTTTTGCTTGTTTCAATCGTTTGTAGGTAGCATAGAATTAAATATGGTCAGGTTGTTTCAGTGATTCGTATACATACAACTTTTACAAATAGCCAAATTTCATGTTTTATAGGGATGAAAATATCTGAATTTCATGTATTTTTCTTATTGATTGCTTCATTTTTTTAATAATTTATTTGGTGTTTTATTTTGATTAATTAGTTGGTTAATTTGATGTTTTATTGGCTAATAATTAAATATTTTTTTTGAATTTCGTTATTTGTTAATTTGATTAAAAACAGTTAATTTTTTAATGGTAAAAAATAGTTATTTAACTAAATTAATCGTGTTAATTGAATATTAAATATTTGATGATTTATATTTATTATGGGTGGGCAAAAAATTCGATTACTTGGTTCTAGATCTTGGTTCTAGATCTGGTAAGACACGGTAGATTTTTATATGATTTTTTAGATTCGTTATTCGGTGGGTACCGGGTCCAATATTAAATATTTGGTATTGGTTTCTTTTGTTTATTTTTTTATCAAACTTTTTTTCTTTATGTATGAATATTATGAGCGATTAGTTTTGAAATTTTAATTTTCAAGCCTATAATGTTTTAATTTTATTATTTAATATTATTATTGGTGGTTGAATTTTTTTTCTCTTTGATTATTTAATTTTTTTAAGAATAAACTAATTGACCGGGTATCCGGTATTGGAATTGGTTTCTACCAGTAACAAGATCGGTTTTTAAAATTTAAAACTCGGTGTGACCAAGACCATGATTGATTCTAATTTTTAGCAACCGGTGATTACCGAGACTAAAATCGAGATCAATTTATTTAAATTGGTCAAATATATGTAATCAAAAGATTCAATTAATTTGTAACTTGAATAAAGAAAACCCAAATTAATCTAATATAAATGGAAAAATATACAATCATTAAAATCGATAATAAGGTTTAGTTAGTTCGACAACATATCAAGTTAATTCATTTTTATTTAATTCGATTAGCTTAAGATCGTACCAAAAGGGGTAATCGATAGATAATAGGTGAATATTCATGTACTATTTTTTTATGTATTTTTCATTTATAATAAAGAATTAAATTTTTAATCTTACTTAAAAAAATTTTAATTTTATTTTATTAGATAAATTGATAGTCAATAATTCTTACAATTTTTCATTGAAAAAAAAGTTTCTTACTAATTCATATATATACTAAAATTTTATCATCGACTATAAAAGAACCTCTATAAATTAATCTCAATAAATTAATATTTCTCGACCTCAACTTAGATCTCAGGTCTAAATTAATAGTTTCGATAAATTAATAAGAGAATAAATTTTTGAAAGACCTTTATATAAATTTATGGTCCCTTTAATATTATAAATTAATAATTTTATAAAATTACAAATATAACTAGGGCAACTTATTAAAATATGATTCAATTGTTATTTGTTTCTTGAAATTTAAATCTATTTTTTTTCATTTTTAACTTTATCCAAAAATTCTAGTGTTATATTTTCATACTACAATAAAAAAAATTATAGTGTTATTATCGCTATGAGTATTTTTTTCGCGTAATTGGTTGCAAAGAAATTATATTATCTTACATGTTTGATTTTCTTACCATATATGAACTTGCATTACATTTTGACTATTATTACGTACCAGGGATGTGCATTTTAGATTATCCGATTCAATCTGAAATTTCGAATATTTGAAATTTTTGGATCGACAATTTAATGATTTATATACGATTAGAAAAATTCGGATATGATTTTTTGGATATCCAAAATTTCGAATTGAATTTTTGAGTATCCGAATATCTGAATTTATGACTTAATTTAAGTATTCTTTTTTAATTTGACGGTGTTATACATGAAAAAAAATAGGTTTTTGAATATAATAATCAACAAATCATTGAATATAACAAAATTCATACGTATAAAAAATTTGAATTTATAAATGTCGAATAATCAGATATCCGATCTGAAAGTTAAACAACTATCCGTATTCGATCGAAATTATCCAAAAAATAAAAAGATGAATATCCAAAATTTCGGACAAATCAATCGGATCGGAATTTTTACACATTCCTACTACGTACGACAATGAACTTTATTTTTGGGTATATATTATATTTAATTAATCATATATACATGTGAATATCATTCGGTTAGTCAATTTTATTTAAAAAAATATAAGTTTAATCGAAAAAATCTCTTTAAATTAAATTAGTAATTAAATAATTAATATTTTTTAAATTAATAAAATTATATGATCCTAACTTTATTAATTTAATTAATTTAATGAGGTTTTACAGTTCATCGATAACGCTGTTGTGTCTCATTGGTTCCTCTGCAGTCTGCTCTGTTTTATTCTATTTCTATTTACCAAAACTTGAGAGTTTGAAATTGTATTTTCAGTCATCTTTCATTTGTTTAATTTACCTAAATTTCATAATAAATTTCGTTTAATTCAAAAATTAATAAAAAAAATTCAGTTTATTTTTTTTAAAAAAAATAAGTTCAATTCGATCGATTAATTGAATCGATCAACAACCCTAATAAGGGCATAATAATAATTTTATCTTTATATACGGAGAGAGATTATATCATGGGTCTAGCTCATCACGTCATCTGTGGTCCCTAACTAATAAAAACCACTTATTTCACTATTAATCATCCATCTCATTAATCTAACTTCTGTTCAATATATTTTTTAAACGACATGAAAAAATGAGCGAAGAATCGTTGGTTGAAAAAATGATTTGGAAGATAACGATGAAGTGGATGGTTATGATTGGATGAGACCATAATTAATGTGGTAAGCCAGATCCATGATATAATTTCTCATATATACGTGTGTTTATAAAATTATAATATAAATGTTTAATCTAATTAGTGATATTAGTGAAAAAATATGATATTTATCTTAAAAGAATATTTAAATTTGAGATTTTAGTACGAGCTTTCTAATTTAAGTGGTTAACGATACGGTTGCTCGTTTTAGAGGTCATGAGTTTGAGTACCAGTAATACCAGCAAGAATGATTGAGCGATTAATGTCAAATAGTTGAAATTATATTCTAAAACGAATATGACTGTAATCACTATTAATTAATTCAAAAAAATTGAGATTTTATCTGCAATATATGCTATTAAAAGCTTAAAAATCTGAATAAATACTATATTAAAATCACATTAATATAATAAAGATGTTGATATTAATAGGTTTGTGAACTTTTCGAGTTGTCCTCGTATAAAAAGAAATGACATTATCGTTATAACATTCATGTTTGAACAACTTGTTTATAAGGTGTATATGATGTAATGACAAATCCAAAAATATATTTAGAGCGGTACAAATTATAAAAATCTTAAAATTTAAATGGAGACACGGGAAATTAAAATTTAAAAAAATTAAGAAATAATTCATAAAAATTAAAAAAAAAACTAAATATATTAACTTTAAAACGTTTAAATTAAACGCAGACTCATCTAATCTTATACATAAATATGTTATTGTGTCTACGTATTAAAAAACTAAAAAAAATAGATATCGCTATGATTCGAAATGGTCAAAAATTATATTATTATATTTTAAAATATTAATATTTGTAAAAATTAATAAATATATGTTAAAAGTTAAATAGAGTGATATTTTGTGGTTTTAAATTTGTATGTTTTTTTTTAATTTCTTAAAAAATCGTTTTTATTTTCTTCTCGTGATCTCACTATATTTTTATACTTTGTATAATTATAATTAACAGTACTATATATTTTAACAAAATTAACGATGGTGTATTCGGTATTTTTAATATATGTGTGTGATATATTTTATAAACAATTAATTTCCTTTTACATTATATCTTAAAATTTAGAATTTATTTTTAAAATTATTAATACAAACAAAATAACTTATGATACTAACAATTTTTATTAAATAAAATGATATATATTTTAAAGATAAATATTAAAATTCAAATTCATCAACATGAATGTCATTCGACTAATTAATGAATCTAACAAATATTAATATTTTAAAATTTCTTAATTACTATATAAAAGGTAAGTTTTAGGTGAGACGCTTTAAAATTAGATTAAAATAAAGTGCAACCAAAATTTTTAATATATATATATATATATATAAAAGAAAGAATTTCGGTATTAATTTTTTTTATGTATTATTTTTTTTATAAAAAATTTAAAATTTATGAAAGTATAAAATTTTTGATATATACCAAATTTTTATAAAAGGTAAAAAAATATAGTATATATCAAAAAAATAATACAAAAATTCTTATAAATTTTATAAAAAAAATTATTATAATTTTTTTAATATTATTTTAAGACGTTAAAAATCTACATAAAAATCATAAAATATTATAAATATAATATTATATTAATATTTCTATCTTTAATTGATGACCATGTCTAAATCCAACACGTGTCAGATTGGAGCAGTACAATCAGAATCAGATTGCAAATTTAGGGCTTTAACGAGTTGACTCTCCTAGAAAAAGAGTAGCAAACATTAAATTTTGAATTTATTTTGTGGGTACACATATTATTTTTTAACCCAAAATTTTAAGAAGATTAGCTAGATTTGTACGCTAAATTTGTTAAAAAAACATATATAATGATATGTTAATTTAAATTAGATATTATAAATATTTATTTTTTATTTAAAAAATTTAATATTTTATCGTATTAGCTCAATTGATCTAAAAATATAAAGTTTTTTCGATTTCATCGATTATATCATAATAGTAAAAATAATGATAACCTTTTTTCGATCATATGTAAAGGTAATGATATTGTTCGCTTTCAAGGGGAAACATCTAGGACGAAATTATTAAGAGAAGAAAAAAAAATAGTATTTAAGTGTTTTTTTAATAATATATTTAAATAAAATAAAAATATATTTTATATCAAGATTTGAATTAATATAAAATAAAAAAGGATAAGTATTCTTAACCATATGGACCTCTGTCTTATAATAATTTTAATTATATTCGTTTAAACATTTTTAAAATTTTAAATTAAATAGTCACAAGTCCATGTTTGTTTTAAAATTAACTAAGTTTGTAATGAACTTGATCCGTACTAGAAACATCCCATGTCTGCTTGTTGGATGTTTTGGACCCAAGATTATGTTGACTAATCAACAACCAATCTAGTTGTTGGCGGTTGGATGCATTCAATTTTCAACAACTTTCTCTCGAGTAGAGATGGGTATGTGTCGGGTCGGGTTGGATTTTTTGTCCACCTGATCCCGACCCGAACACAAATACCTTAAGCCTGACTCTGGATTGATCCGAATTATTCTTCTAAAAAATACGACCTGATCTGACCCGAAAATAAATACTTTAAACCCAACCTCAACTCAACCTGACCTGTAAAAAAAAATTAGGGATTAAATTGTAAAAAAAAATTTAGGGATTTAATTATAAAAAAAATAATTTTAAGGATTAAATTATAAATAAAAAAAATAATTTTAAGGACCTAATTATAAAAAAATATAGATGGAGGGCCGTTATTATAAATATCCTTAAAAAATTATGGAAAATTATATATTTAGTCCCAGATTGGGTAGGGTCAGATATTTTACACCCTAAACCCGAACTGACCCGATACTACTTTAAAAATCACCCAACCCAATCTGACCCTGATTTTTTCATCAAAAAGTTCGACATAATCGGGTCGGATAAAATGTTCATCCCTACTTTCAAGAGTCATGTTTGATCAATAAATTAACAAAGACACAAATAATCCCCTTTTGTGATTCTTTTGCCGATGCAGTCAGATTTGTTCGTGTCTATTTTTTCGATCAAGTTTTTTGATGGTTTTTTTTAACTTTTTTCATGTATGGTCCTTATATGATCTAAAATGGCTAGTTTTAAGAAAATATTCAAGTTATGTATTTAGTTTATAATAATAATTATAAACCATTATTACAATATTGAGTATTTTCTCATTTAATAAAATTAACGACTTCTATTCAAATAATCCCTCCAAACTGTTGTGCCATCTTATTAATAAAATAAAAGCTTAATATAAAAAACCCAAATTCTAAATTTTTTCTTTTCAATGTCTTTTTTTATTTAAAAAATATTATTTTATACCTCATTAAAAAATCTCGTTAATCTTAGATGAAAGAAAAAAAGTACATAAGATAATATATAATCTGATCAAAACAACTCACCAAAAGACAAAACTTAATAAACTATGGCACAATCAAAACTAAATAAGAACTAAACATTAACAAAATAACTTATATACGATACCATAAGTAACTACCAAACTCACAATCATAATTAGATTTTTTATTAAAATATATTGTGAATAAAGTAAAAAAATAAGAATAAAATAGGAGAATAAAGATGAGAGACAAAAGAGAGAGATTTGTATTATATTCTCAAAATAGAGTTGTGTACAATGCTTTGTCTAAAAGTCTATATTTATAGGAGGCATAAGATAGAAATCCTAATTTCAATGGATATTAAACTCTAATAATAAAGCCCATTAAAATTTAACTTAATATATGGATATCCACCATAAATAAAGATATTCATAACACTCCCCTTGGATATCCATGAAGATAATGTGCCTCGTTAAAACATTACTAAGATGAAAACCTATGAGAAAAAAATTCTTAGTGAAGGAAAAAGAGTACACACATCTTTAATACGATACCATGTTGCCTCATTAAAAACCTTACTAGGAAAACCCATTGGGATAAAACATCGGTTAAGGAAAAAGAGTGCAACGCGTATTTACTCCCCTCATAAAAATATCACATAAGATCTTTAAATCTTCATAATTCAATATTCAATACAATCTTCAAATGTTGAAGTAGATTATGCACTAGTGGATAAATCTTCCAAATTATTGCTTAAAATGATTCATTGAATACTATTCTTTTAAAGATCATGAGGGACGAAACTTTAAAGAAATATATTTCGTTTTATCACATTTGATGTATTCATCTTGAGATATAAATTTTGCATTATCTCTACACAAGATAGCTTGTATCTTATCTTGTGAAAGCAATTTACATATCTTCAGGATATGTTTAGCCAAACATATATTTCGGCTTTACCTCATACATAACAATTATTTAAAGGTAATGATCTCGTAGCACTTAAATAATATTTTTGGATCAGTTAAGATACTATGCTTCTAGATCAAATAATATATATATTGTGTTTTTAGACCAAGAATATCATTACCCTTTTCTCGAGGGTGAATTGGATCGTTTACATTAGGAGACATAACAACCATAAGAGTGATCAATGAATATACGTTATGCATGTAAAGTCTCTTTAAACATTTTTTCTGTATGTCGATTGATACACAATGATTTGAGGGATATCTCTTTACGAGTCCCAACGATATTCAAATCATCGACATACACAACAATAAAAATTCAGAGCTAAACCTCTTAATAAAAATGTTCGGGGAAATTAAATAATTCCTATAGCATTATGTTAATAAGTATTTAATGATACGATTATACCAAATGCGCCTAAATTGTTTCAAGCCATAAAAATATATATTCAATATGATTGAATACTGTTCTCGAGAACTTAAATTAACTGCTTATGGCAATTTAAATCTTTTTGGAAGTTTCATGTAAATGTTACTATCAAAAGACCAATTCAAATAGGATGTAACAACATTCATTAGGCAGAAACTGAGTAATTTTATTTATCGTTAGACTGATCAAAATCTAAAAGTAGTTGCATCTACCACCAAGGAATATATTTTCCTCATAATCAATTTCATGTTTTTATGAGAATCTTTGTGCAACCAAATGAGTTTATATCTCATGATTTCCCCTTTTAATTTCTCTTTCTCACAAAGGCTCATTTATATCCACGAGATTTACACATTTTAATAAACAGACTATATGCCTAAATACTTCTTTTTTCGAAAGAGATTTTAGTTTCGCCTCAATTTTCTCTTTTATGTTTGTCAATCATTTCTTTGTTTATATTACCAATTGACAATGGTTCATGATCTATATTATCAAATAAAATCTCTAGTGTTATATTGCATGCAAATATATTATCGACGTCGATTTAATTTCAGTTCTACTTATTACCAGGCATGACATAATCTATTGAGATCTCTTTATTATCAGGTATCTGATTTATGTCAATGTCTTTGTTGGAGACCTTTTAATCTCTTCTTGAGATTTTTATAATTCATTAATTCCTCGATCAGACCAACATAAAATATAATTCCTTTTCTTTTTCGAGGATTTTTTTTTATCTTTGGAACTTATTTGTCTACTACGCTTCAAGTATAATTTAGACTCATTAGCAACTAGAGTTTGCCTTTTCATGACATCAAATTTATTCCGAGCATTTATAGTCGGTGGACGTCTAATTCCGTCTTTGATGACGTCTGCCTAACCATGTCGGTGGTTTCTTCTTTATCCATAAAGTATATAGCTTTACTAAGCATTGTTCAAGCGTTATAAGCCTGCATGTTGTGGACTTTTCTACGTGTCATGCAACTGATAAATCAAGCACATTTGTCCACGTAAAAAGACCCTTTGAAAGATAAAGATTCCAGAGGACAAAAATGACTTTAACACTAACCCTAGTCGGTGGGACAAAGGCAAAGGGTTCCCTACAAATCTATGGGTACAATGCCCTTTGGAACAATAGATAATATTTGATACGGGAAGAGATAGGTTTTAAATTATATTTAGAAAAACATTTTAACACAAGTATTCTAATTTTAAAGTTTAAAAACTTAATGTATAAAATGTAAAATTTATAATTAAAATTTAGAGTTTAAAATTATATAACCGTATATCCAAATTTAGTTTCATGGTTCGAGATAGAGAGACTAACAACAAAATAGAAGGAGCATCATCTTAAGCAGTCATGATATCATCGGATTCAATCCTAATAATATACTAAAACAAAAAGAGAAAAACGTGTCAAATGATCGAGAAAAAACATACTAAAAGGTAGAGTAAAATCGTACTAATAAAATAATTTATTTAAAATAAAAAAAAACGATAGAATCTAATGATCGACGACCAATATTAAAACTGATGTTATCGTCTGTATATAGAAAAATAAAGAAAAACCAATGAAAGAGGAGAATGATTTAAGCTATTAAAGTTTCTTAGGGAAGTTAATGTAGCGATTTACATGATAATTTTGTGTATTTTATTGTTGATTCGATAGAATGTCACACAATCAAATAATTTTAAAAAATTAAAAACTATTTCATCATAAAATATTATAAAACACATATGTCATTTTAATAAATAATATCACTTTAATAATAAAATACATATAATATTACAGAGGACCTACTTATTATTTACATTAAGATATTATCTGTTGATTTAATGAGATAAATCACTAGATTTTTTAAATAAAGTTAAATATTAGATTTTTATCGCTATGAATCAGACAAATAGTATAAAAAAAATTCGTTTATAATAGTATTTAAATAAAAAATCTAAATTATTATTGTACTAAAACAATCCGGAGGCACAATTGCTCTCATTGTCGTATACTTCTATGATTAAACGTATAAATTAGATATTGTCACGTGTCGGGTCGGGTCAGTCGGATTTTTGATTCATCTACATTTGATCCGAAGAATTATACTTTTCACCCGACTTGACCCGATCCGGTTTTAGGGTGAAAAAAATCCAATCCGATCCAACCTGATTTTTAAGCTTTAAAATCCAACCCGACCTGAATTATTAAAATTTTTTAAATTTTTGGGATTTAATTGTAAAAAATAAAATTTAGGGATGTAATTGTAAAAAAAATTAAAATTTTAGTGACCTTATTGTAAAAAAATAATTTTAGTATCCTAATTGTATAAAATATATATAAAGAACGATCATTATTGCAAATATCCCTAAAATATATAGAAAAAACATACTATTAGTCCTGGATCGGGTCAGGTTGGATTTTTTCTAACCGAAACTCGAATTTTCTACTAAAAATTTTAACCCAAACAAATTGAGTTGAGTCGGAACGCGTTGGTTAGGGTTTCGTGCCCATCCTAATATAAACAAACGCATAATTTTAAATTTGTAGATGAATTTATAAAATTTTAATGGACGAAAATATTTTTACATAATTTACTGTTAATTTTTATCGTCCATTTACTCATGCAACGAAAAGAAAGAGATATTACTGTGTAAAAGTTTAATTTTATTTTTCATAATTTTTTTTTCAGAAAATAAATCAATGAAAAGGACAGAATCTGATGGGCAATGAAGGCAAGCTGTAGAACGCGTTTTCGCGTCTCCCTAATTAAAGCAAAGGATACACGAACTGAACCTTTTCTTTTATTATTGCTTTTGAAATACAAACCATTTGATGTTAACTTTAGGGGTGTTTAAATATATTGATTCAGTAGATTTAATCTGATTATTCATTAATTTTATTTAAAAATTTAGATATTTGACTCGGTTTTTATTTTTTAATCGGATATCCGATCTGATTTTAAGTTTTTCGGATCGGATACGGATCACAATATTTTAAATTTTGAATTATTCGAAAATCCAAAAATTAAATTTTTTATTAATATTAATCTTGTTCTATTTAACAATTTAGTACTTGTTCTATTTAAAAACTTTAAAAATTAAAACTTTTATAATTGTGTTTAGTAATTTGTATTTAGTAATTTATTGTTAATTATATTTGGAATTCTAAAATTTTTATAAATACAACCTTCAAATTCGAAAAACTAGTATAATCAAATTATATTTTTAGATAATTGGATATTCGACTATCCGAATATCGGATATCCAAATATGCAGATATCCGTTTTTTTCCGGATCAGATACAGATCACTATATCATTGATCCCAAACTCGAATATTCAAAAAAATTGAATTCGATCCGATCCGATATCCAACAATGAACACTCCTAGTTAACACTCTTTTTTTTGGTTTTCTAAAGTTTTATCTTGATTAATTTTAATTGACATGTGTTTTAAATTTAATTTTAATGAATAAATCTCTCAATAAAGATTTTTTTACGTATTCAAGATTTTAAATTCGAAACTCAAATTATTTACCATTTAAAT
This sequence comes from Abelmoschus esculentus, assembly GCA_035048815.1. Taxonomy (NCBI): domain Eukaryota; kingdom Viridiplantae; phylum Streptophyta; class Magnoliopsida; order Malvales; family Malvaceae; genus Abelmoschus; species Abelmoschus esculentus. The sequence goes on from JAUCBN010000002.1 coordinate 2,016,813, forward strand.
CAACTCATTAGTAACTCTTGATATTATTTCTTACAACTTTCATGTTTTCTTTTTCTTTTTTATTCTTTGTTAGTTTACTTAATGTGAGAGTTCTTTCTATTTGGCAATTGATATGCTTAAAATTAGTCTTTAAATTTTTTATTTTATTATTAAAATATGAATTTTATTCTAAATTATTTCCTAATTTTTGAATATTATAATTTTCTTTAAATTATTGTTTATGTCGTATTATATTATAACACAATACACATATCTGTTTACATGGTTGTTAACAATGTTTACAATTATTTTATTAAAATAGGATATGATTAGCATATATCGATAATATAGAGATGAAATTAAAACTTTTAAATATTTTTTAAATAAAATAAAATAAATCTAAAAATGTCAAGTAAAAAAATTATGACACGTTCTATGAAGCAAACATATAAAAAACGTCAAGATTTAATGGTTAAAATCGATAAAGCTTAATTAATTTAGTTTTTTTAATTTATTAACATAATTAAATGTAAAAAAATTATGGACTTAATTTTTTTTAATTTCAAGATTTTCTTACACTAAAATCAAAATTAAATTACTTGTCATGTCAATTAAAATTATATAAAAATTTTATAAAAAATTAATATAAAATTAAAAAAAATTAAAACTATTAATTGCCTCAATTATTCTCTTTCAAAATTAATGGATATTAAATTACTTGGCGAAAACAGTATAGTAAGCAATTGAATGTAGTTTGTAATAGTTTTGAAAAGTAAAAATTGTTGAGAGATTTCCTTTCTTCTTTGAAATGTAAAAGTTAGGCAGGGATCAATACTATAACTATGGTGAATGTTCGAGCAAGTCAAGTCAAAAAATTTTGAGTTATTCGAGTTGAGTTAATATATTTTATAACTTGAATTTTTTTGAAATTTTTCGATTCGAGTCGGTTTTAGCGAGTTCGAGTCGATTCAATTTTCGAGTTTATGTATAAATTTTAATTACACTATTTTTAATACTATAGTACATTTTGATTATAATTTAAACTACTTTCTCTTTATATCTACATATATATTTTCCATATTATTTTTTCATGTATAAATAAGATTTTGAATTATTATTATTATTATTATTATTATTATTATTATTATTATTATTATCATCGTCAAATACCTTAAGTATGAATATGCCATTTCATTAAATTACGAGTCTCGTTAAAAACTTTTTTCTTATCTAAAAAAGACCAAAACGAGATAAAAATAATAATAAATTAAATACAATAATATAAATACATAAATTAAAAAAATAATTAACATAATTTAAATAATATAAATAAAAATTGTATTAAATAAAATAAAAAATAAATATGAAAAGTGATCATATTGTAAAGAAATAAAAATTAAAAGGTAAAAATAATAAAAAACGAGAAGATATCAGTGAAATAAAACTGAAAATAAAACTACATGGACTAAATGTATAATTAGACCTAGAAATTTTTGAGTTATTAGATTTTTCGAGTAATTCAAACTTTAAAAATTTGAACTCGACTGGAAATCGAAATTTTTTCGAGTTATTCGATTCGACTCTAATAACTCAAATAACTCAAAATTAAAAATATTTTATTCAACGAAAAATATCAAATCTTTTAAATAAGATTAAAAAATTTAATTTTAAAGTTTGAGAAAACATTTCATGAACGTAATACTTTGTGATTTAATTAATTAATAAATATTGGTTATAATTTTTTTTTATTTAACGAGGTTAATTTAAGTAGTAAACAGTTTTACATTATTTAAGCAGATTATAAATTTGAGATTTTATGTATACAAAAAAATTCTTTGTTAATAAATATATAATACGAAAAAGCCAAAATATTAGCGAAAAAAAAACTCTTAAAAATTTAACTAAAATAAAATAAAGTTTGGTAACATTCCAAGAAATCAAAGTTTTATATTGGTTAATCAATGGACATTACACGTTTAAATATGCTTAAACGGGTACGCTTTCACTTGAATAGATATGAATTGATTTTCCTCGAACCAAAAATAATTTGAAATAATTTTTTTTATTAAAATAAAAAATATGATATGAATTCTCACATAATTCAGTAAAAATTTAAATATACAAACTATATAAATTTATATATGAGGTTGAAAAGATTAACTTGACCTAAAAACCCAGTTAAAATCAATTAATCTTATATTATCTCGATATTGACTCGACACGGAATCAATCAATCCGATATTAATAGAACTAAAAGTTAGTCAAATTGAAAATTAACTTACCCGATCCAAACTTAAATCACCTCAAATCGAAATTAAAATTGAATTAAATCCGAATCAAATTAAACCAAACTTAAATTGAATATAATTAAACTTAAAATGACTCAAACTGAACTTAAACCGAATGACTCGTTTATCCTCTAAAATTAAGACCTAATCGATCAAATTTTATATAAAAACAAGATACCAAAGTTGTTTTTTATTACACCCTTTAAAATGTATTAATACATTTACAAAATGAATTTGAAATCTAAGTGTGAAAAATTAATACAATTAATATTACCTTGAGCCTTGGGCTGATTTATTCATTTCATATTCTTTTAAGGTGAATCATTATTTTTTTTATATGTAATTAATGAGTGATAGTTATCAGATAATTAATTAAAAATGAACGGACCTGATTATATGAATTACGGATAATGTAATAAAAATAATTTATGATATAATCTCTCCAGAATCACACAGAATTCGATGCTCCACGTTTGTGTATTTAAAGAATATAATACTGGTATTTTATTTTTCTTTCAACATTAACTTTTTTTTATCATCGAGGATGAGAGACAACAAATTCTTTAAGGACACTTCAAATAAACATGTTCTAAAATTAACATCATAAAAAAATCTGATTTTAAAATTACCAATTAAATTTAATTAAGGTTTTGTTTATCGTTAATGTCTCAAATATAGATTTGGGAGGCAAACGTTTTGTTTGTAATTTTTTCCTTTCAAAATATATGTTTGAATATCTGTGTAAACAACAAACGATTGTTAGTAATGACAAATCCAAAAAAATATTTAAAAATAGACACATATAAAATTTTAAAATTTTAGGGCAGAATAATTTATAAATATTAAAAAAAAAATTAAAGATTAACTTATAGAATTTTAAAAAAATTAAAAGAAGACGTGTAAACTTTAAAAAATTCAGGATAAACTCAGACTCATCCAACCTAATACATGCATCCGTCACTGACCGTTAGTGTATATCAAAATCATATCATAAGAACATATAAAATAAATTACAAAAAATCATTGAAAATGTATAAAAAAAAATATATGTCAAATAAATATTCTTATAAAAAATAAAAAAATAAACATAATGATAAACAATCAATACAAAAATAAATTGATCACCAAACAAAAATAATTTTCTTTTAATTATTATTTTAATTTATATGATTATTTTTTAAAATTTTCATTTATATTAAAAATTTCCTACTCACTTTTAAATATTTATATTTTACTTTTAATTTGAATAATATTATTTCTTTTACCACCGACACCAACACCGACATAAATATCCCACCCCCATCCCTGTCAGTGAGACAGAGAACCAAACCATGAGTTCATGACTTCAGCCAACCCCATGGCCATTAGGCTCAGCCTATTCTCCACGACTCAAAACTATTTAATTCCTTCACCTGCACATCCATATATGTTCATTGTTTTAGTTGATGCAAGTAACTGGTTTTGATTCCCAGAAAACCATGGCAAAGCCATCCTGTTCGTTGCTCCTCCTCCTTGTTGTTCTTTGTTTGTCATGCACCGCCACAAATGGCAGCGTCGCCGATGAGTTTCTGGAAAACGAATGCTTAAACGTTCCGGAAGCTGAGTTTATCGGTTCTTTAAGAACAACCATTGATGCTGTAAGAAAAGCTACCGCCGTTGTTTCTCAGTTCGGTGGCTTTGTTCGTGATTTCCGGCTCTCGAATGCCGTTTCCGATTGCCTTGATCTGCTAGACTTCTCTGCCGACGAGTTAGCCTGGACTCTGTCTGCTTCACAGAATCGTAATGGTACTGTAATTTTCTCTTCTGCTTTTCTTTTCCTAGAAAAAGTTTTAAAACATGAGGAAAAGCATGACCAGGAAATACTTTTCGCTTTTAATTAAGGGGAAAATATATAAATAGGTCACTAAAGTAAGTAAAAAATATCTTTTTGGACACTAAAGTTTTAGATATTATAATTACAAAATGGTCACTGAACTTTATCAAACTCTTACAGAATGGTCATTTTACAACTTATCAAACTATTAATTTTACAATTAATTGCTGATTTAACAGCTATAAAAAAAAGAAAATAACTTTTTAATCTTTTTTTGTTTAAAGTTTTTGTCAATTTTTACAATTAAAAATGTGTGTTTTTTTAAAAAAAATCAGACAAGAATTGAAGGTCAAATTAAAGTATAGGGACTAAATTTTAAATTTTGAAATAATATACGAATTCAGACATATTTTAAATTTTATGTTGGTTAGTTAAGTGTAATATTTTTCATAACGGTTTATTTTCAGGTAAAGATAACAGTACTGGTGATCTGAATTCTGATTTAAGGACATGGTTAAGTGCTGCAATGGCTAACCAAGACACATGCGCTGATGGGTTTGAAGGCACAAGTGGTCTAGCCAAAACTGTCGTAGCCGGGACAGTTAACCGGATCTCTTCGCTGCTCGGTAATCTTCTCACCATGGTGCATCCCGGTCGAAGTTCCCGGTCCAACGGCATCGGTAAAGGTGGCAATGGTGGTAACGGCGGTCATCCGAACCAGTTCCCATATTGGTTCAAAAGGGAGGATCGAAAATTGTTGCAAGTAAATGGTGTAACGGCTAATGTTGTGGTTGCGGCGGACAGGACCGGGAATTTCACTAGCATAATGGATGCCGTCGCGACGGCACCCGACAAGAGCTTGAGCAGATACGTTATTTATATTAAGAAAGGTGTGTATAAAGAGAATGTGGAGATCAAGAAGAAGAAATGGAACATTATGATGATTGGTGATGGAATGGATGTTACGGTTATATCGGGAAACCGAAGCTTCATCGATGGCTGGACAACGTTCCGATCCGCCACATTCGGTAGGTATGGTACTTTTAGATGTTGTCCTAGAGGCTTATTGTGTGTGTAATTTGAATGTCTTGTCCTTAAATCTGCAGCTGTAAGTGGGAGAGGTTTCATAGCAAGAGACATAACATTTGAGAACACAGCAGGGCCACAGAAACACCAAGCAGTCGCATTGCGGTCCGATTCGGACCTCTCGGTTTTCTTTCGATGTGCAATCAGGGGCTATCAGGACTCACTCTACACTCACACGATGCGCCAGTTTTTCCGGGAATGTACGATCACCGGGACCGTTGATTTCATATTCGGGGACGGTACCGTAGTGTTCCAAAACTGCCGAATCCTAGCCAAGCAAGGCCTACCGAACCAGAAGAACACCATCACTGCTCAAGGTCGGAAAGACCCGAATCAGCCGACCGGCTTCTCCATTCAATTCTGCAACATCTCGGCCGATACGGATCTGTTACCTTCTGTTAACTCCACTCCCACCTACTTGGGAAGACCCTGGAAACTGTATTCAAGGACCATTATCATGCAATCCTACATTAGTGATGCTATAAGACCCCAAGGGTGGCTTGAATGGAACCAAGATTTTGCTTTGGACACATTGTACTATGCCGAGTACATGAATTCCGGTCCGGGGTCGATCCTCGGTGGCCGAGTTCAGTGGCCCGGTTACCATGTTTTGAACAGCTCTGCTCAGGCTGTTAACTTTACGGTAACTCAATTCATTGAAGGGAACTTGTGGTTGCCCTCAACTGGTGTGAAATACACCTCAGGACTTGGGGCATAAACATAATTAATTAAACGGTCCATATGTAGTTGATATATCATCTTTTGTCATATAATATTGATGATATAGAGCTTATTTTATTTTATTATTTATATTGGCTTGCTTTATTGTATTCCTACAAGGTTATGGTTTATAAATTAAATTTATTATTTACAAAATCCATCTCAGAAGTGGCAAGGGCAGCATATCCTCCTCAAGCTCTCAAACCGCTTCGCGTAATAACAAGTTACGGAATACTTCACCTTCCCTAGGGGACCGTCGTCGGTAAAAGAAACTCTAGCATGTGAATCCTTTGTGTACAAGAGAGGGTCAGAAACCAAGGAGCTTGACCCAGACAAAGACAAGATACTATCGTCACCGGATCCGAAACTTCTGTAAGTATCAGATGACAAGTCACTAAAAGAATTAAGAGAGAGTCGGTTGAGTGAATCAAAAAGTGACGATGAAACTGCAGAATCTGTAGCATTTTTTAATCTCTCCGACTCAGATATCTGTGAATGATAATCTGATGAGACAAGTACATAAATATTAGGAAGTGAGTCGACTTAGTTAACCGATCGACAATAATCTATATAACATTGTGCTTTTTAGCGTCATATGAAGTCCATGATCACTTGATCTTAATTTCACTGTAAAATCTGGATAGACTGAATGATGAAATATAAAAGAGAGATACAAAAAATGATATCTTTTTTATTGAAAATCAACGTGCTTCCACTATACAAAGCCTAAAATATATATAGGCTTAGCCTTGGCTTCACAATCTTTCTTGAACAAGATCACAGCTAACATCAGTTGTAACTAACCACTCTTAACAGCCTTGATAACAGATAGTTTGTGGACTGATAATATTTTTTCCATTCTTCTCTTTTGTGTGTCTTTTTTAAAAAAAAACTTTTAAACATCTTTAGAACAAAACACTTTCAATTGTTGTCAAAGGTGAGAAAAGAAAGCTGAGGACAACGGTTCTGTAAGTACATCAACTATTTGTTCTGTGGTTGGGACATAGTTGATGTGAAAATCACCATTGGTAACCTTTTCCCTAACAAAATTGAGATCAAGCTCAACATGTTTTAATTTGACATGATAAATTGGATTGGATGAGTGTGCAATAGCATTGGTGTTGTCACACCAAAGCACTGGAGTAGAAACCAATTGAATTTTAAGCTCTGTTAATAATGACTTTACCCAAATCGTCTCACACATGGCATCAACTAGGTTCCTAAATTTAGCTTTAGTTGAAGACCTTGAGATCACCCTGTAATAACCCATTCCCTTAGAGCCCACATTAAAATTACACTCAGCCCACAACAAATTAAACCTAAACAAAACCTAAACCCTAGCCAAAGAAACAATCAGCTGCCGCCGCCCCTATGTGTTGACAGATCTGGCGCGTGGCCGCCACGCGCGGCGATCTGAATACCGCGTGGTGGTCACGCGCCCTTCTATTGGATCTCATGTCCGGCCACCGCCCATGTCAGACTCCACCGCCCTTCACCTGCAAAATATTAAAACGAGTCAGATCTGAAAAGGATGAAAAAGCAGAGATTTTTACATATTTTATTGTAAAATATGGGTATAAAACCCATTCAACCGAATGTAATCAAAAGGAGGAGAATGGAATGAAAAAAAAGATTCGAAGCAAAACGAAATCCAAAGCAAATATCCAGCAAAACCGAAAAGAAACAAAAAGAGCAAAAAAAAAATCAGAAACCGAAGCAAACAAAAGGTAAAAAAAAATAGTGGTTCGAATCTTATCTTTAGATCTAGGCCGATACGCGTCCCTTTTCAAAAATCCGACTTCAGATCTGAGTTCACCACGTCGAGAGGAGTCGGAAAGCATATTTCTTTTTCATTCGCCGGCGGCCGGCGACGACGAGCGGTGGTCCAACGCCGGAGTTCCAGAGAGTTTGAGAGCTCTCAAAAAGGCTCTGTAATTTTGCTGAAGTGAAGAAGAAAACAAATGAAGGTTCTTAAAAAAAATGATGATATTTAAGCCGTTATCAAAACAGCGAAGTTTTGGTGTGGCTATTCAGCCTCCAAAACGACGTCGTTTTGCCCTGTGACCCATGGACCGAACCCGCGTAGCAGACCCGACCCGCGCATAACCCGGATTAATGGGGAAATCACACCCGCAGTCCCTGCATCCTTGGCGTCCTTCGGTTTCGGCCACACAGTTTGCATCCTCTTCGATTTTAGTCCTTATTTTTGCTATATTAGTCATATAAGTTGTGTTTTGTTCGAATTTGGTCCCTATTTTTCACTATTTAGACCTTATAACTTATGTTTTTTGCAGATTAACCCATATATCATCATATAATATGTCATATTATTATTTATTTTTGTTTTATTATTTATTTAACTAAAATTTTATTTTGCAGATCATATTTCTAAATTAATGGGATCATAAATGTTAAATTTAAAACCGAATTTATATTTTCGTTCATATAAAATATTTTGTAACCGATAGGTGCCAATTTTGGGCGTTGTAGGGGTGCTCACCCTTCCCTACGCGTAACAGACTCCCGGACTCAACTTTGGTTCGTAGACAATTTTTGGTGTTCCAATCGCACCGTTAAAAACGATTGGTGGCGACTCCCCGGACGAATTCCGGTGATTACAGCTGGCGACTCCGCTAGGGACTTTCTCGAGAGTCAAGCCTAAAATCGGTTACATTTTATTTAATGATCGAAAATATAAATTCGATTTATTTTAATTTTGTGATCTCGTTTATTTTGTTTATTTTATTTAAAATATTTTCTAATGTATTTTAAATGTTTTTTTTAGGACCTCTCATTTCACGAGCCCTCAACCCGGGCACTGTCCAATTAAGTGGGAGCATGAAACCACTCCTTCGTGAGGTTCCACCTCCGTGTAGGATGGTGAATTGCTTTCGGGATATTTTTCCCTTTGTCTTCGTGAGACTTACGTCTCCGCATAGACTTAGAGAAACGTATCCCCCTGAATCGAATTTATTATCCTTAGTAGGATAATAATTTTCGTTTGGGTACCTTCTAGAACCACACTCCATATAGTGAACCTTAGAAGCCTACCCTTTAGAGCCGTCATGACGAACCTCTGCCCGATTAGAGGGTCACCCTGTAGGGTTTTTCTTTTAGAAAAAGAAAGCGAGTAGGGGGGTTTACGTTTATTTACGCTCTTTATTTTCGTGCTATTTCTCATATTTTATTTTTGCAATATATTTGCCATATGCATATTCATGCATCATAAAGCATGTACGTTTATTTTTGTCTAATTCGATACTAACATTTTGCATGTCGTGTTATCTTGTTGCTTGTTTTATGCATTTGCATTTTGTTAAAAAAAAGAATAAAAAAAGAGTGTTGATACAAGTACAACTGTTAAAAAGGTTCAGTCACACAGAACCGTTTTCGCAATAAGGTGAAGGGCACCGAAATGAGTTCCATCAGTAACGTTAAGAGAACATATTTCGAGATAATTCGTGCCAACAATGATGGAAGGCCCACCTTGACCAGACTCAGGATTAAAGATGGCACTATGATCGAAGCTTTAAAGCAAGTCCGACAAAATGGTCGAATATCTACGGATTCTAGATGTTCGAACCGATTTTTATTTGGGGCAAGACGCCGATAGTGATTTTCAAGAAAGCCAAATTTCGAAGATAAGGCCGAACAAGACCCACTTTATGTAGAGAAAGCTTCGTTCTGACTCGAGCTTCCTTTTCAAAGTTGTACAGAATCAACACCTTTTTATAATATTTTGTAGCATTTCACACGTTCATGACATCATTCTAGTTGCACCAAGCATATCATAGTGCGTCATTATTACCATGATTCTAACATCGATGGGGCATGCACGTTGCAGTCATTCGGACACCGTTAAGATGCAACATCCTTACTCTACTAAGAGCAAAGCCGAGGACATGGAACAAAGACTGGTTAAACTTGAGAAAGCATACGAAGACGTCAAACAGGATATCGCGAACAAGTTAGAAGAAATACAACTAGGTACTCAAGCACATATTTGTCTTTCACAAGATGACCTGATGAGAAAAGTTGCAAAGATGTTAACCGAAAGAGATCTCGGGAAACAAAAGGAAGACCCAGACGCTATGGGTTTTGAAGCAAGATATGCCGATCTGGAAAGGCGAATGTCAGCAATAGAAAATGAAAGGAACCAGGTGAAGTTTGGGATACGGCTCCAGGAACAAGAAATGGAAAGGCTAAGCAAAGGGAAAAATAAAGCCGAAGAAGGCCGAAGTGATCTGCAAGGCGATCATGAAAAATTTCGACAGTCAGCAAAATATGCGAGTATCGGGAAGTTCTCTGCTGATCGAAAATTTGAAATCTAGAAGAAAGCTGGTTACTGGGAAAGGAAATTTAAAGATGCACAAACGCAATAAGCCCTCATGCAAGAAGAGTTGGCCCGTAGCCGGTTCGAGAATATCAATTTGAAGGATCGAATTATTGAGCTGGAAAAACCCTCACAAGGGCACCATAACCCAGATTTGGCAGTCAAGGAGAAAGAAAAAGCAAGGTCAAATCAGAAGGCGAATGTAGAAGAGAAGAAGTTTACACCTATCTCTATCTCATACGGCGAGTTATATAAGCTTATGTATAATGCACACATAGTTTCCCCATTTTACTCAAAACCATTAGAACCTCCTTACCCAAAATGGTATAACCCTAATGTTCGATGTGAATACCATGCTGGAATTGTGGGGCATTCCATCGAGGACTGCGTTGGTTTCAAGAAAATCGTGGAGAAGCTTATGAACCTAGGGGTTGTGAGATTTGATGACCCTGTTGGACCCAGTGCAATCGGGAACTCTTAGATTCCCCTACTTAAAACTTTTTGTTCGAAGGGCGCACCTACCCTGCAACTACTATAATCGGACTGATAAAAAGTTTTCTACGACTTTCGGAGTATCTTAAAGCTATATACATAACGTCCTTGTCACTCTTGCCCGAGAGTAACAAGAATCTTTTTGTAAAAGGGCCTAAGTTTATATGAAATGAAACTTTTTGTGTTATATATGGAAAACTTCTCCTTTCAATACAAGAATGTCGAACAAGTTATGCATCTTCATAGCCAAACAAATGTTTCAAGACCTCAGATGTCGAGTTTGGTTCAGAATCCATATTCGAGAAATGATTGTGTCCAGGAGACCTTTCTGAATTTTGAAAATAAACCAAACTACGATCGTTCTTCTGATCTGCTAAGGCTGATAAAAGTAAAACAGACGAAGAGTACATGCCTGGACTAAGAACAAATATCATGGTACACACGCTTTCCAAAAAGGAGGACTGCAAACCATTCAACGAAAAATACAGAAATTAAGGTTTGATGTGTGAAGGAACCTTTCACTATAAGTTAATGCCCTTTTTACTAAAAATGTTGAGGGCAACATATTAACGAGCCATGATTACTTTATTCCTCGACATGATTGAAACTAAGGAAGTTTCCACTGAAGCCGAATCTTGCTAGATGTACATTAGAAGTCGCATCCGAAAAGTTGTTGAGTCTCACCAGCAGCAGAAAGAGGCCATAAATGATGAAACACGAGATCTGGATTCTAACGATGACTTCAAGTCCACAGGCACAAGGTATTGGGGCAATGTTAGTGTCCCCCAAAGATGATTGCAACCATTTCATCAGTAAGTTCAACTCTGAATGCATCGATAATATGACAGGGGATGAAGCCTACATTACAAGAATTCAAGCTGTGAGGGTCACTGGAAATGTTACAGAAACTCAAGTGATCACTTCTTGGATATGGATGTGATATACAAGAAAGAAGAAAGATCAAACGCCGCCACGGTGCGTATATGCCGCTGAAGCAAAAATGATTCACCAAAAATCTAGAAAGTGTTCGTTGAATGGTGAATTTATACCAACATATTCACATTGGTAGGCGGATCACGAGATTTGGGGTACTACAGGCCTACAATGAAAAGAGATAGCATAGATCATGCTAAAAATGCCACAAATACTACATGAATACTGATAAAATCCATGTTCTTCGGTCATCTCTGCATATGATGACTTCTTCTTGGCCATGCTCTATGTGGGGCATAAACATCGTTGGACCTTCCTCGCTAAAAATTCCTCGTTGTGGTTATTGAATACTTTACCAAGTGGATAGAGACAACCACTTAGGTTAATGTTGTCAAACAATCATAAGCAGATTCCTAAGGAAGAAGATCATATGTCGATGTGGAGCATCAAAAAGCGTCTTAGCTGATAATGCGCTGAACTTGAACAATAGAACTACATTAGAAGTGCATAAACAATTCAACATATGACATCACAAATCCAACATAAATTGTCCATAGATGAACGAGGCAGTGGAAGCCGCTTAATAAGGCTACTAAGAAGAACAATGGAAAAACGATAGAGACCTACAGAAATTGGCACAAGAAGCTACCGTTTGTCGTACAAACTTACAGAACATCGGCTATAACTGCTATCGGGCCAACCTTGTTTTTCCCTAATGTAGGGGATAAACGTAAAATTACCCGCAGAAATCAAAAAAAATATTTTTCCTTATCACAGGAAGGGGTATGAGAAGCCATCCCTCGCTTCATATCAACCCGAACTTCTTCTGGGCAGCCTCTTTTTCCCTAATATAGGGGATAAACGCTATATTACTCGTTGAAGTTAAATTTTTTCTCCTAATCACAGGAAGGAGGCATGAAAAGTCATCCTTCGCTTCATATCAATTTGAACTTTTACTGGGGCAACCTCTTTTTCCCTAATATAGGGGATAAACGTTATATTACCCGTACAAGTCAATAATCTATTCTTTATGGGTTTTGCCAAGATCAAAATAAGATAAAGCAAAAGCTCCGTGGTACAAGGAGAACTTTCACTTAAAAGCCTCCAAAATACAAGAGAGTGGGGCACCATATCTTGCCAATTTATCTGAGTAGCAATCAATATTTGCTACTTGGGCTTCGTCAATCAGTTGACAATTTTATTTGAATTGCTCCAAAAACATTCCTAAAAATACAGGGACTGAGAGCAATCTCCATCCAGAAAAGGATTTTCGCCAAGAAAATACAAAAAAAAGAAAAATAGCTACTCCACAAACAGATTAGGGTTAGTTGCATTTGCTTGGTTTTTGATAATCAGTTGACTATTTTATCTATATTGCTCCAGAGATATTCCTAAAAGTACAGGGACTGAGAGCAATCTCAATTCAGAAAAAGATTTTTCTTCAAGAACACACCTCAAAAGGAAAACATTCACTCCAATAAATAGAATGGGGTCAGATATTTTGCCTAAAGAGAAAAGGCACAACTATGGAAACAGAATTCCAACAGACAACCAGGCCAGCTGATTGAGCCATTTTTAAAATAAAATCATTAACATATGCACTTTGCATTTCATGCTAGGATCATGCATGCATACATCAGACATGTTAGGATTAGAATCATGCAACGCATGCTAACCATAACATTCTGAATCTGTTTGTAATAGTGATGCAGAATTCACTCCTCTTCCAATAAACGAGGGAATAGACGAACACAACAACTTCTTCATCAAGATCCATCACTTCCTCAGATGTCGTGTAGATCAATTTTCACAAAGATCCACCACGTCCTCAGATGTCGTGTAGATCACTTTCCACAAAGATCCACCATATCCCCAGATGTCGTGTAGATCACTTTCCACGAAGATCCACCACGTCCTCAGATGTCGTGTAAATCAATTTTCACGAAGATCCACCACGTCCTCAGATGTCGTGTAGATCAATTTCCACGAAGATCCACCACTTCTTCAGATGTCGTGTAGATCAATTTCCACGAAGATCCACCACTTCCTCAGATGTTGTGTAGATCATTTATTCACGAAGATCAAGCCACTTCCTCAGATGTCGTGTAGATCAATTTTCACGAAGATCAAACCACTTCCTCAGATGTTGTGTAGATCAGTTATTCACGAAGGTCTAGTCACTTCCTTAAATGTCGTGCAGATCCGTATTTCATAGAGATCTTATCACTTCTGCAGATGTAGTACCGATCAGTTTTTCATGAAGATCTTACCGCTTCCTCAGATGTAGTGCAGATCAAGTCTTTATCGGTGATACTATATCATGGTATCCATTAAATTATTGTTGCGTTATTAGCTTTACGTATTAAGTTTTCTTTATAAAATATCCTAAAAATAATTCGTTTGATAAAAATAAAGAGCTGATTAATACGAAGATGTAGGTAAAGTGCAAGTGATGCCGATATCCCTTTGGATGACACAAATGCTGAAGATAGCAAATGAAGGGAGCTATCATGCCTAACATGTTAAGGGGAGGAAAAATGAAACAAGGGGCAATTCAAATGCCTATTGAAATCCATTCTCACGAATGGTCAATGAATTAAGTCCTTAGTTTCAACTGATTGTACCTAGAGTAATGGTACAACTAGCCCGGAGCAAACGGCTACCGGTAAAGGCAAATCAAATCCGTTGATCCCTGTGCATTTGGGGAAAATGCATTGATAAGGACCATTCGAATGTCCATTGAAATCCATTTTCACGAATGGTCAAGGATTTAAATCCTTGGTACCAGCTGATTGTACCCAAGAAATGGTACAACTAGCCCGGAGCAAACGGCTACCGGTAAAGACGAATCAAATCCGTTAATCCTTGTGCATTTGGGAAAAATGTATTAATAGGGACCATTCAAACGTCCATCGAAATCCATTCTCGCGAATGGTCGAGGGATTAGAACATTAAAAGAATCCAATGTCATAATTGGTACCAACTGATTGTATCCAGGGTAATGGTACAACTAGCCCGGAGCAAACGGCTACCGGTAAAGGCAAACCAAATCTGTTAGTCCCTGTGCATTTAGGAAAAATGCAGCTAAATCAGGATCACTGCTTCTTCAACGTTGCAACAGAATTGAATGGCACAACTCATTTCCTCGTTGATGTTGCAGTTGAAGCCAATATCAGAATCCTCAGAGTGAAAGATGTTGCCTCCCCATGAATTCTGCAGTTGGATCAGACATTGGCACCACAACTGGATTAGACGTCAGAAATCATCTTCTCGGCGGTGTTGTAGCTGTATCAAATGTTATGCTCCATCTTTCGTCAGTGCTATAGATGGATCAAGATTTATAGACCTTGCAGCTCCGTTAACATTGCAACTAAGATCAAGTTTCCTCCGAAGATGGCAACATCATCAGTGCCATGGCAGAACAAACATATTTTGTCTCTCACTACAAGTCAAGCTCAGATAGTTTCCTCCAACGGATCATCAGTTATGAAGATTTTGCTGACAAGCGCGGTGGAGTAGATCAAGTCAAAGCTCTGACAGAAGAAGCGGTGGCCAAGAAGAATTTCAATTTCACCAAAAGAACCCCAATCTTACCAAAAAGAACTATAACCTTACCAAAATGAACCATAACCTTACATAAAGAACCCTCACCACTCTAAAGATAAACCCTGAAACTATACCAAGTGAAATGGGTTATTCTTTATCTTTGCTCTATTGCCGTTACACAACAATGAGCAAAGAGGGGCAGCTGTAATAACCCATTCCCTTAGAGCCCACATTAAAATTACACTCAGCCCACAACAAATTAAACCTAAACAAAACCTAAACCCTAGCCAAAGAAATAATCAGCCGCCGCCGCCCCTATGTGTTGACAGATCTGGCGCGTGGCCGCCACGCGCGGCGGTCTGAATACCGCGTGGTGGTCACACGTCATTCTATTGGATCTCATGTCCGGCCACCGCCCATGTCAGACTCCACCGCCCTTCACCTGCAAAATATTAAAACGAGTCAGATCTGAAAAGGATGAAAAAGCAGAGATTTTTACATATTTTATTGTAAAATATGGGTATAAAACCCATTCAACCGAATGTAATCAAAAGGAGGAGAATGGAATGAAAAAAGGATTTGAAGCAAAATGAAATCCAAAGAAAATATCTAGCGAAACCGAAAAGAAACAAAAAGAGCAAAAAAAAATCAGAAACCGAAGCAAACAAAAGGTAAAAAAAAATAGTGGTTCGAATCTTATCTTTAGATCTAGGCCGATACGCGTCCCTTTTCAAAAATCCGACTTCAGATCTGAGTTCACCACGTCGAGAGGAGTCGGAAAGCATATTTCTTTTTCATTCGCCGGCGGCCGGCGACGACGAGCGGTGGTCCAACGCCGGAGTTCCAGAGAGTTTGAGAGCTCTCAAAAAGGCTCTGTAATTTTGCTGAAGTGAAGAAGAAAACAAATGAAGGTTCTTAAAAAAAATGATGATATTTAAGCCGTTATCAAAACGGCGTCGTTTTGGTGTGGCTTTTCAGCCTCCAAAACGACGTCGTTTTGCCTTGTGACCCATGGACCGAACCCGCGTAGCAGACCCGACCCGCGCATAACCCGGATTAATGGGGAAATCACACCCGCAGTCTCTGCATCCTTGGCGTCCTTCGGTTTCGGCCACACAGTTTGCATCCTCTTCGATTTTAGTCCTTATTTTTGCTATATTAGTCATATAAGTTGTGTTTTGTTCGAATTTGGTCCCTATTTTTCACTATTTAGACCTTATAACTTATGTTTTTTGCAGATTAACCCATATATCATCATATAATATGTCATATTATTATTTATTTTTGTTTTATTATTTATTTAACTAAAATTTTATTTTGCAGATCATATTTCTAAATTAATGGGATCATAAATGTTAAATTTAAAACCGAATTTATATTTTCGTTCATATAAAATATTTTGTAACCGACAGGTGCCAATTTTGGGCGTTGTAGGGGTGCTCACCCTTCCCTATGCGTAACAGACTCCCGAACTCAACTTTGGTTCGTAGACAATTTTTGGTGTTCCAATCGCACCGTTAAAAACGATTGGTGGCGACTCCCTGGACGAATTCCGGTGATTACACACCCCTTGTTTTTTTGAACTCCATGCAATAAAATTACCTCCTAGGAAGAAACAATATCCACCGATAGACCTTTTATCATCTGAACTGGATCCTCAGTCTGAATTAGCATACCCAACTAATATAACGGAAGAAGAAACATTGCTGAAGAATAACCCATGATTTAACGTACCTTTAAGATATCTAACAATTCTTTTTATAGCTTTCCAATGTTTGTCAAGAGGTGCTTGCATAAATTGACCGACTTTATTGACAGAATACTAAATGTCAGGCCTTGTAGAATAAATATGTTGCAAAGTACCAACCACTTGTCTATAGAAAGTAGCATCGGAAAAAGGATCATCATCAGTAAGAGAGAGACGTGGTGTCGTGACCATAGGTGTTAGTGCTGGAGTAGCATTTAACATCTTCACTTTTTCCAGTAATTTAAGAATATGCTTCTTTTGGCTAAAAATAATTCCACCGCTAACATTATTAACATTCATCCCAAGAAAAAAACTCAGTTGACCTAAATATTTAAGAGAAAACACTCGATTGATGCTTTCGATCACCATGCCAACTTCCCTAGCATCATTTTCTGTTTCAACAATGTCATTTACATATACCATTATGTAAACTTTCATGTCTTGATTATCCCTAAAATACAAGAAAGAATCTGCTAAAGAGGTAGTAAAACTATGAGTTGAGATTAAATATGTTCTAAACTTATCAAATCAAATATGCGGTGCTTGTTTAAGCCTATATAAAGACTTCTTCAACTTACACACTAACTGCTAACCATCAGAATTTGTTTCCTCAAAACCTGGTGGTTACAACATGTAAACTTCCTCTGTTAAATCACTATTTATGAATGCATTATCAACATCAATCTGCCTAAGTTTCCAACCAGAAGTAAGTGTAATGCTTAAAACTATTCTGACAGTGACTGATTTAACAACAAGACTGAAAGTTTCTTAATAATCAAACCTAGCTTGTTGTGAAAAACCTTTGGTAACAAGCTTAGCTTTGTATCTAGTTATACTACCATCTGATTATTTTTTTTAATTGCAAAAAGCTACTTGCAAGCAATAGGAACTCTATCCTTAGGTAATACTGTCAACTCCCAAGTCCTTTCATGTACAAGTGCATCAATTTCTTTAAGAACAACTTCTTTTCAATTATTTGACAACATGGCTTGATTTACATCTGCAGGTAATAACTCTTCTGTAGTCGAATAAAACACTCTAGGTTTGAATATACCCGTCTTTGATCTGGTAACCATATGATGACCTCTCTTAGAACCAACTTCCGTGGAACTAGATGAACTTGAAGACGAAAGAAGAGAAGCAGTTGAACTAACTGAAGGGGCAATAGGTTCTAGAGAATCAATTGAAGCAGATATTGCTGAAATATTAACAGGTTCATTAACAGGAATTGAGGTACCAAATGAAGCATCAATTGAATCGGGTGTTAAAGAAAAAGGTCCAGGGATTGATCCTTCACCAGGCTCTGTTGAAACATTATGAGGTCTAAAAGCACGGATTAAACTTTCATCTGATCCAGAAGCACCAATATGCTCATTAACGGGAACTGAACCTCTATTAGGCTCTGCTGAAACATTATTAGGTCGAACAACAATAATTGAACTATCATTTGATCCTGAAGCATCAATATGCTCACTAGTAGGAGCATTAGACACAGATCGTCTTGATTCTTGAACTTCATTAATATGCATGTCGAAAGTATCATTTGCAAATCCTCCAGTTCTTGATAACGGTAAATTTGGACCAGCTACTTCATCAGATGATGCAGCTGAACAGTTACTAGTACTTGAACTAAATTAAGGAGACACCTTGGTAGAAAAATTAGATGGTGAATACTTATAAAACTGTGGAGTAGTAATCTCATCAGACCTATGTTTAGACATAGTTTTGGATAAAAAAAAAAACAAGTTTCATTAAACTGAACATGCGTAGAAACATAAACTTTACCATCATCAGAGAGATATTTATAATCATGTTGTGTAACACTATAACCTATAAAAACACAAGATCACTGCTATGGTTTTACAATCTTGATTCTTGAACAAGATCACAACTAACATCAGTTGTAACTAACTAACTAACTACTCTAACAGCCTTGATAACAGATAGTTTGTAGACTCCTAATACTGAAACAACCTAAAGGAACTTAATGTTTTGCTTTCACAAACTGACACGTCAAATACCTCGTCACAAATTCAAAAACATCTATTTTCATGTAAAACCACCAAAAGAAAGGTCGAAAATCTTGGTATATATTTTTAATGTCCGAAAGAACAGAGAACGGGCTACGGTGAGCTTCCCTCAAGATACGGTCTTTTAGATCCTCTAAAGTTGGAATACAAAAACGACCCTCGAAGTATAAGAGTCCACCATCTCGTATCTCAAAATTTGACAACTCGCCTCTTTGAACTGCCTCCAACTAAGCTATCAACTCCTCATCAAGCGCTTGTACTCTCTTTATCTCTTCAACTATCGTGGGTTGCACACAAAATTATGCCAAAAGACCTCAATCCTTGGTCATCCTCAACTGAACAAACATAACCCTCAAAGTCCAACGTGAAATTTCGACTCAAAGCATCAATGACCACATTCTTGTTGCCAGGGTGATACTCTATGATGTAATCACAACTTTTTAGCTAATTAGTCGAATTAATCAAAATTTATTATAAATTTTGATTAATAAATTTCAGTTAAATTACATAATAAGTTACTAAATTATACTAAAATAATTTTTTAGTCACTAAACTTTTTTATGCTAATTTAATAAAAATTTAGTGATCATTTTATAATATAAAAAGATTAATGAACATTTTATAATTTTTAAAATTTAAATGGCTATAAATAAATATATAATATTTAATATATAATAATTTCGATTAATTAACTGATTTCGAAACAAATTAACCGATAATCAAATTTTTTTAAAAAAAATTGTTAATTGAACTTATCTAAAATTAACCGACCGAATTAACCGAAATAATTTCAGTTTGGTTAGTTAATTCAGTTAAAACTGAATAATGCACACCCAAAAAATCTTAATTTTTGTTTTGATTCGTTTTAAATAATGTCATTGGCTTGATAGAATGTTTGTCTAAAATTAATCAAAGTAACTATTTTATTCAAGATAATTAATAAAATATTTTTTAGATTTTAAGGATTTAATTGATTTAAGGTTAATATTAAAATAATCTATTTAAAATTAGACCACTTATTAAATTTCTATAATTTAAACCTTTTAGACTAGAACTTTAGTGAGCCTAGATTTTATTTCAAGCCTTTTTATGTCATGTATTTTTTTAATTGTCATTTATTTGACTTTAATATTTTTTTTAGATGAATGACTCTAAATATTTTTATTAGACGTATTATTAATAATCGAATTAAATCTTAAAAATTAGGTATTTATTAATTTTGATATTTGTATCATAACGATCCTAGCTCAGTTATTGTTAATTAAATATTCAAATTATTTTTTTTCGTCTAAAGATAAATCTTAATTTGAATTAAAAGTTAACAAGTTATGACATCACTTTTAAATGTTTCATCATGTATGAAGGTGATGTACGTAATTTGAACCATAAATTAACACGACAGACAAACTTATTCAATGTTAATTTAATTTATGGTCTAATATATCGTCACCCTTACTAGTTAAATACTTAATTAATTAAAGTTCACCAATTTGATAAAGCCCGTTTAATTAAAGTTTATATCCATTTAAGAATATTTAATTAAATCCAACTTAAATTTTATTAATTTTCATCGATTACAAGATACATATAATTTAGTTTCAATTTTCGAGCGTGATGGGTGCTAACCCTTCCTCACACGTAGCCAACTCCTTAATTCAACGAATCTCTAATTTTATTTTTATAGTGTTCGACCTACCATAAATAATTCTAACCTTTCATTTTTAAAATAAAAAATCCCCCTATTTTTAAACATTTTTCAAAAATACAAAAAAAAAAAGAAAAATTCTTCTTTTTAACGGATTTTTTTTCTTTTAATTTTAAAAAATGTCGCGACAATCACTTGTCAAATTATTTTTTCATAGTTTTTTAATGACGAGTAATTAAAATAAAAAAAAAGCATAATTTTAAATATTGGATTTGTAAAAAATAAAATTTTATTAACTAAAATAAAACATGAATAATTTAATGATTAATAATATTGTTTATTTTTTTCTCTCTTAAAAAATAGATAAAAGTAAGATATAGCATCAAATTGAATTAAGTGTAATTCGAGTTTAGGTTTAGCGCATATTTTTTTAAAAAATATTAGGTATATAATTTTTTTAAAAAAATAAATGGTTAAAGGTCTAACCCTTATAATTTTAGGTGTCTAGTAATTAATAACCACTAAAAATCTGTTAATCATGTCTTTTTTTTTAATTTTTTTTAATAATTTATAATTTTTTAAAAGAAAATCTTAAAATTTAATTTTTAAACAATCTCTAATCTTGAAACCTTAACTTTTTATTATTTTCATTAGCGATTGTCGGTATCGACCCTATCTTTTCGGCCATCAAACTTAATATTGTTTTCCTCAGTGCGTCGTCGCTAAAAATTGATGAACGGTAAACTAGTCAAACATTGAACGTTAATGTGAATAGTTGTTTGATTGGTAAAATATTTTATCGATTTTCGATGATAGTGTTTTAAAAAATAATCGATTAGATTTGACGATCAAAAAAATGAAATTAACCATGTATGTCGCATTTTAATTGGATAATAATTTTTAAGAGATAGCAATTTTAATTTTTGAAGGATAACGATAAAAAACTAATATTATTTTTAGGGAATTTAATAATTGATTTGAATATTTTTTGAGAATTTTGAGATTTTTAAAAAAATAATTTTTAAATTTATTTTTAAAAGAATAATATTCTTATCGTATGTCCATTTTAAATTTTAATTAGATAATAACTTTTAATAGATGAAAACTTAAAATTAGGACGATTAAAATTTAAAATAATTATTTTTATAAAAAAATATTTTAAATAATTACTATAATTTAAAAAAAAACTTTAAACATTATAAGTAAAGTAAAGAATAAGAATAAAATAAATGAACAAAGATGAGAGACTTGTATTCTCAAAGTAGGTTGTTGATAATGATTTCTCTAAAAGTAGGGTTATCTATAAAAGATAAACTCTCAAAAGCTCTTTTGAAACATTGATATTTCAGTACATTGAGATATAATACTTATATTGTTTGCTTGACATAAATAACCACAATTCATTATATATTTTATTCCAGAAGTTATTATATTTTTTAAAGGATAAATTAACATAAAACACAAATAAATAATATGTAAAATAAATTAACATATATAAATAGTAAATAAAAATAAATAAGAGATCAATTATTCCCTAAGTTATAAGGAAAATAAAACAAATGACAATTTTTTCCTTTCAAGTGCTATGAAAAAATTAATAATATCCAATTGAGTTGAATCAACAACGCCATAAATCTGTTTATATTTTCTTTCATTTATCATTCATGGTTATGGATAAAGTCCATAATATTTCAATATTTGACAAGTACGAGATTAGTGATTTATATCATCGTATTGATAACATAAAGATTTTAACATGATCTATATCATTCTTGTAATTTCACTTTAGGTGGATATAAACATTCTCAAAAGAATCATCTTATCCATGTTTATTTTATGACCTTAATCGCGACCACAATTACTAATGTGTCATTTATTCTTTTCGTTATAAAATGTCACATTCACTTTAGGGAATAAAGCGGTTCTAATAGGTCTTTAAATCTTTTCACAATATTGTGTATACGGGACAACATTAATGTGTGAAAAGTGGAGTATTTTTTTCTAACATATCCTCATCAATGATACTATGACATATAACCGAGTTTTATTCACTAACCATATAATGAATTATCATGTTTACATTCACTTCAATGAATGAAACAAATCCAATAATTGCATGGAATAAACATCATGCTTGCATTCATTTCAAAGAATGACATAAATCTAATATTTGCATGGAATAAGCATCACACATGCATTCACTTCAAGGAATGTCTCCCATAAAAATTCTTAAATCAAGACTATTTTCGTAACTTGAACTTGGGAAAAATCTATAGTTAAGTTTTTCGACACAAAAAAATATTGTTTTCAAGTAAATATAAACTTTTTAACATTCATACTATTAAATAGTAATTGATCAATCAATATATATATACAATACATACAAAGAATAAAAATTTAATCCTCATACGCGACATTGTTAAACCAATCCACAAGATCCTTTAAAAAGAACATCATTTGAGATCAGTACCCTCGCAGAATGGGATGTCCAATCTATATACTCAAATTAAACCAATATAAGAGAGAACATATTAATTAAAGGTTTAATATTTGTTTCAATATCATGTAATACTTAAAACATAATTAAAAACACAAACTTTCATCATCAAAATAAATAAATATTGGTAATAACTAAGGACAAAAAAAAATCTCAGAGTTAAATAGATGCAAAACACTAGCTGTATATGTCATTCTATTTTATATAGATGACAATTTCACGCTTTGAACAATCATCATTTAATTTGAGAATAATTAAGTATCCACTATGTCGAGATAAATAAGTAAAATATACCGGACTTTCTAAGCTAAGTTGAATATGTGGTAGATTTAGTCATCAATATCTTGTTAAAATCTTTTTCGAAAATTGTCGATAAGAACCATAGTAATTGAGTCACTCTATCGATACACAAACACCAAATAATCAATGATTTTTAAAAAATTAAAGATCAAGCTAAAGATCAAGAGAGAAGACAATTGATAATTAAAATAGAATAAAGAGAGAAAAACTTATCTTTGATTCATACTAATAAAAAATTATTTTCAATAACTCCTTTAAGATTCGAACGACAAACACCTTCGTTGATTAGAATCTCGTGTTGATAACATGTTATAAATAAAGTAAAGAATAAGAATAAAATAAATGGACAAAGATGAGAGACACAAGGGAGACTTGTATTTTCAAAGTAGGATTGTTTATAATATTTTTCTAAAAGTCTATATTTATAGGTATGAGATAAAAATCCTAGTTTCAATCCATATTAAACCTAATAATAAAGTACATTAAATTTTCAAATAATATATAAATATCCACCATAAATAAACATATTTACTACATTAAACACTTTTTTTCATTTAATCCTTAAGTTTTAGTCCATTAAAAAAAAGCAGAATCAAAAACAACCTTTAACCGACAAAACACAACACATGAACTAGAAAGACAGAAGATTTGTGTTTGTTTTCAGCTGAAATTAAGAAAAAGACCGAAGAGAGAAAGTATTTTTCATGGAAACTGGGTCCCCAGTTCTTCCTTGAACCAAACAAGAACATCACTTCAAAACCCAACACTATTGATAATCTTCGTTTTGGGTTTTAATTTCTGCTAATTAAACAAGAATCAACCTTTAAAAACGTCACTTATTCAAAAACCCAAATGCAAAAATTGATGGTAATGATCGTGGAGATGAAAAGGACAACCTTGGATACTGAGAATAATCCGACCAATCCTGAATTAGTGTCTAAATTCATGTTTTTATTGAATTATTTCTATCTGAAGAACATAAAGAATATATTTTTGTTGACATCCTCAAAGTTTGTAATAAAATCTTTTGAATTATGGTAACACGATGTTAATTGTTAGGCTTTTACTATCAAACAAACGTGGAAAGGAAAGGAACAGATTAAAACAAAAAGTCAATTGGGAATTTAATTAAACAAACGAATTTTCTTTTGTGGATGTGTTTTCCTGATCAAACGGTTCATGAAATGTCCTTTTTTAATTTTAAATTAAACAATAATCCAAAATATAAAGTTTTGATTTTGGGTTTTTATCTTTACTTGTCAAAGATGGGATTTTTATTAGGTGAAAGAAAGATGTGTCCTTTCGGGGGTTTCTATTTGAGATTTCTCTAAACTTAGGGTTCCTTCTTTTTTTCACTTATCGATTCTTGTTGTTTGGGAATTTTGCTCATTTGGGTTTTCGATTCTCTTGTTAATCTAATCTGGGTCGGGGAATTTTCTTCAATTTTAGGGATTTTGAAGTGACTGCAAATACAGAGGGGAAGTTCCCTTGTAGGTTTCTGGTAGAAATTTTGGGAATTCCAGAGATTTTGAGTGGTGGGATTTTTGAGTTATCAGATTTACTGCAAGTGTTTTAGGGTTTTGATTTGATTTCACAATAGTTTTTTATTTGAAGTTTTGAGGATTCTTATAAAGAATCAATGGTGGTTTAGTGGCAAGCTTGAGTTTTGTTTGGTCTGGCATGTTTGCATGATGTTTAGTGGTCAAGGGTCTTCTAGGAACCATTGCAGTCTCCTTGCAGTTCTTTGTGGTGGTAAAGTTTCTAATACTAAACAAAAGCAACCGGTTTCCGATGATCAGCCAAGATACCCGTTTCCGGAGCTTGCTTCTTCAGGCCGCCTAGAGGTATATAAACAATGTCAATAGTTCTACATGGTTTTACTGCAATGTTGTGACGTTTTTTGTATGTGTGTGAGTGCAGGTTCAGCTTCTGAATAATCCTAGCATTGATGAGTTCCGGCGTGTTCTTGAATCGTTGGAGCCGAATATTGTTTACTTGCAAGGAGAGCAGAATCCGGATATTGAAGAGATTGGCTCTCTGGTTTGTGGTGATGTTGACTTGTCCACTCCGGAAGCTTTATGTGAACTCTTCGGATCCACATTGCCCACCACTGTGAGTGTTGATGCATGACTATGTTATGATTATGATGATTGTTGCATGGAGTTTATAATTTGATTTCATTCTCCTTGATATATACGAAAAGTTATTCTTTTTACATGCAATGTTTCGGTTGTTCGATGACTTTCTTTTACGAGTTTTGCTGGTTTCTTAGCTTACTTGAAGTTGGTTATAATTGTTGGAGTTTGAAATAATCTAGGCTTAAATGTTTATCTAGGTTTATCTAGAGGTCCCCGATGGTAACGAATTGGCAGGGGCACTTCACTCCAAGGTAAAACTATTATCGATCATGATCATGGGCATACGACTGTAAGTTCGTTTTTTATGTTCACATAGATGTTGTTGATGTTCATTTCTCATGGCAGGGAGTACCATATGTTATATATTGGAAAAATACTGTCTCGCGTTATGCAGCTTGCCATTTTCGTCAAGCACTGTTATCGGTGATTCAAAGGTACAAATCTTCTACTTCTGCTCATTATATCGATAAAGCATGACCCGTTCTCCTACCTTCCTGAATGACGGTTGTATATCTTCATTGTAAAGAGAGGCTGCTGATAGTTCTGTTAACTTCGGAAATCGGTTGATAACACAAATTTAAGCACACCACTTTCGATTATTTTAACCTATTTTAAGGCTTACTGAGATATCATCTACAATTTGAAGGAAATTTACTGGAGATCGTTCTAAAGTTCTGCAGTTTTGGCCTATTGCAGTTCATGTAGCCATACATGGGATGCGTTCCAACTCGCCCATGCTTCTTTTAGAATGTACTGCGTACGGAACAACAATAGTGTCTCTTCTAATAGTCGGAAACAAAGTGTTCAGCCAGGACCTTGTCTGCTCGGGGAGCCTCCCAAGATTGACGTTTCTCAACCAGAGGTTGACATGCAAGACGAAGAAAGCTCTCCTGAAAATCTTCATGCCGTAAAGATATATGATGATGATGTGACTATGAGGTTTCTTGTTTGTGGATTGCCATGTGTATCGGTAGGTTTGTGTTTTAGTTTTTCTCCTCTTGAAACAGTAAATACTTTTTTTACCCCGGTTTATATTGGCTGTTTACCATATGCTCTGCAGGATGCATTCCTTTTGGCATCTTTGGAGGATGGGCTTAATGCCCTCTTAAGCATAGAAGTAAGTTCATACGATTTTTTTTTCCGGACTTATATGTTCTGTTTTCTCCGCTTATTAACTAGATCCAATTGTCACTTGATTCAGATACGAGGGAGCAAGCTTCATAACCGAGCAAGGTATCGATAGACTTGAGCTTAGTTATTGTTTCTTTTGGGATGTTGATTTTTGGCTTTGTTCAATTTCGAGGGTTTTGAGCTGAATGTTTGTTGATCTTTTCTCTTATGGAATTCCCATTCCCCATAATATTGCTTCTTCGAAGTTACTTTTGTGTGTTATCATCAACTTACTTATGGGGGGTTCTATTCTTATAGTGCTCCACCACCACCTCTTCAGTCAGGGACATTTTCTCGGGGTGTAGTGACCATGCGATGCGACTTTTCAACCTGCAGTTCGACTCACATATCACTTTTGGTGTCTGGTAGTGCACAGACTTGTTTTATCGATCAGGCAAGTAATTGTGATTGGGTTATTTGCTAGTGCTGTTACTTTTAAGTTCAATTCTAAGAAAATTCCCTTTTCTTTTTGTCTCAGATTTTGGAAAATCACATAAAAAACGAGCTTATCGGGAAGAATCAGCTAGTCCGTGCACAGTCAAGTTCTGAGGAGAGCAAATCTCCCCCATCTGAACCTCGTAGATCCTCCTCAATTGCCTGTGGAGCAAGTGTGTTTGAAGTGTGCATGAAAGTGCCCACATGGGCTTCACTGGTATGATTTTCTTTTTTACCATTTTAAAGTTTGCTCGAGTTTTCTTGATTTATTTGAAACAAAAACGAGTTTCTCGGAATGACTTTTGACAGGTATTAAGGCAACTTGCACCAGATGTGTCATACCGCAATTTAGTTATGCTGGGGATTGCTAGCATTCAGGGTTTGTCGGTTGCATCTTTCG
Source organism: Abelmoschus esculentus (assembly GCA_035048815.1). Classification (NCBI taxonomy): domain Eukaryota; kingdom Viridiplantae; phylum Streptophyta; class Magnoliopsida; order Malvales; family Malvaceae; genus Abelmoschus; species Abelmoschus esculentus. Next base: position 2,044,365 of record JAUCBN010000002.1, read on the forward strand.
AAAAAGATGATGCTGAACGCCTTCTTTTCTTTTGCAAAAACCTGGGCAAGGATCCCTCCTTGGGTAGTTCAATAATTGCCAGAACTCCGAGCTGGTTGGTGCCGCCACCACCTAGTCGGAAAAGATCAGATCCATGTAAAGACACTAAACCTCTGAACCGTACTATCATAGGAGGTGTAAATGGTATTGCAAGACCGAAAACTAATGTTGCTGCTATGAGACCAATTCCGCACACTCATCGTCATAAGATGCTTCCCTTTTCTGCATTTTCCCAGACCGATAAATATGATGGTGACCAAGGAAAGGTTAATTTGCCAGTAGTTCCAGTGAAGCAACCTGTGCCTGTCACGCATCGGAAAGCATTGTCGAGTTCTTATCAGGCCCAGCAGATTATATCTTTAAATCCATTACCTCTTAAGAAACATGGTTGTGGTAGAGCCCCGATACAGGCTTGCTCCGAGGTTTGTCTTCTCTGAATTTCGAGTTAAGAATTTACAAATATAATCCAATTAATATGCTAGGAAAATTAGGAATCTCTTTGCATCATACTTGAACTTCTTCATATTATTCAAATATATGTTTATATTTTCTGGCAGGAAGAATTTTTGAGAGATGTAATGCAGTTTCTGATTCTTCGAGGACATACTCGGCTGGTTCCTCAAGGTGGGTTAGCCGAATTTCCCGATGCCATTCTGAATGCGAAGCGTCTCGACCTTTTTAACTTGTATAGAGAGGTAGGTTATTCTATGAGCTAAATATGATGGGAATATGGCTATATATCATTGAAAGATTGAGCATAACAGGTGGTGTCTAGAGGAGGCTTTCATGTCGGGAACGGCATAAATTGGAAGGGACAAGTTTTTTCGAAGATGCGCAATCACACATTGACAAATAGAATGACTGTATGTTGTTTCATCTTTCGTCCTAATGAGTTTCAAGTCCTTGTCGACTTTCTAACATCGGGACAATAACCATTGCTTTTTCCTCTAATTTCCCTAGGGAGTAGGCAACACTCTAAAAAGACATTACGAGACTTACCTTTTAGAATACGAATTGGCTCACGACGATGTCGATGGAGAATGCTGCTTGTTATGTCACAGGTATCCCTCTCACTTGCACACACATATATCCGAATGTATTCGGAATTGTCTGCATACCGACAGTGTAACGTTTTTGTATGAAAACAGTAGCGCAGCAGGCGACTGGGTGAACTGTGGAGTTTGTGGTGAATGGGCTCACTTCGGCTGTGACAGGCGGCAAGGGCTCGGAGCTTTTAAGGTATACCTTCCAAACTTATCCCATCAAGAAACGAAACTAGAATACCATACGATTATGCAACCAACTACGTTTTCATCTCGTGAACGTCAGGATTATGCGAAAACGGACGGTCTGGAGTACGTTTGTCCGCACTGCAGCATCTCGAATTTTAAGAAGAAACCGAAACCTGTGAACGGATATTGACCTTGGTTGTCACTCACCTTAGGAAATGTAATTACTGTATTGTATCCAACCCTCCATTGTTGTTCTCATATATGGCTGAAGCCATGAAAGAGTACCCCACCAACTGATTTTCCCAATATTTTGTATTCTGCAAAACAGAGATGAAAGAGTAACTGTAGAAGAAGAAGAATTAGTATTTTACTTGATTAGCTTTTGTTCATTGTGGACTTAAATAGAATATTTTCAAGTTTGAGGACTAGTTTCATAAGATAATGTACTAATTAGATATGGTTTAAATAAGTTGAGGGTCCTTTTAATATTCTAGTTTTTATCAACTACGTTCGATTTGATAAAAATATAAATGTAGAAGAATAAAATATATAAAAATAGCAGTAAATGAATGGTAAAGGTTTTTCATAATCCAGGTTTACAAATTGATAAAAATATTAACGTAAAATGATAAGGTTGATTATAATAAAATCTAGGTTTCTATTCACTTCATCACTAATATTAGCGCCGCCGCTGCTCTCTATTTTCTTCCATCAAGTTTTAATTTTTCTTTATTGGTGATCGACAACTAATTTTCTCCGTCTTTATGATAAGAATTTTTATGTTTTTCGTATTTTAATATGAATTTTTATCTTTATGATACATATTTTCTCTATCTTTGTGACATACTTTTTATTTTTGTGGTTTATTTTTTTCTCCTTATGGCATGATTTAGCATACCTTAGCGGTCGATTGTTGCAAAGATTTGAATCGGCGCTAGTTTTCTGATTATGGTTTTGTCGGTGGTCATAGAAAGTTAGATCCCCACTCGGATGATGGTTGTATACCGATATAATCAGTCCTGGGTAGCGGAACATTCTGCCTATTAGTTTGGATCGCTCATCACTCCTTTACTTATTATGCCTCTCGATTAGACAGAGATAAGGAGATTCAGGAAGCTTCTGAATTTTGAGGGTATGCTTATCTCCATAGAAAATATTTTACTTTACTTTATATTAGGGTTTGAAAAAATTGTGGGTTGATTAATTCCATTATTTTTTCTTAATCAATTGTAATTGTGGTATTTTCTATAGATTTAATAAAAGTTCAGTGATTACTATAAAAAAAATATATTAACATAAAGAACTAGAGTGATTAATATTTTTAAATAAAAGAATGATAAATTTAATAAGAATTAAAGTATAATACTAAAGCTTAAATTAATGTAGGTGGTTGATAGTAGGAGTGTTCATAATTGGTCCAATGAGTATCTAACGGTTTATAAACTCATAATACAAGTTAAAAAATAAAAAAGATATAAAAACATAATAACAATAATAATATAGTATTGATATTGGATATATTGGATCGTTAAGTATTCATTGAATCGGTTTTGAACACCTCTAGTTGCTAATAGTTGTGCTTCGAGTATTGGTTGTGTAATAGTGTACACTGATTGTGTCTGATTCGATAAGGCGAGGATTAGTGTCGTGGAGTCTACTGGAGTAAGGGTGGGTGAAGTTGAATATCGATAATTTTTCATGTATTATTTTAAATGTATTATTTTAAGTGAATGAATCTTTTATTTTTAAATTTATAAAGGTTTGTTTAATCATTGGTGCTGAGTTATAAGATGTATTCGTTAGTTTGAAGAGTATTTGGAGCCATTTTGAACTTGATAGTTTAGATGTGTTATGTTTTGTTATGATTTATAAGTTCATAGAAGATCCTCTTTATCAGTGGCGGATTTATTACTTGGTGAGGGTGGGTTCGGGTCGTCCCTGAAATTTAAATTTAAAATGTTAAATGTTTATTTTATATATTAGTGCTCACCTTGAATATAATTAATACCTACCCTAAATTAATTGGTGTCATTATTTTTATTCAATTACCTATGAAGGTAATTTATCAATAAGCTGACTTCATAGATGATGATATAATTACCTATGTAGATAATTAGTTTAAAATGGAGAACGCTAACAATAGATAGGTGAATTGGTACAACACATTGTATTATTAAGAAGATCTAAATATAGATCGTAAGACAAACATGTATAATATAAAAGAATTAACTTATATATATATATATATATGAATTAAGATCTATTTACATCAGATAAACGTTTCGACTAAAAAGTTTTTTATTTACAATTAATCTCGACCATCAATTACACTAATCAACCGATTAAAAAAATTGAGTTTTTAGACTATCAATGGATCTACTCATATATATAAGAAAAAAACATTTAAAACAAATACTATTAATAATACTGATGGTAAGATAAATATACTAAATATATAAATGTTCAGTATATGTACATATTTGCAGACACAGGTTCCTCAGAGAAGGAAAATAGTTAATAAAGTAAGTCCATGATCTATGTCATGGGATTTCAGTCATTTGGCTGTGCAGAGAGTGTTCACTTCTTCTTGTTTGAATGTGCCATTGCAACCATTCACCTTTTCAACCATAAATTCACCATCAGAGGTTGTTAATGGATGAATCCCAACACCAGATAACATGCTGTCATCCCTTTCCTTGGAAGCAGGACCCGATGACGATGCCTTACCGTTTGATATGGCAGCAGCGAGTGCGATCGGCATAAGGCAGAGACCTTTACTCTGAAGATATTGCATGGCTTTTGTCACATTGGACTCCAAGAGTTTCACCACTTCCTGTTCAAAAGCGACTTGCTCGGGAGACGGCGAATGACCGACTCCTTCGCTCACCAAGGGTGCTAGTGTCAAACCATTAGATCCCTGATAGAAAACATAGCTCATGGTTAAATCCGAGAATTTCGATGTTTTAAGGCGTAAGGTTTATGGTTTAGAGAAAGCAAGAATTTGGTACCTCGGCTTGGCTATCAGTGATGAGAGGAACAACTGCACCTGCTGCCCCTAGCCTGCTCATGCTTAACACCTGCAAATAATTTTCCGAAGAACCGAGTTCACTTGAGGTAACTAAAATTCCTGTAAATGTTTTAACGGCACCTTGGCTTGGCTCGGATTTGTGATATTATCGAAAGGTTAGTCTTACCTTAACTTGGAGTTGAAGAAACTTGACATACTCTATGATTTCGTCGAGCATAGAGGCCTTATCGGTCTGCAAAGTTCACCAAGATTAAACACATGCTCATATCCGATACATTTACTCGAATCCAAGTAACATAGATCCAGAATGTTGGGAGTAAACCAACAAGAACTTGTTCTCTCAAAAGCGAAATCAATGTGCTCAAATTAGGCTTTTTAATGATCATAGCAAAATACATACAGAAGAGATTACCTTATTGGAATTAGGTACAAGCTCTTGCAAATTCTTCATCCTTTCAGCAATCTTCTCTCTTCGGAGCTGTAATCGATCAAAAAATAGAACAAATGCGAATATCAGAAAACGGAAAACAACTCGAGACTATGAACTTATATGATGAGAAATACACTATAACCGAGTGACTGACCCTCTCTGCAATGCTATGTGGATCAGTAGCCTGACCTCGACGTGCTCTAACTCGTGGCTTCCCGGTTCCATTGCAAGCATTTCTGGGAGTAGGTGATGAACTCTGTATTAAAAGTTCAAAACTAGTAAGCCTGGAAAGAATGACGAGAAGTAGGGAGCATAATTCAAGTACCGAGCAAATCGAGAATACCTGCAGCAGGGACGGTAAGCCTATCATAGTATTCGTTATCGAATGGTCGGAAGGACAAGAAGAGTGAAGAGGATTATCCACATCTTGTTTTCCCTGGTACATTATGAGCAACAAAAGGTAACTCAACCCCAAACTAAAAGAATAAAGAGTTGGCTTTTGACACCATACCTTTCCATTGATTGATGCTGATAAGTTCTCGGGTTGCATTATTGTATCAATATCCACAAATCTGTCATCTACATTTCCATTACGTCCTCGAAGACAAGAGCTCTGCATTCGGGTTTGTCCCATCAAAGTCGGGAGAGAAGAAAGTAGACCATCATACGGTAGCGGATGCCACAATTCGGGAATCGGAGAAAGGGTAAGTGATCTCTGAAACTCAGAAGATTCACCTCCACTGCACATCACATTCCCTCTCTCATTAAACGATTGAGTCGAAGTCATATCACCAAGAACTCGAAGACCCTTTAAAGAACCGAGGTCCATCGAGCCAGAAGATTGAACATCAGCATTAAACTGTAGTCCCATTTGTGGTCCACCTTCTCCAGACATCAAACCATGCTCAACAACACCAAGAGAAGTACCATGTGCAGCTAAGCACTCCATGCCATGATTCAAACCGATCAAGCTTACCGGCGCATTATTCCTATCATCTTGGTACACTCCTAGCGAACCAGCCGGTCGTGCATTTGGCTGATCCACTTCGCCATGAACCCAAGATGACCTTTCCTTACCATTAACATCAACATCGAGCCATGACGAGGAAGAGAAATACTGATCAAGATAATCATCCATTGTCTACATACAAATCACACAATATCCTGCAGGACCTGCACAATATATATACATATATGATATTTGACATTAAGCTATATATATATATATATATATATATATATATATATATATATATATATATATATATATTCCTAAAAGAAGAAAAATCAAACTCACAAGCATTCCACAAGAAACAAATCAATTAGGAAGTGGGAATGGGATATATGTACCTTCTTTAAGAAGGAAGTTTGAGATGCGAAATCTGAGGCTATATATGGTGAATCTATACATATAGATATACATATACATACACACACACACACACACATATATATATATATATTAAAGTACTAAAATTTAAAATCTTCATCAATAAACATGAAAAATCAAAAGTAAAACAGTACTAAAAGGAAAATGCTGTAACAGTTCATTATACCCTTTTATCAATTCTCTGTTTTTTTACATCAATTCTACAAAAACCCAGCACTCAAAAATCATCTAATACTCCAACATGCAAACTGGGTTTCCAACAAAAAACCCAAACCCTAAAACAGACAAAACATTTGACCAAATACCAAGTTTTCTTTAATATAAAAAAAGAATATTAAATTATAAAAAGAGCACTTACAAATGAAGTGAGTGAATCAGTGAGTTGAGTGTCAGCAGAAGAGGACGATTTCTTTTCTTTTCTTTTCTTTTCTTAGCATCCAAAAAGGAAGTGTAGCAGCTGTAGTACAACAACTGAACGAAAAGATGTTTAGCTTTTGACGTAGAAAAACCGCTCCCTTTAGCTTTTATTTCGCTTTATAATAACTTTTGGTTTAAATACATAAGTAGTCCCTATACTTTAATAAAAAAATTTAATCTTTATATATTATTTTTGTGAAAAATTAAGTTCACTTTTTTCCGGTTTAAAGATTTTAATCCAATTATTAATATTGTTAACATTTTACATCAATTATTGTAAAAAATTATGCTATCCTTGTATGACTCAATAATAAAGATAGAAAATAAATATTTTTTATAACAATCAATATTTAATTTATTAAATGACTAATCAATATCAGATACTGTAAAAATTTATTATGGAGGCGACTCTCTCAATTCATCCATTTTTTTTATTTACAGTACTAAAATTTAAATACCATAATAAATAAATTATATGTGTATACAATACGAAAACGTAAAATGACACTGTGTAGGTAACAATTTTAATGATCTGTGAAATTTGAATCAAATCGGAACTAAATGTATATAATTACATAAAAACAATAATTTATGTATCACATTTCACATTTGACCAAAACTTAAAGACTATATCTCTAATTTCGTAAAAGTTCAGTGACTAACATAACATTTTTACCTATTTTTTCTCTTCTATATTATAATATTTTTTTTACTCTTTTGATAACATGTAAGCTTATTATTAATCCACGTCATTGATATTCTGTTCGTCCCTTCCGTTACTTTCTCGCTTTCGTTCCGTTTTTTAATATATGCCGTTACAGTAGCTCCTGGTTTGCGAGCTGGTGATTTTATGGAATTACCCTTGCGTGAAGCAACCTCTCCTCTGAACCTTCTGTTTTTTAATGGTCAACAATGCAAGTGCATTTTGGTCATTTTAGTTAAAAGAAGTTTCAATCCGTCCCGTAAAATGTGGAGAGGTTAAGATCCTTTGAAATTTGGTGGATGGTTAATGAATTACGAAATTAGCCTCTAAACCCCATTTATTATTTATTAATTATGCTTTAAAAAATGATTGTTTTATGTTATAGTGATTATTTTTAGGGTTCAAATACTACTATATATTGTATTTAAAGTTATTAAAATTTAAATCTTAAATCAATAGGGTTAATCCAATAGGTAAACATCTTGGTTCTGTTTAAACAAGTCTTAAGTTCGAGACGTTGTGTATGTAGAAAATCCTTGCTGGGAGACTCTCACCCACCAAGACTAGGTGTGCGACGCGGGTCGGTCTAAATTATTCAAAGCTAGATTCCGAACCCAAAAGAACAATAAAAGAAATTTAATTCTTAAACTTTAAAATATAACTAATAGGTTTTTAAAACATACAAAAATTAAAAAAAGAAGATAAATCTAAAAAAAGATAAATATTGTACCATTAGTCAGATCAAATACTTCCTCTTTACATCAAAAAATCTTTACGGTCCATTTTATAAAACGTCTTTAGAGAATTATCAAAACACAACATAGATAAAATTTTAAAATCAATAATCACATTATACGCTTATTCTTTAACAAAAAAACTCAAATAAAAAACAAATTCTAAAAGATCACCGACAAACACATATCATAAACAAACATCCTGAGAATCACCCGTACAAACATAAAAATTGTTAAAATAATAATAAAAACTTATCATAAGAATGAGATATGTCATAAAGACAGAAAAGACGTATCACAGAAGAGCACAACAAGATATACGAAGAAAAAATTAAAACAAATAAAAAATATAGAAATATGAATTATCAACAGTCGAATTATATTAATCATGTATGAATTCGTATATCATCATTAAATTGTATTAAGATATAACATTAATCGTTGATCGAGTTCAATGTTATATATACAATTGACAAAAAAAAAAAAATATAAAATTAACATACTTAAATACAATGATGTTTGGCAAAGAAAAACAGCTTCAGCAATCGCTCAAGGCTCCCACTAGGGTGATAACGTGTCAAGTCGAATCGAGTTTAGAAACAATATTATTGGGTTTGGTTCGTGCTCGAAGCTCGATGAGCTCATAATTTTAGGCTCGAGCTCGGCTCGAAAATAATATTATTGGGCTCGGGTTGGGTTCGAAGCTCATCGGACTCGTCAGGCTCGGCTCGACTTAAAATGAAAAAAAAGTGCATAATTTATTTTTAGTAGATTTCTCATATTTTATTTTATTATTTTTCTTTTGCTAAAGAGATTACTTTTAGTGTATATGTAGAATATATATAATATAATTATTCCGAGCTTGTTCACTAGCTTTTCGAACCGAGCTTGAATCAGCTCGGCTCATTAAAGTCTCGAGCCGAACCCGAGCCCGAGTCGAGCTCACTCGAACTGAGCTTTAACCGAGCTTTGACCGAGTCGAGCCCGAGTAGTTCGCGAGCTGGTCAGGCTCATTATCACCCTTAGCTCCCGCATTCTATTTATATAATTTTATAAATTTTTACTGATAATTTAATAAGTTAGTGTTTGTCATTATTTTTAATTCTATTTATGACATTTTTTAATAAAATAATATATTTAATTAAAATTTATAATTTATTAATAAAATATTAAAATAATTATTTAAAATAATAGACTATATTTTCATTTTACGTGAGCTCATTTATTCAATTATAAATAAATTCACTCTGCTTTAGTGTAGAAACAAAGTCATAATATTAATCACTTCATAAAAATAGAAATCATTAAAATATATAATTGTGATTTTTTTACATTACTTTTTTGACTCATTAACGGTACGAACATTTTTATTGTTGATATATCGTATATAAATCCAGGAACAGAATCAGAATTTGGGGTTGAGGGGGGCAAAACATAAATATTTAAAAGTAGAGGGTAAATTCATAAAAAATAATTTTTAAAATAATTTAAATAAAGAGATAAAAGTGAAAAAAATTCTTCGGGGTGAGGGATGATTATCCCTTCCCATATGACTGTAATTCTGTCCTTGTATAAATCGCAGGTAATTATTTTATTAGTACATTTAATGATTTTACCCTCACTAAAATCTTTAAATCCATAAATGAAATAAATAAATAAATAATCACACGTTCATATTATTTGAAAATAATGAATAAATAAAAAGTAATTTTTTATTTAATTATAAATAAAATTATATTTAAGTTATTTAATTATTAAAAAAAATTAAATTAAAAGAAAAAAAGTGTTGTTAACAACAGCGAAATTTGTTGAATATTGTTGTTGGAAATTTTTCAATGTATTGTGCATTTTTTTAAAATTTATTATAGTTTTTACGGTTATTATAAAGTTGGAATTAATATGATTTGATTTTAAATAATATTTATATTTTTTAACGAAAAAAATTAAAGATGATTTTCTTTCCTTCCATCTCTGAATAGTGTAAAAAAAACTGAAACCGAATTTCCATCCTTTTGATTTTCTTACTGTTTAAAGAAAAATAATATAAATATTATTTAAAATCAGATTGTATTAATTCCGACTTCAAATTTACTATAGAAATAAGAAGAGTGCAATACTACAATTTTTTCCAACAAAAATAATCACTATAAAATCCATCTTACAAACGTATCAAGACAAAACTAAACAAAATGTTTCTGGTATAATTATTCGTATTTAATTTATTTTTAGTCAATTAATACATATCAGACTTCACATAAATTCATTACCGGGATATACTCGACTAATTCACAATGTTAAGATTAAAATCTTTAATCTAATTTAAAGAAACTGATGTCCCGTCCTACTAGAACCAACTAGTAGTTGATAAAAAAAAAATTATACAACAAAAATAAAACTAAAATAAATCAATCTTCAAAAGCACTCATCTCTTTAGGACATGATATTTTCATTACTCAATCTCATGAGACAAGGAGACAAGTCATCCATTCTTGTGAAGGGTCATTATCGCAATTGTCTATCACACCTACTTCACCATATTTATATCTCAAGACCTTACATTTTTTTTTTCTATCGTGGGATTAAAGTAACTCGCCTCTATATAATGCGACAATATACTTATATATATGGGGTCAATATTTGATGTACAAACAATATTAAACTTTGACTCCATCATACCTGATTTTATAAGGTTTTTGTAAATTCCGAGAGATTTAACTTTCTTAATCAATAAAATTTTAGGGGTACTCTTTTCCCCATAAGAACTTCTAACCCTCCTTGGGGATGGAAGTGTTAGGGGAATTTTAATAAGGTCTTTTTTTCGTAAAAAAACTCAAAATCTAAATCTTTAACTCTAAAACCTTAAAAACTAAACTCTAACTCCTAAACAATATTCCCTAAATTCTAACTTTTAAACCCTAAAACCTAGAATCCTGAACTTTAAAACTAAACCCCTAAATTGGACTTGTATATGAAAAATAAATTTTCACCGCTAATGTACGAAGTATTTTTCCGTATATGTGTAGCTCTTTGGGATTTTACTAGTTCTCTGCTTAAAGAATAACAGATATTTTACATTTGAAGTACTGGGATTTGTCTGTTTCAGAGTTGGAGGGTATCAAGAACAGTTCTATTAGGGCATCTAAGAGAAGGAATTCCCTAATATTCTGTTATGGCCATTTTCTCAGGAGAAACTCCAACATGTAATTGGTAGGCATTGAATTTTACACAGTAGGTGCGATAAGTCAAATCCCATAGTTTTAGACACGACACGAAAAAAAAAAAATACACAAGCATAAAAACAAGTACGAAAACATGTCCTAAGATGAACTGTATCAAACTGGGACTACAACATTCTACATTCTTTTTTTCTCTTTTGATGAATGCATAATGAGTCTCAATCATGCTCACTCAATACACAGCTGAAAAGCAGACTAAATTTATTCTTGACTAAATGACCATTCATTGACATGCAGGGACGGAACTAATATCAAGCATCGGGAGGGATAAAGGTCTATTAAGTTATTAAATCTAAAAGTTGGGAGGGGCAAAGAACAGTTATTGTTCCTAGAGGTCACGGATTCGAGCACCAGTGACGCCAGCAGAATGATTGAGCGATCAAAGTCAAATGGTGAAGATTATATTTTAGAACAGATATTACTGTAATCACTATTAGCTTGTTAAAAAAAAGTTGGGAGAAACAAAAACCTTATTTTATTACTATTTATATTAAAGGGGACCTCAAATATAATTATACCAAAATTTTTTGGGAGGGGCCCCTCCAATGGTATACATAGTTTCTCCCCTGTTGACATGTCTATTCACTTTCTGCAAAATATCAAAATTTTTATGATGTTAGACAGAAGGGTCAAACTAAGAATTTTTCTGGGGGTCAGAGGCAAATTATAAATTTTTAAGGGATTAAATACAATATTTTTTTTCAAATAATCTAGACATACAGCCTTTTAAGGACCAAGATTTTCAATAGAAAATAGTGTAAGGACTCAATTTCACAAAAAAAACAAAGTATATGGACTTGTGTTTTACCATTATATTAGCTCAAATATTCAACTTGAGTTTTCCACTTACAGTTGCAGAGCCATCTCAGAGATATCAACTGAAGTCTGCACAGATAAGAGGATGCTATATATGTTGGAGATCCTTTTTTGATCATAGATTAAAACAGTGTTAGAACTTACAACAACTTCATAATCTTCATCCGATCATGTCGAATTCGACAATTCTCGATCTAACCATAAGAGGATACACCATCTATTCTGACTGCATTAAGTAACAGACCAAACTTGCATGATTAACAACTAAGAGAATGCTATAGGAAGCATGCAAATGCATCCGAGGAAGATCATAGTTTACATGCATGAAAAAAGGGTAACTATCCATTCGGCTTATTACGAACCTATTTGCGGATGCAGAAGGAGAAATTACTCAGCATGTTCATGCTTATTGAGAGCTCAGCAAGGCAACAAGACAATGGGAAGTAAACTTGATCATTACCAAGCTTGATCAGCTCAAGTTATTCTATAAAACCGAGTATACTCGAAAACAACTATAGGAATGAAAGCATGTTGATCATTATCAAGTTTGATCAGCTCAAGTTATTCCATTAAACCAAGTTCGAGTATACTCGAAAACAAGTATGGCTTTAGAAAGTATGCTCATGCTCATTGAGAGCTCAACAAGGCAACAACACAATGGAAAGTAAACTTGGTCATTACCAAGCTTGATCAGCTCAAGTTATTCCATTAAACCGAGTTCGAGTATACTCGAAAACAAGTATAGCAATCGAAGAGCTTTAGAAAGCATGGTTATGCTTATTGAAAGCTCAACATGGCAACAACACAATGGTAAGTAAACTTGATCATTACCAAGCTTGATCAGTTCAAGTTATTCCATTAAACCGAGTACTAGTATACTCGAAAACAAGTATAAGAATCCAGGAGCTTTCGAAATTCCAAGTGAAGTAATAGTCAACAAAAGACAATGAATGATGTTGAACCATCATACATAGTGGGATTCAAGGGAGGGTACCAAAAGAACAGATTCTGTAGTTGAAAAATTCCAAAGCAGTGTAGACAAACAAATTCAATTTCAGAAACGTGTATAACTCAAGAATCAAAGACATAATAAACAGATATGCCATCAAAATACCCAAATTCAAACAATTAATACTCAATGTAATCCACAAAATTGAAAAATTAAACAAAGCTAATCTTTAGGCAACCTCTGGAAATTCGTCCACCATTGAAAATCCCAGAAAAAAGTGTCCTGCAACTTGGGAATTTCCGATTCTTTTACAACCTGTTCTCCATAATGAATCAAAAAGCAATGGAACAAACATTTAATCAAGACCCTAAACCCATTGCCTCACATAAAGCATCTCTCCACTTATGAACAAAGCTTCCATAATGAATCAAAAAGCAATGGAACAAACATTTAATCAAGACCCTAAACCCATTGCCTCACATAAAGCATCTCCCCACTTATGACTAAGCTTCGATTTGAAGTATGTTGCGGTTTGGAAAGCTACATATTTGATGCCCGTGAGAGCGACCTTTGATGTCAAATGGCTCGGTTTCTTGCTTTGGGTCGACGCTGATTTCGATGAAAAATGATGGGTCTTTGTTGGTTTACGAGCTTCATGATTCTCTGGCTCATTTTTAAGGGTCCTTTGAATCAAAGAAAATTTTTTCTTTCTTGCTTTGCTTAAATGTAATTTTTTGAAGTATTCCTATCAAAGGCTCTAGGTAGTCTAATTATCAAACTGAAAGAGAAAAGGATAGTTGTAAGAGAACATTACTTGTTGCTCCAAATAGATACACTTTTAGGTTGTATTTATGGTTGTGTTTAGGGATGGAAAAACAATTATTCGGATGAGTTTCAGGTCGGTATTGTTAGGTCTGGTAAAATCTGATACATGTCATTTCAAGACTCAAGTTGATTTGATGTTTTGACTCGATTAGGGTCGGGTGCAGGTCCATTTCAAGTTGGGTCCATTTCAAGTCGGGTCTATTTTAGGTCGGGTTCAAACGTTTCGGGTCCAAATCAGATAATTGACAGGTTTATTTCAGGTTGGGTAGATTTTAGGTCGGATTCATTTTAGTTCGGTTGCATTTCAGGTCGGGTTCATTTTAAGTCGGTTTTATTTCAGGTCGAATTAATTCGGGTTTTAAATTCATATTAATTAAAATTATTAAGTTTGAGTTTGATACAAATAAGTAATTAAGTAAATAACCAATAGACTTTGGGTTGAATGGTTGATCATTCATTTCTAATTAATTATTTAATATCTAACGTCTTTAACTAGCATAAATCCCATTAAAAATAAATATTACGCACTAAACTAGACAAAAATATCATCAAATGATTCATATCTTTAAAATTGGGTTAAATTATAAAAATTAAAAATTAATAAGGAATAAACATTGGAATAAAAAAATAAAGTTTTAAATTAAAAAGGATAAACATTAATAAAATGAATTATTATCTTATTAAAAACACCAAGCTAAATTAGAAAAATAAATAGTAGTCAATTTGAAATAAAAATAAAGTTATAAGGACTAAAATACAAAAATTATAAACTAACAATAGTTAAATTCGATGAAATTTTTAATTTTAATGTATTTTAATACATTATAATTTATACCTATACAATATAGTTTAATATATTTCAAAAATAGTAATATGAAATTTATACTATATATGAAAATATGAAACATATAATACTATATATATAAAAATATATAATATGTATGTATATGTATATAATATATATGCATGTAAGTATACGTATATTTATATACTATATAGTATACATTAATATATGTATATAAAATATATTGTATGTATACTTATATATAAGTATGTATGTATATATATATTAATATATATACTTATTATTATATGTATATGCATATATATTAGATATACATATTAATATATGTATATAATATACATGTATACATTAATATATACTATAATCTATATAATATATGGGTAAAGTGCAACGGAGGTCACTCAATTATAGTTTAGGTTACGTTTGGATCATTCAATTATTAAAGGTTACATTTGGGTCATCCAATTATTAAAATGGTTACATTTAGATCACTCTACTGTTTAAATTAAACACCGTTAGATGACATCATCATTAAATATTTTATATTAATAAAAATATTTGTATACACTATATTAATTATATTCTCGTTCATTAGTTTTAAATAATTTTATTTAAAGATTCATAAAAATATAACATAAATAAAATATGAGTTCACAATAATACTGTAAAACAAAGAGATATTATTAAGAGCAAGGAGATTTCTACTCGTTGAATCGACAGGAACCGATTTTGACAGGTGAATTAATTCAGTCAGTTTCTTTTTTTTTTTTTATTTTATATAAAAAGAAGTGAGGTGAAATATTGGAATATTCTGATTTGTTTTTTTAGTATGAAGGGAATATAAGATAATTCAGGGAATAATCATTATAAATATAAACTAATAACAGACTGAAACACACAGGTTTAGTGTCGGCCGACACACTATTGAATAGAATTAGGTTTATGCTCAGAGAAGAATATTTTTAAATTATTTTATAATAAATGTTTAAAATATTTTTTAAATAAAAAATATATTTAAATTTTATTTTTATCAAAATAAATATTTAAATTTTAATCTGTTCAATAAGTTGTTCAATTTGTTGCAGCTCTTACCCATGTGTAATTTTTATTAATATAAAATATTTAATGATGATGTCATCTAACGGTGTTTAATTTTAAACAGTAGAGTGATCTAAATGTAACCATTTTAATAATTGGATGACCCAAATGTAACCTTTAATAATTGAATGATCCAAACGTAACCTCAACTATAATTGAGTGACCTCTGTTGCACTTTACCCATAATATATTAGATATATATAATATTAATATATATTCTCTCTCTTATATAATATAGTTTAATACATTATAATATATATAATATACTTATATATATATATTATATTTTATATATTAATGTATTATATGTAATATGTAATATACTTATAATATATATATATATATAATAAATATACTTAATGTATACTAATATATGTATTTAATTTGTTTATGAATTAATGTATGTATATGTATTTAATTAATGTATGTATATTATTAATTCTTTAAACCCAACACTAATCCTTTAAGCCCAAATCACTAAACTAATTCTCTAAGACCAATTCTCCAATTACTAAACTAATTTACTATGATCAAATTGAAATAATTTTAAAAAATATAATCTGATTTTAATTAAATAAGTACCAAATCGAATAAAAAATAAAATTTAAAACTTAATTTTTGAGTGATCATAACCAAATTGAAATAATTATAAATTAAGGTATAGAACGTCATGATATTTAATTTTTTATGCGCGACCAATATACAAATATGCGAAATTTTTTATCTGACCTAGAGTAATGTCAAATGAATATCTAAATATAATATATCTTTTTATATTTTTAATTGATTATATTTAATCAAAGTTTATTATTTGATTATATGTTGTAATAATAATAATTCTTCAAAATTTACTATATATATTATTTCCCTTAAAAATTTTGTTTTTCCTCTTTTTATATAATAATCAAAAATTATTTCTATTTCCCTTAAAAATTTTGGGTAATTTATATCCCTCCAAAATTTTTACACTAAAAGTAAATTAATCTCAAACTTAAAAAATGAGTGACTTATTTTTCTCTAAAATTCGGTCTTTTCACTTTTTTTTTTATCATTTTTAATTTTTTTATCAATTGTTTTGATTTAATTTAATTGAGTCATAATTTAGATTAATTTAATAAAAATTTACATTTAATTTTTTTTAATTATGTTTGTAATTTATTTTTTTATATTTTAATTTAGCTTAATCAATATAAGTTTAATAAGTTAATTTAACTTAATTAAATATAATTTAAAATTATAATTTTTAATGAAATGTTAATATAAAATTATAATTAAAATTAAATATATTAAAATTAAATAAAATATTAAATAAATTAATTTAATTAAATATTAAATTTAAATATTAATCCCTAAATTAATTCTCATGTCTAATTCTATTTTTAAGCCTAATTATATTTACCAATACTTTAAATTCATCAAATTATAAATATACTTAATTATATGTCATATAAATATTAAGTCTTACTAATATGAGTTTAGATCAATAACAGGTCGGGTTCAAAACAAGTTGGGTCATTTATCAGGTCGGGTTCAAAACATGTCGGGTAAAATCAAATCTTGGGTCGATTTAGTCGGGTAATATCGGTTATCTGCTAGGTTAGACTCGGGTTCAGGTTCGTTTCAATCGGATGCAGGTTGAGTTTCGGGTCCACAATAACAGGTTGAAATCGGGTTCGAGTCATTCTCAGTCGGATACAGTTCAGGTTCGATTGCTACAGTAATAGGTCCAACTCGGGTTCGGGTCAACAACAGTCGGATACAGATCGGGTTTGGGTCATTACATCCCCGATTCAAACCAGGTTCTGACTCGAATAGGTTTCAGTCGGGTTTTCAGGTCGGATTAGCTTTTTACATCCCTAGTTGTGTTGGTTATGGTAAACATCGTTTATCGATTATAACAATTATAAATAATATCTAATTTATTTTTTAATAAGTTTTTATCATTTATTTTAACATTTAATCAAATATTTGAGAAAAATCATATTTTTAAACTTTTAATCGACGGCTGTTTAACTTCAATGAACGTTTGGGGACTATAATCCCAAAAGAAACCTTAATCCTTAAGCAAGTACTTTCGCATGGTGTCTGTGTAGAGTAACTTCTTTAAGTAAGTTTTAGTGTAAGTCAGTTATAGTTAATTAGTTAGTTAATTAAGAGAAATAACGATTTCGAATGTTGAATTAACAAGGTTAAATAGATATACTTTTACTCGATCATACTTCATGGAGATCATAAATATGAATATGTAGTTAGAAATGATGACACGATATATACAACAACATATGACGCTATATCTAATCGTATAAACACATAATAATCAACAATCAATGAATACAACAAATCTCACACATCAACATACGGTGCTACCTATTGCTTCCTAAACACGTAACCAACAAAATTTGTTGCAAAACAAAAAATCCTATTTAGACAACTACAATCGATAAGACACATTTTCGTTGTACTATTTTGATAAATCTTCACGATTATTTATCATATTTGTTGACGATCCATCTTAAAAACTTAGATAGGATAACCATTTCATTCATTAAGTTCATAATTATACCGATATATTCTGAGTTTAAACTATCTTATAATTTGTCTTTAAAATTTAATTATCAGATCGAATATAATCTTTATTATATTTTTTATAATCTTTATCATAATAATGTTAAATTCTAAATTACACCGCATGTCATTTTATTGACAATGAGTTTCACTATTTCATGTGTATAATAACAAATATCAATAAAAATAAAAGTAAATAACATTATTAATCATTAAATTGTTTTTTTTTTTTTTATGTTTTGATCACCAAAACTATTAGTTTATAAATATCATAATGTACAAATATAAATATGTGAGAATAAAAAAAATAAAAAATATTAATTTATAAATATCACAATGTAAATACTCGTTGCTCGTAAGAGCACCAAAATAGGGGAAATATAATGTTATTGATGGTTTTGCCAAAAATAATAGCTTGATGATCAAAATAAGGAAAAACATAAAATTAGTAATAGTTTTGTTAAAAATAATAATTTGGTGACCCAACTAAGAAAGAATGAATAATTTAATGACCAATGATGTTTACCCTAAAATAACACAATAACATATATCGATACTCGACTAAATTATATCGATAAATTTATCATTGAGTCTATTTTATTTGAATCATCGATACAATTAGATTTTTTCTTCCAAAATTACCGAAGGTAACCCATTTAATCATAATATCTGATAATAAGTAAATTCTGAAAAAATTACAAATGATATTGAATCCATCAGATGATTTAGAATTTTATTATCCTTAAATTACCGAACTATTAGTTTATGAATGTCATAATGTAAATACATAAGAATGAAAAATTAAAATTAAAAATATTAAAATTTGGGTTGTTTGCAGTTTTGTTTACAATTATTAAGTGTAAAATAGTATATATAACTCTTACGTCAAACCTCTGATTTCAAAAATCTCTTATTAACATTTTTTAAAATTAAAGGTTTTATCCTAATCCGCTATTCATCAAACATCAAAATTAATGGATTTGACTGCTCAAATCTTTAATATTAGCTAAAACCTCTAATTTTAGCTCAAAACACTATTTGTCAAACAAGACCATTGTTTTATACTTTCGGTCTTTTGTAAATTATTTTGGTTTAATCAATTGTATACAACTCGTTGGTTAACTAATTTGAATCGAGTACTGTAGAGGCTCATTATTAAGGTAATCCTTTCAATCCAATTTTTTTTTTCATTCACAATACTAAGACTGGAACCCCTAGTCTTGTTTAAGGGATTTAATAACTCATCTCATTAGACCAATTAATTTTCAATATTTTTTTTATATATTTTACTCACTATTAATTTGAATACTCGTTGAATTGAGTCACCACCTTTCCAAATTTTGAATAAATACTATTAGATTACTATTAACTTTAAAATCAATCATCGTAATTGATAAGTGCGTAAAAGTCCTATATTTTATATCATTTCTCTACTCAATTATTGTAACGACCCAGATTCTCGTATCCGAGTGTCGGGTTAACCCGTGGTGTTGGGCTTCGGTTTTGTGCTCGGGCTTAGGTGGTTGTGGGCTGGTTGTTGGGCCTTTGTCTTGTTTGGGCTTGTGTGTTGTTGGGTTAGAAAGGTTTTAGTAAGGAGTTTTTGGTCTTTTCCCTTATGGAAGGCAAGAGAAGAGAGGAGAGTGGTGTGTGTGCTGCAGAGAGTGTAAGAGAGTGAGGTCATAGGGAAGCTTTTCTCTTCATCTTCTTCTTCTCACCCTAGTTGAAGAGTGAAAAAGGTTTGATCTTTGTGTGATTTTCTAAGAATCACGTTTTGGTGCAAGATAGGGAGTTGTAGAGGTGTTTGAGATCTATCGATACCGGTATCGATACCCATGAGTGGAAACAGGCTAAGTGTCCAGGTGTATCGAACCATGGTTTGATACCGGGACCTCCAGTGGCATAATGGCATCAATACCGGTATCGATGCTGGAGGGTCCCCTTTTGTTGACTTTGAAAATGGTCAAAGGGTATCGATACCAGTATCGATACCCATGGTTCGATGCCTTCTTTGGGTAGGTATCGAGGCAGGGTGGTTCGATACCCCATATAAGGGTATCGATACCCCTGCGAGAACTTGACAAGATAGGTATTGTTTGAGGTTCGATAATGGAATTAAAGGTCACAATGAATCTTATAATTAATGAAATGAATGGTTAACACAAGATTGACGTATTAAACCCTGAATGACTAAATTATGTTAAGTCTTGATATGTTTTGATGTGAGAATCCTAGGTGGATCGTTTGTGTGTATCGAGTCCTTGTTTGATGGAAATCCGGATATCCATAAGTGTTGCAACACGTTGAAGGCCATCCGATGTAACATGCCGGATGATGTTTTGAAGACTTTTATTCCGAGTGTTGGGCGGCCTCACTCGAAGATGTTCGATGTAACATTCCGAGCATGGGGTTGGTTGGGCGGCCTCCACCCCTTTCCGAACGTCGGGCGGCCTCGTTCGAAGATGTCCGAAGAAACATTCCGAGCATAGGATTTGAGGGCGGCCTCAATCCTGAGTGTAGGATCCCGATGCTGTGTGGACGCGGGCCTCACTCTTGTGTGTTATTTTTGATGTGACATGTATATGCTGTGTGCGATATTATACATTGTTTATGCCATGTGGTAGGCAAGCATGCTAGATCATCATATCATGCACGATATTTTATATGTTATGCTTTACTGCTTATGATATGCATGATGTTGGCCGAGTTCGGTGTATCCACTGAGCTTTCGTAGCTCAGCGTTCGAAATATGTTTTCGTGCGTAGGTTAGGTGAAGCCGGTTCGTGGAGCACCATCAAGGTTCGGATTTCAGCATCGACCGTGTTGTCAGAGTACATGTATTAGATTTAGTGGGCTTGTACTATGTCGAACCTATGTAATGTAACTCTTTTTATTTTAATTTGGGTCGAATGTTTTAAAAGTTTATAATATATTGGAGCTTCGATTACTTACTATCATTTTGGGCTATGTTTTAACTTAATGGATTTTATGAATCGTATTTGGACTCGAATTTGATTTTATTTGATGGGCTTTGAAAAGAAATTTTGGAATACAGGTTTTGGGCCGGAGGCCCAATGTGACATTCGGGTCGGGTGTTACAATTATTGTTGGTAATTAATAGATTTAATGGCAATAGTGGATAATTTTGCATATTTTCTACATTTCAGCATCCAAATGCTTAATTGTTATTTTTATATATTATTTGGTAGAAAATAAGTACGATTATAGTTTTCTTTCTTAGATAGGAAATAAACCTACTAATGCTACCAGATACCATCGATAAATGTTGGATGCAGAAAAATGCAGATAAGGATCCTTCACAGACAAACACCCGCCAAGGCAACAAATTTTTTACCGCGAAAGCAGAGTAAAGATAATATATGGTGCACGATAGATGGAGAATAAAGAACCAAACCAAGTGAAAACAGTTAGAGAAGAAACAGAGTCAAGGAAAGAAAGTCAAGTCATGGTCAAGACTACAGAAACTCAAAAGTCCAAGTGAAGCAAAATTAGGAAATAAAATAAAGAGCTTCTATTTAATATAAATTTGTATTTTATTCATTTTAAAACTTCTATCAACTATAGGAAGCTTTGACCTAGGCTTGACTTATATAAGTCATCCCTTAGACTTAGGAAAAGTAAGTCGCCTTCCCTAATAAAACTCTTAGCCACCAATAATCACATTATGTTCTAAACCCTTCTAAGGCATAGGTTAATTGTGGAGTAGTTGTGGAAGAAGGTTGTAATATTATCCAATTCTTATTAATACAAATTAAGAATTCATAGTTTGTCTCTCTTGGTTCACAGTCTTCTTTGCATACAAGCTCGAAAGATAAGTTCGCGAGGAAAAAATTATTTGTCTAGACTAGGGATAGTTAGGCTCACGAAATGAGAGAACATGGTCTTTGCTCTTGGGCATTGACTAATCCATCTTAGAGATAAGCCAACAAAGATTTCAACGACTAAAAGGAAGCAAATTATCGATTGTTGTCCGCCATTGATTCATGTCGGAAGGTATAATCAAGACGTGTCCATCAATAGTACTCCGAATTAGGGATAAGGAAGAGGCAATTAAGGATACTCTGTCGATGTAACCCACTCGACCCGGTCTAGACACCACCCGACTCGAACGAGTTACACGGGGAATACCGAGGCTAATATGGAGACTCTCCCCGATAAACAATCTTAAAAATAAAATTTTCCTTTTTATCTTATCTAAATGCTTTAATTGGATCCTATATATTCATGCAAGGATTGAGTTCAATTGCAGCAGAAACCGACAAAAAACGAGTTCTACTTTAATCGAACAAGTTATAGGGACCTAATTCTAATTTTCTAGAAATTATTGGACCAATTATGATATTAAAGTTACCAACATTTAATTAAGTTCATTACATTCTTGTATCTCAAATTTTAGCTTAAAATAATATCTACAAGTCATTTAATTGCATGTTCAAAGTTTAGGGACTATTTTCAACCTTCAAAGGTTTCATGACATTCTCTATATGCAAATTCACCTAAAATCACTTTAAGCACATATCAAAGAATATTAGCTAGATTCAATTCAACCTAGGTAGCAACAATATATTCGACTCCTAAGAGTATGCGTCAGCATCAACAATCTTATAAATACACAGAAGAACCATCTCAATATGCTCAACATGATTTCTATATGCATTCCAACCTAAATAACAACATCATAGATTCAACTCATAAATAGTCATGCTTCATGTTCAACAATACTCAAATTCACACATAGGGATATCAAGAATCAAACTTCAAAATAACTATATTATAACTAAAGGAATATCAATAGGCAATTCAAGTCAAAATCAGAAAGCTAATATCAATGTAGATAAACATCAAACATGTATAAGCATACGAATACTACAAGTCTCATCAATATAACAATATTCTTAACATGGTAACCCATCCCCATTGCTCTCTCACTACTACTAATGTTATAAAGACATACTTGAGCTTTCACTTAATGGTTACCTGGATCATTGCTTCTCTTTGCTGCCTCCATGCTAAATACTCTACATTGCTAGGTAAATGAAAGGGTAAGTATAAGCTTAGTGAGTGAATAAAAACATATTTAAAAACACCTTGCAATGTAGCCCATAATATACCAAAATTAATTTTAAAAACTAAGTCATGCTCTATAAAATAATCACTCGTGGCTAACAATGCCACCAAATATAAAAATCCAGCAAGTGTTTAATCACGTGAAACAAATCCAAAAAACTTAAGACTTACAGGCTTTGTTAGCAAGACTTTATAAAACGTTTGAGAACAAGTCAAACTCACGCAAACTCAGTTTACAATTAAAATCAATATAACTTAACACTTGCGTTTTCACGTGTTGGTGTTAGTGATCCAATTAGTTTACTTCTAATCGTTGGGATAAACGGATACACGCATGAAGACATAAATGTCGAATCATGCCACGTATGGGACTAAACCGTCACCATACCACATATGAGGGCTACTCATACCACGCACGAGTCTATCTCATGCACACGAATGGAATCAATTCCAAACATGTTTCCCACCTTAGCTTCCTGGATAAGCTACTCTTAAATGCAATACAACACATATATCACAATTTAAGTAATAACTCTAATGCATCACTACGGAATTTACACACATATACGAATTTTCTTAAATAATAAACAGTGCACTAACATCCTATCGATCGATTGACTTATCCCTATAAAATCATCTCAATATCCAACACAAAAATATCAATGCTTAAGTTTTCATATCAAAAACAGTTTATTAACCACATGCATCCCACTAACACATGCATCAAACGCATAAACCGATAAAAACCACTTTTATCATGTTTTCAAAACAAAACCGTGGGAGCATCATATGTATATAAAACCTTTATAAAAATATCTCATGAGCATTGAAACACATGCATATTCACATATACACAAGTATAATACAAACATGACTAAACATTGTAAAAACACGATATAATATGAGAACCTTTAAGAAAGCAATACTTAAAACTTATTTCCGAGTATAAGGAGGTTTTTCAAACCTTCACTATACCCCCAAATATTTGAAAACACATTTAAAACTATGCCAAATTGGCAGCCCTCATAATCCACTCACCTATTTATTGGAACTTGCTCGACAAGTTACCCAAAAACGCGATTCGACTTTCCGATCTCCCTCAAACTTGTTCCTCTACCTCTTGACCTAATTCAAGCATCAAAAACAGAGGTTTTAGGGAATTATAACACACCCAAACATCCATCAAGTCGGACCAATACATGGCAGCCCCTAAAAACACCATAAAACTTAACCGAAACCTCTCCAAACACCACCTAAACCATAGGTACGAGATTAGATAATTAAAATCCATCTTAATTATATCTAAAAACTTCAAAATTCATATATTTAGGTATCAAAACAACCATGTAAAACCCTTGAACGAAAATCAAGAAAACAATATAATTTTTATTAAGAAAATCGATTTTATTGATTCAAGACTTTAAAATTATTTCCATCAGCCAAGAACTTAGGAATTTCTTTAAAAGACTTTAGGTTTCATAGGTTTGAATTATTCTCACATTCAAAATTGATCTCACCCCTTCAAAGGTTTAAAAACTAGAAAACCTGTAAAAAAAACGAAGAGATTTTGATGAAGAAAAATATAAAGAATTCATCAAACAAATTTTTATTAAAAAGAATGAATATTTACCTTGAAAAGATGATTAAGAGGCTGCCTTGGAGGAAAAGAAACCAAAATTTAAAGAAGAGATTTTTTAAAAAGTAAATTTTTGGGTTTTGGATCAAAATTAGAGAATTTTGATTACTTAGGTTAAAACAAGGATTAAAAGTTGTTTATCTAGGATCTTGAAATGTTTAGATCAACTAGGATTAGGATTATATCAAATTACCTTAAAGATTCAAAGTTTTGGCTTAATTTACAAATTTTTCCTCAAGTTTTCAATTTTTACAAAATAGTTACTAATTTAAAAATCCAAGGGATTCAAGGGTCAATTTTCGAAATTGAGTTGACCAAAGTCAAATATATATTAAATAAGGATTTTAGGATATTCTCCATAATTTATTTTGATTAAAAATCAATTTTTAAGTATTTAATCTCGAATTAGGCTAAACCAACAAAACCGATTCACTAACTTCTAGGCCCATTTTTGGGGCGTTACATTCGAACTATGAGTTGTTGATTTTCGTCAAGGCATAACCAGTCGAGGCAGCTAAGAAGATCCTTCAGCGACCCAACGAGGTTGACACCTCAATTATCTGTATTAATAAGAGAAAGATATTGCGTAACTAGATTCCACACTGCAAAGCAATCAACTTAACCTTTTCATTTTCATCTTGATTTTACTCAAATACATAGTTTTCTTTAATATTTTAATTAATCATACTTTGAATCAAATCACTTGTGTTTTTATTTTTATTAGTGCAGGAAAGATAAGATGCGTTAGTATCCAATACTTGTGGGTTCGACATCTAAAATACTAAAACTTGGGATAATCACTAATTTTATCCGAGGTAAACCCGTTTATTTTTTATTTTTGTTTTAAAAAATGGGCTATTTATTTAGCATTATTATCATAAAAAACTCAAATTATTATTATTATTATGAAAAAACAAAAAAGACAAAAATATTATGACTAGTAATCTATAGTTAATATATGCTATTATTTAAAAAATACAAAAATATTAATTATATTAAGTAAGTAATTTTTCTATTATTGTCGTAGTAGTGTTTTTATATAGTTGCTTTTTTTCCTATTTGATTAAAGCTAAAACCCAAAAAATACTATCATATTATGATTAAATAATGGACCTATTATTATATTTAGATTTATATTAATATTATTGTAATATTATTTTTATTACTATCTGTTTATTATATATTATTACACAATCATAAATAAAAGTCTATAAATAAAGCCTAAATTTTATTAAATTAAAAATCTATTACAATATTAAAAAAACCAAAAAATATTATTATAAATTAATTAAAAAATATATAAATAAGTCTAATTCCTCATTTTTTACCATTGCAGCACCATGACCTTGTCCTCACCCCCTCTAGTCCCAAACCGGCTCGAGCCACAATCGGGTACCTAGATCACTCCAATAACATTTCAAACACCCTCCGGAACTATAGTCCTATAACTGAGCAACCATGATCAAGTAACCTAAACCCCTGATGGCTATAAACCCTATCACAATTCAGTGGTCCCCAAAAAGAAATTTCAAAAAGAAATTTCAGACAATAGAAAGCAAGTTTTCTTCAAGGTATTTCTTTTCGTGTTCATAGTATCAGATTTTTTTTCATATTCTTTAACTCAAATCAAATAGTTTTTCTTCTTCAAACTTTAAAATCGTTTTTAAAACAAAAGCAAAAACAACAAAAATTTCTATAAAAAATTATTTCAAGATAAAATCAAAGGAGTTCCTTTAAATAAAAGGAAAATGGTTTTCGGAATCAATAATAGAGTTTGGTTTTGTTCTATAAAAATGGTTTCCAAAATCAAAATGGTTTTGTTCTATAAAAATCTTTTTTTCATGTTTTTTTCCTAGAACAGTGGTTCACTGTTTTTGTTCGATAAAATCCCTTTAAATCCTTGATTATTTATCCTTCTTTCCTATTATTTATTCCTTGTTAATCTATTTGATATTTTAAAGCCATTCCAGTGTAGTTTAAAATATTGTTGACTTTTTAATATTTGTTTATTCTTTTTTTTTTTCTTTTATCATATGTTACACGTTTATATATATTATATGGTTTCTGCTCAGTAAGTATAGGTGTATATTGTATATCATGTTTATTTCATATCTTATGTTTTTTATTTTTGTTCGTGGTTCCTTTTTTTTATATTTTGTGCAATCGATTTTATAGTGACTCGTATCGAGGTATGATCTGTATTATTATAGCCCATTTAGTGTAATTAATTAACGTCTAACATTTATTTTTACTGTTTTATTAATTTCTGCCTTTCTTTTATTATCATTATTTGTGCTCATGTTTACTTTTAATTTTGTGTTATTCATGTTGGTGTATTCATTTTGCATATATTTGTTATTGTTGCTTCACATTATCTGAGATAACACAACAATTAAACTAATTAATCCGATATATTTTTATTCGGTCGTAATAGGTCCGACACCAGGCGTAATAGTGACGGTGTATGTGTTTACCTTCGAATAAAGAGACGTTTAAAATATATTCGAATTTATAATTAGATATTAATTTAAATGCCACTTTAATTTAGAAGTTTTAATATTAAATAAGCGGTAAATATTTTTTAAGGTACCAATTTTGAGTGGTTTGAAAATGCTAACCCCGTTTTTAATTGTAACCGACTCTCGAACCCTTTTAATTTTAAATCTCTGGTTTTACGGTATTCGGTATACCAAAGTGACCGGTGACTACTCCAATGTTTTTCTAAACTGTTTTTTAAATAATTTTCCACGTTTTAATTCATTTTCCAAACATTTTTAAATTAGTTTTTAAACCACCTTCCCAACCTTTTTCAAATATTTCCAACCCATTTTCCCAATCACCTTCTAACACCCTTTTTAATAGTTTCTAATATTTTTAATTTGTTTTCCAAACCGTCTCCCAATTAAATTTTCAATTATTTTTTCACCCATTTTTGGATTTAATTCCAAATTATTTTTAAACCCCTAATCTTTATTTACCCATTTCTCGATTTTTAATCACATCCCGCTTTTAAATTTCATTTTACCCTAAAACCTTTTCAAAATAAATTTTCAACCTTTTAATTTTTAATTAATTTTTGATTTTTTAAGATCTTCAAAATAACGACCTTTTCTCTACACATTTAAGATTTTTTAGGAGGGTCGTTACAATTGACGACCTTTCTATTACCGCTTAATTAATAGTAGAAGTTATAAACTAAAGTCACAATTAAGTTTATATTTACATTTGAAGGCGAGTTTATTTTAACGCATTTAAATCTGTTCCTTTAAGTGGGGGAAAAACGCTAGTGCTTTCGTAAGGATATTGTTCCTTCGTATGGGCCTAGAAAAGTACCTTCGGGTCTCGACTACCCTATGTTTTCATGGGAATTTTGTTTCTCCGTATGGAGATAGTGAAAGGGTCCTCCCGAATTGAAGTCGATTGAAATGAAACTATAATGGGTGATGATCAGGGACCTTGCTACTCTTAGAAGAGGACAACAAGGAAAATTCGGGTACCGTTTAGTACCAAAATTGCATATAGAGAACATAGAAAATCCACCCTTTAGAACCATGTGGATAACCCAAGGTTTAGACGAAATAAATAAGGTTGTTTTGTCTCTTGTTTTATTGTCTAATTTATTGTTTTCATTTTGAACTAACCTTTTCGTGTTCTCTTTTATTTGCATAAACATTTCATATTTAAATGTGTTGATCTAAGTGGTTTTTCCAATTAGAGGCTCTCATTATAGTTAGAGGGTTAAAAAAACAAAAGAAAATAAAAAGATAGGTGAAAAATGAGGAAAAATAAGAAAAAGAAAAAAAAGATGAGACAAAAATAGAAAATTGAGAGATTAAAAAAAAGAGAAAAAAACTGGGAGAAAAAAAAGAGAATGATGAAAAAAAAGATGAAAATAAAATGAAAATAAAACAGGAAAAAGAAAAAAAATAGAAAGAAATAAATAACACTAAGATCTTTTAATCGATGAAAGTTGCTCAAAGGGCGACACTAGCGGGATCAATACCTTTACATGCATTCATGCATAAATCTCATAACATGCATAGCATACATCATGTTAATTGTTGCATCAACATTACATAAAGGTGTCAATTCAGGTGGTTTGCTAAAGTTAGAAACTTCCACTATAGAAGTTTTCCAAAGAGAAAAAGATTATCTCGAAAGTTCAATATCGCTTTAGAGTCAATCAAAGAGCATGTAATTAATTATATAAGCATATAATTTGTTATATAAGCATATAATTAATTACATACTCATACTGCTTGAGCCAGTTTCGGGCACCTCTAGTTTTTAACTACTCTCACTAGAGTCGGTGATAGGCACCTCTAGTAAGTGAGACAGAGGCTACGTCTTAGAGCCGGTGGTAGGCACCTCTAAGAACTATACTAGAGCCGACGATAGGCACCTCTGTTAGAAATCTAAAGTCTAAGTCTTTATTGCCTTTCTAAGAGAAAGTAACTTTTAAAATCAACTAAGTCTTACCCGTGTTTAATTATCTTCAGGCTCATAGTATAATCTTAATTACTTATCCTGAGTTACCTTTATGATCTCAAGTCTGTTGAAGGGTGCACTCGACTGTAGCGGTAGAATAGAATTGATGCCGAAGCAGACTCTATAAAATTAGAAAACTTAAAAAAAAATTGCTGTAAAAATATAAAGACAAAATTAAGATAAAATTAAGATAATCCTACTAGTTTCCATACATGACAGTTTTAATTACAAGTTTCAAAATAGACTAATGCTCCCCCAATTTCAAGGGATGAATTATCCTCAATGGATGGAAATATGTATAAAGAGAAAACATGGTATATAGAGAGGCAAAATAAAAAAAAGAAAAAACTATAGCCCTTAGAATGCTGAGGGTGCAAAGTAGTCTTCGAATTCACTGATGATGATGAGTTTTCGGTGTCTCTTTGGTGGCTGTTGCGCTGCTATCTTCAGCGGGCTAACATATGGTTTCTTGGCAGAGCGAGGCGGTTGGATTCGGAGGGGATTATAGTTGTTGCTTACCTCCTCTTTGGTGTCGATGTTGATTGGGGAGGTTGTTGTGGCAGAAACAGAGGCTTTCTTCTTTTTGCTGATTGGAATTGAGGCAATGTAGTCCTTCACTACTTGTATGGGAGACTCCATGTCATCGAAGGAACTTCTGCAATCCAAGGGGTTGGAGTCCTCAAGTGTAGTAGCTTGGTGTGTGGAGTATGCTTTTCTGAATGCTGCTGTAGAGTCAGCAGACAATGGTTCAGTTGTAGTAGCGGCAATGGTGGCGGCAGGAGAGATTGGCACTGTGGCAGATGCAGTTGCTGTTTCGGAGGGGCATGTGGAGATTTCTAGGTCATGGAGTGGTCGACTATGAATTCTGGGAAAACTGTCAAACAAGTCAGGAATTCTTCATGGATAGTGGTGATAACAACGCTGCTGAACTCCCTCAGATAGTTCATGAAGGCCATTTGCCTTCGCTCCATGCGTTAGAGTATTTCCAAAACTCATTCTACTAATGGAGTTGTGCCCTCTGCTGCCTCGGCAGTGTTAGCAGGTTGTGCTGACTCAACAGATACTACTTCAGTGGCTGGAGGGATGTATTCTTGATGAACAACTTCCTCCACTTGCATTCGTTTCATGTACACCTCCTGGGTCCAGCCCTTTCTCCCCGGAGTGTAGAGATCGATCGATAGCGTCTTCACACGTTACAAGTGACCAAGGGATGTATTTAGACAAGGGAAATACAACATAACTCTGTCCTTGGTGGCACATTCGAAGATCTGCTCGCTGATTATTCTGCCCAAATTGATGCGGCGGTTGTGTATGATTGAGTGGATGAGCGCTAGTGGCGGCCGATCTACAGTTTGGTTATGGGAGGTTGGCAACATATTTCTATTTCTGAAGGTATTCCATAACTTGGCCTCCAGCCTCAGATCATAGCGGCTGATAGATCCACGGTGTTTTCCCGTGTTCCACTCTACTCCACGCATGCAGAGTTTTGCCTTCATTGATTCATAATCAGCGGTGGTTAGAGCAGCGGCAAATGCGACATGCTCATTGGTTTTGATATGCAGCCCAAAATGGGCATTGATGGTGATGTCCTCCACTAGAATAGCTCTACCGCAGAGGTGAGTGTACGGATTGTTTGGCACCAGTCGGTAAGCGTAGAATTCATGAACCCATGTGATGTTCGTCGGTGCTGGTTGTTGGGTAAACTTCTACCATCTTTGAAATACGATCTTGTACAAGATGAATTTTTCGATACCGAGATCATCTGCCTTTGTGTAGTGGAATCCCTGCTCTTACCAGATCTACTGATTTTGGAAGGCACGTTGATATTCTTGTTCAAATGCCTAAGTCGCAAATCTTCTATAGTTTGCTACTGCTCCAGCATGGTTTTTTGGTCGGGTTTCCATTTGTATTATGGAGAAGAAAGGAGAAGAAATTGAAGAGAGTTTCAGCAATAAAATGAGAATAAGAGTGAAAGAAAGTAATTGTTGCCTGTGTATTTATAGGCGGAGAGCGGCGCGACGTTTGAGAGAGTAGGGGGCGTGATTATTGCCCTTGACGTTCAAGAGACGCAACTCCCAACTGGCAACCATCGGTAGCAGAACAATGTAATTTTTAAATCCGGGCGGCATAATTCCATCTAGAAAATTTCTACCGCGTGAATTAGGCCGCTAATTCATTGGGCTAATTATTCGCCTTTATTCTTCTTTATTAATCCTAAAAAACAGAAATAAAATTATTAGAAACTGTGAAAAAATGTTGAAAATTTCTAAAAACTATTTTGCAAAAATTGAAATCTAAATCCTAAAACATATGAATTAATTGCAATTAATTCCATCTCTAAGAGTAACCATCTTCCCCTATTTTGGTGGATGAGGATTTGCTCTAGATAGAGTATCCTCATCAGGTGGTTTCTTTCTTGTATGCTTCTGATCAAGGGGTATGCTGCCGCGGTAGCGGTTGCCTTGACGGGTATTGTCTAGGCATTCAGTTTCTGCATTGAAGTTAAATTCAGATTTAACCTCAATTCTCTGACATCCATATGGTTTATTTGGATGCCTTAGAGCTTTGAACACATTGATCTTCACTTGTTGGTCATTGACTTGAATAACCAATTCGTCTTTTTCGCAATCGATCAATGTTCTTTCTGTGGCTAAGAACGACCTTCCCAATATGATCGGAGCATGTTCATCTACTTCACAATCTAAAATCAAGAAGTCAACAGGAAATATGAATTTATCAACTCTTACCAGGATGTCTTCTATTTTTCCTTCTGGTTGTACGTGAGAGCGATCTGCCAACTACAACATAACTATAGTCGGTTTTGCCTGCTCGATGCCTAGTTTCTGGAAAACTGACCTATGCATCAGGTTTATGATGACACCTAAGTCACATAATGCCTTTCCCACGTATCGATCTCCAATAGAACATGGTATCATGAAGCTACCAAGATCCTTTGTTTTCGTTGTAGCCCTGTTATGCAACATTGCCACACATCCTTCTGTCGCGGCGGCAGTCTCAAATTTCTTAATTCTTATCTTCTTGGATATGATATCCTTAAGGAACTTAGCATAATTTGGCATTTATTTGCTTACCTCTACTAAAAGTATGTTAATGTGTACCTATTTAAGGATGTCCAGGAATCTCTTGAACTGGTACTCTTGCTTCTGTTATTTCAATCTTTGAGGGAATGGTTGTGGTAACCTCAAATCTTTAATCTTTTCAAAATATTGAAATCGGATCTAGGGTTCTGCTATGGTATCTTCTGCTACGATATCTTTTTCGGTAGAGCTTTCCTCTAGTTCTTTCGCCTCATTTTATTTTCAGTAACCTCCTTAGAGATTACTGTCTCAGACTTTTGACCCACTGCCTTGACAGGTATCTCCGGGTCTTTCAGTTGAAGTCCACTTTTGGTGGTTATTGCTTTGCACTATTCATGTGGACCGGTTCTAGCGACTTCATTATCTCTTGGTAAACCTCCTAAGGGTCGAGTATTGAGTTTTTTTGCAATTTTACCCACTGTGGTTTCAAGAGATTTCACAGCAGCTTCATTGTTTTGCATACGTATCTCAGTTTTGTCCACGAACGCATCAGCTCGTTGAATAAATTTATCTGTATGTACGATATACGAGTTGGTCTAATCCATGAAATTGGTTAGTGTATTCTCCAAGGTTCGAACATCAGCGGGTTGCTACTACGGCATCTCCTGCTACGGCAACTGCTGTTGGGCTGGTCTAATATTCTGCTGAAATCCAGCAGGTTGCACGTTCTACTGTTGCGGGTTTAGAGCATTGTTGGGGTTACTCCATGAAAAATTGGAGTGCTTCCTCCGTGCTGGATTGTAAGTGTTAGACATACTGTTCCTATTGTAATTTCCAACATAGAAGCTTGATTCTGGATTATGTGGGCACTCGTTCGAGTTACGATTGTCACAACATGTTTCATAGAAAATAGTGACTACTTTTACCTCTCGAACGTGGCTAGGCTTTTCCAGATCCTTAACCATGTTTGTCAACGCTTACATTTGTGCTAATATAGAATCTGAAGAGTCTAAATTCTCCATACCTCACCTTGTTACTCCCCTTCTTGTGGTCGGGTGTTGGTAGTCATTCTTTGCGAGACTGTCCAAAATCTCCAAAGTTTCACGAGGTGGTCGATCCAGTAGCATGCCATTAGTTGAGGCATCAAGCATTATTCTAGTGGGTATGTTTACCGCATTATAGAATATGGATACTTGAGTCCATTTTGGTAATCTGTGCATTGGGCATTTTTTGTAAAATTCTCTATATCTCTCCTATACCTCATACATGGATTCGTCGTTAATGAGTGACCAAAATTCCTCATTTTTATATCATTTTCCCACTCGTTTATTGCTAATAAAGATAGATTTAAAGGCGATAATGGATATTTCTGGTTATTTTCCACTTTTCAGCATCTCAACACTTAAAGTATGAATTTATCTATTATTTGGCATAAAACAGGTGCGGTTAATATTTTTTTCTCTTAGACAGGAAACTACCACATAGGTAATGCTAAATAGCATGATGGATGCTGGAAACCAAAGCTGGAATACAGATGAGCACCTGCCACGGCAGCACTTTTGGAGGCCCGACAGCACTTGACGAGTAAATTTCGATATGATAAGCGATCTGAAGAGAAAAATAAGGTGAACGTTTTAAGACAAGCGACATAGAAATCGGAGCTGAGAAACACACGAAAAGTCAAGGTCAAAGGCCACGTGGGAAAAGAATCCTTAGAGGAATAAACTAGGAAATAAAATAAAGATCTTTTATTTATGTACTTAACTTGTGTTTTACTCCAAGTTGTATTCTTACTTTGGAAAGGTTTGCCCTAAGCCAAGCCTATATAAACCATAGCTTATGTAGAGAGGAAAATATCTCGAAATCAAGTGTTCATAGAAAATCCTAAACTCCTCCATCGCCCCCTTAGGGTTTAGGTTAGTTTGTGGAGTAGTTGTGGAAGAAAATTGTACTTTGCTTTCTTGTTTTATGCAATAAAATATCAAGGTTTGCTTATTCTTTGCCATTCATTGTTCTTGCATTCAAGCTCGGGAGAGAAGTTTGTGAGAGATTTATTTGTCTAACATCGGGAGAGTTAGGCTCACGAAAGGGATAAGTACGGTATTTTTCTAGCTGGAAAATATTAACTCGGCCTAGGGATAGGTTAGAGTTTTAGCGGCTAAAATAAGTATGAGATTGGTTGGTGGTTATAGTTGATTCACGCCGGGAGGTATCATCAAGGACTAATCGTCAGCATTACTTCGACTTAGGGATAAGCGGAGTCATCAGAGGACACTTTGCCGAACCTTGAAGAAGTCCACCCAAGAGCAAGGGATTGTCGCGGCGGACATAATCTTTCACTGCCGAGGCAATAAAACTGTAGTTCTGTCGGGGCAGTTTTGTATAATTGCATGAGACAGAAACAAGTTAATTGAACCCAAACTACAAAGCACTCTAACCTACCCCACTTTTCCATCCTTGATTTCTTAATCATTTATCTTTATCGCTTTAATTAGTTTCCTTAGTTATAATCCAACTCAATTATCTGTGTCTTTACTTTTTCATTGTGCAGGAATAATAAATTGCGTAAGTAAAGTCAATCTCTTTGGGTTCGACATCTTAAATACTACAATCTGACAAAGGTGGAAGGACGAATGGTTCATCGTAAAAGCAGGACTTTCTAGCCTCCATTAGTCATCGTCTTGCCTAAAGGATGTAATATCGTTTCTCAGCTTATCAGTCATGTTGGTGTTGCTAAAGCGGGCAAAGAAGCTTCGGAAAAACTCTTTCTATGAGTTAAATGATCCCAGTTCGAGGTTATTTAACCAAGATTTTGCCCTATCCCTCAGTGAATAGGGGGATAATTTCAATTTTAAAACATCAGTGGAGACTCCCGGCAGATTAAAAGAGTTATAGATTTCTAAGAAAGAGTTAAGATGCTGTCAAGCATCTTCGTTAGTTGACCCTTCAAGTTGTCCTAATGTATTGATCATGTTGAAAATAACCGGTTTTAACTCAAAATATTCAGCATCGATATCTAGCATAACCACTAGAGGTGCCAGTCCATCTAAATCCTCCTCTAAGTAGTCACGAATACTACGGACTCATTCTTGTCGAGGGAGGTTATCGGGGTCAACTACTGCAAAGGCAGCAGGATTTGCTACCTCGGCGACATTCATGCCATCGTTGTTCCCCTGCTAACCAGGTGCTTGATTCATCCTCTATCCATCCTTTATCGAAGACTTCTTGTGATTGTCTCGATTTCAAGATCAAAAAGATATTCGTTAGCTGACGGATTAGCCCTGGTCATACAATAGAACAACCTGAATTATATCAAAAAAATGGAAAGAAAAAATAAAAAAGAAAAAGAAAAAAGGGTGAAGAGATAGTATGTAGGAAGGTTGGAATGCCAATCCCCGATAATGGCGCTAAACTTGATGATGGGCTTAGAGTCCTTGAATTCTTTCACCTTCAGCCAAGTAGTATTTAAGATATTGATCCCTCAAGGACTGGGCAACCTAAGCTGCACAATAAATCTGCACTTAAAAGTAAAGACACGAGTAATTTTGGATGGTGGTGATTAACTGAAAATAAAAGAAAACTAAATAATTAAGATGAATAACGATGATAGAAGTAAGGTTGGGCAGTTTGCTTTGTAGAAGGGAATCCAGTTGCACTTATTATCCAGTTATTAACGCATGTGGTTGAATTGTCGCCGCGGAGGGTCGCTCGAAAGGTCGCCTCAGCTGCCTTAGCGGGGTTATGCCTTGTCGACGACTCAACTTTCCATAGTTCGACAGAGCATCCAAAATTTTTCCTCCTTATCCCTAAGCAAGAAAACTACTGAAACCCACGTCTTGATGATGCCTCCCGGCGTGAATCAAGGATGAATGACAACCGATTGTATGCTTCCTTTTAGTCGATAAAGCCCTTGCGGATTAGTCGATGCCCATGAGCAAAGACCGTACTCTCTCGTTTCATGAGCCTAACTCTCCCGATATTAGACCAATAGATTTTTCTTCACAAACTTATCTTTCGAGCTCGTAAGTGAAAAAGAGTAAGAATCAAGAGAGAATAAACTATGAAAAATAGGATTGCATTAATAACTCTCAAATAAAATACAACTTTCTTCCCCAAATACTCCACAAAATACCTAAGCCTCGATGGAGTTTAGAACATGATGGGTTTTGTCTATGAGAATCGACTTGTCTTTCTAGCTTTAGGGGTTTTCTTTATATCGACAAACCCTAGGTTAAAGAATTAAATAAAAATAAGAGTTCTAAAAGGAAAAGAATACATGTCCTTAATGAATTACAACTCTTTTATTCTATTTCCTAATTTAACTCTTTATTTTTCGCGTCGACTTTGACTATGGCTTGACTTTATCTCTTCCCTTCCTTTTTTTTTCTTTCATAGTGTTCACTGGATTCAACATATTTTTCTCTATCTATTGAGCACCAATTCTCATCTTTCCTCTGTTGCTGCGGCGGGTGATATGCTGCCGTGGCGGGTACTTCCTTGCAATTCAGCTCCAATTTCAGCATCCATTCTTCTATCTGGTCGTACCTGCATGATTATTTCCTGTCTAAGAAACAAAACCATTAACCATACCTGTTTTATACCAAATAATAGATAAAATGATAATTTAAGTGCATGGATGTTAGAATACGGAAAATATGCAGAATTATCCTTAATTGTCATTAAATCTGTCCTTTACAAGCAATAATCAAGTGGGAAAATGGTATAAAATTCAAGACTTTTATTCACTTGTCACGAGCAATTAAAAGTTTGCCTCAAAGTTTATCAATGGGAGATTGTTGCTTCGAACCAAGATCCTAGAATCTTAATAGGAAACAAGAATCTATCCTATAAGAAAAAGACAAAAGAAGAAAAATAACATCCATGCATCATTTAGGTTAGATATTCATGCATTATGAACATCTTAATTCATACCATCATTGTTGCATTTTGTTTATTTTAAAACAAGAATTCTAAAGATTGATCATTAACTTGGTCCATTGTTCACTAGAGAAGAAATGAGTCTCAATAAAGAATCAAGAGTCCTTGGATTTATTCGATGATAGACGATATGAGCTTGAAATACCGTGTTCGAAAAAAAGAAGAAAAAGAAAAAGAACGAAAAGAAAGGAAAAAGAAGAAAAAGGGGAAGAAGAAAATAAAGAGACGACCGAGGTCGACCAATTGAGAATATGTAAAGACCAATAAAGGATTTCTATAATGCCAAGATGACTTACGCTCGAAGAGAGGGTTCATCTATCGCCACATACGCTCGAAGAGAGGGGTCGTCCATCGCGGTATATGCTCGAAGAGAGGGACCGTTCACTATGACATACGCTCGAAGAGATGGGTTATTCATCGTGATATATGCTCGAACAAAGGGTTCGTCCATCACGATATACGCTCTAAAAGACCGTTCACTATGACATACGCTCGAAGAAAGGGATCATTCACCATGACATACGCTCGACAAGAGGGGTTATCCATTGCGCCATACGCTCGAAGAGAGGGGTCGTCCATCATGGTATACGCTCGAAGAGAGGGACCGTTCACTATGACATACGTTCGAAGAGAGAGGTCATTTATCGCGACATACGCTCGAAGAGAGGGTTCGTCCATCACGGTATACGCTCGAAGAGAGAGGCCGTTCACTATGACATACGCTCGAAGAGAGGGGTCATCCATCGCGACATACGCTCGAAGAGAAGGTTCGTCCGTCATGGTATACGCTTGAAAAGAAAGATCGTTCACTATGACATATGATCGAAGAGAGGGTTCATTCATCGCGACATATGCTCGAAGAGAGGGGTCATCCATCGCGACATACGCTCGAACAGAGGGGTCGTCCATCATGGTATACACTCGAAGAGAGAGATCATTCACTATGACATACACTTGAAGAGAGAGATCATTCATCGCAACATACCCTCGAAGAGAAGGGTCATCCATCACGATATACACTCGAAGAGAGGGATCATTAACCATGACATACGCTCAAAGAGAGGGGTCGTCCATTACGGTATACGCTCAAAGTGAGGCATCGTCAGATGCTGCTATGATCAGAAGTTAGGTCATATCCAAACAAGAAAGTCGGATAAAATTAGTGTTTGTGGTCTTTTCTTTATCATTGTTCCACAAAGATAAGCAAAGAGGGGTAACTATAATCACTAATTTTATCCGAGGTAAACCTGTTTATTTTCATTTTGTTTTAAATAATGTGTTATTTATTTAGCATTATTATCATTAAAAACTCAAAATATTATTATTATTATCTATATGAAAAAAAAAAGATAAAATTATTATGACCAGTAACTTTTCTATTATTTTCATAGTAGTGTTTCTATATAGTTGCCTTTTTTCTTCTTTTTGATTAAAGCCAAAAACCAAAAAATACTATGATATTATGATTAAATAATGGTCCTATTATATGCTATTATTTTATTTTCATTTAATTTCATTTTTTATCATTGTAACGATCCTTCTTAAAATACAAAAATTTTAAAATACGTAGGTGTCGTTAAAAAATTGTTTGTCTTGTGAAATTAGGGTATTATTTAAAAATTGGAAATTTAGGTTAAAATTGGAGAATTGAGGATTATTTTTAAAAAATTGGGAATAGGTTAAAAATTAGGGCTCAAAATTTGGTGGAAATTTGAAAAAAGGGAAATTAGGGATTTGTTAAAATTAGGGTTTTAATTTAGAAAATTAGGGATTTGATTTGAAATTGAAAAAATAGGAATTTATTTAAAAAGAATGGAGTTTTCATCGGTCACTTTGGTAAACCGGACACCATTAAAATTAGAGATTCTAAAAAATGAGTTTGGGAGTTGGTTATGGATGTGATATAAAAACACTCCACACCGCCCAAAAATTGGTACCTAATCGAATATAATTGCCCGAAGTTGGAAATTTGCAAGTTCATATTTTCATTAATTTATTATTTGTTTAAGAATGTGAATATATTTTAAAAGACCTCAATATTCAAAGGTAAGCACCCGAACCGCCACCACTATGCTTGGTGTCGGACTCGCTACGACCGAATAATGAGATACCACATTTGTTATTAATTAAATTAAATTTTATATGTTATGATAAAATATGTACAAACATGATTTACTTCAATGGTAAGCGTCAAGTTTTACTTCTTGTTTTTTTTTAAAAAAAGGTTCTGGATTTGGATTAAAAGAAAAGTGAAGATCAAAGAACAAAACCAACTCTTTTATTGATTCAGAAAACCATTTTGCTTTTATTTAAAGGAATCCTTTTGATTTCATCTTGAAATAGATTTTTATAGAAATTTTTGTTTTTCTTACTTTTGTTTTGAAAACGATTTTGAAGCTTGAAGAAGGAAAACTATTTGATTTGAGTTAAAGAATATAAAGAAAAAAAAATACTATAAACAGGAAAATGAATACCTTGAGAAAACTTGCTTTCTATTGTCTGAAATTTCTTTTTGGGGACCATTGAACTGTGATTGGATTTATAGCCATTAGGGGTTGAGTTTACTCGATCATGGTTGCTCAATTATAGGACCATGGTGCCAGAGGGTGTTTGAAATGTTGTTGGAGTGATCGAGGTACTCGGTTGTGGCTCGAGCCGGTTTGAGACCATAGGGCGTGGGGACAAGGCCATGGGGGCTACAATAGTAAAAAATGAGGAATTAGACTTATTTATATATTTTTAATTAATTTGTAATAATATTTTTTTTGGTTTTTTAATATTGTAAATAGACTTTTAATCTAATAAAATTTGGGCTTTATTTAGAGACTTTTATTTATGATTGTCTAATAAAAAGACTTTTAATTTCGGGACTCAGAGTCGGGTTAACCCAAGGTTACGAGCCTCGTTGTTGGGCTCCTTGGGCCTTGTTGGGCCTAAAGGTTATTGTGTTAGTCTTTGGGAGATCTATCTGTTAGACTTATTTTGATATAACTTAAAATAAATTTTCAAGGACTAATTTATAAAAAATTTGTAAAATATTTTTCTCGAAATAAAATTTTCAAAAACTCGTTTTAAAGTTGTCAAAATGGTTTATAAAATGCTTGACTTTTTATCCATATCGAATATCTTTTTAAAAGTCAACAAAATGGTAAAAATTGTTCTTCAGAGTCAAAGTTTCGAAACCTTCAGGACAGAATGACCTTTTATTGAAACCTTGGCAAAGGTTTCGAAACTTTTGACCTGTAACGGCTAGTTTTATTTAAAATTGATTAAAGGTTTCGAAACCTCTGGTAAAAGTTTCGAAACTTCTATGCAGGTGAGCATTAAATGCTTGATTTTAATGGCAACCAACGGCTCAAAAGTCCCCCTAACGGCTACAAACGGTTAGAAACAATCAAGAGTATATTAAAGAGGCCTCAAAACAATATTGTAACAACAAGAAAGTCTATCCAAACATTCAAGCATTCAAAGATTCAAGTTGAGCTAAATTTCTAATCTTTCTTGCAAAAACACTAGTGTGTTCTTCAATTGTAATCTTTTTACTAGTGTTATTTGGGTGTGTGAGAGAGCTTAAATTGTGCAAACACTTACCTTGTGAGGAATTTCTAGTTTGATCATTTGTATTCAAATTTAGGGATTGATTCAATAGAATTTGGGGTATAAGTCTATTGAGTTGTGTAATGTTACTCCTTATCCTTAAAGGAAAGACAAATTAGTGAATTTCTGAGAAATCCTTAGTGTGGTCACTAAGGCAGTGGATGTAGACTTCATTGAGGAAGTTGAACCACTCTAAATCACCTTGCAATTTCTTATCTTTGCAATTTGTGTCCACCACTTTTTAAAAATCCAATTCACCCCTTCTTGGCGTTTTTCGACCGATTGCAACACTCATCACTATCTTTCAAGGTAAGCTTTGTTTTAAATGGTGGATGTAAGGTTTTTGAGGAATAACGAGTTTTTGTTTTGGGAGGGTTTTAGGTTGGTTATGGGCTCGTTTAGCTCTTTAGAATCGTTTTAGATAGAATAGTAACTTGTTGGTAGCTTATCTAATAGTAAGGGAGTAAGGTGAGCCATCTTCAAACTTGGGCAAGGAGAAGGCTTGAGGTCTTGTGTGAATCTTCTTTAGTTCGTTTTGGGAGGTTGGTATACTTCCAAATCCTTTGTATTTTCATGTGCATCATCATTTTGGCATGCTTGATTAATTGTGTAATGGTTTAGCTAGGATAAAGATTTTGCATGCTTTAATGGTGTCTTGATTTATAATTGATGAAAATGAGTGAAATTGATTAGAAACTCACTTAAACTACTTCATTAATGTGTAGGAACGATTTGGGATCGATTGGGTTAATTTTGATTAAGGTTCTTAAGAAATTTAAGTTGTAGACCTCAATTTCGTGCAGGGGGTATCGATACCTCTAGTATGGGTATCGATACTATAGAGAGAAAAATAGGTTGTTAAAGGCAGGCGTATCAGAACGTCTTGCCCTTGTTTCGGAATGAAACATTACAATAACATTTTGGTTTGATACCCCCTTTGGGGCATATCGAAACAGGGGTATCAAAATGCAAGGGGAGCGTTTCGATACTGAGTGTTTCGATACACCTTATATGGGCGTATCGATACACCTGGGCATTTTTCCCAAAATTTCAAGGGATGAGTTAGGAGGTTCCATAATTCGCGGTATGGGTTCACATGAGCCATTTAAGCCATAAATAAATAATGAAACTTGAAACTGGTAATATGGGTTTTGATATGAGAAATTATGCTTGCATGCTCGGTTTTGGCTTGGTTGAGGTATTGCTTGATGTAAGGTACTAGGTGGATCGTCTTGTGTGGTTTGTATCCTTGTTTGGTGGGATCCGAATACCTAGTGAGCGATAGTATTGCAACACAACGAAGATCATCCGATGTGAGATTCCGGGTGATGTATCAAAGACCATCCGATGTGAGATTCCGGGTGATGACTTTGCTCGATGTGAGATTTTGAGCCCCACTCGATGCGAGATTCCGAGTATATTAGCTCGATGTGAGATTTTGAGTAGCCCAATGTGAGATTCTGGGCCGGGTGAGTCCCCCAATGTCGAGTTGGCAGTGGGCCTCACTTTACTTTATGCTTTGGTTACATTTGGCATATCATGTCATCATATTATCTCATCTCGCATGTTTATTGTTATGATTCACTTGAAAGCACAGTCGATAGGTTGTGTACCCACTAAGCTTTCGTAGCTCAGCGTTTTGAAATTTGTTTCCATGCGTAGGTAAGTAGGCAGATGTTCAGGCGGACTTGACGGAGCAACATCATTGTGAGACTTAAGCATTGACCGGTTGGTAGAGTACAATTACTAGATTATTTGGGGTATGTATTCCTAGGACCATTGCTGTAATTGTAACTCTATTTTATTTTAATTGTTAAGGTCAAATGTTTTATCAAACTTTTATTTCGAGCTCCGATAATATTTTGGTTTGTGAAACTACTTTGGATTTTAATATCGTTTTAAATTATGTCATATTTAATGGTTTGACTTAGATTTGATTTTGAAATTTTATGGATACGGTTTGAGCTTGTGGCCCAAATGTGGCTCCCAAGTTCGGGGTGTTACAACCTCTCTTCCATAGTGAATGTTTCCTTTGTAAGGATGAACCACTCGAATCAATATCTCCTAATGAAATGCAAAATTTTAGTGATGCATGCAAAAAGGGAAATAAAAACAAAGGAAACCAGGTTAGTACCGGGTGAAAATAATAACTGCAAAATTAAATTGCGTAAAAATAAACAGAGAAGGACAATCTTAGATATCTCGTCTAGTTCACCTTGGGCATCTGCATGGCTCTAACGGGGTGGGTAGTCTAGTTCTGTACATGCAATGTGGATGCTAAAGGGAACACGAACTTTCCGAGCTATCTTCTACTAAGAGTAGCAAGCCCCCCGATCATCACCCTTTATAGGCTCTTCTTGACCGAGTTCAATTTAGGGGGACCCGTTTGCTTATGCCTACATGAAGGAATGATATCTTTACGAAAGCATAAGATAGTAAAGCCCCGAAGGTACTTCGGCTAGGACCTACACGGGAGAATGATATCTCTACGAAAGCATTAGGCTTTTCCGCTACTTAAAAGGACGTGTTTATATTTCATTTTTAAATGCGAAAAAATAAAAGCGCACATTCAACTGAACATTAATTTAATTGTCACTTTAGCCCGAAATCTCTAAATATTAGTAAAGTGGTAATCGTTTAAAAGCTTGACTCACTTTTTTTTTTAAAAAAATAGCCTCTCCAGCGGAGTCGTCATTTGTAGCGATGTGAAAAATCACGAAGGTTATCATGTGTCGCTAGATATTCTTTTCGAGTTTAGGAAACAATTTTCGATGTCGTTTTGAAAATTATGTCTTCCACGTGGGGAGTTTCGGTTTAAAAATGTTTTTTTAAAAAATTTCAGTCGCCACCTACCATTTTTGTAGACCGGACATCGTAAAACCAGAAATTTAAAAATTTGGGGTTTGGGAGTCGTTACGGATGGGTAAGGATTAGTACTCTCATACCGTCCAAAAATTAATACTTTATTTAATTACCATTTTATTAATATTAAATCTTTCAGGCTAAATTGACGATCAAATTAATTTTTAATTAAATATGCGTATTTATTTTAAAGCACCTAAATCCAAAGGTAAGCTTCGGAACCACCACCACTA
Source organism: Abelmoschus esculentus (assembly GCA_035048815.1). Classification (NCBI taxonomy): domain Eukaryota; kingdom Viridiplantae; phylum Streptophyta; class Magnoliopsida; order Malvales; family Malvaceae; genus Abelmoschus; species Abelmoschus esculentus. The sequence continues at coordinate 2,088,509 of JAUCBN010000002.1, forward strand.
CACTGGAGTTGGCCTCGCTTACGATCGAATTTAGGGCCCGTATTAACAAATTAATATTCATGCAACTTAAACAAGACAAATAAATTAATTACATTACATAAAAAATAAATACATAAAAACATAAATATTAATCTAACAAATAAAATTAATCTAAAACATAAATTTAAAACATACATAAATTAATTTAGAGCATAATTAATCTAAAACATAAATAAAATCTAAATACCAACTAAATTAATAAACAACTATTTTTATTAAAAATATTAAAAATACAACATAAATTAAAAAATATATATATACTTAAGAGTTCGAACGATTAACTCTGAGTGACCCTCACCGAAATTTACCATGATTTTTCCAAATTTTTTAACTAAATCATATCCTAAAATAGAACCCCAATAAAACCGGGTAGAACGGAAGGTTCTCCCCGATCTTTTGCTAGCCGGGGACTAAGCCCTTTTCGGCCATGCCTTATCCGGCTCTCAGTTGTTGGCCTTTGAAATGGGGCAGCCCCCACCCTTTATATAGGCGTGGGGTGGAGAGGTAGGCGACGTGGATTTTAATCTTTTATTTTTAATTTTTTACCCTTTTTATATTTTATTTATTTATTTTATATTAATAATAATAATATTAAAATAATATTAAATACTAAAAGTTCAGTAAAAAAAATAAGTGATTATAAGTCTAAATTGATAACACCATTAGTCGATGATTTAGGTGATAATCTAATCGACTATGTAAAAATGTACCAACGGTGTTATTAGTTTGAACTTACTGATAATATTGTAAAAATAAAATGATTAAATTATATAAAATTAAAAGTTGAGGGATTGTTCATTTCAGTTATGGCAATTGGAAACTCTACTCCTACAAAGAGAAATTATTATATGAATTTGTTCCACCATTTAAGATACAGTCTTCAACCAATTAAATTAAGACACATTATATATATATTTTATATCATATTTATACATAAGTATTGTCCAAATCATCCAATTTAATGTCTTTGATTTAAAAAAATCTTACCAAAGAGTTTTTGTGTCTATCTTTCTCTTTGTTCTTTAATTTTTTTTAATTAATTTTTTATAGATTTAGGCTTTAGGGTTTATAGTTTAGGATTAGGGGTTAGAATTTATGTTTATGTTTAGGGTTTAGGGTTTATGGTTAGGGGTTAGGGGTTAGGGTTTATGTTTAGATTTAGGTTTAGGGTTTAGGGTTAAGGTTAGTGTTTAGGGTTAAGTTTTAATTTAGGTTTAGGGTTAGAGGTTAGAGTTAAGGTTAGGGTTTAGGGTTAGGTTTAGGGTCTAGGGTTAAAACTTAGAGTTTAGGTTTAGGGGTCATGGTTTAGGGTTAGAATTAAGGTTTAGGGTTAGAGCTAGCGTTTAAGGTTATGGTTAAAGTTAAGGTTTAGGGTTAGGGCTAGCGTTTAAGGTTATGGTTAGAGTTAAGGGTTAGGGTTAGGACTAGCGTTTAAGGTTAGGGTTTAGGGTTATGGGTTATGGGTTAGAGTTTATAAAAAAATAATTAAAAAAAATTGAATAATAAAGAGGAAGACAAAATAAAAATTTTTAATAATATTTTTTTCTTTTTTAAATCAAATACATTAATGTGGATAATTTGGATGATGCTTATGTGTGAATATGATATGGAAGAAATATATGACGTGTCTTAATTTAATTGGTAGAGACTATATCTTATGTGGTAGAAGGATTCATGTAATAATTTCTCCCTACAAAGGGATACATACATGAACCACAGTAGACCATTTAGCACAGCAAGTGTTGGTTGGAGTCAGAACCTAAGTTCTCTCAGTCCGAAAAGAATGTTCCGACGAGTGAGCTTTAAACTCCGGTGTTTTCTGTTGGAGAACTGACGAAGGGGATGGATTTTGTTGCTTTGGATGATGGCAATGGCAACCCTTTTCGTCTGGAAATTCATGCAATACAGAAACAGGGCTGCATTTCAAGTCATGGGGTATTGTTTATGTACAGCAAAAGGTGCTGCCGAGACACTCAAGATCAACAAGGCTCTGATTCTTTTACCGGTGTGTCGAAACACGTTGACTTGACTTCGTTCGACTAAAACAAGATCCGTCGAACGACGACAACATTAATTTCCACAAGGTAAGAAAAGGGGATTACTTATGTGGATGTTGTAAATAGAAAGTTGAAACTTATCCAGTGATGATGTATTTTGAACTGACAATTGCATGTGCAATAGTCATTGGGGTCTTGGTTCATGCAGGAAGTCATTTATCTTGTGATTTCATCCGCCTGACCGATGCTCCTCCCGAGACATTTGCTCTCATAGCCTCCGATTTCAGTTACAACAAACATCCGACATATACGGGACTTGTGATCGGTATTCCTAGGCGTGACGGTGATTGCCATGGCCATTGCATTTATATTAGCGACAGTATCTTAGTGTTCTCATCCGGACAGTCGACGACTGGACTCAAGAACTGAAACGGGTTTTCACCGAAGTCAATGACTCGCAATTCGTCATTGGCCGAGCTAGGTTTGGTGACCATGGATATATTGAGCACAACTGGTATAAACAACATTAGTGAGAAAAATATGGAGTACTTATTTTCAAATCCAACAAATATTAACACTACATGCTTCACCGGTGCAGCCAACCAAAGTTACTCGTCGGCGATCCGTATGGGGCTGGGACTAGGAATCGGAGCCACTTTTCTTTACTACTACTAAGTACTTTTTCAGTTCATAATACATTTGGTGGCGGAATTCATGGTATATAGGACACAACAACAGAAATGAGTAGATCAGATGATAGCTGGAACAGTCTCGCATCTTCGAATTACACCACAAATTCGAGTTTGTCCATCGTCGGAAATGGACTACAAAGTAATGGATGAAGTTGCAGAAATGGACTACAAAGTAAATATGTCATTCTTTTCACTACATTAAGCTTCCCAAAAGTGATTATAGTAAATAACAACTTTAATCCTTGTTATTTTACGAACTGGAAAACCGGGTCAAATCGAGCTGCTGCACAACTACCTTACAAGTGATATTGAAGAAGGGAATCCATATCCAAGCTCTAAACCATGCCGAACATGGTGTTGACATCTTATCAGGAACCAGGGTAATACGATCTTCGTCTTCCTACGAAACTTTAAAAAACGAAAACTTAATTAGCATACTCCCAAATAAGTCATTTTTATTTACCATTTCTTTAGATCATTGGTGTAGATTCTCTTTCATTGCCAAATTCAGCATCTATAAGATTTTGTTCACATTATTTCCTCAAGTCAAAATAGGTAAATACTTTTCTGACTAAATAAATAATACTAAAAATATCATGGATTCAAAACACGCTCCGTTACCGTTATAACGGCCGTTACTTAACGGTAACGGTGCTATCCGAAACTTTTATTCGTAAAAATAACGGTGAGATTTAAATTCATACTAATAATGATAAACAAGGGTTGTTATTTAACGGATAATAGTTGATAACGATAATAACGGTATGTTATTACCGTTATTTGACTGTTATTTCAAAAATTATTGTTCGAGTTTTAAAAAAATTCACGATCGCGATAACAATCGTTATGTCTACAAACACGATAAATATAACGCGACCCAAAATATTTTTTTAAATCATTGAAAAATTTAACATGGCTGTACACTACCAACTAATGAAAAGAATATAGAAGACTTTTGATACGAATAAAGAACATGCTTAGCATCATACTAATTGTGGTTTTAGTCTCTTTAAGAAATTAGGATTTAATCATCTACTTTGATCTGACGTAATTTGATCCTCTTCTTTTATAATGTCATTAATTTGTCCAAATTGATTATACTAGGGTATACATTCGGTTAATTCAGTGGTGGCCGAATTGAATTAACCAAAATTTTTAAAATCTTAACCGTTAATCGAATCAAATTATCTTTAACAGAATTAATCGAACCGAAATTATTTCGGTTAATTAGCCGAATTAACCGAAATTTATTATAAATTTTGGTTAAATTACATAATAGGTCACTAAATTATGCTAAAATAATTTTTTTAATCACTAAACTTTCATTTTATGCTAATTTCATAAAAATTTAGTGACCATTTTATAATATAAAAAAGTTAACGAACATTTTATCATTTTTTAAAATTTAAATGAATAAAAATAAATATATATATAATATATTTAATATATAATGATTTTGATTAATTCCATTAATTCGGTTAATTAATCGATTTTGAACCGAATTAATTGATAACCGAATTTTTTTAAAAAATAATTGTTAACCAAATTTACCTAAATTAACCGAACGAATTAACTGAAATAATTTCGGTTTGGTCGATTAATTTTGATTAAAACCAAATAATGCACACCCCTAGATTATACCGTTAAGTGTTGTCGTTAAAGCATTTATGGTATAGATTATTATTCTATACAATGATGGTGGAAACTAAAATTTCTACAAGTGCCTTAGTTTTAGTGTTTTAGTTTAGGGCATAGGGTTTATGGGTTTAGAATTTAGGATTTGTGGTTAGAATTTAGGGTTTAAGTTTAGAATTCAGGATTTATAAGTTAAAGCCCAAATCTTAACTATATTACCCTAAAAAAAAACCTAAATTTTAACCACTACCCAAATTCTAAATCTTTAAACCTACACCCTAAACTAAGACCTTAGACCTTGAACCTTAAAACTAAGATACTTGTTAAAACTTTCCATTATCACCGTCAACATATAGGATATAAATCCTTATACTATTTATTAGTAATTCATAACAATATTAATATATTTTTTTGGAAATCCAAAATTGTGGGAATTCTTTAAAAAAAACTGCATTAGTGTTATATTGTTGGCAAAGGAATTGAAGAAGCTGTCAAGCGAACTGAGACAAAGTTCAAGTTTATTTTTTTAATTAGCTAATAGTAATTATAGTAATATTTGTTTTAAAATATAATCTTTGTAATTTAATATTAATCGCTCAATCATTTTACTAGTATTACTGGTGCTCGAACTCGTAATCTTTAAGAACAACAACCATTTCTTTAACCACTTAGGCTAAAGGACTCGTGTCAAGTTCGAGTTTCACAAGAAATATTTATGAGGTTTCTCCAATTGCATCAATGGAGGTACATACATGTCAACCTGCTCAATCATTTTTTTGTAACTAATATATATAATATATATAGTTAAGATTCACTTACACAGTATAAAAGTCTTTAAATTTTTAAGTTTTACACGTTTTTTATCGTTAGATGAGAAAAATGAATGACGGAGATTATCTTCTTACTTTTTTCAAATGATAATTTTTACGTATTCTACTGTTAATCTCAATCATCCGTTTCACTAATTCAACGATTAAAAACTCGTATATACATACATAGACTATTTATATTTATATTTATATTTATGTATCTGACACTTATATCGAACAAATATTTAAATATAGTACGATCTTTCTATTGTATTATAATCAATCAACACCCTTTTTTGAGGTATGAATACTTGTAAATATTTAAATAATTTTAGTTTGGTCTATATCATTATTTTATTCTTTTGTTTCTCGAGTTTATTCGACTAAAATGTATTTAATTCAAATGACCATTTATTTGACTCAACTTATTATAATCTCGAATCAAACCTAAATACAAATCAAATTAACTTGGATTAAATTTTAACCAAATCAAACTCAATTTCGTACTTATCGAACATTATTTTAGTTTTATGAAACTTCTTTTAGCGAAAACAAATAAATTTGAAACCGTAGAATTAATGATAATTACTTTCATATTCAGTGAATCAACCTGCGTCGCTTTGGCCGAGTGGTTAAGGCGTGTGCCTGCTAAGTACATGGGGTTTCCCCGCGAGAGTTCGAATATCTCAGGCGACGGATGAACTTAATTTTTTTAACCCAATCAAAATAAAAAGGCGAAAACATGCTCCAAGTCCCTATACTCTTTCAACCTTTGAATTTTAGTCCTAGATTTTTTATTTTAAAAGGTTATTTCTGTTTACATGTAGATTCTTTAATTAATTAGGTAACCTATTTAAACTACCTTACAAGTGATTATGAAGAAGGGGATCCATATCCAAGCTCTAAACCATGCCGAACATGGTTTTGACATCTTATCAGGAACCAGGGTAATACGATCTTCGTCTTCCTACGAAACTTTAAAAATCGAAAACTTAATTAGCATACTCCCAAATAAGTCATCTTTACTTACCATTTCTTTAGATCATTGCTGTAGATTCTCTTCGTTGCCAAATTCAGCATCTATAAGATTTTGTTCACATCATTTTCTCACCTACCAAACAGCCCAATTATTCAGTTTTTATTTTTTTGCTAATCCTTTGAAATATTTAATTACTTGTTTTACAGGTAAAGGACTCTTTTTACAAGGCAAAACTGGAAAGAAGTCTTCAGAAAAATAGCTTCAAAACATCCTCGTGACACAATAGGTAAATACTTTTCTGACCAAATAAACAATACTAAAAATACCAAGGATTCAAAAAACGGTCCGTTACCGTTATAACGGCAGTTATTTAATGTTAACGGCGCTATCCGAAATCCTTATTCGTAAAAATAATGGTGAGATTTAAATTCATACTAATAACAGTATATAACTTTCGTTATTTAACGGATAACGGTTGATAACGACAATAACAGTCTAATATTACCGTTATTTGATTGTTATTTTAAAAACTATTGTTCGAGTTTTAAAAAAATCACGAACACGACTCCTGCAACAACCGCAATAACGACAGTTATATCTACAACCACGATTAACGTGACGCGACCGAAAATGCTTTTTAAATCGCTCAAAAATACAACATCAAATGGTTGTACACCACCAACTAATGAATTAAGAATGTGCATTCGATTAATTTAGTCGATGACCGAATTGAATTAACCAAAATCAAATTAACCAAATTTTTTAAAACATTAATCGTTAACCAAACCGAATTATCTTTAATCAAATTAATCGAACCAAAATATTTCGGTTAATTAGCCGAATTAATTGAATTAACCGAAATTTATTATAAATTTTGGTTAAATTATATAATAGGTCACTAAATTATGCTAAAATAATTTTTTAGTCACTAACTTTTATTTTATGCTAATTTAATAAAAATTTAGTGATCATTTTATAATATAAAAAAATTAACGAATATTTTATAATTTTTTAAAAGTTAAATGACTAAAAATAAATATATTTAATATATTTAATATATAATAATTTTAATTAATTACATTAATTCAGTTAATTAACCGATTTCGAACCGAATTGATCGATAATCGAATTTTCAAAAAAAAATAATTGTTAACCAAATTTACCTAAATTAACCGACCGAATTAATCGAAATAATTTCGGTTCGATCGGTTAATTTTGTTAAAATCGAATAATGCACACCCCTAGATTATAACGTTAAGTGTTGTCGTTAAAACATTTATGCTATAGAGTATTTTCTATACAATGGTGTGGAAACTAAAAGTTTCTACAAGTGCTTTGGTTTTAGTGTTTTAGTTTAGGGTCTAGGGGTATAGAATTTAGGATTTGTGATTAGAATTTAGAGTTTAAGTTTAGAATTTAGGATTTATAAATTAAAACTCAAATCCTAACTATATTACCCTAAAAACAAAACCCTAAATTCTAACAGCTACCCAAATTCTAAAACCCTAAACCTAAACACTTACACCCTACACCTTAAACTAAGACCTTAAACTTTAAACCCCAAAATTAAAACGCTTATTGAAATTTTCTGTTTTCACCGTCAATGTATAGGATATAATCCGTATACTATTTATTATTAATTCATAACAATATTAATATTTTTTTTGGAAATCCAAAATTGTGGGATGCCGGTGTTGGCAAAGTAATTGCAGAAGCTGTCAAGCGAACTGAGACAAAGTTCGAGTTCCACAAGGAATATTTCTGAGGTTTCTTCAATTGCACCATTGGAGGTTACATACATGTCAACCTGCTCAATCATTTTTTTAACTAATATATATAATATTATATATATATATATAGTTAAGATCTACTTAAACAATGTAAAAGTTTTTAAGTTTTACACGTTTTTTTATCGTTAGATGGGAAAAATAGATGACTGAGACTATCTCCTTACTTTTTTCAAGTAATAATTTTACGTATTCTATTATTAATCTCAATCATCCGTTTCTCTCATTCAACGATTAAAAATTTATATAAAACTTAAAAACTTTTACATTATGTATCTGAATCCTATCCTCTGTTGATATATACATATATAGAGTATTTATAATTATATATATGTATCTGACACTTATATCGAACAAATATTTAAATATAAATACATGTACGATCTTTCTATTGTATTATAAGCAATCAACACCCTTTTTCGAGGTATGAATACTTGTAAATGTAAATGTGAAGTATATTCTCCCATGCAAATTTTGAGTCTTTTAAGATTTTGTTCAAATTGTAGGTTGATTGAACTCAGTGAGGTCGTGGATAGGCACATAAAAAAAAAATCCAAAATTTTGTTAAACTATACTCATTAAATGGTATTAATAAAAAAGTTTGAAAATGCTCTTAAGAAATATAATTTATAATTATGAAAACGTTATAATTATATCCTAAATGTGATAATCGATTCTAGAATCTTATTAATTATTTCTATTGTTATTGTTTCTATAAAACTAGTGAAGTTTTGGATAAGTGCAATAGAAACGACCGCACAGGGGCCCTAAAAAAGACAATTACTTCTAAAGGCCACATTTTTAAGACTAGTGGGAATTATGAACAATTACTTTTAAGAGTCACATTTTAATAAATTACACAGGGCCCTCAAAATCTTTAAATCGCCCCTGATTGAACTAGTAGGGTTTTAATCGTTCGAAAAGCCCGACAACCCAACTATGGGGTCATTGCTCTGAGACAAATAATTAAAGAACGTAAAATACAATATATTCATATATATATATAATTAAGCAACCTGCGTCGCTTTGGCCGAGTGGTTAAGGCGTGTGCCTGCTAAGTACATGGGGTTTCCCCGCGAGAGTTCGAATCTCTCAGGCGACGGATGAACTTGATATTTTTAACCCAATCAAAATAAAAAGGCGAAAACATGCTCCAAGTCCCTATACTCTTTCAACCTTTGAAGTTTAGTCCTAGATTTTTTATTTTAAAAAGTTATTTTTGTTTACTTGTCGATTCTTTAATTAATTGGGTAACCTATTTAAATAACCATTAATTATGAAGTTAGTTTTGATTTGATCATTATATAATGTAGAAATTATATTTTATGATAATTTAAATGATATCAATCAAATCACCAATCGTTAAAACCTAACGAAATAATGATATGGTGAGTTAACAAAATTTTATTTAATTATATATTTAGTCTTATTATTTATATATTATATTAATTTAATTTTAATTATAATTTAATAAAATAAATTGGCTATTCAATATATATCACCACATTATTTAGTCTTATTATTTATATACGTATTATCTGGAAGAAAATAAAAATAAATACTTCTTGCCACCGTCGGGAATTAAACAGATGGAAACTTGGTGAACGTGGAGTATGTCTATCAGTGGGCCTAGGGATGTATGTAAAAGACTGACCTGACCTGGAAATCCGTCTAAAATTTGTTCGAGTTAAAATTTGATTTGACCCCGAGGATGTAATGACCCGAATCCGAGTTGGACCTGTTACTGTAGTAAACGAACTCAAATTGTATCCGACTGAGAATGATCCGAATCCAATTTCAACTTGTTAGTATGACCTGAAACTCGACCTGTATTCGACTGAAATGAACTCGAACCCGAGTCTGACCTGACAGATAACCGATATTACCCGACTGAATTGATCCGAGACCTGATTCTACCCCACCTATTTTGAACCCGACCTGATAAATGACCCAACCTGTTATTAACTTGAACTAATATCAACATAATATTTATATAAATAATTTATATAACATAGTTATATTATACATTTCAATACAAATATTTATATTATACATATTAATATTTATATAAATAATTTATATAACATACTTATATTATATTTTTAATATCAACATAATATTTATATAATTTGTGGTTATTAATTTTTAATTATTAATTTATAGTTAAATTATATTATAAATATTTATATTATACATATAACATACTTATATTATATTTATAATGATCTTATTACGCAATTATATTTATATTTTAATATTTTTTTTGATTGAAGAAGGAAAAAGCACCGACCACATGCCTCGTTAAAAAACCTCCCTAAACCTAATGGAGAAAAAAGAGTACATGTGGAAGGGCTGAAAAGGATACAACATCAAAAGACACTATTCAAGAGCCGAAACAATATAAAATACCCCATAAAACAACAACAACAAAACAAAGAAAAACACCGCTGAGTAAAAACAAAACGTTACCCAATACCTGTATTATTATTTCTAAACCGATTAAGCAAATCATTATTAACCAGGCCTTGAATACTGTCAGGCGGCTCATCAAAGAACATTTCGCTAACCTCTTGATCCCGTAAATCTTTCGCTAGTTTATCGGCAACCAAATTAGATTTCCGACTAGTATACTTCACATGAACCTCCCAAGAACGTTTAATCAGCTCTCGGATAACAACAACAAGACCATTAACAGTCCGAAATGTTTCCCCATGAGTCACACAACCAATAGCTTCACGACTATCAGATTCAAGCTTTACACGACGATAATCACAGCGCCACGCATGTCTCAGCCCATCAAAAATTGCCCACAACTCTACATTCAAAATAGAGCATCGACCAATATGACGACTAAAACCAAAAATCCAATCCCCTACATCCGAACGATAGACACCTCCAATTGCAGCTGAATTAGAAATCGGATGCACCGCACCGTCCACATTAACTTTCACCCAATTAGAGGGCGAACAACACTAATAGTTCATAGACCTTGAGATTTGCTCCTGAAAAGCACTAACCACTAAACTCTGGGAACTAACAACCTTTATCTGTTCAAGATACATCCTGCTTGCCACAACTAGATCTTCTCTTTCAACGTAATTTGGCTCAAAAAGAAGACAATTTCTTCGATGCCAAAGTTTCCAACAAATAATCGCAAATAACAATCTCCAATTATCCAAATTACCCGTAAAAAAAATATTTGCGCCCAAATTATTACCAAGTCAATCCTGCAAAGATAAAGTATAAAAATTATTTGAAGAAACATTCGGCACTAGTTGCATCCAAACTGAGCGTGCATGGGGACAATCACGAAGCACATGAAGCAAATTCTCTTGACCTTGTCGACAAAAGCTACAAATTGGATCATCAGTTAAATGACGGCGTTGTCTTTCTACATTAGTAAGAAGACAACCCCGCATCGCAAACCAAATGAAAGCTCGTATCCGTTGTGGTAAAGGTAACTTCCAGATACTATTCCAAACATTTGGACCACCATTAGAAACATGTCCCATCAAAATATTATAATCCGACTTCACAGAAACTGGCTATTTTTGTCATCCTTCCACCCTATGCGATCCGGACCCAAGTGAGGCGTGGAAGGATATACCGTCAAAATATATTGTACAATCTCCTGTGGTAAAACCTGAAAAAGAGCATCCAAATTCCAAAAAAAAATATTTAATAAAAAATACTTATTAATAATCTTATTAATATTTAATAAAAAATACTTATTAATATTTATAACATATTTATTATAAATATTTAATAATCTTATATTTAAAATACTTATTAATTTTAAATTATATAATAAAAAATCTTATATTATACTTATTAATATAAATTGACACTTTAAATTAATATACATGCCATTATAAATAACAATTATAATTTTTTAATACAGCAAAATTAATAAACTTAATACTTAATAAAATTTCACATATTTTAAGTCCAAGTTATAAACTTAAGTAACTTAAATCCAAATTTCACATATTTCGGTCTTGTACATTGATATACTTAAAAATTATAAGTTTAAATACCAAATATACATAAATAAATAATTTTAATTTGTTAAAACTCAGATTATACAACTTTAAGCAAATATATTGCTAAAAAATCAGATTATACACTTCAGATTATTATTTTAAATAATATTTTTCGATTGTGAAATGTGATTGTTCTAGTATTCAATAATGTATAACTTATAAATAAAACTTAATAAAAGTTATAAATGTACATCATAGACAAAATGCAAAAGGTGTACAACTTAAAGTTTTTATGTATAAAATTTGAGCTTTTAAATCTTATAACAAAAGTTTTACAATGTTATATGCAAATACTTTGCTACCAGAATTATCATCATCGAGCACTAAAATCTAAAGGCTAACAGTAAGGTTAAATTATGAGTAACTTCTTACCTAAGAAACCAACATAAATTAATCAAGGACAACTAATTAGATAACAAAAATATCAACCATATATCAGTAAAAGACATCAATCAGCAGCAAACAACAATAAGCAGTCAAGAATCAACAATCAACAATCACAACAACATTAATCCAATAATCCAGTCTATAAGTATCAAACAATTTAATGTAAAAGCATTCACAGATTTTAACTATAAAATATAAGTTATAATCTGACCAAGCTATAAACAAAAATACATAAGCATTCACAGATGATAATTGTAAATATTCACAGGTATAAACAGTAAAGAATATGCTTAAATCAATCTATAAGTTATAAGCTATAATATAAGTAAGACATACTTAAACCATTAAAACATAGTATATTAAATCAACATGTGAAATAAATAAGACATAAGATAACAAAAAAATTAACCTATTAGTATTCAAGTAGAATATTTGTTTTTGCATTACGTTGAAATAGCTAACAGACTCCTTAGACAATATCAGTAAACTCCACACATGCTCTAAAACAAATTATAAAAGAAAGCAAATTATAATCTCGTAAAAATTAATAAATATTGAAAAAAAAGTTCTACCTTTAACTAGAATTTAATATTCACCAAGACTTGGAATTAAAGATTCTTGTACAACGGTAAGATAATCTTCATCATTTTCCTCCACTTCAAAATCATACAACCAATTACTGGTTGTTACAAAAATTTTAACATTTTTAGATAAAAGTTTAGCCTTTAACTTGTTTAAAATTCTTCCCCCATACTAAATGAAGATTCAGAAGCAACATAAGTGATTAGAATGGATAAAATATATCTTGCCATCTTCATCCTTAACTCTTTCAACCTTTGAAGTTTAGTCCCAGATTTTTTATTTTAAAAAGTTATATTTGTTTACTTCTTGATTCTTTAAATAATTGGATAACCTATTTAAATGATCATTCAATTATGAAGTTAGTTTAAATTTGATCATTATATAATTTAAAAATTATATCTTATAATTATTTAAATGATATCAATCAAATCACCTGTCATTAAAATCTAACGAAATGATGATGTGATAAGTTAACAAAATCTTATTTAATTATATATTTAGTCTCATTATTTATATATTATATTAATTTAATTTTAATTATAATTTAATAAAATAAATTGACTATTCAATATATATCACCACATTATAAAAGATTTTAATTATATGTATTTAATTTAATAATTTTATTTTCATTCTAATTAAAAGATGATACGTATTATCTGATTGAAAGAATAAAATAAAAATAAATACTTCTTGCCACTGTCGGTAATTAAACTGAGGCAAACTTGATGAACGTAGAGTATGTCTATCACTGGGCCAAGTGAACTTTAGAATTATATGGTACAAAATTTAATATATTAATTTTTTATTCATCCCAGTAAAAAAAATAAATATGAATTAAGTGGATTAGAATATGATACATTTAAGGAGTATAAAAACATATAAATTACTAAAATAAAATTAATAATTAAAATAAAATTGACACTTATATTTTTAAACGAAATTTAATATTTTTATTTTATAATTATTTTTTTCTAATTTCACATATATAATCATGTTTTTTTTTTCTAAATTAGTTAAAAATAATTTTTAATTAACTTATTCTATATTTAAAATTATATTAAGGACTCAGTTGCTCAAGAAGTTCTCCATGTTTTAGATCCTCTTCCCTGACTACACTTCTCAAGTACTATAACACTTGATTTGAACTTCGGCAACCTGTTGTTACTAGGCGTAGAACAGATATTAACTAAGTTAATCAAGATCTATGACGATATATTAGTTCATAAAGTGAGATGACCTAATCCCTAACACTTTCTTTAAATATTAACTTGATCAGACGTATAAAAAAAATTAAGAATCTAAATGTAAAAAATAAGAGATTTAATCGTAAAAGATAATAATTTTAAAAATTAAATTATAAATAAAAATTTAATTTTAAAGATTTAATTATAAAAAATATAAAAAGAGGGTATTATTATAAATATCTTTAAAAGATTTAAGAAAAATTACATAATTAGTCTTATTTGTTTCAAGTTGGATATTTTATCGTAAATCAAAATCCAACTCGATTTCATCTTTAATAAAAACCATACTTAATCTAGAGATGGGCACGGGTCGGATTTTTGGCGCACCCGCACCCGATCTAAAAAATAATACCCTCCATCCGACCCGGTTTTAGGGTGAAAAAAATCCAAACCGACCCGATTTTTAAGCTTTAAAATCCGACCCGACCCAAGCTGAATCATTAAAAAATTTAAATTTTAGTGACCTAATTGTAAAAAAAATAATTTTAGTGACCTAATTGTATAAAATATATATAAAGAGAGATCATTATTGCAAATATGTCTAAAATATATATAAAAAATTACACTATTTGTCCCGGGTCGAGTCAGATTTTTTACCCTAAAAACAAACCCGACCCGACCCAAGATCACACTTGAAAAAAACCCAACCTGACCCAAATTCAAATTTTCTATAGAAAATCTGACCCGATCGAATCGGGTCAGAACCCGTCGGATTTTGATTTCGTGCCATCCCTAATTCAATGCAATCCATTTTTATGAAAAACTATTTTATTTTTTTATATAAAAATTAAATTCGAGTCAAATAAAATGTTTATCCCTAAATGTCTGAGCATGCCGGAGGATGCTGATATTGGTTGGTGTTGTTTATGTGATGCATAGTTTAACTATGACTTGTTTATTTACCTGTTTGTGGATAATATTTTAAGATTTTATTTTGAATTATTTCGTGATGTTTTATTTTAATTTTAGGCATTATTTTCCTATGTTATTTATCATGTTGTATATTTTTCTTCATTTAAAATTAAAAGTTTTTTTTATTGAGACATATAAACATAAAATAATATGTATGATATCCTTTCAATACAACCATACTACTTTGTCAAAACAATATTTTTTTTGGTATATGAATTGATCATATCGATAGGTTACTCTCCTTTAATCATATTGATCATATCGGTTTTTTTTATTATTTTTCGGGTCAGATTTTTTTTAAGGGTGATCTCGGGTCAGGTCGTGTCGGGTTTAGGGTGGAAAAAATTTGACCCGACCCGACCCGAGACTAATAGTGTAATTTTTCCATATATTTTCAGGATATTTGCAATAATGATCCCTCTTTATATATATTTTATACAATTAGGTCACTAAAAATAATTTTTTTACAATTATGTCACTAAAATTTTATTTTTTTTACAATTAGATCTCTAAAATTTTATTTTTACAATTAAGTCCCTAAAATTTAAAAATTTTAATGATTCAGGTTGGGTTAGATTTTAAAGCTTAAAATTGGGTTGGATCGGATCAGATTTTTTCACCCTAAACCCGAGTCGGGTCGGGTGGCGTGTATAGAATATGATTCTTCGGGGTGAGGTGCGGGTTGACCGAAAATTCGACCCGACTTGACCCGTGCCCATCTCTATTTATTTACCTGTTTGTGGATAATATTTTGAGATTCTATTTTGATTCATTTCTTGTTGTTTTATTTTGATTTTAGGCATTATTTTCCTCTGTTATTTATCATGTTGTATTATTTTTCTTCATTTAAAATTAAAGAGTTTTTTTTAATGAAACATGTAAACATGTGTAATCACTAATTTTATCCGGGTCTAAACCCGTGTTTTAATTTTTAATTCAAATATTGGGCTTGTAATCAAAAATGCAAAAAATACTATATGAATTATATATTGACATATTTGTTATTTTGTTTACAAAATATCCAAAATATTAATTTCTATGTACATGTTTCAAATTCCAAAGATATAAAATATATTATATAAGTCTATTTCAGTTTATATATAAATTGTTATTATTATTATTATTATTATATTTATTAATTTAAATAATAAATAAACACCCTAAATATTAAACCCAAATTAGATTAAATAATAAACCTAAATCCATATATTATTCAGTCCAATTAATAAAATAAATACAAGCCCATGTCTTAATTACAAGTCCAGCATTAAAATCAATTACATGGCCCAATCTAAGCCCAATCCGGGTTTAATTATCAGAAACCCTAATCTGCCTTTTGTCTTTCACGCAGCCAACAGAGAGCCGTTGGATCTGATCCATGATCCAACAGTCACGATCGAAAGGAGAAAGGCCGGTGGTGTCCCCCCACGCGCCACGCGCTGTCCCTTCAGTTCTTCACGCGCGCGTGCGTGGCACGCGTCCGACCCTTCAGTGTTCGAATCGTCCGTTTGTCTCCCTTCGCCGGCGATGACCGTCCGATGGTCCCCTTTTCTCCGGCAAAGAACAGATCACCGGTGGTCCCCTTATCTTCCTCGCTCGCCACATGCCAAAAACAAACAAAATACATTAAAATCGTACGAATTTGCAGAGGCCACACCAACAATTCAGAGGAATTTTCAGAAATTTTCAGAGAGCCAAAGGACGAATTATATCAGAGGCAAACGCACGAGAAATTCCAGCACACACAAACAAACAAATTTCGCAGAGAGACCAATAGCAAAATTAAGAATTTTCTTTTCATATTTCATGTAATATCATTCGGTTATAAAAAGAAACCGAAACCCATGTAAAGGGATCTCTCTCCCACCACTTTCGATTAATAGAAAAGCAAAATTTTCAGAGGTAAATCCTCTTGTTTTTCTCTTTGCATCAAATAAAAAAATAGATCTAGGGTTTTGTTTTCCTTACCTTCTCCTGTGATTCCCCTTTTCCGGTGATAAGCCACGACCTTCGTGCCATCGGTGAACCGAAATCGGGAAGAGGAAAGAACCTTTTTCAGATCGAACATCAGAAAAGGGATTTATTTCGCTTCGTTTTTCTCTTTTTTGAAATAAAAGCTTTCTCTTTCGTTTTGAAGGAAAGGAGTGATTTTGGGGTTCGATTTTTGTGAAATAAGGGTTTGTAACGAGTTTTGGATTTCAAAAAGGGGGTGTTTTGTGGGGATTTCGCTTCGTCGGCCACCGTTGGCGGTGGCCGGAATCTGGGTTTCGCGGTGTTCGGAGTTCGTGTTTATGAAGAACCCAGAAGAACATTCAAATGTTCTTAATTTTCTGGGTTCTCCAGATAAACTCCAAGAGGTTTTTGAATCTTAATCTCTTCAGTTTGAAGAGAAATAAAAGGAGGGTTTGTTTTTAATTTTGAGTTTGTGTTTTATAGTCATTGAAATTTTAAAAATGGGTTATTATCAACATAAACCCCTCCGCGTTTCTGTTCTCATTTCCCCGGTCCCCTAAACTTTATTTTGTTTTGCAATTTCGTCACAATTTCAATTGTAATCATCATTTTAAAAATGGTTTATTTCTTTGAAGATCCCTCCGCGTCTTGGATCATGTTTTCAGGCCCTTCCCCATCCTATAATAACACTTTAAGGGTTTATATGTTTTTTAATTACTTCATTTTGATCATTGTTTTCTTTTTTTATCATTTTGATTTTTGTCTTAAAATTTTATTTTTCTTCATCTTGGTCCCATTTCCAGTAACGTCTTATTTCTTTTTTATGCATATAAGTTTATTTATTTCCATGTTTTCTATTTATTTATTTATTTTACCTTTTTAATAGCATTAATTGACATTAATTTCTTTTTACTGTCATGTGAAGGAGAATGAATCCATTTATTTCTTTCCTATTTTCAAGTTTGACAGTCGTATGTTTTTAATGTTCCTGTAATATATATATATATATTTTATTTATTATATTTATATACTTTATTTTCGCATTGTTTTTCCTTATATACATGTTTCAGTTTTATACGGTTTTGTATATATTACATGCATTATGCTTTGATTTTCCTTTTAATCAACGTTTCCTTTTTTGATTCGGTTTATATACATATATATATTTCTTATTTATTTATTGTAATAAATATATTAATTGTTCTTTTTAATGGCTTTTTCTCTTTATTTTCTTTTTATATGTTATTATATTATATATTATTATATTATTATTTATGTTATGTTTATATTTTGTTTTTCATATATTCCTTTATTATTTATGCTTTCTATTATGTGCCATATATTCGTCTATAGGTTTTGTTGTATTTTATTACATATTTCATGTATGTTTTATTTATTTATCTTTACTTTATTGTTCATATGTGACATGTCTTTTTTATCATCATGTATTTATTTTTATACATATTTTATTTGTACCATGCATTTTGCTTACTTATGTATTATATTATGCATTTGTTTATTTATATTATATTTGTACATATTGTATCTATTTTTGCTTACCTTACATCACACCTTTAATTAATGAACTTAATTAATATGTCTTTATTCGGTCGTAACGGGCCCGCCCTCAAACGTAGTGTCGACGGTGTATGCATTATCTTTGAATAAAGACACGGTAAAAATAAAATTGATTTCGAATATTTAAACAAATCAGGATTTAAATGTCACTTTAATCCGAAAATTCCAAAAAGTAATTAAGCGGTTATTTTAAAGGTGCCAATTTTGGGCGGTTTTTAACGTTAACCCCGTTTTTAAATCGTAACCGACTCTCGGACCCTAGTTTATTCGAATCTCTGGTTTTTACGGTGTCCGGTCTACCAAAAGTGACCGGTGGCGACTCCAACCGATTTTTAAAATCTTTTCCAATCTTTTTAAATTATTTTCCATTTTTAATTTTGACTTTGAGATTTCCTAAAGTCCATCAATTAGCGACTTTTTACACTTTTTAAATAAAAAGGTCGCTACAACATGAAATAATATGTATGATATCCTTTCAATACAACCACACTACTTTGTCAAAAAAATATTTTTTTTGTATATGAATTGATCATATCGATAGGTTACTCTCCTTTAACAATAATTAAAAATGGATAAGTGATGTGAAATTTTCGGGTTTTATAAACGATTAAAATCGATTTAATTATTATCGATTATTAATTGGTCTATTGATATTAGATTTAAAGTCCCACAAGCAAGGTTAGAAAATTTAAATTTTAATATTGTTAGCTGAGTAAACTAAATTAAAATGATTGTCTTTATTATGGATTTCAATTGTTTTTTTTAATTATTCGATTAATATATCGGTGAAATTTGTAGAATAATCTAACCAAATATTTTAATTTGGTATATATGGATTCCCAAATGATATTTAGAGATTTAGGTCATTTTTTACAATTCCACACAAAAAACGTCATCTGCATATGGTTTTTTCCCTCCAACGCCACTTGCACATGACGTTTTTAGTGCAACTCGAATGGCCATAAATATTAAACACAAAAAAACGCCATGGGCAGGTGACATTGGATGAAAAAAATATATACATGTGTGGCGTTTTTTTGTGTGATACTATAGAAAATGACCTAGATCTCCAAATATCACTTGAGGATCCCTATACATCAAATTAAAATATTGTGATGCCCTCGCCCCGGGTTAGGAGACGGGAGTGTCGACCGGGCTTACAAACTCGAACTTAAACCGAACTTGTATTCAAAACTAAGACTATTCATTTATTTGCATAACATTACAAGCCAATTACGAGAGAATTCTTTTATCAAATATCGGGCCAATTTAAAACTTATTCAATCTTAAGGTTATTTCACATTTTGGTTATAGTTCACTAAATAAATAATTTCAAATTCTAGTCACACTCGAGTTCAATTCTAAAACCTTTAACCAAATTTTATTCGTTTAGCAATCTTAATATGTTCGTACTAATCAATCAATTTAAATCTCAGAATCTAATCCAAAAATGTCTGGTGGTATCGATACCCCTTATAGGGAGGTATCGAAACAGGGGTATCGAACCATAGTTCGATACCGGTTAATTATATTGACTTGTTGACTCGTTGATTGTTGCGTGTAAAAAGAGTGCGCAAATAATGCAAGTGTACACGTCTCAAGTAATAAAGTGATAATTATTATCGAATATCGTCTCCATAGGGATTGGTCTACTTAATATGCTTTCTTGCGTCTTCTTGCTCTGTAGAAGAATTAAAATAAAAACACAAGTGATTTGGCTTGGAGTAAACTAAATAACGTGAATAATAAAACAACTTAAATAAAGATAAAGTAATCAGAATAAGAAAATGGCCAGGATCCAGTTGTGTTGTATTGTGGATTCAATTGACTTGTCTCTTTCCAATGCAATCACACAACACTGCCTCGGCAGCACTGCAGTTTTACTACCTCGACAGTATGATGTTCGTCCGCCGCGACAATCCCTTTCTCTTGGGTAGACTTTACCAAGATTCGGCAAAGTGTCCTTTGATGATTCCGCTTATCCCTAAGTCGAAGTATTGTTGATGACCAGTCCTTGATGATACCTCCCGGCGTGAATCAATTATAACCACCAACCAATCCCACATTTCTTTTAGCCGCTGAAACTCTAACCCATCCCTAGGCCGAGTTAGTATTTTCCAGCCAGAAAAATACCGTACTTATCCCTTTCGTGAGCCTAACTCTCCCGATATTAGACAAATAAATCTCTCACAAACTTCTCTCCCGAGCTTGAATGCAAGAACAAAGAATGGCAAAGAATAAGCAAATCTTGATATTTTATTGCATTGAAACAAGAAAATAAAGTTCAATCTCTTCTCACAAATACTCAACAACCTTCACCTAAGCCTAAAAGAAATTAGAACATAATGAAACAAAGAAAACTCTAAAAATCTAATTTGAACTCTCGTGCCTTGTATGTTTCTTCTCCTTGGTCGGCTATGGTTTATATAGGCTTGCCCTGGGGCAAACATTTCCTAAGAAGGAATACAACTTGGAGTAAAACACAAGTCAAGTACATAAATAAAATAATTGTTTTATTTCCAAGTTTATTCCCGCAAGAATTCTTTTCCGCGTGGTCTTTGACTTGGGCTTTCTGCTTGCTTCCCAGCTCCGATCCTTGTGCTGTTTGTCCAGAAACATCCACCTCATTTTTCTCTTTAAGTCACCTACAATATCGTTACTTGTCCTTCAGCCGCTGCCGCGGCCTCAGGTTCTGCTTTGGCCTCTATTATTGTCGCGACAGTGGATATTCCTGCAATTACATAAAGGGTGCCGTAAAGCCTGCTTTTTCTATAAACATCATATTTATAAGTCACATAAGCATAATATCTAAATATCTCACATTAAGTACATGCTTTGGTCCAAGTAGGTGTAGATTAGGTGATTATTGTCCATGAAAGGTGTAAAAAGTGATAGTGAATTAAACACTTATCATTGACTTAAAACTAGAGTAGCCTGGTTCGATACTAGTACCGAACCAGGGAGCCCACTGGAAGTTTGGGTATCAAACCAGGTATCGAACCCATTTTGCTACTGGAATCCATGGTACGAATCGAACGATAGGTGTTTCGAAACACCTGTCATCTATACTTATGATTTTCGAGGGGGTATCGATACGCATGGGAATGGTATAGATACCCCTGCTCGAATTTGCAGGTTCTAAACTTCTATTTCGCTTAAACATTATCCTAAGGCCTCAAATCTGGCCTCAAACCCTCTCTTAGCCTTAAGGGACAATCTTTCACTTATTAAACAACAAGTAACAACTTACAACTTTAATCATTTGACCATTCCTTTACCAAGCTAATGTTCATGCCAATTAACATTCAAGATGACCTTTATGCCATGTTCTTACACAATGGCAACCAACACAACCATAATACTACCTTAAGGTTCACATATCTACCTATTAGCCTATTAGCTTGTTTAGAAAATATTCCAAAGACATGGTATACGAATTAGAGACCAAGACCCCTAAAAGCATGAAGTTAGCATAAATGTGCTTACCATGACAACTAGCCTAAGCCCAAATTGGCCTTATGGATTACATACCCATTGCTCAAATGATCATATGCTTATAAAAATCATAAACTAAATTTCAAAGTGCAAAAGCTAGATTAAGCATGGATACTATGCCACCATAATCTAGGAGTTACAAAAGTTACAAAATACCATACTTTGACTTGCTTGGTTGGTTTCCTTGCTTGCTATCAACTCGGTTTAACTTCTTGGCTCGATAACCTATTGTTTAGGAAGGAGGAAACAAACGAGTGGTAAGTACTTGCTAGGTACTTAGTGAGGCAACCCTAAGTCTAACCATATTAGACATTATACAAAAACAAATATAATATGCTTCAATTAAGCAAATAAATCCGATTCATAGCAGTAGCTCAATCAATATGCAAGGTTATCAATGATCACATATCATGTCTAACATGCTTCTCATGTATATCACAATTTCCACACTTATCATGATTTTATCATTCAATTCAATGTTATAATCTATATGCTCATGCATTGGCTAACATATACTCAATGCATATAAATCAATACTAAATTTCCATTTCTCAAGCATTCATAAACCATTCATATCAAGGGCTACTTTTAGCCATACATTCGTTTACAATGATCAATAGTCATTTCACATTCAAGTGCTACCCATAGCAATAATCTCATTTCAATATTCAATAATAATTCATAATCAATTTCTAATGCTTTGTAAGCGCATGCATGTACATATAGTTTCACATTTAAACTTGAGTTTT
This sequence comes from Abelmoschus esculentus, assembly GCA_035048815.1. NCBI lineage: Eukaryota > Viridiplantae > Streptophyta > Magnoliopsida > Malvales > Malvaceae > Abelmoschus > Abelmoschus esculentus. The sequence continues at coordinate 2,111,393 of JAUCBN010000002.1, forward strand.
CCAATTTTATTTCATATGATGCCTTGGTATAGTTAGACAAGGTAAGCGAGTCAACAAGAGTACCACAAAGGTACTAACAAGAGATACCCATGATATTTAACAAATGATGACTAACCACCAAATCAAGGTACCCACAGTACCAAACAAGAGTACTGAAGTACTAAACAAGAGTGTCGTAGCACTAAATAATGAGCTCAGACCCTAGGCATGCCGTACTACCTATGACCAACTATCAACCAAGGCTCAATAACATTTTCATTATTCATTCAATTGTCTTTCAAATCACATTATTCAAGTTTCTAAATACAAAAGCAATGTCTATAACATGCTGTCACCAAAAGCAATTATCATGCCATTATCAAATCATTCATGTCATGTGAGCATACAACATGCATATCATGTTACCATACAAGGTCCATGTCATCATAAACATGCTTCATGCATGATTCACGTACCTGACATCCGTAGCCGCGTCATAATTTACCTCGGCATTCCCGAGCTATGCAAATGTACTAAGCTAGTCTTAATCATCTAGCACACAATCATTGTATCATTCAATTTATTTAACATTAAACCTCCTTAACTTTTTACCGAATATGAGATTAGTCCATTTACATGTCAAAACATATAAAAAAAAGGTGGTTAGGACCTAGGATTTGCCACACTCACTATTGATTCCAAGCTCTCAAGGGTTGAAGATGGTGATCCCCTTGCCCCTCTTCCTTGCTAGTTCGATCCTTTCTTGTTCTTCAATGTCCTCTTCTCTCGTACTCTCTAGTAACCCATCAACATATAAAATTCATCAGTACATATTCAATCATTTATTTCAAGCGATCTTAGACCTAACAAATGTAAGCATACACATTGGTTTGTTAGGGACAACTTTGCTACCCTATAATGAATCGATCATATCTCATAGTTCCCATATCCGATTTTAACCCATTTTACCTCCTTCGAAATCTAATAGAATCCTCTAAAAGCAAAATTTAACCTTAAATTTTAATTCCCAATCAATCAACACCAGATTTCGTTCGAACCCAACCTATCCAGATTCGGGGTTGTTCGAACAACCTTTACGAAAAGACTTATAACTTTTTCTACAGAATTCCGATTGAGGTTCCGTAAATTTTAACTTAAACTAGATGTATGGGAGTATTATACTTAAAAATTTCAGATCCTAAATCTATCAAATCCGACCTATGGAATTTTTCAAAGATAGCTACCCGAAAATGCATTTTCTAGACAATTTAGCTATCTTTCCTTCTGTGGTTTCGAATCTAATCCGAACTTACTCTTATAAATTATCCAGGATCTTAATATTGAAATCAACATCATTTAAATCACTTTTTCAATGACTATTTTCATGCATGTTCAACATTGAATCAATTAATGTATATAATATTCCCAAAATCCTAAACCCAAGCCTTCAAATCTACTTTCTCATGCTTCTAACATCATAACCAAGCCATAGCTAACTTTAATTCAATTTCTAACAACCTGACCCCAAATATATATATCAAAGAAGGAGAAAGAACTTTAACTTGATTTCTTAGAAATGTTAAATAACACTAATGACCACTTTTCAAGCTTTCTTTGCTCTTTTAGTATTGCATGGCAACTATAATCACTCAAAATCTCACTAATTTTACGGGTAAAAGATGGAATGCTCCCAAATATGAAACTCTTCTCTCCCCCCTTTCTTTTCTTGTTCACGTAAAAATGAGAAGGAGGAAGAAGAAATGGACTGAATTTTGTTTGCTCATTAATGAGTGTAAAAAGACTATTTTTCCCCTCACTTAAACTTTTAAGCAATTACATGTCCAAGGGAAAATAGGAAAAGTTGGAAATTTAGCATGCAATCCACTCATTTTCCATTTAATTCAATTTGGTCCCTTCTCATTTAATTCAATTAACATGTGTTTCGATTTTAATTTACTAATTATTCGAATTATTTTACTAACCTGGTTTTGGGGTGTTACAATTCTCCCCTCCTTAAAAGAAATTCGCCCTCGAATTTATATATTTAATTCGGAATAATATTTAATTTATATATTTAATTTAGCAGAATAATATTACTTTAATTATTTCCTTAAATTTCGGAATCTATATATTTAATTCGAATTTAAAAGGGATATAATTACTTTAATTATATCCTTTATTAAAATTCGGGATTAAATATATTCTTCTTATACTTATATATATTTTTGCTCCTTTTCAACTATTGTGTGTGACCCTGTAGGCTCATTGTAACGTTAGTAGTAATATTAAAATAATTCTAATATTACAAACAATGAGTGACATCTAGCAATATATCATTGTCATTTAAGTTACAAGAGATCATGATTCGATATATCATGTCCGTGACCAACTATCTTAATGTATTATATCCTTTTGTCCTTTTATATCTTTAATAAGCACAAGTCTTAAAATAGTCACACTTGTATAGCCTATTTTAATGTTTCTTGATATCTAGAGTGGACTACTTTTAATGAATAATTTGTGATATCTCATATCAACGTATTCAAGCATGGCCATGCATTTCTAGTCTCACTCAATCAAGTGGCCTTTGATATATTTTCCTATTATGTAGGAAGGAAAAATCCTATCTTGATTATTCACATCTCACTACATACATTGTAATATGTCCAATGTCAGTTTTTATAGTGTAACTAATTACGCGACACGTTTAACTGCATCAAAACATAAAACAACATATGTTGAGATAGTAATAACCTCAATTCTAAGGACTATACATATAGTTGTCATTATGAGCAATATCGTGACCGTCACATAATAATCCAAGATATATGCTCATAGTGGGTCAATCCAATATATTATTCTCTATTAATATATTCATGTATTAATTCTGACATCTCTATGTCAATGACAACACATTGTCATCAATTAATCACATGTTAGTCTTAAGCGTATTATTATTGTCCATACCCTTAATAATACTTGACTAAGGATCTTTTAATAATAATACTTATATTATTATATGGACCTTATTGTTTCTCAGTTTATGATATACATTGACATATATCTGAAAACAACAATGCCAATGCCTTTATTCAATAAAATTGGTAAATAAAAGTATCCTAACAATCATCATATGATTGGTCTTTGGGCATACTCTAACAATCTCCTACTAGCACTAAGACCAATCACTCACACATCTAATACCGAGTGACTCAGTGTGACGATCATGCTTCTGTTGTGTTAGAGGCTTCGTCAAGGGATCGGCAATGTTATCATCCGTGTGTACTTTACATATCTCCACATCTCCTCGATCTATGATCTCTCGAATAAGATGGAAGCGTCTAAGAATATGTTTGGATCGTTCATGCGATCTAGGTTCCTTTGCTTGTGCAATGGCTCCATTGTTGTCACAACGGAGTTCTATAGCATCTGATATGCTTGGAACAACCCCTAGTTCGAATATGAACTTTTTGATCCAAACAGCTTCCTTTACTACTTCACTGGCTGCAATATACTCAGCATCTGTCGTAGAATCAGCTACTGTGTCTTGCTTAGAACTTTTCCAGCTTACAACACCTCCATTAAGGCAAAACACAAATCCAGATTGTAATCTTGAGTCATCCTTGTCTGTTTGGAAACTAGAATCAACATAACCTTTTATATTTAGCTCTTCTTTGCCTCCATAGACAAGAAATGTATCGTTAGTTCTTCTCAAGTACTTAAGGATGTTTTTGACTGCTACCAAGTGACTTTCACCAGGGGTTACCTGATATCGACTTGTCATGCTTAAGGCATACGATACATCTGGTCGAGTACATATCATGGCATACATGATAGAACCAATAGCCGAAGCATATGTAATCTTACTCATTCGTTCTCTTTCTTGTGGAGTTGAAGGACACATTTCCTTCGAAAGAGATATACCATGTCTCATAGGTAATAATCCTTTCTTGGATTTTTCCATACTGAATCTTTTCAGAACTTTGTCTATATATGTACTTTGACTCAGACCTAGAAGTCGTCTAGATCTATCTCTATAGATCTTAACCCCTAAGATATATGCTTCCTCACCCAAATCTTTTATAGAGAAACAACTACTTAACCAAGTCTTAACTGACTGTAAGGTAGGTATGTCATTTCCTATAATAAGTATGTCATCTACATACAAGATTAGGAAAGAAACAATGCTCCCACTAGTCTTCTTGTAAACACAAGGCTCATCTTCGTTCTTCATAAAACCAAATTCTTTGATCGCATAATTGAAAAGAAGATTCCAACTTTGAGAAGCTTGCTTCAGTCCATAAATGGACCTTTGTAGCTTACAAACCTTTCCAGCATTTCCTGGAGCGACAAAACCTTCTGGTTGTGTCATATACACATCCTCTTCAAGTTTTCCATTAAGGAAAACGGTTTTGATGTCCATTTGCCAAATTTCATAATCATGGAATGCAGCTATAGCAAGCAAGATCCGGATGGATTTAAACATAGCTACCGGGGAGAAAGTTTCGTCATAGTCAATACCATGAACTTGTCGAAAACCCTTAGCGACTAGTTTCCCCTTGTATATTTGTACGTTTCCATCCATGTCGGTTTTCTTCTTGAAAACCCATTTACACCCTATAGGTTTTACCCCTTTAGGTGATTCAACCAAAGTTCATACTTGGTTGACTGACATGGATTCCATCTCAGATTTCATGGCCTCAAGCCATTTCTTAGAGTCTGGGCTCAATACTGCCTCTTGATAAGTTCTTGGCTCATCTTGATCCATAATAAGAACATCTCCATGCGTGGTAATGAGAAATCCATATCTCTCAAGTGCATGGCATTCTCTTGTGGACCTGCGGAGTGATTGTGTTTCTAAATCTGTTGAATGTTCCTCAACAATTTGTGGAACATATTCAATTTCAGCCTCAGTGAATTGTTGTTCTTGAACTTCTCCAAGTTCAATGTCTCTACCCTTTCCTTTCTTATTGAGAAATTCTCTTTCGAGAAAAACTCTTGTTCGAGCAACAAACACTTTGTTCTCTTTAGGGTTAAAGAAATAATATCCCTTAGTTTCTTTGGGATATCTAACAAAATTACACTTATAAGATTTGGGTTCGAGCTTTGTAGACATCTGATGTTTGACATATGCTTCGCAACCCCAAATATTCATAAAAGACATATTAGGACGTTTTCCTGTCCATATCTCATATGGTGCCTTTTGAACAGATTTAGACGGAACACGATTTAAAGTGAAAGCAACTGTTTCTAGTGCATGTACCCAGAAAGAAGTCAGAAGATCACTATGACTCATCATTGATCGAACCATGTCTAACAAAGTTCGATTTCTCCTCTCAGAAACTCCATTCCACTGTGGTGTACCTGGTGGAGTAAGCTGTGAGACAATCCCACATTCTTTAAGGAGTTCATCAAATTTTATGCTTAAGTATTTTCCACCTCGATCTGATCGAAGTGCTCTAATACTCTTGCCTAGTTGATTTTGTACTTAATTCTTGAATACTTTAAACTTTTCGATAGCCTCAGATTTATGGCACATAAGGTATATGTAACCATATCGACTGAAGTCATCAGTGAAAGTGATGAAGTACTGAAATCCACCTTTAGCTTGTATGTTCATTGGTCCACACACATCACTATGTATTAATCCCAATAAATCACTTGCTCGCTCACTTTTACCATTAAAAGGAGCCTTAGTCATTTTTCCTAATAAGCAAGATTCACATACATCCAGTTGTTCAAAAACAAATGAATCTAAGAATCCATCTTTATGGAGTTTTGATATGCGTTTCTCACTTATATGGCCTAAACGACAATGCTAGAGATAAGTTTGATTTGAGTCATTTGTTTTTGATCTTTTGGTATTTATGTTATAAATGACATTTTCTAGATTTAAAATGTATAAGCCATTAACCAATTGTGCCGAACCATAAAAAAATTATCGAGATAAAAAGAACAACAATTATTCTTAATAATAATCTCAAAGCCAATCTTGTCCAAACAAGAAATAGAAATAATGTTTTTAGTCAAACTAGGCACAAAATAACAATCTTCTAAATGTAAATCAAGTCCACTAGGTAAAGATAAAACGTATGTTCCTATAGCTAATGCAGCAACTCTTGCTCTATTTCCCACTTGTAGGTCTACGTCTCCCTTAGCTAGATTCCTTCTCTTTTGCAGTCCCTGTACAGAAGTAAAAATGTGAGAACCACAACCGGTATCTAATACCCAAGAAGAAGATGTTGAAAGATTCACATCGATAACATAAATACCTGAAGCAGATGCACCATCTGCTTTTGCCTTCTTGACCTCTTCAAGGTAAATGGGGCAACTTCTTTTCCAGTGTCCGGTCTTATTGCAGTGGAAACATTTTCCTTCCTTGCTAACTTCCCCTTTGGGTTTCAGTGCATCATGTCCTTTGGGTATAGGCTTACCTTTACCTTTGTACTTTGCCACTGCCTTTCCCTTTCCTTTGTCCTTGCAGACCATCAGAATGGGCTTAGGTCCACCCTTAGACATATTTTTCTCAGCAATTCGTAACATGCCAAGTAACTGTGGCAAAGTTTTGTTAATTTCATTCATGTTGAAATTAAGGACAAATTGGTTGAAGCTATTCGGCAACGCTTGCAGAATAACATCAGTACCCAATTCATCCTTGAGAGGAAAATCTAGCTTTTCCAACGTTTAGATATAGCCTATCATCTTAATGACATGAGCTCCTACAGGAGATCCCTCTACCATTTTGCACTGAAATAGAGCTTTAGAGGTCTCATACCTCTCTTGACGTGCTTGCTCCTCATATATTTCTTTGAGGTTTTGAATCATCTCATATGCAACCATGTCCTCATGTTGCTTCTGAAGATCAGGAGTCATGGTAGCAAGCATAAGACATCTGACATCTAACATGTCATCCATATGTTTCTTAAACTTGTCTTTGTCAGCTCTAGAAGCATTAGTTGCCGATTCATCAGGAACAGGTTCTTCAATGACATATTCCTTTCTTTCCTGTTTGAGAACAATTCTCAAATTGCGGAACCAATCAAGGAAGTTTATGCCGTTGAGTTTATCCTTCTCAAGGAGTGATCGCAGTGATATAGTGTTGTTTGCCATTTAGATCTACAACAATGGAAATACATAATATAAATTTACCAATTTGAAATATTATAAATAGGTCTATGTTTATAAAATACTCCCACTATTTTGTTCAAAATTAAAAACCCCTCTCGTTTTTAATTTCAGAAAAGTTCAACGAAAATTTTTCTAGTGAGCGAGGATCCATAATTCACCAATTTCCTAAATCAGCTTTGGCTTTTTCTTTTAGGATATAGGTTATTTAGGTAAGTAACCCTTTACTAATTACATCTCATGTAACTCCTCCATTTGGTGAACAACTCTTGTTCAGTCATCTCATGACTTAACCAAATACTTAGCCTTTAGGTTTCTAATCCTATTAGAATAACCTAACTAAGTTATTACCAATATTTCGACCGACGAATATCACTTGCTTATTCTTCGCGTTTAACCAAGATGGACTTATGTGTCAATGCTTTGACAAAACCCACATAAGATCGATCAAGGCCTTAACGAGGGCAAATATTGGACGACTACATTTAACTTAGATTAATTTGAGGGAAAACTTTAACTATCTCATCGTTATTTCTTTTAATTTGGCCCTTATTAATCTCATCAATATATACGAGTAGAAGATATATATCATACATTGCATCACATACATGATAGATACAAAACAATAATATTGCAATGATTATAGCCAAAAATAAAGAATTAAGGTGGCCCATCCCAAGCCAATGGGAGAACCTTAAAACCCTAATTCTACTCTAAAACTGCTTCTCAAGCATCTTCTCGCCTTTGCTCCAAATGTCTCGATTGCTTCTTGGAATAATATTACAATTATAGAAACTCATTTTACATACGAGGGAGTAAGATGAGAAGAGAAGTACAACAGAGATAGAGAAAGGCACGACACGCAGGCCGTATTTAAAATTTACAACTATTGTAAAAGCAAGGGCTATAACCATGCATGTCAAACACCGTACAAAGCAAACATATCATATATATATGCTATCACGAAACCGTTAATATTACCAATATGGGCCTACAATCTATGTTGCCTACGAAGGGGTCAATGGGCGAAGCCCCTTGCGGGGTCAAGGGGTAGAGCCCCTTGCAGCCACAAGCCGTGCCGGTACGGCTGGCAAGAAATTTTAAAAAATAGCGACTATTTTTCTATGGAAAAACATCACGATTTGATAAAATTTATCAACAGAATCGCGTTTTCGAGATTTTTAAATCCCTTAGATTTTTCCATATCGGAATAACAATTATTCCTTTTTCCTTGATGCAATCTGCTATCGCACTTCCGCCGATCACTATGTCAACCATTGACATATGATTATCATAAAACCCTTGTAACAACATAGCGACTGTAATTAACAGATTAACATATTAATCGTATCCCTAATCGACTATCAATATCAATATTTATATCGCTGATATAGTAAAACAAATCATGCATCTCATACATATCGCATCACCCAAGTATTTAACCAGATTATGGATCGTACAAGTGGCTCTGATACCACTGTTGGGACCGCCGGCACACCCTATGGCGCAGCGGAACAAAATTACGACAATATTTCCAGTGATCCATGTACGTTTAATCCGAAATCAGGAGGAAAAGATGCGATAACTTACATCGGGTTCCCTGATAAACAGCAAAAATAGCAACGGGATCTGCTGCAGTTACAATCGTTTAACAATCGAATCTTTAGCCTCAACGAATATCGTCTCGGACTCTACTCAGTTCACCCGGTTGAGAGAGCAAATCTCGAAAAACTGTTTTTTCGTGATTCTAGGGTTTGGAATTCGGAATTTTATATTATGGCTGCTAGACCAAAAATCCTTTATATAGGTGTAACCTTAGGTATAAGAGTTTGATTCCGAATTTGTTATAGGAAATAATTACTTTAATTATTTCCTTAAATTTCGGAATCTATATATTTAATTCGAATCTAAAAGGGATATAATTACTTTAATTATATCCTTTATTAAAATTCGGGATTAAATATATTCTTCTTATACTTATATATATTTTTGCTCCTTTTCAACTATTGGGTGTGACCCTGTAGGCTCATTGTAACGTTAGTAGTAATATTAAAACAATTCTAATATTACAAATAATGAGTGACATCTAGCAATATATCATTGTCATCTAAGTTACAAGAGATCATGATTCGATATATCATGTTCGTGACCAACTATCTTAAAGTAATATATCCTTTTGTCCTTTTATATCTTTAATAGGCACAAGTCTTGGAATAGTCACACTTGTATAGCCTATTTTAATATTTCTTGATATCTAGAGTGGACTACTTTTAATGAATAATTTATGATATCTCATATCAACGTATTCAAGCATGGCCATGCATTTCTAGTCTCACTCAATCAAGTGGCCTTTGATATATTTTCCTATTATGTAGGAAGGAAAAATCCTATCTTGATTATTCACATCTCACTACATACATTGTAATATGTCCAATGTTAGTTTTTATAGTGCAACTAATTACGCGACACGTTTAACTGCATCAAAGCATAAAACAACATATGTTGAGATAGTAATAATCTCAATTCTAAGGACTATACATATAGTTGTCACTATGAGCAATATCGTGACCGTCACATAATAATCCAAGATATATGCTCATAGTGGGTCAATCCAATATATTATTCTCTATTAATATATTCATGTATTAATTCTGACATTTCTATGTCAATGACAACTCATTGTCATCAATTAATCACATGTTAATCTTAAGCGTATTATTATTGTCCATACCATAATAATACTTGACTAAGGATCTTTTAATAATAATACATATATTATTATATTGACCTTATTGTTTCTCAGTTTATGATATACATTGACACATATCTGAAAACAACAATGCCAATGCCTTTATTCAATAAAATTGATAAATAAAAGTATCCTTACAATCATCATATGATTGGTCTTTGGGCATACTCTAACATGATTCACGTACTTGGCATCCGTAGCCATGTCATAACTTACCTCGGCATTCCCGAGCTATGCAAATGTACTAAGCTAGTCTTAATCATCAAGCACACAATCATAGTATCAATCAATTTATTTAACATTAAACCTCCTTAACTTTTTACCGAATATGAGATTAGTCCATTTACATGAAAAAACATATAAACAAAAGGTGGTTAGGACCTAGGTCCTAACCCTAAGGTTTGCCACACTCACTATTGATTCCAAGCTCTCAAGGGTTGAAGATGGTGATCCTCTTACCCCTCTTCCTTGCTAGTTCGATCCTTTCTTGTTCTTCAATGTCCTCTTCTCTCGTACTCTATAGTAACCCATACACATATAAAATTCATCATTACATATTCAATCATTTATTTCAAGCGATCTTAGACCTAACAAATGTAAGCATACACATTGGTTCGTTAGGGACAGCTTTGCTACCCTATAATGAATCGATCATATCTCCTAGTTCCCATATCCGATTTTAACCCATTTTACCTCCTTGGAAATCTAATAGAATCCTCTAAAAGTAAAATTTAACCTTAAATTTTAATTCCCAATCAATCAACACCAGATTTTGTTCGAACCCGACTTATCCAGATTCGGGGCTGTTCGGACAGCCCTTACGGAAAGACTTATAACTTTTTCTACAGAATTCCGATTGAGATTCCGTAAATTTTCCCTTAAACTAGATGTATGGGAGTATTATACTTCAAAATTTCTGCTCCTAAATCCATCAAATCCTACCTATGGAATATTTCAAAATTGGCTACCCAGAAATGCATTTTCTAGACAATTATAGCTATCTTTCCTTTCGTGGTTTCGAATCTAATCCGAACTTACTCTTATAAATTTTCCAGCATCTTAATTTTGAAATCAACATCATTTAAATCACTTTTTAAATGACTATTTTCATGCATGTTCAACATTGAATCAATTAATGTACATAATATTCCCAAAATCCTAAACCCAAGCCTTCAAATCTACTTTCTCATGCTTCTAACATCATAACCAAGCCATAGCTAAATTTAATTCAATTTCTAACAACTTAACCCCAAATATATATATATATCAAATAAGGAGCAAGAACTTTACCCTTGATTTCTTAGAAATGTTAAATAACACTAATGACCACTTTTCAAGCTTTCTTTGCTCCTTTAGTCTTGCATGGCAACTATAATCACTCAAAATCTCACTAATTTTATGGGTAAAAGATGGAATGCCCCCAAATATGAAACTCTTCTCTCCCCCCTTTCTTTTCTTGTTCACGTGAAAATGAGGAAGAGGAAGAAGAAATGGACTGAATTTTTTTTGTTCGTTAATGAGTGTAAAAAGACTATTTTGCCCCTCATTTAAACTTTTAAGCAATTACATGTCCAAGGGCAAATAGGGAAAGTTGGAAATTTAGCATGCAATCCACTCATTTTCCATTTAATTCAATTTGGTCCCTTCTCTTCTAATTCAATTAACATGTGATTCGATTTTAATTTACTAATTATTCGAATTATTTTATTAACCCGGTTTTAGGGTGTTACAAATATTTAGCTAAATTATTCTACAAATTTTATCTAATATATCAGATATCGATGAATATACCAAAAAGAAATTAATTTATCCATGATCTTTAGGAGCTAAAATCAAGGGGAAATAGGGTAGATATGAAAATTTTCCTTTACTTCCCTTGGAACCCTGATGCATAGATATATTTATCATTTTCATCATTAAATTTATATGGAAGCCAAGAAAGAGAATAAGAAAAATAAATGAAGGGTTTGATAGATAGGAGCATTGGAAAAGCAAAAGTGTTCATAGGACCAACCACTAAAATTTACTCATATTATTATTTTTTTCACGTCATATATTTTTTAAAGTAAATCTTTACTTAAAAAAACTGTTTTTAAAATGAATTAACAAAAAATATGAGTGAAGATTCACTTTAGAAAATATATGACATGGAAAAAATAATAATATGAATGATTTTTAGTGGTTGGTGTAATAGATGACATGGAAAATATTGTGCTTATTTCTTTTTTCTAAAGAGACATAATTGAATCATATGGATAGTGACTTCATTATCATTATCATAATTTTTTCATCATTTCATTTGTGGGTGGTAAAAGCTATTTTTAATGTTAATTATTTTTATATTTATTAAATAATTATATATTTATTTAATTATATAAAATTATCTTCTAAATTTTATTTTAAATATAAAATTTTATTAATTTTTATTTATTTATTAAATTATAAATTCAAGATTTTTTAATAGGATTACTTGTTTGGTATTATTTTTCAAGTGTAAAAACTTTTTTTTAAGTGTAAAAGTATTTTTATAAGCATTCTCAAACGAAACCTAAATGATATATTTTATTATTTTTATTTATTTGATAGGCCTAAATTAATGGTTGAATTTATTCGATGGTCGTTTTGTTTCTTAAAAAGATCTATTTTTAACTTAATCCCCATTCATCAGATTTTCACCGTTCGATGTTCTAAAATCAGTGTAAAATAAAAAAAAAAGTATAATTGGAATCAAATAAGATAAAATATTTAATTTCTTAAATAAAGTCATGAGTTCGAATATTAATATTATAGATGAAATAAAATAATTTAAAAAAATTATCTCATAATAAAATTTTATAAAATCTAATTTGAATTAATTGATCTATGGAGCAATAATACAAAAGAAATGCAAAAATACAAAACCTCATAAAAGTTGGTGTTCAATGGACATTGTTTTACTTTTAACGTATGTATGTATGTATATATGAGCAATATAGATATCATTGTTTATAAATATACTAACATATGTATTCATAATATATATATGTATATATATATATATGATCCTTTTATATTATATAAAATTTAAATTTTTATAACTTTTTAAATTGTTAAATGAAGATAAATTGATGAATATAATCAATAATAAAAAAATATATATTGTCACTTAAAGATAAATTTTTTAATCATTTATTACCTTCAACTAATAGTTTAAAAACTATATAAAAATAATAAAGTTTTATACTATATAAATACGTTATATTGTTATATATAATTGAATAATTATATCATAATTACCAATTATCTTTAATTTCAAAGTTTTTTTATTACAAGAGAATAGTAATGTTAATCCCATGATTAATCTTTAGTAAAAAGACATCATTGCTTTTTTGTCTCACTTTTTTATTAGGAACATGTCACCCATAATCACTCTAGTATAGTTTGTTAAAAACTTGTAATAAATAAATTACTAGTTGAAATTCCTTCTTTTTAATTATATATTTTCGTAAACATCGTTCATTAATTACTTTATGATCACAATCAGGGGCGGAGCCAGAAATTTATTTAAGGAGTGTTATTTTCTTGAACAATATTTAAAAAGAATTAATTATATATAAAGGGTGTCAAATTATTTATGAAAAGGTGTCAAATATATATTTTTAATTTCTTATATACAAATTATATAGAAAAAATATAATTTTCTATAAATTTTGGGTGTCAACAGACACCCCATCTGTCAATGTGGCTTCGCCCATGATCGCAACATGGATCATCCAAACCATTTTGGTTCCTTTGCTTTTAATTACAATCGAATCGAATTGATTTAAATTATAAATTTTTTAATGTATGTTATTTCATGTAGGGGCGGTCTCGTTTTGTTAGAGGGGTCGGTTCCCTAAAAATTTAAAAAATTGATAGGACTCTTTTTAAAACCATCTCAGATATTTTGAGTCTTAAAAGAAAACTCGAAAATAGTTTAAAAATAAAAAAAATGTTATTTTATTTTAAATAATTAATTTAACATTTCATTAATATATCATGATTTTCATGATATATTACTTGAAAACTCTAATTTCATGATTTTCATGCCTACTGATGATCACCCGTGAACATGAACATAAAAAATTCTTGTCCTTTGTCATCCAACATCAATGGCAGACACTCGATCACCTGTGTGTCCATCATGTCCTTTTTCTTTATTCCTTTTAACATTTTTAGTCCTAAGAACCTGTAAACAACACTTTGGAATATCAAATGTTTGAATGGTAATGCATAACCAAGGTTTTAGTTATGTCTTGTCTCCTTTTTACTTGCTCTGCAATTTCATTTGAGCTTGAATTCCAATTCTCAATCTGTCACCTTTGTTCTCCTAATCTTAACAATTATCGGTTGAGGATCTGATTCTCACTCGAGCTTGTCCAATCGTAAAAGGTTTCGTTATCGTATCGAACACATTCAGATCCGACACTATCGAAAATAATAAATTATGCTTCTAATCTTAATGATGAAAGGTTTTGAAATGACGATGGTGAAAGTAAAGTTCATAATAGATCATGTCTGAGAAATGCATGGTATTGTCTCCATTTTTGGGAGCGTTAGGCGCTTCGAAACACTAAAGATCTTGAAAGTCAAGACATTAGACGCATACTCTAATCTTTCGTAAACGAGACGTTATAGATTAATATTATAACATGCTTTAACATAATAGAATTTGTCTTAATCTTCTATTTGATCATCCATTAATTTTTCTCCATGCAATTTGTCGACTATCGTAAAGGAACTTAAAGCTAGTTTTCAATTACCAACTTAAAGAGATGAAAAATTTTGAACTTGGAAATGAAAAATGAGAACTTTTCTTAATAAGTAATTATAGGGATGAGTATTTTATTCGATCCGATCAGGTTCTGATTGATCTGGTTTAATTTGGTTGAATTTTTAATGAAACAATTGGGTTCGGATTTCGGGTATAAAATATCCGTCCCGACTCGGGACTAAATATTTAATTTTTATTAAATTTTCTTAGGGATACTATAATAATACTCATCTATAATTAGGTCTTGAAATTAAATCTTTTATTTATAATTTAGTCTTTAAAATTATAATTTTTTATAATTAAATCTCTTAAAATTATTTTTTTATAGGTCAGATTGGGGTCGAGTTTAGGGTATTTATTTTTGGGTTAGTTCAGGTTGGGTCTTTTAAAGAAAATATTCATGTCGGAGTCAGGTTTAAGGTATTTATATCCGATTCAAATTTAGATAAACCAAAAATTTGACTCGACCCACACTCCTCTCTAAGTAATTAACCTAAACATCTAAAACAACAATCTTTGCATATGTTAACCTTATGTTATTTATTACATTTAGAAGAAAAAAATAGACAAAAATAAAATAAAATAATTTATTAAAAAATAAATATAAAAATCTTATTACTATTTATATATACCTACTTGATAGTGTCACGGTCCGTGTATCGTAGCAACGTGGGACCGGGCGAGATACTTTTTGGTTGTGCTTAACTCTTGGGAGCGGGATAGCATTAAGGGTGTAGTACGTGCCGAGCAGCCATCCTATCTTCGGATGGGCGTGCTGATCGCGCACCACACTGGTCGGAAGCTGTCCCCGCTTCCCTGATGAGCCCATGGGAGGGCGAAACCAGTAAGCATCGAGATGGTTCAGGCTGAACCTCGGGTATGTGAGAGACCAGAGGTGCCGCACGGGGTGGTTGTCCCTGCGTCAAAACTCTGACCCCGTGACAGATGGTATCAGAGCGTGGCCGTGTGCTAGCTGTTTGGTTTGCCAAGCGCCCCATGTGCTGCGGAGCGAGTCATGTGGACGAGCAAGTGAAGCTCGCACCTTAAAGAGAAAGGGGTGTTCGCAAGTGGGTCCTCTAGAAAGAGATTGAGACGAGGACAGGTAGGCAGGAAGCCGCAGCGAAAGTTCTCCAGATGGTCGTGCTGCAATGGGACACCTTGTTGAAGTGGCGAGTGGCCATGAGGTGGTTGCGAGCAGACCTTTGCCCAATATGGAGGGCGGCCCCAGTTAGTGGGCGAGTTTGGGAGAATTGCACACTAGTTCCTGGCTAATTTAAAGAAGGGAAAGAGTTTCCTCCCCATGCACGAGGGCGTGCATGAATCAGGTGGGGGAGATTGTCACGGTCCGTGTATCGTAGCAACGCGGGACCGGGCGAGATGCTTTCTGGTTGTGCTTAACTCTTGGGAGCGGGATAACATTAAGGGTGTAGTACGTGTCGAGCAGCCGTCCTATCTTCGGATGGGCGTGCTGATCGCGCACCACACTGGTCGGAAGTTGTCCCCGCTTCCCTGATGAGCCCATGGGAGGGCGAAACCAGTAAGCATCGAGATGGTTCAGGCTGAACCTCGGGTATGTGAGAGACTTGAGGTGCCGCACGGGGTGGTTGTCCTTGCGTCAAAACTCTGACCCCGTGACAGAATGTCACGACCCACAGATTGAGGTCCAAGACATTGGCATCACATGGTGTGATGTGGCCTGCCCAAGTAATTCCAAGAACAATGTTGGGCTTGCGAAGACCACCAACGTTGGCCCGATCCAGGGAGAGACTTATCCATCCAAGGTGTGTGAACACTTTGTGTGAACACAGAAGATTCTTTCCATAGTTAGGTGGGAATATTCCCAGAATTATGCTTTGTAAATGGATAAGGTTGTATCATAGCCGTTGGTGTAAAATTGTATAGACCGTAGGATCGAGGGGAGTTCAACTATAAATAGAGGCCTTCCCCACCTCATTTGATGTATCAGTGAGTATTGAGTTATTCCAAGTTTCCAAGGAATAAAGGCATTTTCTCTAAATCTCCGAGTGTGTTTCTTTCTTTGTTCTTTAGTGTTCTTGAGCGTTCTTGAAGAGTTCTTCCTAGCTCATCTCTTTTGATTCGTTTCTGCATAGAACGCTTTGCGTTTGTCGGTGCTTGGGAAGTTTGATCTTCCGAAAGTGATGAAAAGGCTTACGTAGGCGTTTGTCTTGAGTTACAAAGCCTAAGGCCGCACGTTCTGGATAGAGTTGCCGAGTTCTACGGGCGTGAAACTCTAGGGACGTGACAAGTGGTATCAGAGCCTTGTTCGAGCAACGTTCTAGCCGTTCGAGGTACGAAAGCATCGATTTTGAGATGGCACCAAAGAGGGAGACTGTTGCTGCTACGAGCCAGAAGGGTGTGGAAACCCAGGCTGACAAAGAAAGCCGAGCTAACTCAAGGGACAAGTTGTCTACACTTGAGGACAAGGTCACCAGGATTGAAGGATCCGTGAAGGATGTCGTGGAGAGACTCGACGTGGTGGACACACGCCTCGAGGAACTGGATGACCAAGGTGATAAACTGGAGGAAAAGAGAGATGCTCTCGAAGCCAAGTTTGAGGCATTGAGGGAGGAAATGTTGGGACTCAAGGCAGAAGTGCTGGTATATCAGGCTGCTATGCGGAACGGTGTGTTGAATTCGACAACGACACCTAAACCAGTGAAGGACATCCCAAAACCCAAGGAGTTCAGTGGAACCAGGTCGGCTAAAGATGTCGAGAACTTCATATGGTGCATGGAGCAATACTTCCGGGGAATGAGCATCACTGATGATGCCGAGAAGGTAAACACTGCGATAGTCTATTTGACTGATGTTGCCATATTGTGGTGGCGAAACAAATGTTTTGAGTCGGATGACGACATTCTAGTCGGGACATGGAAGGATTTCCAGTCTGAGCTTAAGGAGCATTTTTATCCAAAGAATGCCAACGAGGAAGCTCGAGACAGACTTCATCAATTGAAGCATGATGGCTCAATCCGGGATTACGTCAAAAGGTTTACCAAGCTCAAGTTGCAGATTAAAGACTTGAGTAAATCGGAGGGTTTGTATCTCTTCAAATCTGGTCTTCAGCGTTGGGCAAGAATGGAGCTGAAGAGAATGGGCGTTAAGGATCTTTCAGAAGCGATGACCGCTGCTGAATCGATTGCGGAGTTTGAGATACAAAACGAGTCTTCCAAGCCCCATGGCAAGGGCAATGATAGGGAAGATGAAGACGAATCCAAAGAAAAGAGCGTCGAAGGAAAGCCATCCCCCAAGTCCAATCGGTACGACAAGCCAAATGAGCGGAAGGATCGAGGAACCGTAAGGTGCTACCATTGTAAAGGACCTCACATAGTGAAAGATTGTCCAAACAAGAAGAGCCGCCTCGATGCCATTGTTCATAAGGACGACGACTCAGATGGCGAACCAACGGGTAGACTTGGTGCAATCGCCAGTGTCAAAGGTGGAAAGCCGAAGGTAACGGGTCGCAAGTGTTATCGGTGTAAGGGGCCGCATAAAGCGCGAGAATGCCCTGGTCGAGTTAAGCAGTCCAAGGTGGACGAGCCAGAGAGTGATGAGGCTGCGAAGCTTGGCTCGATGATTCTGAGTTCTGCCAAGAAGAATGGCAAAAAGCAGAATGGGTTGATGTTTTTCGACATCAATGTGGCGGGACGATCGAAGAGTGCTTTGGTGGATACCGGGGCAAGTGATCTATTCATGTCCAAGAAGGCTGCAGTGGAGCTTGGTCTGAAAGTTGTGGATTCAACAGACAAGATCAAGACTGTGAATGCCAAGGAAGCTCCTGTTATAGGGACTGTGCGGAAAGTTGAGTTGCAGATTGGTGATTGGAAGTCGAAGGAAAACTTCAAGGTAATCGATATTGATGACTTTGATTATATTTTGGGACTGAACTTCCTTGACCATGTAGAAGCGATCATCATTCCGTGTGCCAACGTCGTGTGCATCTTGGATCCGAGACAACGATGTGTTGTACCAGTACGACGAGACATCGGGCAAGGGACCAAGAAGTTGACAGTTATTCAGCGTGTTGAGGATGCTCCAAACCGAGGAGTCATCGAGAGAGAGGCGACTGTTGGGGACATTTCCTTGGTGAGGCATGTGTTGCCTGAACCTGTTGGCGTGGATACCGTCGAGGAGCCATCCGTGGACAAGATGGCCGATGCATCGAACTTCAAAGGGACCGAAGTGTCGATGGGTGTAGCATTGCCGCGGAGCAATGGGGCGTCAAGCTTTAGTGAAGAAGTCTTGTCGGAGAGAGAAAATGCTGAGTCAATGAGTGAAGTACCTCTTGAACACGGGGATAGTGATCAAGATGTGCTTGGTACGGTTGATTTTACTAGACGGTGCGAGCCGAAGCAAGCAGTCCTTATGGGGGGACAGCTGAATCAGAGTCCGGTTCTCTTTATGGGGAGAGCGGTTCTTATGGGGGGACATTCAAGCCAGACTCCGAGACAGAAGCAAGCCAAGGTACGCGAGAAGCCCAGGATCAAACTCAGTGTTGTCCGAGTGGCGTGACGAGGGCGTCGCCAAGTTTGGTGGGGGAGAATGTCACGACCCGCAGATTGAGGTCCAAGACATTGGCATCACATGGTGTGATGTGGTCTGCCCAAGTAATTCCAAGAACAATGCTGGGCTTGCGAAGACCATCAACGTTGGCCCGATCCAGGGAGAGACTTATCCATCCACGGTGTGTGAACACAGAAGATTCTTTCCATAGTTAGGTGGGAATATTCCCAGAATTATGCTTTGTAAATGGATAAGGTTGTATCATAGCCGTCGGTGTAAAATTGTATAGACCGTAGGATCGAGGGGAGTTCAACTATAAATAGAGGCCTTCCCCACCTCATTTGATGTATCAGTGAGTATTGAGTTATTCCAAGTTTTCAAGGAATAAAGGCATTTTCTCTAAATCTCCGAGTGTGTTTCTTTCTTTGTTCTTTAGTGTTCTTGAACGTTCTTGAGCGTTCTTGAAGAGTTCTTCCTAGCTCATCTCTTTTGATTCGTTTCCGCATAGAACGCTTTGCGTTTGTCGGTGCTTGGGAAGTTTGATCTTTCGAAAGTGGTGAAAAGGCTTACTTAGGCGTTTGTCTTGAGTTACAAAGCCTAAGGCCGCACGTTCTGGATAGAGTTGCCGAGTTCTACGGGCGTGAAACTCTAGGGACGTGACAATAGTCATCAGTCGAATGAAAAAAAATATATATTATAAAAAATAAATAATTAAAGGAGACGTGGCTGAAATTGTAAAGTGCAACTGTAAACCCATATGAAATAAACAGTGAAGCAAACCATAAGTCAAATAAAAAGAAAAAAAGTCCAAAGGAGACCGTCGTTGAAGCAAAGTTGGAATAATTTTTTTTTTCTTACAATTTCTACTTGAGTTTTATTTTAATTTTATTAAACGCTAAAAGTACGATGCCAACGCCTTGACAGAACCCCAATGTCTATGCCGCCTAACAATACTTGTCGTTCATTTGTAGAAGTGATGACCGATGAGATTGTGTCAAATCTAATGATATCATAGATTTAGTTTAGGTAAAATCCGAAACGAACCCATCATTGATTTGAGATATTATTAAAATACATTTAGTTTTGTATTAATATAAATGGATGATCGAATCTTAGTTCGATTGATATTTCTCAAGAGTTATAGATTTGAATATCGTATCTAGAGGGGAAGGGATAGGAAAGTGGACTATAAGGGAAGGAAGAAAATTATTTTTAGTGAACCTAGAATCTATGACCTAAGTGAATATAAGAGAATAAAGATAAGCAGTTTGATCAAACGACCAAACGTACTTGCTCATATAATTCCAATAAGTTGTATAAAAACATATGAATTATTATATATTATTAGCGGTTAATATATGATGCCCAAATCGTCTACCTCTTAATCGTGTCTTTATTAGCTCCTTCACTTTAAATTAATGAGTTTAGGGTTTAGGGTTTAAGGATAGAGGTTGTGGTTAGGGTTTAGGGAAATGGGAGTAGAGTGTAATTTTTAAGGTGTAAAGTTTAAGGCGTAGAAAATTAGGGTTAGAGTTTAGAATTCAATTTTTTAATTTTTTTAACAAGAGACGTTGAAAGAGACACGATTAGGAGATAGAAGATTTCTACTCTAATATATGATGGATTGAGGATAGTTTTTTTAGCGATGCATCTGAATTTTATTAATCATCATGAAAGATATTATAAATACAATACATAGAAAAGAGAAAAAAAGGATCAGTCTACAAAAAATCTCATGCAAAAAAAAATATTAAACACTTCCATGAAGATTAGCATACCATCGAAAGCTAAAAACTTTCATGAATTTCTTTGTCTCTAACCGAAAGAGACACTTTATGTGATGAAAAAGAAGTGATGAATGAACTAAACTATCATATAGATTATTCTACTAGACAATTCGATTTTTTATTATCACTACGATGTAATGTTTCCTTATTAAATCAGACAAAATTCTAAAAATTTTTAGATTGAATATTTGAGAGTGGATTGTTTTCAACATCACTGAGCAATACTACTTTGTTTCTAATGAACTGAATTGGGATGTTCTCTTTAGTGTACTTGTGTGGAACTTTTGCAGGAATCGCAATGCGCTTGTGTTTAACAATCTGATTGAGGGTGTTGGTTTTGTGCTTGAGCAAAATAGGCGGCAACTAGATGTTGTACTTCGAGCTTTTGCTACTCAACAATGTGAAACGAGTATACCATCTATAATTCGGCGAGGTCCAGCATCATGGAGTCCACCGGAACAAGGGTGGGTGAAGTTAAGTACTAATGGTTATTGATATGGTAGTTTCGGTGTCGCGCCATGTGGTGGTGTTTTACGTGAACATACGAGAGAATGAATTTCTTTTATTTTCTAAATTTAGAGGTTTGTTTAGTCGTTGATATTGAGTTGTGGGTGTGCTTGATGGTTTGGAGAGTACTTGAAGTAGAGAGTTTCGACAGATAATTATTAAAGTTGATAGCTTGAATGTTTTATGCTTACTTCTTGTGATCTACCAGTTCATCATGACTCCTCTCTATTGATACATTTAAATCAGTTACAACAATGGGGGTAGACTGTTCGAATCCAACATATGTGTTGTGAGGGTAATAAGGTTGCAGATGGTCTTGCCAAGAAAGTTTCTTTTAATAGTTTTGATGTAGTCTATTATTCGATACTCCCTTCAGTAGTTATGGAGGTTTTTTCAGAGGATAATAATAGCTTCAGTTCAAACACTATCAATATCTCTTATTATTCTCATATATACTCTTTTTCCTTCATTTAGGATTAGAAAAAAAATTTTAACAAGGCATGTTGGAATAATCCTTTTTTACTTAAAAAAATAACTCAAATAATAACACATCATTTGTTAAAAAATGATAACATGTTAATATATATTAAATTAATTGAGTATTTTTATTTTTGAAAAAAAATATTTTTTTTATTTTAATTTGATTATATAATAATATTTATTTATTTTATCTTTTAAAAATATATATCTATTACGCAAACAAATAACTTAAATACGAGTTTGTTAAGGATAATAATGTTTTTTTTTTATTGAGACCAACTTAATAATTCAAGTATGGTTATTATCTTACCTAATTGTATATTGTTACTTTATAGGATCTATAATATGATTATTGATAATATATATTTCTATACACCGACAATGAATTATTAATGATATAATATAAAAAGATTTTAAAATATTTTTATAACAAATTGATTCTAACAGGTAAGATTTTTAGAGAAATATTATCACAATTGAATCTTTATTTAAAAATTCACTATCAAATAAGCTCATGAAATTTAATTATAGACTTAATGTAATAGCATAATTAGGGGTGTTTAAACGGTTAATTCGGTCGGTGACCGAACCGAATTACCAAAAACCGAATTAACCAAACTTTTAAAATCTTTAACCGTTAATCGAACCAAACTTTTTTTGAAATATATTAACCAAACCGAACAAATTTCGGTTAATCCGGTCGGTTTTCGAATTAACCGAAATTTATTAATTTTCTTATTCAAAGTTATTACACAATAAAAATCATTAAAAATACTTTTTAGTTTACGAAAATAAATTGACATTTAATTTAAATAATATCTAAACATGTATAAAAATATTAGAATTTTAGATTAAACATTATGATAAAACAAAACAAGTTGGATATAGGCTTAATAATAATAATATATATTGTATATTTAATATTTATTATATTTTGGATAATTCGGTTAATTAACCCGTTTCGAACCGAATTAACCGTTCACCAAACTTTTAAAAAAACTTTAACCACTCACCGACCAAACAAAGTTCAGTGGCCGACCGTTTTAACCGAATTAAATCGGTTTAGTCGGTTAATTCGGTTTAGCCGACCGTTTGAACACCCCTAAGCATAATTGAGACACTATTTTTAAGGTTATATTTTGATTTACGGAATGTGTAAAAAAATCATACAATCCTAAATTATAAATTATAGATCCATGAATTATAAATTATAAACCCTTAAATTATAAATCTTAAAATTTAATTAGGGATAATAATTTGATCTAAAACTATTTGATATTAGTTTGACTCGATCGGTTATTTTTTTATTAAAAAACTAGGTTTAGGTTGGGTTGGGACTAAAAATTAAATCGGATTGGGTTAGATCAAATTTAAGGTAAAAACTTCCCAGACCCAATATATTTATATATTCTTATTATAATTTCTATATAATATATAATATTTTGTTATTTTTAGACCGGGTCGGGTTTAGTTAGATTTTTTATTAAAATATCGGGGTTAGGTTGGGGATAAAATATATTAAGATCGGATTGGGTAGATGATTTAATTTTCGGTCGGTGTCAAGGCGGCAAAAAACTCGTCCCGCCTCATTATCATCCCTAAATCTAGCCTTGAATCTTAAATTCTAAATCATGTAACCTAAACCCCTAAACCTTAAACTCTAAGCTTAAATCTTAAATTTTAAACCTCATGACCTAAACTAGTAAACCCTAAATTTTTAATCTCTATATTTAATAAGCACATATAAATTAAAATTTATACGAACCATGTCATTACCTAAAATTTAATTATATTATTATAAGTAGGGATGTAAAAACAGTTACTCGGATAGGTTTCAGGTCGGGTATTGTAAGGTTGGGTAAAATCGGATACAGGTCATTTCATGTTGATTTTATGTTTTGACTCGATTCGGGTCGGATACGGGTCCATTTCAGGTCAGGTTCATTTCAAGTTGGGTTCAAACGGTTCAGGTCCAAATTAAATAATTGACAGGTTCATTTCAGGTCAGGTAGATTTCAGGTCGGGTTCATTTTAGTTCGGTTGTATTTCAGGTCGTGTTAATTTCAGATCGGGTTCAATTCAAGTCAGTTTTATTTTAGGTCAAATTAATCCGGGTTTTAAATTCATATTAATTGAAATTATTAAGTTTGAGTTTGGTACAAATAAGTAATTAAGTAAATAACCGATATACTTTGGGTTGAATGGTTGATCATTCATTTCGAATTAATTATTTAATACCTAACGTCTTTAACTACCATGAATCCCATTAAAATAAATGTTACGACTAGACTAAACAAAAATATCATCAAATGATTCATATATTAAAATTTGGACTAAATTACAAAAATTAAAAATTACTAAGGAATAAATATTGTACTAAAAAGAATAAAGTTTTAAATTATAAAGGATAAACATTAATAAAATAAATTATCATCTTATTAAAAGCACTAAACTAAATTAGAAAAATAAATAGTAGTCAATTTGAAATAAAAATAAAGATTAAATTACAAAAATTATAAATTAATAATAGTTAAATTCGATAAAAAAATTAATTTTAATGTACTTTAATACATTATAAGTCATATTTATACAATATAATTTAATATATTTCAAAAATAAAAATATTAAATTTATACTATATATAAAATATATTCTATATATGGAATTTATACTATAAGACTATATATGAAAATATGATACTATATATGAAAATATGAAATGTATACTATATATGAAATATATATATATATATATGTATGTATATATAAAAATATGATACTATATATGAAAATATGAAATGTATACTATATATGGAATTTATATATATATATGTATGTATATATATATATGTATATAATATATAAGTATGTATGTAAGTATATGTATATTTATATAATATATAGTATACATTAATATATATAATATATAAGTATGTATGTAATATATATTGTATGTATACTTATATATAAGTATGTATGTATATGTATACAATAATATATATATTTATTATTATATGTATATGCATCAATATTAGATATATATTAATATATGTATATAACATACTTTAATATATATTATAGTCTATATAATATATATACTAGATGTATATATGTATATAATATAATTTAATACATATATAATATACTTATTTATATATATATATATATTATATTTTATGTATTAATATATTATATGTAATATATAATATGCTTATAATATTATATATAATATGCTTTAATATATATATATATACTTAAATGTAAACTAATATATGTAATTAATTTGTTTATGAATTAATGTTTGTATATGTATTTAATTAATGTATGTATATTATTAATTCTTTAAACCCAACACTAATCTCTTAAGCCCAAATTACTAAACTAGTTCTCTAAGACTAATTCTCCAATCACTAAACTAATTCCCTATGATCAAATTGAAATAATTTTAAAATATATAATTTGATTTTAATTAAAATAGGACCAACTCGAATAAAAAATAAAACTTAAAACTTAATTTCTTAGTGATCATAACCAAATTAAAATAATTGTAAAATAAGGTGTAGAGCGACACAAGATTCGATTTTTTAGGTGTGACCTATATAAAAATATGCAGAATTTTTACCCGACCTAGAGTAGTGTCAAATGAATATCTAAATCTAATTTTTTTATATATTTTTAATTAATTATATTTAATCAAAGTTTAATTATATGTAATAATAATAATAATAATAATAATAATCCAAAATTTACTATATATATTAATTCCTTTCAAAATTTTGTTTTTCTTCTTTTTATATAATAATCAAAACTTATTTCTAATTCTCTCTAAAAATTTTACACTAAAAATAAATTAATCTTAAACTTAAAAGATGAGTGACTTATTTCCCTTCAAAATTTTCTCTTTTCACTCTTTTTTTTTATCAGTTGTCTTTTTTTTATCAATTGTTTTGGTTTAATTTAATTGAGTTATAATTTAGATCAATTTAATAAAAATCTATATTTGATTTTAGAATTCTTTTGATTGTGTTTCTAATTTATTTTTTTATATTTTAATTTAACTTAATTAATCATAAATTCAATAAGTTAATTTAACTTAATTAAATATTAATTTAAAATTATAATTTTTAATAAAATATTAATTTAAAATTATAATTAAAATTAAATACATTAAAACTAAATAAAATAGTAAATAAATTATTTCAATTAAATATGTAATACTAAATTTAAATATTAATCTCTAAATTAATTTTCATGACTAATTCTATTTTTAAGCCTAATTATATTTATTAATATTTTAAATTTATCAAATTATAGATATATTTAATTATATGTCATATAAATATTAAGTATTGTTAATATGGGTTAAGATCAGTAACAAGTCGGGTTCAAAACAAGTTGGGTCATTTATCAGGTCGAGTTCAAAATTGGTTGGATAAAATCAAATCCCGGGTCCATTTAGTTCGGTAATATCGGTTATTTGCCAGGTCAAACTTGAGTTTGGGTTCATTTCAGTCGGATGCAGGTCGGATTTCGGGTCCACATTAACAGGTTGAAATCGAGTTCGGGTCATTCTCGGTCGGATACAATTCGGGTTCGGTTACTACAGTAATATGTCCAACTAAGATTCAGATCAACAATAGTCGGATACAGATCGAATTTAGATCATTACATCCGCATGTCAAACCAAATTCTAACTCGAATAAATTTTAGTCGAGTTTTCAGGTCGAATCAATTTTTTATATCCCTAATTATAAGCAATAGTAGTATAATTCAAAACACACACTTAATTATACAAAAGCTTAACTTTAATTGATATATAATGATGTCCCGAGAAGGAATAATTAAAGCGGTGGCATGTGAAAATCTCCTGTTTTTGCGGGTCCTTCCACTACATATGATGAAAATTATAATTAAGGTATGATAGCATTCTATTTAAATTTATAATATATACATAGGCGTGTATCGAAAAAAATAAACCCGGTTTATTTTGATTGATATTAATAGGATAAGTCTACAACGGATATCGAATATCGTTAAACATCACTAATGTTAAACACCGTTGAATATTATTAAATTAAATAATAAAGATTAAAAATTTCAAAGACTGTCTGAAATAGGTGTCTAATGTTAAGCACCGGTTTATTCCGTTAGTGTTTTAAGATAACACCGTTAAAAAATTTGTTTAACTGAAAAAATATAGTTTGAGTACCTATTTCAAAAAAATATATAGTTCAGATACTTATTTGAGCCGAAAAAAATATTAGACACCTATTTCAGAAAAAGTGTATAGTCTTGGTACTTATTTCTGAGTTAAACCTTAAATAATTTATTTTTAAATCAACTACAATTATGTTGTAAATAATAGTACTCGAATTTGTAACTTCAAAAAATAACAATCGTTCCCTTACCACTAAAACAAGATGGTTCGTGCAGAAAGAAAAACAATTTATTTTAACTACATAAAATAAATTAATATTTTTTCTTAGACCAATAAATGAAGGTGGACAGATGGTTGAGATATTTTTTTTTATTTTTTATTTTATAATATTAATTCAATCGTTCATTTATCTTTATCTATAGTTCAAATATAATACTTTTGACTTGAATGTCACATTTGTAGCTTAAGTCTAATCCATTCGTATAAAATTATTCATTCGAACACCCAACAAAACTATAGGATGCTAACATGATCTAGCAGAAAATCACATTTACGTAAAAAAAAATATTAATAAGTCTTCTTTAAAAAATCACTCTTCTCTTTTTTTTAAAAAAAAATAAATATATTTTGATATCTGAATTTTACTTAAAGTGTGATTTAAATTTTATTTATTTTTAGTTCAATTAGGTATCTAAACTTTGTTATAAGATTCAATTCGGTCTAATTAGATACATAAACTCTTCTTTTAGGTTCAAATTAGTTCAAATAAATCTTAATCGTAAGTATTAATTGGAGACAAAAAATAAATTTAAGATACCAATTTAAATAAATAAGTCAAATTTAAGTATCGAAATGAACCTTAAATCCATTCGAGTAAGTAATTAAATAAAAAAATTAAGAGCAACAAGGGGAATTGTACATAAATATTGTCATTTTTTAAAATTATTTCATCAACTATTTTATTTTTTAAAATATTGTATTTTGAATAATAATTTTAAAAATATTATAAAAAAGTTTAACTTTAAATAATAAAATAAATTAAATTAAATAAAAAAATTAAATTTGATATCAAGACATAACAATTTTAAAAGAGATTATATCATAAACTTTTCCATCACGTCATCTGTAATTCATACAATCAGGTCCGTTTATCTTTAAAAAATAATTTGATAACTATTCACTCATTTATTATAGATAGAAAATAGATGATAATTCACCTTAAAAAATATAAAGTGGATAAATCTAGTTGATTGACACCACAAATAACATAGTAAAAAGAGTTCATGGTATAATTTCTCCACATTTTAACTTTTTCGGTAATTGTAGTGCACTAATCATGAAGTTTCACGCGTGCATCTCGTCTCAATTTTTTAATCGATTACAATGATTATAATAGTATTTGTTCTACTGTTTAAACAACCATCGTTCTTTTAATCATTAAGACAAGATAATTTAAACTTATATATCTTATTTACGTGTATATAATAATTACCTAAAACTTTAAACGTAAAAAATATCAATTTTTAAGTAAAAATTAAAAAAATATTATTTTTAAATATTTAATATTTAGTGTTTTTTTTTACTTAAACAGATAATTTAATAATAATATTCTATTAAAATAATTTTTAAGAAAAAAATTATATATCTTACTAATTTACTAATTATAAAGTAAGGATTTTATTTTTAATAAATTGTACATAAATTGATAGAAAAACCCAACTAATTCTATTAAAATATTATGAAATGTATGGATTAATTTGGAATCTAAGTTATAAATTGGGGACGTTTGGTGAAATTAATCCAAAAAGTTTCCCTTTTTCTTTACTTTATTTATTTATCAGGCCTGATCGCCAGGTCTATCATATTGCTATGTTGTCGGCTTCTTTTCCCAGAAAATAAATATTAAAAAAATCAGAGAAAGTAAAGAGAAAATGGAAAGAAAGCTGCTTTAGCTTCTAGCGCTGCTTTTGTTTTGTTTTGCCTTTGCTTTCGTCTCTCTGATTTCCCGGAGACAAGTCTGTTTCATTCCCCTTGATCCAATAAAGTTCCATTTTTTATCCTTTTTTTATTTGAATTTTTCTCGTCGGATTTTGGACCCAATACGGCGAGTTTCAGGTCACCGGCGGTTAACACTCAGGGAAGTTAGTTCGGCTTATCGGAACCGATTAGAGAAGGAGATGCTTTGTGTGATTGAAATACCCAAACGAATCAAAAGCTTGTTACGAAGCTGATTAAGAGAAAGAATTCAGCTCCGAAATGAACTAAGCTTTGGGTATTTTACAAATTAGAGATTTTTTTGGGAGGGGTTTTGAATGTGAAAGAAAGCAGCAGCCGCGGCGGCGGGGGCGTTTCCTCGTAGAGTTGAAGTTAAATTTCATGGTTGGAGCTAAACAAATTATTGGATTCTCTAAGAAAAAAGGGGGGTTATTGATTTTTCCCCCTTAATTGAACTAAATTTGCAAGAAGCATGAAGGCTCCAGAAAATGGATTTTTGGCAAATCCTACTGAAGGTTTGCTTTTTTATTTTTCTTACCAATTTCTTCTTTTAATTGAGTATTGAGAGTTTGTTTGCTTAATTATTAGTTGCTGAATTGTGTTTGGTTTAAAGAAATTTAGTTTCTTGTTTGGTGTCATTTAATGCTTTATATTATGATCTCTCTCTTTTTTGAGAAATTCTTTAAAATCCCATTTCCATAAAAATGGAAAGTAACAAGCAACAAGACAAGAACTGAAGTTATTATAACTGAACTGAGTGTCAAGTTTTCCTGTTTTTAGAGGGAAAGATTTGAGTTTGGGATCATTTAATATCATTTGCAAATTGGAGGTGAAATAAGGGGGGATGGGGGGGGGGGATGAAGCCTTTAATTATATAAGAATATTCATGATTAACCTTTTTCATGAACTGGCAATCTGGAAAAAGATAGAAAGTAGAATTATTAATGCATACACATTGGAGTTGGGGATTTCTTGCTTTGAGTCTATAATTCTATAAAGTCAATTCTTAACATGTCTATCCTTGTCAAAGTTTGAAGGATATGGATATTGTGAATCTTTTGGTAGTTGAAGCTTTTTATTATTTTTATGACCTTTTTCCTTGTGTTTTTTCTTGGGATGTTTGATAATATTCTGGTTGGTTTCGGTAATGCAGGAGAAAGGAAGAGTATCAATTCGGAATTATGGCATGCTTGTGCTGGACCACTTGTTTCTTTGCCGCCAGTTGGAAGTTTGGTGGTTTACTTTCCTCAAGGCCATAGTGAGCAAGTGAGTTGTTTTCCACATTCATTCCTATGGAATAATTGTTTCGGAGTCTGGTCTTTTATGATTTTTTTTACTAATTAATATATATTTTCTTGTCAGGTTGCGGCTTCAATGCGGAAGGAGACTGATTTCGTTCCAAGCTACCCTAACCTTCCTTCCAAGTTAATTTGCATGCTTCATAATATCACATTGCATGTAAGCAAAAGCAAGCCATCATTATCACAAGTTTCTTTTTTCTTTAAAAATTTGAAGGGAAAGTAGTTGTTCCCAAATGAGTTTTGTGCATTTATCCCGAGATTTGCTGCACCATTTGATTGACAATATTGCTTTCCTTTAAGCTGAGTTGTTGTTGGCTTAGGTGCTTGGTGCATCCATGTACTCATCCGGATGGTGTAGATAACTTTGTTACAGTTATAAATGATCTAAAAGTGCAAGTTATAAGGTTCTTTGAAGCTTCTAATTTATTCGTTTATTTAAATTTTGAATCAGGCTGACCCGGAAACTGATGAGGTCTATGCTCAGATGACACTACAACCTGTAAGCAAAGTAGGTCAACTGGTCCATTTGAGAATTACTATATTAATGTCTCAGTAATTGTCTCCCTTTTCCTTCCTGAAATTTGGAAAGAACTTTAAAGTAGTATTCTACAGTGTGACAGGGAGGCATTACTGGCATCTGATATGGGTCTCAAGCAAAGTAGACAACCTGCCGAGTTCTTTTGCAAGACTCTTACAGCTAGTGACACTAGCACTCATGGTGGATTTTCTGTGCCTCGTAGAGCAGCTGAGAAGATCTTCCCCCCTCTGGTGTGTAAAAATTTTCAATATTTCGATTCCTATTTTAGGATTTGAGAGGTGTGCTGTAAGCATTTCGTGACTACTTTTACTGAGACTAAAATGATAATATTTGGTAGGATTTTTCTATGCAACCACCTGCGCAAGAGGTAGTAGCCAGAGATTTACACGACAATACATGGACATTTAGACATATCTATCGAGGTATCGGTCTCTTCTAGATGTAGTCCTTCTTCCATTTCACAAGCAGAAGACTTTGTGTTTTTGCTGCAAAGCAATCATCACTTGTTTTTTATTAATGTTCTCGTAAATATGTTTACTTACTACTCAAAACAGTTTGAGGATAAAGAAATTCATCGTTTACAACTTTACACTTAATATTAGTTAATAATACTTTTGATGATACTAGTCATATCATTCTGTTCACTGTATTATCCTACTCAAAAGATTTTGAGGATAAAGAAACGGAATAATAGGCTTCAATGCATAATTGCTTCTTTGCAGGTCAACCAAAGAGGCACCTTCTAACTACTGGTTGGAGTGTCTTTGTTAGCAACAAAAGACTTTTTGCTGGTGATGCTGTTCTTTTCATAAGGTATGGTTCATATACATATATAGATGCTCACATAAATATATCTTTTTATGTTGCTTGACTGGAATTCTTTGCTTAAATGTAGAGATGAGAAGTCGCAGTATCTCTTGGGTATAAGGCGGGCTAATAAACAACAACCCTCTCTCTCTTCATCGGTGATTTCTAGTGATAGCATGCATATTGGGATCCTTGCTGCTGCGGCTCATGCTGCTGCAAATAACAGCCCATTTACTATATTCTACAATCCAAGGTATTGCTGCCTATAACATATTTTGACTGTCCTATAATTCATTGTTACCATGTAATCATCATTTTTTTGTCTTAAAACATAAGGTCTTGTACTCTGGTTATGTCTTAATAGTTTTGTTTTTTTAATAAAAATTGATAGAGCAAGTCCTTCTGAGTTTGTGGTACCCTTGGCGAAGTATAATAAAGCCATGTATACACAAGTTTCTCTTGGCATGCGGTTTAGAATGATGTTTGAAACCGAGGAGTCTGGAGTACGCAGATACATGGGTACAGTTACTGGTATCAGTGACCTGGATCCTGTGCGATGGAAGAACTCACAGTGGCGTAGTCTTCAGGTATTCTGTCGACATTCTGATTGTAGGAATGCAAGTGTTGTCCATTTTTATTTTGCACCTTTTTTCCCAAAAATGTCTCTCATGATTTCAGTGGAAATACATTATTAGCATGCACGTTTCATGTTCATCTGTTTTATCGGTTATACTACATGGCTCTAATATACATGAACTTGGCTACATAAATCTGTCTCTGCCAAGGTAACATGTAAATCTAGATATTTGTTGCAGAAGGAGAAGAGGCTTGTAATTTTTCAATTTTGGCAATTAACTTTTAGATCTCAACAGGTAGGATGGGATGAATCAACTGCTGGGGAACGGCCTAGTCGAGTTTCAACTTGGGATATTGAGCCTGTTGTAACTCCTTTCTACATATGCCCGCCGCCGTTTTTCAGGCCCAGGTTCCCCAAGCTACCAGGGATGCCAGGTGAACCATTTGACTAGATATATCTTGCTATAAACAAGGACAAATAACAGAAAAATTAAAGAACTTAGTTCTAATATTTGAAGATGCTTTTGCAGATAATGACGGCGATGTTGAGAATGCTTTCAAGAGAGCTATGCCCTGGCTTGGAGATGACTTAGGCATGAAGGATTCTCCTAGTTCAGTCTTTCCTGGCATGAGTTTAGTTCAGTGGATGAACATGCAACAAAATAATCAGTTTCCAGCTGCTCAATCAGGACTCTTTCCTTCAATGGTTTCTTCAAATCTGTTGCACAATAACCTTAGTGCTGATGATCCTTCCAAATTATTGAATTTTCAAGCTCCGGCACTACCTGCATCAGATATGCAGTTTAACAAAGCTAATCCGAACCAAGTCAACCAGTTGCCCCAGGCGCCTATGACATGGCCCCAGCAGCAGCAACTCCAGCAGTTATTGCAGACTCCTCCAAATCAAAATCAACAACAGCAACTTTCCCAACAGCAGTTGCAGCGACAACAGTCACAGTCTCATCTTCAACAGTTGCCTCAGCCACCTCTACAGCAGCAGCAGCAACAACTACAAAGACAACAGCCACAGCAGCAGTTGCAGCGACAACA
Source organism: Abelmoschus esculentus (assembly GCA_035048815.1). Classification (NCBI taxonomy): domain Eukaryota; kingdom Viridiplantae; phylum Streptophyta; class Magnoliopsida; order Malvales; family Malvaceae; genus Abelmoschus; species Abelmoschus esculentus. Next base: position 2,144,760 of record JAUCBN010000002.1, read on the forward strand.
GTCACAGTCTCATCTTCAACAGTCGCCTCAGCCACCTCTACAGCAGCAGCAGCAACAACAACAAAGACAACAGCCACAGCAGCAGTTGCTGCGACAACAATCACAGTCTCATCTTCAACAGTCGCCTCAGCCACCTCTACAGCAGCAGCAGCAGCAGCAGCAGCAACAAAGACAACAGCCACAGCCACAGAAGCAGTTGCAACAACAATTTGTATCGGCTCAAGTAAATAATGGCATCATTGCCAAAAACCAGATCCCGAATCAAAATTTGCATCAGCCAAGTGTTTATTCTCAGATTCAGCAGCAACAACCACAATTACTGACAAGCAATAGCCAGTCAACTCAAACTATTCTTTCGGGTAATAAGACTCCATATCCTTTAACTTCATTACCTCAAGAGACACAGATTCAGCAACAGATGGAACAGCAACCTAACCTCGTACAGAGCCAACAGCAACTGATGCAATTGCAGCAAAGTCTATCCCATAGGACACTGCAGCAGTCGCAGATTCATACACTGGCTCCACAGGGCCTCTCTGAGCAACAGCTTCAATTACAACTATTACAGAAGTTGCAGCAACAGCAGCAGTCGTCCCTACAATTACTCTCACCAACCGGATCACAGTTGCAGTCTCCTGTGATGCAGCAACAGTCAATGCATCAACAAAACCAACCATTACAACAGTTGCCTCTTTCTCAGAGTACACAAACACTTGGAAGCAATGGCTTTTCAACATCAATGCTCATGCAACCTCAACAGCCTGTGGCGAGCCAACCCACAAGTCAGATCAAACCACTTATGGCTATGAGAACCCATTCTGGTCTTACAGATGGTGATGCTCCATCATGTTCAACCTCACCTTCTACCAATAATTGTCTGGTTTCACCATCAAACTTTCTAAGCAGAAGTCAGCAAGTACCGCCCATATTGGTGACAGATCAGGTTGTTGAGCCTGCAACTACACTGGTTCAGGAGCTTCAGAGCAAGCCTGACGTCCGAATCAAACATGAGCTACCTGCCTCTAAAGGTCCCGGGTACAAAAGTACTATGCCGGACCAATTAGAAGCATCCTCTTCTGGAACATCTTACTGCCTGGATGCAGGTACCATCCATCATAATTTTACCCTCCCCACCTTTCTGGAAGGTGATGTCCAATCACATGTTCAGAACAATCTTCCATTTACGCCTAATATTGATGGACTGGCATCAGACACTTTGTTATCAAGGGGATATGACTCTCAAAAGGATCTCCAAAACCTGCTTTCTAATTATAGTGACAATCCAAGAGATATCGACACAGAGATGTCTACTGCTGCAAAAAGCTCTCAGTCGTTTGGCCTGCCAAACTTACCTTTCAAGGCTGGGTGCTCAAATGAAGTTGCCATAAATGATGCAGGAGTTTTGAATGGTGGATTGTGGGTCAACCAAACTCAACGGATGCGAACATATACAAAGGTATGTAAGACTCTAAAATAGAAACATCGCATATACAGTATAATCAGTTTTTTTTTAACCTCAAGATTTTTCAAGCCTAAACACGAGTTCACGTTAAACAAACAAGTATTGTTTTTATCACCAGTCTGATACATATATGTTATGGGGAAGCTTTGTAGTTTCAGTAAGTCCCAATGTTATAGTATAAGCTCTAATTCTAAATGCTTGGTGCTGGTTTGAACTTGTGAAGGTGCAAAAGCGTGGCTCTGTGGGAAGATCGATTGACGTGACCCGCCACAAAGGGTATGATGAACTCAGGCATGATCTAGCCCGCATGTTTGGTATCGAGGGGCAGATGGAAGATCCACAAAGTTCTGACTGGAAATTAGTTTATGTGGATCACGAAAATGACATATTACTTGTTGGCGATGATCCTTGGGAGTAAGTGACGACCCTAGTTTGATCTCACCATTTGGTCTTTCTGTTTCAAGTCCCTAACTCTGTAATCTCTAATTCCTTGCAGAGAATTTGTAAGTTGTGTTCAGAGCATAAAAATACTGTCATCCGTGGAAGTACAACAGATGAGCCTGGATGGCGATCTCGGAAATGTAGCAGTTCCCAATCAAGCTTGCAGTGAGATTGATAGTGGAAATGCATGGAGAGGACATTATGATGATGCCTCAGCTGCCTTTTTTAACAGATAAATTTCTCGAAACTCATGCTAAAACAAATTCATCTTTCTTTCTGCCATTGGACTTTGCCTAATCTTCATCTTCATTCACGACTTGAATTTAATCAAGCCTTAAGAAGGGTATGATTCAGAGGTGTTCAATTTTGAAACCACTGCCATTAAATCTTGGCAGAAGGATCTTGCTTAGCTTTAGCATCCATTTTTTTGACTTGGGAGCTTGAGTCATAATATAAACCATATTTAGATATGAAAATTTTCATATCAAAAAGTGAACTGAAAACAATGAAAAATTTCGTGAAAACTATTAGGGACAAGAATAAATCTACCATCGCTTGTATTAAATTGTAGTCATAACCTTGCAACTTGATCTGTATCAGACCAACTAGGATAGCACAGCCATTACATCAGATGCTCTGAGAGCAATATAATTAGCTCCATCATTACCTTTGAAGTCATTCCCTGCATACTTGGAATGTAAAACCGTGTTCCCCGGGGCAACAGATAGCAGCTTCCGGTTACCTTCTTCGTCCAGAGTACCAGGTCCAACAGCTATCACCTGTTTCGTTTCGTTCAGGACATAAGTAAATATTTATTTTGCATTGTAGCCGAAAGCTATATGGCTTGTTCCGGTGACAAACATGCAATTGTTACTCACCATGCCAATGGAAGGTTTTTCTTTGCTTGCCTCGGTCAAAAACAAACCGCCGGCAGTTTTCTCCTCAGCTTCTGCAACCTGCAACAATCTACATTCAAACACTCGACATTCTACCAAAAAGGAATCCATGATAACACTGCAGCAAAGTAGCAACTGAATTAATGGATTTCGAAAGGATAATGAACCTTAATCAAAACCCTGTCATTTAGAGGCTTGAGGTCTTTAATGTCATCTGTTTCGAGAATTCCAACAATATCATCCTCCTTCAAGATAAGATGACTTGAACCATTGAACTCAACCTCAGTTCCAGCATACTTGGAATATATGACTTGAGCACCAGTCTACACAAACATAGGATTTCAAAAGTAAACATCAACAACGAACGGAGAGAAACAAAGGGAAGAATGTCAATTCCATGAAATCGACCTTAACGGAGCTTTCCAACTTGGTCTTCCCAATTGTCTTCCCCTTACCAATGGCAACCACTTCACCACCCTGAGGCTTCGATTGATCTGTTGTTGGAAGCAAAATCCCACCCTCAGTCTTCTCCTCAGATTCTTTAATCTTCACTAAAACTCTATCGCCCAAGGGCTTAATTGAGGTGAACTGATATAAACCAATAAAACCATATCATATAAGCTAAGTACAGAAACACACAGAGATGGACCAAAGGGGTCTGAAATTTTCAAATTTCTTTTCATTTTCTATCGATGATCTAATTCTGCAATCTAAATTCTTAATATACTTGGTAAATCTCCGCATCTTAACATAAAATCTTGTGTTTGTCCCTGTATCAGATGCCACTCAAATCCAACTCTTTCTTTCTTTTTTCTAAATAAAAAATCTAGATTCATAAAAATTATACTTTACCCATTTACAACATATAGAACTGTAACAAGAATTACCTTAGGAGCAACAATGGCGGCCGCTTTTACAACAAGACCCTTACAGGACCTTTGGGTCAAAGACCCAGGCTTTAAGGTCCCAAAAGAAGACAACTTTACAATTGATGGCCTTAAGCCTTCAAAGGAAGTCAAGTTCCTTACTGACACCGTCATTGATGATGCTGTTAGTTGAGATGTAGCCATTGCTGCATTGAAATTTTCCCAAGAAACAAACAACTTTCAGCTCTAGCAATCATTTTTTTTAGTAAAACAAAGAGGGTTTACCTTTAAGAAAATAACATACCTTTGCGAAAGATGGGGATTTGGGAAATCACTGTAAATGATAAGGGTTTGGTTCTAAGATGATAGAAACCCTAGAGTGTTCTAATGAGGTTTATTTGTCGAATGGAAACTAGAATATTATTGGCCTTGGTAGGATTGAAATAATTTGGTAAAAACATCAAAATCTAAAATAATTTGGTTTTATTTCTGTTTAATTTAGATTGATTTTTTATGTATTAAATTTTAATAAATAAATATTTTTTAAAAAATTATTTACACACATAAAAACTTGAAACAATATTAATTTACTAATTATTTAAATAAAAATATTTATTAAAAAATAATTAAACTATAAATGCTTATATATCAATCAATGGATCTTATTTTTTTTTTATAAATATTATTGAATTTTATTAAATTTATAGAAAAATTATAATTATATTGCAATCCAAAAATAAAATAAGTGGATTAAATCTAAAAATTCTTACAATTCAAAAATAAAGAAAAATAAAAATTTCTAGTAAAATAAGTATACCAATAAAATTTAGAAGCTTCCTGAATTTTCTTAAATTTGTCCAAACGAGACGCATAAAGAAAGGAGTTATAGGCGATCTAAACTGTCATACAAAAAGTATCACTACTCAAGACTAATTTCATAGGCAACAATCATCAACCGAGTGAGGATAAATCTTTTCATGTGATCACCGATAAAAACATAAATAAAAAAACTAGCTTTGATTGAATCTTTGTACGAACAACAATCGATCGTTAAGGTCTGGTACAACATACCATAAAGACAAATGAATCAAGCCCAAAACAAAATAAAAATATGTCACAAGGACAGAAAAAAATGGGACACAGAGACAAAAAATAAAGATTCTTATTAAAATAAAATAAAAAATAATAAATTTGATGATTGATAATTAAGATTAAGATTAATTATCGATAATTGATTAAAAGAATCGATTAAAGTGAAATACAATTAAGATTAAAATTTTACTAAAGAGAACGACGGTCAGGGCAAAGAAAAGCTAAGAGATTTGCTATTATTTGTCAACTACTTCAATGGATCTCATCTCTAATCCTCCTTTTAGAGATTCACATGGAGTATTCTTTTCAAAAGACTCCATCAAAATTTATTATACTTTAAATCTACACATATTCTAAAAAATTTAATTATATTTGTAATAATTTTTGAAGTACATATATATAATAATTTAAGAAATGTTTAGATATACTTTTTAGTATTTATATTAGGTACATTCTTTTAATTTGGGGCTTAAAAAATTATTTTTAAATTAATATTTGAATTATGTTGTGAATAAAGTACAGAACAAGAATAAAATAAGAGAATAAAGATGAGAGACAAAAGAGAGATATTTTATTATATTCTCAAAGTAGGGTTGTTTACGATGCTTTGTCCAAAAGTCTATATTTATAGGCATAAGATGGAAACCCTAATTCCAATGAGTATTAAACCCTAATAATAAAGCCCATTAAACTTTAACTTAAAATATGGATATTCACCATGAATAAATATATTTATAACACTCCCCCTTAGATATACATGAAGATAATGTGTCTCGTTAAAACCTTACTAAGATAAAAACCCCATGAAAAAAAAATCTTATTGGAAGAAAAAGAGTACACACATCTTTGATACGCATAACATGTTGCCTCATTAAAAACCTTACCAGGAAAACCCATTGGGACAAAACCTCGGTTAAGGAAAAAAAAGTGCAACGAGTATTTACTCCCCATCATGAAAATATCACATAAGATCTTTGAATCTTCATAATTCAATATTGAATACAATCTTCAAATGTTGAAGTAGATCATGCACTAGTGGATAAATCTTCCAAATCATTGCTTGAAATGATTCATTGAATACTATTCATCTGAAAATCATGAGGGACGAAACTTGAAGAAATATGTTTCATTTTATCATATTTGATATATCCACCTTGAGATATAAATTTTGTATTATCTCTGTACAAGATAGCTTGCATCTTATCTTATGAAAAAAATTCACATATATTCAGATATGTTTAGCCAAACACATATTTTAGCTTTGCCTCATTCATAAAAATTATTTAAAGGTAATGATCTCGTAGCACTTAAATAATATTTCTGGACTAACTAAGATATAATGCTTCCAGATCAAATAATGTGGATATTGTGCTTTAGACCAAGAATATCATTACCCTTTTCGTGAGGCGAAAAAAATCTTTGTTTACAGTAAGAGACCTAGAAACAACCATAAGGGTGATCAATAAATATGCATGTAAAGTCTCTTTCAATATTTTTCTGTATGTCGATTGATGCACAAGGATTTAAGGAGATCTGTAGCATGTCAAAAGTGCGCAATTGGTGCAAGTAGACACATTGCAAGTAATAAAGTGATTAGTATAATCGAGTATCGTCTCCACAGGGATTGATATACTTAATATGCCTCCTTTGTCTTCTTGCTCTATAAAATAAAACAAAATAAAGACACAGGTAATTTGGGTTTGATGAAACTAAACAAATTGAAATAAAGAAAACTAAGAATAAAGAAGATGAGATCTGATTAAGAGAGAGGGCAAGATCTAGTTGCGTTGTATTGTGGATTTGATTGACTTGTCTCTGTCCAATGTAATTGTATATCACTGCCTCGGCAGCACTGCAGATTATTGCCTTGGCAGCGACGATACTTGTCCGCCGCGGCAATCCCTTGCTCGTGGGTGGACTTTACCAAAGTTCGGCAAAGTGTCCTTGAATGACTCCGCTTATCTCTAAGTCGAAGTACTGTTGATGACTAATCTTTGATGATACCTCCTGGCGTGAATCAATTATACCCACCAACCAATCTCACACTTCTTTTAGCCGCTGAAACTCTTAACATATCTCTAGGCCGAGTTAGTATTTTGCGATTGAAACACCGTACTTATCCCTTTCGTGAATCTAACTTTCTCGAGTCTAGATAAATGGATTACTCACAAACTTCTCTCCCAAGCTTGAATGTAAGAACAAAGAATGGCAAAGGATAAGCAAACCTTGATAGTTTAATTGCATTGAAACAAAGAACAAAGTACAATCTCCTCTCACAAATACTTAACAACCTTCACCTAAACCCTAAGAAAACTTAGAACATAATTTGAGAGAAAGAAAATATTGAGTCTTAGGGTGAACTCTCTAAAAATCGGTTCTCCTATTCCCTTAGACGACTAGGTTTTATATAGGCTTGGCCTAGGGTAAACCTTTCCTAAGTAGAATATAACTTGGAGTAGGGAACAAGTCATGTACATAAATAAAATATTTCCAAGTTTATTTCAACTAAGAAGCTTTCCCGCGTGGCCTTGTCTTGGGCTTTTCCTCGTGCTAACCAGCTCCGATCCATGTGCTTCATGTCCAGAAACGTCCCTTGGATTTTTCTCTTCCAATCGCCTACAGTATTGCTTCCTGTCTTTCTGCTGCTGCCTCGGCATCAGGTCCTGCCTCGGCCATGTTGCTGCCGCGGCAATAGTTTATCCTGCACAGATGTAAAATTGCAGTAAAACTTGCCTTTTCTGTAAATATCATCTCTATAAGCATAACTTCTAAATATATCACATTAAGTAATGCATTGATCCGAGTAGGTGTAGATTTAGTGATTAATACCCATAAAAAGGTGTAAAAAGTGATAGTGAGTTAAGCACTTATCAAGATCTCTTCACGAGTCTCAACGATATTCAAATTGATAAGTGTTCAACTCACTATCACTTTTTACACCTTTTATGGGCATTAATCACCGAATTTACACCCACTCGGACCAATGCATGTACTTAATGTGATATATTTAGAAGTTGAGCTTATAAAGATAATATTTACAGAAAAGGCAAAGTTTTACTGCATTTTTATATCTGTGCAGGAGAACCAGTGCCGCGACAGCAACACGGCCGAGGCAGGACTTGATGCCGAGGCAGCAGTTGAGAACCAGAGAGCAAGACTGTAGGCGATTAGAAGAGAAAAATCCAAGGGACGTGTCTGGACATAAAGCACATGGATCGGAGCTGGCTAGCATGAGGAAAATCCCAAGACAAGGCCACGCGGGAAAGCCTCCTTGTTGAATTAAACTTGGAAATATTTTAATTATTTACATGACTTGTTCCCTACTCCAAGTTGTATTCTACTTAGGAAAGGTTTGCCCTAGGTCAAGCCTATATAAAGACCTAGCCGTTCAATGTATTAGACATCAATACCTAGAGAGAGAGCCGATTCTTATATTCTTTTCTCTCAACTATGTTCTAAGCTTTCTCAGGGTTTAGGTGAAGGTTGTTAGTATTTGTGAGAGGAGATTGTAGTTTGTCTTTGTTTCAATGCAATAAAACTATCAAGGTTTGCTTATCCTTTGTTATTCCTTGTTCTTGCATTCAAGCCCGGGAGGGAAGTTTGTGAGTAATCCATTTATCTAGACTCTGGAGAGTTAGATTCACGAAAAGGGTAAGTACGGTGTTTCAATCGCGAAATACTAACTCGGCCTAGGGATAGGTTAAGAGTTTCAGCGGCTAAAAGAAGTGTGAGATTGGTTGGTGAGTATAATTGATTCACGTCGGGAGGTATCATCAAGGACTAGTCATCAATAGTACTTCGACTTAGGGATAAGCGGAGTCATTCAAGGACACTTTGCCAAACTTTGGTAAAGTCTACCCACGAGCAAGGGATTGTCGTGGCGGATAGTATCGTCGCTGCTAAGGCAATAATCTGCAGTACTGCCGAGGCAGTGATATACGATTGCATTGGGCAGAGACAAGTCAATCAATTCCACAATACAACACAACTAGATCCTGACCTCTCTCTCTACTATTCAAATCTCTTTATTTTACTTAGTTGTTTTATTTTAGTTCCATCACAACCCAAAACTACTTGTGTTTTATTTTATTTCTACAGAACAGGAAAACGAAGAAGACATATTGAGTATACCAGTCCCTGTGGAGACGATAATCCAATAAATACTTATCACTTATTACTTGCGATGTGTCCACTTGCACTAAACGCGCACTTTTGACACGCGACAAGTTTTTGGCGTCGTTGCCGGGGACTGGCAACAAAAATTTGTTTTCTTTATTTTCTTGTTTCTTTTCTTTTTATTTTTACCTTTGTTTTTCTTGGTGTATGACCAGGGCCAACCCAACCAACACTTTGTACGAGTTAGATCCAGAGATCGAACGAACAAGGCAACGGTTGAGGAGATAAATCCAAGAAGCTATGGCAGATCACCCGGCAGGACAAAACTTACCTACCGGTAATGCAGGTCTTCCGCCGCCACCAGGGCCACGACAGCTCACTGTCAGAGACTTCCTGGAAGAGGATTTAAATGGATTAAACCCAGGATTCGTTACACCGGAAATAGAAGCAGCCCACTTTGAACTGAAACCTGTCATGTTCAATATACTTAATACTATTGGACAATTTGGTGGGTCTGTAACTGAAGATGCAAGGCAGCACCTCAAGTCCTTCATGGAGATATGCAATTCCTTCAAAATCCAAGGAGTCCATGAAGATGTCTTGAGATTGAAGCTATTCCCCTATTCACTGTGGGATAGGGCGAAAGCTTGGTTAAATAGCATTCCAGTAGGATCTATTGGATCTTGGAGTGAACTCTGCCGTGATTTTATTACTCGTTTTAATCCTACAAATCTATATGATAGAATTCTTAATGAAATCACTTCTTTTCGACAGGCAGATGACGAACCTATGTACGAGGCATGGGAGCGCTACAGGGAGTTACTATATGAATCAAGAAGCCGGCATTAAGGTGATTGATTCTTTTTGTGATTTATGTGAAGGTAACCACAATTCTTCTGACTGTATGAATCAAGAAGCCGACATGTATGTTGGAAACTATAATCGAACCAATGTGATGTCCAACACATACAACCCCTCATGGAAGAGGCACCCAAACCTGTCATGGAGCAATCCTAACAATGCCTTAAACCCAACCACCCAACCTCCAGGATTCCAGCAACCTATGCAACATCTGCCGCCGCCGCAGGTCCAGCAGCCAATGCTGCAGCAATAGACGCAGCAGCAATCGGTAAGTTCGTTGGAGAACACTCTTAAGGCCTTTATGATGAAACAGAGTCATACATGGTAGAGAAAAATAATTTCATCAAAAGGACAGATGTTTTCATGAATAGAACTGAGATGAGGTTGCAAAATCAAGAAGCGGCTATTAAAATGCTAGAAACCCAGGTTGGGCAGTTTGCTCAAAACTTAAACACTAGACACAAGGAGAACTACCTAGCAATACTGAAGTTGCTAAGGTAATGGGCCATGAACAGTGTAAAGCAATCACTACTAGGAGTGGTCTACAGCTGAAGGAAAAGATCCCAGCAAGCCAAAATCCATCAACAGATCCAGCAAAAGAAGAGGCTGAGCAAACTGATCCTGATAACACTTCCCCGGCAGAAAGCGCTGCAACTCCTTAACAGCCTACCGAGACAGCAACAACCCCAGTGGTGCCAGGTATTAAACTCCAATTTAAAGAAACCCTGGATGAGATGAGACCACCACCACCACCTTTCCCACAAAGGTTGAAAAAGCAAAAACAGGACCATCAATTCAAAAAATTCCTTGATATTCTAAAGCAAGTCCATATTAACATACCATTCGTAGAGGCAATTGAACAAATGCCTAATTATGTTAAGTTCTTAAAAGACATGGTGTCTAAGAGGAAACGAATAGGTGAATTCGAAATAATGGCTGCTACCGAGGGATGCATGGCAATGCTGCATAATCGCATGCCACCAAAATTGAAGGATCCTGGCTATTTTATTATACCTTGTGCGATATGTAAAAATTATGAAGGTAAGGCCCTATGTGACCTTGGAGCAAGCATCAATCTAATGCCCAAATCTGTTTTCCAAAGGCTTGGAATAGGAAGGGCGAAACCTACAACAGTTATGCTCCAACTAGCGGATCGATCATATGTGCAACCCGAAGGCAAAATTGAGGACATACTGGTAAGAGTCGATAAATTTATTTTTCCTGCTGATTTTCTTGCCTTTGATTGTGAAGCAGATGATAATGCACCGATCATCTTGGGAAGACCTTTCCTTGCAACTGGACGCACCTTAATCGATGTGGAAAAAGGAGAGTTGACAATGAGAATTAATGATCAGCAAGTCAAACTAAATGTGTTTCAAATGATGAAAAGGCATGATGAGCCGGAAGAAGAATGTCAGATGCTGCATGATAAAGATGAAGATCATATAATGCCTTGTCTCAGCAATCACTGCCTCGGTAGTGATCTCCATGACACATCACATGTATGCTTCGGCAGTGATATGGAAGACTGCTACAACAGTACTTTGAACAGTGTTGAAACAGTAGAAAATGAGGAAGCTAACTGGACAGTACACCTTCCAGGTAAGTACTTCGAACCTTTAAATTATACAGGTAAGAATGAACAATCTGTAAGTAAAGAACCACTGGTCACGAAATTAAAACCTTTACCGGAAAAACTAAAATATGCTTATTTGGGAGATAACCACACGATGCTTGTAATTATTTCTTCTAAGTTGCTGCCAGAACAGGAACAAACCCTCATAGCAATGCTGCGGCAGCACAATAAAGCAATTGGGTGATCAATTGACGATTTAAAGAGAATAAGCCCAGCGGTATGCATGCATAAAATTCTGTTAGAAAAAGACCATAAACCTACTGTTGAAGCTCAGAGGAAACTTAACCACTCTATGAAGGAGGTAGTATGTAAGGAAATAATCAAGTGGCTTGATGTAGGAATTATCTATCCCATCTCTAACAGTGCATGGGTAAGCCCGGTACAATGTGTACCTAAGAAAGGTGGTATGACTGTCATAACCAACGAGAATAACGAACTAATCCCAACCAGGACTGTGACCGGTTGGAGGGTTTGTATGGATTATCACAAGTTGAATAAGGCAGCAAAGAAGGATCACTTTCCTTTACCTTTTATTAATGAAATGCTTGATAGACTTGCTGGTAAACCTTATTACTGTTTTCTTGATGGTTATTCAGGATACAATCAAATTGTAATTGATCCAGAAGACCAGGCGAAAACCACCTTCACCTGCCCATATGGAACCTATGCATTTAGGAGGATGTCGTTCGACCTTTACAATGCCCCGACAACCTTCCAGAGATGCACGATGGCGATTTTTTCTGACATGATAGAGGATTTCCTAGAGATATTTATGAATGATTTCTCAGTCTTTGGAGATAGCTTTGATCACTGCCTCGGCAATCTAGAAAAAGTATTGCAAAGATATGAGGAATCCAATCTAGTCCTAAACTGGGAAAAATGCCACTTTATGGTAAATGAAGGCACCATACTGGGTCATAAAATATCATCACAAGGAATCAAAGTGGATAAATCCAAGATTGATGTGATAAAGAATTTGCCTCCACCAATTTCTGTGAAAGGAGTTCGAAGCTTTTTGGGTCATGCAGGCTTTTATAGAAGGTTTATTTCTAATTTTTCCAAAATTTCTAAACCTCTTTGCAACTTGCTTGAACAAGACAAGAAATTCGAATTCAATAAGGAATGCACTGAAGCATTTGAAACTCTCAAGGAGAGGCTAATCACTGCACCGATAGTAATCCCACCAGATTGGACCCTGCCATTTAAATTGATGTGTGACGCTAGCGATCATGCGGTCGGGGCAGCACTTGGGCAGAGAAAGAACAACCTGTTCCATGTGATCTACTATGCGAGTAAAACGCTCAATGATGCCCAAATCAGTTATACCACAACAGAAAAAGAATTACTAGCAGTGGTATTTGCTTTTGACAAATTCCGATCGTATCTTATCGGAACTAAAGTAACTGTCCACACTGATCATTCGGCAATTAAATATCTCTTCTCAAAGAAGAATACCAATCCTAGACTGATTAGATGGATCCTTCTTCTATAAGAATTTGATGTTGAAATCAAAGATCGAAAAGGTACAGAAAACCAGGTGGCCGATCATCTCTCTAGACTGGAGGACAAAGAAAATACCCACTCACTTGAAGAAATACAAGACGCGTTCCCAGATGAACAAATATTGCAAATTATTACAACTACAAGAGATACTACCGAGACAGAGACTACAACAGTGTACAACCGCGCTGCCGTGACATTATCTGAATACATCGCCGCAACATTAACATTAAACCTTGCTGTAGTAACATCCACCCCCTGGTATGCCGATCTTGTTAATTATTTAGTTAGTGGTATTATCCCTTATAACCTTAACTATAATGAAAAGAAGAGGTTTCAGCATGATGCAAAACATTATTTCTGGGACAACCCTCTTCTGTTTAAACATTGTGCAGATCAGGTTATAAGAAGATGTGTGCCAGAAGAAGAATAGAAAGCAGTACTCCAGCACTGTCATGATTCACCTTGCGGTGGGCATTTTGGAGGAAACAGAACAGCAACAAAGATACTGCAATCTGGCCTCTACTGGCCCACACTCTACAAGGATGCCCACGACTATTACAAGAACTGTGACCGATGCCAACGCACGGGCAATATATCAAGACGACATGAGATGCCATTACAACCCATATTGGAAGTGGAACTATTTGATGTTTGCGGCATAGATTTCATGGGACCCTTCCCATCATCCCAAGGCAATCTTTACATCTTAGTGGCAGTGGATTACGTATCAAGGTGGGTCGAAGCAATCGCCACACCTCACAATGATTCCAAGACAGTACAAAAATTTCTCAAAAAAATATTTTTACACGATTTGGAATCCCTCGAGCAATAATAAGCGATGAAGGTAAACACTTTGATAACAGACTCATTGCCGCGGCACTAAAGAAACTCGGCATCACCCACAGGCTCGCTACGACATATCATCCACAGACAAATGGGCAAGCTGAAATATCCAACAAGGAGCTAAAACAGATCCTTGAAAAGGTGGTAAATCCATCTAGAAAGGATTGGTCTTATCGTCTCGATGATGCTTTATGGGCCTACAGGACAACCTTCAAAACCCCATTGGGAACATCTCCATATAAGCTTGTCTTCGGGAAAGCTTGCCACTTACCTGTAGAAATCGAGCATAAAGCATATTGGGCAGTAAAGAACTTAAACATGGATTGGGAAAAAGCCGGACAAAAAAGACTACTAGACCTCAATGAGACAGAAGAATTCCGAACAACAGCCTATGAGAATGCCAAGATCTACAAAGAGAAAACTAAAAGATGGCACGACCGTAGGTTACTGCCTAGGCAGTTCCTGCCGGGGCAGCACGTTCTCCTTTTCAACTCTAGGCTTAAACTGTTTCCAGGAAAAATCAAATCCAGATGGTCAGGCCCATTTGAAGTTGTTCGAGTTTTCCCACATGGAGCAGTAACGATCAAATCACTAAAGGATAGGCATGAATTCAAAGTGAATGGCCAGCGCTTGAAGCACTATTCTGGCCCACACGACATAAAGACTATGGAGACCATCACCTTAGAAGATGCTTTCACACGCACTCCTATGGAGAATTAATGCCGCGACCTTCCATTCTTTCTTTTCCGCAATATTAGAAATAGTTTTAATTTCGTTTTTATTTTAGGACATTTAGTATTTACTTGTTGATTATATTTTGTTTTAAGCACAAAGATGAAGTGGAAGCTCCGATGCAACGGACACCACCCACAAGAGTCCAATCGCCCCAGCAAGCAAAAGCTCAACCATCGCCCTCACCAAGAACAAAGCAATCGGCAGCAAGACCAAGGAGAAAAATTGTTACAAGCAGCTCTTCGGAGTCTCTTTAAATTTTTTTCAATCCTATTTACTGCTGGTTTCTTTATATGCTGCTTATTTTTATTTCCCGTTATTCTCTTCTATTATAAAGCATTGAGGACAATGCTTGGTTTGAGTTTGGGGGTGCAGATTCACTGCTAATGCAGCAATCTACTGTCGAGGCCATGCCAAGAAAAGGGAGTACTTAAGTGAATTTTTTTTATGCTCCTCGCCTTACTTGAATCAACTGCCTATAGTTTTGCACTGCTTATCATCAGTATTGCCTTAGTTTATTCTTTAAGGCTATAGAAATCTTTCTCCTTACCATGATTAGGTCTTGTTAAGAAGGTTTAACCTTAGGATACTTAAGGATGAAAACTTAGAAGCTTACTATAAGATGAATTTTTAAACACTTTTGGGACTTGTTGGATTATAGGAATTCTTTTAATGAACTTAGGTGATAAAGACTTAGATTTTTTGGGAAAGTAACTAGAGGTGCCTATCACCGGCTCTAGGAAGTACTCTTCTTCATGCTAGAGGTGCCCGAAATTGGCTCTAGTATGCTTTAAGGAATACTTACAAGAAAAAAGGAATTAAGGGAAAAACACAATCCTTGAGGTGCCCGAAATTGGCTCAAGAATTGGTTGTTTAGAAAAGAAGAGAACACTTAACCCAATTCTACTTGTCTTGAACTTAGAGTTTATCTAAGAAAGCCTTAAATCAAACTTGTCCACAAAAACTCACACACTCACCAAATCTTATAGTTTGTTTCTAGGTAAACCCTTTGGTAACCGAAAGGTTAAGTCTAAAGAATAGACATAGTTATGGTAGGGAGAATATATGGAAACATAAGACCAAGAGAGAGTAGAGTTCGGCAAATTGATGGTTTGCATTGCTTGAGGACAAGCAATAGTTCGAATTTGGGGGTGTGATAAGTGCTCAACTCACTATCACTTTTTACACCTTTTATGGGCATTAATCACCGAATTTACACCCATTCGGACCAATGCATGTACTTAATGTGATATATTTAGAAGTTGAGCTTATAAAGATAATATTTACAGAAAAGGCAAAGTTTTACTGCATTTTTATATCTGTGCAGGTGAACTAGTGCCGCGGCAGCAACACAGACGAGGCAGGACTTGATGCCGAGGCAGCAGCTGAGAACCAGAGAGCAAGACTGTAGGCGATTGGAAGAGAAAAATTCAAGGGACGTGTCTGGACATAAAGCACATGGATCGGAGCTGGCTAGCATGAGGAAAAACCCAAGACAAGGCCACGCGGGAAAGCCTCCTTGTTGAATTAAACTTGGAAATATTTTAATTATGTACATGACTTGTTCCCTACTCCAAGTTGTATTCTACTTAGGAAAGGTTTGCCCTAGGTCAAGCCTATATAAAGACCTAGCCGTTCAATGTATTAGACATCAATACATAGAGAGAGCCGATTCTTATATTCTTTTCTCTCAACTATGTTCTAAGCTTTCTTAGGGTTTAGGAGAAGGTTGTTAGTATTTGTGATAGGAGATTGTACTTTGTCTTTGTTTCAATGCAATAAAACTATCAAGGTTTGCTTATCCTTTGTTATTCCTTGTTCTTGCATTCAAGCCCGGGAGGGAAGTTTGTGAGTAATCCATTTATCTAGACTCGGGAGAGTTAGATTCACGAAAGGGGTAAGTACGGTGTTTCAGTCGGGAAATACTAACTTGGCCTAGGGATAGGTTAAGAGTTTCAGCGGCTAAAAGAAGTGTGAGATTGGTTGGTGAGTATTATTGATTCACGCCGGGAGGTATCATCAAGGACTAGTCATCAATAGTACTTCGACTTAGGGATAAGCGGAGTCATTCAAGGACACTTTGCCGAACTTTGGTAAAGTCTACCCACGAGCAAGGGATTGTCGCGGCGGATAGTATCGTCGTTGTCAAGGCAGTAATCTGTAGTACTGCCGAGGCAGTGATATACGATTGCATTGGGCAGAGACAAGTCAATCAATTCTATAATACAATACAACTGGATCCTGACCTCTCTCTCTACTATTCAAATCTCTTTATTTTACTTATTTGTTTTATTTTAGTTCCATCACAACCCAAAACTACTTGTGTTTTATTTTATTTCTACAGAACAGGAAAACGAAGAAGACATATTGAGTATACCAGTCCCTGTGGAGATGATAATCCGATAAATACTTATCACTTGCGATGTGTCCACTTGCACTAAACGCACACTTTTGACACGCGACACAAATCATCGACATACACAAAAATAAAAATTCAGAGCTAAACCTCTTAATAAAAATGCTCGAGAAAATAATTCATATAGCATTATGCTAATAAGTATTCAATGAGGCAATTATACCAAATACGCCTAAATTGTTTCAAGACATAAAAAGATATATTAAATATGATTGAATAATGTTCTAGAGAACTTGAATGAATTGCTTATGGCAATCTAAATCTTTCCGGAAGTTTCATATAAATATTACTATAAAGAGGCCCATTCAAATAGGATGTAACAACATCCATTAGGCAAAAACTGAATAATTTTATTTATTGCCAGATTGATCAAAAGTAGTTGCATCCATCACCAAGGAATAAATTTTCCTCATAATCAATTTCATGTCTTTGTGAGAATCCTTATGCAACCAAATGAGCTTATATATCATGATTTCCCCTTTTGATTTCTCTTTCTCATAAAGGCTCGTTTATATCCACGAGCTTTACACATTTCAATGTACGGACTATAGGCCCAAATACTTCTCTTTTCAAAAGAGATTTTAGTTTCACCTCAAATGTCTCTTTCATGTTGGCCAATTATTTCTTTGTTTACATTTCCCAATTGACAATGATTCATGATCCATATCATCAAATAAAATCTCTAGTGCTATATTGCATGCAAATATATTAACGACGTCGATTTAATTTCAGTTCCACTTATTACCAGACATGACATAATCTACTGAGATCTCTTTATTATCAGGTACCTGAGTCATGTCAATGTCTCTATTGGAGACCATTTAATCTCTTCTAGAGATTTTCATAATTCATTGATTCCTCGATCAGACCATCATAAAATATAGCTCCTTTTCTTTTTCGAGGATCTCTTATCTTTGGAACTTACTTGTCTACTACGCTTTAAGCGTAAGTTAGACTCGTTAGCAACTAGAGTTTGTCCTTCCATGACATCAAATTTAATTGGAGCATTCATAGCTGGTATACGTGACTTAGTCACTCTTTTAGGGTCTGCAAAATCATCTGGCAATTGATTTGTTAAATGAATTATCCTTTGAACTTATAGTTCACATTGTGTAGTACGTGGATCAAAACGAGAAAAATGATAATTCATTCCAACTTATTTCTTTCCCCATCTATTTATTTCCTCCCCCTAATGTTGGGTAAACCGACTCATTAAAATGATAGTCAGTAAATCGGGTTGTAAATAAATCCCGTATCAGAAGCTCAAGATATTTAAATCTGATATATATTCCCAACAGAACTCTTCTTTGTGCGTTGTGGTGGAGCAATTAGAACATATATCGCACACCCAAAAAAATCTAAGATGAGAAATATTTGGTTCCTGAACAAAAACCATTTATAATGGGAAGAACTTATGATCATTTGTTGGCTTGATGCGAATTAGTGATACTACATGTAAAATGAAGTGTCATCAACATTATCAAGACCGATTGTCTTTATAAGATAATCTAGAAAATGTGCTCGTAATTTTATCAACTGAGCAAGTAGCCTCGCAAACACAAAGTTGTGGGTTAATAACAAGGATACATATAACCATCTAGTCGATGCATCGATAAAAATCGTAAAATATCTAGATGGTCTTTAAGAAAGGTGTATGGGCCCATATATATCACCTTGTATCTGTTCCAGAAAATTAATAGCACTCTATCTTAGATATTGATGATTGAATAATCAAATTGCTTTCATAGCAAGTATCACGTGAAATATTACCATGAAGAAAATCTTAGTTCTTTAATAAATGACCACATGAAAGTGTCAGCAAATTTTTGCATCATAATAGAATTGGGATGGTCTAACCGTTCATGCAAATAAAATTATCAGTAAACATCTAGTTTACAATAGCATGAGCTTCAATTTGTACTAATTCTTATGTAGTACAATATGAATGACAGTGCATATAATTTTTCCAAGATTTCATTATTGCCTTGAGTTATACTCGTAATATTGAGATAGTCAACATCCCCTTGACTAATATTCTCAATATATTTCTGCAAATATCTTTAAAATTCAATAAGTCTTTTTACGACTTTGACGAGCATAATGCACTGTAAATATGAGATAAAATCTCATTTGGCAATAACATATTTGCTCAACGAGCATAATGCACTGTAAATATGAGATAAAGTGTCATTTGGCAATAATATATTTGCTCAGTCGGAGCTTTCTGTAATATTAGTACTTCCGGTATAGTACTCATATTATTCCCTTACATTTAAAATGAGAAAAATATGCATAATTATGCACCTTTTAATACGTGCTTTATTTCATTCACTTCGGGAAATGAAAAATATGTGCTCTGTACCATTCACTTTGGGGAATGGAAAAATATTAAAAAAATAGCACATCATATCAAATCGGATCGAAGATAAGCTCTCAAAAGTTCTTCCGAAGTACTGATATTTTAGTACTTTGAGATATAGTACTCATATTTTCCTTGTATTTAAATGGGAAAATATTTCTTATGCTTAAGTATTGTATGAGTACTTGCACTGTCTACTAAGCATAAATTGCCATAAATTATTGCATATTTTATTCCGGAAGTAATCATATTCTTTTAAAGAAAAAATTAATATAAAAAATAAATAAATAATATATAAAGTAAGTTAACATGAATAAATAATAAATAAAAATAAATTAACATAAATAAATAAATTAACATTAAACAAAATAAATTAAAGATCAATTATTCCTTTTAGAATTTATAAAGGAAATAAATGACGAATTATTCCCTTCAAGGGTTATGAGAAAAATTATCAATATCCAATTGAGTTGGATCAATAACGCCATTATTTTCGCCACAAAGAAAATCTATTTATATTTTTTTTAATTTACCATTCATGATTATGGATAAAGTCCATAATACTTCGGCGTTCGACAAGTACGAGATCAATGGTTTGTACCATCGCATTGATAACATAAAGATTTTGATATGATCTCTATCATTCTTGTCATCTTTATAATTCCACTTCTTGTGGATATAAGCATTCTCAAAATAATCATTTTATACATGTCTATTTTATGATCTCAATCATGACCACAATTACTATTGTGGAGTATGTTTTTCTAACATATCCTTATCAATGATACTCTGACACATAATTGAGTTTTATTCATTAACCATTTAGTGAATTATCACATTTGCATTCACTTCAAGGAATGAAACAAATTCAATAATCGCATGGAATAAACATCATTCTTGCATTCACTTCAGGGAATCAAATAATCGCATGGAATAATCATCATGCTTGCATTCACTTCAAGGAATGTCATAAATCCAATAATCGCATGGAATAATCATCATGCTTGCATTCACTTTCAAGAATGTCATAAATCCAATAATTGCATGGAATAAGCATCATGCATGCATTCACTTCAGGGAATGCCTCTCATAAAAATTCTTTGATCAAGACGATTTTCGTAACTTGAACTTGGGAGAAGTCTATAGTCGAGTTTTTTGAAAAAAAATATTACTTCCAAGCAAATATAGACTTTATAATATCCATACTATTAAATAGTAATTGATCAACCGATATATATATTCAATATATCCAAAAAATTTAATCCTTATACGCGGCGTTGTTAAACCAGTTCACAAGGTCCTTTAAAAAGAACCTTCTTTGAGACCAGTAGCCTCGCAGAACGGGATGTCCAGCCAATATACTCGGATTAAACCAACATAAAAAAACATATTAATTAATTAAAGGTCTAATATTTGTTCTAATATCATGTAATACGTAAAACATAATTAAAACATAAACTTTTATCATAATAATAAAATAAACAAATATTGATTATAAATAAAGATAAAAAATCTCAAATTAAATAAATAAAACATATTGAACTTTCCATTAATTTGAATATAGGATAGATTTAGTTACCAATATCTTATTAAAATCTTTTTTGAGAATTGTCGACAAGAACCGCATTATTTGAACCACTTTATTGCCACACAAATACCAAACAACCAAAGATTTTAATAAATTAAAAATCAAATCAAAATCAAGAGAGAAAAATAATCGATAATTAAAATATAATTGAGGGAGAACTTATCTTTGATTTATGCTAGTAACAAATTCTTTTCAATAACTCTTTTAAGATTTGAACGACAAATACCTCCGTTGGTTAGAGTCTCGTGCTGATAACGTGTTGTGAATAAAATAAAGAACAAGAATAAAATAAGAGAATAAAGATGAGAGACAAAAGAGAGATATTTTATTACATTCTCAAAGTAGGGTTATTTACAATGCTTTGTCCAAAAGTCTATATTTATAGGCATAAGATAGAAACCCTAATTCCAATGGGTATTAAACTGATAATAAATCCCATTAAACTTTAACTTAATATATGGATATCCACCATGAATAAATATATTTATAACAAATTAAGTATATTTTCTAAGTTGATATTTAAATAATATTTTTTTCTCAAATTGATACTTAATTTAGTACTTAAAGAATATTTTCTTTCAATTTGATATTTGAGAGTCGTGCTTTCTTTTAAATTAGTACTAAAATTTTTACATTATATCAATTTGGTCATAGTTCTAGGGACGGAACTAGAAATTTTATTATAGAGGGGACTAAAATATATAGTTTAAATTTTTCTTGATTGACGGGGACCAAAAATGATTTTATTTTTTTAAACTCTATTTAGTATATAAAAGCAACAATTGACGAGGACTAAATCCCCCAAAATTCGCCTATGTTCCGACCCTATATAGTTATCCAACAGACTAAATTGATGATTTTTTTTTAAAATATGAAAATGTTAAATTTATTTAATTATTTTAAAATAGGATCAAATTGATAGAATATATAAATCTTAGGAGTAAAACTATTAACAAAAATGCAAAATATGGGTTGAAAATTAAAATTAAAGTTCAAATGCTAACTTAAAAAAACATTTTTTATTTACTAATTTAGGAGAAGGTATATAATTTAAGTACCAACTTAAATATAAAAAAATTTCACATTGAAAATTCAATGTTTAAGATGTGTAGTATTATATGATCTCTTTCATTGTAATACAATCTAGTTTGATTCTTGTTAAAAAAAACATTGTTATTTCGATTAAATTTTTGTATTGAATTTTTTTAATATAATAATTTAAAAATTATTTTTTAATTTGTTTAAAATATTTCAAAATTTATTTAAAGTCTAAATGATGTGAAAATGTGTTTGAAATGAGTCTATAGGATTTGGTATGATTTAAAATATTTTCAAAGAGCAAATTTATTTAAAAAAAGTTTCATATCAGTACCATCAAGCTATACGGGTGTTCAAAATCGGTCCAATGGGTACCCATCTACCTTATAAACTCTTAATACAAGTTAAAAAAATAAAAATAATATTAAAACATAGTAACAATATAGTATTAAAATTGAGTTTATTGGGCCGTTGGATACCCATTATGCCGTTTTGAACACCCCTAGTACCAATACTAGCTTTCAATAGAAATTCCATAATCAAAAGCGTATACTAATACAACACTTGCAATATTGGTACAAGCATGAAAGTTTTAGAACCTTCCTAGAGGCTCCAATGGTTATTTTCGTATTAATGGACGTACCGATACCCCTCTTTAAATACATGTATGACATGTATCAAAAAGAGAAATATGCTTAGAAAAATATCTCTAATGACTCTAAACCATCTTCAACGGTTACAAACAATCATATACTTATGTAGGAGCATAAAAGACTTCAAGAAATTTCAATTGAAGTCAATGATCAACAAGCCAACATAACACATTCTATTGTTTGTAAAAAAAAAAATGTTTTAGTGCTTAAATTTTCATATTTTTCAGGGACAACATTTGTAAGCTTAACTTGTTGTAATTTGCTTAAGTGTTTTAGGGTTGGGTGAGTGAGCTTAAGTTACAAATATTTTATTTTTTAGAGAATTTTCTTGTTTGATTTATTTTTTGAAAGAGTGTTGTTAGATATTGAGGTATAAATTTAGTGTCTAGAGGTGATCTTAAGAAAAATAGAAAAAAAATTAATTTAATGAATTTCAGAAAATCTTTAATGGACAAATTAAGGTAATAGATGTAGAGTTTAGTTGAATAACTGAAATTATTCTAAAATTATCATATCAATTTCTTATTTTTTGCTTTCATTATCAATCACTCAAATTATATTTCTCCACTACTTGGTAAGCAAAATTGATTAATGAATTTAAACTCAATAATTGGTATAAGAGTTACGTTCAATCAAGAGGTTTTAAAAATGTGTTTGAAAATCTTTAAAGCTCATAACATAGAAGAGTTTTAAAAATGTCAATTGTTAAAAAAATTTGAAATCAAAATATCAAATGTTAGTTTTTAAACAAAAGGTTCCTTCTTACTCAAATCATCAAATAAAAAAAATAGTCTAACAAATATGATATCATAGTTGAATTAAAAAATAAAATAAAGCAATTAAGAACGAAATTCAACTAAAATTTACCATACTTGAACCAAAGGTAGGATGTGAAGCCTTCCTTCTTCAAGTTTCCTCTTTGTGTCTATGAATCTCCCCCTTGCTGTTGCACTTGGTTTCTCAATTCTTCATCACACCTAAAACAAGACAATCAAGTAATTTTTTGTATCCAAATTGCTTTGGATCCTTTGATATTAGTAGCAAAAACTTTAAACCTCTTAGGAATCCAATTTTCAATTTCATCCTTTTTGGTTGAAGTGATTAGTCCTTTTAGGATCCAGACACTTCTAAAACATTTTCTATTTATAAATATACGGGCACTAGATTGTCTAACATAAAAATTTGATTTCCTAAATTGTTTTTCTTTTCAAGCTCTTTGGAAATCAAATCTTTTTCCTTCTTAAGATCATCTAAAACACATTGATGATCTTTTTCCATATTTTGAAGCAAGTTTTATAAATATAAGACTTTTGTTAAAATTTCTTTAGTCTTGCTTCAAATTCAAAATTGGTTTTTGAAAGCAAACCATTTTCTAAATTTATCTTTGAAATCAACTTTTTGTTTTTAGAAAATGAAGCCTTTAACTCAAAAGTCAATTCATATAATTCATGAAAAGTATATGAATTTAAATTATATGATTTAGAAGTAACCTCCCCCTTATTGAGGGGCATCAAGCATAGGTGGGTTACCTCATCTTCGATGGAGTTGTTGTTAACGCTCTAAAAATCATATATTTTATACCATTTTACTTAAGATTTTGTTTGATTTCAAGTACAATTGCATTGCATTTATTTGTATTTCATTTGCATTTACATTAGATTAGGTTTGCATGTTTTTATTTGTATTTTAAATGATGCTGCTTGAGAAGGGTATTTTTCTGGTTGTGTACTGCATGTTTGTTGTGGCAAAGCTTAAGAAAGGAAGAGATGCTATAGTATATTCAATGCTGGATCGGAATCAACAAATAATATAAAATTTTGGGCTCACCAAACAAAATTGCATAAAAGAAAAAAGTATAGCCACAGTCCCTTCACGTGAATGTCAGTCCAATTGCAATTCCATGTAATTCTCTACAAAAATTAGAGAATATTCCTTGCATATTTAGGGCACAAAACCATAGAAGTCTCTCATAAATACAAAGCATTGCCCTCATTAAAGACATATTGGAGTAGATTGGAGAAGAGCCAAAAAAGAAGCAAGAGTGAGGCTAGCAAGAAGAAGAAAGAAGGTCACTTTCTCATTTTCTACCACCAGCCGAGCCACCATTGTTGGGAGCTTCAAGCAAGGATATTTTCACGACTTCGGGAGGAGCGACATGCTAGAAGACATCACGGCATAGTTGTTTGAGATTTCCTTCCTCTTTACTTTGTTTTATCTTTTTTTCATTTGAATAAAAATGTATTTCAAAGAAGGAAGTGTGAATAGTTCTTTAAACCTAACCATTAACTGATTTTAGTATGGGTTAGACTTTGTTATGGATGCTTTACTATTTTAAATGAATGACCTTTATTGTTTTCTTGTTTGTATATGTTTTGTTCAATCCTTAGTTTGTAAGAGCTCTAGGGAGATTGCCATAGCTAAGGTATTTGATTAGCTTAGACCTAGGGATAGTCAAAGCTTAGATCACCATGAGCAATGAGGTTACTATTGGGAAACAGAATCCTAACTCACCTTAGGGATAAGGTAGGGTTTCAACAACTAAAAATGGTAAAACTTTATCAACATTGGAGGAATTCGGGTTGAGATCGGGAGGTAATGCCTTAGTATTTTCGATTGTTATGCCTTTGACTAGGGATAATGGAGGAATTTTTAGCAAACCCTTTCGATTATATATTTAAACATGGAAACAATGAGCATCCAGGATAAAAGTAAAGAACTTTCCATAAAAATCTTAGCCAGTCTTTACCTTGAATATTCCTTCGTGCTTGTGCTCGTGCAACTTTACCTAATTACTCCTTTATCAATTTTATTTTGCTACAACGTTTTAGTGACTGTTATAATTTTGCTTTATCATATGTATATACAAACGATTTTATTATCTTTTATGTGTGCTAACTACTTTTGAACTTTCCTACCCATTCCTCGTGTGAACGATCTCACTCACTCACTTTGTTACTTGTTCGATATGTATACTTGCATGAGATTGAATCATTTTAATAGCACATCATAACACTCAACAGGAGTCCTCATCACTCCAAGTGGTCATATATGCTTGCTTCTTTGAATATGATCCCTTTTTCTTAAACTTGTGAGAATCCTTCACCTTCTTCTTCGATTCGTGCTTTGAAGATTTTATCATGTCATTCTTCACGAATCAGGCCAAATCCATGAATAGTTGGGTTATCTCTTCATATTCATCATTATCCTCCTCACTTGATTCTTCAAGATTAATGTACTTGGAGGTTTGAGAGCTATGGTGTTGACATTTACACAAAGCTCAAAAGTCTTCTTCTTCCCCATCCTTCTTATCTCTTAATCCTTATTCTTCTCTCCTCTTTCTTTCATAATTATTTGGTGTATGAGGAGAGACCCCATGAGTTCATCAAGCTTGAGGGTCTTGAGATCATTGGTTTTGATGATGATGGTCTTCTTTGAGTCTCATAAATCTTGAAGGAAATAGATAAGCTTTCGAATAAGCTTTTCTTTTAGAATGATCTCTCCATAACCTTGAAGTCCATTTGTGATGGTGGAGAATCAATCAAACATATTTGAAATGTATTCATCCGGATTCATTTTGAAGTTCTCATACTCTAGGTTAAGGAGTCTAATCTTGATCTCTTTTACATGATTTGTCCCCCTCGTATGTAAATTAAAGCTTGTCCCAAACTTCCTTGGAACTTTCAAAAGATGACATATTCTCGTAGATGTTAGGGTGGAATGCACAAAAGAGAATGTGTAAAGCCATACAATTAAGTGTTAACCTCTGGCGATCTTCCACACTCCATTTGGCCTTTGTTTCTTGTGGCACATAAGGGTAATCTTCAAATATATCCCAAAGCATGTAGTCCTTTTCTTTTATGAAATACATCATCCTTGTCTTCCAATAAGTATAGCTGGACTCGTCAAAGAAAGATGGCTTATCAATAGATAGCGCCATAGATCGTTGGTTGATTGAAAAATTGTCGAGTTTGTCATATCACCTCAATAGGATGTTAATCCTCTTCAATTGAGTCTCGCTCTGATACTAATTGTTAGACTCGATGCATAACCGATTATGCTTGCCAAGTGATGGAGAAAATGTAATTTGGGTGGTTTTAAGTGGAAGCAAAAATAAAAAAAATGGACACACAAATTTATAGTGGTTCAGTCTTCTAACAAGAACTAACATCCATTATCTTACCTCACCACTAAGAATTTCCCAAATTCACTAAGAAATTACTACCTTTTGAGGACAAAGGATTAACCTTACAACCTAGATTCTATCCCCGAATCTAGCATCCAAAGTTTGCAACTCAAACTTTGGGAATCCTTTCAAACAAGAGAATAACTTAAGCAAACTTGTAATCATTCATAAAGGTTGATTGTTTGCAATCTAAGCTCTGACCCAATTCCCTAATACATTTGATCTCATAAGTGTTTGTCTACCTAAAGATGAAAAATTAAGCACTAAGATAATTGCTTGATCATATTATTGTTATAATGGAAGCATTAATCTCTCTACATGATGCTTGAAGGTCTGTTTCATCATCCCAAATAAGTTACTAGCCGTTGATGACCGTTGAGATTGATTTGGAGTATTTTGGATCTGATTTACAGGCCAATTTCTACTTCTGATACAAGTGGTATCGATACTTGGGAAACTGGTATCAATACTTCCGTTTGGTGAAATATTCGTTGGATCTGCATTTAATAATCGATATCGAAATACCCTAAAGTGGTATCGATACCTTTGTCTTCCCATATCGAAACGGTCAAAGCATGTTTTAATACGACTCCTAGACGTTGGGGTTTTAATAAAGTTATTTCAATACTGACATATCGATACTTGTGTTTTTTGTACCGAAACCAAATTTCACAGTAGAAAATGACATCGATACCATCCTCATCAGTATCGAAACCCCTATGAAAATTCCTTTGGAAACAGGCAAGTTGTATCGAAACGAATGGGAGGCGTATCAAAACACCTATAGCATTTTAAAATTTTGGCTTCTTTAAATCATTTTGAGCACATTCAAAAACCATAGAAAATGTCTCAAACTTATTTTTAAGTTGTTTGGACTTAAAACCATTTTTGAAATCTTTTCAAATTAGTCCAAAACTATTTTTCAATTATTATATCAAAATATTAGTTCTACAATCTCCCCTTTTTGGTATAATAAAAACAAATTGAAAATTTGTTTTTGAGATTGTTCCCCCTTTAGTGAAATAAAACTTGAATAAGAGAATTAAAGATTCAAAATCATTAAATCTCCCTCTTATTCATTTGAAACAATTGAAAAGTCAAAATTTCACAATATTTTCTCCTTTTTTGTTATATAAAATGTTTCAAAAAAGTTTGAAAATATTTAAAGGAGAGTTTTAAAAATGTGAATTGTTAAAAAAAAATTAAAATAAAAAATATCAAATGTTAGTTTTTAAACAAAAGGCTCCCCTTACTCAAATCATCAAATAAAAAATTAGTCCAACAAATATGATTAAACCACGGCTTCGTGAACAAAAGGCTCCCAATTCGATGAAGATCGTCGTGAACCACGGCGACAACAGTTTAGAGGATTAAACTGTCGTGATAAACCATCATGGACCTGAAAAATCATCTGTCAAGGTGTATTTCAAAGGCGACGAACAAAGAACCGAAAGAAATATTAATCACAATTCATGTCATGATAGAAACGAGTTGTTCAGAGTAGTTAAAAAAATGTCATCGTCAACGGCGACGGATCTCGTTGAAGATGGTGAATACCCAACCTTGGATTTTCTCAACTCTTGTCATCTTTGCAAGAAGAAGCTGCATGGAAAGGACATATACATGTATAGGTAAGAACTATGAACTAAAAAATAAACTATTTTTAGTTTTATAGATCCAAATTAATTCTTAATTTAACACTTATTTTTAGAATTCGTCTTTGGTATGAAGAGTTTTTACTCGTCATATCAATCAGACGAGTTCTAAAAACAAGTGATAGTGTTATAATTAATGTATTTTAAGTGTTAGATCTGTAAATAATATTTTTTTCGAGTTTTCGAGTATTGATTGTATTGTTTTACTGCAGATGGGAGAAAAGATTTTGCAGTTCTAATTATAGAGCAACATAGATTATGATTGATGAGAGGAAAGAGACATGTAAACCAGAAGTTTCAAAATCTACAAAAACGTCAAGCTTGTGGTATGATAACAATTCTGGACAAATTTTCTATATTGAAATTCTTGCAATTTAGTCTTTGATCAAAGTATATATATATATATATATATATATATATATATATATATATATATATATTATAGCAAAAATACCATACAATCTATGATGGATCAATAAATTGTTTTAGTTATTGATATTGATCAATTCAGTAAGATGAGACGTTAAGTTCTTTAAATAATGTCAAAATTTTGAAAGAATTTAAATTCTGATATTATGAGTAAAGCAAATTAGATTGAGAGGGATATCTGCTATGAATTAATTGATTAATAGATTCAACATAAATATTTTTTCCTTAGAAATGAAAGTTTTGGACGGATTTGAAGGGTAGGGAGCATATATGCTTGTAGTGGGAAAATGTGAATTTTGATAAGAAATGAAGTTCCTTTTTGTAATTTTTTTCATGCTTTTCTTTTTCGTTTGCTATTGTTCATATTTTAAAGTTTATAAAAAAAACAAGTGAGAGTAAAAATTATTTGTCCCTAATTATATTTCTTTCTGTGTTTTATATTAAAAAATTAAATTTTAAATCTTACTTTAATTTTTACATCCTAAATTATACATCTTAAAAATACACTCTACCTTTAATTTTCTAAACTCTAACCATAACCTCTAATTTTAAACCCTAAATCTACTATTTTAAAATAGAGGCACCAGTAAAAGCACAATAAAAAAGCAAACGATTTACACTCAATAAGTGAAAAAGTGAATTATCTTCATCCTAAAAATTTAACATTAATCGTTCTGTTTATAAGATATGTGTGATTTTATAATTACTTTTAAACTATTAAGAAATTTTATACAAAAAAATTATTTGATTTTATTGGAAAGTTTGAAATTTGATCCATAAGACATTACTTCTGACATGTAATTTTACTTTAAATTGAAGGGATAATGTACACTTAATATAGATAGTCGATTCCACAATTTAAAAAAAAAAGTTAACTGAATTATGATTTTTATTTTTAATTAATTTTAAAATTTTAAATATTTTAATTTTATTTTAAATTATAACTCATATTCTAAATTGGTCCCTCAAACTTTTTAACATTTCAATTTTCCTCTTCAATATTCTCAAATTATTAATGTATACTAATCGTATCCCATATTAATAAAGCTATATGAAAATATTAATTGATATGTGAACATGGATGTTTATTATGTAATAACATATTAATATATTGGGTAAACAATCTTAGTGACCACCCAACTATTTAGGGATACTTATCTTGGCCACCCAATTAAAGAATTCATCAATTAGGTCACTGACCTTTGAAACCCTACCTATTTGGGTCACCCGCTGTTAAAAAACTAACGATGAATCTGATGTGGCTGTAAAAAGTTTTTTTTATAATTTGTTGGACACATAATACCACATAAACAAGGGTATTTTCGTAAAGTTCAGTTTTTATTTAATGGAACGTTGATTATATCTTTTTCCACTCTACTCTGTTGTCTTCAACATCTCTTCTTTCTTTGTTGGGAAATTCGATGGATGGAAATTCGATTTTGTAAGAGGGTATGCCCCTATCATAACCAAAATCTACATGGACCGAACTTCACCGGACTTTGTTTTCGGAGAGAAATGGGAACGGATAAACGAAGGACAACAAGACTCGCACCGTATTGACTTAAAAAATTGGGTTGAAGCTGCAGGAGGCATCGTGACATCATTCGATTTCACTATGAAAGGGATTTTGAACGATGCGGTCCAAGGAAAGTTATGGAGATTGAAGGACTCAAAAGGGAAACCTGAACTATATATGATCTCTTATTCGACTTCGGGTTGAAAGACGAGATTAATAAACTGCTGTCAATCAGGAATAAGAATGGGATTCATAGCACAAGCACAGTTAATATTCTGGCGTCGGAACCTGAACTATATATGGCAGCCATTGATGATAAAATCATAATGAAGATTGGACCAAAGAAGGATCTTGGAAACCATGTTCCTTCCAATTACCAGCTTGCTACTTCTGGGACTAACTATGCAATATGGGAGAAGAAGTGACCAAATTGATATAAAGATTAATGAATAAATACACAGATTTGTCATTTCAGATTATGTTCAGAGTCTGGCTGGCCATTTGTTGTATGAGTTTTACATAAAATAACATCCATGGATATCAAAGCATATATAGAACTTGAATCATCTTTTATTTCTTCAGATTCTTTAGAAATACAAATCGAAAGTGTATTCTCAACTTTATATTCATACAAGAATGTTAGATGCTTTATTCCAGTTTGCCATGCCTAGAACTATCTAAGCTTTGAACTTCTGGTTGTAGATGCTTATTCCACTACTTCATTCTTGGTGTAAGCCTGCAATTCAAACCCTATCATGTCTTGGTTGATTGCTATGACATAAACTCAAGTTCTTGATAATATACAGATAATAAAACCACAAAAGCACTAATACAACTATAACAATCAACTGAAAGATGGCATGGTTATTTATCCAGGAGAAACTCAGAATAGATGGTCTCGAGGGTATTGTTCGACTGGTTGCATCTGAAAAATAAATTTTGAGGTCCATAGGACTTATGTG
Organism: Abelmoschus esculentus; assembly: GCA_035048815.1. NCBI lineage: Eukaryota > Viridiplantae > Streptophyta > Magnoliopsida > Malvales > Malvaceae > Abelmoschus > Abelmoschus esculentus. Next base: position 2,176,007 of record JAUCBN010000002.1, read on the forward strand.
CCGCACTTTTATGCAGACTCTGCCCCTGCATTTTTAATCCATAGGAAGGATCCCCATAAAGAGAAGACATTAGCATACTTCTTTGTGTTGAATAGAAAGCCATTGTTGCCCTACCACAAGGCGGATTCCATTGAAAGTTTGTTCTGGGCATGGCAACAGAATTTGGCTAGAGCACCGAAGACTGCTATGGTGAAGGAGTTCCCTTCTTGTTCAGGGAAGAAGTTCTCATGTCATTGAGATTGTTGACCGTTGTTATGTCATGAATGCTAGCTTTTCTCTTGTGCTTTCCTGCTGAAAGTTGCCTGATGAAATACTTCTGCGCGTGACTAGCCACTTGAGTTGGCATTCGAGTGACAATGAAATTACGAGATATATTTCTCCAATCCCCTCTGCCATTCTTTTTTAACCCCTTTAGAAACAATTTGTGAAAATTCCATGAACATCGATTCTTGTCAATGAAATGGAAGATAAATACAAAGAAACCAAAAAACAAATCGTTACTCAAACAATTAGAATCTTCACAATTAATTTCTTAACATGAAAATACTACTGATACAAACAGATACTATAGATGATAAACGAATTAACACTTTAAATGAACACAATTTAAACTTACTTATACTCCTTTTCTGTCCAAGGAATTATTTTTTCCTCTCATGATCTTCAATGATGGTATGACCAGATCTAAATCACCGAAGTTCAATCATGCTTCTCCGATGATGGTGTAGTAGGATTAAAATTGATGAAATTCGATCTTACCCATCTGTTGATGATGGAAATAAATCCAATATTACACTTCAAGTCTTGTCTCCTCAGTGTTGCAGCTAGGTCAATTTTTCTCCGAAGATGGAAACATCATATGTGTCGTTGCAGACCAAGCATATTTTGTTTTCTAAAACAAGTCAAGCTTAGATCGTCTCCTCCAACAGATCGTCAATTTTGAAGATTTTGTTAACAATGGCATTGAAATAGATTAAGTCAAAGCTCCAGCAAAAGAAGCGGTGGTCAAGAAGAACACCAATCTCACCAAAAGAACTTCAACATTACCCAAAAAAACCTCAACCTTACCAAAAGAACCTTTACAACCTCAACCTTACCAAATAAGAAACCCTAAACCATACCAAATGAAATGGGTTATTCTTTATCTTTGCTCTATTGTCGTTACACAACAATGAGCAAAGAGGAACAACTGTAATAACCCATTTGACCTAACCCAATATACAAGACCCATATCAAACAACCCACAATTATAAACCCAAAGCCCAAATGCCAAACCCAACCCAAATAATAAACCCTAATCAGTTACGATAACCAAACCCTAGCCACCAGCGCCGCCGCTGACTTTTCCCATTCCGGTCACCGGCGCGTGATGACCACGCGCGACCATTTGAATCGCGCGTGGTGGTCTCGCGCTCTCTTATTCGACCTTCAAACGGACACCGCCCATATCTGACCGGCTGTCTGACTCCACTGCCCTTGTCATTCGAACCTGCAAAAATTAAAGAAGAGGTTTCAGATCAAATAGAAAGACGATAGAGATCTTTTGTATATTTTATGTAAATTAAGGGTTATGAAAACCCCAACCAACAATGTAATCGATTTTTACACAAAAAATCAGAGAAATCGAATACAAAAAAAAGAGAGAAATCGAATACAAAAAAAACAGAGGGCATTCGAATCCAATAGCAACATTATACCAAAAAAAAGGTCACATTAAAATAAAGGAAAAGAGTAAAAAGCGAGCGATTCAAACAAAAATAAAGGTAAAAACCGTTCGGTTCCTCCTTAGATTTACTCATCTAGGATTAGATTTAGAGAAAACCAAACTTATATCCGTGTTCATCACGTTAAAAGGCTTCGGAAAATGGTCACCTTTGTCGCTTCCGACCACCGCGTACGGTGGTGCCGTCGCCGGCAAGCGGTGGTCTGCCGAGGGAGACGGCCGAAGCTCTAGATCTCTAGAGAGCCTTCATCAGCTTTACTTTTGCTTCATTGTGGAGTAGAAAACAAATGAAAATTTGTTTTAATTTTGGGTATAAAAGGAGACCACCAAACGACGTCGTTTTGGTGTCTGATCTTATGACCCAAAACGATGCCGTTTTTAACACCTGACCCATGGATCGACACGGATACCAGATCCAGACTCGCGCTTAACCCGATAAAAAGGGGAAATTGCATGCGCAGTCCCTCTATTTTCAGCGTTCCTGCATTTCAGCCTTTTAGTTTGTTTTCTCTTCAAATTTGGTCATTGCTTTATTAAATTTGGGCTTTATATTTCAATTTTATTTAATTTCAGTCCCTATTTTCACTATTCTAACCTTATATCTTCACCCTTTTGCAGATTAGTCCCTGCTTTTATAATATTATCATCATATTATGTATTTCATTATTATTTATTTTTGTTTTATTATTTATTTAATTAATGTTTTATTTTACAGATATTATTTTGAAAAATTGGAATCACATGTTTTAAATTAAATACCGAATTTAAATTTTCGATCATATAAAATATTTTGTAACCGATAGGTGCCAATTTTGGGCGTTGTAGGGGTGCTCACCCTTCCCCACACGTAACAGACTCCCGAATCAAACTCTAGTTTCGCAGACCCAATTTTTGGTGTTTCAATCGCACCGTAAAAATGATTGGTGGTAACTCCCCGGACCAATACTGGTGATTACAACTAGCGACTCCGCTAGGGACTTTTTATCGAGAGTCGAGCCTAAAATCGATTACATTTTATTTAATGATTGAAAATATAAATTCGGTTTATTTTATTTTGTGATCCTTTATTTTATTTATTTTAAAAAATATTTACTAATGGTTTTTAAATTTTTTTTCAGGTCTCCCCATTTCCTGAGTTCTCAACCCGAGCTCCGTCCGTTTAAGTAGGAGCATGAAACCACTCCTTCGTGAGGTTCCGCCTCCGTATAGGATGGTGAATTGCTTTCGGGATATTTTTCCCTCTGTCTTCGTGAGACCTACGTCTCCGCATAGACTTAGAGAAACGTATCTCCCTGAATCGTACTTATTATCCTTAGTAGGGTAATAAGTATCGTTCGGGTACCTTCTAGAACGGAACCACATATAGTGAGACCTAGAAGCCTACCCTTAGAGCTATCAAGCCGAAACTCTGCCCGTTTGTCAGTAACCTTTTAGGCTTTGTTGCCTTTATTTACAGCTTTATTATATATTGTTATTATATTCGTAATTTAATTTATTTATTTGCCTTAATGTGAACTAACTTCTTTTCTTTCTTGAATGCATCATAATATACCATAATCATTCATTTTGCATCAATACCGTGATCATGTTTTAATTTTTGCACTTCACGAACATAAAGTGTCGATTTACGATTGGTTCTTAACTTAAAATATATCGGGAGAAAATCTAGCATACTAGATATTAATACAACATCAAAGTTGTGAACAGATACCATAAACGCAAAATGGTGGATTTGAGAACCATTTTTGAATCGATACTTTCACATTTAAGTCATGCACCATGCATTCACATGCATCCATTTTTAAAGCATCAGGACTAATGTTCGGGGTCCCCTGTCTCAGCAATACTGGACCAGATGACAATTAAGCATCCCTACGGAACTCGACTCAAGACGAAAAAGATGAACGAAGACAGGTTAGATAAGATCGAGAAGACTCAAAAGGACCTAGAGGCTGATTTAACAGGAAAAGTGGAGGACCAATTAGCCAAGGCCCAACAAGAAATAAAAGAATAGATTGCAAGATCTCAACAAGAAATGCTTGGGAAACTAGCACAAATGCTCGGATTCAAGCAAGAAGATGCTTCTGTTGTCAACCCAGGGGTAAATCCCGCTGACATGATCGAAGACCCCATATACCCTCTAGGTTTTAATCTTGTTCAAACTAAAATACCATCAAAAGCTCACCCACAGGTGATTTTTTCCAAAGGGAAGCTACCATTACATCCAACCGACACATTTGGCCACATACCCTCCACATCAGAAGCTAAACCGGGGGGCAATCAAGTAGAAAATTTTGTCTCAGAATTTGGTCAGCTGATCGAACCAAAGATCGATACTTCAAAAGAAATTGAGGAGCGATGCTAACGACTCAAAGAAAAAATGAAAGCTATGGAGGTTGAAGAAACCTTCATTGGATTCGATGCCAACGAACTCAACCTCATCCCAGATCTGGTGTTACCCTCAAAATTTAAAATCTCAGAATTTGAAAGATATGACGGGACCAGTTGCCCTCAAGCCCATCTTACTATGTTTTGTCGAAGGATGATAGGATTTGGCAGGGATGATAAGTTATTGATACACTATTTTCAAGATAGTTTAACGGGATCTTCCACTAGATGGTATAATCAGTTGAATCGTTATCAGATAAAATCATGGAAAGACTTGACCAAAGCCTTTCTGAAGCAATATAAGCATGTTAGTGATATGGAACCAGACCGTTGGACTCTACAACATATGAAACATAGGTCTAATGAAAGCTTTAGACAATATGCACAACGTTGGAGAGACGTAGCAGCACAAGTCCAACCCCATCTTAGTGAAAAAGAGCCGATGGTTATATTCATCCAAACATTGGAGGGTCCAATCCTAGATCGCCTTATAGGCAATGCAACCACCAATTTTGTTGATTTGGTACTATTTGGTGAACTCATCGAGAATGCCATCAAGAGTGGCAGAATTGACCCTGGTGGAAGTTTATCCCATAGAAGGTCAACACATGGGAAGAAGAACAATGAAGTGAATTCTTCAAGAATCTATAATATCAATTATTCCAAGCCTGTAATGGTGACGCAACCTGCAGTTACCGGTACTTATAACCCCTCCAACCAATATTTTAGTAAGAGAAAGCATGTTGAAAAGAAGGAATTTACTCCATTACAAATGTTTTATGGGGAGCTAAACAAACAGTTGTATGATAAACACTTGGTGTCACCTTTCTATCAAGCCCTGGTACAACCCCTTTTCTAAAATGGTACGATGCCAATGCAAGATGTGATTGCCATGCAGGACAAGTGGGGCATTCAATCGAAAATTAACTTGGTTTCAAAAGGCTAGTGGAAAAGTTTATCAAGCTTGGAGTGATAAGATTCGACGACTCAGCTGAAACGACCATGAATAAGGATCCCTTGCCGAAGCATGAAGACACTAAATAAGAGTGACAATGTTGTTGTTTTTTGAGTTGTACAAAAGTAAACTATGTCTGATATTGCTCTACCTTGACCATAGTAGGTCATTTGTAGTTTTCATCTCTTCCAATGAGATTTTTTTGTGAACTATCTCGCTAGCCTAAGCCCACTGGCAGCGAGAGTCTTTTGTAAGGGCCCAAAACTACAAGTTACAATGGAAATGTATTTTTTGTAATACTTTGAGGTTGAATGTTGAGCGAACCAAATTCAGAAAATAGAGACAACCCAACTAGGAACATGACCATATGAATTCTTGCACTCTAAAGGTTCAGATTGTTAAAAATTATTTGGGGCATCCATTTTGAGAAAAAGATTCCAAGAAAGGACGCCAAATTAGAGAAGTTCAAGATCTTCCATTATGATTAGTGGAATTAGGGGCATCCCTTGGAAAATCATGTCATTCATGCATTTAGACATTTTTGCATTTAGAAACCATGCATTTAGATTTTGCATGCATTGTGCATCAAGTTAAGAGCATTCATGATACATATATTCTTACTTGTACATACCAACAGGTTTAGGAAAGAGACCGAACAACCTCAATCATAGGGGCACCAACGCGATAACCAACCTTTGGCCCCAAGGAGGCTAAATATGCAGAAAATCACAAATATTCAGGTAATAACCTCCAAAATTTTTGAACAGTAACTAACGAAAGTCTTATTTTGCTTTCAAGCCCTATCCATTATGGAGAAACATAAATCACTTTTTCCTAAATGGTGGTGGGTCAATTTTGTGAGAACCTTGCTCTTCTGATGGCTATGTGGAGGATTAAATCTTCATACAAAACTCATTTTTCCATATTTGTACTGATGGTACATGTGAATCAAAATTATTTTGAGAAAAAAACAAAAAAAAATGAACAATGAATGAAAAAAATGCAAAAATGATGAATGAGAAACAACAAAATGAAAATGCAAAAAATGAAAAATGAAAAATGCAAAAAAAATGATGTGAAAAAACAAGACAATGGACAATTCTAATGTCCTTCAAAAAATCCATTTTCGCGATTGGTCGAAGGAAAGTAAATCCTTTGAAAAAATACAATCTTGTGATTGGTACAAACTGATTGTACCTAAGGGAATGGTACAACTAGCCCGGAGCAAACGACTACCGGTAAAGGCAAAACAAATCCGTTAATCTCTATGCGTTTAGGAAAATGCATTAATAAGGACCATTCAAATGTCCATTGAAATCCATTTTTATGAATGATCAAGGAATTAAATCCTTGGTACCAACTGATTGTACCCAGAGTACTGGTACAGCTAGCCCAGAGCAAACAACTACCGGTAAAGGCAAGTCAAATCCGTTGATCCTTGTGCATTTGGGAAAAATGAAAAGAAGATACATGATGTCAATTGAAGACCTTTTAAATCAGATATTCAAATTTTCCATGCTCTGATCTCATCCCCGTTGATGGTGTGGCCAGATCCGACTTAGTCCTGCTTCTCCGTTGATGGCATAATAGGATCCAAATTGCTGAAATTTGATCTCGTCCTCGTTGATGGTGTGGCCAGATTTGACTTAGTCCTGCTTCTCCGTTGATGGCGTAGTAGAATCCAAATTGTTGAAATTTGATCTCATCCTCGTTGATGGTGTGGCCAGATCTACTGAAGTTCAATCCTACTTCTCTGTTGATGGCGTAGTAGGATCCAAATTGCTGAAATTTGATCTCGTCCCTGTTGATGGTGTGACCAGATCTACTGAAGTTCAATCCTGCTTTTCCGTTGATGGCGTAGTAGGATCTAAATTGTTGAAATTTGATCTTGTCCCCGTTGATGGTGTGGCCAGATCCAACTCGGTCATGCTTCTCCGTTGATGGCGGAGTATGACCCAGATTGCTGAAACTTGATCTTACCCCTCCGTTGATGGAGTAGATAGATCCAACTCAGTCATGCTTCTCCGTTGATGGCGTAATAGGATTTAAAGTGCTGAAATTTGATTTTGTCCCGTTGATGGTGTGGCCAGATCTAACTCAATCATGCTTTTTTGATGATGGCGTAGTATGATCCAAACTTGATCTTACCCCTCCGTTGATGGAGTGGATAGATCCAACTCAGTCCTACTTCTCCGTTGATGGCATAATAGGATTTAAATTGCTGAAATTTGATCTCGTCCCCGTTGATGGTGTGGCAAGATCCAACCCAGTCATGCTTCTCTGTTGATGGTGTAGTATGATCCAGACTTGATCTTACCCCTCCGTTGATGGAGTGGATAGATCCAACTCAGTCTTGCTTCTTCGTTGATGGCGTAGTAGGATTTAAATTGTTGAAATTTGATCTCATCCCCTTTGATGGTGTGGCCAGATCCAACACAGTAATGCTTCTCCGTTGATGGCGTAATATGATCCGAGTTACTGAAATTTGATCTTAACCCTCCGTTGATGGAGTGGATAGATCCAACTCAGTCATGCTTCTCCATTGATGGCGTAGTAGGATCCAAATTGCTAAAATTTGATCTTGTCCCCGTTGATGGTGTGACCAGATCTAAATCACCGAAGTTCAATCCTGTTTCTCCGTTGATGGTGTAGTAGGATCCAAACTACTGAAATTTGATCTTGTCCCCGTTGATGGTGTGGCCAGATCTAAATTACCAAAGTTCAATCCTACTTCTCCGATGATGGTGTAGTAGGATTAAAATTGATGACATTCGATCTTACCCATCTGTTGATGGTGGGAATAGATCCAATATTACACTTCAAGTCTTGTCTCCTCAATGTTGCAGCTAGGTCAATTTTTCTCTGAAGATGGCAACATCATATGTGTCGTTGCAGACCAAGCATATTTTGTTTTCTAAAACAAGTCAAGCTTAGATAGATCATCTCCTCCAACAGATCGTCAATTTTGAAGATTTTGCTAACAATGGCATTGAAATAGATCAAGTCAAAGTTCCAGCAAAAGAAGCGGTGGCCAAGAAGAACCTAAATCTCACCAAAAGAACTCCAACCTTGCCCAAAAGAACCTCAACCTTACCAAAGAAGAACCCCTACACCATATCAGATGAAATGGGTTATTCTTTATCTTTGCTCTATTGCCGTTACACAACAATGAGCAAAGAGGAGCAACTGTAATAACCCATTTGACCTAACCCAATATACAAGACCCATATCCAATAGCCCACAATTATAAACCCAAAACCCAACCCAAATAATAAACCCTAATCAGTTATGATAACCTAACCTTAGCTACCAGCGCCGCCACTGCCTTTTCCCATTCCGGTCGCCAGCGCGTGATGACCACGCGCGACGATTTGAATCGCGCGAGGTGGTCACACGCTCTCTTATTCGACCTTCAAACGGCTACCGCCCACATTTGATCGGCCGTTTGACTCCACCGTCCTTGTCATTCGAACCTGCAAAAATTAAAGAAGGGATTTCAGATCAAATAGACAGATGACAGAGATCTTTTGTATATTTTATGTAAATTAAGGGTTATAAAAACCCCAACCAACAATGTAATCGATTTTTACACCGAAAATTAGAGAAATCGAATACAAAAAAAAACAGAGGGCATTCCAATCCAATAGCAACATTATACAGGAAAAAGGCCACAAAAAAAGAAAGGAAAAGAGTAAAAAGTGAGCGATTCGAACAAAAATAAAGGTAAAAACTGTTCAGTTAATCCTTAGATTTACTCATCTGGGGTTAGATTTAGCGAAAACCAACCTTAGATCCGTGTTCATCACTTTAAAAGGCTTCGGAAAGTGGTCACCTTTGTCGCTTCCGACCACCGCGTACGGTGGCACCGCCGTCGACGAGCGGTGGTTCGCCGAGGAAGACGGCCGGAGCTCCAGATCTCCAGAGAGCCTTCATCAGCTTTACTTTTGCTTCATTGTGGAGGAGAAAACAAATGAAAATTTGTTTTAATTTTGGGTATAAAAGGAGACCACCAAACGGCGTCGTTTTGGTGTCTTATCTTATGAACCAAAACGACGCCGTTTTTAACACCTGACCCATGGATCGACCTGGATATCGAACCCAGACCCGCGCTTAACCCGATAAAAAGGGGAAATTGCGTGCGCAGTCCCTCTGTTTTCAGCGTGCCTACATTTCAGCCTTTCAGTTTGTTTTCTCTTCAAATTTGGGCTTTATATTTCAATTTTATTTAATTTCAGTCCCTATTTTCACTATTCTAACCTTATATCTTCACCTTTTGCAGATTAATCCCTGCTTTTATAATATTATTATCATATTATGTATTTCATTATTATTTATTTTCGTTTTATTATTTATTTAATTAATGTTTTATTTTGTAGATATTATTTTGAAAAATTGGGATCACATGTTTTAAATTAAATATCAAATTTAAATTTTCGATCGTATAAAATATTTTGTAATCGATAGGTGCCAATTTTGGGCGTTGTGGGGTGCTCACCCTTCCCCACACGTAACAGACTCCCGAATCAAACTCTGGTTTCGCAGACCCAATTTTTGGTGTTCTAATCGCACCGTAAAAATGATTGGTGGCGACTCCCTAGACCAATACTGGTAATTACAAATGTTGATTGAAAATCAACGCATGAATAAATGTTTTAAGTTTTTCTGGTTTACCAATAACCCAATGATCAAATATGAAGCAACAATGGAGGATTTTTCAAGTTTCTTTGGGTTTTGGGGAGTAAATGAAAAATGGATTTTTTCAGAAAATTCTAATGTTAAACCATTTTCAAATGTGAAAAAAATAATAATAATTGACACATATACATCACCGTTAGTTTTTAACAGCCATATCAGATTCACTGTTTATTTTTTTTTACGACGAGTGACCCAAATAGGTAGGGTTTCAAAGTTTGATGACCTGATTGACGAGTTCTTTAGTTGGGTGGTTAAAATAGGTATCCTCAAATAGTTGAATGGTCACTGGGGTAATTTATCCTAATATATTTTTAAAGTATCTGATTTAATTAGTGTCACTAAACTCAGCTGAAAAAATATGTGAAACAAAATATTAATATATCCATAAAGTTATCATCATCATCAGTATTTACTAAAGAATTTATATTAATTAATTTTTAATAAATTTTATTTACACAAAAACATGTGTTTTAATCATTAGTATTTACTAAAGAATTTAATGATTAAAATATCAAAATAAATTATTTATGATCAAAACATTAAAACTTAAAAGTTGGGTGACCAAAACGTCAACAATCAACTGCTGTTCGAAATTTAACACTTAAGAGACCAAAACGAAAAGAAAAAAAAAACTAAGAAATATAGCAAATTTTTCTCTCTCTACACTGCTGTCAATGGTCTTAAATATTATCTCAAGAAACGAACAAAACTAACCATACAGTATAAGTAGAAAAACTAAAATGTAAACAGTAGAAGCTGGCAATGACAATGGCAATGACAATAGAAGCATCCCATCCCTTTACTGGTAGTACATATGCTGCTGGCTGGTCGAGACATTTTGGTATCCCGCGTTGTACATTTCCCGACTGGCTCCATTGCTAACGGCGTACTGACCCTGTGGATGCATCATATTCATTACTTGGGTGCCACCGTAGGTAGCAAAGTTCGCGGCTGGTAGAGGAAGAGGGCTCGAGCTCGTTCTTGGTGTCGTCGGTTTGCTACCCCATGAGCACTGCAACATTTAAAAGATTTGAAAGGTCATATGCGGCCATCACCCACCAGAACATAATATTCGAAATACCTTTAGTTGTACCGATACGTTCCATGACAGGATGAATGATTGCTCATGGTTAAAATTTGAATCGATAGAACCGGCATTTTGAGACTAGAAATACCTTAATGGGTTTCCCGTGAAGAATTTGAGCATTTCCCATCTGTATGGCTAGAGCTGCTTCATCATGTGAACTGTATCTCACAAAACCGAAACCTTTATCTCGTTGTACACGGACATCCTCAATGGTTCCTGCTCCAAGGGCATGGAAATGGCTATGGAGATCAGCTGATGTAACCTGCAAATTGTTTTATCTATCAGAGCCACACCACCAAAGAAAACCGAGCAACTTCGATCTATGAGATGGAAAAATACTGATGTGTAAGCGAAATTTGATGTTGCTAGTAAAAATCTACTAAACATTCTCATTTTCACCACCCAATGACTAGTATGTTATGTTATTAAGGTTCACTGAGGAAGTTAATATCGACCTTGTTATTAGAACACAAAACCGGAAAATTCGTCTTCGTTAAGTTAGGTGGGGGCAACTTGACCATGGTACATATGCCTTTAATTGATCACTAAAAGAAAAAACAAACTTGTATTTTCATTTTAAATTTAATGCTTGCCTCGGGAGCGAGATTGCCCACATAAACGGTGGTATACAGAGGATTGTTCTCCGGAGCATCATCATTAGATTTTTCTTGACCTTCTTCTGCAAGAAAAATAATACCATGAAGTTTATATCTCAAAAGTCCGTACCGACAATGAAGGCTCCAACAAAGGCCGTAAATACGAATTAAATGTTTTTCAAATTATAGTTGTAACGCATTCAAATTTCGAGAAGAAAATACTCCAAGTTTATTCATGGAAAAAAAATGGAGCCAAGGGTGTTTAAAATATTCGGGACTGGATACCAACTACAAGAATGATTTCGAAACTGAAAGATAATCTTACCAGAAGATCCATTAGCTGGCTCTACAACGCTTTTGGCATTGTCATCATTGGAAGTAGCACCTTTTGCGGCCCAGTTACAGCGGATCTGTCTACTTCCAAGCCACTTCCCTGTAATAAGCCAAAAAGAAGTGATGGGAATTTAATTAATATTTATCTGAATATAGACAACTATATCTATAAAAGCAAAGATTCGAGTACCATTTAAGTCGTTTATTGCACTTTGGGCATCCTGAAAAGAAAAAAAGAACCGGATGATAAACTAATCATGACTTTACAAAATCATTCGTAGAATCATAGATAGTGCGTGTGAGCGAGGAGAATCAGAAAACTATCAACGTGACCTGAGTACCTGTTGGTTCCTAAAAGAAACAAAACCAAAACCTCTCGAACGCCCGTTTTTTTGATCCCACATAACCCTTGCATCCCTGCAACCACCCAAAAGTCCCATTAAGCATGAATTTCCAGCAGTTCCTGATCGATAAATTGAATCCTAGGTTAAAACGAGGAGAATTAGTGCTCACGAACAACTGGAGTACACAGAAAAGCATGCGAACAATGTAGCATCAGTAACTTCAGGGCTGAGATCACCGACGAAAATGTTGTGATGACCTGAATGCCAAAGTAGATATATATAACATTAATTGTTGACACAACTCACAAGACGCATTAAGAATATTAAACGAGTAGAATTAATCGATGAACATATATATAAACCTGATGTATCCTCCCTCTGACTGCTGGCATAGGCCCAATTCACTTTAATAGGTTCCCCAAATCTGCAAAGAAGACGACATGTTAAAAAAATATACTGACAAGCGATAAGGCCAATGCAAAAATGGGTTCATAACTTCAAATCGTTTACTCACAGATGCCTTCCGTTAAGAATCATGATAGCAAGGGCAGCTGATCTGCGATCAAAGTAGTCCACGAAACCATACGATGTCTATAAACAAATTATGCACCCAACATTAGTAGTTATATATATAAGAATAACCCTGAAAATCAAATTCGAAGCTGAAAACCGGCGAATCAACCACATCGAAAGAAGACCTTATCTTTCTTAATAAGTTTGCATCCTTCGATGGCACCGGTACTCAAGAAAACTTCCTGCAGAAGTGGTTCGGAGACCTGTGGGTGAATATTTCCGACATACCTGCAATTTAAGCTACGGTTAAGGCAAACGAAAAGGCGAAACACACAAATGGAATCATTAAGAGCATATACAATGCAAAAGCTTGAGCAAATGATATAGTATGAACTAGACAACACTCACACACTGCGGCAAGTAGCTGCATCAAAATTAGGAGGAAGATTTCCACTCAAGATAGGCTCTATCTGCAAAATAAATCAAAAAAATTCCTAAATTGGATGCAAAAAAAATTAAGTAATTTTCCTAAAAAAAAGCTATTTTCAATCCACGTTTGTTTCTTTTAGATTCTACCCATTACTCATAAGAAATACTGGTTAACAAGCAAATTGACATTAGAGACAAAACCTAATTTGAATAATCAAGAAGCAAACTTTATGATAGAAAATTGAAATAAAAAAGAATCCAAATCTCAAATGAAAAATTAGAAAGAACCTGAGGAGCGGTGAAGAAACTGGGATTTGGGTACAAAGCTTGTTGCATCATAGCTTGCTGTTGCTGATTTAGCCCTTGCTGCATCGTCTTTCGATTGGATTAAAGAAACAAGAGGGATTTTTTTGAAGAAGAAGAAAACTGGAAAGCAAAGGCGAAATTGTGATGAGTTAAAAATCAAAGGAAAATTTTCATTAGTCAATAAAAATAGGGTAAGCCATCCAGGTAACCGTCCAAAATCAAATCTTTTTATAATAAAATATTTAATATTTTTATATTTAAAATATTTAATTTAATTTAAATATAAAATATTTTTAAATTTAATATTTAATATTTTTATATTTAAATTAAATTAAGTATTTAAACAATTATTTTAAATATTTAATTTAATTTTAAAATAAAAAAATATTTTTATTTTAAATATTATTTTAATAATTACTTTAAACATATTTAAAATATTTTCTATTTTTAATTAATTATTTGATTTATTTTGATGAATTATATGATTTTACATGGAATGGTTTACGGTAAACTCTCCTCTCAATTAATTTTATTTTTATTTTATTTATTGTATTATAAAATATATATTAAATAATAAAATTTATTTAATAAAGATGAGTTAGAGTGATGGTAAAGTTTAGTTTTTAATTCATGGGTTTATCCATACCAAAATCATTTTTCTTTTTTAATTTTTCTTTTTTAATTTTTCTTAAACCAAATGATAACATATGCCGTGTATTTTGTTTTAAATTTTTTAAACCAAATGATAATATACGCCGTTGTTATTTGATTTGTTGATTAATTTTATTTAATTAAATTAAAATTTGATATAATTTAATATAATAAGTAAATAATATAAAATAAATGTATAATTTATAAATTCTCATTAACTGTTATGTCATTCATCTGTCACCTTTTCATTAACTTTTTAATGATCATAGTAAAAATAGGTTAATTTAATAAGTTAGATAGTCGAATTGTGAATTTTTTAGTTTAGTGGTCAAAACAAATCACACTCAATAATTGTGGATGATCATTTAAATAGTTTACCACTTTACTCATAAAAATATGACACATGATGTGATTTATTTTATTTTTTTTTAAAAATAAGATTTTTAAATAACGTTAAATCTTTAAATCCCTAATAAGTCTTAAATTTTAATTTTAATGGTTGTTGTCGTCAATCATCGACAACGTACTCACCACTTCTATCAACGAGTCTTACGATCATTTTTGTATTATTTCGTCGTTGAAAATAAACAACTGACATATCTAACATCAAAATAAAATTAAACGACGAAATAAAATAAGTATGAATGATAAATGATAATAGGTCAAGTGATGAACATGTGAATATTGCAACAAGAGCAGGAGAATTTATTTTATGATCACTAATATAATGAACGGCGATGATAATAGTCGGAGTTTAAGGTTTTTAATTTTAAAGTTATTTTATAAATTTTAAAAATTTATGAAATAGTTAAAACCTAATATTACTCCTGTAACATTTAACGTTAGAATCAAATATAATTATTGTATAATAATTCTAAAATTTTCAGTATTGTAAGAACAATTTTAAAAAATAAAATCAAATAAATCTTCTTCAAAGAAAAAGAGTAAAGGCTAACCCATCTTGTCCTATCATCCTTAATTATATGATCTCTTATTTAAATGAGTGTGTCAATACTAGAGAAATTATTTTATGAATCGATTCTACCACGTTATTTATAGTCTTTATCCTTTAAAAATTAGTCAATTAATTTTAGAAATTTAAGAGACACTCGTTAAATATTATTTTTTCATGTCCTATTATCATCCATATGGTCCTATTATCATATATTATTTCTTTCCTAATTAATCTCATCTAACCACTCACTACTTATTTATATAGTAATAAAAAAGTAAAGATTCACTCTTGGAGAAAATATATGAAAAATATAAAATTAGTGATTAATTTTAGAGGTTAAAAACCATAAATAACATAATGAAACCGGTTGATATACAAAGATTCCATTTCATTTCATCAACAATTTTTCTCGACAACTTGTTAAGATCCAGTTTTGCAGCCACGGATTTCACCGAAAACCGATCGGCTGTTTGCGATAATGGAATAGGTTATGTCAAGGTTAGTGTTCATCAAGAAACCATCGTCCATCCGTTAAGAGGGTACACATTTTTTTTGACCTTTTTGGGGCTTAATGCAGGCTAGTTTTGGTGACGATGATGTCCCGTGGTTGCTTTTTCCGAGCATCGTGGATCAACCACAAAACATACATGCAATGTTCGGAATCGGGAATAAAGATATGTAGCTCGGAGATGAAGCACAAGCAATGCGGGGAATCCTTCGTTTGAGTTACCCTGTTGAGATTGGGAAGCAATGGAGAGAGCTTGGGAACATACATTTGACAAGGAGCTTTGAGTTAACATTGATAAACATCCGGTCCTCTTAACCAGGCTCCGTTAAATCCTACAAGTAACACAGAGAAAATGGTGGAAATCATGTTCGAAGATTTCAGTGCAAAACAAGTCATGTTCGTTTCAGTCGGATGCAGGTCGGGTTCAAAACAAGTCGGGTAGATTCAGTCAGGTAATATCGGTTATCTGTCAGGTCAGACTCGAGTTCATGTTCGTTTCAGTCGGATGCAGGTCGGGTTTTGGGTCCACAATAACAGGTTGAAATCGAGTTTGGGTCATTCTTGGTCAGATACAGTTCGGGTTTTGTTACTACAATAACAGGTCCAATTCGAGTTCAGGTCAATAACAGTCGGATACAGATCGAATTCGGGTCATTACAACCCAGGTCAAACCAAATTTTGACTCAAACAGGTTTCAATCGAATTTTTAGGTCCGATCAGTTTTTTACCTCCTTACTTGTTACATGTACTTTAATTTAGTGGTTTTGTACTTCTATGTTTTTAACACTCCACATTTAGTAAATATGTAAAATAAAATTCTACTTTTTTTAAATTTTTTTAAATTGTAGATTTAGGTCTCATTTTCATAATTTACTGTTTATCCAATTTTTTGAGAAATTATTTCTTAATTCTGTGATATCAATTCTATAATATGTCGTTTTTGCAAATGAGAAAGCTAATCGTCTAGCCAAGTTCGAAATTAATAGAGTTTATCTTTTTTTAAAGAGTTTTTTTTTAATTCGATAATATATTATTTTTTATCGGATTATATTTCGTTATGATAATAACATTATAAGATGACATTATTTATCGATGAAGATTGGGTATTTTTTTTTATTAAACGAACTAAAACTCTTTCTGATTCGATTTATAAAGTGGTTTTAACGAGACTTAAATTCTATTAAAAAAATTATAAGATCATTACGTTGCTGATACATGTCTGAAAAAAAGTTCAGTAAAACCTCATCAGAAAGCTTATATATTATGATTATCATCAACCAATGTTACATTTATAAACCTATGGGATTAACTTTAGGGTTAATTTCCATGAAAAACAAAGTTCAGACATGGCATGAAACTCCATTGGTCTACCTTCAATCTTGTCCGGTTGAAGCAAAACAACAACAGACTTATATTTCCAAAATAATATCTGCAATGAAGAAAACAAATCATTCATTATTTATCTTTTATATCAGATACAAACGTAAAATTTTATGTTAAAGGAGATAAACCTATAAAAATTAAAGAACATATTTTTAATAAAAAAATTATATTATATACAGATTATAAATATTTATAGGGTGATTGCCCCTCGATCCATCTCTATTAACTTGTACGATATCGTTTGAACTTACATTCGGAATCTGTTTTTACCCATTTACTCCCATCATCTGCCTTTTCATCTCCATTGGCAAAGGATTTTTTGGTAGATAATCTTGGGTTCGAATTTTGTGGATATATTTTCTTTTGGAGAATAGTCTTTAATATCTGAAACATAAGATATCGAAACTTTTAATTAAATTTAAGAAATAAGAAAGCTTATATAACAAACGGTCGAATAAGTTTATGAATGAAATATTGTCTTAATTGTGTCCTTATTTAAAAAGTTATGGGGTCAAATAAGTCCTTAAAATTAAAAAAAAATCTCATTGAGTCGTTACTCGAAATATGATCAAATTTTAAGGACTTATTTCGTCATGATTCATCATGAATTTTTTTATTACATTAATGAATTTACTTGATTATTGTCTAATCCAACTAGGACGGATTTGTTTTATAAGTTTAATAAGAACCATGGACTTAAACTTTTTGCATGTATATATTAAGAATAAATCAACCTTTAGTCCTTCAATTTGACATCTTTTCCAACCTGATCCCTACTTTTTACGTTAGTCTCAAAACATGATTTTTTAGCCCTTCTAGTGGTAGGGATGGGTACGGGTCGGGTCAGATTTTCGGCTCACCCGCACCCGACCCGAAAAATTATACCCTCTACCCGACCCGACCCGACCCGAGTTTAGGGTGAAAAAAATCCGACCCAACCCGATTTTTAAGCTTTAAAATCCGACCCGACCCGAATCATTAAAAAAATTAAAATTTTAGGGACTAAACTGTAAAAAAGTAAAATTTAGGAATCTAATTGTAAAAATATTTAATTTTAGTGACCTAATTATAAAAGAAATTAATTTTAGTAATCTAATTGTATAAAATATATATAAAAAGGGATCATTATTATAAATATCCCTAAAATATATATGAAAAAATTACACTATTAGTCCCGGGTCGGGTTGGATTTTTTTTACCCTAAACCCGAACCCAAACCGACCCGAGACCGCCCTTGAAAAAACCCGACCCAACCCGAACCCGAATTTTTCACCAAAAAACCCAACCCGATGGGACCGGGTCGGGTTAGAACCCGTTGGATTCGGGTTCCGTGCCCATTCCTATTTAGTGGTGTAACACTTTGAGAATATAAAAAACACACCAAGTTTAAGGATTAATTGGAATAAAAAGAAAGTGTTCAGGGACTAAAAGTTAATTTACCCTTCTATATTACTATCTAGTACCTTCTCCATAGGTGATTCTGGCATCGGATCCCTTAAACCTGATGCAGGAGACAACGAGAATCCACTTGTGCAAACAAACATCCCGTAATCGTGTCGGATTTCTTGCAAGTGATCTTGTTTTGCACCCATTTGAATATCTGTAATGAAACAAAATGACATACATTAAAAGATACCTCAAATGAAACAAAACTAACCACTGTTATGGTAATTTCAGAGTTGTCACCTTCATTTGGGGAAATAATGAAGAGATGGTTTTATTACATGGTGTTAATATATATATATATATATATATATATATATATATTAAGAAGTAGTGTCTAGTTGCTAAATGGTTCAAGTTCCGAACACTGATTTTGTCACCTGATTTTCAAACGGACATGTTTCGGAGATCAATGGCAGGCACAAAAGGAAACATTTTGTTTATACCAATGTTTTCAAGAATATATATATATATATATATAATTTGTAGGTTATATTTTTTTAAAATTATTAAATGAAGTTAAATAGATAAATAAGAATAACAGTAAAAAATAAAGATTATCGTAGAAAAAATATAAGAAAATAATCTTAGCCAGTAATTATTATCCTCATCTAACAGTTTAAAACTGTGTAAAAATAATTAAGTTTTAGACAAGGTAAGTGGATGAATAGGATCAAATTACACAATGTAACCAACTGTTAATCTAAGTTTTTTTTTTCAAGCGATAATCTTATCCATTTAAAATATATGTTTTTTAAATCGTTGAATGGATAGGATCAAGTTTAAAATATAGGTTTTTTAGATCGTTGAATGGTTAAAATAGATAGCTTAGATTAACTCCTTATTTTTTTCCAAGCGAAACATAACCAACTGTTAATCTAAGTCATCTATTTCATTCATCCAACGATCCAAAACTATGTATAAAACTTACAGAGTTTTACGGTGTCTAACTTATCCTATCCCATATATATTAATCAAGCAAGATTGGGAGATTCAACTTAAACTAGAAAATTGATCCACTAATTATTAAAAAATTGAGTTATTCGAATTCTTATTTTATAATTCAGAAACTTATATGAATTTTTTTAAATCAAATTATAAATTAAATCAAAACGAATAAATAATTTTTATGTTAAATTCAATCGAATAATTTAACTTTTATAATTGAATCGAATTTTATACGCCCCCTACCTTTCTCCTGCATGCAATCACGTATGATCTACAATTCCGGGATTTGCTTTTCAGACATCTCTTCCCTGCAACACATTTCCATGACAAACCAGACCGGACACCAGATCTTCTGCTTCCAAACTTTCATTGCCTTCATCCTCTTTGTCCCTCATAATTTAAATACTTGTCCAAATAAGCTTCATACTTCTTAAATTCGAATTAAATATTTAATAGACCCTTGTTAATTATAAAATTAAATAACTGACGAATTAAAATTAAATATTAAGGGATAAAAATCTTATTTAATTACTATTTAAACTAAAAATGACTTTAAATATAATTGTACCAAAAAAATATTGTCCCTCAGTATTAAGGATGTAAAAACAGTTACTCGGATGAGTTTCGGGTCGGGTACTGTCAGGTCGGGTAAAATCGGATACAAGTCATTTCAGTTTGATTTGATGTTTTGACTCGATTCGGGTCGGGTGCGGGTCCATTTCAGTTCTGTTGCATTTCAGTTCGGGTTCATTTCAGGTTAGGTTCATTTCAAGTCGATTTTGTTTCAGGTTGAATTAATTTGGGTTTTAAATTCATAATAATTAAAACTATTAAGTTTGATTTTGTATAAATAAGTATAAAAACGAATAAATATTATACTATAAAGTCAAAGATTAAATTTTAAAATTTAAAAAATCAACATTAACTTGTAAAAACTAAATTACAAAAATTATAAAATAGAAACATTAAAGTAAATTAGAAAAATCAATAATAATCAATTCAAAAAATTTAACTTGTAAGGACAAAATTACAAAAATTATAAATTAATAATAGTTAAAAAGTATAAAAAATTAATTTTAATGTACTTTAATACATTATAAATTTATAATTTATAATTATACTATAGTTTAATATATTTCAAAAATAAAAATATAAAATTTAGATAATATATATAATTTATACTTAAAAATGGAATTATAAAATTTATACTATATAAGAAATTTATACTATATATAAAAATTTTACTATATATGGAATTATACTATATATAACATATGGACTAATACTATTTTTAAGAATAAAATAATATTATATATGGATTAGTAATATATATGAAATAATACTATTTTTTAAAATAAAATAATATTATATATGGATTAATACTACTTATTTAAAATACAATTTATGGAATAATAATATTTTTGAAAATTGAATAATACTGTAAATAAATTAATACTATATATAGAAAAGAAAATTATATTATATATTAAAATATGAAATACATAATATTATATATATAATACATTAATAATTTAATAACTAATATAAGTATTTATATAATATATATTGATAATACTATATATATAATACATTCATAGATACTATATTAACTAGATGTATACATAGTAGTAGTATACATAGTACATTAATATGTATATGTATATATATGTATATATAGTAATTAGTATATAGTAAATGTATATATATATATATATATATATATATACATTAGTATATAGTACATGTATATATATGTATGTTAATAATGTTGAATGTATATGTATTATATATATATATTAATATATATGTATGTTATATGTATATGCATTATACATATATCATACATGATACATGTATATGTATGTATGTTATATCTTATATGTATTATATATATATATATATGTATATATATTAATATATGTATGTTATATGTATTATAAATAGATTATATATACATATATACATATATAAATACATATTATATAAATACTATATAATATATAAATACTATATATTATATAAGTATTTATACAATTATACATAGTATAAATTATAAATACATATATTATACATAATAATTAATACATATATTATATATAAATATATAAATATAATATAATATATTAATATATAAATACAATGACTAAATTAAAAAGAAAATAAAATTTAAATCTAAATTTTAAACGGATTAGGACCAAATTATAAGAAATTAAAAATCACATGGATAACGGCGCGAGATCCGAATAGTTAGGCGCGACCCGTTTAAAAACACGCAGATCTTTTAACCTGACCCACAAAGTATAAAAACCCCAAATTTCAGTCGAATGCCTCATTTCTCAATTTTCTTCTCTCTCTCTTAATTTTTGCCTGAATTTCTCTCTCTCTCTAAAATTATTTGTCTTCTTTCTAGAAAAACACAAATTTCTCAGAAATCTTTCATTTTTTTCGATTGAAACACTTTAATTTCTTTAGTGTTCATCCCTTGTTAGCTGTGAATTTGTTCTGTAAGTTTTTTGTATTCTTTATGTTGTTTCGGATACTTATCTCTTCATATTATCTCTGTAAGTTCTTTGTATTCTTCTTATTCTGTTTTCTGCTTTGTATTTATTGTTTAGGTTTGTTTGCTTTATATATGCTTTATATATTACGGTTTCAATTCTCTCTATATTGTTTGTTCTGAAAATGGTTGGTTGGTTCTCTATTATTTGGTTGGTTTATTCTCTGTTATTTGTGTAAATGGTTTAATCCGAGTATATGGGCTGGACTACCCAATCTGCGGTGCTACTAGTGTCAAAGGAGGTTTCTAAAGGACCTCATAGATGATTTAACAATGCCAAATACAAGGATTAAATCATTGTTTTGTGTTTGTTTGCTTTGTGTCTGACTATATTTTATCCTATTTTCTCCTGTGAATTTATCATTGTTTTGAATTTTCTGTTCATCTCATGTTCTTTGAATATGCTTCTCTCTATATTGTTTATTCTGAAAATGTTTGGTTGGTTCTCTATTATTTGGTTGGTTTGTTCTCTGTTATTTTTGTAAATCGTTTAATCTGAGTTTATGGGTTGGACTACCCGACCTGCGATGCTATTGGTGTCAAAGGAGGCTTCTAAAGGACCTAATAGACTGGTTTAACAACGTTAAATACAAGGATTAAATCATTATTTTATATCTGTTTGCTTTGTGTCTAATTATATTTTATTCTATTTTTTCCTGTGAATTTATCATTGTTTGACTTTTCTGTTTAATCTCATGTTCTTTGAATATGTTTTTATCATTGTATTCTATTTGTTCTCTGTTCTTTTTTTAGTGTTGTCTGTTATTTTGTTATGTATTTGTGTAAATGGTTTAATCCAAGTATTTATTATCTAACAAAATGTATATTCTTTTTAAGTAATATGGATGAGTTTTTATATGAATTGGAATATACTGAACCTAGTGACAAAGGTCCAAATGAGTTAAGTGACCCACACTTTGAAAGGGGTATGTTCATTTTTTTTATATATTAATATTTAATACTTTCTTATATTTTCTTGGGATCTAATACATTTTGTTTTCTGATTTAAGGGGATGCACATGAGGAAGATTTTAAAATTGTTCTCAGCTCTGAGGGGAAGGTTGTTAGTACAAATACAAGTGAGTTTAGGAGAAGAACTTTGTAACACTCTTAAAAAAAAGGAAACAAATATTATAGTAAATGCGAAATATATAAAAGATATATATATGTATAAAAAAATATAATAATTATAATAATATACTTTTTTTTTAAACCATATTAGATTCAGAACCAAAAATAAACCCTTACCCCTCTCAAACCCCGATCACCGTCGCTCTCCCTCACCGTCGCACCGTGGTCCTCACCTCCGCCACCGTTGTGTCTGTCTCCTTGTCCCGACCAAAACCCACCGAACCACGCGCCCGTCGGCCGCCGTGATCGTCCGAAATCGAGGCTTGAAGCTTCGCCTGACCTAGGGTTTAAACCCTTGCTGTTTTCGCTCGATTCGGCCACCACCAACTTCGGTACCGGCGCGTCGCCTGCTCCGTTGTACTCGTTGTTGAAGGCCGAGCAGAAACCCTCCCTCATCGCCTCACATCGTCACCGGTAAGAGCCTCATCGGGAAACTCCTCCGTTTTGGTAAGTTGGTGTTTAAATCTAACCTTTTTGAACCGTTTTTTGGACATTTGGCTCGTGTTTTTGAATTATAGGTGTAGATCTGGAAAAATCTGAATTTATGAGGCGTTTTCCGGCCGTTTTGGAGCCGCGCGTGGCTTCCACGCGCCGCCGGGGCAATTTCCGGCCGCCCTGGACGGTGACCTGGAGCAGGCCGGTCCAAACCGGTCGAAACTCGGTCAAACCGAATCGAATCGGTCAAACCGAACCGAATCGGTCAAACCCCAACTCGTTGACCCGTTGACCGACCCGACCCGTTGACCGACTCGTTAACCCGTTGACCGTTGACCGTGACATCAGCGCTGATCCTTGACCTTGACTGCTGACGTCAGCGTTGACTTTGACTGCTGACGTCAGCTTTGACTTTGACCCAAAAAGTCAAATTTTTCAAAAACTCCTATTCTATGTTTTTCGACGTCCTGAGTCCATCCGCGAAGTCCGTTTTTCGAAATTCGAACCCAAAAGCCTCCAAATTGGACTTTAAAGTCTCGAGTCAAACTTTTTTTCTAAGTTAAGTTAAGTCCAGAGTTTTATTTAAAGTCTAAAATTGATATCTGTTTGTTTGTTGGACCTCATAGTTCTCTCGATCGTGTACCGACCCAGCCCAGTTCCTCCCGCTTTGACCGATCCTGAGATCCGATCGTGACCCGTATATTTTTAATACCCGTGAATAATCAATTCAATATTTAACTCCAGTATTAATAAAAATTATATCTTATATTTTTAGGGTCCAGAACTGCTACAGAGCGAGGCTCGAGCGCCCAGTAGATCACTTGTCTGTTTCTATCATACTGTTTTACGTTTTAAACGAATCAAGTATGTGCACATGATTATTTTCTGGATTTACATAAACACTTATTTTTGAACTTTAAGATATATCATTTTATGATTTACTGTATATCTGTTATTTCCTGAATTATATATATACTTATTGCCTGCTTAATTTCCGTTACAATTAACATGATTCCTGTTATTACTGCATGCTTGCCATCTTAGTATTGGGATGATGAGTAGTATCTAATATCTGGTTCAGCCTTGATCCAGCTGGTAATTCCGCCTGTTTACGGTTCTTAGCCTTAGTTAGGGTAATTCCGCCTGTTACCGGTTCCCGTGCATTAGCCGAGGTAATTCCGCCTATTCCCTAAGGTAATTCCTTAGGTCGGTACCTTCGCCCTAAGGGCTTAGGTTAATGTCGGTATTAGATACTGTTCGGGGGAATTGTATCTAGGAGTTCGATTGGAGGGTAGCTTGTCATGCATATTCATAATTTGATTTCCTGTAGTACTGTTTAATAATTTTTATCCGTATTTTGTTTGCACTGTTGGAACACACTGGGCTTCATAGCTCATAGTTGTTTTCTTCCTCTTTCAGATACCCGTAGATAGACATCCCGGACTTGGCATTTGGAGGATCTACCCATTATCTAGTTACACTTTGCTGTAACATTTTTAAACTTTTTTCCAGTTTACGTTTAAGGTGACATGTGCCTTTTTATATACTATATTACTGGTGATTTAAATGTATTATTTTGCTATTGGTTTTACGAATTATTTTGTGAACAATATTTTTCAGGTACCATGTTTTGGTGACATTTTATATATTTTAATTGTTAGACAATATTTACTTTTATTTCCTAAAGTTAAATAAATTTTTATGCCATATGTTTTATAAATAAAAACAATGTGACCACTCTAGTCGGGCTTCCCGCATAGGCCGGTTTAGGGGGTTACATTTAGTTGGTATCAGAGCTTTTGGTTTTAAGATTCTCGGACTGTGATGGGTCCTGAATAAATGTTTTCTGCTAAACTGTTATGAATTTATATCTGTAAGGCCATGTCACCTATATTTTCTCTATTGTGTATGGTTCTCCGGTGCCAATTCTAACCTCCTAAAATTTTATCCTTGTAGATTTCCTGAACACTATGAGTGCACGTAGAGCTCGTCGATCCACCCGAGGGCGTGGTCGAGCGACCAGTTTTGCTGATCCTGTAGAGGAGCCTATTAGTGATCCTCCACCCGTTATTTCTCCGGACCCACCTGTTCCCACAAGTACCACTGTACCGCCCAACCCTCAACCTGCTGCAGGCATTGATATGTCTACCCCTGTCAGAGGGGCATCTGTACTGAGCATCGAGCTTGCTGCAGTGGCTGATGATACTCTTAGTAGGCAGTTCCTTCAGTTGTTACAGGGAGCTGTTAGAGCTTCAGGTGCGATGTCGGATCCACCTATCTCCCAGATCCTGATCGCGAATGGAGTGAGGACTTTCTCTGGATCCTTGACCGGTGCACCTTCAGATGCAGAGACCTGGTTATATGACACCGAGAGACGGATGGATCATCTGGGTTTGGAGCCAGCTAAGAGATACCTTGGAGCTGTGTCGATGCTTGATAGTGGTGCCCACATCTGGTGGGAGTCTGTGGTTAGTAGCGTATCCTCCGACAGGCTGACATGGGACTTTTTTAAGGAAAGATTCAAGAACCGTTATTTGGGTGATCGATATATGAGAGAGAGGCGTCAGGCCTTTAGAGACTTGGTACAAGGTGCTATGACAGTGGCTGAATATGAGCTTCAGTTTTTAGACCTGATGAGGTATGGTGCTGGGATAGTAGCTACAGAGAAGGATAAATGTGATAAGTTTCTAGAGGGTCTCTGTATTGGTATCCGAGACCGAGTTGCCACGCATCATGATGTGGTTTTTGAGGACTTGGAGAACCGGGCAAAGACTGTTGAGGATTTGGAGAAGCTTTCTGATAGTTAGGTTATGAGGGATCAGGACCGAGAGCGGGGCAGAGATAGAGACCGTAAGAGGGACCGTGGTCGATCCGGAGGACATTTTATCCATGGCGAGTCTTTTAGTCGTCCTGATAAGAGGGCTCGATCTGCACCAAGTCAGAAAGGTGGTTCTTATCATCAGTCTGTGACACCTCAGGGCTCTTCTGTTAGACGGGGTGGTTCTTCTGGGATCCCATCTGTACCTGCGTGCGACTTTTGTGGTAATATGCATAGGGAAGAATGTAGAAAGAAGACTGGAGCTTGTTTTCGGTGTGGATCTTTTGAGGACTTTTGTCGTAACGCTCGTGCTGAAAACACTTAGAAAATATTTTAATGTTCTTGGTTTGATTTGAAATTTTGTTTTTGACTTAAGAACTTAAAATCTTTATTTCAAAATGGTTCTTAAACATATTTGTTATATCAAAATCAATTTTAGTTTTACACTAATTATATTTACTAATATTTTAAATTCATCAAATTATAGATATACTTAATTATATGTCTTGTAAATATTAAGTCTTATTAATATTAGTTCAGGTCAATAACAGGTCGGGTTCAAAACAAGTCGGGGAGATTCAGTTAGGTAATATCGGTTATCTGTCAGGTCAGACTCGGGTTCATTTTCGTTTCAGTCGGATGCAGGTCGGGTTTTGGGTCCACAATAATAGGTTGAAATCGAGTTTGGGTCATTCTTGGTCGGATACAGTTCAGGTTTTGTTACTACAATAACAGGTCCAATTCGAGTTCAGGTCAATAACAGTCGGATACAGATCGAATTCGGGTCATTACAACCCCAGGTCAAACCAAATTTTGACTCAAACAGGTTTCAGTCGAATTTTTAGGTCCGATCAGTTTTTTACCTCCTTACTTGTTACATGTACTTTAATTTAGTGGTTTTGTACTTTTATGTTTTTAACACTCCACATTTAGTAAATATGTAAAATAAAATTCTACTTTTTTTTTAATTTTTTTAAATTGTAGATTTAGGTCTCATTTTCATAATTTACTGTTTATCCATTTTTTCGGGAAATTATTTCTTAATTCTGTGATATCAATTCTATAATATGTCGTTTTTGCAAATGAGAAAGCTAATCGTCTAGCCAAGTTCGAAATTAATAGAGTTTATCTTTTTTTAAAGAGTTTTTTTTAATTCGATAATATATTATTTTTTATCGGATTATATTTCGTTATGATAATAACATTATAAGATGACATTATTTATCGATGAAGATTGGGTATTTTTTTTTATTAAACGAACTAAAACTCTTTCTGATTCGATTTATAAAGTGGTTTTAACGAGACTTAAATTCTATTAAAAAAATTATAAGATCATTACGTTGCTGATACATGTCTGAAAAAAATTTCAGTAAAACCTCATCAGAAAGCTTATATATTATGATTATCATCAACCAATGTTACATTTATAAACCTATGGGATTAACTTTAGGGTTAATTTCCATGAAAAACAAAGTTCAGACATGGCATGAAACTCCATTGGTCTACCTTCAATCTTGTCCGGTTGAAGCAAAACAACAACAGACTTATATTTCCAAAACAATATCTGCAATGAAGAAAACAAATCATTCATTATTTATCTTCTATATCAGATACAAACGTAAAATTTTATGTTAGAGGAGATAAACCTATAAACATTAGTATATAATATATATTGATAATACTATATATATAATACATTCATAGATACTATATTAACTAGATGTATACATAGTAGTAGTATACATAGTACATTAATATGTATATATATGTAGTATATACATGTACTATATACTAATGTATGTATGTATATATATATATATATATACATACATACATTAGTATATAGTACATGTATATATATGTATGTTAATAATGTTGAATGTATATGTATTATATATATATATTAATATATATGTATGTTATATGTATATGCATTATACATATATCATACATGATACATGTATATGTATGTATGTTATATCTTATATGTATTATATATATATATATGTATATATATTAATATATGTATGTTATATGTATTATAAATAGATTATATATACATATATACATATATAAATACATATTATATAAATACTATATATTATATAAGTATTTATACAATTATACATAGTATAAATTATAAATACATATATTATACATAATAATTAATACATATATTATATATAAATATAATATAATATATTAATATATAAATACAATGACTAAATTAAAAAGAAAATAAAATTTAAATCTAAATTTTAAACGGATTAGGACCAAATTATAAGAAACTAAAAATCACATGGATAACGGCGCGAGATCCGAATAGTTAGGCGCGACCCGTTTAAAAACACGCGGATCTTTTAACCTGATCCTCAAAGTATAAAAACCCCAAATTTCAGTCGAATGCCTCATTTCTCAATTTTCTTCTCTCTCTCTTAATTTTTGCCTGAATTTCTCTCTCTCTCTCTAAAATTATCTGTCTTCTTTCTAGAAAAACACAAATTTCTCAGAAATCTTTCATTTTTTTTCGATTGAAACACTTTAAATTTTTTAGTGTTCATCCCTTATTCTTTAGTGTTCATCCCTTGTTAGCTGTGAATTTGTTCTGTAAGTTTTTTGTATTCTTTATGTTGTTTCGGATACTTATCTCTTCATATTATCTCTGTAAGTTCTTTGTATTCTTCTTATTCTGTTTTCTGCTTTGTATTTATTGTTTAGGTTTGTTTGCTTTATATATGCTTTATATATTACGGTTTCAATTCTCTCTATATTGTTTGTTCTGAAAATGGTTGGTTGGTTCTCTATTATTTGGTTGGTTTATTCTCTGTTATTTGTGTAAATGGTTTAATCCGAGTATATGGGCTGGACTACCCAATCTGCGGTGCTACTAGTGTCAAAGGAGGTTTCTAAAGGACCTCATAGATGATTTAACAATGCCAAATACAAGGATTAAATCATTGTTTTGTGTTTGTTTGCTTTGTGTCTGACTATATTTTATCCTATTTTCTCCTGTGAATTTATCATTGTTTTGAATTTTCTGTTCATCTCATGTTCTTTGAATATGCTTCTCTCTATATTGTTTATTCTGAAAATGTTTGGTTGGTTCTCTATTATTTGGTTGGTTTGTTCTCTGTTATTTTTGTAAATCGTTTAATCTGAGTTTATGGGTTGGACTACCCGACCTGCGATGCTATTGGTGTCAAAGGAGGCTTCTAAAGGACCTAATAGACTGGTTTAACAACGTTAAATACAAGGATTAAATCATTATTTTATATCTGTTTGCTTTGTGTCTAATTATATTTTATTCTATTTTTTCCTGTGAATTTATCATTGTTTGACTTTTCTGTTTAATCTCATGTTCTTTGAATATGTTTTTATCATTGTATTCTATTTGTTCTCTGTTCTTTTTTTAGTGTTGTCTGTTATTTTGTTATGTATTTGTGTAAATGGTTTAATCCAAGTATTTATTATCTAACAAAATGTATATTCTTTTTAAGTAATATGGATGAGTTTTTATATGAATTGGAATATACTGAACCTAGTGACAAAGGTCCAAATGAGTTAAGTGACCCACACTTTGAAAGGGGTATGTTCATTTTTTTTATATATTAATATTTAATACTTTCTTATATTTTCTTGGGATCTAATACATTTTGTTTTCTGATTTAAGGGGATGCACATGAGGAAGATTTTAAAATTGTTCTCAGCTCTGAGGGGAAGGTTGTTAGTACAAATACAAGTGAGTTTAGGAGAAGAACTTTGTAACACTCTTAAAAAAAAGGAAACAAATATTATAGTAAATGCGAAATATATAAAAGATATATATATGTATAAAAAAATATAATAATTATAATAATATACTTTTTTTTTAAACCATATTAGATTCAGAACCAAAAATAAACCCTTACCCCTCTCAAACCCCGATCACCGTCGCTCTCCCTCACCGTCGCACCGTGGTCCTCACCTCCGCCACCGTTGTGTCTGTCTCCTTGTCCCGACCAAAACCCACCGAACCACGCGCCCGTCGGCCGCCGTGATCGTCCGAAATCGAGGCTTGAAGCTTCGCCTGACCTAGGGTTTAAACCCTTGCTGTTTTCGCTCGATTCGGCCACCACCAACTTCGGTACCGGCGCGTCGCCTGCTCCGTTGTACTCGTTGTTGAAGGCCGAGCAGAAACCCTCCCTCATCGCCTCACATCGTCACCGGTAAGAGCCTCATCGGGAAACTCCTCCGTTTTGGTAAGTTGGTGTTTAAATCTAACCTTTTCGAACCGTTTTTTGGACATTTGGCTCGTGTTTTTGAATTATAGGTGTAAATCTGGAAAAATCTGAATTTATGAGGCGTTTTCCGGCCGTTTTGGAGCCGCGCGTTGCTTCCACGGGCCGCCAGGGCAATTTCCGGCCGCCCTGGACGGTGACCTGGAGCCGGCCGGTCCAAACCGGTCTAAACCCGGTCAAACCGAATCAAACCGGTCAAACCCCAACTCGTTGACCCGTTGACCGACCCGACCCGTTGACCGACCCGTTGACTGTTGACCGTGACGTCAACATGACGTCAGCGCTGACCGTTGACCTTGACTGCTGACGTCAGCATGACGTCATCGTTGACTTTGACTGCTGACGTCAGCTTTGACTTTGACCCAAAAAGTCATATTTTTCAAAAACTCCTATTTTATGTTTTTCGACGTCCTGAGTCCATCCGCGAAGTTCGTTTTTCGAAATTCGAACCCGAAAGCCTCCAAATTGGACTTTAAAGTCTCGAGTCAAACTTTTTTTCTAAGTTAAGTTAAGTCCAGAGTTTTATTTAAAGTCTAAAATTGATATCTGTTTGTTTGTTGGACCTCATAGTTCTCCCGATCGTGTACCGAACCAGCCCAGTTCCCCCTGCTTTGACCGATCCCGAGATCCGATCGTGACCCGTATGTTTTTAATACCCGTGAATAATCAATTCAATATTTAACTCCAGTATTAATAAAAATTATATCTTATATTTTTAGGGTCCAGTACTGCTACAAAGCGAGGCTCGAGCGCCCAGTAGATCACCTGTCTGTTTCTGCCATTGAGGTGTGTTCCTTGTGTGCTATATACCTGTATCTTACTGTTTTACGTTTTAAACGAATCAAGTATGTGCACATGACTGTTTTCTGGATTTACATAAACACTTATTTTTGAACTTTAAGATATATCATTTTATGATTTACTGTATATCTGTTATTTCCTGAATTATATATATACTTATTGCCTGCTTAATTTCCGTTATAATTAACATGATTCCTGTTATTACTGCATGCCTGCCATCTTAGTATTGGATGATGAGTAGTATCTAATATCCGGTTCAGCCTTGATCCAGCTGGTAATTCCGCCTGTTTACGGTTCTTAGCCTCAGTTAGGGTAATTCCGCCTGTTATCGGTTCCCGTGCATTAGCCGAGGTAATTTCGCTTGTTCCCTAAGGTAATTCCTTAGGTCGGTACCTTCGCCCTAAGGGCTTAGGTTAATGCCGGTATCAGATACTGTTCGGGGAAACTGTATCTAGGAGTTCGGTTGGAGGGTAGCTTGTCATGCATATTCATAATTTGTTTTCCTGTAGTACTGTTTAATAATTTTTATCCGTATTTTGTTTGCACTGTTGGAACACACCGGGCTTCATAGCTCATAGCTGTTTTCTTCCCCTTTCAGATACCCGTAGATAGACATCCCGGACTTGGCATTTGGAGGATCTACCCATTATCTAGTTACACTTTGGTGTAACATTTTTAAACTTTTTTCCAGTTTACGTTTAAGGTGACATGTGTCTTTTTATATACTATATTACTGGTGATTTAAACGTATTATTTTGCTATTGGTTTTACGAATTATTTTGTGAACAATATTTTTCAGGTAACATGTTTTGGTGACATTTTATATATTTTAATTGTTAGACAATATTTACTTTTATTTGCTCAAGTTAAATAATTTTTTATGCCATATGTTTTATAAATAAAAATAATGTGACCACTCTAGTCGGGCTTCCCGCATAGGCCGGTTTAGGGGGTTACATTTAGTTGGTATCAGAGCTTTTGGTTTTAAGATTCTCGGACTGTGATGGGTCCTGAATAAATGTTTTCTGCTAAATTGTTATGAATTTATATCTGTAAGGCCATGTCACCTATATTTTCTCTATTGTGTATGGTTCTCCGGTGCCAATTCTAACCTCCTAAAATTTTATCCTTGTAGATTTCCTGAACACTATGAGTGCACGTAGAGCTCGCCGATCCACCCGAGGGCGTGGTCGAGCGACCAGTTTTGCTGATCCTGTAGAGGAGCCTATTAGTGATCCTCCACCCGTCATTTCTCCGGACCCACCTGTTCCCACAAGTACCACTGTACCGCCCAACCCTCAACCTGCTGCAGGCATTGATATGTCTACCCCTGTCAGAGGGGCATCTGTACCGAGCATCGAGCCTGCTGCAGTGGCTGATGATACTCTTAGTAGGCAGTTCCTTCAGTTGTTACAGGGAGCTGTTAGAGCTTCAGGTGCGATGCCGGATCCACCTATCTTCCAGATCTTGATCGCGAATGGAGTGAAGACTTTCTCTGGATCCTTGACTGGTGCACCTTCAGATGCAGAGACCTGGTTATATGACATTGAGAGACGGATGGATCAGTTGGGTTTGGAGCCAGCTAAGAGATACCTTGGAGCTGTGTCGATGCTTGATAGTGGTGCCCATATCTGGTGGGAGTTTGTGGTTAGTAGCGTATCCTCCAACAGACTGGCATGGGACTTTTTTAAGGAAAGATTCAAGAACCGTTATTTGGGTGGTCGATATATGAGAGAGAGGCGTCAGGCCTTTAGAGACTTGGTACAAGATGCTATGACAGTGGCTGAATATGAGCTTTAGTTTTTAGACCTGATAAGGTATGGTGCTGGGATAGTAGCTACAGAGAAGGATAAATGTGATAAGTTTCTAGAGGGTCTCCGTATTGGTATCCGAGACCGAGTTGCCACGCATCATGATGTGGTTTTTGAGGACTTGGAGAACCGGGCAAAGACTGTTGAGGATTTGGAGAAGCTTTCTGATAGTCAGGTTATGAGGGATCAGGATCGAGAGCGGGGCAGAGATAGAGACCGTAAGAGGGACCGTGGTCGATCCGGAGGACATTTTAGCCATGGCGAGTCTTTTAGTCGTCCTGATAAGAGGGCTCGATCTGCACCAAGTCAGAGATGTGGTTCTTATCATCAGTCTGTGACACCTCAAGGCTCTTCTGTTAGACGGGGTGGTTCTTCTGGGATCCCATCTGTACCTGCGTGCGACTTTTGTGGTAATATGCATAGGGGAGAATGTAGAAAGAAGATTGAAGCTTGTTTTCGGTGTGGATCTTCTGAGCATTTTCTGAGAGACTGTCCCCATCCATCTTCCGTCAGTCGACCACCGAATCAGACTCCTATGCGCTCTCAGACACCATCCAGATCTCAGACATCCGTACAGGCACCTGCTTCGGGACGTTCTTAGGCTAGAGTTTCTGGGTCTGCTGTTAGATCTGATACCAGGAGTCGAGGCCACCAGAGTGGTGGGCCATCTGTTTCTGAGGCTCGTCAGCCAGCTTTGGTTTATGCCACCAGACGTACGGATGACCAAGACGAGCCTGATGTTATCGCAGGTACTTTTACCATCTTTTATGTTCCGTACTTTGCTTTGCTTGACAATGGCTCCACACACTCTTATATATCGAAGTCAGTATCTGGACACCTTTCGATCTCAGTTGAGAACACTGAGAGTGTCTTTACCGTTATGAGCCAAGTGGGGCAATCCTTAACTGTAGATAAGGTTTTCAAGAGGTGTCCCCTTGTTGTGGAAGAGGAAGTGTTTCTGGCGGATCTTATGGAACTTCCTTTAGAGGAGTTCGATCTAATTCTGGGGATAGACTGGTTATCTGAGCATCGTGTTAATCTGGATTGTGAGGCCAAGAAGGCCACACTAAGGACTCTTGATGGACGGTCTATGGTCTTAGTTGCAGAATGACGAGGTTTTTTGTCCAATGTGATATCAGTTTTGTCTGCTGACAGGATGATCCGGAGGGGATATGAGGCCTTTATTGCTTGTTTCCTTAACACAAAGGGGTCTCTATCTAAGATCGATGAAATTCGCACAGTTAGTGAATTTCCTGATGTTTTTCCTGAGGAGTTGCCTAGTCTCCCTCCAGATAGGGAGGTTGAGTTTGAGATTGAAACTTATCCTGGATCAGCACCAATTTCTATGGCTCCGTATCGTATGGCTCCAAAAGAGTTAAAGGAGTTGAAGGTCCAGTTGCAAGAACTTCTTGACAGAGGGTTCATCCGACCTAGCTCTTCACCTTGGGGAGCTCCAATTCTCTTTGTTAAGAAGAAGGATGGTTCTCTTCGGTTGTGCATTGACTACCGGAAGCTAAATAAGCTGACAGTGAAAAACAAGTATCCCTTACCCAGGATTGATGATTTGTTTGATCAATTTCGGGGAGCTACAGTTTTCTCAAAGATTGATCTCCGATCTGGGTATTATCAGCTGAAGGTTAAGGGCTCTGATGTTGCTAAGACTGTTTTCCGCACCCGGTATGGTCACTACGAGTTTTTAGTGATGCCTTTCGGTTTAACCAATGCCCCTGCAGCTTTTATGGATATGATGAACCGTGTTTTTCGGCCCTACATAGACCAGTTTGTTGTGGTGTTTATCGATGATATCCTGGTTTACTCTCGCATAGAGGACGAGCATGTGGGGCATCTAAAAGTTGTGTTACAGACTCTCAGGGAACATCGGTTGTATGCCAAGCTAAGTAAATGCGAGTTTTGGCTTAGTGAGGTGACTTTTCTCGGGAATGTCGTTTCGGCTAAAGGTATCCAGGTGGACCCGAGTAAAATTGATGCTATAACTAGTTGGAAACCTCCCAAGAATGTTTCTGAGATCCGCAGTTTTCTAGGCTTAGCTGGGTATTATCGACGCTTTGTCGAGGGTTTTTCCATTATAGTTGCCCCTTTGACGAAACTTCTGAGGAAAGATGTTCCGTTTGTGTGGTCTGAAGCTCAGCAGACTAGTTTTGATCAGTTGAAATCAGTTTTGACCCGAGCTCCAGTTTTGACCCAACCTGAGTCAGGAAAGGACTTTACAGTTTACAGTGATGCTTCGTATTCTGGTCTTGGTTGCGTCTTGATGCAGGATGGTAAGGTGATCGCTTATGCGTCACGCTAGTTGAGACCACACGAACTTAATTATCCTACCCATGATCTTGAGCTTGCAGCTGTGGTTTTTGCTCTAAAAATCTGGAGACACTATCTCTACGGAGAAAAGTGTTATATCTTTACCGATCACAAAAGCCTGAAGTATCTCCTTACCCAGAAGGAGCTTAATCTGAGACAGCTTCGTTGGTTGGAGCTTCTTAAGAACTACGATTGCGAGATTGAGTATCATCCGGGAAAAGCCAATATTGTGGCAGACGCTTTGAGTCGTAAGAGCATATCATACCTGATATCCTTATTCGCCAGGATGAGTATTTATGACAATGGTAGCCTATTGGCTGAGTTGAGGGTTAAACCGACTTTGGCTGAGCATATTAAGGACAAACAGCGGTTGGATGATTCTTTACTTCCTGTTATTCAGCAAGTGGAGGAAGGATCCACTTCTGTTTATTCTTTTGATCAGGATGGAGTTCTTTGTTTTAATGGTCGTTATTGTGTACCCAACGATCCTGAGTTGAGACAGACCATTCTCAGTGAGGCCCATAGTAGTCGTTATGCTATGCATCCTGGAGGAGATAAGATGTATCAGAATCTGAAACAAAGGTACCAATGGGTAGGTATGAAAAAGGATATCTCAGATTATGTATCAAGATACCTGACATGTCAGCAAGTGAAAGCAGAGCATCAGCATCCCTCTGGTCTCTTGCAACCCATCAAGATTCCAGAGTGGAAATGGGAACGAATCACGATGGACTTTGTTACCGGGTTGCCTTTGACCCCGTCCAGAAATGATACTGTCTGGGTTGTGGTAGATAGACTCACAAAGTCAGCTCATTTCATTCCTATTCGAATAACCTATTCTCTAGAGAAGCTGGCTAGACTGTATATTTCTGAGATTGTTAGACTGCATGGAGTGCCCTTATCTATCATTTCTGACCGAGATCCGAGGTTTACTTCCCGTTTCTGGACAGCTTTACAGTCTGCTTTGGGTACTCGTCTGAATTTCAGTACATCTTTTCATCCCCAGACATATGGTCAGTCTGAGAGGGTGATACAGATCCTAGAGGATATGTTACGGGGTTGTATTCTAGACTTCCGGGGCAGTTGAGAAGACTTCTTGCCGTTGGCAAAGTTTGCCTATAATAATAGCTATCAGGCTAGCATCCGTATGGCACCTTATGAGGCTTTGTATGGTCGTAAGTGTCGTACTCCTATCTGTTGGACTGAGTTGTATGATCGGAAAACCCTAGGTCCCGAGTTAATTCAGGAAACTGAGGAGACTGTCAGACTAATCTGGGATCGTCTGAAGGAAGCTTTTACCAGACAGAAATCTTATGCTGATCGGAGAAGAAAAGATATCGAGTTCGAGGTTGGTGATCAGGTTTTCTTAAAAGTCTCTCCCTGGAAGAAAGTTCTGAGATTTGGACGTAAGGGCAAGTTGAGTCCAAGATATATTGGACCATACCGTATTTTGAAGAGGATAGGACCTGTTGCATATCAGCTTAAGTTGCCTCCTCAGCTTAGCCGTATCCATGATGTGTTTCATGTATCCATGTTGAGACAGTACCATCCGGATCCGAGTCATATTATTCAGGTTCAGGATGTTGACTTACGTCCAGACTTGTCATATGAGGAGGAACCCGTTCAGATCCTAGAGTTTGATGAAAGAGTTCGGAGAAGAAGGCGTATCCCTATGGTTAAAGTTCAGTGGAGGAACCGTAGCCCTTCTGAGGCCACCTGGGAGATCGAGGAATCCATGAGAGAGCAGTTTCCGCAACTGTTCAGTTTAGGTAAATTTTGAGGACGAAATTTCTTTTTAGGGGGGGAGAGTTGTAACACTCTTAAAAAAAAGGAAACAAATATTATAGTAAATGCGAAATATATATAAGATATATATATGTATAAAAAAATATAATAATTATAATAATATTTTTTTTGAAACCATATTAGATTCAGAACCAAAAATAAACCCTTACCCCTCTCAAACCCCGACCACCGTCGCTCTCCCTCACCGTCGCGCCGTGGTCCTCACCGCCGCCACCGTTGTGTCCGTCTCCTTGCCCCGACCAAAACCCACCGAACCACAAGCCCGTCGGCCGCCGTGATCGTCCGGAATCGAGGCTTGAAGCTTCGCCGGACCTAGGGTTTAAACCCTTGTTATTTTCGTTCGATTCGGCCACCACCGACTTCAGTACCGGCGCGTCGCCTGCTCCGTTGTACTCATCGTCGAAGGCCGAGCAGAAACCCTCCCTCATCGCCTCCGATCGTCACCGGCAAGAGCCTCATCGGGAAACTCCTCCGTTTTGGTAAGTTGGTGTTTAAATCTAACCTTTTCGAACCTTTTTCTGGACATTTGGCTCGTGTTTTTGAATTATAGGTGTAGATTTGGAAAAATCTGAATTTATGAGGCGTTTTTCGGCCGTTTTGGAGCCGCAAGTGGCTTCCACGCGCCGCCGGGGCAATTTTCGGCCGCCCTGGACGGTGACCTGGAGCCGGACGGTCCAAACAGGTCTAAACCCAGTCCAAACCGGTCTAAACCCGGTCAAACTGAATCGAACCGATCAAACCGAACCGAACCGATCAAACCCCAACCCGTTGACCCATTGACCGACCCGACCCGTTGACCCATTGACCGACTCGTTGACCGTTGACCGTGATGTCAGCATGACGTCAGCGCTGACCGTTGACCTTGACTTATGACGTCAGCATGACGTCAGCTTTGACTGTTGACGTCAGCTTTGACTTTGACCCAAAAAGTCAAATTTTTCAAAAACTCCTATTCTATGTTTTTCGACGTCCTGAGTCCATCCGCGAAGTCCGTTTTTCGAAATTCGAACCCGAAAGCCTCCAAATTGGACTTTAAAGTCTCAAGT
The DNA here is from genome assembly GCA_035048815.1 of Abelmoschus esculentus. NCBI lineage: Eukaryota > Viridiplantae > Streptophyta > Magnoliopsida > Malvales > Malvaceae > Abelmoschus > Abelmoschus esculentus. The sequence goes on from JAUCBN010000002.1 coordinate 2,214,265, forward strand.
CAAACTTTTCTTCTAAGTTAAGTTAAGTCCAGAGTTTTATTTAAAGTCTAAAATTGATATCTGTTTGTTTGTTGGACCTCATAGTTCTCCCGATCGTGTACCGACCCAGCCCAGTTCCTCCCGCTTTGACCGATCCCGAGATCCGATTGTGACCCGTATGTTTTTAATACCCGTGAATAATCAATTCAATATTTAACTCCAGTATTAATAAAAATTATATCTTATATTTTTAGGGTCCAGAACTGCTACAAAGCGAGGCTCGAGCGCCCAGTAGATCACCTGTCTGTTTCTGCCATTGAGGTATGTTCCTTGTGTGCTATATACCTGTATCTTACTGTTTTACGTTTTAAACGAATCAAGTATGTGCACATGACTGTTTTCTGGATTTACATAAACACTTATTTTTGAACTTTAAGATATATCATTTTATGATTTACTGTATATCTGTTATTTCCTGAATTATATATATACTTATTGCCTGCTTAATTTCCGTTATAATTAACATGATTTCTGTTATTACTGCATGCCTGCCATCTTAGTATTGGATGATGAGTAGTATCTAATATCCGGTTCAGCCTTGATCCAGCTGGTAATTCTGCCTGTTTACGATTCCTAGCCTCAGTTAGGGTAATTCCGCCTGTTATCGGTTCCCGTGCATTAGCCGAGGTAATTCCGCCTGTTCCCTAAGGTAATTCCTTAGGTCGGTACCTTCGCCCTAAGGGCTTAGGTTAATGCCGGTATCAGATACTGTTCGGGGGAACTGTATCTAGGAGTTCGGTTGGAGGGTAGCTTGTCATGCATATTCATAATTTGATTTCCTGTAGTACTGTTTAATAATTTTTATCCGTATTTTGTTTGCACTGTTGGAACACACCGGGCTTCATAGCTCATAGCTGTTTTCTTCCCTTTCAGATACCCGTAGATAGATATCCCTGACTTGGCATTTGGAGGATCTACCCATTATCTAGTTACACTTTGATGTAACATTTTTAAACTTTTTTCCAGTTTATGTTTAAGGTGACATGTGCCTTTTTATATACTATATTACTGGTGATTTAAACGTATTATTTTGCTATTGGTTTTACGAATTATTTTGTGAACAATATTTTTCAGGTACCATGTTTTGGTGACATTTTATATATTTTAATTGTTAGACAATATTTACTTTTATTTGCTCAAGTTAAATAAATTTTTATGCCATATGTTTTATAAATAAAAACAATGTGACCACTCTAGTCGGGCTTCCCGCATAGGCCGGTTTAGGGGGTTACAAACTTCTTCTTTTGGGGATCATTACTCATTCATTAAGCTTCCAGAAGATATTTATGCCCAATGTAAGTATTACAAAATCAAAAAAAAATACAAAGTTTATTCTGATATTGGTACTTCTAACCAAAAAATTCATACTGAAAAATGCCAAGCTTATAAGGACTTTCTTGCTACTAATATTTGTAGTAGTAAATAAAGTTCTTTTGATCAAAAAAGGTATTATGAATTATTTGTTGAGACTATTCTTTATCTTGGTTATGCTTTAAGTGCAGTTGAGCATGATAAACATAGGTCTTTGCATCAGTATCTAAATCCAATTGTTAAAGATATATTTAGGTATACTATTGCTAAACATTGCATGTTAAAGCATGAAATACATAAAAAATTATCGCTTGATTCATTGCAATCTGTTTCAAGTCATATCTGCTTTACATGTGATGGATGGTCTGCTTGTACATCTCATTCTTATTATGCTCTAACTGCTCATTACGTTGATAATAACTGGAAATTTTAGTCAAAAATTTTGAGTTTTTGACGTTTACCCCATCCCAAGATGGTGAGTCTATTTATAAGTTTGTGAAAAAATTGTTATATGAGTGAGGTCTTGAGAAAAAAATTTTACAATCACTCTGGATAATGCTTCTGCTAATGACAGAATGGTTAAGCGTTTAAAAGATGATTTGCATGTCATTTCTGCCCTCCCATGCAGTGGTAAGTATTTTCATATACAATGTGTTGTTCATATTTTGAACTTGATAGTTCAAAAAGATTAAAAGGTAATTGACTCTTATGCTATTAAATTAAGAGAAATTGTTAAGTTTATTGACTCTTCTGATTCTAGACTTTGTAGCTTTGAGTTGGTTGTGAAAGACTGTGGTTCTTGTTTTTCTAGTAAGTTGACTTTGGATATACCTACTCGATGAAACTCTACTTACTTAATGCTTTGTAGGGCACTTAAAGCTAGGTTAGCTATAAACTTATTTGTTAATAAGGAAAATGACCTTGATATAATTATTGATCTTGAATGGGAAATTGCTCAACTAATATGTGATTTTCTTAAGTTTTTTTTTTTTTGAAATTGCTAATTTATTTTCGGGTTTCAAGTATCTTATTGCTAATTTGTACTTGGTTAATATTGTTTCTATAGAGAAATTGTGTGATGCTCACAATGATCCTTGTGAGTGAGTTTTTAAAATGGCAGGACACATGCTTAGGTTGTATGAGAAATATTGGTTTGATCACTCAACTATTCTCTTCTTTGTTGTTTTACTTGATCCAAATATAAGTTACAACTTTTGAAGGAGTTGTATGGTGTCCTCTATGTTGAGGATGAGGTTGACAGAAGGGTAAGTGTTGTTTACAATAAATTTGTTAATTTATATATTATTATTCAAAGTCTGTCCTTTGTTCCTCTGCTAATTCTTCTGTTCAAAGCAACTCTTCTCAAATTAAAAGAGTGTCAAGTTCTAGTCGGCCTTTAACATTTAAAAAGTCCAATCTGTTTCAAGTGAGTTTTATTTTTCTTGAAGTTAAACTAAATATTTGTTATAACAATTTATTAAATTTTTTCAACTTATTTAATGTTTATGTATTAACTGTTTATACACTTTCATGTTAGAACTTTGAAGCAAATTTAGTTGTTTCAAGGAGTGGTAAATCTGATATGGACTCATACATTAATCTTACCCTTCTCCTTCGTTCTGATAATAGCCAATTTGATATTTTTAGAGTATTGCAAAGCACAAGCTATTTCGTTTCTTGTTTTTGCACAGATGACAAGAAATATTTTAGCCATTCCAATCACTCTTGTTGTTTCTGAATCTTCTTTTAATATGGGAGAAAGAATTTTGAACAAGTTAAGGGCTAAACTTTTACCCAAAAATATTAAAATATTTGTAACAACCCGTAATTGATTGTATTATTTTAAACTGGAGAAAAAAAATGAAGATTATCTTATTGTTGTACAAGAATCTTCAATTCCAAATCTTGGTGAAGATTGAATTAAGGTTAAAGGTAAACTTTTTTATTTTTTTCCTTTTCAATATTTATTAGTTTTAATGAAATAGTTTATAATTTACTTTCTTTTACAATATGTTTCAGAGCATGTGTGGAGCTTAATAGTTTTAATGACGAGTATAAATGAAACACTTTAATTAAAAGTTTAAAAATATACAAACAGAATATTAAAAAATGTGAAATTTAAATATTATTACATAATTGGTCATTATAAAAAATATAACAATTTAACTTTTATGATAAGTATCAAAGATTTTATGAAACTACAAACCAAATTTTAAAATTCATAAAAATTCATTAATATAGAATATTATTTAGATTTGACAGTAAAAAAATCTTAACCTATATATATTTTTAAATTTAGTATCTACTTTTTTAACATTTTAGTATCTAATATTTTTTTCATAACTTAAATCAAGATTTTTAGTTAACTTCAAAAAATATAGTCATTCAATTATAAAACATGTGACATATTTATTTATTTTATAGATTTATTTAAAAATTTAAACTTTTAAATAACATTGAAGTTTTAATTTCTTTCGATTAAGCTCTCAAATCATATCTTTTTTACAGTCCAACATTTTTCATAAGTCGATGGTTCACAATTCATCACCTAAGCTTCACATACCTCATTGTTCAGTATCCCCACTCTTTGATTATCAATTAGAAGCCCAATTAATTTTTTTATTTTTTGTTTTTAGATATTTATCGACAAAACATTTGATGATTTTCAACGATAAGATGATGAAGTTTTTAATAGTGAGGACGATGAAGAAAAAATGGATGATGGTAATTGAATCGGTGATGATCGGTGGAAGGGGAGAAATTTAAGAATTTAAATTTTGAGTTTGGGGTTTAAAGAAATTATTTTTTTTATAAAATTAAAATGTTTTATTTTTAAAAAATAAAAATAAAAAAATATCAAAAATATAATACATGTTATATTTTTATTGAGTAACTGTAAAATTTTAACATCTATCATAAGAAAATTAATTGCTTTCCACTAAACTGGAAAAAAGTGTATATAAGATTATACACTTATCAATTGCTTTTCACTTTCATGAGGGGAATGTTAGAAATTAACAAAGAAGGAAGAAGAAATTCATTCATTGATTTACATGAAGAATATAAAAGATTACAAAGAAGATGTTGCATTCTATTTATAGTTGAACTAAGGTAAAGGAGTTGATGAGTTGGGAAATAACTGCTGCCAACGGCAACAGAAATCGTCGCAACAGAATTAGCTACTGAGCTGATTGAGAATGCTTAACATTCACCCGACTTTCTTAGTTCTGAAAAAAAATTTTGCTTCTCAATTTTCTTCGGATTGGTGATTCTCGAACAAAAGATAAAAGGTATCGATGCTTGAACTTGATCATTGATAAAAGAATTCATTCAAACCAAAAACTTGTATTTCTTAGCGATTTAATTTGTATTCTTTCATCCTTTCGTTCTTCTTAATTCACTTTTTTTTTGGTGGTTTTATTTAAAATCGAAGGTGTTCTTTATCCTTCCGTTCTTCTTAATTTACTTCGTTTTTACAGTTTTATTATCATCGAAAATTCTTTTAATTATAAAAAATAACATAATTTTCTTTTGAAGAAATTTAATCACCAATCAACAAAAATAAGATGTAGAAATCTAATCCCAAGAGCAGAATCAAGTTCAAGAGTTTTGGTTGCTGCAACACCTGCATCATCCTGGGATGTATCTTTACCAAGCCAGTAGTGGATTTCATGACGTAAAGAGCCACTTTTCGTGGCAAATGTCTTCAAAACAATATAGGAGTCCCTGGTGAAAAACTTTAATATATGAAGAGGTTGGAATAGAAAGAGGGTAAGATTTTTCGATGCGTTAGATTTCAACTCCAACTTTTTGCCTAACTCCTTATTTTTTTTAGGATAAATTTAGCCTTAACATATATTTTTTTGACAAATAACTTATTTTTTAACTACCATGATAATTAAACCGTTAAAAATTTAACGATGATAACATGTCATATGCATATGATAATATATTTTAAATGACATGGCATCTAACCTATCAAATATATATAATTTTATTCTAATATAAAATATAAAACAATTAAAATTTCAATCAAATATTAAAAATTAATTAATTCTAAAATAGAAGGCTAATAAACGTTCACAACCCTAACTACGATAGAATCAAAGTCCTACCTTAAAAAAATTAATTAATTTCGAACTTTGATTCTATCGTAGTTAAGGTTGAGAATGTTTAGTAGTATTTTATTTTAGAATTAATTAATTTTTTAATATTTTATTTGAATTTTAATTGTTTTATATTTTCTAGTAGAATAAAATTATATTTCATATATATGTATTTGATAGGTTAGAGCCATGTTATTTAAAATATATTATCATATGCATATGACATGTCATCATTGTTAGATTTTGGCATAAAAATAATTTTAACCCTTAACCTTTAAAATTTTTCATATTTTGGCCTTTATTCTTTTTTTAGGATAAATTTAACCCTTAACCTATATTTTTTTGACAAATATTTTATTTTTTTAACTAGTATGTTAGCTAGGCCGTTAAAAATTTAAGGATGATGACATGTCATATATATATGATAATATATTTTAAATGACATAACATCTAACCTATCAAATATATAGAGAGAGAATATAATTTTATTTTAATATAAAATATAAAATAATTAAAATTCAAATAAAATATTAAAAATTAATTAATTCTAAAATAAAAGGCTACTAAAAATTCCCAACCCTAACTCCGATAGAATCAAAATCTTATCTTAAAAAATATGAATACAATTCGAAAAGAAAGAGTTTTGTAGAGTTTGCTATCGGTGAATCAAAGATAATATATTTTGATACTAATCAATTGGGTTTTTACTGTATAGATATAGGTTAAAAAAATTTTACTGTCAAATCTAAATAATAGTTTATATTAATGATTTTTTATAAATTTTAAAATTTGGTTTGTAGTTTCATAAAAGGTTTGATACTTATCATAAAAGTTAAATTGTTATATTTTTTATAATGACCAATTATGTAATAATATTTAAATTTCACATTTTTTAATATTCGTCAAATAGTTTTCAACTTAATTATTAAATGATTAAAATATTATTACTTTAAACGTTAATTAATAGTCTCGTAAAATTTTATGTATTTTCATACTTTCGCATAATCTTCAAGGATAAGAATACGTATTTAATAATATTATTATTTTTTGTATATAAAAATTATTAAATATTAAACAAACAACATGAGCATAAACAATACGTATAATTTGTATATTTTAAATCGAAGATAAATTTTAAGAAATATATATGATATTAACATCGTACATATTAATGGGTTGATATAAGCGATAAATAGATTGATATTCTTTAAGTAGAGTAGTAGATCTCGAATTTGAGATATTGTATATGTAAAAAGAAGATGTTAAGAAATTATTCACTAAAGTTAAATGTGTAATGCGAATCGATCTAAATTAATCAAGACAAAATCTTCAAGAATTGGGAGGGCAACAACACAATAACGACGCTACTCATTTAAGGCTTTCTGTTTAAGAGGTAGGGGTGTGTATTATTCAGTTTTAACCGAATTAACCGATCGAATCGAAATTATTTTGGTTAATTCGATCGGTTATTTTTTGATAAATTCGGTTAACGATTATTTTTTTTAAATTCGGTTATCGGTTAATTTGGTTAATTAGTTGAATTAACCGAAATTATTATATATAAAATATTATATATTTTTATATATTTATTTTTAGTCATTTAACTTTTAAAATATTATAAAATGTTCATTAAACTTTTTATATTATAAAATGGTCACTAAATTTTTATTAAATTAGCATAAAATAAAATTTTAGTGACTAAAAATTTATTTTAGCATAATTTAGTGACCTATTATGTAATTTAACCAAAATTTATAATAAATTTCGGTTAATCCAGTTAATTCGGATAATTAACCGAAATAATTTCGGTTCAGTTAATTCAGTTAAAGGTAATTCGATTTGGTTAACGGTTAAGATTTTAAAATTTTCAGTTAATTCGGTTGGGCGACCGACCGAATTAACCAAATGCACATCCATATTAAGAGGAAGTTTTCCATAAGATTGTTTAGAATTGTATTTTAGTTTAGTAGGCATACGATAGAGTTAAGTCAAAAAAATTTGAATTAGTCGATGTAACCCCTAAAATTTACCTAATTTCTTAGATTAAAAGTTAGGGTTTACGTTACTGAAGCTTGATTTGCAAGTTAGGGTTTTTATAAAAATTAAATTAATATTCAAAAAAATTATTAAATAATTACTAACTTTAAATACTGAAAAATTCAACGTTTAAATATACAGAGTTCAACCCATAAATGATAAACATTAATAATTCAGAAAATCCAAGTAAAAGTCTCAAGTCCTTAATACAAAAATAATATCCAAATAAAAGTTTATAATCCGGAAAATAAAACTGTAAAACATACGATAATATTAAACTGAATCAGGATCCTCCAAGTACCGTACGAAGCCTAGGTCTGAGATCTGAAACAGGAAACTGAGTGGGTGTAAGCTAGGGAGCCTAGTGTGTCTCTATTGTGCAGATATCAGAAACAAAAAACAGTATAACAGATGATGACATGTATGCATGATATGCACCCATCTCCGAACACCAAAAGAAGAGTAGGTTCCCACTAAACCACTCTAACTCCAACACACCAAAAAGAAGTGGAAACTCAACCCGCAGGTGGAGCCACTAAACAAAAGTGATATAACACAGAACCACTGAACAGAAGTGAATTAATCACTAACTTCCTCCGTACCGATAATCCAACCATATGCAATGTTATATGCAGATACAAGATCAGAATGCATGCCTAATAATCTAACATGAGACATACATGACAATTTCAGAATCAGAAATATAATGTTAGGATGATGCATGATCATACGAGATTTAACAAAAATTTGCACACATAGAATAACAAAATTAACGGAATTAACAGAAGAGAACACACATGAAGCAGAAGAATCAATGATGATACTGAGGTCGACTGGACTCGGCTCTACCACTAGAACGTGCAGGAGTAGAACCTACGAATAACAATTAACACTAGACACCCTACTATGCCACTATACAGAAAAATACACTAAATAGAATTAAAATGATACTCACGTGCGGGTCCCGAATGCTGATGAACGGGAGGTCCTCCAGGAGGAGGAGGAGGCAGTTGCTCGGGATCGGAATCTACGTCACCTGAACCAAACAGAGACTGATTCAGAAACCAATACAGAAAACTTCCAAATAAACATTCGAACTTAAAAGCTCTAAAAACGACACTTCGAGTTCGAATTTCGAAAAACGGACTGCTTCATCGGACTCAGGACGTCGAAAAACATAAAGTGGGACCGGGTCGGAAAAAGTCAATGTTGACGTTAGCATGGTCAACGCTGACATCAGCAGATGACGTTATCAGGTCAACACTGACGTCAGCAGTGACGTCAGCCGGGTCGAAGATCGGGTCTCGAGTTGGGTCGGTCACGGGTCGGGTTTTTGGGTCGGGTCGGTTGGTCACGGGTCAGGTTGACTGGTTCGGCCGGTCGGTTCAAACCGGGTCCTGGATTTTCCAGGAAAATCTAGAAATTCCCAGATTTTCCGGGAAAATCTGAAAATTCCAGACTTTTCCAGAAAACCCAAAAAATCCAGATTCGAATATAACCCTCCCCTTATCGATTCGACTCTTTTTCTTCTCTAATTCGATCTAAAACACCAAACCACACTCCTTAATTCCACAAATTCGAAAGAAAAACATCCGAACAACAAACGCACTCTTCTTTCTCAAACAACCCGAGACACTCCAAGCACCAAAAACTTCTACCATTGATAATCAAAACCAACTTTAAAACCAACTTAAATAGACTACACACGAACACAAACAGGATTCAACACCATAACCCAAACCAGAAACGAACAAAACTAAAAGAAGAAGACTTGGAAACTTACCAAAAACCAACGGGAAAGGATGAAGATTGATTGGACAAGATACACAAATGAGAGAGAGAGGAAAACAAAAAATTTAATTGTCTGAATTGATTGTCCAAATCCAATTAAAAGGGAAATAAATCCCATATAAAATCGAAACGGAAAAATCGGGGAAGAGAGGTTACCATAAGTAATAACGGTAAAATTACCAATCAAGAGTCTACAGATTTTAAATTTTACACTTAAGCCCTCAACTTTCAGAAATTCACAATTTGGTCCTAGAATTGGATTTATAAATTCCCAAATTCTAGGTTTAAAAATTAGGGATTTAGATTTTAATTCGAGTTTAAAATTGGGGAAGATTTTTGGTGTATGACAGTCGAGTTGACGAGTCATATTTTATAATTCAAATTTTATTTAAAAAGTTTTGAGTCGAATTGAATTAGATTTGAGTTAAATCAAATTGAGTCGATATGTTCGAATTTATATTCAAATTTAATTGTACCTATCTATATAGATTAACAAGGATAGAGTCATGTATACTGAGTAGGGATGTAAAAAGTTGACCCGACCTGGAAACCCTCCTGAAACTTGTTCTAGTCAGAACTTGGTTTGACCTGGGGACGTAATGACCCGAACTTGATCTGTACCCGACTGTTGTTGACTCGAACCCGAGTTGGACTTGTTACTGTAGTAATCGAACCCGAACTGTATCCGATAGAGAATGACCCAAACCCAATTTCAAACTGTTATTGTGGACTTGAAACCCGACCTATATCCGAATGAAACGAACCCAAACCCGAGTCTGACTTAGCAGATAACCGATATTACCCGACTGAATTGACTCGAGACCTGATTTTATCCGACCTATTTTAAACTCGACCTGATAAATGACCCGACCTGTTGTTAACCTGAACTAATATGGACATAATATTTATATAAATAACTTATATAACATACTTATATTATATTTTTAATATCAACATAAATACATAATAATTTATATAAAATACTTATATTTTTATTTATTACTAATTTGCTTATTACAAAAATAATAATCTTATATATAAAATAATTGTTAATTTTAAATTATATAATAAACTTATCTTATATTACATGTAAGACCCCAAAAATTATTCCTAATTTTAAAACCCTAATCTTGAAATCCCTAAGTAAAAATTCTAATTTTTATATTCCTAATTTCCGAAACCCTAATTTATTTGAGTTTTTCTTTAATTGATTTTCTAAATTTAAGGGAAAAGTTTTGAGATAAGATTATAAAGTTTTGAAAATTTTAAATGTGAATTTAAAGATTAAAAGTTAAAAGTGATTTGATGAATTTTAGATAACTAATTTGCTTTTAAATTGAATTTTATTTTTACTGAGATTAATTATTATTTTTATTAATAGTTTATCTACAATCAATCTTTTTATTGAAAATATTATTTTATTTTAATTATTGTTTTATCAAAACTCTTTGTTTAATATTTTATATATTATTTGAAGTTACTTTCGAAAAAGGAAAATCCTTTTAAGATTCTATAATCTTTTTTTATTATTATTTTTATTAACTTTTTTATGGTTTAATAGAATTCTAATTCAAGTAGTAATCAATTATTTTTCTCTATAAATACATATTATGATCAAAGAGAAAACCCTACATTATTTTCTTCTATCAAGATTCTCTAAAGCCTTTTGTTCTCACTCTTTATTTTTGTTCACGTTCAAAACCATGTTATTCAGTAATTTTAGTCGTTTTGGCTAAGGTTGTTCTCTTACTGGTGCTACATTTGTTTTGTTTTTAAAAAAAATATATTTTTTTGTGACATGATTAATATTTTATGCTTTGAAAAATAATCGTGTTTTGTTGGCAAGTGTAAATTTTTGTATTGTGTCTTTGATTGCATATTTGTGTTTCCGTGCTTACGTGTCATTGTGATTTAAGAAAAATATAAAACTTTTCGGATTTTGAGATCTTATACTTTTATGAGTAATTATGATTTTAAACCCTGTAAAATTATATTTTCGGATAAATTATGATTTAGGATTAAGACTAAGATTGGATAAATTATAACATCATTCATACAACTTGTTTTGTATTGTTTCCTAAAATATTACTCCTGAGAAATAATTTTATAAACTGTGTTTTGTTGTTTTTATCTACACCTTAGAGATGCACTAAGTTCTTTAGGTTACTCCATCTTAGTTTCCTCTTACAAATCTTTGAACTTTAGACAATGCGGTACCTAAAAAAATCTCATACTTTATCTTGTTATTTCATTATTCAATTAAAATTAACTTTTAGTAATTCAAATTATTATTACTATTTTAAAAACTTTAATATATTTGGGAATTAAGGTTAATTTCAGTATACATAAATATTTTTCTTACATTCGGATACTTTATTTGAACAATCTGACTATAATGTTAATTTTAATAAGTTTATGAGATAACATATTTTAGGAATTTTAACTCTTTTTAAATTATCAATTTTTAGTTATAATTTTAACTTTTATTTTTGACGAATTATTAAGTAATTAAATATTTTATAATTATTATGAAATAATATAAATTAAATTGGTTTTGAGAGTAAAGTTTTTAACGTTAACTTCCTAGATTTAATCTTTTTCTTATTGTGTTAAATATATATTTCTTTTTATGCTATTGTTAAATGAATTCAAATATGTGTTTTCTTCTTGTGCTAAATATGTGTTTCTTTTGTGCTATTGTCAAATAAATTTAAATGTGTGTTCTCTTCTTGTGTTAAATGTGTTTTCTTTTCTTGCGTTAAATGTGTGTTTCTTTCTGTGTCATTGTTAAATGAATTTAAATGTGTGTTATCTTCTTGTGCTAAAGGTGTGCTTCTTCATATGCTATTAAATGAATTTAAAAGTGTGTTTTCTTCTAATGCTAGATTTGTGTTCTGTGATTAACTGTTTATTGTGATACTGTGATCTTGAGATTTCATGTGATACTGTGATCAGATTATCTAAACTGTGTATTTCGTATTCTATACGATTATATGTGCTGAGATATTTGAGATCATTAGCATTGATTGTATTTCATGTGCATGGGATGGATTGTACGGAGGAAGGTGGTTTTACCACACTGTGTTTGGCGAAATAAGGGGTGAGGGGTTCTGGGGAACTACCTCCACTGTGATCGGTTGGCTTTGCCACCACTGTGTTTGGCATTTGGAGTATGGGACTGCATTCTCTGTGACATTGCATTCATCACTCATATCTGTGATGAAACTTTTTGAGAATTGTGACATTGATTGTATAGCATGTGCATAGGGTGAGATTGTGTGGAGGAATGTGGTTTTACCACACTGTGTTTGGCGAAATAAGGTGTGAGGGGTTCTGGGGAACTACCTCCACTGTGATTGGTTGGCTTTGCCACCACTGTGTTTGGCCTTTGGAGTATGGGACTGCATTCTCTGTGACATTGTATTCATCAATATTTGTGTTTATTTACTATGAAAAGTTATGCTATAATTTTGATTGTGAATTTAGTGATATTATGATGTTTGATTGCACTTTAGAGACACATTGGGCTTTATAGCTCATTCTTTTAGTTTTTTTCTTTCAGATATCTGGCCCTAGGAGTTGGTACTCGGAGATCTCTCTCGGATACGGTTTATTACTACTTTTAGTACAATATTTTATAGATATTTTTATTTTGGGATTATTAGGGATTGAGATGTATTTAAACCTCATGCATAAAACCAGTTATTCAAATTTAATAATTTTAAATAAAAATATTTACTTTTTTTAACCTTGTTTTTATCTTTTAATTTACGAATTTAGTTTTTAAATTTTTTTTCAATTACTTGACATGAAAGTTTTAAAAGTAACAGTTTTAACCTACCGTGCTCTTTAAGTTAAAAATTAAGGGGTTACATTACACTTATTAATATTTATAATGAGATAATTTGTCTTTATAAATTACAATTATAATTTTTAAAACAACAAAAATAATAAACTTAATACTTAATAAAAATTCAGATATTTTAAGTCCAAGTTATAATCTTAATTAACTTAAGTGAGATACTTTGAACTCTGATATACTTATAAATTATAATTTTAAATATCACATGTCCATAAATAAATGATTTTAATTTATAAAACTCAGATTATATAATTGTAAGCAAATGTTTTGTTAAAAACACAAATTATACAACTCAAATTCTTATTTTGTATAACACTTGTCAAATATGAGTTACAAATGAAAATTAATAAAATATCATAAAATCTACAAATGTACATCACAGAATAAATACAAAAGGTGTACAACTTAAAATTTTAATGTATAAAATATGAGCTTTCAGATCTTATAGCAAAAGTTTTGCAATGCTATATGCAACTACTTTGTTACCAGAATTATCGTCACCGAGCACTGAAAAAATCTAAAGGCTACCAGCAAGGTTAATTATGGGTAACTTCTTACCTAAGAAACCAACATAAATTAATCAAGGACAACTAATTACATAACAAAAACATCAACAAAATATCACAGCAGTAGACAACAATCATCAATCAGAAGCAGACATCAACCAACAGTAGACAACAGTCTATAAGCATCAAACAATTCAATGTATAAGCATTCACAGAATTTAACTACAAGTTATAATTTATAATCTGACGAAGTTGTAAAGAACAGTATAATAGTACCAAAGCTATAAGATAATTAATCTATAAGCTATAAGTTATAAGACAATATACTTAAATAATTAAGACAAATAATATCAAATCAACATGCGAACCAAATAAGTCATAACATACAAAAAAATTAAACCATAAGCATTAAAATAGAATACATGTTTAGGGTTTACACTAAAACAACTAACACATCTCCTTAGACATTACCATTAAGCTCCAAACATGCTTTGAAACAGATTGTAAAAGAAAGTAAATTATAAACTATTTCAGTAAAACTAATAAATATTGAAAAGAAAAAATTTAAAGAATTTATCTTTAATTTGAATTTAATCTTCACCAAGATTTGGAATTGAAGATTCTTGCACAACAATAAGATAATCTTCATCCTTTTCCTCCAGTTCAAAACCATACAACCAATACGGGTTATTATAAATATTCAAATATTTTAGGTAAAAGTTTAACCCTCAACTTGTTCAAAATTCTTCCCCCATACTAAAAGAAGATTCAAAAACAACAAAAGTGATTGGAATGGATAAAATATTTCTTGCCATTTGTGCAAGAACAAAAAACGAAATAGCTTGTGCTTTCAAATACTCTAAAATATCAAACTAGATATCATTAGAACAAGGGAGAAGGGGAAGATTAATGTATGAGTCCACATCAGATTTACCATTCCTTGAAGCAATTAAATTTGCTTCAAAGTTCTAACATGAAAGTGTATAAACAGTTAATATATAAACATTAAATAAGTTGTAAAAATTTAATAAACTGTTAATCGGATTGTTGAGCCTCGGGTTGATCCTCCCTTCCTAAATCCTGAGCTAAACTTTGATCTTGTGGCGGGTCTACAGGAGGCAGGACATCACTAGTGGAACCAGCAATACGACCTCGGCCACGGCCACGACCCCTCCCGGTCGCTAAACATGTACTTTTACGTAGTGGCAAAGTAGTATATCTACAGAAGGACAGAAAAATCCTATATTAGAATCGATAGTTGGAGTATTCTTCAAAATATTTTAGAAAATATAAAATACGAGTCAAACTGAAATTTTGGATTATCAAATAAGTTTACAAAATCATTTTCGGATTAAAAAAAATCATTTTGGACCTCACAGTTCGTAGGTTGAACCTGGCTCTAATACCATTAAATGTAACCCCTAAAATTTACCTAATTTCTTAGATTAAAAGTTAGGGTTTATGTAATTAAAACTTGTGTCTCAAGTTAGGGTTCCGTTATTTGAATTTATAAAATTCGATAATTTAATAAAATCAAAATAACTAAAATATTAATAAATACAATAAATCATAATTTAAAAGGTTCAACCCAAAAACTTAAACATCAAATCTGAAATCCGAATAATTATTCAAAGTCCATTATAGAAAATATTATCTGAAATAAAAATAAGTCTGAAATATTAAAAACATACTGATTAATAGAAATTCATATTCGATAGATCTCCAA
Organism: Abelmoschus esculentus; assembly: GCA_035048815.1. Classification (NCBI taxonomy): domain Eukaryota; kingdom Viridiplantae; phylum Streptophyta; class Magnoliopsida; order Malvales; family Malvaceae; genus Abelmoschus; species Abelmoschus esculentus. The sequence goes on from JAUCBN010000002.1 coordinate 2,229,643, forward strand.
GTACCGAGGCCTAAGACCAGTATCTGAAACAGAAACTGAGAGGGTGTAAGCTAGGGAGCTTAGTGTGTCTCTAGTGTGCAGATAAATAGGATAACAGAACAAAATAATACAGATGATGTAGTGTATGCATGATATGCACCCAACTTCGAATGCCAACAGAAGAGTAGGTTCCCCTGAACCACTCTAACTTCGTCACACTAACAGAAGTGGAAAATCGACCCGTAGATAGAGCCACTGAACAAAAGTGGTATATCGACCCGTAGGTGGAGCCACTGATCAGAAGTGATAAAAATCACTAAACTTCCCCGTACATGTAATCCAACCAAATGCAATGATATGAGCAGATACAAAATTAGAATGTGTGCCTTAATATTAACATGAGGCATGCAAAATAATACCAGAATCAGATATGCAATAAACTTAGACCATGACAATGTGAGATATTTTAGTAAACATAAGGATGATGCATGATATACAGAATTTAACAGAATCTGCACACACAGAAATAAACGGAATTGACAAAAGAGAACACACCTGAAGTAGAAAGCTCAATGTCTAGAGTGACGTCTATTGGACTCGACTCTACCAATAGAATGAACAGGTGTAAAACCTACGAGTAATAAAATGTAAGACACACTACTATGCCACTAAATTGGTAAATTCAAAAAAAACATAATTAATCCGAAAACTCACGTGCTTGTCCCGATGTCTAAGGAACAGGAGGTCGTCTTGGAGGAGGAGGTAGATGCTCGGGGTCAGAATCCACGTCACCTGAACCAACAGAAACTAATTTAGAATTTGATATAGATACTTCTAGATAAAGCATTCGAACTTAAAAGCCCTAAAAACGACACTTCGGGTTCGAATTTCAAAAAACGGATAACATCATTGAACTCAGGACGTCAAAAAACATAAAGTGGGACCGAGTCTGAAAAAGTCAACACTGACGTCAGCATTGGTCAATACTGACGTTAGCAGTGATGTTAGCCGGGTCGGATCACGGGTCAGGTTTCGGGTTTATCGGGTCAGGTCGGGCTGGTTGGTTTGACCAGTCGGGCGAGCGGTTCGGTTCGATTCCTGGATTTTCTAGGAAAATCTGGAATTTCCCAGATTTTCTCGGAAAATCTGAAAATTCTAGAAATTCCCCTGAAAATCCAGAAACCTAGATTTCAACTCTCTTTCTCTCTAATCGGTTCGAACACTTCTAAACACTTCAACCAACCTTGATTCGATTTATCACCACCCAAAACTACACCAAACACTCTTAAAAAATTAAAACCAAATAAAACTACTCTCTTGCTAACCTTACAGAACCGAACAAGAAAAGAACAAAGATGAAGATGAAGCACTTACCAGATAACACGAAACGTAGGCCTCAAAGATACAAGATTAAACGTAAAAGAGATGGGTGCAAACATAAACTCTTAAATGGTTACAACAACGAAATGGCAAGTAGTGATTGTAAGAAATAATTCAGGAAAAATAAAAGAGAAATAACTCCCGAATTAAATATGAAACGGGAAACAAGGGGGAAAACGGTTAGCAAGAGAAAAGGTTTAAATACACAATAAGGGTCCGAGCTTTTTAAAATTTAAAAGTTGGACCCTTCAGATTTTCAAAATTTGCAAATTGGTCACTGAAATCAAATTAGAAATCCTCCAAATTCTAGGGTTTGAATTGGGTTTTAGGATTTTTCAAATTAGGGAAAAAATTGGGGTGTTACAAAAAAAACTTTTTGCACTACTACAAATATTAGTAGCAAGAAAGTCCTTATAAGCTTGGCATTTTTCAGTATGCCTTTTTGGGTTAGAGGTACCAACTTAAGAATCAGCTTTGTATTTTTTAGATGTTGTAATACTTATATTGGCCATAAATACCTTATGGAAGATTAATGAATGAGTAATGATCCCAAACAGGAGAAGTTCTTCTCTTAAACTCACTTGTATTTGTACTAACAACCTTCCTCTTAGAGCTACGAACAATTTCAGAATCTCCCTCATGTGCATCCCCTTAAAACCAGAAAACAAAGTATATTAGAACCTAAGAAAATATAAAAAAGTATTAAATATTAAAGTATAAAAGAGACGAACATACCCCTTTCAAAGTGTAGGTCACTTAACTCATTTGAACCTCTGTCACCAGGTCCAGGATATTTCAATTCATATGAAAACTCATTCTTATTACTTAAAAAGAATATACATTTTATTAAATAATAAATACTTGGATTAAACCATTTACACAAATACATAACCAAATAAGAGACAAACACTAAACAAAGAACAGAGAACAAATAGAATAAAACAATGATAAAACATATTCAAAGAACATGAGATTGAACAGAAAAGTCAAAATAGGAGAAAATAGAATAAAATATAGTTAGACACAATGCAAACAAACATAAAACAATGATTTAATCCTTATATTTGGTGTTGTTAAACCAGTCCATGAGGTCCTTTAGAAACCTCCTTTGACACCAATAGCATCGCAAGTCAGGTAGTCCAGCCCATATACTCAGATTAAACCATTTACACAAATAATAGAGAACAAACCAGCCAAATAATAGAGAACCAATCAACCATTTTCAGAACAAACAATATAGAGAGAACTGAAACCCTAATATATAAAGCATATTCAAAGAACATGGAATGAACATAAAAGTCAAAACAATGATAAATTCACAGAAAAAAATAGAATAAAATATAATCAGACACAAAGCAAACAAACACAAAACAATGATTTAATCCTTGTACTTGGCGTTGTTAAACCAATCTATGAGGTCCTTTAGAAACTTTCTTTGGCACTAGTAGTATCACAGGTCGGGTAGTCCATCTCATATAATCGAATTAAAACATTTACACAAATAGCAAAGAACAAACTAACCAAATAATAGAGAATCAACCAACCAATTTTAGAACAAACAATATACAGAGAAATGAAACCCTAATATATAAAGCATATATAAAGCAAACAAACCTAAACAATAAATATAAAGTAGAAAACAAAATAAGAAGAATACAAAGAACTTACAAAGATAATACGAAGAGATAAGTATTCGAAACAACAGAAAGAATACCAAAAACTTACAGAATAGATTTAGAGCTAACAATGATGAACCTGGAAAAAATAATTAATATTTGAAAAGAATATGAAAAATAAGAGAAAACAAATATAATGAACTTACATAGAATATGAAGGGATAAGTATCTTAAAAGTTGAAGTTTTTAGAAGGAAAACGAAGGGATAAGAAGTTGAAGGGTTTAGGAATTAGAAGGCTCATCTCGTACAAGTTTGTAATACTTTAAAATATAATATACTAATTTTATGAAAAGAAAGTATAATTATCGATGATAAAATATAAATTATCTAAAATTTAGTGATTATCGACATAATTTGTTTTAATAACAATAATAACATATTCATCAATTGATCAAAAGATTAAAGATATTTTTATTTTCTTATATGAGTGGGAGTCTCAATATTTACCAAGATAAATATTTTTATTTAATATTTAAATAGGGTTAACATTTGATACACTGTCGATATAAAAAATTTACACAAACATGTTAATTTTCAAGTCTAAATATAAAATATGAATTTTTATTTTTATTTAATATGAATTTTTATTTAATAATTACTAACCTTAAATTCTAAAAAGCTATCCTTAAATTATAATTTCAGATTCTAAATTTTAAACCTTACAAACCCTTAACTTTTAAACCTTAAATTTCTAAATAATATTATTCAGAAAAATTTTAATTTTTATTATCGGTATATAGAATAATAATTCAAATAATGTTAATAATGTTTCTTTAAAGGATATGTTGAGTTGTACGCCTTATTTGGATAGATTTCGTGAAAAGTTACCAAATACGGCAAGTAGACAACATTTCCAATAACTTGTAGTAACACGTGATCATGTGACTATTGAGAGATTTGAGAAAGAAAGAAAAAAAATGAGAAAAAAATAAAGATTTAATATCATGTTTAAATTATTACGTTTTTTAAATGTTTAATTTTTTTTAATCTATTCTATGCGTATTTTTTATTAAAATAAATATTTAATTTATTTTGAATAAAATAGTAATTTAAACACTTAAAAATAAAAAAATCATAATTTAAACTATTGTTTTGATATTAAACCAAATATAAATAAAACCAAATCAATTAAATTATTTTCAAGTTATATAAATGAGAGGTATTTTTAACTTTATATAAATTTATTGCTAAAAATATAAAAAATTAAAAATTTTAAAATATATTTTTATGGGTAAATATAGAGAAATAATAATTATAGCTTTATATTTTATTTCATAAAATCTTTACACTGAGTCTAAAATGGTATGAACTATGTTAAAGAAAAATAGAAGTATATATATCCCATATTAAAAGTTCAATTTTTAAATTAAAATTATATATTCACATTTTATGAATAATAAATTTTAAATGATAATGAATGAAAGTTAGAAATTTTGACAAAAAAAAAATTTCACTAAACGTTTGATTATCTCATTTATTACAATTATATAGATGAAGTGACTTCCGTAACAGGACGACCAACCTTGTCCATAACTTCAATTGTAAATAGAGGAAGTGATTCACTCTTCAGTCCTTCACTATAATATCTCCCTTGCAGTACAGTTTTCTTTCCAGGTCATCCCCGACTTTTCCCCACCATCGAAAGCCTGTTTTTTCCATCGAGGTTGCGGATGTACTCATTTCAGGCCAACTTTTATTCAGATGCCTCCTCCGGCAATGTTCCGAAAGTGTAAAAATATAAAATGTCATGGCACACACACAGCTAAAGCTCTAATGGCTAGAGGCTACATCTATGTTTAAGTATACTAACCACCATGATTTACGTGGTCCGATAACATTAAGAATGAGCCGATGATTTGATAGAGGCGGTGCAGTCGAGAGCATGCCCGAACCATGTGGAAGAAGCTAACATGTTTGTGTCTAATGTCTCGGAGCATGGTACAAGAGATTCCTTTTTAGGCAATGGAGGACTAAATTAATGCAAAGAGGATTTCATTCCATGTGTCGGGAACACCGGGCAAACACCAATGCAAGCAGTCCTGGACTCCGGGAGTTGCCGTAATACTGAACCGAGATATGTGACCCTCGTCTCTGACCTGAGACAGTGCTGTTATGTCGAGAAGTTTAATCCTTGTCCCCCTCACAGCGTTGGCAGCGTCAAGATCGCTAGACTCTTCTTGTGATACTTCTTTGCCTATAGACATAGGAGTCGTATTGTTACAGCTCCCTCCTGTGTTCCAGTCCCCATTTACAAAGTGCCTTGGGGAGAGGCTCCGATAAAAGGCTTTCAGATGAGGATGTTTCGGGAGTTGAGAGTTTAGCCATTTTATCGTACTGTGGATTGTGAAGTTCTTGGCACTTCCCATATCGGCTATCTGCCTGTTGGTATTAGGCTCGCCCCCAACGTACATGATCCACTTGTTAGCCTTAAGTTTCCCTCGATTCCAATGATGCCCTGAGTTTAGAACCAAGACATCGATTCTATGGAGAAAATCACGTAAAAACGCTGGAGGTCGATCAAGATGCATTGCATATTCTGTTTTTGGGTCTTCGGGGTTAAGAGGCTCCAAATCACAGAGAGTTGAAGACCAATAGTAAAGGACAGTAGTATTGGTGCTGGGAAATCGATAAGCCCAACCATTAGGACGTATACCACCTGGTGGTATGACAAGACCAAACTCAGGGCCAACGTCGAGAACATCCGGGCTTTCCTTACCAGCTGTGATCATGCACATTAGAGACTGGAACTGCTGCCTACCCAATGAATCTCCAACAAAAGCTAAAGTTCTGTTTTGCATCCTGTAATGCATCATAAGCACACGTAAATGTCCAATAGCTATCGATTCTATTTCAAACAAAACAAATGAAAAATATTCGAGGAAAAAGATATTATTACCTTTCTAAGAACTTTGACCCTTCAAATTCTTCCAATTCACAACCCGTTGGTTGCCATCTTAGATTCTCAAAGGCAAAATCTTGACGCTGCATCATACGACAAGCCCACATTGGTGCTAGCCACTGTTTACAACCAAGCCCGGAATACAAAGGCCGCCTGTCATCTATAACCCATTTCCCTTTTGTGTAATCACAGCCTGGAAAAAAGATAAAGAGAAAATAATAAGTGGTAATCGCTTACTAATCAGTCTTAGTATCACAGCATTGAACAAACAGGTTCAAAGTCTACGGATTCAAATAGAAAGGGAATATTGACATCATAATCAATGGCAGCTTGCCCGTTAACCAACTACCCCACTAGGAAAATGACTAAATGATGAACTGTGCAATACAAATAGTTGTGACGAATGGTTGATATTGCATCCATGTACTATAGCATGCAAAACCTACATGTGAGGTTTGGAAGAGGCAGTAGAAACAGTGTGAATAACTATTTGCTCGACTATCCAACAGACAACAGTAGCTTAAAATACCTCGAGCAACAAAGATTGGTCAGACATAATCTTATCAATCATGTTGAATGCATTTTCTCCCCATGCATAACGTATATAACAGAACTATCAGCAGAATTTCTTTGCTAAAATTTTCAAACGTAACCTCATATACAGGGATAGATATATGCAAAACAATAAGAACTTGTATCATACATAGGCAATATTCTACCTTGATGATCCATCCTTTCTTCTGCTTGTTCTGAAAATTTGGTTCTTAAAATTACATTATTTGTTTTCTCTATCTGTGTTGAGCTTGATCCACTTTCAATAACACCAGTTTTCTCTCTTTTGGGACTGTGTTTGTGTTTCATTGCTTCTTCTGCATCATCATAACAAATTAAAATGGGAACCCCAAAAAATAAGATGACTTGCAAGTGCAAAAAGAAGAAAATAGATGCAGAAAAACCCTAATAATATTCATTGTAAAACAAGTAAAGGGAAAGTGTAATTGAAACCACAAAACCAGTCAGCATAGTGCAAACAATAGAAATCGAGAAAATAGAATAGAAAATCTAGTTCTAATCATTGATGACTTTGCATCCAGACAGATTTGAAGCAGAAAATCAACAGATCTAAGGCAATGAAAAATGTTTAATCTAAACATGCAAACACATCAAAATAAGAGATATGGAAACCATATGCCATTGACTTGCAATTAGAGGCCTCAAAAACATCATCTTCCGGTGAAAACTTATAATCACGTCGATGAAAGTATTGGATACCAACCCAAAACAAGATTTAGCATAACAACTTATTTGCAAGATTAACCGCAAAGAAATAAAAAGATTTATCTTCATTCTTGAGAGATAGATAGAGAAGCAGATCACCTTTCTTCTGTATAGAAACTGTTTCAAAGTCTGAAGTGCTTTTGGCAATATCAGTAGAATGTGCCTTATCTACATGATGTTCCCCTTCGTTATTTACGGCTTCACTCCATGTCGATGTAGAAATATTTTCTTTCACGTGTCTTTTGGAATCTACTGGTACTGTTTTAACAACTGCACCAGATATCATGAGAGTAAGGGGACTATGGTGAGTGTGTAAGTTGCGGTACTCTTATACAAAATATGCTTCCCAAGTTTCTAATTCAAATGATTGTCAAATATCCCTATTTTCCAGAAAGCTTAAAAATCAGAGTAAAGAAAATAAATATCAACTACTTGACAATTTGGAATTGATGTTTGTTGTTAAAAACAGTCTTACAGAGCAGTAGGCCAAACCATGTCATAATCCCTACGCAGAAAGCTACTAGACTTGGCAAATCACTTATTATAACATAAAAATAACCGAGTCCTTTATTGATAGAAATGAACATATGTGGCAATAACCAGGAATACTAACAGAATGCAGAATATAAACATAGCACGGGAAAGGAAAAAGAGACAAATAACTTCATATTGGACTTAGAAATAGCATATGAGGAGGACTAAATTATTAGTTGGAAAAAGAGACTCAGGTTATCCAATTAACAGAGAGCAAAGCTAAGAAATAGCACGGTGAATAAATAAGATAGCTCCAAACAAACCTGGTGGGAGCTGCAACTGATTTTTTGATTTTAAAGTAGAAGTAAGCATCGGACTTCTGTCCCATGTCCAAATAAGAATAGTTGTACATACAAGAACAATGAGAGCCAAAGAGAGTTCTTTAGCCCTCCATCTCAGTTTGTAAGGGCCTCCCTTCATCCTATAAGGACACAAAAAGCTAGATTTGTCAAAATGTCACTAACAGCAGAAAGCAATTTCTACAATACGAAAGAAATAAAGGCCGACACAGAAAAGGAAAAACAAAAGGGAACAAAGTTGCAGATCCATCTACAGATTCTTTGAGTAAGTATAAGATAAAGGTATAAACAATTAAGGCCAAAAGAAAAAAAAAAAGAGTTCCATGCTTCCAAAACAGCTACCAACAATCCAATTGTCTATCATACATTCTATTGCTACAAACTTATGCAGCTAACCAAAGTGCTAGACACATAGAATGGGTCATAAAAAATCACAAAAAGGATGCTCTGAACTAATGTTGCAGAGCATTAAAGATCCACTTCAAATTACCGGAAACATTCCGAACTGTTCTTACGGGATAGCAATAATCCTTCATATAAAGCATTTGAACACAAACATCCCGAAACAAACCATCAAACTTACGAAAATCAGATATTTTGACTCCATCTTTTTGCAGAAATCCATCATAGCTAAGCTAAACAAGCTCCATTCCATGGCATTGTTAGAAACCAACACAGATCCTATCGAAACTCACAACCGGCATTACTAAACACATCCACCACAGTTGGAATAATCAACAATTAAGCTACAATAACCTAATTATCCACAGAATTCCTAATTTTTCTATCCGTAATTTAAAAACAATTAATCTCAACTCAAATCGAGAATTGACAATCTTCAAGCACATTAGATCAAATCAATGACAATGAAAGACACAATTTCTTTGAAAAAGAGAGTAAATAACAATCACTAAAGTCGCAATCATCAGCTAAATCCAAACACGAGAAAAACGAAACTAAACAATAAAAAAAAAAAAAAACATGAAATCGAGAACAAAAACTGGAACATACGATAACGGCCGCTAGATTCAGATTCAATCACAAAATCAATGGTTCTGATTTATTGAACGAAATCTTGTGGAAAAATTGAAATTAGAAAAAATGAAGCAACTTCGATTAAAGACGAAAGTCATGAGATACGTACCTGAGGCGCATCAAATACGTGAAGAAAACTGCAACTTGGCTTTCTTTTATTCAAAGAATCAAGGAAGAAGGAGAGAATAAGAATTAGAATTAAAAGGGGATTAATTAATTAATTAATTAATGTTTTATCGAATAACGTTATACATAAATTTTGATATTTTTACACGATTTATTTTATCTATGTTTTTCTAATTCTTGACAGATTTTTTATCGGTTGTTTAATATTTTTTATTTAATTTTTTTATCAAGATTAAATCTAAAGTTATAATTAATTGATTAAAATATTTTTAATTATTTTATTAATTTTTTTTTATTTTGGCCTCACAAATTTTATTATAATTTTAGATATGTCCTAAAAATTGTCATATTGAAAGGTATTTCTTACCTCAATAAGTTAAATGATGTTGAAATAAAATGTTAAAATGTACTGTTTGAATTATAAATAAGTGTTTAAGTTATTTTTTAAATAAAATCTTAAAATATTTTGAGTTAAATAAGTATTTAATATTTTTAACGTTACTTAAATAATTGTTTATCGTGACTATCTGTTAAAAGTTTTTTGTTAGTGAATAAAAATATGATATGTGACAATATCTATTTTTAAAAAATAAATCGGAATTTTTAAAATAGTCTCTAAATTCCTAAATTTCTAAATTCGGCCACTAATACCGACATCATGTTTTCGATAATGGAATGAAGCGTCCTCCCTTTGTCGAACAATCTATATATCATTCATCGTCTGTTATATTATCGTTCGTCATATTATTCGAATGAATCGTTCAACAATTTCAACGCGATCAATTTTTAGAGATGAAATGATAAGATAGGTCATAATGGTTCAGCGATAGATGTGATAGGAGATAATATGGCAATTAGAACGAAAATCAAGTTAAATCGAAATACAGATTTTTGAGTGTTAAAGATTTTAAATTTTGGGTTATTTTTATAAACTTTGGATTATTTTTTTTAATTAATTTATTTATTTTTAAATATAATTTTAAAATTTTAAGAATCTGACACTTGGTGAAAATTTAGTGATGTGTTGAGATAGTGGATGTAGGTTTGATTTTATAGTGACATGGTACTAATTAGAGGTGTTTATTTTTGGGTATCTGATTCTTTCAGTACCTATTTACCGGTTAGTGTCCCGGACGATCTAAGCTGCATACCCTCTATCGGGTACTCATAAAACTCGGATACCTAGGTAATCGGGTAATGGATACTCATAAAACCTGATACACTGGTAATCGGGTAATGAATACCCAATTCACACTTTTCTTTATTTAAATTTAAATATTTTAAAAAAATCATATAGTAAACGCATAAAATTTAAAAATTCATAATACATATTTCAAACACAAAAATTAGTGATTTGAAGTTAGTTTTAGAATATTCGGATATATACATATATATTAAAGTTTATCACCGAAAACATATTAATCTTATTTTTTTTCTTTTGGTATTAATAAATTAATAAAAATATATTTAAAAATTTAAAATTTAAAAGTATATAATATAAATACACATATTAAGTTTTCCGTTCCCAAAGTGTAAGTGTTTTCTAGGTGGGATATTCATGGTTATGATTAGGGGTGATAGCTAGGCTCGGTTCAGTCGGAAAGCAATGTTATTGGACACAGTTTGGATTCGAGGTTTGGCGAGTTCAAAATTTTAAATACAAGATCAACTCGAAAATAATATTATTGTGCTTGACTCGGGTTCGAAGCTCGTAGGGCTCAACTGGTTATGCCTGTTTCTGTGCATGTAGACATGAGGTTTGAGCTAGCCGACTGGTTATGCCTTGTAATTTTGGATATTTTACTCGGTTGTGTTGGATTCTGATGTTTAATTACCATTCGAGCAGGGTGTCATTACTAACAACAATGATGCTTTTGACATTAAGGATTTGGTGCCTTGGCGGAGAAAGCAGACGGAGACTGTTGCTGTAAAACCATGATGATTGATTTGGAAGTACAAACTGTGACCTCACCATTACTCTAGCCGGGGACTCGAATTCAGGAACGAAGGTAAATGAGGTAAAGAAGGATAATCATCCATCATTTTCGAAGATTATTTTTACATATTTATCCCCTATTTATATATTTTTTAAAATTTTTTATAAATTTATTCACTTTTAAATATTTATATTTTGCTCCACCCTTGAATATTAATTCTGTCTCTACTCAAACTTTTTATAATTTTTAATATTTTCCACTTTATTCGACTTTATAAGATCCGATCGGAATCCATCAATTATGATTCCCATACAATCCCTATACTCTATCCCCTTAGAAAATACATAATTTCATTTCTTTTTGTCCCTGTGTGTCACTTAGTAACCAAAGGAATCATGGTATTGTGTCTAAAAAACAGGAATCGGACAATGATTGTTGTATTGACGTCGGTGTTTGTCCAGATACGATATCAGTGTCGCAAAGCCAAATCAATCAAATACCAACTATTACTTCCTCTTCACAACCTCTCCGGTGCTTTATCTAACAAGAATTACGAGATATTCAAAAGCATCGGTTCAGTTAATCGATTAAATTAAATTTTTAAATTTTTATTAACTGTTAATCAAAATATATGTTTTATAATTTTAATTAAATTGAAAAAATTTGGTTAAATTCAGTTAGAAATTTTTTAAAACATTTTGGGTAAATTGTACAATTGGTCACTAAACTATGTTAACATAATATTTTAGCTATTAAACTTTCAAAAATTATAAAAAATATAAAACTTATCGAATTATTATAAAATAACTATTAATTTATTACATGTTATAAATTATTGATAAATATTAAAAATTTTAATGATTATTTTTAAAAATTTAATAAATTTAATGATCATCTTATGTTAATTTTATAAAGTTCAATGATCATTTTATAATGCATCAAAAAATTTAATGATCATTTTGTAATTTTTAAAAGTTTAATGATAAAAATTAAATATATAAAATATAATATATATTTAATTAATTAATTAATTTCGAACTAAATTAATCAATAACTAAAATTTAAAAAATAATTAACTATTAACAAACTGAATTTAAATTTAATCAACCGATTAAGTGAAAAAACTTTAAGTTCATCATTTAATTCGGTTAAATTTTGAACACCCTTATTCTCTAACTTATATTTATATTTGATGCATTGATTTGTAAAATTTAATGCATTTTTATTATTTAATCCCTTATTATTAAGATAAAGTCGTGATCGAAAGTTAGTTAAGAGAGAATAAATTATTAAATCTAAGAATATATAAGTTTAGATAATTATTTCATACACAAGAATTTGTAAAGAGTTTATTTACACAAATGTAAGGTTTAGAGTTTTAAGTATAATAGTTTTATAGATATAATTTTAGGATTAGGGTTAAAATTCTGGGTTTGGAGATTAAAACTTAAATCTCTAACCATTTTACTTTAAACTCTAAAATCTAACCTTAATGTTATGTTCTAACCGTAAATTTTAAATTCTAAATCTTTATACTAAAATCCTAAAATATTAAACCTCAAATCCTAAAATCATGACGACTGTGAAACCAAAAACTACAATAGTCCGTTTATAGGATAATAATTATTACAATTTTTATTTAGTATTTGAATTTAAAATTCAGAAGTAAGAATTAATACGTGTAATATTTAAATTTGTAAGTCTTAGATTGTTATTAGATCAAAATACGAGAGAACGAACTCAACTTTTTTTTTCAGTTTGATTTTAGTTATTTAAATATTTAATGTCATTCTATTTTTAAGATAGATCAAATTGTTACGAGAATAAAATTTATCAACTACTTGAGATTTATGAGTCTAATCTAGATTAGGGCAGTAAATGAGACGAGACGGATCGTGATTTGTTCGAGATTGATTCGAACAAAACTCGATTAAAGTTTGATTTGATTAGACTCAACTCAAGTTTTTAACTAGTCGAACCGAGTTATTTGATACCCGATTCGAAAAGCTCATAAGCTACTTGAAAATATAATATATTATTTTTATTTTTAATAATTTAAAATCAAAATTCCTAAACTTAAAACCCAAATATAAACCCTAAACATAATTTTAAACCTTAAAATCTAAATCCTAAACTTTAAACCTAAAAACATAAACCTTTAAACCCAAAATTAATATCATATACCTTAAAACTAATAAGCTTGTGTAACACCTCGACCCGGATGTCACATTGGGCCTCCGGCCCAAAACCTGTATTTCAAAATTCTTTCGAAAGCCCAACAATTAAAATCCAATTCAAGTTAAAACGTAAGCCCAAAATAGTATAAAGAAATCGGAGCTCTAAAATATTACAAATCATTTTGAACATTCGACTTGAAATAATAACAGAGTTACAAAACACATAGGGTCCAACTAAGTACTAGCCCACTAATCTATAAATGTACTCTGACATAGGTCGATGCTGAAATCCAAACCTCGATGGTGCTCCACGAACTGGCTTCACCTAACCTACGCACGAAAACACACTACTAAAGCTCAGTGGGTACGCCAAACTCGGCCAACATCATGCATATCATAAGCAGTAAAGCATAACATATAAACATCGTGCATGAAATGATGATCTAGCATGCTTGCCTACCACATGGCATAAACAATGTATAATATCGCACACAGCATATACATATCACATCACAAAATAACACACAAGAGTGAGGCCCGCGTCCACACAGCATCGGGATCCTACACTCAAGATTGAGGCCGCCCTCAAATCCTATGCCCGGAATGTTACATCGGACATCTTCGAACGAGGCCGCCCAACGTTCGAAAAGGGGTGGAGGCCGCCCAACCAACCCCATGCTCGGAATGTTACATCGAACATCTTCGAGTGAGGCCGCCCAGCACTCGGAATAAAAGTCTTCAAAACATCATCTGGCATATTACATCGGATGGCCTTCAACGTGTTGCAACACTTATGGATATCCGGATTTCCATCACACAATGACTCAAACCACACAAACGATCCACCTAGGATCTTAGCATAACAAGATATATTAAGACTTATCATACCTTAGTCTTTCGGGGTTATAAACATCAATCTTGGTTAAACAATTCATTTTCTCATATATAGGTTTCATTAGGACTCTTAATACCCTTATCGAACCTCAAACAAAGCTTATCTTATTAAGTTCTCGTAGGGGTATCGATACCCTTATGTGGGGTATCGAACCACCCTGCTTCGATACCCACCCAAAGAAGGCATCGAAACATGGGTATCGATACCAACATCGATACCCTTTGACCATTTCCAAAGTCAACGAAAGGGGACCCTCCAGCATCAATACTAGTATCGATGCCATTATGCCATTAAAGGTCCCGGTATCGAATCATGGTTCGATACACCTAGCCACTTAGCCTATTTCCACTCATGGGTATCGATACCGGTAGCCCGTGTATCGATACCCCTACACGAAATGCAGGTCTACACTTAAAAAATTCCTAGGATTCATTCTCAAATTCGATCCAATCAACCTTAAAGTGTTCCTACACATTATTAGGAGTGTTTAGGATAACTTAACATCAATTTCCAGTCAATTAACACATAAATCCGAAAACTACCATTAAAGACTCAAAAGCTCAAACCAAGCATTCAAACACAAAATCTACATGTCATGCATATTACCATGATATGAATGATGAAAGGATGAGTTGGGAGTACCAACCTTAGCAAGCACAGCAACCAAAACTCGAACTCACTCTTCCAAGCTCTTTCCTTTGCCCAAACTTGATGATGGATCTCCAACTTCACCAAACCAACACATATTTACCTCTTTTAATAGATCTTTCCAAGCTCTAAAACTTCCTCTCTTGCACCAAAACGTGATTCACACCCCATAAGCACAAGTTAGCACCTTTACTCTCTAGTTTGGGTTGGAAGAAAGATGAAGATAAAGATAAAATGGTGACTCCCCATGCTCAGATTTTTCTGCAACACAAAATCCTCCACAAAACCCTTCTCTTTCAACTATTTAGACAATTACCAAACTATCCTTCACAACCCCTAAGGCCAAAAACCACTCAAGCCCAACAAACCAAAGCCCCAAACCACACTAACTTGGGCCCAAAATCGAAGCTCAAACTCTCGGGTTAACTCGACGCTCGAATCCGAAATCCGGGTCGTTATAGCTTGAGTTTACACATCTTATGTATTAACGTTTTTTTTCCTGATATAGTTTTAAATGAATTGTGACTAGGGATGGCAACGGGCCAGAACTGGATTGGATCCAGTTAAATCCAGATCCAAATTCATTTTTATATCATGGATCCAGATCTTCCCCAGATCCGTGGGTCTAGAAAATTGAGACCCAAATCCAGATCCAATGAATCTTACGGATCTGGGTCTAAAACGGATCTATTAAAAAACGATTAGTCGACCTATTTTTTAACGTATTAAAACTATCATTAATTAATTTCACATCACAACTTCAATGTAGGAAAGATTAATTTCAATTAATTAATATCAGAATAAAAAACAATAAACTAAAATCTTAAAAAAAACTCTACAATTACATAAATATCTTTTGAAAAACACAAGTACTAAGAAATGTAGATCATAGAATATTCCATTATCGCAAATCGAGTACTATACTTCTACCTCTTAGAATGCTAGTCTTCACCACTACTTAAATCATAAACATCCTAAAACAAACAATAAATAATCAACCAAATAAAAAAATTTGTTTTATGAAAATAATATTTATAAAATTTAAATATTAATATTAAAGTTATGAAATATAATAACTTTCTTATATAACATGTCAATGATATTAATCATTTCCGCGTCATCATCACAATCTTCAAGAAAAAAACATGTATTCATTCAAAAAGTTTCTTTGTAGTAAATAAATAAAAAATATATTAGAGAATAATATGAAATATAAAACCTATTATTAAATATATTATAAAATTAAAGGTGATTTTTTTTAATAAATAGGTAAACAAATCTGGGTCTAAGTTCGGATCTTAGTGTTAGATCCAGATACGTACTTTAATCAAAAGATCCAAATCTAGCCCAGATCTGTCGGTCTAAAATTTTAAGATCTAGACCCTATAAAACGGATCTGGATTTATGGATTCAGATTGGGTCCAAGATCCATTGCCATCCCTAATTGTGACAGATGACGAGCTACTCGAGTTCGACACGATCAAAGATTGATCAGTGTTTGACTCGATTGAGCTTGAATCAAGCTTGAAATCAACTCGAGTTTTTAACGAGCCGAGTTGAGATCAAATTTTTCAAGTTTGTTAAAAATTATTCAAGCTCAAACTCGATTTAAAATCTTAACAAGTCAAATTTAACACTACTAAAACTCGACTTGACTCGTTTACACCCCTAACCTAGACCTCTTTGAACTACAACGACGCTTGCTTACCGTCTTAAAATTTTATTAAAATCATTTAAATTTATTTATGATAATACATCATCATAGAGTTTACTAATAACACACAAACTATACAATGTTAATACATTAAAAAAACAAGTTAATCGTATCATATGTTCTCAAATAATACCCCTCATATACGTATGGATATGATATGTTTTTATAGTGTAATTTTTTTTAAGTTTTACATATTTTTAAGATCGTTGGATGGGTGAAATAAATGGTTGAGATTTAAAATAAGATATGAGAAGATTATCGCTTTAAAAAAATAATGAATTAATCTCAATCATTCGTTTATCCATAAATGATTAAAAAAAACGTGTAAAACTCAAAATTTTAGTTAATTGTATTTGTCCCTTAAATTTTATAGATGTCTCTATTTTTAATAGTTTTAAGATAAATACAAAATAAAATATGTATTCACTTAATTTTTTGATAATGTGTACAATGTTACTCGAAGTTGAATATTCTATGTTAAATATAATATTTTTTCAACTATTTATTAAAACGATTATAATATGAATTTGGATCTATTTACACGTGTTTTAAGTGATTTTTATATAATCTATTATCAATTTAAATAATTTAAACCGTTCATTTAATGATCTAAATCTTTAAAAAATTAATATTTTATAAACTGATTCTATTATCTTTTATCTATTTATTCATCTCTCTCTCTCTCTATATATATATGAAAGTTGCCTCGAAGTTCCCTGCATGCAGGCACGGGTTAATGACCCCACGCGTGGGGCGATGGTCCCCATAATCTTGAATTCCGTGACTCGCGTTGTCCAAGTTTGCTTTCAAGTTAAATCTACAGTTGTAAAAAAAAGTTAAATTATATAGATGAATTATAGAGAGTAAATATGTAATTATTTTATTTTATTTTATTATAATTTAATTAGTATTAAATTAAAAATATATATGAATGACAGGGAGTAAATGTGTAATTATTCTATTTTATTTTTAACTGCCACGTCATCAGGTCTATTAGTTTTTAACGTTCGGTGGCTATTTCGATACCATTTTAATAGTTCACTGATGTATTTGACGCTTTTTAAAGCATTGTGGTCACTTCAATACCAACCCCATAATATTATCGCTATCCGTGTAATTTATCCTAAAAAAATCTAGTTGATGCATTTATTATTTCTTTTAACTAATTTTTGTTCAATTAGTGAGTTGAATTATTACCGAAAGTTTTAGGCGAGACGTATTAAAATGAGTCAAAATTAAATTTGTGATAAAAATTATAAGAATTTTGATATTAATTTTTTGTATGTATTATTTTTTTTAAAATAAGGATTTTGATATATACCGAATTTCTTAAAAAAAAGGTAAATTACACGGATGACGTGCTATTTCAATATTATTTTAATAGTTGACCGGTGTATTTGACGTTTTTTAAAGTATTGTGTCCATTTCGTTATCAACCTCATAGTATTGTGGCTATCCGTGTAATTTACCCAAAAAACTTAAAAGTTTTAAAAGTATAAGAATTTTGATACATACCAATTTTTTTTTTAAAAAAAATTATAAAATTTTTGGTATATATCAAAAAATTAATACAAAATTTCTTACAACTTTTATAAAAATTTTGATTCTACCTCAATTTAACCTCATTTTAATATGCCTCACAGTAGAAAAACCTTATTAGTTTCCGTTTGTAGTAATAGATTTTTAAATATTTTATTAAAGCAAATTAAATTGAGTACAAATTTATAAATTTTAAAATAAAATCTAAAAACACAATAAGTGTTTTAATAGAAAAATTAATGATTTTTATCTTAAAAAATATGTTTAAATGGTGTCGTCTACCTAATATATATTTTTTAAACTCATTATTCATAAAACCTACTTGGATTTGTGTAATTTAAACATAAAATTTAAATGAACTTTAGTTTGTGAAATTTAAAAAAAAAATATTTTTTTAATATAAATAGTTAGTCTTATTAAAAAAAACATTTTATAATTGTTATTGTAAACTAAATATATAATTTGAATATTTTTTTATAATATTGACCCATAAAACTAATTATTTTAGGTCATATATGAATAATATATGAAAATGGTTAAAAATTTAACTAAAAAACTCGAACAAAATATAGATATTAATAAATTTGACTACATCAACAAATACACCGTAAAAAGAGATTAAACTACAGAAAAATAATTTAGAACCATAAATCAGAGTCAAATTTCGTAAAAAATTATCCACAAACGTAAAACATATATCTAAATTTAATATAAGGGTCTAGAGAATGAAAAACTATCGAGATAACAAATAAGTATCATCTTAATCGGTTGAGACATGTCAAATTCAACCCTAAAATCTGACTAATAAAAAAGATAAAAACATACTATAAAGGTAAAAAAATGTCCTAAAGATAAAAATATTCTTATTAAATATTAAAAATATAAAAATTGGGAAAATTAAAGAAAAATAAAGAATACCAACAATTAACAATCAACACCAGATTAATGTTGTTATCAATAAAAAAATTAAAAAAACAAATTAAACTACACTTTTAAATAAAAAAAAAACTAAAAACCTTGAAATTTAAAAATACTATTAATGAAATATAAGATAATTTAGCAGATTATTAGATATGTTATGTTATCGGTTCGATTTCTTTAATTGAAATATAAGATTTTATAGTTTGATTGAGGTAATATATGATTATATAAAAAAATATTAAATTGTCCGTGTTATAATTTTTTTATGTAAGAGATTGAAATTAGACTTATAAATGAACCAGACAAAGTTATATTTATGTTCGTAATTAAACAAACTAACGAATATAAATAATTAAATAAATAATATTTATTGTTCGTGTTAATTTATTTTTATCTAAATTAACACAAATGAAAACGAAAATTGAGTATTGTTTATTTTTTATTTCATATTTTTGAGAAATTATATCATAAGTTTGTCTTTTCGCGTCATTAGTGATCCTAACCAAGAAAAAATATTTATTTTATATTTTTTTCATATCGTTTTTATCAAGTGAATCTACATTAATATTTATAGTAAATTAAATAAAAAACACTTTTTATAAAGCGAAGATTTACTTGGTAAAAGTATACCATGAAAAAATATGAAATAAATGATTTTTATTGATTGAAATCATTGATAACGCAACAAACCAAGATTATGATATGAAAAATGATACTTTTTTCATGAAAAGTAATAAATAGAAATAAAAATAGGTGTGTAAATTTAAACAAACATAAATGATCATATTACTGAATATTCAGGAACGTAAATAAACGAACAATCTTTGTTCTTGTTTGTTCTTTTAATCAAACAAACAAAAAAAATATTCATATTCGTTCGTTTAATAAATAAATGAATATAAATAAACTTTCGGACAAATAATTCGTTGAACGGTTGATTTATTTATGTCATAACCCATTCAAAAATAACCAAACAACTAAGCCCAAATTCAAATCTAATAACCCTAATTGAAACAAAACCCTAATTATCCCATATACCCTGTTGCCGCAACCTCTCTGCAAACAGACCTTGCGCGTGGCCGTCACGCGCGACGGTTGGAATACTGCGTGACAACCATGCATTTACTTAAATGATTCCCATAGCCGGTTACCTCCTCACCGCCTGACAAGGCCTGCTCCACCGCCCACCACCCTACAAAAATCAGAAGCAATATTAGATTTAAATTAAATCGTTGTAATATTTTTATATGTATAACATGTGTTATAAATGTCCAACGAAATCGAAAATAGTGGGGGGATTTTTCGAATGAAAAATAGAGTATTCGAAACTAATCCAAGGCAGAGATCACACACCAAATCGAAAAGCAAAAAAAAAAAAAAACGAAAGTAAAAAAAGAGAAAATCGAGATTTATCTCCTTAGATCCATGTTCGTAAGCGTTCATTTTCTAGAAAACGATGCCAAAACAAAAAAAAAGTAATGAATTAAAAAACCAATGATTGAAGTAGAGTTTGATCGAAAAAGTAATGAATTAGTGACTAAAAATTTTTTTTAAGGATGATTTCGAAAGCATGAACTATGGTTTCTAAACAAATTTTCCAGAAATTCAAAATTTCATGGTTTTGAAATTAATTAAAAATTCAAAATTGGTCCAAATTGGGCACTAGTTTCAAAATCTACTTAGAAATGCAAAAAATACATATTTGAACCATTTTAAAACCTTTTTAAACATATTCAAATGATCTATACATGCTTTAAATGAATCATGAGCATATCAAATATATAAAAAAATCAGTCATAAACTAAATTATATAGTAGCATCAATAACTTTTTATGTCAAATTGTTAACCCAAAAATCAAAATTTGTATATTAGATCTAATATGAAAAGCTTACATGATAATTTTATGTCAAATTGTTAACCCAAAGGTCATTTTGATACACATACAAGTTTTTTATAATTCTTAGGCATTTTCCTTACTAGTTTACATATTAAAACTTATTTAATTGTTCAAATCACATGCACTTATCTTTTTCTACACACTTAATAAGTATAACCTTTTTGTGCTTTTATTGTAACGACCCGGATTTCAGATTTGAATATCGGGTTAACCCGAGAATTTGGGCTTTGGTTTTGGGCTCCGAGTGAGAGGTTTTGGGCCTTGTTGGGCTGCTTGTTTGGTTGGGCTTGAGTGGTTGTGTTGGGCTTGAGTTGTTGGTTGAGGGCTATTTGGTATTTATATCACTAGAGGTTAAGGGGGTATGTTTTTCTGCAGAGATGTGAGCTCATCTTTTCTCTTTTTCCTCTTCACCTCTTCATCCTTTAGAAGCAAGAAGGAAAGGTAAAAGGTGAAATCTTTGAGAGTGTAAGTTGGTTTTTCGTTTTTGTGGTTGTATGAGAGTTCTAAGGCTCGAGGAGATCTACAATCTAAGGTAAGAGTTGTTTGGTTTGGTGAAGAAGAAGAGGAAGCCCCATCTCAAAGGCAAGGCAAGGAGAAAGCTTGAGGAGGAAGAAGGAAGGTCGTTTTTGCTGTGTTTTCTTGAGGTTGGTACTCCCAACTCTTCTAATTATCTTGCATTTCATGGTAGAGTGCATAGCATATAGATATCCATGTATGAATGCTTGGTGTGCATGTTTGAGGACATTAATGGTGAATTTCGTAATTGTGTGTTTGATGGCTTGAAAAATAATGTTAAAACACTTGAAACCTTTCTAAGAATGATTAGGAACACTTTAGAGTCGAATAGATTAATTTTTGGGAAGAATCCTTAGAAATTTCTAAGTGCAGGCCTGCATTTCGTGCAGGGGTATCGATACACGGGCTACCGGTATCGATACCCATGAGTGGAAATAGGCTAAGTGGCCAGGTGTATCGAACCATGGTTCGATACCGGGACCTCTAGTGGCATAATGGCATCGATACCAGTATCGATGCTGGAGGGTCCTCTTTCGTTGACTTTGGAAATGGTCAAAGGGTATCAATGTTGGTATCGATACCCATGTTTCGATGCCTTCTTTGGGTGGGTATCGAAGCAGGGTGGTTCGATACCCCACATAAGGGTATCGATACCCCTACGAGAACTTAATAAGATAATCTTTGTTTGAGGTTCGATAAGGGTATTAAGAGTCCTAATGAAACCTATATATGAGAAAATGAATTGTTTAACCAAGATTGATGTTTATAACCCCGAAAGACTAAGGTATGATAAGTCTTAATATATCTTGTTATGCTAAGATCCTAGGTGGATCGTTTGTGTGGTTTGAGTCATTGTGTGATGGAAATCCGGATATCCATAAGTGTTGCAACACGTTGAAGGCCATCCGATGTAATATGCCAGATGATGTTTTGAAGACTTTTATTCCGAGTGCTGGGCGGCCTCACTCGAAGATGTTCGATGTAACATTCCGAGCATGGGGTTGGTTGGGCGGCCTCCACCCCTTTCCAAACGTTGGGCGGCCTCGTTCGAAGATGTCCGATGTAACATTCCGGGCATAGGATTTGAGGGCGGCCTCAATCCTGAGTGTAGGATCCCGATGCTGTGTGGACGCGGGTCTCACTCTTGTGTGTTATTTTGTGATGTGACATGTATATGCTGTGTGTGATATTATACATTGTTTATGCCATGTGGTAGGCAAGCATGCTAGATCATCATTTCATGCACGATGTTTATATGTTATGCTTTACTACTTATGATATGCATGAAGTTGGCCGAGTTCGGCGTACCCACTGAGCTTTAGTAGCTCAGCGTTCGAAATGTGTTTTCGTGCGTAGGTTAGGTGAAGCCAGTTCGTGGAGCACCATCGAGGTTTGGATTTCAGCATCGACCTATGTCAGGGTACATTTATAGATTAGTGGGCTAGTACTTAGTTGGACCCTATGTATCTTGTAACTCTGTTTTATTTATTGTCGAATGTTTTTAAACGGTTATAATATTTTGGGAGCTCCGCTACTTTAATTTATTCTGATTTACGTTTAAATGGATTTGGATTTTATACATTGTGATGAAATGGATTTGGACCCGACTTTATGGGCTTTTGGAAAGAAATTTTGAAATACAGGTTTTGGGCCGGAGGCCCAATGTGACATCCGGGTCGGGGTGTTACATTTATTAATTACTCAAAAGATCATTTCTTATCTTAATAAATCGTACATATTTTTTACGCCTTAACATTACTTATTTACTTGATAAAATGTGTTTAAAATCAATGCTTTCAATCATTTAACATCAATTGAATTTTGTAAGACGTATATATGCATCAAATCACCGGATCATGTTAGATTATACATCTTGTTAATCAAATTTTGTATTTCTCAAATTAGTTTTTAAATCATACATTTTACCCATCAATCAATAGCATGTCTAAACATACACATCATACACTTATCGATCTTAAGCACATTTTTATACATGTTATACTATATGTCACCATTCTAAAAGTTATAAGAGAAAGAACTTTACTCAAAGAGCCTTATAGAGTAACTTACAACTCTTAGTTATGATTGATCCTCAATTTTTTTAAAATTAGAAATATATATGAAAATGAATGTATTATGCATAATTTATCTAGTGATATAATTAATACAAACAAACATAAACATCAAATTATACAATATGGATTCATGATCATGTGTTATCGCCATGTATGACATATTAGGCATAATCAAAAAACATAGTATCATGATCTACTCATAATATAACATGTATCACCATCAAAGATATCAATTTTTTTTGACATAGAAATTGATGGATACACAAATTCTCAACTAAACTTCCTCAATTGGATCATAGAGGTTGTAACCTAAGGATCATAGTTGATTCCTTACAAATATCCAACCTATACACCACATGAAGGTCATATCATAGGATCTTAGTTTGCCCTTACATAGAGAGCTCATGAATTTTATGGTAAATCAATTGTATCCAAACTTCATAAGTTTCCAAAGAATTTATATCTATTACTCACCTTGTTTTGTGACCATGGTTCAGATATCATCATAACATGTAATATGGAGAGCTTTAGCTCCATATTTCACATAGGATTATAAATTGACATAACAAGGTAGCATGGGATACAAGTCATCATTAAAATATGTATCATATATATATCATATATAATTTTATATTTTATATCTTGACACACTCCATCAAAATCATATATAATATTTGTCATATGCTTCCTATATTTACTCATGCTGTTGCGTGTCAAAAGTGCGCAATTGGTGCAAGTGGACACATCGCAAGTAATAAAGTGATCAGTATAATCGTGTATCGTCTTCACAGGGATTGGTCTACTTAATATGCCTCCTTCGTCTTCTTGCTCTGTAAAAAGAAATAAAATAAAGACACAGGTAAATTTGGTTTTGATGAAACTAAATAAATTGAAATAAAGAAAACTAAGTAAAATATGAGATCTGATTAAGAGAGAGGGCATGATCCAATTGTGTTGTATTGTGGATTTGATTGACTTGTCTCTGTCCAATGCAATTGTACATCACTGCCTTGGCAATACTGCAGCTTACTGCCTTGGCAACGACGATATTTGTCCGCCGCGGCAATCCCTTGCTCGTGGATGAACTTTATCAAAGTTCGGCAAAGTATCCTTGGATGACTCCGCTTATCCCTAAGTCGAAGTGCTGTTGGTGATCAATCCTTGATGATACCTCCCGGCGTGAATCAATTATAATGATCAACCAATCTCACACTTCTTTTAGCCGCTGAAACTCTTAACCTATCCCTAGGCCGAGTTAGTATTTTGCGATTGAAATACCGTACTTATCCCTTTCGTGAATCTAACTCTCCCGAGTCTAGATAAATAGATTAATCACAAACTTCTCTCCCGAGCTTGAATGCAAGAACAAGGAATGGCAAAGGATAAGCAAACCTTGATATTTTATTGCATTGAAACAAAGAACAAAGTACAATCTCCTCTCACAAGTACTCGACAACCTTCACCTAAACCCTAAGAAAACTTAGAACATAATTTTGAGAGAAATAAAACAATGAGTCTTAGGGTGAAGTCTTTAAGAATCGACTCTCCTATTCCCTTGGACGACTAGGTCTTATATAGGCTTGGCCTAGGGCAAACCTTTCCTAAGTAGAATACAACTTGGAGTAGGGAACAAGTCATGTACATATATAAAATATTTCCAAGTTTATTCCAAATAAGAAGCTTTCTCGTGTGGCCTTGTCTTGGGCTTTTCCTCGTGCTAACCAGCTCCGATCCATGTGCTGCATGTCCAGAAACATCCCTTTTATTTTTCTCTTCCAACCGCCTACAGTATCGCTTCCTGTCTTTCTGCTGCTGCCTCGTCATTAGGTTCTACCTCGGCCATGTTGCTGCCGCGGCAATAGTTTATCCTGCACATATGTAAAAATGCAGTAAAACTTGCTTTTTCTGTAAATATCATCTTTATAAGCATAACTTCTAAATATATCACATTAAGTATATGCATTGGTTCGAGTGGGTGTAGATTTTGATGCTTAATGCCCATAAAAGGTGTAAAAAGTGATAGTGAGTTGAGCACTTATCACACCCCCAAACTCGAACTATTGCTTGTCCTCAAGCAATGCAAACCATCAATTTGCCAAACTCTATTCTCCCCACCATAACTATGCCTATTCTTTATACTTAACCTTTCGGCTACTCAAGGGTTTACCTAGAAACAAACTATAAGATTTAGTGAGTGTGTACGTTTTTGTGGACAAGTTTGATTAAAGTCTTTCTTAGATAAACTCTAAGTTTAAGACAAATAGATTTTGGTTAAGTGTTCTTTTCTTTTCTAAACCACCAATTCTTGAGCCAATTTCGGGCACCTCAAGGATTGTGTTTTTCTCTTCACTAATTCCTTCTTTCTTTTGATAGTCTTTGTAAGCATACTAGAGCCAATTTTGGGCACCTCTAGTATGAAAAAGAGTAATTCCTAGAGCCGGTAATAGGCACCTCTAGTCACTTGCCCAAAAATCTAGGTCTTTATCACCTAAGTTCATTAAAAGAATTCCTATAATCCAACAAGTCCTAAAAGTGTTTTTAAAATTTATCTTATAGTAACCTTCTAAGTTTTCAACCTTAAGTATCCTAAGGTTAAACCTTCTTAACAAGACCTAACCATGATAAGGAGAAAGATTTCTATAGCCTTAAAGAATAAACTAAGGCAATACTGATGATGGGCAGTGCAAAAGTATGAGCAATTGATTCAAGTAAAGCGGTGAGCATAAAAAATTTAAAAAAATTTCACTTAAATACTCCCTTATCTTGGCAGGGCCTCGGCAGTGTCTCTATACCCCCAAACTCGAACCAAGCATTGTCCTCAATGTTTTATAATAGAAGAAAATAGTGGGCAACAAAAATATGAAAAGAAACAAGCAGCATATAAAGAAACAAACAACATATAAAGAGAAAAATAATATTGAATATAAAAAATTTAAAGGGACTCCAAAGAGCTGCTTGTAACAATCTTTCGTCGAGGACGTGCTGCTGATTGCTTCGTCTCCGGTGAGGGAGATGGCTGGGTTTTTGCTTGCCGGGGCGGTTGGACTCTTGTTGGTGGTGTCCGTTGCATTGGAGCATCCACTTCTTCTCCTTCTTCCTTGTCGGCAATCTCCTCGGTGATCATGATGTTCGCTCCACCTTCATTTGTTGCGGCTACCTCGGCATAGTGTGTGCTTGGTCCGACAGCGGTTGAGCTTTGGTGTACATAGGCATCTATCTCTACTGATAGACTGCCCATGATGATGGGGGATTGTGGTGGAGTGCTGAAGACTGCCCTCCTCTTTGATGGTCTTCTGCTAGCCGATGATGCCGCGGCAGAGTCTGTTGCCCTAGATGGGCCAGCAACATGAAATGGTGGTTGAGGGCCAGTTTGGAAGAACAACCTTGGACCTCCTGGAGCTGGTCTAGTCTCGGTATATGGTGCAGTTATGACAAACATGTTGGTGGGGAATTCTGGAAACTATGCCCCTTGGTCTGGAAAGGCATGGAGCATCATTTGGTCAAGTGTGCCATTAAAGTCTCTTTGATACTCCATGTATCTCTGTTGTCTAAGATCCATCGCTGCCATCCGTTGAAGTATCTCCTGGTACGGATCTTTTGCGGCAGTGGTGTGGGCAGTGTCAGGCATGTCTGCCGTGTACTAAGCCCCGACAGCAGTATCAACAGTGAACTACTGGGACGTTGCCTAGACGGGTTCTGCCTGTGTGATCTGCATGATTTTGTGGCAGAATTCTCTTGTCCACCCTCTCCTATAGGCTGTAAATTCGTCTGTCTCGTCCGTAGGGACACCTGCAGCATTGCAAATACCAATAATTAAACAAGGGAAATATAGTGGTCCTCTATCCTTCTTACCGCATTCGTAAATTTCTCGTAGGATAATTTCTCCAACATTGATGCTCCTTTTGTTGATGATTGATTGGATGAGCACCAATCTTCTCTGATCCACCGTGCTGTTATGGGAGGTTGGGATAAGGCGTCTCTTGACAAAGGTGTTCCAAAGCTTGGCCTCGGGTTTCAAACTTTGCCTTGCTACCGATCCTCTATGGGCACCGGTTTCCCAAGAAGTATTCTCGTAAAAAAGGTCGTCTTTAATCAATTCATAATCCTCAACAGTGATATCCTCTATGAATTCAGCATGTACATCATGGTCAGGTGTGAAGCCGTAGAATTGGTTGATAATCTCAGCATCAAGCTTGACAGGTCTGCCTCGGCAGTAGGCAAAAAGAGAGTCCTTGCTTGCCCGTGCGCATAGAATTCCCGCACGATGGTGGCATTGTCCTGGGCAGGTTGTAGGTAAAAGATTTCCCATTCTTGATACTTGATTCTGTCGAACAAATAGTACTCGATGTCGTAACTTTCTTCGTCGGAATGTTGGAACCCTCGCTCCTCCCATAATTGCCGAGCGATAAAAGACCTGTTGAAACAGTCTTCAAAATTGGCGGGGGCAAAACGTTTGTAGGTGGCCATGAGTAAGTATTTTGAGATTTAGGTTCTTGGATATTTTCTTGAAGAAATTCTGAAAATATCAAGAAGGTTTGAGAGTAGGCAGAGAGTATTGTGAGAGCAAGATTATCAAATATTCTAAAGAAAACAAGAATGCAAGAGTGAATAGTTCAAGAGGGAGAGATTGCTTATATAGGCCTCGACCTTGTGACCGTTTGAACCACTAGCCATTTTGTAGAAGTTAGTCTTTACTGTCGTTTCCTTTTCTGCCGCGGCAAAAATCTCGGCAGACTAGCCGTGACACTGTTCTGCCCGTTGGAACTGCTGCGGCTCTGACACTGTTTTCTGCCACGGTAGCAGACTTCCTGCTGTGAACTACTTCTCTTTTATTCCTGCTTTATTATCCTAAATAAAAATTAAACACAAACGAGAAAAAATAATTAAAGTAAAAGCAAAAATAATAGAAAATAAATATAACTAAACTAATCCTAATATAATAATAAAAAGAAAGGTGAGAGATCATGTTACTGGTGGAGTGCATGCAAATGCATCTCCCAAGTTGATTCTCTCTTGCTGGCCAAAGTGACTCTTCAAGTGTTGGCTATTGGCTTTATGTCTATCTTTGTTTTTCCTGATCTGTACCGCACCCTTTTTAACTGGACAGTGTGTTGTCCTATTGGTTTCCTTCAAATCTGCCTTACTTTTCCTGCCAAATATTTTGCCATAAAGTATTTCCATTTCCCTGCCGAGCATACTGCCCAGGCAGTGGCTGTTGAAACAGGATGTCTTTGTGCCTGCATCTGTGTTGTGAAGGACTTTGCACTCTTCTGTATCATCATGCCTTTCCAAATTGTGGAAGGCATTGAGTTTGACTTGTTGGTCATTGACCCTCATTGTCAACTCTCCTTTTTCCACATCAATTAGTGTTCGTCCAGTGGCAAGGAAAGATCTCCCAAGAATGATCGGTGCATTATCATGTGCTTCACAATCAAGGACAAGAAAGTCAGCGGGAAAAATAAATTTGTCAACTCTTACCAGTATGTCCTCGATTTTGCCTTCGAGTTGCACATATGATCGATCCGCAAGTTGGAGCATCACTGTTGTAGGTTTTGCCCTTCCTATTCCAAGCTTTTGAAAAACAGATTTGGGCATTAGGTTGATGCTTGCTCCAAGTTCGCATAGGGCCTTACCTTCATAGTTATTACCTATTGCACAAGGTACGATAAAGCATCCAGGATCCTTCAATTTTGGTGGCATGCGATTGTGTAGCATTGCCATGCATCCTTCGGTAGCAGCCACTGTTTCGAACTCACCTAGTCTTTTTCTCTTAGACACAATGTCCTTCAAGAATTTAGCATAATTAGGTATTTGTTCAATTGCCTCTACGAATGGTAAGTTGATGTGGACTTGCTTTAAAATATAAAGAAATTTCTTGAATTGATGGTCCTATTTTTGCTTTTTCAACCTTTGTGGGAAAGATGGTGGTGGTCTCATCTCATCTAGGGTTTCTTTAGTTTGGAACTTAATACTTGACACCACTAGGGTTGTTGCTGTCTCGGCAGATTGTTTAGGAACTGCTGCGTTCTCTGCTGGGGCAGTGTTATTAGGAGCAGTTTGTTTAGCATCTAAATCCTCTTTTGCTGGGTCTGTTGATGGAACTTGGCCTGCTAGAATCTTTTCCTTCAGTTGTAGACCACTCCTAATAGTGATTGCCTTACACTGTTCATGGCCTATTACCTTAGCAACTTCAGTATTGCTAGGGAGTCCTCCTTGTGGTCTAGTGTTTATATTTTGAGCAAACTGCCCAACCTGAGTTTCCAATGCCTTAATTGCTGCCTCTTGGTTTTGCAACCTTATCTCAGTCCTATTTATAAACGCATTTGTTCTTTTAATGAAGTTGTTATTCTCTGCCATATATGAATCAGTTTTCATCATGAATGCTTTTAGAGAATTTTCCAAGGAACTTACAGATTGCTGCTGCATCTGCTGCTATGGCATTGGCTGCTGGACCTGCTGTTGCGGCAGATGCGGCAGATGTTGCATTGGTTGTTGGAAACCTGGGGGTTGGGTTGTTGGATTTAAGGCATTGTTAGGATTACTCCATGACAGGTTTGGATGCCTCTTCCATGATGGGTTGCATGTGTTGGACATCATGTTGTTTCGGTTATAGTTTCCAACATACAGGCTGGATTCTTGATTCATACAGTCAGTAGAATTGTGGTTACCTCCACATAAATCGCAAAAAGAATCAATGGCCTTAACCTCACGAGTATTTTGTTGTAGTTGCAAATTTTGCACCATCTTGGTAAGAGAAGCCAATTGTGCTGCCACTGAATTTGGTGTGTCTAATTTATTCACTGTGTCTTGGCGTTTTACTCCTCCTCGCCTAGATGTAGGGAATTAAAAATCATTCTTTGCGAGTTTTTTTAGTATCTCAATAGTTTCCTCAAGTGCTTTGTCAAGGAGTGTTCCGTTTGCCGAGGCATCTAACATCATCCTTATCGTGGCATTCGTGGCATTATAGAACATGGTCACTTGTGTCCATAGGGGAAATCCATGCAAAGGACACTTGTTCAATAACTCTCTGTAGTGCTCACATGCCTCGTACATAGGTTTGTCATCTGTCTGTCGAAAAGAAGTGATTTCATTACGAATTCAATCATATAAATTTGTAGGATTAAAACGTGTAATGAAATCCCGGCATAATTCACTCCAAGATCCTATTGATCCTGCTGAAATGCTATTTAACCAAGCTTTTGCCCTATCCCTCAGTGAATAGGGGAATAATTTCAATCTCAAGACATCTTCATGGACTCCTTGGATTTTGAAGGAATTGCATATCTACATGAATGACTTGAGGTGCTACCTGACATCTTCAGTCATACACCCACCAAATTGTCCAATAGTGTTGAGCATATTGAACATGACAGGTTTTAGCTCAAAGTGGGTTGCTTCTATTTCCGGTGTAACGACTCCTAGGTTTAACCCATTTAAGTCCTCTTCCAGGAAATCTCTGAAAGTGAGCTGCTGTGGCCCTGGTGGCGGCGGAAGACCTCCATTGCCGGCAGGTAAGTTTTGTCCTGCCGGATGATCTACCATAGCTCCTTGGATTTGTCTCCTCAACCTTTGCTTTGTACGTTCGACCTCTGGGTCTAACTCGTACAAAGGGTTGGTTGGGTTGACCTTGGTCATACACCAAGAAAAACAACAAGTAAAATAAAAACTAAAAATAAAAAAGCAAGAAAATAAAGAAAACAAAATTTAGTTGCCAAACCCCGGCAACGGAACCAAAAACTTGTTGCATGTCAAAAGTGCGCAATTGGTGCAAGTGGACACATCGCAAGTAATAAAGTGATCAGTATAATCGTGTATTGTCTCCACAGGGATTGGTTTACTTAATATGCCTCCTTCGTCTTCTTGCTCTGTAAAAAGAAATAAAATAAAGACACAGGTAAATTTGGTTTTGATGAAACTAAATAAATTGAAATAAAGAAAACTAAGTAAAATATGAGATCTAATTAAGAGAGAAGGCAGGATCCAGTTGTGTTGTATTGTGGATTTGATTGACTTGTCTCTGTCCAATGCAATTGTACATCACTGCCTCGGCAATACTGCAAATTACTGCCTTGGAAGCGACGATACTTGTCCGCCGCGACAATCCCTTGCTCGTGGGTGGACTTTATCAAAGTTCGGCAAAGTATCCTTGGATGACTCCGCTTATCCCTAAGTCGAAGTACTGTTGGTGATCAATCTTTGATGATACTTCCCGACTTGAATCAATTATAATCATCAACCAATCTCACACTTCTTTATCTCTTCCAATCGCCTATAGTATCGCTTCCTGTCTTTCTGCTGCTGCCTCGTCATCAGGTCCTGCCTCGGCCATGTTGCTGCCGCGGCAATAGTTTATCCTGCACATATGTAAAAATGCAGTAAAACTTGCCTTTTCTGTAAATATCATCTTTATAAGCATAACTTCTAAATATATCACATTAAGTATATGCATTGGTCCGAGTGGGTGTAGATTTTGATGCTTAATGCCCATAAAAGGTGTAAAAAGTGATAGTGAGTTGAGCAGTTATCACATGCATTAAATCATATAACAATCATCATAATGGTTTTACCATACTTACCATGATAAAGTTCACACATGTTTTAATTGAGCTTACTTAACAAGGATGGAGTATTAATTATATAACCAAATGTAATTGTGATGATACCTAGTTATATTCGAGACACGAACTATACTCATTGAATCATTTGAAGTGTTTAAAGCTTTAATGTGATGATTTTATTTCTTGTATTAAATATTAATAATGTTATCTAACTTGATTCCCTACTAAAATAAGAGTGAGGGTGTTACATTCCTTGTGTCACGACTTGGAACTATCGTACCCATGACCTAGAGTTTGTTGCAATTATCTCGCGTTGAAGATATGGAGGCATTATCTCTATGGGGAGAAATATTACATATACATGGACCATAAGATTTTAAAGTATATGCTTACTCAAAAGGAGTTGAAAATGAGACAACATCGATAGATGGATTTATTAAATGACTATGACTGCATAATCGAGTATCATTCGGGCAAGGTAAATATGGTGGTGGATGCTTTGGTTTGGAAGTCCATGATGAACTTGAGAGTTATGTTCGCTCATTTGAGGATGATGGATGATGGGGGAATATTAGCCGAGATTCAAGTGGAACCCATATTGGTACAAGAGATAAAGAGGACCAAAGTGTTGGATGAGTAGGGGTGAATAAAACTCGACTCAATTTGAAAAAAATAATTTTTTTCTTCAAATTTTGAGTTATTTGAGTTATTCAAGTCAACTCAAATAAATAGAATGAATTTCAAGCTCGAGTCATTTTTGAATTTTGGAAGTTTGAATATTCGAAAAACCCGAAATTTAATTTTGAAATTTTAGATTTTGGTCATTATTTCATAACTTTTTCAACTGAATTTTTATTCAGTAACAATTTTTTTAATTCATTTTTTTTGATATGATCATGAGATTAAGAATAAAACCTATTAATGAAATGAACATTCCTTTGGATCTGAAACTTTAAAAAATTTATTATTAGGTCTCTAAAGTTTTGAAATTTTAATGTTTAGTCATTGAATGATAAATATTGATCTATGTGATAATAATTTCCTTCATGTTTAAGCCACAATAAGACCAAAATCTATATATTACTAAATTTTTAAAGTTTCAATTAAGTCCCTAAACTTCGTTAAGTTCACATTTTTCCATGAGTTTTGAAAATTTTACAATCTAGTCTCAATTGTTTGAAATTGAAATATATCTATATTATGATTTCTGATGAAGGACAATTTGCTTTGATTTTATGAATGTGTTATATTTGTTTGTCCTTGATTTCAAGATTGATGTTATATTTGTTTGTCCTTGATTTCAAGATTGATTGTTCCAAATTATTTTTCAGTGATACTTTCGATCCGATTTTTAATGAAACCGTACTTTAATGAAGTAACATTTTACTTATAAAAATATCATTATAAATATATTATATAATTTTTTTATGAAAATTGATTTATTAAATTTTATTAAAAATATTATTTACACATGCAAGAAACATATGAAGAAGTCCTTATCACTTTGAACTATAATATTATAAATAATTATAATTAAATTTGTAAAAAATTCGAAACTTGAATCGAATTTTATAAATTCGACTCGACTAAAAAAAATTCAAATAAAGTTTGAATCATAAAATAGAACGTGTCAACTTGAATAAGTCGAAATTTTTTGACTCAACTTGACTCGATCGAATGCCCAACCCTATGGATGAGGACTTGGTAGCTGAGATAGAGGCACTTTAGAGAGGTGAGCCTACGAAATTTGAAGTACGAGATGGTAGGTACTTGTAATTTAAATAATGTTTGTTTGTTCTTGCTTTATAGGATTTGGGAGACTGTATCTTGAGAGAGGCACACTGTAGCCCTTAGACCGTTATATTGATGGTCGTGTATGAAGAAATATATCTTAAAGTTTGTAACAAGATGTTTGGCTTGTCAACAAGTGAAAGTTGAATATCAGGTTCCTTCGGGTTTGCTTCAGCCTATCTAAATTCCACATTGGAAGTAGGATCAGATCACCATGGACTTTGTTACAGGGTTGTCTTTGACAATCGTGATGCTATATGGGTTATAGTTGAGGGGTTGACCAAATCTGCTCACTTCTTTCCCGTGCATATGAACTTTAGTTTGGAAAGGTTAGTTCAATTATACATCAAGGAGATTGTGAGATTGCATGGAGTATCATCCTCGATCATATCATATAGGGATATGCAGTTCACGATAAGGCTTTGGAAGAAGATCCAAAGTGCTTTAGGCACCAAGTTGCACTTCAATACAATTTTTTATCCATAAACCGATGGTCAATTTGAACGTGTCATTTAGATTCTTGAGGATATGCTTCGGTGTTGTGGACTTTGAGGGCAATTGATAAGAACAATTACCATTGGTTGAGTTTGTTTACAACAATAGCTACCACTCAAGTATCAAGATGGCAACATTTGAGGCTCTATATGGGGGAAAGTGTAGGACACCTTGTGTTGAACTGAGCTCATTGAGAGGAGGATCGAGGGATCCAACTAGTTAGGCAAACAAAAGAGAAATTTCAAATCAGCAAAGAAAGGTTGCAAGAGGCTTTCGATCTCCAAAAGGCTTATGTGGATAAGATGCGAAAAAATATCGAGTATGAGGTTAGGAAGAAAGTTTCCCTTAAGGTGTCACCGTGGAAAGGAATCATCCGTTTTGGAAGAAAAGGCAAGTTGAGTCTAAGGTTTATCGGACCATATGAGTTGCTTAAAAGAGGGAGTAGTGGTCTATCGGTTAGCTTTGCCTTCAAACTTGGAATACATCTATAATTTGTTCCACTTGTCAATGTTGAGGCATTATCGTTCAGTCCCTACGCATGTTTTATCCCCCGAGGATGTTGAGGTTAATATGGATTAAACCTACAAAAAGGAGTCGGTAAGGGTGCTTGACAAAGGATTCAAAGAGCTGTGGAACAAGTGTATACCCGTTGTTAAGATGCTTTGGAGAAACTATGGAATCGAAGAGGCAACTTGGCAGGTAGAGGCCGACATGAGGAAGCTTTATCCGCATTTGTTTCCCCAGGTATATTTCAAAGAAAAATTTTCTTTAAGGTGGGGAGAGTTGTCTTGAACCGAGTTTTGGAACTCGTATTTCGAGTTAACCCGAGATATAGGCCTCGTGTTTGGGTCTTTAAGTCTTGGTGGCCTTAGATTTTAGCTTGGGCTTGGTTTGGGCTTGAGTGCTTAGTGCCATAAAGCTTTATGCATATTGTAGAGGAGATAATATCTCCCCACTTTTATTGCTTCCAACCTCTTTTTCTCAGTCATTTCTATTCCAATTTGTCATCACCAAAGGTTTGATTTTGAAGCTTGGTTGATAAGTGCACAAATGTCCTATATTTTATGTCACTTTCCACTCAATTATTGCTTGTAATTAATAGAATTTAATGGAAATATTGGATAATTCTGCATATTTTCTACATTTCAGCATCTAAGTGCTTGAATATTGTTTTTATAGAATATTTGGTAGAAAATAGGTATGATTACGATTTTCTTTTTTAGACAGGAAATAGACTTCCCAATGATACCAGATATCATCGACTAGTGCTGAATGAAGAATGTAGATAAGATCTGATGCAGAGAAACACCCGCTAGGTTAGCATATAGGTTGCTGCAGCAACAGATCAACGTAGACATATGGTGTGCGATAGATAGAGAATAAATATTCGAATCTAGTGAACCAAGTTAGAGAAAGAACAAAGCAAAGAAAAGCAAGCCGAGTCATGGTCGAAGCTACGAGATTTCAAGAGTCAAAGAGGAGTAAAATTAGGAAATTAAATAAAGATCTTGTATTTAATATAAATTTTTATTTTATTCCTATTAGAACTCCTATCACTTATGAGAAGTTTTGACCTAGGCTTGGCCTATGTAAACCGACCCTTAGACCTAGTAAAAAAAACTAATCTCCACTGATTAGAATCATAGCCTCCACCACCATCATCATGTTCTAAATCCTTCCTAAGGATTATAATACTTTTGGAGTAGTTGTGGAAGAAGTTTTTATCTTTTTTCAAGTTTTATTAATGCAAATTTAGAATCATAGTTTATTCGCTCTTGGTTATTACTTTTTCTTGCATACGAGCTCTAAAGATAAGTTTATGAGGAAAAAACTATTTTTTAAACTAGGATAGTTAAGCTCAGGAAACGAGTGAATATGGTCTTTGCTCTTGGGCATTGGCTAATTCGGCTTATAGATAAGTCAACCAAGATTTCAACGACTAAAAGGAAGAATATTATCGGTTGTTGTTCACCCTTGATTCATGTCGAGAGGTATCATCAAGACTTGGACTTCAATAGTAATCCGAATAAGGGATGAGGACTAGGCAATAATGTAACGCCCCAAAAAATGGGCCTAGAAGTTAATGGGCCAGTTAAGCCTAGTTCGAGATTAATTTCTTAAAAATTGATTTTTAAGAAAAATAAATTATGAAAAAATATACTAAAATACTAATTAAATATATTTTTGACTTTGGTCATCTCAATTTTAAAAATTGAACCTTGAATCCCTAAGATTTTAAATTTAGTGACTATTTTGTAAAAATTGAAAATTTGAGGACAATTTTAAAAACTAAGCCAAAACTTTGAATCTTTAAGTTTTTTTTTATCCAATTGTAATTCTTGTTGATCTAATCTTCCAATGGCCTATTTAATTAACTCAAAACCAAGTTTTAAATCATAAAACCCAAATTACTTATTTAATAATCCTAAAAACCTTATTTTTCATTAAACCTAAACACTTTTTCATTATTTTCGTTTTCCCTTTTTCCAAGGCAGAGAAACATAAGCTTTTGAAGGTAAAACCCTAAATTTTTTAATTAAAAACGTTCCTTTAATTATTCCTAATGTTTCTTCTTCTAAAAGTCTTATTTTTCACTCGTTTTCTTCTTCAAAAACCTTGGAAGTAGATTGGATCAATTTTAGAGGTTAGGAATCATTCAAACCTATGAATCCAATAGTTCTTTACCGAAGTTACTAAGTTCTTGGCTTGGTAAAAATCATTTTTAATCCTTTTCTTTAGAAAAATCGGTTTTTGGGTCAAAATATACAATTTTCGTTCAAAGGTTTTACTAACTGTTTTTGAATCATAATTACATGATTTTGAAGGTTTTAGAATGTTTATAAAGTATTTTTAAATTCCCCAATCCCAGACAAAAGGTTTAAGAGAAGTTTGGATGGTTTTTAAGGGTTTTCGGTTAAGGTTTTGCTATGTTTAAGGGGTTGTCCGACTTGGGGTTTGTTGTGTGCGATTGGGAGCACTAAATCCTTATTTTTTAATGCTTGAAACAGGTCAAGGATTAGGTGATCTCTTTGATTTGATTGAGTGAAGTTTCAATAACTTGTTGCGCAAGAAATCGGTTATCGGTGTGTTGATTTGAGAGTGGGCTGCTTCGACAGTGTTTTAACTTTTTTTTCAAAGTGATAGGAATGTAAGGAAGCTGTGAGAAACCTCCCTATACTCCGGAGTAAGTTTTTCGTTTGCTCTCGTAAATCAGTTTTCCATATTATGTTATTTTTCTATGTGTTAGTCATGCTTGTTATTTAATTGTGCAAATGTGATTATACATGTGAACGAATACTCATGTGATTGTTTTTACATCGGTTTTAATGATTCCTCGGATTTTTTTCAAAATAAGTAAAATATGGTTTTTATCGGTTTATGCAAATTATGCATAAGATAGAGGAATTCATGTGATCTAGCTACTGTTTTTAATGTAAAATTTGAGCATTTGTTTTTTTTTTTTGTGTTGAACGTTAAGTTGATGGGAATGGGATAAGTTGATCGATCAATAGGATGTGAGTGCACTATTAATAAAAATTCGTACGTGTTTTAAATTCCTTGAGTGATGCATTAAAGGTTAGCCTAGTGATGTGTGATATAATCATTACCTTATCATATTCGGGTATGACGAACTATCCCGGACACCAAGGTAGGAGCTTTAGATTGTGATAGTCAATCTGTGTGAATTGGTTTATGATGTCATTCGTATGTTTTTCATTTATCTATACGTTTGGAGGTAAATCCATTCGTTTCACTTAACCAACATGTGAAAAACACAAGTGTAAACGATTTACTGATTTTTGATGCAGATTTGTGAATTTCATGTATTTTAATAACAAGCTCGATGATTTTGTGAGCATTGCTGAGTAAAACATGTAAGACTTGTTTTGTGGCATATGCCATGTGATGAACACTTGCTGATTTTTGAATATATTAGTGACATGGTAGTTACAAGTGGTTTTCTTGAGCATGAATTGATTTTAAATTGTTTTACCGTATAATATGGTCTATATTACAATTATTTAGAACTTTTTTATAAATCACTCACTAAGCGTAAGCTTAACCTCTCTGTTTTCCTTGTAATGTAGATAAAAAGTAAGACGATCATCCGGGAAAGCAAAGAAGTTAGTAGTGTTACATTTCGTATTTTAGCTCAAGTATGTTGCTTTTAAATTTGAATCTTAATTAGTTTAGGGAGCAATGGTGATGAGGAACCTTATGAAATATAAGCTTGGTTATTGAACAATTGGATATTGAATCTTGCACATTGATATGCTTGTTTTTATGTTATTGAAGTCTTTGGATTTGATTCACACCTTGATTGTGCCTAATCATGTTGAGTTATGACATTTATGAATATTTCTACCGATTCGTGTTATGAGCATGGAACTAGGATGATTGGTGATAAGTGCTCAACTCACTATCACTTTTTACACCTTTTATGGGCATTAGTCATCAAATCTATACCTACTTGGACCAATGCATATACTTAATGTGATATATTTAGAGGTTATGCTTATAAAGATGATATTTACAGAAAAGACAAGTT
The DNA here is from genome assembly GCA_035048815.1 of Abelmoschus esculentus. Classification (NCBI taxonomy): domain Eukaryota; kingdom Viridiplantae; phylum Streptophyta; class Magnoliopsida; order Malvales; family Malvaceae; genus Abelmoschus; species Abelmoschus esculentus. Next base: position 2,268,563 of record JAUCBN010000002.1, read on the forward strand.
TTACTGCATTTTTACATCTGTGCAGGAAATACTATTGCCGCGGCAGCAATGTGGCCGAGGCCGGACCTGATGCCGAGGCAGCAGCGGAAAGACAACTAGCGATATTGTAGGCGACTTGAAGAGAAAAATGAGCTGGACTTTTCTGGATGAGCAGCGTATGAATCGGAGCTGAACAACACATGGAAAGCCCAAGACAAGGCCATGCGGGAAAGCCTCCTATTTGGAATAAACTTTGAAATATTTTATTTATGTACATGACTTGTTCCCTACTCCAACTTGTATTCTACTTAGGAAAGGTTTGCCCTAGGCCAAGCCTGTATAAGACCTAGCCGTCCAAGAAAGGAGGAGAGGAGAGTTTTCAGCACAAAGAGCTTAGACCTAGCCGACTTCATCTTTTAGAGTTTTCTTTTCTTTACATTGTGTTCTAATTTTCTCTAGGCTTAGGTGTAGGTTTTAGCGTATTAGTGTGAGGAGATTGAACCTTGTTTCTTGTTTCAATGCAATAAAGTATCAAAGTTTGCTTATTCTTTTCCATTCTTTTTTCTTGCATTCAAGCTCGAGAGAGAAGTTTGTAAGTAATCCATTTATCTAATATCGAGAGAGTTAGATTCACGAAAGGAATAAGTACGGTGTTTCAATCGGGAAACACTAACTCGGCCTAGAGATAGGTTAAGAGTTTCAGCGGCTAAGAGAAGTTTGGGATTGGTTGGTGATTACAATTGATTCACGCCGAGAGGTATCATCAAGGACTGGTCATCAACAGTACTTCGACTTAGATATAAGCGGAGGCATCAAAGGACACACTGCCGAACTTTGGTAAAGTCTACCCAAGAGCAAGAGATTGTCGCGGCGAACAAGCATCATCTCTGTCGAGGCAGTAAACTGCAGTACTGCCGAGGCAGTGTTGTGCAACTGCATTGGACAAAAACAAGCCAATCGAATCTACTACACAGCACAACTGGAACCTGGCCACTTTCTTTATCTAATTTTCTCTTCTTATTTAGTTCTTTTTATTTAGTTTCATCAAACCCTAATTTACTTGTGTCTTTACTTTATTTCCTTTTTACAGAGCAAGAAGACGAAGAGGGCATATTAAGTAGACCAATCCCTGTGGAGACGATATCTGATATACTTATCACTTTATTACTTGCGATGTGTTCACTTGCACTAATTGCGCACTTTTGACACGCATCAAGTTTTTGGCGCCGTTGCCGGGGATTGACAACTAAATTTTGCTTTCTTTATTTTCTTGCTTTCGAATTTTTTTTTTTTATTTTACTTTGGTTTTTCTTGGTGTATGACCAGGGCCAACCCAACCAACCCTTTGTACGAGTTAGACCCAGAGATCGAACGTACACGGAAAAGGTTGAGAAGACAAATCCAAGGAGCTATGGCAGATCATCCGGCAGGACAAAACTTACCTGCCGGCAATGGAGGTCTTCCGCCGCCACCAGGGCCGCGGCAGCTTACTGTCAGAGATTTCTTGGAAGAGGATTTGAATGGGTTAAATCGAGGAGTCGTTACACCGGGAATAGAAGCAGCCCACTTTGAGCTAAAACCTGTCATGTTCAATATGCTCAACACTATTGGACAGTTTGGTGGGTCTTTGACTGAAGACGCCAGACAACATCTCAAGTCATTCATGGAGATATACAATTCTTTCAAAATCCAAGGAGTCCATGAAGATGTCTTGAGATTGAAACTATTCCCCTATTCACTGAGGGATAGGGCAAAAGCTTGGTTAAATAGCATTCCAACAGGATCTATTGGATCTTGGAGTGAACTATGTCGTGATTTTATTACACGTTTTAATCCTACAAATTTATATGATCGAATACGTAATGAAATTACTTCTTTTCGACAGGCAGATAATGAACCTATGTACGAGGCATGGGAGCGCTACAGAGAGTTACTGCACAAGTGTCCGTTGCATGGATTTCCCCTATGGACACAAGTGACCATGTTCTATAATGCCACAAATGCCCCGACAAGGATGATGTTAGATGCCTCGAAAAATGGAACACTCCTTGACAAAGCACCTGAGGAAGCTATTGAGATTCTAAACAAACTCGCAAAGAATGATTTTCAATTCCCTACATCTAGGCGAGGAGGAGTAAGACGCCAAGCCACAGTGAATAAATTAGAAACATCAAATTCAGTGGCAGCACAATTGGCCTCTCTTACCAAGATGGTACAAAACATGCAGCTACAACAAAATACCCATGAGGTTAAGGTCATTGATTCTTTTTGCAATTTATGTGGAGGTAACCACAATTCTTCTGACTGTATGACTCAAGAATTCAGCCTGTATGTTGGAAATTAAAACCGAAACAATATGATGTCCAACACATACAACCCCTCATGGAAGAGGCATCCAAACTTTTCATGGAGTAATCCTAATAATGCCTTGAATCCAACTACTCAACCCCCAGGATTCCAACAACCAACGCAATATCTACCGCAACAGTAGGTCTAGCAGTCGTTGCCACAACAGTAGATGCAACAACAGTCTATAAGTTCCTTGGAAAATTATCTGAAAGCATTCATGATGAAAACTGAGTCATACATGACAGAGAACAATAACTTCATCAAAAGAACAAATGCATTTATAAATAGGACTGAGATGAGGTTACAGAACCAAGAAGCAACAATAAAGGCATTGGAAACTCAGGTTGAGCAGTTTGCCCAGAACATAAACACTAGATCACAAGGAGGATTACCTAGCAATACTGAAGTTGCTAAGGTAATAGTCCTTGAACAGTGCAAAGCAATCACTACTAAGAGTGGTCTACAGCTGTAGGAAAAGATAGGAATTCTAGCAGGCCAAGTTCCACCAACAGAACCATAAAAAGAGGATTTGGATGCTGAACAAACTGGTCATGTTCTAACAGATAACACTGCCCCAGCAGAGCACTCAGCAGTACCTGAACAACCTGCCGAGACAGCAACAAACCCAGTGGTGCCAGGTATTAAGTTCCAAACTAAAGAAACCCTAGATGAGATGAGACCACCACCACCTTTCCCACAAAGGTTGAGAAAGCGAAAACAGAACCATCAATTTAAGAAATTTCTTGATATTTTAAAGCAAGTCTACATCAACTTACCATTTGTAGAGGCAATTGAACAAATGCCTAATTATGCTAAATTCTTGAAAGACATTGTGTCTAAGAGAAAGAGAATAGGTGAGTTCGGAACCGTGGCTTCTACCGAAGGATGCATGGCAATCCTACACAATCGCATGCCACCAAAATTGAAGGATCCTGGATGCTTTACTATACCTTGTGTGATAGGTAATAACTATGAAGGTAAGGCCCTATGCGACCTTGGAGCAAACATCAATCTAATTCCCAAATCTGTCTTTTAAAAGCTTGGAATAGGAAGGGAAAAACCTACAACAGTGATGCTCCAACTTGTGGATCGATCATATGTGCAACCCGAAGGAAAAATCGAGGATATACTGGTAAGAGTTGACAAATTTATTTTTCCCGCTGACTTTCTTTTCCTTGATTGTGAAGCAGATGATAATGCACCAATCATTCTTGGGAGACCTTTCCTTGCCACTGGACGAACACTAATTGATGTGGAAAAAGGAGAGTTGACAGTGAGGGTCAATGACCAACAAGTCAAACTCAATGCCTTCCACAATTTGAAAAGGCATGAAGATGCAGAAGAGTGCAAAGTCCTTCACAACACAGATGCAGGCACAAAGATATCTTGTTTCAACAGCCACTGCCTTGGCAGTATGCTCGGCAGGAAAATGGAAATTCGTTATGGCAGAATATTTGGCTGAAAAAGTAAGGCAGATGTGGAGGAAACCAACAAGACAACACACTGTCCAGACATAAGGGGTGCGGTAAAGATCGGGAAAAACAAAGATGGATATAAAGCCAATAGCCAACACTTAAAGAATCACTTTGGCCAACAAGAGATAATCACCTTAGGAGATGCATTTGCATGCACTCCACCAGTGACATGATCTCTTTTATCTAATAATTTTCTTTTATATATTATTAGGATTAGTTTAGTTTAGAGTTAAATTTTTAGTATATTTATCTTTAATTATTTATCTTGTTTTTGTTTAATTTTTTTAGGATAATAAGCAAGAATAAAGGAGAAATAGTTCACAGCAGGAATTCTGCCGAGGCAAAAAACAGTGTCAGAGCCATAGCAGTTCCAACGGGCAGAATAGTGTAACGGCTAGTCTGCCGAGATTCCCGCCGCGGCAGTAAATGCAAACGGCAGTAAAAGTTTAACGGCTACAAAACGGCTAGTGGTTTAAACGGCCACAAGGTCGAGGCCTATATAAGAAATCTCTCCCTCTTGAACTATTCACTCGTGCATTTTTGTTTTCTTTAGAATATTTGCTAATCTTGATCTCACAATACTTTCTGCCTACTCACAAGCCTTCTTGCAATTTTCAAAACTTCTTCAAGAAAATCTCCAAGAACCTCAACTCTCAAAATACTTACTCATGGCCACCTACAAACGTTTTGCCCCAGCCATTGTTGAAGACCGTTTCAACAGGTCTTTCATTGCTCGGCAGCTATGGGAGGAACAAGGGTTCCAACATTCCGATGAAGAAAATTTTGGCATCGAGCATTATTTGTTCGACACGATCAAGTATCAAGATTGGGAGATCTTTTGCCTACAACCAACTCAGGCCAATGCCACCATCGTGTGAGAATTCTACGCGCACGGACTAAGCAAGGACTCTCTTTTTGTCCACTGCCGAGGCAGGCCTATCAAGCTTGATGCCGAGACAATCAACTAATTCTACGGCCTTACACCTGAACGTAATGTTCATGCTGAATTCATGGAGGACATCACCAGCGAAGATTTTGAGCTAATAAAAGACGACCTTTTTCTACGAGAATACTCATTTGGAAACCGGTGCCCATAGAGGATCGGTAGCAAGGCAAAGTCTGAAACCCGAGGCCAAGCTTTGGAACACCTTTGTCAAGAGACGCCTTATCCCAACCTCCCACAACAGTACGGTGGACCGGAGAAGATTGGTGCTCATCCAATCAATAATCAATAAACGGAGCATCAACGTTGAAGAAATTATTTTACGAGAAATTTACGAATGCGGTAAGAAGGATAGAGGACCACTATATTTCCCTTGTTTAATTACTGGTACTTGTAATGTTGCAGGTGTACCTCTGGCCAAAACATATGAATTCACAGCCTATAGGAGAGGATGGACAAGAGAATTCTGCCACAAAATCATGCAGATCACACAGGCAGAACTAGTCCAGGCAACTCCCCAGCAGTTCACTGCTGATACTGCTGCCAGGGCCCAATACACGGCAGACATTCCTAACACTGCCCACACCACTGCCGCAGCAGACCCATACCAGGAAATACTTCAAAGGATAGCAGCTATGGATCTTAGGCAACAGAGATACATGGAGTATCAAAGAGACTTTAACAGCACACTTGTCAATATGATGCTCCATAACTTTCCAGATCAAGAGGTGCAGTTTCCAAAATTCCCCACCAACATGTTTGTCACAGCTGCACCCTATACTGAAACTACACCAGCTCTAGGAGGACCGAGGCCATTCTTCCACATTGTCCCTCAGCAACAATTTCATGTTACTGGCCCATCTAGGGCAGTAGACTCTGCCGCGGCATCATCTGCCAGCAGACAACCATCAAAGAGGAGAACAGTCTTCAGCACTCCACCAAGATCCCCCATCATCATGGGCAGTCTATCAGCAGAGATAGATGCCTATGTACACCAAAGCTCAACCGCTGTCGGGCCAAGCATACACCATGCCGGGGCAGACGCAACAAATAAAGGTGGGCAGACATCATGGTCACCGAGGAAATTACCGACGAGGAAGAAGGAGAAAAAGTGGATGATCCAATGCAACGGACACCACCAACGAGAGTCCAACCACCAAGACAAGCAAAAACTCAGCCATCGCCATCATCGAAGACAAAGCAATCAACGGCACGACCTCGGCGAAAGATTTTGACAAGCAACTCTTCGGAGTCCCTTTAATTTTTATATATTCAATACTTTTTATCTTTATATGCTACTTGTTTCTTTTCATATTTTGTTGCCCACTGTTTACCCCTAATATAAGCATTGAGGACAATGCTGGGTTCGAGTTTGGGGGTGTAGAACCACTACCGAGACAATCCACTGCCGAGGCCTTGCCAAGATAAAGGAGTATTTAAGTGATATTTTTTAAATTTTTTATGTCCACCACTTTACTTGAATCTGTTGCCCATACTTTTGCACTGCCCATCATCAGTATTGCCTTAGTTTATTCTTTAAGGCTATAGAAATCTTTCTCTTTACCATGGTTAGGTCCTGTTAAGAAGGTTTAACCTTAGGATACTTAAGGATGAAAACTTAGAAGCTTACTATAAGATAAATTTTAAAAACACTTTTGGGACTTGTTGGATTATAATAATTCTTTTAATGAACTTAGGTGATAAAGACTTAGATTTTTGGGCAAGTGACTAGAGGTGTTTATCACCGGCTCTAGGAATTACTCTTTTTCATGCTAGAGGTACCCGAAATTGGCTCAAGAATTGGTTGTTTAGAAGAAAAAAAAAGAGAACACCAAACCCAAATCTACTTGTCTTGAACTTAGAGTTTATCTAAGAAAGCCTTTAATCAAACTTGTCCACAAAAACGCACACACTCACTAAATCTTATAGTTTGTTTCTAGGTAAACCCTTGGGTAGCCGAAAGGTTAAGTCTAAAGAATAGGCATAGTTATGGTGGGGAGAATAGATGGAAATATAAGACCAAGAGAGAATAGAGTTTGGCAAATTGATGGTTTGCATTGCTTGAGGACAAGCAATAGTTCGAGTTTGAGGGTGTGATAAGTGCTCAACTCACTATCACTTTTTACACCTTTTATGTTATTAGTCATCAAATCTACACCTACTTGGACCAATACATATACTTAATGTGATATATTTAGAGGTTATGCTTATAAAGATGATATTTACAGAAAAGACAAGTTTTACTGCATTTTTACATCTGTGCAGGAAATACTATTGCTGCGGCAGCAACGTGGTCGAGGCAGGACCTGATGCCGAGGCAGCAACGGAAAGACAAGTAGCAATGTTGTAGGCGACTTGAAGAGAAAAATGAGGTGGACTTTTCTGGACGAGCAGCGCATGAATCGGAGCTGGACAGCACATGGTAAGCCCAAGACAAGGCCATGCGGGAAAGCCTCCTATTTGGAATAAACTTGGAAATATTTTATTTTTGTACATGACTTGTTCCCTACTCCAACTTGTATTCTACTTAGGAAAGGTTTGCCCTAGGCCAAGCCTGTATAAGACCTAGCCGTCCAAGAAAGGAGGAGAGCAGAGTTTTCAGCACAAAGAGCTTAGACCTAGCCGACTTCATCTTTTAGAGTTTTCTTTTCTTTACATTATGTTCTAATTTTCTCTAGGCTTAGGTGAAGGTTGTAGCGTATTAGTGTGAGGAGATTGAACCTTGTTTCTTGTTTCAATGCAATAAAGTATCAAAGTTTGCTTATTCTTTGTCATTCTTTGTTCTTGCATTCAAGCTCGAGAGAGAAGTTTGTAAGTAATCCATTTATCTAATATCGAGAGATTTAGATTCACGAAAGGAATAAGTACGGTGTTTCAATCGGGAAACACTAACTCGGCCTAGAGATAGGTTAAGAGTTTTAGCGGCTAAGAGAAGTGTGGGATTGGTTGGTGATTACAATTGATTCACGCCGAGAGGTATCATCAAGAACTGGTCATCAATAGTACTTCGACTTAGAGATAAGCGGAGGCATCAAAGGACACTTTGTCGAACTTTGGTAAAATCTACCCAAGAGCAAGAGATTGTCGCGGCGGACAAGCATCATCGCTGTCGAGGCAGTAAAATGCAGTACTGCCGAGGCAGTGTTGTGCAACTACATTGGACAAAAATAAGCCAATCAAATCTACTATACAACACAACTGGAACCTGACCATTTTCTTTATCTGATTTTCTCTTCTTATTTAGTTCTTTTTATTTAGTTTCATCAAACCCCAATTTACTTGTGTCTTTACTTTATTTCCTTTTTATAGAGCAAGAAGACGAAAAAGGCATATTAAGTAGACCAATCCCTATGGAGACGATATCTGATATACTTATCACTTTATTACTTGCGACGTGTTCACTTGCACTAATTGCGCACTTTTGACACGCATCAATTGGCATCTAGAAATCTGGTTGAATTATATGATTTATGCCCTATAGGTGAATAAATGCATCAAGGATATGTTTGGTCTCGTTTTAGGCTTGAAACCTGAGTAAATTGTTCTTTCTGGGCAAAAGGTTTCGATACCTCTTCATAGGGTATCGATACCTAGGCCAAAACATAATGATTTTTTGAAAAATTAAGCATGAGTATCGAAACCAAATGAATTGGTTTCGAAAAATTAACATGAAAATCACCAGGCGTATCGATAAGCTTTGACCTTGGTTTCGATACTAGTTTTTACAGTTTTAAATGTTATCGATACCAGGTCTTGGCTGTATTGAAACACGAGTTTGTTACGCAGGCAACTGAGTGAGTTATCGATAGCGTATCGAAACATTTAAGTCATGTTTTGATACCCCTTTTTCGTTACGTCAATATCGAAACTGGAATAGGGAATTTCGATACCCCTGACAGTTAAGGTCGTTATAGGTTGATTTAAACTTTGAAAATTTACACTTTAGTCATCAAACTTTAATATTGTAATTAGATGACTTATAGGGATAATTTTAACATGAAAATTTGCGTGCAAGCATGAAATATACTTAATTAAGGATTGATAACCTTAATTTCACTTTTAGATCACAAATTTACGAAAAATTTCAATTAGGTCCGTAAAAATTATTCGTTTAAATTGGGACTCGTTTCTCATTAATTTCCACTGCAAATGAACTCAGTCCTTGCATAAACATTTAGAATATAATTAATGCATGTATAGAAGATAAAAGAAAAAAATTTAAGGTTGTTTATCGGGGCAAGTCTCCGAATTAGCCTCAATATTCCTCGTGTAGCTCGTTCGAGTCAAGTGACATCTAGACCGGGTCGAGGGGGTTACACATAAAGGATGTTTTGTCGAACTATGAGTTGTTAATTTGTTGACAAGGCATAACCCATCAAGGCAGCCAAGACGACTCTTCGGTGACCCGCCGAGGCGACTCTTCAACCTTATGCATTAATAAGAGGAGAATATTATGCAACTGAATTCCACTCTACGAAACAATCAACATAGAATTTCCATTATATCTTGATTTCTAATCAATTATTTTAGTTATTTTCATTATTTTAGTTAATCATACTTTCAAACAAATTACTTGAGTTTTTACTTAATATAGGAAAGATAAGCTGTGTGGGTATCTATTCCCTATGAGATCAATATCTTAAATATTATAACTTGACAAAAGGAGCTACATAGAGGTGTAAGATTTCCTACTCGCACAAAGTTTTGGCGTCGTTGTCGGGGAAGGGAGTTCCAACCTTCCAGCATATTAAACTTGCACTCTATTTAATTTTTATTTATTTTTATTTTTATTTCCTTTTATTTTATTTTATAATTTGGGTTATCTCATTGTATGACCAGGTCAAATCCATCGGCTAAAGAATATCCCTTTGACCCAGAAATCGAGCTTGTTGCATAGATTCTTTGACAAAGGTTAAGAGTAAAGATGAATCAAGCACCTAGCCAGCAAGGGAACTGTCGCGTGTCAAAAGTGCGCGTTTAGTGCAAGTGGACACATCGAAAGTAATAAGTGATAAGTATTTTATCGAGTTATCGTCTCCTCAAGGACCGGTATACTTAATATGCTTTCTTCACCTTCTTGTTCTGTAGAAAAGTAAAGAACACAAGTGAGTTGATTTGATTTATCTAAACTAAAATAACTAAATAAAAATAAAAGGTTGAAATAATAAAGAGAGATGGGTTAGGATCCAATTGCGTCGTATTGTGGATTTGATTGACGAAAGGGGAGAGTTAGATTCACGAAAGGGGTAAGTACGGTGTTTCAATCACGAAATACTAACTCGGCCTAGGGATAGGTTAAGAGTTTCAGCGGCTAAAAGAAGTGTGAGATTGGTTGGTGAGTATAATTGGTTCACGCCGGGAGGTATCATCAAGGACTAGTCATCAACAACACTCTGACTTAGGGATAAGCGGAGTCATTCAAGGACACTTTGCCGAACTTTGGTAAAGTCTGCCCACGAGCAAGGGATTGCCGCGGCAGACAGCGTTATCGCTGCCCAGGCAGTAAACTGCAGTGCTGCCGAGGTAGAGATATACGACTGCATTGGATAAAGACAAGTCAATCAAGTCCACAATACAATACAACTGGATCCTGGCCCATCTCTCTCTCTAATACTTCGACTCTTTATTTTATTCAATTATTTTAGTTTAAATAAATCACATCAATTCACTTGTGCTTTTATCTTTCCACAGAGCAAGGAGATAAAGGAAGCATATTAAGTATACCAGTCCCTGAGGAGACGATAACTCGATAACATACTTATCACTTTTCACTTGCGATGTGTCCGCTTGCACTAAACGCGCACTTTTGACACGCGACAAGTTTTTGGCGCCGTTGCCGGGGACTGACAACTAAATTTTGTTTTCTTTATTTTCTTGTTTCTTTTTTTTTACTAACATATTTTCTTTTTCTTTAAAAATTATAGGTGTGTTTCAAGTGAAGGATTTCCAAGATGCAAGGAGAAAGAATGAAATCTATTTGGGAGTTGATGTTGGACGATATGAATCGAGCCAATCAAGAATTTCTTAGATTAAATGATGATTATCTATGCCAACCAAGAGCAACCCAACAAGTTTATGCCTGGGCAAATTTTTGTTTTAATTGTGGAGATGATCATTTGAATAACAATTGCCCGTATAGTACTGGAACTTATGGCCACTTAGAGGACCATAGATGGAACCAACAACAAAATCTTTCATGGTATGATCAAAACGCTCAAAATTTTTACCATGACAATTTTGTTAATGTTACAGATAAGCTATGGCAATATAATTCTTCTCAAGAGTATCCAAATTCATTGGAGGAAATATTGAAAGCATCAATGGCTAGAATTAAAGAATTTATGACAGAACAATCAAGGCTATTGGATGCACATATATCTAGATTGGATGCACCCTTGAAGGTTTCAGAAGATCAATTGTAGAAATCCATATATGCCATGGATGAGTCTCCTGAAATAATTGCCACGGCAGTAGAGAAGCCTAAACAGGGCAATGTCACGATACCACTCAACGAGGTCGATGAGAGTAATGCTCTAGCAAATTCTAAGGAGTCTGATTCCCAGGATGTTACGGCAGCAATGATGCTGAAAAAGGAAGTTGAGGATTACTCTCACTCACAGCTGCCGGGGCAGTTACACGACGACATGCTTGATCAACAAGATGGCAATGCCGTGATAATGGAATATGAGATGGTAACGAATAAACCTTTTGAATTCTTTAAAAACTCATCTCTTCCATTGCAGGTATCTTCCGAGGAATCAACGTTACAAGATTTGAAGTCATCACAAATAGGATATAATTATTTGGAAGATGATATTTTATCTATGACAATTACATCTAATATTAGTTCCAAGACAAAGTCTCTACTGATGGAGATTACTGAGAAGCATAAGAAACAATGTGGGTTGATTCTTGAAGACTTCAAGAAAGATGATTCTTCACTTGACTTACACCGAATTTTGGCAAAAGATTGCTATGGCAAATTGGCTATCACAGCAATTGCCACGACAACGAAGGCTACATCCAACTATGATGGAAGTTAACGACAAGGAGGTAATTAAGTGGTTGGATGTTGATATAATTTTTTCTAACAAATTATTTTTGCCTCAGGAATAATATCAAGTTGGAAGATAGGCATGGACTACAAAAGAACACGAACGGAAGACACCTCCACCATGATAGCACAATTGGGAGTATCCGTACCCACATTAGCCCATATCTTCTCGAGTAGAATTGTCACTCGATGGAGGGTGCAGATGGACTATAAGAAATATCAGAAACGACCCTCCATAAGTTTTCTTTATATTCTTATTTTATATTTTCTCTTTTATTTTATTTGGTCATTTCATAAATTTTCTTTATGGTATTTAGGAATAATTATCTTCTCATTATTTGAATGTTTCTTTATTGATGTTTATCTTTTTAGGTTAGGATAATAAGCAAGAATAAGGGAAAAGTAGTTCACAGCAGGAACTCTGCCGAGGCAATAAAACAGTGTCAGGGCCACAACAGTCCCAACAGGCAGAACAGTGTAACGACTAGTCTGTCGAGATTCCTGCCGCGGCAGAAAAAGGAAACGGCAGAAAAGGAAACGGTTACAACGGCTAGTGATCTCAACGGTCACAAGGCCGAGGCCTATATAAGAAACTCCTTCCTCTTGAACTATTCACTCTTACTTTCTTGCTTTCTTTAGTATTCTTAACAATCACTCTCTCAATTACTCTCTGCCTACTAATCCCTGTTAAATTTCTAGATTCTCTTCAAGAAAACCTCCAAGAACTCATTTTTCTCTCTCTTGATGGCAACTTACAAAAGATCGCCCCAGCCAACGTTGAAGAACGATTCAATCGATCTTTCATCGCAAGGCAACTATGGGAAGAACAAGGGTTCCAGCACGCGGATGAAGATAATTACGGCATTGAACACTACTTGTTCGATAGAATAAAGTACCAGAATTGGGAAATATTCTGTTTGCAACCTGCCCAGGCAAACGCCACAATCGTGCGGGAGTTCTACGCTCATGGGCCCAGCAAAGACTCCCTCTTTATTCACTACCGCGACAGGCCTGTGCAGCTTGATGCCGATACAATCAACAACTTCTACGGCCTCACTCCGGACAGTGATCTCCATGCTGACTTCTTGGAAGATATCACTGCCGAGGACTATGAACTTATCAAAGACGATCTTTGTTACGCGAACACTCCATGGGAAACCGGTACCCATCGAGGATCCGTGACAAGACAAAACTTGAAGCCGGAGGCCAAGATGTGGAACACCTTCGTCAAACGACGCCTCATCCCAACATCACACAACAGCACGGTGGATCACAAGAGATTGGTGCTCATCCAATCCATCATCAACAAAAGGACCATCAACATTGGAGAAATTATCCAACGGGAAATTCACGAGTGCGGTAAGAAAGATCGAGGACCATTGTATTTCCCTTGCTTGATTACGGGTTTATGTGTTTCCGCAGGTGTGCCTATTGAAGAAACGGATGAATACACACCCCCAACAAGAGGATGGACCAGGGAATTCTGCCACAAAGTCATGCAGATAACACAAGCAGAACCTGTCCAGGCAACACCGCAGCAGTTCACTGCCGATACTGCTGCCGGGGCCCAATACACGACAGATATGCCTAGTATTGCCCACACCTCTGCCGCAGCAGACCCGTATCAAGAACTCTTGCAGCGAATGGTCGCGATGGATCTTCGACAACAACGGTACATGGAGTACCAGCGGGACTTCAATGGCACTCTTGCACAGATGATGTTGCACGCCTTCCTGGACCAAGGCGTCCAATTCCCGGAGTTCCCAAACAATATGTTCGTTACTGCCGCACCCTACACCGAGACTACACCAGCCCCAGGAGGACCGCGACCGTTCTTCCATCCGGACCCTCAGCCCCAATACCAGGCTGCTGGACCATCTAGGCTAGCAGATTCTGCCGCGGCCTCATTTGTCAGCCGAAGGCCATCCAAGCGGAGAGCCGTTTTCAGCACTCCACCAAGATCGCCAATTATCATGGGCAGTCTATCCGTCGAGATAGATGCTTATGTACACCAAGGCTCTATTGCCGCCGGCCCAAGCACACACCACACCGGAGGAGCAACTACGATGGGAGGAGGAACGGACGTGATGATAACCGAAGAGATGGCGGATGTTGAAGAAGGAGAAGAAGTAGAAGCCCCGATGCATAGAACCTCACCCACTCGAGTCCAGCCGCCGAGGCAAGCAAAGGCGCAACCATCGCCCTCCCCAAGGACAAAGCACTTGGCATCTAGGCAACGGAGGAAAATTGTTACGAGCAGCTCTTCGGAGTCGCTCTGAAATTCTTTGTCCTTTATTCAATATTCATTGCTTTTACTATTTTTCCTTGTTGCATATAATTCATATTCTGTTTTGCCGTTTATTCCTTCCAAATATAAAGCATTGAGGACAATGCTTGGTTTGAGTTTGGGGGTGCAGATTTACTGCCAAGGCAGCAATCTACTACCGCGGCCTTGCCAAAAAGGGAGTATTCCAGTGATTTCTTTAATTTTTATGCTCCCCGACTTACTTGAATCAACTGCCTACACTCTTGCACTGCTCATCATCAGTATTGCCTTAGTTTATTCTTTAAGGCTATAGAAATCTTTCTCCTTACCATGTTTAGGTTCTGTTAAGAGGGCTTAACCTTAGGATGCTTAAGGATGAAAACTTAGAAGCTTACTATAGGAAGAACTTTAAACACTTTTGGGACTTGTGGATTATAGGAATTCTTTTAATGAACTTAAGTGATAAAGACTTAGATTTTTGGAAAAGTAACTAGAGGTGCCTACTACCAGCTCTAGAAAATCTCTTCTTCATGCTAGAGGTGCCCGAAATTGGCTCTAGTATGTATTAAGGAATATTAAAAAGACAAAAAGATTTTTAGTGAAAATACAAAAAGATTTTTAGTGAAAACACAAGTCTTTGTAGAGTTCGGCAAATTGATGGTTTGCATTGCTTGAGGACAAGCAATAGTTTGAGTTTGGGGGTGTGATAAGTGCTCAACACACTATCACTTTCTACTCCTTTTATCGGCATTTATCACCAAATATTCACCCACTTGAACCAATGCATGTGCTTAATGTGATATATTTAGAAGTTATACTTAAATAAATAATATTTATAGAAAAAGGCATGTTTTACTGCATTTTCATATCTGTGCAGGAAAACCATTGCCGCGGCAGAGACAAGGTCGAGGCAGGACCTGATGCCGATGCAGCAGCAGGAAGACAGGAAGCAAAGTGATAGTCGATGAAAAGACAAAAATCTAAGGAACGTGTTTGGACTTGAAGCCCAAGAATCGGAGCTGGCTAGCACAAGGAAAAGCCCAAAGGAAGACCACGCGGGAAAGCCCCCTTAGCCGAATTCAAACTTGGAAATATAATATTATTATGTACTTGACTTGTTCCCTACTCCAAGTTGTATTCTACTTAGAAAAGGTTTGCCCTATGTCTAGCCTATATAAAGACCTAGCCACTCAATGTATCATAGATCGAAATACCTAGGGAGAGCCGACTTTTAGTCTTGTTTCTTTCCTCTCCATCATGTTCTAAAACCTTCATAGGGTTTAGGTGAAGGTTGTGGAGTATTTGTGAGAGGAGATTGTAATTTGTCTTTTATTCAATGCAATAAAGATTATCAAGGTTTGCTTATCCTTTGCTATTCCTTGTTCTTGCATTCAAGCCCGGGAGGGAATTTTGTGAGTAATCCATTTATCTAAGCTCGGGAGAGTTAGATTCACGAAAGGGGTAAGTACGGTGTTTCAATCGCGAAATACTAACTCGGCCTAGGGATAGGTTAAGAGTTTCAGCGGCTAAAAGAAGTGTGAGATTGGTTGGTGAGTATAATTGGTTCACGCCGGGAGGTATCATCAAGGACTAGTCATCAACAACACTCTGACTTAGGGATAAGCGGAGTCATTCAAGGACACTTTGCCGAACTTTGGTAAAGTCTGCCCACGAGCAAGGGATTGCCGCGGCAGACAGCGTTATCGCTGCCCAGGCAGTAAACTGCAGTGCTGCCGAGGTAGAGATATACGATTGCATTGGATAAAGATAAGTCAATCAAGTCCACAATACAATACAACTGGATCCTGGCCCATCTCTCTCTCTAATACTTCGACTCTTTATTTTATTCAATTATTTTAGTTTAAATAAATCACATCAATTCACTTGTGCTTTTATCTTTCAACAGAGCAAGGAGATAAAGGAAGCATATTAAGTATACCAGTCCCTGAGGAGACGATAACTCGATAACATACTTATCACTTATTACTTGTGATGTGTCCGCTTGCACTAAACGCGCACTTTTGACACGCGACAGAGTCTTTGCTGGGCCCGTGCGCGTAGAACTCCCGGACAATCGTGGCATTCGCCTGGGAAGGTTGAAGACAGAAAATTTCCCAGTTTTGGTACTTAATTCTGTCGAAGAGGTAGTGCTCAATGCCGTAATTTTCTTCATCCGCATGCTGGAAACCTTGCTCTTCCTATAGTTGCCGAGCGATGAAGGATCGGTTGAAGCGATCTTCAACGTTGGCGGGGCGAATCGCTTGTATGTTGCCATCAAGATTGAGAGATGTGATTTCTTGGAGTTTTTCTTGAAAAAAAATCTGGAGTTTAGCGAAGATTAGTATGCAGAGAGTAATGTGAGAGAGAGATTGTTATGAATACTAAAGAAAACAAGAAAGCAAGAGTGAATAGTTCAAGAGGAAGGAGTTTCTTATATAAGCCTCGGCCTTGTGACCGTTGAAGCCACTAGCCGTTTTGTAACCGTTTCCTTTTCTGCCGTTTCCTTTTTCTGCCGCGGCAGAAATCTCGACAGACTAGCTGTTACACTATTCTGCCCATTGGGACTGCTGCGGCCCTGACACTGTTTTATTGCCTCGGCAGAGTTCCTGCTGTGAACTATTTCTCCTTTATTCTTGCTTTTTATTCCTAAATAAAACACACAAAAGAAAAATACTTAAAGCAAAAATAATTAGAGAAAATAAAAAGAAATAAAAATAAACTAATTAATCCTAATATGTAATAAAGAAAAGGGAGGAGATCATGTTACTAGTGGAGAGCATGCAAATGCATCTCCCAAAATTATTCTCTCCCTTAGGCCCAAATTGTGAATCGGTTGTGGGCCACTCTTTTTTCCTGTGTGTCCATCCACCTTGGGCTTAATCTTCTTGCCGAATATCCTTCCGAGCAGACTGCCAAGGCAGGATACTTTAGTGTCTACTGAGTGGATGGCCTTGCACTCATCTGGATCATTATATTTTTTTAAGTTGTGGAATGCATTGAGTTTGACTTGTTGGTCATTGACCCGCATTGTCAACTCTCCTTTTTCCACGTCAATGAGGGTGCGTCCAGTTGCAAGGAAAGGTCTCCCAAGGATGATCGGTGCATTGTCATCTGCTTCACAATCAAGGACAAGGAAGTCAGCAGGAAAAATAAAATTATCTACTCTTACCAGTATGTCCTCGATTTTGCCTTCAGGTTGCACATAGGATCGATCCTCTAGTTGGAGCATAACGGTTGTAGGTTTCACCCTTCCAATTCCAAGCTTTTGAAAGACTGATTTGGGCATGAGGTTTATGCTTGCTCCAAGGTCGCATAGGGCCTTACCTTCATAACTCTTACCTATCGCACAAGGTATAGTAAAGCAGCCAAGATCCTTTAACTTTGGTGGCATGCGGTTATGTAGCATTGCCATGCATCCCTCGGTAGCAGCCACTGTCTCAAACTCACCTATTCGTTTCCTCTTTGAAACCATGTCCTTTAGGAACTTGGCATAGTTCGGCATTTGTTCAATAGCTTCAACGAAAGGTATGTTGATGTGGACTTGCTTCAAGATGTCGAGGAACTTCTTGAATTGCTGGTCTTGTTTTTGCTTTTTCAACCTTTGTGGGAAAGGTGGTGGTGGTCTCATCTCATCCAGGGTTTCTTTAGTTTGAAATTTGGTACTTGGCACCACTGGAGTTGTTGTTGCCTCGGCAGGCTGCTCAAGAGCTTCAGTGCTTTCTGCCGGGGCAGTGCTATTAGCTTCAGTTTGCTCAGCCTCTTCTTTTGCTTGATCCTCTGATTGAATTTGGCTCTCTGGGATCTTTTCCTTCAGCTTTAGACCACTCCTAGTAGTGATTGCCTTGCAATGTTCATGGCTCATTACCTTAGCAACTTCAGTATTGCTAGGTAGTCCTCCTTGTGGACTAGTGTTTATGCATTGAGCAAACTGCCCAACCTGAGTTTTCAGCGTTTTAATGGCCGCTTCTTGATTTTGCAACCTCATCTTAGTTCTATTCATGAAGGCATATGTCCTCTTGATGAAATTACTATTCTCTGCCATGTATGAATCAGTTTTCATCATGAAGGCCTTTAGCGTGTTCTCCAATGAACTTACCAGTTGCTGCTGCATCTGCTGCTGCATCTGCTGTTGCGGCATCGACTGCTGGGCTTGCTGCTGCGGCATCGGTTACTGATATCCCGAAGGTTGGGTGATTGGGTTTAAGGCATTGTTAGGGTTACTCCATGATAGGTTTGGATGCCTCTTCCATGAGGGGTTGTACGTGTTGGACATCACATTGTTACGGTTGTAGTTTCCAACATACATACCGGTTTCTTGATTCATGCAATCAGAGGAACTATGGTTACCTCCACATAAGTCACAATATGAATCAATTACCTTAACCTCACGTGTATTTTGTTGTAGCTTTAGGTTTTGCACCATCTTGGTAAGAGAGGCCAATTGTGCTGCCACTGAACTTGATGTGTCTAATTCATTTACCGTGGCTTGACGTCTTACTCCTCCTCGCCTAGATGTAGGAAACTGAAAGTCATTCTTTGCGAATTTATTTAATATTTCAATAGCTTCCTCAGGTGCTTTATCCAGGAGTGTTCCGTTTACCGAGGCATCTAACATCATCCTCGTCGGGGCATTCGTGGCATTGTAAAACATTGTCACTTGTGTCCATAGGGGAAACCCATGCAAAGGACACTTGTGCAGTAAATCTCTGTAGCGCTCTCATGCCTTGTACATTGGTTCGTCATCTGCCTGTCGAAAAGAAGTAATTTCATTACAGATTTTATCATATAAATTAGTGGGATTAAAACGAGTAATGAAATCACGACAAAGTTCACTCCAGGAACTAATAGATCCTGCCGAAATGCTATTTAACCAAGCTTTCGCCCTATCCCTCAGTGAATAGGGGAATAGCTTTAATCGCAAGACATCTTCATGGACTCCTTGGATTTTGAAAGAGTTGCAGATTTCCATGAAGGACTTGAGGTGTTACCTTGCGTCTTTAGTTGCAGACCCACCAAATTTTCCAATTGTATTTAACATATTGAACATAACGGGTTTGAGTTCAAAATTGGTTGCTTCAATCTCTGGTGTAACAACTCCTGGGTTTAATCCGTTTAAGTCCTCTTCCAGGAAGTCTCTGACAGTGAGCTGTCGCGGCCCAGGTGGCGGCGGAAGTCCTCCATTGCTGGCAGGTAAGTTTTGTCCTGCCGGATGTTCTGCCATGGCTCCTTGGATCTGTCTCCTCAACCGTTGCCTTGTTCTTTCGATCTTTGGATCTAACTCGTACAAGGGGTTGGTTGGATTGGCCCTGGTCATACACCACGAAAAACAAAAGTAAAATAAAAATAAAAATAAACAAGAAAATAAAGAAAACAAAATTTAGTTTCCAGTCCCCGGCAACGGCGCCAAAAACTTGTCGCGTGTCAAAAGTGCGCGTTTAGTGCAAGTGGACACATCGAAAGTAATAAGTGATAAGTATTTTATCGAGTTATCGTCTCCTCAGGGACCGATATACTTAATATGCTTTCTTCACCTTCTTGTTCTGTAGAAAAGTAAAGAACACAAATGAATTGATTTGATTTATCTAAACTAAAATAACTAAATAAAAATAAAAGGCTGAAATAATAGAGAGAGATAGGTTAGGATCCAGTTGCGTCGTATTGTGGATTTGATTGACTTGTCTCTGTCCAATGCAATTGTATATCACTGCCTCGGCAGCACTGCAGTTTACTGCCTTGGCAGCGACAATACTGTCTGCCGCGACAATCCCTTGCTTGTGGGTAGACTTTACCAAAGTTCGGCAAAGTGTCCTTGGATGACTCCGCTTATCCCTAAGTCAGAGTGTTGTTGATGACTAGTCCTTGATGATACCTCCCGGCGTGAACCAATTATACTCACCAACCAATCTCACACTTCTTTTAGTCGCTGAAACTCTTAACATATCCCTAGGCCGAGTTATTATTTCGCGATTGAAACACCGTACTTACCCCTTTCGTGAATCTAACTCTCCCGAGCTTAGATAAATGGGTGATTCACAATATCCTCTCCCGAGCTCAATTGTGAAAACATGGAATAACAAAGGATAAGCAAACCTTGATAACTTTATTGCATTGAATCAAAGACAAAGTACAATCTGCTCTCACAAATACTCGACATCCTTCACCTAATCCCTAAGAAGGTTTAGAACATAATGGAGGAGAAGAAAACAAGAATAGAAATCGGCTCTCTCCCTAGGTATTCCGTATGTTGTACAATGGGTGGCTAGGTCCTTATATAGGCTAGACCTAGGGCAAACCTTTCCTAAGTAGAATACAACTTGGAGTAGGGAACAAGTCAAGTACATAATAATAAAAATATTTCCAAGTTTGCTTCGGCTAAGGGGTTTTCCCGCGTGGTCTTCCTTTGGGTTTTTCCTTGTGCTAGCCAGCTCCAATCCATGGGCTTCAAGTCCAGACACGTTCCTTGGATTTTTGTCTTTCCATCGCCTATAGTCTTGCTTCCTGTCTTTCTGCTGCTGCCTCGGCATCAGGTCCTGCCTCGGCCTTGTCACTGTCGCGGCACTGGTTTTCCTGCACAGATATGAAAACGCAGTAAAACGTGCCTTTTTTCTGTAAATATTATCTATATGAGTATAACTTCTAAATATATCACATTAAGCACATGCGTTGGTCCGAGTGGGTGTATATTTGGTGATGAATGCCCATAAAAGGAGTAAAAAGTGATAGTGTGTTAAGCACTTATCAGGAACAACGCTGACATGAATGTCATTGCGGCAGGTAACGCAGTAGCATTTGTAGTAGTTGATTTAGCCGATCTTCCAGCACCTAAACGCGTAAGAACAGTTCGCGATTATTTCGAAGAAGATATGTAAGGGTTGATGTAGAACTAACATTTTGATATAA
Source organism: Abelmoschus esculentus (assembly GCA_035048815.1). Taxonomy (NCBI): domain Eukaryota; kingdom Viridiplantae; phylum Streptophyta; class Magnoliopsida; order Malvales; family Malvaceae; genus Abelmoschus; species Abelmoschus esculentus. The sequence goes on from JAUCBN010000002.1 coordinate 2,289,529, forward strand.
TAATTAAAAAATAGTTTTGGAATAATTTGAAAAGATTTCAAAAATGGTTTTTATGTCCAAACAACTTGAAAATATATTTAAAACGTTTTTGAGAGATTTTAAAGGTGTTTTAAATGATTTAAAGAAACCAAAGAAGTGATTTTAACCCAGGTGTTTCGATACGGTCTTGAACTGCTTCGATACCTTTTTGAGACTATGAATCATGGTTTCGATACCAGTTTCGATACACCCCCAACAGTCACTGACAATCTTATAAAAAAAACAACGGTTAGGAGCAGTATAGAAACGGATAAGGCATGTTTCGATACCCTGAGCTATTGGTTTCAAAACTCCTCCATGGTGTTTCGATACCGGTTCTTAAATGCAGGTTCAACGGCTATTTCCCAAAGCAACTGTATCAAAACAGCTTCCACGTGTTTCGATACCGATTACACCAGAAGCAGAAATAAGCTTCGAAAACAGCTCTAAACGGCTCCAAATATATCCCAACAGTCACAAACGGCAGAAGCTCATTTGAGATGATAAAAACAAGCATCAAGAGAAGATGAATGCTTACATTGTAAAAACATTATGATTCAAGAAATCTCTTAGATCATAATTCTCATATTTTGGGTAGACAAAACTTGTGAGCATAATTTTTATGTATGCTCAAGTTTATTAGGATTGAGTGAGAGCTTAGTTGCAAACAATTAGCCTTATTAGAAGGATTATCAAAGTTTGCTTAAGTTTATATCTTTGTTGAGAGGATTCCCAAAGTTCGGGTTGTGAACTTTGGATGCTTGGTTCGGGTTTGAATCAAGGTTTGTAAGGTTAGCCCTTTGTCCTCAAAAGGAAGTGATTCTTAATGAATTTGGAAAATCCCTAGTGGGAAACTAAGGTAGTGGATGTAGGTTCTTGTTCGAAGTTCGAACCACTCTAAAATCCTTGTGTTTGATTCTTATCTTTTTGCTTCCACAACTTACACCCAAATTAAGCATTTCTCCATCACTTGGAGAATTTAATCGGTTATTCATCGAGCACCTTCAAGCCTAACAATTAGTATCAGAGCGAGGCTCGATCGAGAGGGATTAACATCCTATTGAGAAGATCCAGAGAGCTCGAACAATTACCGATCAACCGACGAATCATGGCGCAATCCATTAACAAGCCACCTTTCTTTGATGGGTCCAACTATTCCCAATAGAAGATAAGGATGAAGTATTTCATCAATTCAAGAGATTACAAGATTTGGGATATAGTAGAGGCGTAATGGAGCGTGGAAGATCGCAAGAAGATGATGCTAAATAGCAAGGCTTTGCACATTCTTGTGTGTGTATTCCATCCAACCATCTATGAGAAGATGTATTCTTTTGAGAGTGCCAAGGAAGTTTGGGACAAATTAGAAGTAACATACGAGGGTACCAACGAAGTAAAGGAGACCAAGATTGGACTCCTCAACAAAGAGTATGAGAACTTCAAGATGAATCCGGAAGAGGACATTGCAAAGATGTTTGATCGGTTCTTCACCATCACCAATGGACTTAAAGGCTATGGAGAGATCATTCCGGAGGAGAAACTTATTCGTAAGCTTATCTATTCCCTTCCTAAGTCATAGGACTCAAAAAGGACCGTCATGATTTCATCAATGCGTCATGGGGTCACTCCCTACACAGCAAATTATGATGAAAGAAAGAGAAGAGGAGAAGAAAAAGGAAGAGATTAGATTGATGGGGAAGAAGAAGATCCAAGAGCTTGGTGTAAATGTTAATACCATTGCTCTCAAGACCTTCAAGTGCATTCACTTTGAAGATCCAAGTGAGGAGGATAGTGAAGAAGATGAAGAGCTTTTCTAACTCTTAATTGACTTCGATCGATTCGTGAGGAACAAAAGTAAGAAATCCTCAAAGCATGAATCAAAGAAAAAGATGAAGGACTCCCATCGGTCTATCATGAAGGGATCATCTTCAAAGAAGCAAGCATATGTGGCTACTTGGAGTGATGGGAACTCCACCGAAAATGAAGAAGTCAACCTATGTTTGATGGCCCTCAATGAGGAGGAGGTAAATTCTAACTCATCTATTTCAAATTCATATACTTTTGATGAGTTAAAAGAAGCCTATGACAAATTGGTTTTTGAGTTCAAGGCTTCATTTTCTAAAAATAAAAGGATGATTTCAAAACTCAAATTAGAAAATGATTTACTTTCAAAAAACAATTTTTTAATTTGAAGTAAAATTAAAAGATTTTGAGCTTAAAGTTTTCAATTTAAAAAATTTGCTTCAAAAGATGGAAAAAGATCATCAAAGGGCGTTAGATGATCTTAAAAAAGAAAAAAATTTAATTTCCAAAGAACTAGAAAAGAAAAATATTTTGGGAAAATCAAACTTTTATATGAGACAATCTAGTTCCCCTAGATTTATTGATGGAAAATGTTTTAGAAGTGTTTGGGTCCCAATAGGATTAATTACTTCAACCAAAAAGGATGAAATTGAAAAATGGATTCCTAAGGGGACTAAAATTTGTACTAATAACGTTAAAGGATCCAAAGCAATTTGGATACTAAAAATTACTTGATTTTCTTATTTTAGGTGTGATGGAGATATGAGAAACCAAGTGCAAGATTAAGGGGGAGCTTTGTACACACAAGAAGGACACTTGAAGAAGAAAGGCTTCACATCCTCCCTTGAGTTAAAGTTTGTTAAAATCTCTAGTTGTTTTTGCTTTCATTTGCTTTTTTCTTATTTCAACTAGGATTATCATAATTGTTGGACTAACACTTAGTGATGTCTTGAGTAAGGGGGAGCCTTTTCTTTTAATAAACTAATTTTTTTTATTCGATTTTAAAATAATTGGATTTTTAAAACTCTCTTATGTTATGAGATTTAAAGATTTTCAAACTTGTTTTGAACCATTTTTTATATAACAAAAAGGGGGAGAAATGTTGTGAAAAGTTGATTTTTCAAATGGTTTAATGAGTAAAGGGGAGCTTTAATGTTTTGATATCCTTATTTTTCTTATTCAAACTTTATTTCACAAAGGGGGAGCAATCTCAAAAAAAAAATTTAAGTTGATTTTATTATATCAAAAAGGGGAGATTGCAGAACTAATATTTTGATATAATAATTGAAAAATAGTTTTGGACTAATTTGAAAAGATTTGAAAAATAGTTCTTATGTCCAAACAACTTAAAATAAATTTAAAAGGTTTTTGAGAGATTTTAAAGTTTTTTTTAAATGATTTAAAGAAACCAAAGAAGTGATTTTAACCTAGGTGTTTCGATACGGTCTTGAACCGCTTCGATACCTTTTTGACACTGTGAATCTTGGTTTCGATACCAGTTTCGATACCCCTCCAACGGTCACTAACAATCTTATAAAAAAACAACGGCTAGAAGCAGTATCGCAACGACTAAGGCCTGTTTTGATACCATGAGCTAAGGGTTTCGAAACGCCTCCAAGATGTTTTGATACTGGTTCTTAAATGCATATTTAACGGCTATTTCCCAAAGCAGATGTATCAAAACAGCTTCCACGTGTTTCGATACTGATTATACCAGAAGCAGAAATAAGCCTCGAAAACAGCTCCAAACGGCTTCAAATTTATCCGAACGGTCACAAACGTCTAGAAGCTCATTTGGGATGATAAAAACAAGCCTCAAGCATCAAGAGAAGATGAATGCTTATATTGTAACAACATTATGATTCAAGAAATCTCTTAGAGCATAATTCTCATATTTTGGTTAGACAACACTTGTAAGCTTAATGTTTATGTATGCTCAAGTGTCTTAGGATTGGGTGAGAGCTTAGTTGCAAAGAATTAGGCTTATTAGAAGGATTATAAAAGTTTGCTTAAGTTTATCTCTTTGTTGAGAGGATTCCCAAAGTTTGGGTTGTGAACTTTGGATGCTTGATTCGGGTTTGAATCAAGGTTTGTAAGGTTAGCCTTTTGTCCTCAAAAGGAAAAGATTCTTAGTGAATTTGGGAAATCCTTAGTGGGAAGCTAAGGTAGTGGATGTAGGTGTTTGTTCGAAGGTTAGAACACTTTAAAATCCTTGTGTTTGATTCTTATCTTTTTGCTTCCAAAACTTATACCCAAATTAAGCATTTCTCCATCACTTGGCGAGTTTAATCGGTTATTCATCGAGCACCTTCAAGCTTAACAGTTGATACCTACAGTTGTCATGCGAAACATTGACGTTGAGCATTTTGAACTTAAAACGGTAATCTTTAATGTGATTAATACCCTTGGGTAAATCAGAGGATCAGCCAATGAGGATGCTCAACAACATCTTAAGTCCTTCCAAGAAATTTACAATTCTTTTAAGCTACCATGAGTATCAGTCGATGTTCTAAAGCTCAAGTTATTCCCCTATCCACTGAGGGATAGGGCAAAATCATGGTTAAACAATTTAAAGTCAGGATCGCTCAGTTTGTGGACAAAATTGTGTCGAAGTTTTCTTGCCCGTTTTAGCTAAACCAGTATGACAGATAAACTTAGGAACGACATAACATCGTTTAGGCAAGAGGACGACGAATCTATGTATGAGGCATGGGAAAGATACCGAGAACTTTATCGTAAATGCTCAATGCATGGATTACCCGGATGGAATCAAGTTTCTAAAATAAAGTGAATACACCAACGAGGATGATGCTTGATGCCTCGACAAATGACACTCGTTTAGAGCGGACGCCGCATGAAAGTTTGGATATTTTGGACAAACTTGCTAAAAATGATTATCAACATCCTACTACAAGGAGAGGAGTAACAAGGTGAGGAGTGGTAAATTTGGACTCTTTATAATCGATATTGGCCCAACTATTGGCACTAAAAAACATGGTCAAGGATCTGCAAAAACCCAGTAACGTTCAAGAAGTTAAGGTAATCTCCCCCTTTTTTGAACTGTGTGGCGAAAATATAACTCAAGTGAGTGCCCTCAAAATCCATAATCTAGTTTCCATGTTTGAAATTTCATTCGAAAAATATGTCCAACACATATAATCCATCATGGAGGAAGTATTCAAATTTTTCATGGATCAACCCAAATAGCGCACTTAACACGCAATAGTAGAATGTGCAACCTGTAGGATTCCAAAAGAGTAACAGACCAACCCAATAACAGTTGCTACAGCAGCAACCTACAGATCTACGAACCCTAGAGAACACTCTAAACATGTTCATGGCTCAAACTAATGCTTATATATCCAATACGGATAAATTCATTCAACAAGTTGATATATTCATGGACAGAATAGAGATACGGATACAGAACAATAAAGCTACTCTGAAAACATTGGAAATCACAATAAGATAGATGAACAACCGACCTATAAGATTTATGTATCTGTATTGCCTCCAACCTCTATTTCTCAGCCATTTCTCTTTTTGATGAACAACAAATGAGCAACAGTAAATAGGGGAAAGGGTTGTTTTTATGCATATTGTAGAGGAGATGATATCTCCCCACTTTTATTGCCTCCAACCTTTTATTCCCAACCATTTCTCTTCCAATTTGTCATCACAAAAGGTTTGATTTTGAGTCTTGGTTGATAAGTGCACAAATGTCCTATATTTTATACCATTTTCACTCAATTATTGCTTGTAATTAATAGACTTTAATGGAAATATTGGAAAATTTTGTATATTTTTTACATTTTAGCATCCAAGTGCTTGAATAATATTTTTATAGACTATTTGGTAGAAAATAGGTACGATTACAGTTTTCTTTATTAGGAAGGAAATAGATCTCCCAATGATACTAGATACCATCGACAAGTGTTGAATGAAGAATGTAGATAAGATCTGGTGTAGAGAAACACCTGCTAGGGTAGCAGATTGGTTTTTGCGGCAATAGATCAACGTAGACACATGGTGTGCGATAGATAGAGAATAAAGAGCCAAATATAGTGAACCAATTTAGATAAAGAATAGATTAAAAGAAAGTGTAACACCCCGAAAACCGGTCTAGTCGGAATTATGTACCGATGATCGAAATTTTGTATCGAAAATATCAAAAATGTAATATCGAAACCTGTTGTACTCAATTATGGTGTAATGAAACTCCAATTGAGTTTAATTTTGGCTTAAGGACCGTTTTGGAGAGATTAAAATCTGTTTAGTGACTAAATTATAAAAATTAAAAGTTAGAGGACAAAAGTGTGAACTTTGAAAAGTTAAGGGACCCCTCGTAATTACCCCTTTTAGAGGATGACTCATAATCCAAAATTGAATTGGCTTCACGTGGATAAGGTTATCCATATGTCATAAATTATGACATTTGATGGGGAAAATTATCTTGGAATTTTAAAGTGAATAAAATAACCTTTCTTCATTGAAAGGAAAGCTTTTTTATTGGCTAAAGAATAGGCAAGACATCATGAATTCCTACAAGGTGGAAAAGGCTAATAAAGGAGGGAGAAAGCTTCTGCAATAGAGAAATTACAACCGAGAGACATAAGCATAAGCCAAGCCTTCTTCCATCAAAAATTTCCTAAGTGAGAAACAAGCACCTCCATTGTTGTCTTTAACCTTGGAGCAAGTAAGAACCTCAATCTCATATTTGATATTTGGTTGTTTTCAATACACCAAATTAAAGCTAGGAATTGGGTAAGTAAAACCCCTAACTTTATTATGGAATTCCATGGTTAGTTTATGTTTAATTCCAAAGAAAAGTTCTTGGAAGATTGGTTATGGAACCCATGATTAAATAGCTTGAATCCATGAAATTTACGTTATCCTTAAGTTGTCTGAGCCTAAGTGTTTTTTCAACTCGTTGGAACCTTTAATAACAAATTCCATGGATTTCTTTAGTTAAAGTCGATGAGGAATTTTACATGTAATTACCGGTATATGTAAAAAATTCAAATATTCAGTTTGTGTGTTACGTGTAATTACCTGTATAGGTAAACAGTTCAAGTATTCAGTTACCTGTATAGGTAAACAGTTCAAGTATTCATTTACCTATATAGGTAAATAGTTCAAGTATTTGGTTATCTATATCGGTTACCTAAAGCTTATACATATAAGCTTATATGAGTACTTCTGGTATACTGTACAAATAAGAAACTTGTTTTCTTTCAGTTTATCACAAGGATTCATCATCGATTCTCATTCAAGTTAAGGGCAAAAGAGTTGTCATCCAAGAATCGTGAAGGCTCTTTGTGTCGAGGTGAGTGTAGTAGAGTCATGGGACAAAGCTAGGAGCTTTTCCCATCTCATTTCATTGATTATTATTGACATGTAGCATAACATTGGCATGAAAAGGCATTGAGACTCATACAAGGCTATGGTAAGCTTTGGTAAGCTTTCTTTGTTACATTGGTATCGTGAAAGCATTGAATCATCGAAATATTGATCATTGAGCATGACATTGAAACATTGATAATGTTATCATTGTTATTGATACTGGTATGGATCATTGGACTCATTGAAATGGACCTAAGGGTCAAAATCCTGGATATTGAATCATTGGGCCTATTGATATCATCATTGACATTTTTATAAATCTAATTGTATTGGACCTTGGATTAGATGGAAATTGGATACAATTGACATGCCATAGGATTTATGAGCTCATTGGTACGGGTGGACTACGGTCTATATGTTGGTGAGGCGGAGGGATGATTGTGTATTAGTCATTTGGGCGAGGCGGAGGGATTAGACCATTCATTGTATTGGCGAGGCGTAGGAAATTTGTGTATCCACTATCTTGATCGGTCCAAGGGTTTATAATGACTTATTGATTTCATTGTTATGGCATATGAATCATTGATGCATTGAAATTGAACATTGAACTATTATCAAGGGTCATTGTTTCATTAATATTGAATATTGAATTATTACCAAGAATTATTGAACATTGGCCTAATTTGAAGTTATGGCATAAGAGAATGTTATTTATATGCATTATATACATTGATGTTGTCATTGACTACCTCACTAGACATTGTATGCCTAATGCATTCATTTTCATGCACTTTCAAGTTATATTCATTGGAGAAGAGATTGACCCTTTCTACAAGGCCTTGGCAAGTCACATATAGTGGTAAAGTAAGCATATTCTGAATATACTCCTAGAATGGTGGCAAAGTATCTTGTTGAGTCCTATTTATGCATTCTGATGTGTTGATAATTTGATTGTTATGCCTAGACTCTAATGAGGCAAAATGATCCTAAGGTAAATAACATAAATGGCTAAATATGCAAAATTGAGTATAAAAGGTAAAAACCTAGTAAATGGATTGAGAATGCCTTAAAATTTGGTATGATGCTAGTTTAAGTTGATTATAAGTTGCTGGTAAAATTTCATGGGAATTAGAAATCACTTACTAAGTCAAATCGAACAAAAGCCAGCTAAAATATGACATTACAGATCAGGAGTTTCGAAATAGGTTCTATCTGTTTCGATATGGCCTACTTACAGTCTGGGAAATTTGGTACTGGTATCAAAACCAGTAAGGAGTGTTTCGATATATCTTTTCCACTAGAATGTTTCGTTCCGATACTAACCTAAGGTGTATCAAAATATTTGGTCAAGTCAAACCCTTAGGACTCTTGGTCGGCCTTCGTGTATCGAAGCTATTAGTAAGGGTATCGAAACAGGCTTAACGGAATTATCGGTCCTAAACCTCAGTATCAAAACAACTTTTAAGTGTTTCGATACACCCCTTTTGTCAAACCTAATTACCTTCATAGGTAATCACTTCTCTGTCAGGACCACTAGTTACCTCTATAGGTAATTATTGTTCCCTTAGTAACTTTTGTTACCTCTTTAGGTAATTACATTGTTCATAGGAATACAAATTACCTCCATAGGTAATTAGTTATCTCTCAGTTATCACAGATTACCGTCATAAGTAATTATATGTATCTTGATAATCATAACTAAACTGAATTGAAGTATCGAAAAGAAAAAAAAAATTCATCGAATCACCGAAACCTTCAACCATAACATTCTCCGACCCAGTTCTCTACCAGGCCGAGAAGGGGGTGTTACAGAAAGCAAGTCGAGTCATGTTTAAAGCTACGAGATTTCAAGAGTCAGAGGAGTAAAATTAGAAAATAAAATAAAGATTTTGTATTTAATATAAAGTTTTATTTTATTCCTATTAGAACTCCTATTACTTATGGGAAGTTTTGACCTAGGCTTGACCTATATAAACCGACCCTTAGACCTAGGAGAAAAAACTCATCTACACCGATTAGAATCATAGTCGCCACCACCATCATCATGTTTTAAATTCTTCCTTAGGCTTAGGTTACTTGTGGAGTAGTTGTGGAAAAAGGTTGTATCTTTATTCAAGTTTTATTAATGCAAATTCAAAATTCATGATTTGTTCGCTCTTGGTAATTACTCTTTATTGCATACGAGCTCGAAAGATAAGTTTGTGAGAAAAAAACTATTTATCTAGACTAGGGATAGTTAAGCTCATGAAACGAGTGAATACGGTTTTTTCTCTTGGGCATTGGCTAATCCGTCTTAGAGATAAGCCAACTAGGATTTCAGTGACTAAAAGGAAGCATATTATCGGGTTTTGTTCACCCTTGATTCAGGTCGAGAGGTATCATTAAGATGTGGCCTTCAATATTACTCCAAATTAGGGATAAGAAGGAGGCAATAAAGGATGCTCTATCGAACTATGAGTTGTTGATTTATCGACAAGGCATAACCCATCGAGGAAGCCAAGGCGACCCTTAGGCGACCCGTCGAAGCAGCACTTCAACCTTATGTCTTAACAAGAGGATAATATTATATAACTAGATTTCACACTACGAAGCAATCAACCTAGACTTTCCATCATATCTTGAGTTCTAATTAATTATTTTAGTTAATCATACTTCCAATCATTTTTTTTTAGTTTTTACTTAGTTCATGAAAGATAAGTTGTGTGGGTATTCAATCCTTGTGGGATCGATATCTTAAATATTACAACTTGGAAAAAGGTGTATGCTTGTACCATAAAGGTGTAGGAATTCCTACTCGCATTATTGGTCGTGCTTATAACGTTTTAAGGTTAGAGGGAAGTTTATTTAGCTCTTGGAGATCTATACAACAAGGTAAGTTTGGTTTCAAGTGGTGGAGTTGAGGTTTTGGAAGTTTTTTGTGGAAGAACGGGAATATGATTTTGGGAGAGTTTTAGGGTGGTTAAAGGTTCATTTTAGCTTATTTTAATCGTCCAAATAGAGTAGAAACCTCTTGGTAATACTGCTTGTAGTGGGAGAACAAGGAGAACCATCAAGAAGCTTGGGTAAGGACAAGGCTTAAAGGTTTTGTTTGAGAGTTTCATTTGCTTGTTTCAGAGGTTAGTACACTCTCAAATCCTGTCATTTCATGTGTATCATCTCTATATGCATGTTTGATTGGTGTAAGATAGTTTTGATTGAGGTTAAAGCTTAAGAATGCATCAATGGTGAATTGTTATATAAACAAGGTTATGAGTTAAAATTGATTAGAAATCCACCAAAATACTCCTAATAATATGTAAGAACGTTTCTAGATTGATAGGTTTGTATTTGGGGTCAAAATAGTTGAATTTTGAGCTCAAGACTATGGTTATTGGGCTTCGGTAACGATACTTGGGTTTGAGTATCGGTACTCCCCTCTATTAAGATGGAAAATTCCTCTCAAGGGTACTTGAACAGAAAAGGGGAGTACCTATACATGGGCGTTAATTCAAATTCCAGTGACAACTTTTGGTATCGGTACGCCAAGGGGTGTATCGGTACAGGCTTGGAATTGGTACTCAATATATGAGTATCGATACTAGGTATCGGTATGCTATGTAAGCGTATCGATATGTCTTGTTGGGTCAATTGCATCAAATGCAATTTTGGTATCGATACGCAGGTGCAAATTAGTACGCAAATAGGGTTATAATTATTATGATTCACTTGGTTGTTCACTTTAAGCTTTGGTTGTTGCTTGCCATATCATGTGTTTAGACGATTACAGTAGCACCAATGTTTCATATATACCATATTGTCATATTTCATCTAGCATGTGCATAGTTATAATTCACTTGAAGAACAATCGATAGGTTGTGTATCCACTGAGCTTTTGTAGTTCAGCGTTCGAAATGTGTTTTCGTGCGTAGGTAAGTAGAAGGATGGACGTGGCGGAGCACCATCATCGAGGAACTTCAGCATTAACCAGTTGGTAGAGTACAATTGCTAAATGTAGTAGGCTATGTATTCATAGGACCCATTTTGTAATTATAACTCTATTTATTTAATTTTTATTGGTCAAATATTTTATTTAATTATATTGGAGCTCTTAACTATTTTGGATTTGTTAAACTACTTTTGATATTTAATATCGCTTTTAATTATATGTCGTGATTGATGGTATGGATTGGATTGGATTTGAATTGTGAAAAATTTTATGGGACGAGATGAGCTTGTGACCCAAATGTAGCATCCAAGTTTGAGGTGTTACACCTAGTGATATGTCAGGTAATATTGCATTTCAAGAATCTCATTTCTAGAGAGAATCTTACATTTCATGAATCAAACACACCCCTAATATGGATGTTAAAGTAATAGATGTAAACCTTAATTAAGAAGGTTAAACTACTCTATAATCGATCATGCACAAATTGTCATTCTTGTCGAGTTTTGCTTCTCAATTTCTTCAAAAGACCATTACACCCTTCAATTGGCAATTAGGTTAAAGATATTTGAGCTCAATAGAATGAAAAGTCACTTTGGTTTATATTCTTTTTTGAAGCAACTTAACTCTTAACGTTTCACTTTAGGTTAAAATGACTCATTTGTAAATAAAAATTGTTAGTTAATTGAAGATAAATAACTTTAAATGACATGAAAAACCTACGTGACAGCGCATGTTGGGGTAGTAGTATATATATAAATATGTTACTTTATAGAATGATACGTCAACAAAAAATAATAAAATTCTCTAAAATATAAAATATTTTTCTTTCTTGCGTGTCATTTTGTCAAGTTATTTCATGTTGTTTAACGTCATTAGACTAACAATTTTGACCTAAATAAAACGTTTAGAATTAAATTGTTTTAAAAAATAAAGGCGAAAGTAACTATTTAATCAAACGCTATTTTACGTTATGCTTACAGGGATGAGTATTATATACTGTTGAGTTAAGTTGAGACGAGGTAAAACAAATTGAATAGTCGAGTTGAGGACTCTTATTTTTTATAATTCAAACTTTATTTAAATTTTTTGAATCGAGTCAAATTGATTCTAGATCTTGTTCAAATTTAATTGTAAACATTTACAATGTTATTATACAACTTCATTTAAATTTAAATAACTTTCCATAATCATATATAATTTATATATATATATTTCTTCGTATTGATATATATATCAAACAATATTAAAAAATTATAATCAAACTTAAAAACTAATCTATGAATTACTAAAAAATATAAACTATTCAAGTTTATTTTAAAATTCAAATTTTAATAAAAAAATTTAATTGATTTTATTAAATTACAATATATGTCGATTTGAGTCTTTACGTTATATTAATTAAAAAATTATTTTTTAAAATCAAATTTTACTGGTCCCTAATTAAATTATATTTTGTCAACCCTATGCAGATGTCACGTGCGGTCTAAGGAAACAGAGGCTGTGTTTTTTGTCTTCATTGCGTTTCTGCAATATACCTGAAAAGACTGTTTAAACACACTGCTTGTCTTAAAACAAACAAAACTTTAAACACAAAAACAAAAAGAAATCTAAACAGGTAGTAAGTTCTCCTCGGGAAAAGATTCAAACTTTAAATTAAGAAGGGTTTAATTAATTTAATTTTTTAATTAAAAATTTTAATTATAATATAATAAATTTACATGTCAATCGAATATTAAAATATTTTTTTAAATAATTTCTTGTCTTGTATTTTAGTCGAAATAAATAAGGATACTATCAAGTTGATCTAGTAACATAATAAAAAAAGTGAAGGATTAAATATCATTATCTAACATAGTTTAAGGACTAGAACCAGAATTAAATCTTCTGATCTCTTCTCCCGATACCTCATAACTAGAGCCGTAAATGAGACGAGACAGATCACGAGTTACTCGAGCTCAACTCGGTCAAAACTCGATTAAAACTCGATTCGATCAAACTCGGCTCGAGTTCTTGACGAGCTGAGCCGAGCTAAATGATACCTAACTCGAAAAGCTCACAAGCTACTAAAAAATACAAATATACTATTTTTTATAATTTAAAATTTAAATTTCTAAACTTAAAACCTTAAAATCTAAACCCTAAACATAAGTAACCCTAAATTAACACATTAAACATTAAAATTAACAGGTTGAGTTTACACAACTTGTGTATCAACATTTTTTCTTCATAAAGCTTTAAATGAGACGTGACAGATAAAAGTTACTCGAGTCTAACATGATCAAAGATCAATTAACACCTGACTCGATTATGTTCAGATAAAGCTTGAACTCGACTTGAGTTCTTAACGAGCCGAACCGAACTCAAATTTTTCAGACTTAAAATTACTTAAGCTCAAACTTTACTTAAAATCTTAACGAACTGAACCGAGTTTAACACTACTCGAACTCAACTCAACTCGGCTCGTTTAATAACTAGTGCAAAGTTTTCAACTTAAACTTCAACCCACCATTTTCATTTACAACCTCTGCTGCTGTTGAGTCTTTTCAGTTCTGGGTCGTAATTATCCTTGTCAGAACTTTAATTACTGCCTCTGCCACTATCACACCCCCCAAAATACTTTAATTACTGCCTTCAACCCTTCTCTTCTTGTGTTTTGCTTTCTGTTCTTTGGAAGTGGCCGGAGAAATCATCAATGGCCGCCGTGTCCGGTGGTTCTTCGTCGTTTCCTCCGCCGTGTCCGAAGTCGCCGCCACATTATCCGGATTTGTATGGCAAGCGAAGGGAAACGGCTAAGATTCAAATGCTGGAAAGAGAGATTAGTTTCCTTGAGGTATGCTTTAAAATTTCTAAAAAGTATGTATGTATGTTGCTTCATTTAGCAAACTTGTTGTAGTTGTGTTTGTTTGGCTAGAAAAACAATCCGGGAAAATATTTTATTTTCCCTCTAGGAAAATAAATTGTTTACAGAATGTTGTTTGCTGCACACCATTGTAGATTGTTATTGTTCAACAATCTGGATAATTTGGTTCATCCAACACTCAAATCTATCAATTGTTGTTCATTGATTTAGATTGATCTTTCACATTTGAGTTCCGAAAAATGTCCGGTTACGGTTGTTAGATCTTGTAGTTGCATGCTCAAATGTTGATGACAATCTCATTCTTCGAGCAGGTCGAGTTAAAGTCCGTCGACGGTTTCCAACATGCTTCGAAATGCTGCAAAGAGTATGCGAGATTTCGTAATTTCTCCGAATTGCATCTCGTTGATTGTAGAGGATAGTTCATCCTTGCATTTGAATGTGTTGATTTATGTGTTGTTGAAGTTGTACATTCCTCTCAGGGTTATGGACTTTGTGACGGCAAACTCGGATCCTCTTATACCTGCGTAAGAGCTAAACTCTATCGACATTTCGCACAATTTTCGCTTTAATGTTTAGAAGATGTAAGAAGCCTTATGTTTTACTTTTTGTCCCTCCGAAACAGAGATCGGAAGAATCGGAAATCGTGTCGGTTTTGGAAGCGGCTATGGTACCAGTTTCTTGTTTGTGTAGAATCTAAATAGCTTGTTTATACACATTGCCTGCTGTGAACATCGGTCTAACGTCGGAATCACTTTATGAAATGAATTCTTTTCGTTTTTGCAGCGTAATGCCGTGCTTTAACTTGTCGCGGATCTGCTGTTGCTGTTATTCCGAGTGCTCTTGTCGTCTGAAATGCACACCTTGCTGTGACTGTAAAAATCCGTGTGATTGCAGCCCGTGCAACTGCAGTTCATGTAAGTGCAGCTCATGTAACTGCTGCCTGTGTGACTGCAATTCTTGTTTAAGCTGTTGCACGGTTCCGAAATGGCAGTGTTGCTGTTGTTCTAATTCGCATTGCTGTCAGAAGATCTCGTGCAGCCGGAACTGTTGTGTTTTTCACTTTCCTTCATGCACAGATTGTTGTTGCAGATGGAAATGCTGCTGTCCTAAATGTCCGAAGGTAGGCCTCTGCTGCAATTGTACATACAACTGTTGTAACCCTCGCTGCTTATTGTTCTAATATAATTTCGACTCAACTCAAATCTAAAAATTTGATTTAATCAACGTGAATTTAAATTTGATATAATTTAATTTGATTATATAAAGTTAACAATCTAAACTTAATCTACAAACCCAAATCTGTGTAACTCAAGTAGAACAATTCTAAACAAAACTTAAGCATATTGCCCTCAAGTGCATGGCAAATTCCAATCCCTAATTCAAAGATCCAAATGTTTTCCTAAACATTTAAAAGCAAATACAGTAGAAACCAAGAGAAAGCTGAAGAAATATATAATCTTCATCCACACCATTCGAGAGAGGTAAGCGGATTCAACCGATAACAGTCCGAAAGATTTAGTGACCGTACTTTTGGAATTCCCACTCACTATTATCTGCAAAATCAAAACCACAGATAAAATTGTTATGCAGTAAACAAAAACGGGATGAGACAATATCGATGCAAAAATAAGGCACTGGGATGCAAAAATCATACCCAGTGGACACACTTGACGAGTCTTCAACCATCGGCTGATACAGTGGAAGTGAAATGCATGGTTGCAGACCCCTACAAACGAAAAGTTCAGTGTTCATTTATATGCAACACAACTAATATAGGTAAAACCATGAAAATCCCGAGATCAAAACGTTAATCGACAAGCACATATATTTTAACCCTGTTAAAGAAGGTTGTACTGTTCTTGTTATCACCTGCATGCTTTAATAGTTTCTCCAAACTTCATATGAATCTTAACAGAGAATTCATGGAACAAGTAAAGTTGCACCTTAAAAATACCGTATCACATTCGAAACAAATAAAGTGTAGGAATCAACCATTTAGGCGAACAACATAATAACCATCAAAGGAAGAGCAAGTGATACATTTCATGTTACATAGTCCAGACCAAAGCAAAAAGAAAATATTCAGATAGCTTTAGGATACAAAATGATCTAACATTTTCCTTCAAACTTAGAAATGCACAAACACAGAAATGCAATTCGGCAAAGCAACAGAACCTACGAAATAATGTATTTCATGCCACTAGGAGTAGATTACAAATGGCAAAGAATTGACACAAAATCGAACAGCTCCCTAACAACTTAACTGATTCATCACAATTAGCGTCTTAAAAGGATACAGTTACTAATATGTTGTAATAAAACAAATACAGTACGAGCATAATTTCTTCTAAATTACAATTAATTTATTCTCTTCTACACTCAACAAGAATATCCTCTCCTTTTAAGGATGAAATCACCATAGTTTCATCAACTAATTTGTTCCTTTCCACCCAAAGACCTGAACACCGCAGTTACTACAAGATATTAATGCGAGTTACAAAATCTCAATCCTTATGTTTGGTATTATATATACTCGCATCAATCAACAGTATCACTTATCCCAGAATCGAACATCAAACAACTATGTGTTTTACGAGTACTTCTAAATAATTCCTGAATCGAACATCAAGATATGGCGCAAGATCGGAACATGCCAAGACATTAAAATACGGTGTAATTCGAGTGGACAAAAGATAAACATACCCCAAGCAACGGTGCATTCCTCACTGGTGGCGCTGGCTTGGTTTGCTTGGCATTCAATACCTGGAAAACCAAATTAACGTAACCAATCAGAATTCATCGCCCAAAAAAAAAAAGAAAAAGAAAAAAAGAAAATCAAGATCGAAATACCCACATAGATCCATGATGTGATTCCTGCAAATCGCACAATTATCCACAACGATATCTGCATCCATCAATCAAATCAACAATAAAAAGACGAATTAATTTTAAAATACTGCAAAAAGAAAAGAAAAGAGAGGGAGTAAATTAAGGTTAGGGTTTAGGATTGGTACCCAAGCCCAAAGGGCAACGGCGCTCCACTTTTTGATCTCAAAGCGTTTGGGCTTCTTGGTGGAGGAGGAAGCGGCAGAGCTGTTTGAAGATTCTCCGGCGGGGAGCATGGGAACATCAGAATCAAGAGTAGCCATGACGGGGATTCAAAACCGCAAAGGAAGAAGCTTTTTACAACAATGTAAAAACTTAAATTTAAGGAGAAAAATAGGAGGAAATATGTACTAACGATGATGACATTTTTGGGTAAACTAAACGTATGGTCGCTGAACATTTAGGGAACTTTAATTTTGATCACCATATTTTTAAAACTTGTAATACAGTCACTAAACTTGTAATTATACCTAATTATTTATACTTTTAACTGGGTTTTAGGCGAAACTCGAATCAACTCGGAAAAATTGATTTTTTTTTTAAATTTTGAGTTATTTAAGTTGAGTTATTCGAGTTGTTCAAGTTATTTGAGATAACTTGAGTGAATTTCAAATTCGAATCGGTTTTGAATTTTGGAAGTTCGAATATTCGAAAAACTGAAATTTAATTTTGAAATTTTACATTTTGGTTACTATTTCATAACTTTTTCAATTGAACTCCGATTTATTTACAGTTTTTTTTTAAAAATCATTTTTTAGGATGAAGATTAAAACTTATTAATGTAATAAACATTACTTTGGACCTAGAACTTTTAAAAATTTACTATTAAGTCCCTAAATTTTTAAAATTTTATTGTTTAGTCATTGAATGATAAATATTGATCTATGTGATAATAATTATTCTTCATGTATAAGCCAAAAAAACCCCTCAAATTTATATAATACTAATTGATAAAAGTTTCAGTTAAGTCCCTAAATTTTGGTAAGTTCACATTTTTTGTCCCTAAATTTTAAAAATTTTATGATATAGTCTCAATTGTTTGAAATCGGAATGTATCTATCTTATGATTTCTGATGATGGACAATTTGCTTTGATTTTATGAATGCTTTATATTTGTTTGTCGTTGATTTTAATATTGATTGTTCTGAATTATTTTCCAGTGACACTTTCAATTCGATTTTTAATGAAACCGTACTTTAATGAAGTAACATATTACCTATAAAAATATCATTATAAATATGATATAATTTTTATAACAATTGATTTACTAAATTATATTAGAAATCTTATTTACACATGTAAAAAACATATGAAGAAGTCCTTATCACTTTGAACTATAATATTATAAATAATTATAATTAAATTTGCATAAAAATTCGAAACTCGACTCGATTCGATTCGAATGTAATAAACTCGATTCGACTCGAAAAAATTTCTAATAAAGTTTGAATGATAAAATAGGACATATCAACTCGAATAACTCAAAATTTTTTGACTTGACTCGATCGAATGTCCAACCCTAGTTTTACCCAACAAAATGAAGATGATGAGCCAGTATTTCTTTAGTTAAGCCAAACGATAGTCTAGACTGAGAGATCCATGGAATATGAAACTAAACTGAGATTTATGGGGTTTAAGCCTCTAAGAAACAGAGACTGAAATAATCCTTACCTCCTTTGAAACCATTTTCTAAATCATAAAATAGTTTAAACGATTAATTTTGATTTAAATTCTATTTTTAAAATAATTAAAGTCGTTATCAATTAATTTGATAGATCGAATAATATAAAATAAAATAATGAGATAAATTCATTGATTAAAAATACAATCCTAAATATTTGAACAATTTATTCTAAAAATCCAAGTCTTTGTAAATCAAATGTCAATGCAGCTTTAGCACAGGTCAAAAATAAAAAAGAATACAAAAATATTTAATGAGCTCTGAATTAAAAGAAAAGGATAAAGTTTCTCAGTATCTTCGATTAAAATAATTAATCTTATAAATGATAATTGTAACCCCCTAAACCGGCCTATGCGGGAAGCTCGACTAGAGTGGTCACATTGTTTTTATTTACAAAAACATATGGCATAAAAATTTATTTAACTTAAGTAAATAAAAGTAAATATTGTCTAACAATTAAAATATGTAAAATGTCACCAAAACATGGTATCTGGAAAAATAGTGTTCACAAAATAATTTGTAAAACCAATAGTAAAATAATACGTTTAAAACACCAGTAATATAGTATATATTGGCACATGTCACCTCAAACGTAAACTGGAAAAAGTTTTAAAAAGAATGTTACGTCAATGTGTGACCAGATAATGTGTAGATCTTCCAAATGCCAAGTTCGGGATGTCTATCTACGGGTATCTGAAAGGGGGAAGAAAAACAGATATGAGTTATGAAGCCCAATGTGTTCCAACAGTGCAAACAAAATACGGATAAAATTATTAAACAGTAATTCAGAAGATCAAATTATGTATATGCATGACAAGCTACCCTCCAACCAAACTCCTAGATACAGTTCCCCCGAACAGTATCTGATACTGGCATTAACCTAAGCCCTTAGGGCGAAGGTACCGACCTAAGGGATTACCTTAGGGAACAAGCGGAATTACCCCGGCTAATGCACGGGAACCGGTAACAGACGGAATAACCCTGACTGAGGTTAGGAACCGTAAACAGGCGGAATTACCAGCTGGATCAAGGCTGAACCGGATATTAGATACTACTCATCATCCCAATACTAAGATGGCAGGCATGCAATAATAACATGAATCATGATGGTAGTAACGAAAATTAAACAGGCAATATGTATACATAAATCAGGATATATCAGACATACAGTAAATCATAAAATGATATATCTTAATATTCAAAGTAAGTGTTTATATAAACCCAGAAAACAGTCATGTGCACATACTTGATTCGTTTAAAACGTAAAACAGTAAAATACAGTTATATAGCACACAAGGAACACACCTCAATGGCAGAAACAGACAGGTGATCTACTGGGCGTTCGAGCCTCGCTCTGTAGCAATACTGGACCCTAAAAATATAAGATAGAATTTTTATTAATATTGGAGTTAAATACTGAATTGATTAATCACGGGTATTAAAACATACGGGTCACGATCGGATCTCGGGATCGATCAAAGCGGGAGGAACTGGGTTGGGTCGGTACACGATCGGGAGAACTATGGGGTCCTACAAACAAACAAATATAAATTTTAAACCTTAAATAAAACTCTGGACTTAACTTAACTTAGAAGAAAAGTTTGACTCGAGACATTAAAGTCCAAATTTGAGGCTTTCGAGTTCGAATTTCGAAAAAACGGACTTCACGGATGGACTCAAGACGTCGAAAAACATAAAATAGGAGTTTTTGAAAATTTTAACTTTTGGGGTCAAAGTCAACGCTGACGTCAGCAGTCAACGCTGACGTCATGATGACGTCAGCAGTCAAGGTCAACGGTCGGCGCTGACGTCATGCTGACGTCACGGTCAACGGATCGGTCAACGGGTCAACGGGTCGGGTCAGTCAACGGTCAACGGGTCGGTCAATGGGTCAACGGGTTGGGTCGGTCAATGGTCAACGGGTCGGGTTAGGGTTGACCGAGTTGGGCCGGTTCGATTCGGTTGGATTGGTTCGGTTTGAGTTGACCGATTCAAGGCCGGTTTGGATCGGGTTTAGACCGGTTTGGGCCGGCCGGCTCCAGGTCACCGTCTAGGGCGGCCGAAAATAGCCCCGGCGGCGCGTGGAGGCCACGTGCGGCTCCAAAACGGCCGAAAAATGCCTCAAAAATTCAGATTTTTCCAGATCTACACCTATAAAACAAAAACACGAGCCAAAAGTCTAGAAAACGGTTCGAAAAGGTCGGATTTAAACACCCACTTACCAAAACGGAAGAGCTTCCCGGTGAGGCTCTTGCCGGTGACGATCGGAGGCGAGCTTGGAGGGCTTTTGTCCGCCTCGACACGGAGATCACGGGGCGATCGACGACGCGCTGAAGAAACGTCGATCGGAGGCCGAATCGACGGATCTCAGGAGGGTTCAAACCCTAAAAAAATTTTGAAGCTCTCGGCCTCGATTCCGGGCGATCCAAACGGCGGCTCGGCGCGTTGAAGGAGGGGTTTTGGTCGGGGAGGGGAGACGGACCGGATGGTGATGGCGGTGAAGGCCTCTGGCCGGCGGTGAGGGAAGCGGACGGTGACAGGGGTTTGAGAGGATAAAAGTTTATTTTTGGGTTCTGAATCTAATAGGGTTTCAAATAAAAAGTATCTTATTATTATTATTATTATTATTATTTACATATATTTTATATACATAACGTATTTATTAATTTATTTGTTTCTTTTTTTTAAGAGTGTTACAATAATATATTCGTTTAATTTTTAAAATAATCAAAATAAATAGTGACTGAAATAAAAGCAATAATACATCAATAATAGATGTTATTTAAGGAGAAATTATTACATGAATCCGTTCCACCATTTAGGATATCGTCCTTAACCAATTAAATTAAGACATATCATATATTTTTTCCATATCATATTTACACGTAAGTATTGTCTAAATCATCTAATTTAATGTCTTTGATTTAAAAAAGGGAAACATATTACCAAAGATTTCTTGTGTCATCTTTTTCTTTGCTCTTTAAATTTTTTCTCAATTAATTTTTTTAATATAGATTTAGGGTTTAGAGTTTAGGGTTAAGGTTTATGTTTAGGGTTTAGAGTTTAGGGTTAGGGGTTAGTGTTTATGTTTAAGTTTTAGGTTTAGGTTAGGGTTTGAGGTTAGGGTTTAGGGTTTATGTTTAAGGTTAGGGTTAGGGTTTAGGATTAGGAGTCATGGTTTATGTTTATGGTTATGCTTTAGGGTTAGGGTTACGGTTATGAGTTTTGTTTTAGGGTTTAAGGGTTAGGGGTTAAAAAATAATTAAAAAATTTTAATAATAAAGAGGAAGACAACATTAAAAATCTTTGATAATATTTTTTTTTCCTTTTTTAAAGGAAAGAAATTAATGTGGATAATTTGGATGATGCTTATGTGTAAATATGATATGGAAAAAACATATGATGTGTCTTAATTTAATTGATTGAGACTATATCCTAGGTGGTAAAACGAATTCATGTAATAATTTCTTGTCATTTAAGAATAGTAAAGATTCCCGATTATGTATTAAATAGTGAAAAAATATAAAAATAGAATAAACCTCTATAAAAAGTTCTCAATATTAATGTATAAGACAATAAAATTTTCAAAAATTTAGTATCAAGGTCCATGTTGCTCAAATTGCTCTTCTTACTTATTTTTCTTGCTTCTAAATTTTAATCTAGGGGTGTTCAAACGGTTAATTCGGTCGGTGATCGAACCAAATTACCAAAAATCGAATTAACCGAATTTTTAAAATCTTTAACCGTTAACCGAACCAAACTTTTTTTGAAATATATTAACCGAACTAAACAAATTTCGGTTAATTCGATCAGTTTTCGAATTAACCAAAATTGATTAATTTTCTAACTCAAAGTTATTACACAATAAAAATCATTGAAAATACCTTTTATTTTACTAAGATAAATTAAAATTTAATTTAAATAATATCTAAACATAGATAAAAATATTAGAATTTTAGATTAAACATTACGATAAAACAAAACAAGTTGGATATGAGATTAGTAATAATATATATTATATATTTAATATTTATTATATTTCAGCTAATTCGGTAAATTAACCCGTTTCGAACCAAATTTTGAATATTCAAAAAACTGAAATTTAATTTTGAAATTTTACATTTTGGTCACTATTTCATAACTTTTTCAATTGAACTCTGAGTTTTTTTTTAATTCATTTTTTAAGATGAACATGAATAAAACTTATTAATGAAATAATCATTCCTTTGGGCCTAAAACTTTTAAAAATTTACTATTAGATCCCTAAAGTTTTAAAATTTTATTGTTTAGTCATTGAATGATAAATATTGATCTATGTGATAATAATTATTCTTCATGTATAAGCAAAAAAAAAAACAACTCAAATCTATATAATACTAATTCTTAAAACTTTCAGTTAAGTTCCTAAATTATGGTATGTTCACATTTTTGTCCCTAAATTTTGAAAATTTTGCAATCTAGTCTCAATTGTTTGAAATCGGAATGTATCTATATTATAATTTCTGATGATGGACAATTTGCTTTGATTTTATGAATGCTTTATATTTGTTTGTCGTTGATTTCAAGATTAATTGTTCTGAATTATTTTCAAGTGACATTTTCAATTCGATTTTTAATGAAACCGTACTTTAATGAAGTAACATATTACCTATAAAAATATCATTATAAATATGTTATATAATTTTTAAGACAATTGATTTATTAAATTAAATTAGAAATCTTATTTACACATGTAAAAAACATATGAAGAAGTCCTAATCACTTTAAACTATAATATTATAAATAGTTATAATTAAATTTGTACAAAAATTCGAAACTCGACTCGATTTGATTTAAATTCTATTTTAAAAATAATTAAATTCGTTATCAATTAATTTGATAGATAGAATAATATAAAATAAAATAATGAGATAAATTCAATAATTAAAAATACAATCCTGAATGTTTGAACAATTTTTTCTAAAAATCCAAGTTTTTGTAAACCAAATGTCAGTGCAGCTTTAGCACAGGTCAAAAATAAAAAAGAATACAAAAATCAATGACGAAAATATTAAATTTAATGTGCTCTGAATTAAAAAAAAGGATAAAGATAAAATTTCTCAGTATCTTCAATTAAAATAATTAATCTTATAAATGATAATATATTCATTTAAATTTTAAAATAAAAAATAAAATTTTAAAAAATGATGACAAACGTTTTAAGATTTATGATATAAAAATCATAGTAACAGAAATAGAAGCAATAATACATCAATAGTAGATGTTATTTAAGAATAGTAAAGATTTCTCAATATTAATGTATAAGACACAATAAAATTTAAAAAAAAATTAGTATCAAAGCTTAATCAAGTTTCAAATTTTATTACTAAAATCAGAATATTAATTTTAAAAAAATGAAATTTGATTTTTATCTGAATAATAAATATATATAAGGATGTAATCAAGCTGCACCGGATAAAACTTTTAAATTTTACATTAATTCATGATCATTTTTAATACCAATACAAAAAAAAAAAAATGCTCAAGTTTTAAGACAAAAACAGTAAATCATAACTCATGCTTTCCATCAATAAGTGCATCAAGTGCAAAAATCGATAAAACCTCTTTTTATCAAATTTTGAAAACAAAACCATGGGAACATCAAGAAATTATAAAAACAGTATCATGAACATCTAATCACGTGCATAATCTCTTATGCACAATTAAAACATGAACATGACAAAACACATAGTAAAGCAAGGTGTAATATGGGATTTTCAAGAGAGCAAAACTTAAAACACTTACTCGGAGTATATGGAGGTTTTTCACACCTTCCCTACACCCTCAAACCTTTGAAAAACATATTTAAAACACTACCGAAGTAGCCCACTCTCAAAATCACTCACCGATAATCGAAACTTGTCCGACAAGTCACCATAAAACGCGATTCGGCTTTCCGATCTCCCTCAAACTTGTTCCTCTACCTCTTGACCTAATTCAAGCATCAAAACAAGAGGGTTTAATGCATTATAAAATACCCAAACACCCCTCAAGTCGGACCAATACATGGTAGCCCCTAAAAACATCATAAAACTTAACTGAAACTCACCGAAAACCTCTCTAAACTCCACCTAAACCATAGGTCCGGGATTAGATACTTAAAATTCATCTTAATTACATATAAACACTTCAAGATTCATGTATTTAGGCATTAAAAACAGCCATGTAAAACCCTTGAACGAAATTCAAGAAAACAATGGAAATTTTGTCAAGAAAATCGATTTTATTGATTCAAGACTTTAAAGATTGTTTCAATCAGCCAAGAACTTAGGAATTTCATTAACGAACTTTAGGTTTAATATGTTTGAATGATTTTCACCTCCAAAATTGATCCAACCCCTTCCAAAGTTTAAAAACAAGTAAAACCGAAGAAAAAGAAGAGATTTTGAAGAAGAAAAATATAGGAAAATAAACCAACTAAATTTTATTAAAAAGAATGGATATTTACCTTGAAAATATGATTAAGAATATGTATTGGGAAGGAAGAAACCGAAATCTTGGAGAAGGTTTTAAAGCTTGATGCAAAAATAGAGTTTTTCAAGTAAAACCGAAGAAGAAAATTATAAAGAATTAACCAAACAATTTTTTATTGAAAATATTGATGTTTAACTTTGAAAGTATGATAGAATGACTTCCAAAAAGATGAAAAGTCGGAATTTTAAAAATAGGTTTAAGTTTATGACATAAAAATAAGTTTTTAGGATTAATATTAAGTTATTTGGGTTATTAATTAAAATTATGGGTTATGGGTTATTAAAATAGGCCATTAGAAGGTTTAGATCAGCTAGGATTAGAATTGGATCAAAGCCCCTTAAAGATTCAAAATTTTGGCTTAATTTATGAAATTATCCTCAAATTTTAATTTTTACAAAATAGTCATTAATTTCAAAATCGTAGGGATTTAAGGATCAAAAATAAAACGACATCGTTTGGTGCATAGGATCCATGCATATGGGAAAATTACCTACATAGGTAATACTAGTTAGGGTTTAAGGATTTTAAATTTTATCGAGGCACAAGTAACGCATGTTAATTTGTTTTTTGTGTTGGATTTTTTGGTTTATTAAGCTTATTCTAATTGCTTATATGTTGATGTTATAGAGGACATTGATGTCTGATTATGCTTCACTATTTTCTAATTGTTATTCAAGATGTGGTTGCTTGAATCTTGTTATAGTAGTACGTATGGAACTGGAGGTATACATTTTGTGGCAGAGTGTGAAGGAAATTGGGCCAAGTTGCACACTCTCTGGGTAGCCCAATTCCATTTTTTTTGTTGGTGTAGAAGATGTAAAAATAAAATATTATAAAATTATTAGAACATGCTTGGCCTTATTCATCTTCTTCACAAATCATCCAAAGGGATATAACAACCAACAATCTTACGATAAAACAAAATCTATCATAAATTTTCTTAAATGTTGAATACCATACATCGTCCTACAGAGCTAAAGGAGTTGCATCATGGAGATGGAAAAAGTCTAATAAATTTTAGAAAAAGGCTATGAAACTAAACCTTAGGTTACTGAATACTGACCTTATGAGTGCAAATGGTTAAAAACAGAGTCATTTACACATTGAAAATTCTACAATAAACAGACATGTTTATAAATTTCATTTCCTGCTAGTTCAATAAGTTTTGATGCAAGTAATCTTAGCTAATCACAAATTTAAAAACAAAGTTTTCACGCATGGTCTAGAAAAACAACCATTAGGCAAAATTCAATTCTTTATCTGTTATAAACATGCAAATGGTATGTGTATGCAAGACCTGCATAAGTGCTAAAGCTTTTAGTTAATAATATCTTGATACATGATATCCCATATAATTAGTCTTAAAAGATCGAGTTCAACACTAGACATTTTTGCAAATTTGTACCACTGAAATCAAATCAGCATCCATAATCATTTCTAACAGAAGATATAAAACACCAATAAATATAAAGAAAACATCATTTATTATCATATAAATGCACACAACAACAAAAAATCCAGCTACACCAGCACGAACCCTCTAGCCCAAGTGGTTAAAGGAACGGTTGATGTTCCTAGAGGTCACGGGTTCGAGCACCAACGATGCCAGCATAGTGATTGAGCGATCAATGTCAAATGGTGGAGATTATATTCTAGAACAGATACTACTTATAATCACTGTTAGCTTGTTCAAAAAAATCCAGCTACACCACAAAAACCATTAAATACACCACATTTAATAAAAATCGTTAAAGTATCTTAAAATGCATATATTAAAATTGCATTCAACATCATTTAAAAACACAAATCATTCATTCTTTAAAGAGCGCAAACTTCAGAAACTGAGGTAGGGGAACCCTTTTAGGGATTTTGTATTCCTCATATGGTTGAGGAACTTTGGCAGCTTCAACTTCGAAAGCAGGGAGATAAAACTCAACATCAAAATCCCTTCCACCATGTCTAACTCTGACCAAATCATAAAATAAAATGGAAAACAAAATCACTGAACATAAGAAATGAAAAGACATTAAACGATAATCCATAGATAGCTGATGCGATGAAGATGGTATGAATCTTCCTGAAATAGTGTTCTGGGTTTTTGTAAGAATCAACAAATTAAATGAAAAAAGACGTGAACAACAAAAACGATAAAAAATAAAACGGCGTCGTTTAGTGTATGGAATCCGCGTATATAGGCTAATTTTTTACATTCATAATACTAGTTAGGGCTTAAGGATTTTAAATTTTACCGAGACACATGTAACACATGTTCACTTGTTTTTGGTGTTGGATTTTTAGTTTATTAAACTTATTATGATTGCTTGTATGCTTATGTTATAGAGAGCATTGATATCTGATTATGCTTCACTATTTTCTATTGGTTATGCAAGATGAGATTGCTTGAATCTTGCTATAATAGTACACATAGAACTGGAGGTACACATTTTGTGGTAGAGTGTGAAGGAAATTAAGTCAATTTGCACGTTCTATAGGTAGCCCAGTTCCAATTTTTTTGTTGATACAGAAGTTGTAAAAATAAAATATTATAAAATTATTAAAACATGTTTAGCCCTGTTCTTCTTCATAAATCATCCAAAGGGATATAACAACAAACAATCTTACGGTAAAACAAAATCTATCATGAATTTTCTTAAATGTTGAATATCATACATCGTCCTACAAAGTTAAAGGAGATGTAGCATGGAGATTAAAAAGTCTAATATATTTTAGATAAAAACTACGAAAATAAACCTTAGATTACTGAATACTGACTTTAATATAAATGCACACAAGAAATTTTTTTTTGTTGTACCATAAAATAATTAAATGCACAACATTTAACAAAAACTATTAAAGTATCATTAAATACATATATTAAAAAGCATTCAACATCATTTAAAAACACAAATCATTCCTTCTTTAGAGAGCGCAAACTTCACAAACTGAGGTGAGGAACCCTTTAGGGATTTTGTATTTCTCATATGGTCGAGAAACTTTGGCAGCTTCAACTTCGGCAGCGGGTAGCTAAGACTCAACACTAAAAACCCTTCCTCCATGTCTGACTCTGACCAAAACTTTTCCACAAAGAGCTTTCATTATATTAGAAAGTTCAATTATACAAGATATCACCTCATTCGACATACAACCATGTAAGGCAACTGCCATGAGATCTTGCATCAATATATGATAATCATGTGACTTTAGAGAATAAAGTCTTCGATCTTTCATACTGACACATCAAGATATATTTGATACATACCCATATGGAACCTTTATATCTTTCAACACCTTACAGAATATTTTTTTCTCTCTTCGACATCACAAAAATAGAAGGCGACAACAATGATTTTCCATTAGGAAGTATCTGAGGATGAAGATCATGTCGAATTCTAAGGTCAATTAAGTCAAGTTGACTCTTTAAATTGTCTTTAGATTTTTCATCGACATTGACAAACATTCTTCTCAACATGCATGACATCAAGATTATGTCTCAAAATATTATGCTTCCAACAAGGCAATTCAAAGAAAGTACTTTTTTCCATAACTTTGCCTCATTTGGATCACCCTCTTCATCAGACTCATTATCACTAAGATGTTCAACATCACCTTCGTACACCTCTTTAATCTTTCTCTTTGATCGTGGGTTTGGTGGTTGGCTCATCTTTCCATAGCTTAATTTGATATCTTTCAACATGTAAAAGATATCGGACCCGATTGTTTGCTCAGGAGCTGTTCTAAATTCATCAGTACCATCAAACATATTCTTCTGAAATCTAAAATGGTGATTTTCATCTAACCACCGTCGATGTCCCATGCAAGAGAACTTCTTTCCATTGTACAACCACTTTGAACATGTTTATGCAGCACAATAAGGACAAGCATAACGACCTTTGGTACTCCACCCAGATAAATTTGCATAAGCAGGGAAATCATTAATAGTCCACAATAAAGTTGCACGTAAATTAAAGTTCTCCTTCTTCAACACATCATATGTTTCGATACCCACCCACAATTGTTTTAGCTCTGCAATTAGAGGTTGCAGATAGATGTCAATATCATTCCTAGGACCTTTCTCACCGGGGATTATCATGGATAAGATAAAAGATGATTGTTTCATGCAAATCCATGGGGGAAATTATAAGGAACAAGCAGAACGGGCCAAGTACTATATGAAGTACTCGTGATTTTAAAAGGATTAAACCCATTAGATGCAATACCGAGTCTGACATTTCGAGGATCTCCGAAAAAACTTAAGAATTTTTGGTCGAATAACTTCCAAACTTCACAATCAGTAGGATGCCTTAACAATCCATCATCAGTTCGTCCATCATAATGCCACCTTATAGACTCACAAGTCTTTGAAGACATAAAATGTCTTTGAAGTCTAGGTATTAAAGGAAAATAACGCAAAACCTTTATTGGCTTCTTTCTTGATCGTGCTTCAGCTTCTTCTTCAATCACATCTTGCGTATCCATATTCATCCATCGAGATTTACCACATACATGACATGAATCTTTATCTTTCTTATCACCCCAATACAACATACAATCATTCGGGCAACTGTGTATTTTCTCATATCCAAGGCCCAAATCTTTTATCATTTTCTTCATATCTTTTCCAGATTGAGGAATTTTGGCAGACGGAAACATTTCTCTTAAAAACTCTAATAATTGTGTAAAGGATTTACCAGTCTATCCTCCCAAACATTTTAAGTAGAAAAGACGAATACAGAAGGAGAGTTTTAAATGCTTCGATCACTCGTAAAGAGGTTCATTCATTTCATCAAGCAAATTGTAAAACTTTACAGCATCTCCATTTGGCTCTTCATCACATTCGTTTCTTCTCGTCTCGGTAAAATCATTTACACTAATATCACAATCTTCTTCTCTAACAGAATGTTGATAATCGTGCATATTAAATGCATCTCGTAACATACCCTCAATGTCATCTTCTCTAACAGATCGACGATCAAAACTAGGAGGAAAAGACACATTACTCCTCGAAGAAGAACTATGAGGTGTCAACTCTCCATGGAATACCCATTTTTTATAGCCCCGAATAAAACCATAAACAATTAAATACTCATGGACAACTTCATGACTATGCCAATTAATATTAACACACTTCTTACAAGGGCAAAGAATCATATTCTCTTGGCTTGCACTCGCAAAAGTTATATTTAGAAAATTTTCTACTCCAATTCGGTAGCCAACGCTTACCCTTGACAAATCCATCCAACTCCTATCCATTTCGGATTTCCGTAATGTACATTCAAATGTTAAAATCATAAACCTAATCTTAACACATAAATACTAAAATAAGAGATTAATTACATGATAGTCCCTAATCCAAAAACATAAAAACTAAAATACTAATTACAACTCAAGCATGAATCAAATCTCTTGAAAGCATCCAAAGTATTAATTATTTATGTAAATATAAGTATGTTTTCTTCCATGAGAATGAAATAAATTAATGCAAAAGATAAGATGCATTACTCACAAAAAGAGATTTTGGATCTCCACCAGTACTTATGCAACCAACGAGGGGATCAACAAGGTAATCCTAAACATTATAAAAAAATTACTAACTAAATCAACCTTATAAACATGAAGATATAAAGAGAATAAAAAAGTACCTTAAATCCTACACAGGAATTTACTACACAATATAATTGTATAGTGTGTCATAAACAATAATTTAGGCATGGTTGATTTAGTGTGTGTTTGTGTATGATGGAGACAAGGTGGCATGCAAATGCAAGTGGAATGGGAGAACAAATAGATAATGTGGTGATGAAAAAGCAGTGAAAACCAATACCAAATAAAATAATACTAATGCTATTTGGACCGTTTTTCCCTTGGTGATTACTAACACAAGTTTTCAATATCATAATTGGTCAAGGTCAGTATCACATATTGAGGACTACCACTCTTGGGGAAAGCATGTTAGGGGGATGAAAGTCGTGCCTCTAGGACCATGCCTTATTCTAAAATTATTTTAAACAGATGGAACTCATTCTTATCACCAATGCTTGCAGAAGATAACAAGTCACGACCAATGTTACATGTATTTGCGTGTAAATATCGGATATTCATATTTATCGAAGACATTTTTTTGTATTTAGAAGTTACCTGTAAGATTATATCCTTCATACTCATGTCATGTTCAAAACCGTGACAGACATGAAAAATAATGCAATCAAAACCAAACATCTAATGCTCACCAAAATATCTCATGTATATAATTACTCGAGACAAATGAAATTAGCATACATTAATCAGCTAAAACAACCAAGGTTCAAAGAATTTTTGATCGATCATCAAGGCCAAAAGATCTAGTGAAACTAAAAAAAAGTTGCAAAACTTGTAATCTGTAGAATAAACAACTTTATTCCCTAAAACCAATCAACATACCCCACTAAGCCATAACACTCACCACTTAGATACAACATCAAAGCTAGTTATTCCAATCCAAAATCTCTATAAAGTAAAGCAAATAATTGTTACAACTTGCAGCAAGTTCAAACCAGAGCAAACAAATATTAAAATAGAGAAACCAATAAACTATAACCTTTGTTAATCAAAAGCCTAAACCACTAGACGAATGTATTTCTATACTCTAGTGGAAGTATGTCATGTACTGATTAAATTGAGCCCAAGTCATCCTAGCATTGTTCCGAAAGTTAAAAAATTAATTAACATATCCAATGCTCAAATTCCATCGAAGTTTGGAGAAGCAATGCCGATCAGAATTAGGAGAAAACGGTAGATGAAAACTCAAGGGATCGATCTTACCGAGAGGATAACCGGCGAGGAAACAGTAGACGAGGTAGCACGACACTTCTGTACGATCGACGAGGAAACAACAACGGTGGACGAAACTCAACGATGAAGAAACAGAGTCGGGGAAATATGGATTTGGGGGAAAAGGGAAAATAATTAAATTGCTTTTAACAACACAGTTGTGGCGTTTGTTTAAATAAAACGCCACCAGTGGAACGATCTATTGCGGCGTTTTTTAAAAAAAGCCACTATGTGACGATAGTTGCGGCGTTTATAAACAAAACGCCAATATGTGATGATTTGTTGCGGCATTTTTAAATAAAACGCCACTATGTGACGATCTGTTGCGGCATTTTTAAATAAAACGTCACTATGTGACGATTTGTTGATGCATTTTTAAATAAAACGTCACTATGTGACGATTTTTGCGGCGTTTTAAAATAAAACGCCACTAGGTGACGATCTGTTACGGTGATTTTATTATAAACGCCACCAGTTTATGATCCTTTGCGGCGATTTTTAATAAAACGCCACTGATATTTAAATTTTGCGGCGTTTTTATACAAAACACCACTATTTTGCTCTTTTCTTGTGGCGTTTGTATAAAAACGCCGCTAGTTGTGCCGCTATAGAACAAGTTTGGTGTAGTGAGAAGTTGTAAAAATAAAATTTTATAAAATTATTAGAACATGCTTGACCTTGTTCATCTTCTTCACAAATCATCCAAAGGGATATAACAACCAACAATCTTACAGTAAAACAAAATCTATCATTAATTTTTTCAAATGTTGAAAAACATACATCATCGTACAAAGCTAAAGGAGATGCAACATGTAAATGAAAAAGTCTAATATATTTCAGATAAAAACTATGAAAATAAACTTTAAGTTACTGAATATTAACCTTAATATAAATGCACACAACAAAAAAAATCTTGTTGCACCACAAAAATAATTAAATGCACAACATTTAACAAAAACTGTTAATTATCATTAAATACATATATTAAAAAGTATTCAACATCACTTAAAAACACAAATCATTCATTTTTTAGAGATCACAAACTTCAAAAACTGAGGTGGGGAACCCTTTTAGGGATTTTGTATTCCTCATATGGTCGATGAACTTTGGCAGCTTCAACTTCGACAACGGGTAGCTAAGACTCAACACTAAAATCCCTTCCTCCATGTCTGACTCTGACCAAATCATAAAATAAAAGAGAAAACAAAATCACTGAACATAAGAAAATAAAAGAAACTAAACGACAATTCATAGATAGTTGATGCGATGAAAATGGTATGAATTTTCTTGAAAAAGAGTTCTGTGTTTTTTTAAAAATCAACAAATTAAATGAATAAAATACTTGAACAACAAAAATGAAAAAAAAAATGACGTCGTTTGGTGCATGAGATCCGCGCATATAGGCAAATTACCTACATAGATAATACTAATTAGAGTTTAAGGATTTTAAATTTAACCGAGGCACAGGTAACACATGTTCATTTGTTTTTTGGTGTTGGATTTTCTGGTTTACTAAGCTTATTCATATTGCTTGTATATTGATGTTATAGAAGGCATTGATATCTGATTGTGCTTCACTATTTTCTATTTTTTATGCAAGATGTGATTGCTTGAATCTTGTTATAGTAGTACATATGGAACTGGAGGTATACATTTTTTTGGCAGTGTGTGAAGGAAATTAGGCCAAGTTACACGCTCTCTGGGTAGCTCATTTCAATTTTTTTGTTGCTGCAGAAGTTGTAAAAATAAAATATTAAAAAATTATTAAGAACATGTTTGGCCCTATTTATCTTCTTCACAAATCATCGAAAGGGATATAACAACCAACAATCTTACGGTAAAACAAAATCTATCAAGAATTTTCTTAAATGTTGAATATCATACATCGTCGTACAAAGTTAAAGGAGATGCAACATGGAGATGGAAAAGTCTATTATATTTTAGATAAAAGCTTTGAAAATAAATCTTAGCTTACTGAATATTGACCTTATGAGTGCAAGGGGTTAAAAACAGAGTCATTTACACATTAAATTTTTTATCATAAAACAATATGTACAAGTTATATATTTCATTTCCTACTAGTTCATTAAGTTTTGAAGAAAGTAATCTTAGCTAATCACAAATTTAAAAACAAAGTTTTCACGCATGGTCTAGAAAAACAACCATTAGGCAAAATTCAATTCTTCATCTGTTATAAACCTGCAAATGATATGTGTATACAAGACCTGCATAAGTGCTCAAGCTTTTAGTTGATAACATACTGATACATGATATCCTATATAATTAGTCTTAAAAGATCAAGTTCAACACTAGTCATTTTTTCAAATTCGTACCACTGAAATCAAACCGGCCTCCATAATTATTTCTAACAGAAGATTTATAAACACCAATAAATACAATGAAAAGATCATTCATTATCATATAAAATGCACACAACAAAAAAATCTTGCTACACCATAAAATGATTAAATGCACAACATAAACAAAAATCATTAAATTATCATTAAATGCATATATTAAAAAGCATTCAATATCATTTAAAAACACAAATCATTCCTTCTTTAGAGAGCACAAATTTCACAAACTGAGGTAGGGGAACCCTTTTAGGGATTTTGCATTCCTCATATGGTCGAGAAACTTTGGAAGCTCCAACTTTGGATACGGGGAGCTGAGACTCAATATCAAAAACCCTTCTTTCATGTCCGAATCTGAGTAAAGCATAAAATAAAAAGGAAAACATAATCACTGAACGTAAGAAAATAAAAGATGTTAAACAACAATCCATGGATAATTGATGCGATGAAGATGGTATGAATCTTCCTAAAAAAAGAGTTATGGGTTTCTTTTAAGAATCAACAAATTAAATGAATAAAATACATGAACAACAAAAACGAAAAAAAATTAAAACGAAGTCGTTTGGTGCATAGGATCCGTGCATATGGGCAAATTACCTACATAGGTAATACTAGTTAGGGTTTAAGGATTTTAAATTTTACCAAGGCACAAGTAACACATGTTCATTTGTTTTTGGTGTTGGATTTTCTGATTTATTAAGCTTATTCTGATTGCTTGTATGTTGATGTTAAAGAGGGCGTTGATTTCTGATTGCGCTTCATTATTTTCTAATTGTTATGCAAGATGTGATTGCTTGAATCTTGTTATAGTACATATGGAATTAAAGGTATATATTTTGTTGCAGAGTGTGAAGGAAATTGGGCCAAGTTGCACGCTCTCTAGGTAGTCTAGTTCCTTTTTTTTTGTTGGTGCAAAAGTTGTAAAAATAAAATATTATAAAATTATTAGAACATGCTTGGCCTTGTTCATCTTCTTCACAAATCATCTAAAGGGATATATAACAACCAACAATCTTACGGCAAAATAAAATATATCATGAATTTTCTTAAATGTTGAATACCATACATCTTCCTACAAAACTAAAGGAGTTGCAGCATGGAGATGAAAAAAGTTTAATATATTTTAGATAAAGGCTATGAAAATAAACCTTAGGTTACTGAATACTGACCTTATGAGTGCAAAAGGTTAAAAACAGAGTCAATTACACATTGAAATTTCTATAATAAACAGACATGTAGAGGTTATAGATTTCATTTCCTACTAATTCATTAAATTTTGAATCAAGTAATCTTAGCTAATCAAAAATTTAAAAAACAAAGTTTTCACGCATGGTCTAGAAAAACAACCATTAGGCAAAATTCAATTCTTCATTTGTTACAAACCTACAAATGGTATGTGTATGCAAGACCTGCATAAGTGTTCAAGCTTTTAGTTGATAACTTCTTGATACAAAATATCCCATATAATTAGTCTTAAAAGATCGAGTTTAACACTAGTCATTTTTGTAAATTCTTACCAACGAAATCAAACCGACATCCATAATTATTTCTAACAGAAGATTTAAAAACACCAATAAATACAAAGAAAACATCATTTATTATCATATAAATGCACACAAGAAAAAATCCGGTTGCAACACAAAAATCATTAAATGCACAACATTTAACAAAAATTATTAAAATGTCATTAAATGCATATTTTTAAAAGCTTTCAATATCATTTAAAAACACAAATCATTCCTTCTTTAGAGAGCGCAAATTTCACAAACTAAGGTAAGGAAACCCTTTTAGGGATTTTGTATTCCTCATATGGTCGAGGAACTTTGTCAACTTCAACTTCGGTAACAGGGAGTTGAAACTCAACATCAAAAACCCTTCCATCATGTTTAACTCTGACCAAAGCATAAAATACAAGGGAAAACAAAATCACTGAACATATAAAAAGAAAACACATTAAACGATAATCCATGGATAATTGATGCAACCCAACCAGGAAATACTCGGAGAAGTGAAAAATAATTTTTATAATAAAATTTAAAATTAAATAATATAAATAAAAATAAAATATTTTTGTGAAAAATTATTGACAGACATGCTATTTAAACATAACCTTAAACCCTAAATTACTTGATAATAAAGCTTTTAGATTATAGTTTTTAAATAATCGATACTCCTAATCAGGAGGAAGTGAAAAGATTTTGTACAAAATTTTAAATAAATTTTATAATACAATTTAAAATTAAATAATATAAATAAAAATAAAATATTTTTTATGAAAAAGTATGGACGCTTTAAGGAAAGACGTGCTATTTAAAAATAACATTACACCCTAAATTACTTGATAATAAAGCTTTTAAATTATAGTTTTTAAATAACCAGAATACCTACTATTTTCGCTTTGAAAGCTCTAAGACACAGTAACAAATGTTCATTTGTTTTTGGTGTTGGATTTTTTGGTTTATTAAGCTTATTTTGATTGCTTGTATGCTGATGACATAGAGGGCATTAATGTGTAACGCCCAAAATTGGTCCTTGAAGTTTAGTGAACTGGTTTCCTCGATTTAGCCTAGTTTGGGATTAAATACTTAAAAATTGATTTTTAATCAAAATAAATTATGGAAAAAATCCTAAAATCATTATTTAGTATATATTTGACTTAGGTCAAATCAATTTTGAAAATTGACCCTTGAATCCCTACGATTTAGAAATTAGTGACTATTTTGTAAAAATTAAAAATTTGAGGACAATTTCATAAATTAAGCCAAAACTTTGAATCTTTAAGGGTCTTTGATCCAATCCTAATCCTAGATGATCTAAGACTTCCAAGGGCCTATTTTAATAACTCATAATCCATAATTTTAATTAATAGCCCAAATAACTTAATATTAATCCTAAAAAATTATTTTTATGTCATCAACCTAAATCTATTTTTAAAATTCTGACTTTTCATCTTCTTGGTAGTCATTCCATCATATTTTCAAAGGTAAACATTAATCTTTTAAATAAAAATTTGTTTGGTTAATTCTTTATAATTTTATTCTTCTATTTTACTTGAAAAACTATATTTTTGCATCAAGTTTTAAACCCTTGTCCAAGATTTCGATTTCTTCCTTCCCAAGACATATTCTTCATCATATTTTCAAGGTAAATATACATTCTTTTTAATAAAATTTTGTTGGTTTATTTTCCGTTATTTTTCTTCTTCAAAATCTATTTTTAAGTATTTAATCCCAAACTAGGCTAAACCGACGAAACCGGTTCACAAAACTTCTAGGCCTAATTTTGAGGCGTTACATAATCTCTGATTGTGCTTCACTATTTTCTAATTTTTATGCAAGATGCGATTGTTTGAATCTTGTTATAGTATTACATATGGAACTAAAGGTATACATTTTGTGGCAGAGTGTAAAGGAAATTGGGCCAAGTTGCACGCTCTCTAGGTAACCCAGTTCAATTTTTGTTGTTGTAAAAGTTGTAAAAAAATATTATAAAATTATTAGAACATGCTTGACCCTGTTCATCTTCTTCACAGATCATCCAATGGGATATAACAACCAACAATCTTACGGTAAAACAAAATCTATCATGACTTTTCTCAAATGTTGAATACCATATATCATCTTACAGAGCTAAAGGAGATGTAGCATAGAGATGAAAAAGTCTAATACATTTCAGTTAAAGGCTATGAAAATAAACCTTAGGTTACTAAATACTGACCTTAATATAAATACACACAACAAAAAGAAAATCTTGTTGCACCACAAAAATCATTAAATACACAACATTTAACAAAAAATCGTTAAAGTATCATTAAATACATATATTAAAAAGCATTCAACATCATTTAAAAACACAAATCATTCTTTCTTTAGAGAGAGCAAATTTCACAAACTGAGATGGGGAACCCTTTTAGGGATTTTGTATTCCTCATATGGTCGAGGAATTTTAGAAGCTTCAACTTCTATAGCGGGAAGCTGAGACTCGACATCAAAAATCCTTCCTCCATGTCTAACTCTGACTACTGCATAAAATAAGAGGAAAAACAAAATCACAGAACTTAACAAAAGAAAAGACATTAAGCGATAATACATGGATAGTTGATGCGATGAAGATGATATGAATCTTCATGAAAAAGTGTTCTTATTTTCTTGTAAGAATCAACAAATTAAATGAAGAAAAGTCGTGAACAACAAAAACAAAAAAATTAAAACGACGTCGTTTGGTGCTTGGGATCCGCGCATATGGGAAAATTTCATACATAGATAATACTAGTTAGGGTTTAAGGATTTTAAATTTTACCGAGGCACATGTAACACATGTTCATTAGTTTTGGGTGTTGAATTTTTCTGATTTATTAAGCTTATTCTGATTGTGCTTCACTATTTTCTAATTATTATGCAAGATGGGATTGCTTGAATCTTGTTACAATAGTACATATGGAACTAGAGGTATACATTTTGTGACAGAGTGTGAAGGAAATTGGGCCAAATTGTACGTTCTCTGGGTAGCCCAGTTCCATTTTTTTGTTGGCAAAGAAGTTGTAAAAATAAAATATTATAAAATTACTAGAACATGCTTGGCTCTGTTCATCTTCTTCGCAAATCATACAAAGGGATATAACAACCAACAATCTTACGGTAAAACAAAATCTATAATTAATTTTCTCAAATGTTGAATACCATACATCATCGTACAGAGCTAAAAGAGATGCAACATGGAGATGAAAAAGTCTAATACATTTCATATAAAGGATATGAAAATAAACCTTAGGTTAATGAATAATGACCTTAATATAAATGCACACTACAAAAAAATTCTGTTGCACCACCAAAACTATTAAATGCACAAAATTTAACAAAAATCGTTAAAATATCATTAAATACATATATTAAAAAATATTTAACATCATTTAAAAACATAAATCATTCCTTATTTAGAGAGTGCAAACTTCACAAACTGAGGTGGGGAACCCTTTTAAGGATTTTGTATTCCTCCTATGGTCGAGGAACTTTTTCAGCTTCAACTTTGGCAACGGGGAGCTGAGACTCAACATCAGACGATAATCCATGGATAGCTGGATTTTCCTAAAAAAGAGTTCTAGGTTTAGGGTTTAGGGTTAGGGTTTACGGTTTACGATTTATGGTTTATGGTTAAGGTTATGGTTTACGGTTAGAGTTTAGGGTTAGGGTTAAGTTTTAGGGTTTAGGGTTTAGGGTTTACTTGTAAGACCCTATATGTAATTGTAACTCTATTTTAATTATTTTAGTCGAATGCTTTTAAATGAATTGTAATATTTTGGAGCTCCAAATACCTTTCGTTACTTGGATTTGTAATTTAAATTGAATTAAAATTTATGGACTTGCCATGAAAATGAATTTGGCAATCCCGTTTGGTAATCGCCTTTCAAGAAAATTTTACTGATGTTTGAAAGAGGTCTTTGATGTCCATTTTTCTTTTTCATTTTTTCTTCTTTATTATTTTTCTCTTTTTTCTTTCATTTTCATTTTTTTAATCTCTTTTTTCAAGAATCCCATCGATCAATGAAAATCTCTTATAGGACAAATCAATTGGACCAACACCTTCATGAAATGTTGATGCAAAAATAATAAAGCATAAGTAAGCAAGCAAAATAGGAGACAAAGCAACCCTTTATATCTCGAGTTTAACACCCTAGATAAAATTATAGATTACAGGTCCTACAAGTAAACCCTAAACCCTAAACCTTAATCCCTAAACCATAAAATCTAAAGTTTAATCCCTAATCCCTAAACCCTAACCCTAAACTCGAAATCATAACCCAAAACCCTAAATCCTAAACCTTAAACTTGAAACCCTAAACATGAAACCCTAAAGCCAAAATCCGAAAGCCAAAATCCTAAACCCTAAACCCTAAACCTTAAACCACAAACTCTAAACACTAAACGTTAAGGTATAGGAAAGATTTTGATCTGCTAAAACTTGAACAACGTCTAACAAGATCCCATCCCTCCTGACACCATCAACCATCACAAGAGTTGCAGTGGGACAAACAACATTGTCTATAACCACCCTGCCAAAACAAGGAATCATCGGATAAAAATCATTCTTATAATAACCTTATAACTCTCGTATTCAAGAGTTGCAGTGGGACACACGGCGTTATCAGATTGGAAGAGGAGAAAAAATATTAAACAACAAGTCAAGAACAAACTTGGGAGTTGTCTTTCTTATAACAAGCTTTTCGTATTCATCAGTATACCACTCCATGTTTCTCTCATTGAAAACCCTAAACAAATCCAACTCAACCGAGAAATACTCCTAATCAGAAGGAAGTGAATTTGTTTTTACAAAATTTTAAATAAATTTTATAATACAATTTAAAATTAAATAATATAAATAAAAATAAAATATTTTTTATAAAAAAGTATTGACGTTTTAAGGAAAGACATGTTATTTAAACATAACCTTAAACCTTAAATTACTTGATAATAAAACTTTTAAATTATAGTTTTCAAATAACTGATACTCCTAATCAGGAGGAAGTGAAAAGTTTTTGTATAAAATTTTAAATAAATTTTATAATATAATTTAAAATTAAATAATAAAAATAAAATATTTTTTATAAAAAAATATGGACGCTTTAAGAAAAGACATGTTATTTAAATATAACCTTAAACCCTAAATTACTTGATAATAAAACTTTTAAATTATAGTTTTCAAATAACCGGGATTACCTACCGTTTTCGCTTTGAAAGCTCTGAGGTACAATAACCCTAAAATCGACTCCACTCGAAAAAATTGAAGCAACTTGAATTTTTAAAATTTGAACTACATGGACTAAATGTGTAATTAGACCCTGGAAATTTTTGGGTTTTCGATTTTTCGAGTAATTCAAACTTTGAAAATTTGAACTCGACTCGAAATTGAATTTTTTTCGAGTTATTCAATTCTACTCGAATATCTCTAATAACTCAAAATTAAAAAAAATCGATTCGAGTCAGGTTTTGTTCACCCCTAATTTTAGGTGGATAATTTTTTAACAAAATTTAAAATTGGTTAAAAAATCAATATAAAATATTATAAAAAAATAATTTAAATTATTTAAAGAAATTTCAAAAATTTCCGTCTCTCAATTCTAAATTAGAGCTTCGTTTTTTAGACTCTCCTTACTATGGGTTGTTTTTGTTAGAAAGCGGGACTATGAGGAATGGTCCTGATAAAAAAAAAAGTGATGTTTTTTAAGAGATTTAAATTTAAATAATTTTATTTATTTATTTTTTGAGCATATATAACAAATATAAAAATTTTATACTCATTTTCAATGTTTTTATTTATGTTTTAAATTAAAAATATATATAATTTTAAGGTTTGATGTTGAGATTTAATGTTAAGTTTTAAAGTTAGTACTAAGAAAATTAAGGTTACGAGTACCTAGAGGTTACGAGTTCGAGCACCAGCAATGCTAGCTGAGTGATTGCGCGATCAATGTCAAATGGTGGAGATTATATTTTAAAACAGATACTACTTGTAATCACTATTAACTTATTCAAAAAAAAAGTGTAAGGTTTATAGTTTATAATTTATAATTTAGTGTCAAAGATTAAAGTTTAATTTTTAATATTAAAATATAAAAATGAACATATTGAGAGGATAAAAATATTTTTGTCCATATAACACATATATAATAAAATCTCATTTATAGACAACTCAGGATTTTAGTCCAGTGGTATATAACTTTTTAATACTCAACTCTAAAGACTATTTTTGAACAGCTACGGAAACTAAAAATTAAAAGTGTGTGAAATATTATAAAAAATACTTTATGTCCAATATTGATATTTTAAAGTCAAAAATTTTAAATTCTAATCATAGTTATTTTAAATATTTTAATTTATTAAATTTTATAAAATTTATATTTTTAAAATATTTGATTAGATTTTTTTAAAAATATATTTTTTATTTTTATCAGTAATAGATTTAAAGTTATCGGTAACTTTGATAGATTAAACACCGAAAATAAAATCAAAGATTTAAATTAAATTCGAGAGTTGATACTCCGCCAAAAATTATTACCTAAAAGACTCGTATCGTAATTATTAAAAAATAAAGATTCAATTTAATTTAAAAATTAATTCCTAAAATGAAAAAAAATATTAATTCAAATATTTAAAATAATTTTATAAATGATGGTATCAAAGGGAGACGATTAGAGATGCGTATTGGTCGGGTTAGGTGGGATTTTTAGCCCACCCACATCCAACCTGAAGATTCATACCCTTCACCCGACCTGAACTGATTTTTAAGTTTTAAAATTTGATCCGACTCGATCCGACCCGAATCATTTAAAAAATTAAATTTTAGGGACTTAATTGTAAAAAAGTAAAACTTAGGGATCTAACTGTAAAAAAATAAAATTTTAGTGACTTAATTATAAAAAATAATTTTAATTGACCAAATTGTATAAAATATATAAAAGGAGGGATCATTATTGCAAATATCCCTAAAAATATATGAAAAAAAATTCCACAATTACTCTCGGGTCAGGTAGGATTTTTTTACTCTAAACTCGAACTCGACCCAACCCCGAATTTTCTACCAAAAAACTCGATCCGATCGGGTTGGGTCAGAACCCGTTGGTTTCGGGTTTCGTGCCCATCCCTAGAGATGATACCCAAATATAGAGTTATAAATGAACCGAACATTCAGCGAACCGTTCGTGAACCGTTTGGCGGAAAATTCATTTATGTTCGTTTATTTATTAAACGAACAAACATGAACAAGATTTTTCGTTCATTTAATATTTAAATATTAAATATTTAACATATTATATATGTTATTTATATTCGTTTGTTTATGTTCGTTTAACGTTTATTTATGTTCGTTTAACGTTCGTTTATGTTTGTTCGTTTACGTTTGTTTATCATTCAAACGAACGAACATAATCGGACACGAACAAGCTACAATCTTTAACGAACGGACATGAACAACAAATTTTGTGTTCGTTCATTTGAGTTAAAGTTAAACTAACGAACATGAACACATCCTTATTTGTGTCCGTTCAGTTCGTTTACAGCACTACCCAGATGCTCGAGATGACACTCCCGAATAGTATACCAAATTTTTAAAAATGAATGCGATAAATTAAACATGAAAAATATAAATATATATAAGCCAAATATGTATCAATAAATAAATAAATATACATATTAATATAAACGGATATAGGAAAATAGAAATAAATAACTGAAATCAAATCGATTTAATATGCAAAATATACATATAACATACAACATAAAAATTATATAAATATATAAATATAAAACATCATACGATATAAAATATATCACATATATTAGTAACAACAAAGTAAACCAAAATAAATAAATAAATAAATTAACAAACAGAACATATAAAAATAATAAGTAAATCAAAATGCAAACTCAAATCATACAAATTAAACAAAATGAAAAGGCCAGGGGCTAAAACCGAATTAAATCTCTAGAAAAATGACCGTTTCAAATGAAATCAGAAGGTTGAAGGGATAAAACGGTGATTATCCCACTGAAAGCCGGATTAAATTAAAAGAGGGACGAAATTAAAACTTTGGCAAACTATCAGGGACTGCATAATGAATTATGAAAGACAAAAGGGTACCGGAGCAAAATTCTTGGGGTGGACGGAACATCGTGTGATTTAACCAATTATAGTAAACTTTTTTTGATTTAGCTATAGTGATTGCAATAGTATTTGTTCTAGAGTATATACTCTCAACCATTGAATATTGATCGCTCAATCATTGTGCTGACAGTACTGGTGCTCGAACCCGTGACCTTCAAGAACAATAATCGTTCCTTTAACCGATGAGGCTAGATGATTCGTGCCAATTTAACATATTCGATTTGAAAACTAGTTTAAATATTTAATTTAATTTAAATAAAAAAATATTTAAATATATTAAATCAAATATATAATATTTTTATAATTTGTATGATTTTATATATCCTAAGTATTTTTCC
This sequence comes from Abelmoschus esculentus, assembly GCA_035048815.1. NCBI lineage: Eukaryota > Viridiplantae > Streptophyta > Magnoliopsida > Malvales > Malvaceae > Abelmoschus > Abelmoschus esculentus. The sequence goes on from JAUCBN010000002.1 coordinate 2,333,711, forward strand.
TTTTTTAGTCCATAACATTTACTTCTTATAAGCATATATTAAATAGTTGGATTCATATAATTAAAATTATCTTGGAGTAAACACTCTCTTTTAATTAAATTAAAAGTTAACATGAATTTATCGATAATCATGTATTATTATTAATAAGTTGATTAATTTTATTTAATTAAATTAAAATTAAGATTAAATTAATATAATAATTAAATAATATAAACTAAATATATATTTTTATAAAATTTTACTAATTGCCAGGGACGAAACTGCTTATACAGTAGAAGGGGTCGTTATCCCTCCCAAATTTTTTGATATAATTATATTTTTAGTTTTTTTTAGTTTAAATATTAATTAAATAAGGGTTTTTGTTTCTTCCAACTTTTAAATTTAAAGGTTTAATTGATTCTTACCTCTCCTAACACATTAAATCTTAACTTCGTCCCTGTTAATTATTACACCCTTAATTCGTTTCTCCTTTATTAATTTTTAATGATAATAATTAAAATAAATTAATTTAATAAATTACATAACCTAATTGATAAATTCGATTAGAAGATCAGAATATTTACACATAGGATGAGTCTACAACGGGCATCGAACACCGCTGAACATTATTAAATTAATTTATAAAGAATAAAAATTTAAAGGACTAATCATATAATTATTAATAATATGTTAAGTTTATCGCACTTTTATTAACTACGTACTGAATCCTTGAGATTTTAAATTTTAATTAATTAATTTAATAGTATTCAACAATATTCAACATTAATGATATTCAACGTATTCCACGTCTTTCGTAGAATTTTCCTTATCATTTGTACTCACAAGAGTAATTTTTTTATATATTTTAGGCTTTGGTTCGGGAATCTAGATAGCCTCGGACCCGAAGCTATAGATTTTCCGAGCCTAGTCTGACACGCGTTTGTCATTGATTCTCATAGAACAAAACAGTTCGTAAGATATTATCTTTTGCGGGATTTTAAATTGTTATCGAACTTCCTATTCTCGGGCAAAACGAAGATCCTTGGTATAATTGTGCTTTCACTCCACGTACTCCTTAATTATTTAAAAATTAACCCTTCAATTTGCAAATCTAGTACTTTGATCCTTATGATTTAAAAATTGAAATGTAGTTAATAACACTATTAAAGGACTTATGTTAAATGGGATTATGTGACTAAAAATAAATAAATATACTTACATGACTAAAAATTAAATAAAACTAGATCTAGGCGATTTTTAAAGAGATATATGATAATATTATTTCACATAAAAAAGATAATTATTTTTTAAAAAAATATCATTTTTATTATTTTTTAGTTACCACTAATAATTTTCTCTTCAAATTAGTTTGATGCTAGCACACAGATCTTGTAGAGATCGAATTCGAAATTTATATAAACTAAAGATTTGAAACTATTTTTTTTACCGTTCTATTCGTAAACCATTCGATAACATCTAATTTTACATATATATATATATATATATATAGAAATTCAAGTTGTAATGGTCCTTGTGTTGTGAATGAATTGCTACGGATTAGGGACAGAGCAAAGATCGAATATTTTAAGGGGTAAAGGTCTGTTAAACCTTTAAATTTAAAATTTGAGAGGGGCAAAAATCTTAATTTATTATTATTTAAACTAAGAAGGACTTTAAATACAATTATACCAAAAGAATTTGAGATGGGCAAGAACCCTCCCACCTTCATATTTTGAAATTTATCGAAAAACTACCAACCTAAAAAAGCAAGTTTTGAAAATTATTAAAAAATTCAACATAAATTATTATAAAAATTATAACATTTTAGATTGTTTTAACAAAATTTATTATTTTTAATTATAAATTAAATTATTATACCGTACACTCACTTAAATTGATATATATTTTGAAATAGAAAATTGGATGTCTTGTTTCTAACTCAATTTAATGCATAATTAATATTGTCGACTTATAAGATTGAAAACTTAATACCCTGCCCCATCATGTAGCATACAATGTAGGTTGTACAATTTTGTATACAATATAGATTTAATTATACAAATATATATATTTTTAGTATATTTTTTGATATATGATTCGTTGATTAATTAATTTAGATTAAATATTATAAAGGTTGAAATCCTAACAACTTTTATTTTGAAATTTTTTCTTTAACCGCACTTCATTTTGATTAATTCTTTTGATCGATGGTCGACAATCAATCTTAGTATTGGTTGTCGATCACTGAATCTATTATTTTCTTTCTTTTTGTTTTCAATTTTAATAATAATCTTTGCTTCTATAACACGCTTTTTCTATCTTTGTGATACGTTTTTCTTCTGTCTTTGTGACATGTTTTTGTTTTTATTTTTTGATTTCATTTACCTTTCTTTGTGTCATATTTCAGCATACCCTAGCGATCGATTGTTGTTCGTATAGAGATTCAATCGACGATCGATTGATTTTAATAAGAATCTCTTATTTATGTTTTTGTCGATGATCACTTGAAAAGTTATATCCCTACTCGGTTGATGGTTGTTTGTCGATGAAATCAGATTTGGGTAGCGATACTTTTTGCATGATAGTTTGGATTGCGTTCAACTCCTTTCTTTATGCATCTCGTTTGGACAGTGACAAGGAGATTCAAGAAGCTTCTAAATTTTGTTGGTATGTTTATCTCTATAGAAATTTTCTTTTTTATTGTTTTTGGGTTGTTTAATCTAATTATTTTCCTTATTAAATACGATATAATTATGATTTTTTATGAATTTAATAAAAATTCAGTAACATTTATAAAAAAAATTAAATACTATAAAAATATATTGTGATCAGTTAAGGCCCTAATCCTTGTAGTTTTATGATTGAACAACACTTGTTCGAATTTGATTAATTATTAATAAATTATTTCAATCAATAAATATGAATTGATTTTTTTATCTTAAATCGTACTGATTAAATCGAATAAAAAATTATTAATTAATCAAAATATACAATTCAATTCCGTTTGAGTAATGAATTTTTACTCTATTTATTAAAAATATTAAATGTAATAATATAATAAATTTAATACTAATCTAATTATATTAAATATATAAAAATAATTAAAAAGTCAAATTAGATCATACTTAATAACTTATATTCAAACAATCCTTTGCCATTTTTTTTGAAACTTCACATTGACAATTAAACATATTTAATAAATTATTAAAATTTATTGTAATTGTACTATATCCCAATATCCAAACAATCTTCATATTATTATTTTCACTGTTTTTATTTTTAGGGTTTTATTTTAATTAAATTAGATTAATAAGTTCAATTTAGTGATCGAATATTAAAATAATATTTTTTGTATATATAAACTTTAAATTCGAAATTTATTAATATTAATTAGGAAAATTCTACAGCAGACATTGAATATTGTTGAACACCACTAATGTTGAATACTGTTGAATACTATTAAACTAATTAATAAAAATTAAAAATCTCAAGGACTCAATAAATAATTAATAGAAGAAATAATTAATAGAAGAGTGATAGACTTAACATATAATTAATAATTATGTGTTAAGTCCTTAAAATTTTTAATATTTATTAATTAATTTAATAATATTTAACAATATTCAGCGTTAGTAGTGTTCGATTCTCGTCGAGGACCTAACTCGTTGGTTATATCGTTATCTTTTAATATTAAATATTATATATAATAATATTATAAATAAATAATAAATTAAAATATTTATACACAAAGGTGTTCGAGCGTGACTGTCAAATCTACACATTGTCTCTCCATCTCTCTCCCCCATCTCTCTCTCTCTCTGCGTGCCTGAGATTTTCATCGGCGATCCTTTCCATAGTTCCTCGGGAATCCATCGTCTTCTTCCTCTCAATCCGTGTCGCCTTTGCAGAATATAATGCTTCAGGTTTTCCAGGTAGTTATAAAATAAATACTATACGATTATATACTTATTAATTTATTATGTTTCTTTATCTTTAAGAAAAATCTAACGAAATCAATTCTATGTTTATGTTTCCTGCTTTCATGGTTAAATTAATGGGTTTTTAGTTTTCTTTGATGGGTTGTCTTCATTTTCTTGCTTTCTCACACAACTTTGATCTTATCGGTTTTTTCTTTTCCCCCTGAGTTTTCTGGGAATTCTGGATAGTTTATGAAATTTTCCGGGAATATTTTCTGTTTGGTTCCGTGGGATTCTTCTTTGAAACTCTGTGCTTTAGATGACTATTTTTCCAAGTAACATTAAAGAAGGTTCCCTTTTATGGAAATAGGATCTACTTTTCCATATCTCATCATAAATACCAATAATAATAGCAACAATAATAGTAAAAATAATGAAATAAACAAATGGTGTTTAACCACTCATAGTAATTATCTCCATCATTGTTGATACGTTCCTTGTCTCTTGTGCCCACCAACAACAATGACTTATGTTGAGTCGGGTCGAATTTTTCAACCCGACTCAACTGGATTATTCTATAATCTATTTATGGTTTTGGATTTAGGGTTTATTTTGATTTGACTGAACTCGGACACCAGAAATACAATGGAGGAGGAGATGTACTCTGTGCTAGGCAATGGAGCTGATGGTGGTGGTACAGAAATTGATTCCAAAGTGGTTCAGACATTTCAGAGTAGCTTTGTGCAGGTTCAGGGCATATTGGACCAGAACAGGTTGCTTATCAATGAGATAAACCAGAATCATGAGTCCAATACCCCTGACAACTTGACTAGAAATGTTGTGCTAATTTGGGAGCTTAACAACAACATAAGGAGAGTGGTTGGTCTCTATGCTGATCTTTCAAGTTCTTTCACTAAATCCATGGCCGGTGCCGAGGTTGGTGCCGGTGCCGGTGGTTCTTCTTCTGAGGGTGACTCAAGTGCAGCCATGAAATCAGGTGGTCATAAAAGGAGCAGGCCTGTTTGATACTTGATGTGTGTTAGTATCATTGTTACTAATTCTTTTGCATGGGGGAAATGAAGAAAAGTTCCTCAGCAAATTGGCTAGATTATGTAACTTTCTAATGTATTAGTGATGAACTGTTTTTAATTCTTAAAAGTACACATTTATTAGGGGCGGGAAAAAAAATTGATTACCCGGTAAGATCTGATAGATTTTTATTTAGTATTGGTTTCGGTAAGACCGGGACTAAATCCAAAATTTAAGTCTCGGTCATAACTGGGATCGGATCTTGATTTTTTGGACCCGGTACCCGATGGGTACCCTGTAGTACCGGGAAAATGCCAAATATCGGGTATTGATTTTCTTTTATTTATTTTTCTTATCAAACTTTCTCTTTATGTATGATTATTATGAGTATGACTAGTTTTAAAACTTTAATTTTAAGTCTACAATATTATAATTTTATTATTTAATATTATTATTGGTGGTTAAAATTTTTTTGCTCCAATTACTCAAATTTTTTTAAGAATAAATTAATTGACCGAGTACCCGATATTAAAATCGGTACTCACCAGTAATGAGACCGGTTCTTAAAATTTAGGACCCAGTATGACCAGGATCGAAATTGGTTTTAATTTTTATTAACCGATGGTTACCGGGACTGAAACCAATATTATTCAAATTGATCGGGTATCCGATCTTGCCCATCCCTAAAATTTATATTGGTTAAATATATTCCTAGCCCTATGAACAATTTTGTTTGAAGATGCTTTTTAGAAGAATTTTTTTTTGAAAATTTCAAATTTTGAGGAGCACTTTTGATTGAAAAATAATTTAATTTTTTTAATTAAAGTTTCAAACTCACGTTTGAGAGGTAAACGGGTGTTGCAGAAGTTAGAATTTTTTATTGTTCTGAAATGATTATTTGGGGAAAAAATCAACGGATAAGCGAACGTTTAGAATCAAACATGAATTATTTAAGATTGTTGTAGTTGAACAAGCATTTGGGGAAAAAATACTTCAAGTGCTATAGGGTTAAAAGCAATTTGGGGATGAAAAATACATAATAAATAGCTTTTAGCTATAAGAACAACAACCGTTTTTTTACCATTTTGGCTAGGTGGCTCGTATAATAAAATTATTAATTTATTTTTATTTATATCACTAATTCTTTTATATTTTTAAAAAGAATATTTAAAATATTTATCGTATGTACTTAAAAGTAATTTTTTGAATAAACTAATAGTGATTACAAGTTGTATCTGTTCTAGAATATAATCTCTACCATTTGACATTAATCGCTCAATCACTCTACTGGTGCTCAAACCCGTAACTTCTAAGAACATCAACCGTTACTTTAACCACTTGGGCTAGTGAGTTCATGCTACTTAAAAGTAACTTTTAATAGTAGTATCAGTTTTAAATCAAACAATATAATAACAATACAAATTAATCCTTATTCTTATTTATAGTATCAATTTTTATATCTTAAAAAAATATATATAATAAACATTTTATATACTTAAAATTATTTTTAACAACAAAATTAATATTCTTAATTTAAATTAAATAATTTATTTTTTATAAAAAATATCTTACTGTATTTTTTAAAATCAATGTTAAAATTAATCAATATTTATATTTAAAAATTTAAGAGTTTTAGTTTACCAGTTTTAATTGTATTTTCTGGTCAAAATTTGTCTGTTGTCTTCTATTCTTTAAATAAAGAATTTGTACTTAAATTTAGTTTTATAATTTAATTGGTACATGAATTTAATTTTTTTATTTAAATTATTTAAATAAATTTATTTTTTTAAAATGTTTAAAATAGAGGGAGTAAATTTATAAATAAACCTATTTTTAAAAATTTATATAAAAAAATTAAAAAATATAATTTTTTAAAAAATTGTCCCTACCGCCATTTAGTTTCATCCCTGATTGTATTATACCCTTGAGATATTTTTAAAACTTTAATTAGTCCCTAATATTTATAAAAAAATCTCATAAAATTGTAATTTTTTCTATAATTTTATTTTTCCCCTCAAAATTGTTAAATTATTTTTTAAAATTTTCAAAAAAAAATAATTAAACCTCATAATTAAAAAATAAGTTTCTCAAAATTTTTAAAATTTTTGGTTAGACCATTGCTTTGGAATACCCATAATTTTCTTTTTAAATTATCTTTTATGTACTTAATGTTTTCACCAACTTTTTCAAGTTTGTGATTCTTCAAAGAGCTCATTTTCTCACTGGTTATAGTTAACTGTGGTTAACCGAATTGAATTGAATTTGATTTTTTAATTATTTTATAAGATAAAAATGTGTATTTTAGACTTAAAATACTATAGATGTATTTTTAATTTTTATTTTTTTACTTAAAAATAAGTTTTTAATAAATATTAATGAGAAAGATCTTAAAATTTTATATTTTAATGTTTAAAAGTTATAGAATAAAACTATTTTGTCAAAATAAAATATAATTGTAACGACCCGGATTTGGATCCGAGTGTCGGTTTAACCCGATGGGTTTGGGCTTTGGTTTTGGACCCGGGTTAGTGTGGTTTTGGGCCTTAGGCTTGTTGGGCTTGTTAGGATGTTGGGCTTAAGTTAGAGACTGAGGGCATTTTGGTAAATGCCAAATAAGTTGAATAGAGGGGTTTGGGGTTAAACTTCCTCTACAGAAAATCAGAGTGAAGTCACCCAAGTTTCTCTTTTGTTCTTCCCTCTTTTCTTCATTCAAATCATCAAGGAAAGGAGTAAACTTTCAGAGTTTGATCAGGAATCACGTTGTGTAGCTTGAGGGTAAGTTTTAGGGCTTCTTGAGATCTATAAAATAAGGTAAGTTTGGTTTGAAATGGTGGAGGTAAGGTTTTAGTGGGGGTTTTTGAGGATGAACGGGATTGATTTTGTAGGAGAGTTTTAGGATGTTTTTAAGGTTGTTTTAGCTTCCTTAAATCATCTAGATGGAGTGGTAATGGTTTGGTTATCTTCTTTGTAGTTGGAGAGCAAGGAGAGCCTTCAAGAAGCTTAGGAAAGAAGAAAGCTTAAGTGGGAAGAAGGTGTTCGTTTTGCTGTTGCTTGCTAAGGTTGGTACTCCCAACTTGTTCTTACATTATACATGTCATGGTAGATTGCATAGCATATGGAATCATGTATGTATGCTTGATTTTGCTTGAATTGAGCTTGACATGCTTTAATGGTGGATTTTGGATTTGGATGTTAAATAAGTTGGAACTGATGTTAAAATGCCTTAATCACCTCTAGAAATGTTTAGAAACGCTTTAGAACTGATTGGATCGAGTTTAGGAATGAATCCTAGAAATTTTTCTAAGTGCAGACCTGTTTTTCGTGCAGGGGTATCGATACTCGGGCTACCGGTATCGATACCCATAAGTGGATTTTGGCTAAGTGGCCAGGTGTATCGAACCATGGTTCGATACCGGGACTTCCAGTGGCATAATGGCATCGATGCCGGTATCGATGTTGCTGGGTTCCCTTTTGTTGACTTTGAAAATGGTCAAAAGGTATCGATACTGGTATCGATACCTAAGGTTCGATGCCTTCTTTGGGTAGGTATCGAGGCAGGGTGGTTCGATACCCTATATAGGGGTATCGATACCCTTGCGAAAACTCGACAAGATAAGCTTTATTTGGAGTTCGATAAGGGGTTTAAAGGCTATAATGAATCTTGTAATTAATAAAATGAATGGTTAACACAAGATTGACGTATTAAAACCTTGAATGACTAAATTATGTTAAGTCTTGATATGTTCTGGTGTGAGGATCCTAGGTGGATCGTTTATGTGTGTTGAGTCCTTGTTTGATGGAAATCCGGATATCCAAAAGTGTTGCAACACGTCGAAGGCCATCCGATGTAACATTCCGGGTGATGATTTTGAAGACTTTTCCGAATGTAGGATCCCGATGCTGTGTGGACGCGGACCTCATTCGATGATACTTGATGTGACATTCCGAGTATGGGATTTGGAGGATCCCGATGCTGTGTGGACACGGGCCTCAAATCCCGGATGTAGGATCCCGATGCTGTGTGGACGCGGGCCTCATCCTGAGTATGGGATCCCGATGCTGTGTGGACGCGGGCCCTGCTCGTAGTGTAGGATCCCGATGCTGTGTGGACGCGGGCCTCACTACTTTGTGTTGTTGCTTGACATGTATATGCTGTGTGCGTCATTATACAATGTTTATGCCATGTGGTAGGCAAGCATGCTAGATCATCATACCATGCACGATATTTTATATGTTATGTTTTACTGCTTATGATATGCATGATGTTGGCCGAGTTCGGCGTATCCACTGAGCTTTCGTAGCTCAGCGTTCGAAATATGTTTTCGTGCGTAGGTTAGGTGAAGCCGGTTCGTGGAGCACCATCAAGGTTGGATTTCAGCATCGACCGTGTTGTCAGAGTACATGTATTAGATTTAGTGGGCTTGTACTATGTCGAACCCTATGTAATGTAACTCTGTTTATTTTAAATTGGGTCGAATGTTTTAATGGTTTGTAATATTTTGGGAGCTCCGATTTACTTTATATTATTTTGGGCTTGAGTTTTAATTTAAATGGATTTTTGAATCGTATTTGGATTTGAATTTGGTTTTACTTGATGGACTTTGGAAAGAAGTTTTGGATTACAGGTTTTGGGCCGGAGGCCCAATGTGACATTTGGGTCGGGTGTTACAATAATTTTTTAAAAACTAATGTTAATATGAAAAACCTAAAAACCAAGTTTAATTCAACCGAAAACTAATATTATTAAAATAACTTACCGAATTTATTCGAACCTGAACCGAATGTACCCCTACCTTATCTACATTTGGCGAATGCAACCGTTTACTTTTGTTTTTGGTATTTTGAATCATTTTTTTTATATTTTAATCAAGAATTTAAAAAAATACTTGTTACCATTTTTACTTTCAATTAATAACCATTTTTTTCTTACACTAAACAGAGACAATAGTGGAATTACTTTTATACTATGAAAAAATATTACATTTATGGCAATGAATAAGTTAAAAAAAACCCAAATTCAAGGTTCTAAATCTTATCTTAAGATATTAAAAATAAGTAAGATGATGTATGAATGAGGTTAGTTAAGCACTAGAAATTTAAAATATTTTGTGTAATTATGCATCTACTCCTCACATTCTTTACAAATTCTTAATTTAGTCATCATTCTTAATTTATGGTGTCAAAATTTTTTAGACAATATTTTATTAAAAGAGGATAAAATTAAATATTGAGCGTAAGTTGCATAATTAATTTTAATTTTAACTTTTATTGCCTTCAGTAACATATGCTTTTTTGAGTGGTTAAAGAGATTATAGAAGAAACATTCAAGTGTTCTATGTCCAGTTGCCCACAATATAGAGTTGTTATACAATTTGCTGGAAGAAACTCATTTTTGTGCAATATTAAGGAGATAACATTTTAATTTTCTTTGTATTGAGTTGTCCCCAATTAGTAGAAGTCTAGAATAATATTGTCTAAAGTAAAATGAATTTTTTTTGGCCTTGCTTGAAAGAAGATAAATCATTGATCTTATTTAGTAAAAATGATTACTTTAAATCTTAAAAAGTTCACAACTTGCCTGAACAAGGATGACTTGAGCTATTTAGAATTGAAATTGGAATGGATTTGAACCTGGAATGAAACAAACCTCTGAAACAAATCTAAAACTATTTGGACCCAATGAGGACTCTGACTTAAACTTTCCATTTGCCATCTTTGAATATAGTATGATAATTTTCATTCACAAATTCATTTTGTATTACCAGTGTAACGACCCAGATTCTACCGAATTAGATGTCGGTTTAAATCGAGGCTCGAACCTCGTATTTGGACCTTTTGTGCCTAGTTTGGGCCTACCTTTTGTTATGGGTTGAATTGAGGAAGTGAGAATATGGGTATTTTGATACTTTGAGTGGTATTTGGTTTAGGTAAGGGGTAGAGAAAATTTCTCTATAGAATCCATTTTTTCTCTAAGTGAATGAGATCACCCACCTTCACCTTCATCATTTTTCTTTCTTTCTTTGGTTTTTGAAGACAAAGGTGAAAACTTTGAGTCTTAGAAGGCAAAACCCATTTTTGTGAAAGAGGAAAGTTTTATCAGCATCAAAGGATCTATCTAGGGAGGTAAGAATCATCAAAGTTTGAGAGTGAAAAGGTTTTTGGTAGGTTTTGGGGTTGAGTACGAGATTAAAGATTAAGGGTTGTTTTTTGGTTAAAAAATATTGTTGACAATCCTTGTAATCCCTAGCAATCATGTAACATGTTTCACCATCTTCTATGTAGTAAAAAAAGTGGGAAGCCCTCCAAGAAGAAAGACAAGAAGAAGGCTTGAATAAGGTATTAAGGGGAAACTATTGTTGCTCTAAGCTAAAGTTAGTATACTTATAATCTCATATGAGTTCATGAAATTCATAATAATAACATGATAGCTTGGATTATGCATGTTAGAACTTGGATTGATAGCTTATGATTGACAATGGTAGAATTTGAATGTGAGCTTATAATCTGTTGAAATTGATTGAAATATGTTGGATATGTCTTAGATATCTTTCAGGAAGGTTTTGGGTGAGTTTCGAGAGTCTAGACAGGCAAGGAGGTGTAGTTCGAGCTCTAGAACTGGAAATCTAGGTTCCAGTATCAGTACGGGAAGTACCCGTATCGATACCCATGAGAGGAAAATTGAGGGTTTTAAGTAGGGTGTACCGATATGGTCACCTCGTGTATCGATACCCCTGTATAATAAGGAATTCCAAAATCTTTTTTGGGTACCGGTACATGAGGGCGTATCGATACCACTTTTCTATTGAGGTCGAGTATCGGTACGGGAGGCCCTCGTACTGGTACTGGGTTTCGGTACGTCAAATAGGTGTATCAGTATGGTCATGAGGGAAAATAATTAAATAATTCGAATGGGTTTTGGTTATCGATACTCGAGGGAGGAGTATCGATACCAGTTAGGGGAATATTGGTACCCTATATAGGCATACCGAACGCATAGACCAATCTGCCCAAGTTTTAACATTTGAGTTTGGAGAGTCAATAAATTTTATTAATAGCCTTAATAGATCCCTTTAAACCTAAAATGAACATTAAAACTAAGAAATGAAAATTTCATGATGTGAGCACGACTACGTTCTTTACATTATTTTGTACAACCTTACTGAGACTGTTTGATCGAGGCAAGTTGTTTACATTCGAGAAGCTTATTCTTTCTTAATATAAGATGTTCAAACAAAGATCATATTTATGGAGGTGTATTTCAACCTAAAGGAGTAACCTCCACCATCATGAAGATCTTGAAGGATATTTCTAAGGGAGTTCTTATTTGTTCCATCTTTTACTTATGCATGAATTTGCATGAGAACTTAAAGTTTACATAAAATTACATTGCATCCAATAAACATGTTCTTCATTAAAGTGCATGGAGGGAGATGAACAATCACATTAAATTAGAATATAAGTCATCTTGATCATTATTTTCGAATTGGATACGGTCTGATTTGAGTCTTGAAGTCTTGTTTAAATTTATTCCTCTATGTCTTAGCTTTCCAAAGCATTTTGAATTACCTCAATCCGATATCGGTAGATTAAGATATAATCAATTTACTAAAGACAGTGCTAGCTGTAATTTTATTACGAGAAAATGATGCATGAGAGATAAAAAAATAATTTTCATCATTATCATAATTTGGAGAAGCTTTTCATATTCTATAAGGATACATTCAGTGAAGATCTACTTTATTCTCTTCATCAAGGCAATTAAAGTAAGATAATTACATGGAAATGAGCTTGGAATTACAAGAGACATTTTCCTTTGGACATATAAGATGTCCACATACATCATATGTTGTCTTCATCCATTCTACATGAGTGAGGAAGCCATAAAGTGCAAGTCTTTTCCATTAGATGTATATGAGTCTAGATTAATTGTAAAGAATGTCAAATCATACAAGACTCTTGGTATTTTTAGCCATTATGAGGAAATATGTGAAACAATGCATTCATGAGTTTTTATTAGTATTGAGATTAAGAAATTATCTCCTTTATAAGACTCTTCATATCTAGCCTATGGTTACTATAAATAGGTTGTCTATTCCATTGTAAAGGTCATAACTTTGATCATATATAGAACTTTGAGATTGTTCTCTTTTTCTTGTTCTACAAGAACCTTATCAGCTTCAAGTGGATTCTTGTGGCATTATATCCATTTCATTTGTTTATAACGTTGGTTCCTAGATCTCTATAGCTAGTGGTTTATGTTTCATCTTCTATCACTTCGATTCCATCAACTTATATTGTTGGTTCTTAGCTCTATATAGCTAACGGATCACAATCCATCATCCTTTTCAAACCTACAAAACACATGTCACCACTAATATCTTCCGCGTCCATATTTTCTGCTACCATAATTTCTAATATTATCTATTCATATCCTAAAATCAGTTGTCTTGACAACTACATTGCTACGACAACTTTACATCCCTAATTTTCAAGGTAATTTTTTTTACTCGAACCACGATCGTGCAACACATATATGATTCAGAATTTCTCAACCATGATCATATCATTTCAACTATGCATATGAATTAGGAAGAGAAGTGTGAATATAATGTGTTGTTGTGTATTGATTTGAGTATATGAACTTGCATGGGATATTTGTAAAATGTTTGATGAACATGAGAATGATGTAACGTGATCTAGATACCCAAGAGTGACTTTCGATGTTTAGCGACTCCGGGCCACTTGTTTGTGAGAGTGTGAGTTCTGATGCTCAGTGATTCTGGAAACACTCGAGGTATGTGAGGGTGTGAGGTTCGATGCTTAGTGATTCCAAATATGTCCAATGTATGAGAGAGTGTGAGGTCCAAGGCTTAGTGACTCCGGACACACTCATGCATGGTATACTTGTGATTTGATTTGCTTAAGATTGTCATGTAACTATGCTATGATATTGCCATGTATAATATCTCATGTGTTTAGGCGGTTATGGTAACACCAAACGTTCTTATTCACCATAATCCTTCTGCATGCATGTAATCATGAATTGCACAAATCATAGTTGAGTGAGTAGAAGTATACCAACTGAGCTTTCAGTAGCTCAGTATTCGAAATTCTTTGTTTTTCATGCGTAAGGTATTAGGTGAAGAAGATCAGTTCGTGGAACACCATCTTTAGTAAGTTTCAACATCGATCTTGTGGAGGAGTACACTACTTAGATATATGAGCTATGTATTCTAGAACCTATTTAAGTTATGTAACTTTATAAACCAATTTGTATTTTGATCGAATGTTATTGTTTTAAATTTGAAGCTCCTAACTACTTTTAAACTATGAATCTATTTCTTATTATCATATTTGAATGGATTTGGCCAATGGGTCTTGTTTTGATCTTGGAATTTATTTTAAATTTTTGGGTTCAGGTTAGACTTGAGGCCCAAATGTATCACCCTGACTTGAGGGTGTTACAACCAGTTTATTGCTCTTGTCTTGAGAGAGACTTACTCGTATTCTTTGTTTGGGTCAGTTCTGTATACGTTGATGTCTCCTTAACACATCTCGGTTGATAGAGAAGCGATAACGGTGTGGTTAATGGAATGATGGAGTGATTGTTGAAATTATCCTCAACACCCTCCTAAGTAGGGATGAGCAAAACTCGACTCGATTCGAAAAAACCGAATAACTCGACTCGACTCGAGGCAAAAATACTCGACTCGTTTTGACTCAACTCGAAATTTCATAGACTCGACTTGACTCGAAAAAATTTCAAATAAAGTTTGAGTTGTAAAATGAAAATTCGAATAACTCGAATAACTCGAAATTTTTAGTAATTAAAGTATTAATTTTTAAATTTGAGACGAATCTCTCAAATTTTTATGATATATACACATTGATATATAAAAAATATAAAGAAATATTGCTACATATGAAAAAATATATATATGTGCATATCTTATATGATTAGAGAAAGTCGTTTAAATTGGAATCAAATCATGCTATAACATGATAAATAATTACAATTAAATATTTATAGGAACTCGAAAACTTGACTCGATTCGACTCAAATTTCTTAAACTTGACTCGAACCGAAAAAATTTCAAATAAAGTTTGAATTGTAAAATATGACTCATCAACTCGAATAACTCGAAATTTTTTGACTCGACTCGACTCGATCGAATACTCACCCCTACTCCTAAGTGCAATTACTTAGGCCTAAGAGAAATTCTAATCCTACTAAACTTAAGAAATTAAATATAATAAATAAATACTAAAAATAAAAATCCTAATTAAATAAATATGATCCTATTAGATATTACAAAATCTTATATTGATTTAAATTACAAACAATCAAATAAAATCTTTAAATTTTTTAATTATCTATAAATTTTGTATTAATTTCGTATAGAAATTTATGCATGTGTTGTCTTCGCTAAAATAGACGTATCTTGAGTTATAGATGTCTGATTGAGGCGTTTCAAGATGTGTTGAAAAGCTAATTGACATCCAGACAAGTTTCAAGAAGACATATTGATTGATAAATTCTCTTATCCCATCAAAAAATATGTCGCAAGTTGGATGATGCTTCAGGCTTGCAAAACAAGTTCAGTTTCTTATCAACAATGCATCACTTTGCATCTCTTATGCATGAATTATTTTTGATCTTGTTGCTTGTATTAAAAACTCTTACTTATTATCTAAGATATGTAATTTTACCCCTCTCATACATGTATCATTTCCCCACTCTTCAAAAAGATTCATCATCAAATCTAAACCGATGACTGGAGAAAATTTATCAAAGTACTATGAAAGAGAACACATCTCGATGTATACTTGTGTAGAGTCGCCTTTTGCTTTGTTAATGACAAATTGTTTCTCATTGAGAATGTCACTATCGTTCTTCTTTAGGTAACAAGTTAATTCATTATTATCTTCGTCCTTCTTTAGGTAACAAGTTAATTCATTATTATCTTCGTCAGTGTTTTTCATTTGATGATCATCTTAAATTAGAATAGTAGGTTCATCATTGAAAATAAACATACTATTTATATTTTTTTGACATCTTTAGGCAAGGTTAAGATCTCAATTGTATTGTTTTCCTCATGTTCTTTAGTAAAAAAAATATCTTCATCATGCTTTGTATCACGTATTTCAATATAATTAGAAGACATGAATTCAAACAACATATCTCTCAAAAAAATTCTTGAAAACAAGACTTATATGGGTAATCATAACTGAAATGATATAGTCGACAACAATAATGACATTGGGCTCTCAAGGGTTAAAATTCAATACATTTCTTAAAGACACTAAAAACTAAACAATAAAAAAATAAAGCCAATCCTAATGAATCAAACTAGCTCTGATTACCAAATGATAGAGAAGCGATAGTGACATGGTTAATGGAATGATAAAGTTATTGTTGAAATTGTCTTTGGCACCATTCTAAGTGCAATTACTTAGGTAACCAAACTCAGGCAGCTCTAATCTACCTTCCTAGATCTAATTACCTAGGCAAGTAAGAGTATGAAGATTCTCTCTCATTGAAATGTTGAAGATGACTTCTAAAATACAAGTTTAATGAACACTTGCAAACACGTATTCAAAGAATACTCAATTCTCAAAGAGAACTTTTATTAACCAAATAAATGTGGACGAAGCCTCCTTTGTATAGGTCTTAAATAAATTCTAATCTCATTAAACTTAAGAAATTAAATATAATGAATAAATACTAAAATTTAATCTCCTAATTAGATAAGTAACTTCTAATAACAAATAAATACTAAAAATAAAAATCCTAATTAAATAAATCTGATTCTAGTAGACATTGAAAATTCCTATATTGATTTAAATTATAAATAATCAAATAAAATCTTGAAAATTCATAATTATCCAAAAATATCGTATTAATCCAATATAGAAATTTCTGCATATGTTATTTTTGCTAAAATAAACGTATATGAGTAATAGATGTCCGATTGAGACGTTTCAAGATGCATTAGAAAGATAATTGACATCTAGGCAAGTTTCAAGAAGACATATCAACTAATAAATGCCCGATCACATCCAAAAATACGTCACAAGTTAGTTGATACTTCATACTTGCAAAACAAATTTAGTTTCTTATCAACAATGCATCACTTTGCACCTCCTATACATGGATTATTTCGGATCTTGTTGCTTGCATTGAAAAACTTTAACTTCTTATCCAAGATATATAATTTTATCCCTCTCATACATGTATCATCGGTGTGATTATTATTTTTATTTATGAACATTGAGCCCTTTAAAGTGTCGTATTGAAATTTGATTTTTTTTCTCCTATGCACTTTAAAGTGGTCGAGACAAAGACTGCAATTAATACAAAAAAAAATGAGAAAAAACATTGTTGGTACTTCAATAACTAAAGGAGGCAAAAAGAAAAAAAATTCTACTTAAGATCACTTTAAAGCAATCGAGGGTGATAAAGAACATATTAAATGCATTTATTCTGCTCGAAAAATAACTTGTGTATTTACCAATGGAACTAATGCAATGAAGCGTCATATTGAAGGTGCAAGAAAGCCCCTTTTAACTTGGAAAAAACATAAACAATCTTAGATTTCAAGTCCAAGATGAAGTGCAACGCTGATGGGACCATAGAAACTATTAGCATTTCTAAACTATGATGTTTTGACCAAGGAAAGATTAGAGAAGCACTCGCTAAAATGGTGATTGTTGATGAGTTACATTTAGCTTTGTTGAGCATGAAGGACTTTGTATGTTCTACAAGATTTTTATTCCTGATTTTATTCCTCCTTCACGTGCTATTATAACAAGAGATTGCTATACTTTGTTTATCGAATAAAGGAAGAAACTGAAGAAAATTTTCAAGAATTTATCATCGAGGGTATGTCTTACCATATATACATGTTCATTTGCTCAAAATTTTTTATATATGTGTTTTATTACCCATTTCATAGATGATACTTGAAAATTGCATAAGATGATCATCAATTTTTGTCCAATTACTGGTTATTCCGAGGAGCTTATTGGTAGAGCAACTAAAAACTTTTTCTAACTTTTGAAAAGTCTTGACAGTAACGGTTGATAATGTTTGTTCGAATGATTTGGCGATCAAGTATTTTTCCAATTGTATGAGATGTGTTGCACATATTCTAAAATTTGTTTTTAAATATGGACTAAAAGATGTTGATGATTTTGTTATAAAAGTCTGTGCTGTTGTGAAACATGTGAGGTTTTCCCCTATAAGACTACAAAAGTTTTGATCTTGTGTTGAAGAAAAAAATATAAATACCAAATCTCTTGTTAGTTTGGACATTGAAACAAAGTGGAATTCTATCTATTCCATGATCAAAAGTGTTTTGATGTTTAGGAAGACATTAAAAAAAATATGAAGATGAAGTGCATTCGTTACACAAAAAATGCTTAGGAAGGTTGGTGATCCTCTTAATTTTGAAGATTGGGACAAAATCATCGTTTTCTTACATTTTTTTGATATCTTTTATGAGGCTATATTGGGCTTCTTTAGATCAAGGTACGTGACTGATAATAACTTTATTGAAAAAATATTTGATATTTGGTATACGATTAACCGTTACCTTAATGACTCGAATATTGGGATTAAGAGCATGACAAGTCAAATGAAGGTTAAATTTGATAAGTATTTTAACAATGTGAATGTGTTGATGTTATTTTTTTAGTTCTTGATCCTATACATAAGTTAAGATATGTTAAATGGATCGTTCTCCGTTCTTATGATCCTAACAACCTTCGGCCTCACAAATTAAATCTTGCTCTATGAATGTTGTTGGTCATGATAATGAAGGAGGAATATGGAAGTTAAAAAGAACAAATTTGAGAAAAGATTTTGTGACTGAGATAGAATTATAAGATACTTTCGAAACAACTGAGCTAGACAAGTATTTGGGGATAAGTGTATTTGAGAGGGTGAGACTAATGATTTTGATATCTTGTTTTGGTGGTCCATACAAACAATGAACTATCCTATTCTTATGAGAATGACACGTGATGTACTTGGAATTCCAGTTTTTGCCTTTTCTTCAGAGACTGATTTTAGTACATGAGGGTGTGTGCTTGATTCCTTTCGTACCTCTTTGACTCCTAGGTTGATAAAGGTTCTTGTTTGTTCTGAAGATTGTGTTTGTGTTTCTCATAGTACTATAATGGTAGAGGAGAGCTTGCTAGCATTGGAGAGGATGGAAGAAGGTTAATTTTTAATTTCACGTTTAGATATTAAAATATTTATATTTTAAAATATATACAATATATTTTAATGATTTCTTACTTAAAATACTTGATGTAAAAATATAAGATTTAACTTTGGAGCAACCGACGATTATCATTGATGAGACTAGTGAGGTTCAGAACGTCACATGTGAAAACTAAAAAGCCATGCCCATAGACAATAAGTCTTAAACTTTGGTAAGCACTACACCAAAATAGATCATTAGCAGTGCTTTTTTAGTTCTAAAGTAATGTTTTATAACGCCGTTAAAAACTTTCCCGACGCTTAGAAAAATGCCGCAAGAAGCGTTGCTTAAACCAACGTCGCAATAGTTTGCGATGTTTTTGGGTAAAAATGCCACAACAGGTCAAATTCTTCAGCGGCGTTTGTATTTTCAAACGCCACAGTAAATTGTTCTTTAGTGGAGTTTGTGTTTTCAAATGCCACTAAAGAACAATTCTATAGTGACGTTTGAAAACACAAACACTGTTAAAGAGCTACTCTCTAGTGACGTTTGGTAACACAAACGCCGCTAAAGAACTACTCCTTAATGGCGTTTGGTAACACAAACACTGCTAAAGAATGACTTACTGTGACGTTTAAAAATACAAACACCACAAATAACCTATTCTTTAGTGGCGTTTACCATGATAAACACCGCTAGTAACATCATTCTTTAAAAAAACATATTTAATCGATCAATGCATACATAATTAGACCACAAACACAAGATGTCTATAATGTAACCAGAGAATCAATAAACACATAATTAAACCCAATGTAATTAGTACATAATTAATACATAAACTCCCTACAATATAACATTAAGGTTAGTACATAAACTCCCTACAATTAATTCCATTTACAAATAGTTATCAAACTCTCTATTTCCAGATCCATGGCATGATACTTCATACTTGGACAAAAGAGTATTAAGAATCTGCATACAATATTCTAATCAAATTCATTGAACAACATCATTGGTAAATGCCAACACCTCAAGAAAACGAAAATATATGATAATTGAAAAAAGAGTCAAAAACAAATAGTTATTGCTTAAATTGACTGACTAACTAGGCTTCATACTTACAATATTAATGATAAATTTAAATATGGAATATCATCTCAATCAATAGTTAATGAGAAGAAACAAAATTGCATAACTAGGTTGCATTCCTTTTCATGAAGAGTACAGACAAATAGATAAAGATTATTTACCTTCACAACATTAACAATACTTGCATCAAAAGCATGACATGCCACTCTCAACCTTTTCTCCATGCTTTCTATTCCATTTGAACATCGCAAATTTGCTTTCATAAATGCATTCCTATTATATTCCCGCATAAATAATCAATCCCGCAATTCAAAGAAAACCAAGCATTTGGATAACATAGAAAAATAAACTTAACCTATATATGTAGCCTTTGAGTTACTATATTACTTCAAACACCTTTCTGAAGAACTTTTGGAGAAGTTCCTCGTATCTTTTTGCATTGCACCAACACCAACAACACGAAGATCAGAGTTTTTAAATAAATTATCAAAATAATCATACAATTACATCCACTGTGATCATTAGTCACAAATTAAACCATGTGATAAATGCATAGTGAATAGATAAGATAATTAACCTTGAACGTGCGTTATCATTGGAGCCAATTCATTTTGATGTGCATTATAAACACTATCAGTCTCAATGTCTGAAAGAGAGGCCAGTTAGGCATTGTACTTTTGATTGATTAAAGTGGCGAAGAACGAGTTTGATGTCGTAAATATTTCTACTTGCAAGACTTTTGAAGTCTTACGATTTTGACTCTTTTTGAACATAAATACAACCAAATAACATGATAATTTTGCAGAAATCAACTCCAAAAAGAAAAAAAAAATGACAAAAAAATCTAGTACTTGATTTCACTTCCTTGCTTGACTATACTATCCAATAACACTATGAAATCCAAACAAAAAGATTGTAAATACCATAAAACTATGAAATTCAAATTTTTTTATGAATTTGCTAACCTGTTAAGGGTGCATCGGCTAGTTAGATCAAACATAAATAAAATTGCTATAACATTTTTACAAGCAACTAAAAGATGAAAGTAATCTTAGCACCTTAAACAAACTATATTTTGTTAATTAAATTTAATCCAGTCATTGTAAGATTTTCTCTTGTTCATCCCAACATATTTGATCTTTAAATGTGAAAAATAAATCATTAAAAAAACTTATTATAAGTGAAATTTCATTAAAGAAGAACAAAAAACCTGAAAGAACTAAAACCATGTTTTTACCAGAAAGTTGGTTTTTCCAATTTGACAAACCGAAAATAGACCAAATTTTAGAGTTCCAACTTCAGATAAGAAAGTTTCTGTTCATCTCGTCACACACGCTGAATACACTCGGACTATGGACTCACCCAAACGACGAAAAAGATAGCCAAAATCGGAGAAAAACAAAAATGTTTTTGGGAGGGGTTTCGAGGAAACTTAAACCCAATTTTGCTCGACAATGGGGTGGCTGATCGACGACTAAGGTAGGGGGTTATGGTCGGACAGCTTGAGGGGCTGTTTTGGTGTCGGTTGATAAAATCAGGGAAGACGAAAGGTTTTGGGGGGAAATTTGGAAACCCATTTCTTTACAGATTCGAAAGATTGTGAAAAAATAGTAGGAAAAAGGTTAAATAGAGACCAATTAATTAAATTTAAAACTCTCTCCAAATATTATTCAAAACCAAATATATGCTAAAATAAGATAGAAATAGAAGCTTAGCCCAATGGTTAACACGTAAGAGAAGAAAAATAAAAAGCTAGGGTCATGGGTTTGAGTTCTTGCAACAACATTTTAAATGAAAATAATGTTCTAAACACCGCTAAAGTCATGTTTCTAGTGGTGTTTTCACAAAAACGCCGCTAAAGATATGACTTTTAGTGACGCTTTCCTTAAAATGCCGCGAAAGACTTATTTATAGTGGTATTTTTAGGAAAACGCCACTAAAAGTATAAATTTTGTGACGTTTAATCAAAAACGCCGTTAAAAGTGCCTCTAAAAGTTAGTTTTGCTGTAGTGGTTATTAAATGTTACTTATGTTTTCGTTGATTAAAGTTCTACTTGATATTTCTTTTGATGAAAGTTTATTTATGATTTTGTTTTAAATCTTGGTAATACATTAGTTGTTATAAGTTGTAACCTCGTTTATTTACATCTAATAAAAGAATTGTTTGTAGGAATGAAGAAAGAAAATTGAAGAAAAATGACCATGAATCATGATTCATGAGTGTAGGTGATTTGAGATATTTTTTGTTGGTAGAAAGTGTTCTATCAAGTTGATTATATCTACCTTGTTATGAACTTTTACGTTTTATTTGTAATTTTGTATCGTAGATTTTGTATTTCTAAATTTAAGTTGTTTGGAATTGGATCATGCAATTTGGATCTTAAACTTTATGTTTGAATTATGTAACAAGAATTTTTAAATTTTATGTTTGCATGTTGAATTATATAATTCAAATATTTAAATTTAAGTATAATTTTTTAGGATTAAATTTAGGATTTGAAAAAAAAATCGGATAACTAATTCCCTACTTTTCAGGTACCCAAATTTAAAATTATATATATATATATTTAAATAACTAGATTTACGCGTGTGATTAATATTACATGTATGAAGAGCTAAACAAACAATTAAAAATGTTGAACCTTAGGTCGTAAGGTTTTCGATTATAAATTTGGAATCGTAAATTCAACATTATTTTAAAGAATCATGGTAGAAGTTCATACATATATTTACAAAAAAATATTAATATGCGTGTAAATTAAAGTTTGTCTTTTTTTTTTTTAATTTTAGGAGTTAGGATTTTAGTTTATAGTTTAAAATTTAGGAGTTTAGATTGTATTTAAGGTTTGTATTTAGAATTTAAGATTTATGTATAAGAAGATAAACTATCGAAGAAAGAGTCGTTGAAGTTGGTTTATTAAATGTTTTCTTTAATAATAGAATTTTAAGTTGTTTTAACACTTTAATGATATAATGCATTTTATATGTCGTATATTCATAGTAAAACATTATCATTTGGTCAAGGTTAGGGTGATTTGGTTATAAACATTATCATGTTATGAGATATGGAATGAAATGTCTAATATCTTTTTCTCTCTTTTTATAGAATTGTGAAATCTCTCTTTGTTCTATTCATCTTTTTCTCTTTTCAATACTTCTTGATTCGTGATCTTAAAAAGATATCTCAACTTTTAATTTCGATCCTTAACATGATTTAACTCGTAGCACAACAACTTTGGCAACCACTAATACGACACATTATTTTCACTCAATTACTTGAGTGAAAGTAAGAGACTAACAAATTGAGGGTCGATTTTGAGGTAAAACTGATAAATTTAAAGACTTCGATGATGCCAGTTTTACACATGATTAGACATAGCTTTGGGTAAAACTATTTTAATGGAATTTAGGATAAATTCGAACTTTGATGACGTTGGAGAATCAAGAGTGATCTTAAAAGATAATTTTAGAGCATCGACAAATAGCTTTAAAATTTTAAAGTTTTATTTAAAAAAGGCTTAGAAAAGGATGAAGTAGTAGATTAGATTATGAGTTTATGGTAAGAGATTTAGTGTATTTAAAATTGCAGCCTTACAAATAGCAATTAGTGAAATAAAAGGTCTTACAAGAAATAAACTCTTAAATGGTTTAGTTTTTTTTAATCATAATTAAATGGTTTAAGACCTATTTTGATATTATTTTTAAAATTGTTGCCTAAAAGTGATTTTGAAAAGTTAATTATAAAATTTTAGTGATACTATTGTTAAAAATATTTAAATTCGTCTTCATAAAATTTATTAATATTATTATATATAAAATAAATCAACCTAAATAATAAAAATATAAAAATAATGGAACATATTATTAAATTTTTATATTTAAAATATAAATTTTAAACATTTCTAAATAATTAATTTAAAATTTTAAATTAAATATAAAAATTTAGCCTCCAAATTATATATTTTTATAATATAAATAAAATATAATTTAATATATTAATAATTATTATATTTAATATTATTTTATAATATTAATTTTTATTTAAAATATTAAAATATTCTTATTTTTTATAATGATTATATTATTTATTAAGATATTAAATATTAAAATATCTAATGGTGTTGTTGGTGTGGTTTACCCTAATAAAAATTAAGGTAAACTTCATAGATAGTTATTATATCATGGGGTTGGTATTGAAATAACTATCGTACTTTAAGAAGCGTTAAATCTATCAGTCAACTATTAAAATGGTATTAATATAGTCACTAACCTGTTAAAAATTAACGGACTAATGATGTGGCAATTAAATATAAAATAAAATAATTATACATTTACTCTCTATTATTCATACATTTTTTAATTTAGTCCTAAATTTATTATAATAAAATAATACAATTATTTAATTAGGTGATTACATTATTTTTATATATTTAATTTAAATAGATTTTTATTATAATCTTAAATTTTTAAATAACTTTAGGGTTTAATATTTAAGGTTAAGGGTTGAGGTTTATCAAATAAATTTTTATTATAATTTATTATATAAAATAATTTAATTATTATTTTAATTAAATAAATAATTAAATCTATGATTATGTGTGAAATGGAAAGAATAAATATAGAACATAATAGTAGATATATATTTCTTGTATGTATATCATAATGTCTAACTTAGCCTAATGGTTTAGTTGTTGTACATTGGTGGTTAAAGTTTGATTCTCTGCAACAACATTCTGGATGAATTTTGTTTTACTCCCTTAATTAGGTGATAATACGTGTTATCATTTAATTAAATAATTATATTGAGAGTAAATATATAATTATTTTATTTTATTTTAACTGTCACGTCATCAGTTCGTTAATTTTTAATGATCGGTGATTATATTAATATTATTTTAATAGTTAACTGATAAATTTGACGCTTTTTAAAATATGGTGATCATTTTAATACAAATCTTATAATTAGGTGAATATCTGTGTAATTTACATTAAAAATTATGATAATTTTTTTGAGTTTTTTTTTTTCCTTCTAAATCCATACAATCAATAACCCTAAACCTTCAAAAGGCCCAATAAGCATTAAGAAAACCCTAGTCCATAAAATCACTATATTTTGCTACTTACGCCGTCTTTTAGATTCCAGTCTTTAGGGTTTCAGAACTTCAGCATTCTTTAGATCTCATTTCTCTTCTTTCACCTAAACCCTAAAAGAAATCATGGCAGCGGCCGCTCAAATCAGCAAAAAGCGAAAGGTATCGTCTCCATCTTTCTCTTCTTCACCATTGATTTCATCTTTCTCGAACTTGGTTTTATTCATTCATTCTTTAATTTTCATTTGCTTTCAGTTCGTCGCCGATGGAGTCTTCTTCGCCGAGCTCAACGAAGTTTTGACAAGGGAATTGGCCGAGGATGGATACTCTGGAGTCGAGGTTAGGGTTACTCCCATGCGCACTGAGATCATCATCAGAGCAACCCGAACCCAAAATGTTCTTGGTATTTTTCTTATTTTTTTTAACTTTCCGGTAATGGGATATTCCTTTCGAATCTGGGTTTTAATTTGTGATTGATTCGGGGTTATAGGCGAGAAAGGGAGGCGAATCCGGGAGCTGACCTCTGTGGTTCAGAAGCGATTCAAGTTCCCTGAAAACAGCGTCGAGCTTTACGCCGAGAAGGTGAATAACCGTGGCCTTTGCGCCATTGCCCAGGCCGAGTCTCTTCGCTATAAGCTCCTCGGAGGACTCGCCGTCCGTAGGTATATACTTGAAATCATCCCTTTTTTACAGATTTAATACCTGTTTATGCAGAATTTATTAATTTGGGTTTGTTATATTATGTCATCTACAAAGCAGATTGGTATCTCAGTACCAATTCTTGTGTCGGAAGGTGACGAAAGTGATTAGATCATATTTCCTCTGTTACATTCATGCCTGCTGAAATGCATTCCGTTTTTAAGCAGTAACTGTAGTGGAGGGAACAATGTTTAAATTTCCTTGTTTTTAATTTTCCAGTGTTTTATCTATTTAATTTTGCATGTGTATATGATGTGTTTATAGATGTTAAATGGACTGATCTTGTTTGTGTGTTTTCGAATTTAATTTTTGCATTTGTTTATTGATGCGTTTTAGCCGGTTCTTCGCTTATATCTTTTTACTAGATTTTGTCATCTATAAAGCAAATAGGTTATTCTTATACTGATTTTGTGTCGGAAGATGACGAGATTGATCTTTTCTTCCATTTCTGTTGTCTGTCTTGGAATCCATTGGTTTTCAGACAGTAACATTTGGGAGTTTACATTTTCACTGTACTTATGTCATCTATAAAGCAAATAAGTTATTCTTATACTGTTTTTGTGTCGGAAGATGACGAGATTAATCTGTTCTTCCATATTGTTGTTTGTCTTGGAATCTAATGGTTTTCGGGCAGTAACATTTGGGAGTTTACATTTTTACTGTACTTGTGTGTTTTCAAAATAAATGTTTGCTTTTGTTCATGTTCTATTCTAGCTGCTTCTGACATTTTTTACTAAATTTTGTCATCTATAAAGCAAATAAGTTAGTTATTTTCATCGTACTTGTTTTGTGTCGGAAGATGACAAGATTAATTCAATCCTCCATTACAATTATCCTGTATGAAGTCCAATGGTCTTCGTATTGTAACATTTTGGAGGATACAATTTCACCGTTCTTGTTTTCATTATTCAGTTTTTTGGTGCAACTATTTCATCTGCCCTTCGATTTGTTGATTTTTATGTGCTCATAGCTAAATTTGTGGGATGATTTTTACAGGGCCTGCTATGGTGTGCTTAGGTTTGTCATGGAGAGTGGCGCCAAGGGTTGCGAGGTTTGTACGATAGTGTATCGGACATTGTCTATTCTGATTCTTCTTTGACCTCGTATCATCACTTTCTTTTGCAACAGGTTATTGTTAGCGGAAAGCTGAGGGCGCAGCGTGCCAAATCTATGAAGTTCAAGGATGGATATATGATTTCTTCTGGTCATCCAGTGAATGAGTATATCGACTCTGCTGTTCGTCATGTTCTTCTAAGACAGGTTTGTCATCCATTTGTTTCCTCTACCATGCCCTCTTTGATTGCCATTTTATGATTTAACATATCGGCTTTGAAACACAGGGTGTGCTCGGTATTAAGGTGAAAATCATGCTCGATTGGGATCCCAAGGGTAAGCAGGGACCTACCACTCCACTCCCGGATCTTGTCACGATCCACCCTCCCAAGGAGGATGAAGTTATCAAGATTGAGCAGCCTGTTGTGCCAACTGAAATCGAGCTTCCTCCGGTGGTGGCTTAAAGCCGACGATGACTGTTCTTATAATCATGTAGTCGATATTTTGAGTATGTTATTGTCCTAGTTTTCCTTATCCCTTCAAATGTCCTGTGCTGGATGTTTTTTTTTTTAAAACTTTGATGCTTCTCAAATTTTGTTATACCAAGGAGTAACTGTTTAACTTTTAAGGATTATTTTATGAGATTTATAATTTCCTTTTAGTCTCTGCTAGTATTATTTATTTAGCATATTATTTTATGAAAAATCTATAATTGCTTATTCTATTTCTAAATATTAATTTTATAATATACAATTAAATTTGAAATTTTAAACTGTAAACTTCAAACTTAAACCCTAAACTTGCATGATGAAGGTTTTAATTATATTATAATTTTAGTTTAGTTTAAGGTTCTTTGTGGTTTATTGCTTTAGTGTTAAAGGTTTAAAGTTTATGATTTTAGATTTATGGTTTAGAGTTTAATCATATATTATAAAAATAATATTTATAAATATTATATACATTATAAAATATTATAAAATTCTATCATGAGATAAATGAAATTAAATTAAACCCTAATTTTTTTTTACGTATTATTAGTGTTAAAATTATATTAAGTCTTTAAGCTATTTCGGTGATTATGTATTTTTTTTAAATCAGCTACGGTGTTACAATACCTATTTTAGACGGGTTAATTATTATCTTTATATTATTAAGGTCTTTGGTTTGGATATCTTTGAGAGTATTTTTTTCCTAAATTTTCCTGTATCAAAACAATAGCGCTTTAGTTTAATGGTTTGTCATATGATTAAGGACGGAGTATATGGATTGGAGTTAAAATTTAACTTTAATGATATAATAATATCTATTTATAATTTAAAGATATTTTTGGTATAGTCATATTTCAACAGGTAAAGATTTCAGCGATTTAGTACTTAACCTTGTACTCTTTAAATTCCTCCATAAATTATTCTTTAATCAATATTGTTATAAACTTTAAACAAAGAAATGAATTTGACATAATTTGTTAATATAAATACCAAGTTTTCAAAATTCATAATGTATTTAGACTAAATACGACCGAAATAAGTAAAATCAAAAGAATAAATATATAAATATAATACAAAGACAAATCATAGAATTTAACCAATAGTATTGATTAAGGTATGCAAACAAAAGAAAGAAAATTGAGAAATCTGAGGGACTAAAGCCAAATTTATAGAAACTTCAAGTCCTCAAGATGAAATTCATACGGCTCTGTTCCGCTTGACAGGGTCGAAGGTCCACACTCCAATCACAGCTCCGATGATGGAGACAACCACAACGCCGGCGGCGGTGATGATGAGAAAGAAGTCCTTCAGACATAAGCGGAGCCACCCATTGAAATGGGTGGTCAAATGACCCCAACATATTTTAGACTAATTTTTGAATATTACTCTTTAAATATAAAATATAAAAATTTATTTAAATATAAAAATTAATCAATTAATTATTGAAAATTTTGAATTATTCGAATTTTATTTAATAATCAAATTTTATTTTAATTTTTTTTGAATCGAGTTAAGTTTATGAAATTAAGAATTTTAAATTTTCTGATCGAGTTAAGTTTATGAAATTACGAATCGAGTTGGTTGAGAGTTGAGAGTTGGATGGTTTCTCCATTCTTTAGGTTTGAAAATACCTGAAAGTAATTTACCGAATTAACCGATAAAGTAATTTTTTAGTTAAACGATTAATAAATCACTAAATTGTACTAAAATATCAAAAATTTTAATTATTATTTTATAATTTTTAAAAGTTAAATGATCAAAAATAAATATATGTAATAAATATAATATTTAATATATAATAATTTTAGTTAATTCGATTAATTAATCAATTTTAAATCGAATTAACCGATAACTAAAGTTCTTAAAAAAATTAATCGTTAACCGAACTTACATAAAATTAATTGAATGAATTAACCAAAATAATTTCGGCTTAATGGTTTAATTCAGTTAAAACTAAATAATGTACATTGTTACTTCGATTGATTTATAAGAACAATAGAAGTAATAAATATTGCTTACTTTACCCAGAATCAATTGATCTAGTAGGATAAAACATTAATTTTTTTAACTAAGATTAATGTAGAACTAGTATTTTTATATAATAATTGAAAAATAGTTTTGGACTAAATTTAAAATATTTTAAAAATGATTTTATGTCCAAACAATTTGAAAATAAGTTTGAGACATTTTCAAAAACTTGTTAATGTGTTTTAAATGTTTTAAAGAAGTCAAAAAACACAAAATGTTTCAGGCGTTTCGATACACTTGAAATTGGTTTCGAAACAGCTTGCCTATTTTCAATTGAAAATATCTAGGAGTTTCGATATGCCCCCAAGGCGTTTCGATACGCTTTTGTCTCTGGATAGAATGATTTTGATACGTGTTTCGATACACCTCCAACGGTCATTTGAAAACCCCAACGATTTTATAAAAAAAACAACAATGACTAGGAGCAGTATCAAAACGGTTCAGGCATGTTTCGATACCATGAGCTAAGGGTTTCGAAATGCCTCCAAGGTGTTTTGATATCGGTTCTTAAATACAAGTTCAACGGCTATTTTTCAAAGCAGCTGTATTGAAACAGCTTCCACGTGTTTCGATACCGATCATACTAGAAGCATAAATAAGCCTTGAAATCAGCCCCAAACGGCTCCAAATCAATTCAAACGGTCACCAACGGCTAGAAGCTCATTTGGGATGATAAAAGGAAGCCTCAAGCATCAAGTGAAGATCAATGCTTCATTGTCAACAACAATATGATCAAGCAATTGTCTTAGAGCTTTAATTTCTAATCTTTTGGGTAGACAACACTTGTGAGTTTAATGTTTATGTATACTCAAGTGTCTTATGATTGAGTGAGAGCTTAGTTGCAAACAATTAGCCTTATTAGAAGAATTATCAAAGTTTGCTTAAGTTTATCTCTTGTTTGAGAGGATTCTCAAAGTTCGGGTTGTTAACTTTGGATGCTTGATTCGGGTTTGAATCAAAGTTTGTAAGGTTAACCCTTTGCCCTCAAAAGGAAGACATTCTTAATAAATTCGGGAAATCCTTAATAGAAAGCTAAGGTAGTGGATGTAGGACTTGGGTTAGAAGTCCGAACCACTCTAAATCCTTGTGTTTTATTGTCTATCTTTTGCTTCAACAACAAACACCCAAATTGCCAATACTCCATCAAATTAGCAAGTAAATCGGTTGTCCATCGAACATCTTCAAGCCTAATAATTAATGATTTGAATATGTCATTATGAATGAAACAACTAAATTGGAAGAATCGCCCCTAATACGAGTCTATGCATATCTAGTCTAAATTAATCGGTCAATGAATTATATATATAAATAATTATAGAAATTGTTTAATTTAAATAATAATAATTTCTTTAGTTGTCAAATTTATGTAATAAATATATTTTAAAAAATCATGCAATAAATAAACTTTTTTCTTACTCATGTCATTACTAATGTAGCAAACGTGAAATAATTGTTAGAAAATGTAAATTATTGTCCAGCAGAGTCAACAGTTTATAACTTTTATGATTATGCAATATCTTTTGAAGCATTAAGCTGGACAACTTTTTAATGAATAAAAATTATATAATTTTTTAAAAAGTTTCGAATATAAAAGTAAAAAAAATTAAAAAATATTAATCAGATTAGATCATATATATTTTATACCATAATAAATTTTAAAATTTGTTAAAAAAATATCTGAAAATTTATCAAAACATGGATTAAATAAAATATTTTCTAAAAAAATTAAAAATATTGTTTACATCAATTTTATAGACATTGATTCGCTATAAAATTTCAAAAATAATCACATAAGAGGGAGTCAAACTATTCATGATAATCGTCACCCAAATCAAAACCAAATATCATGAGGACCTCTACATGAGCATCAAACAACCGCAAAGATATCTAAAATTATATCATAAGATAAAACCTTGTCGTAAAGGTAAAGAAAAGATATATCACATACGCATGAAAAAAAATTGTGGTTCATAGACACATGCATGCTTAGATTATAGGTTTTCATGCATGTATAGTAAATTTTATAGGGTTTCAGATTAACTAGTTTTTTATGAGATGAGTATTTCTTTTATTTGTTTATTGAACGATTAAGATTTCATTTTATTTTGTTTTAGTGATATAGTTTATAAAGGGATAGTTAGGTGGTAAAAGTTGAAAGTGAAATTTAAAAGATTGAGTGTTGTAGGTTTAACAAGAGAGAAAATAAGATTTTGTATTAAAGTTTTAAAAATATTTGTAAGTTTTTCGTTATTTTTTGTTGTATTTTAGAGTTGATATTGCTATTTGATATATTTTTATTTGTTAATTGCTTTATTTTTTCTCTCAAGATTTTTATGTTAGTTACTTTATTTTTAATATTGAATGTTGATTTTTTTATTTGAAATTCGTTTTTCGGTAGTTGGTATGTCAAATTTATTTATATTTATATTTTGAATTTTTTTGTATTTAGATTTGAAATTTTATAAATTTATTTCGAATATGTAGATAAAATAAGCGAAGATAGATTTTTGACGATCGTGTATTACAACAGTCAAATGGTGAAAACCAAATTCAGAATTTATTTGAATCTGAAGACTACTAAACTGAGATTTCCAAAAGATATCTCGCTTCGACAGTTGAAGGAGAAAATATCAAAGAAGATTAGAGAAAGAGTTCATAGTTTGCGTTACCGGTGGTTAACCTATGAAAATCCAGTTAGATATATTGTAATTAATCTTGAAGATGATGATGATGATGTTAGAATGATGATTGCAGAGCACGACTCTATGGAGATATAGTATATTGAGTTATTTGTCAAGGTCTATGATGTTCCCAACCCATCGAGCAATATCGTTGGAGAATCCTCTCAAGTGGACTACATTAATGATATTGATTTCCTCGGAGGAAGTTTTTTTCGCAATGTTGTTTAGTGGGATATCGAATGAATTGAATCCTATCGATACTTCAAGATACGATTTATCATCCGGACCAAGTAGTGATCCGATTAATGATGTTGACGTGGAAAACCTACGAGGTCGTTGGGGTGAAACACTTGCTGATTCAAGTGAAGATGAAGATATTGATGATCCCGATTTGTTTGTTGATGATATTGGTGATGCGCCTAATTTTGGTGCTGGAGACTTTTGTCCCACCGGAGTCGACCTGGCATTTAGAGAAAACTGTCACAATGAGCCAAGATTCAACAAGATACTTTGGAATGTATTTATACTAGTATGGATCTTCATCATAAAGAGCAGAGTCAACGTAAGAGATGCACAATATATAGAGCTGATGGACATTATAGAGAAAACTGTCACAATGAGCCAAGGTTTGTTTCTATTCAACAGTGAAATATTGAATATTGATTTTTTGTATTAAATATTGATGTTTTTGTCACGTCCCTAGATTTTCACACCCGTAGAACTCGGCAACTCTATCCAGAACGTGCGGCCTTAGGCTTTATAACTCTAGACAAACGCCTAAGTAAGCCTTTTCACCCTTCACGGAAGATCAAACTTCCCAAGCACCGACAAACGCAAAGCGTTCTATGCGGAAGCGAATCAAACGAGATGAGCTAGGAAGAACTCTTCAAGAACGCTCAAGAACGTTCAAGAACACTAAAGAACAAAGAAAGAAACACACTTGGAGATTTAGAGAAAATGCCTTTATTCCTTGGAAACTTGGAATACTCTGATACACACTGATACCTCAAATGAGGTGGGGAAGGCCTCTATTTATAGTTGAACTCCCCTCGATCCTACGGTCTATACAATTTTACACCGACGGCTATGATACAACCTTATCCATTTACAAAGCATAATTCTGGGAATATTCCCACCTAACTATGGAAAGAATCTTCTGTGTTCACACAAAGTGTTCACACACCTTGGATGGATAAGTCTCTCCCTGGATCGGGCCAACGTTGGTGGTCTTCGCAAGCCCAGCATTGCTCTTGGAATTACTTGGGCAGGCCACATCACACCAAGTGATGCCAATGTCTTGGACCTCAATCTGCGGGTCGTGACATTTTGTATTAAATATTGAATATTGATGCTTTTTATTAAATATTAGAATTTTTATTTAAATATTTATACTCATAATTAGATATCAGAAGTAGAAAATTAAGCATAATAGTCCAAAATTAAGCATAACAATCCAAATTTTCATTAAGCAATACAGTACGAAGTAAAATAAAATACAATTTAAATTATACATCACAATAATAATCATTTCTTGCATAATTTTTGACCATGCCGAGATGTGGTTAACATATAAGTCAGTGGTGGTCGTCTAAGACGTTGTGGCCTCTGTGGTGCTTCCTCTTCATCAGCTTTTTCATCAGCCTCTTCATTAATCGGTTCTACATCCTCTTCATTAACAACGATATAAGCTGGCGGTGTCATGAACATAAAAATTGCTTCTCCTCCCATTATATTTGTTGAATTCAAGAAATTTTGCGTTCTTTGAAAATCATGAATATCGTTATAAAAGAAAATGAAGGACAGTGGGGGTAGAAACTCGGGACTATATAAACCTACATCATTAAAACTCAAATTAGCTGAAGAGCTATGACCCATGTTTGGTTTCGCACATATAGAAATTGGTTCTTTTTCCCATACAACAGTAAGAATTATCAAACTCAATCTGGCTCCCATGTGGTTGGCCAACCTACGGGTTTTTGAATCCATAGATTTGTATTCGAAGATGAGCCAACAGCTATCTTTGATGATTTGTCTTCACCACCATATTTTTTCTTATATATTTGGCATTCTTCTCGTCCTTCGATAGTCGTTAAGTACAGCTTCCCATTAGAACGATACAAAATAATGTACTCTGAACTCTCAAAATCATAATCAGTAGCTTCTATTGGATACAGCTCTGGCAATGATAGAGCTCTATTGTGTCACAAAGAAATAAACTCAATATGTACGGCTTCTCAATTTGTATATACTCTACCACATCCATTATACATATGAAGATAATAATGATCACGTGGAATAAGTGGAATAGGATGGTGGAAGCCGAACTGTCTCAGCACTCTATCTCCAAAGTGAAACTCTACCGTAATGTTAAGTATGTGAATATAGTTTGTAACTTGTACTTATGGAAAGTGAATTTTATTGAAATATTAGGTCTAGGGCTTTACCTTTCTATTAATTAGTTACCTAGAATATTAAGTTAAATATTGTATATAATAGCTACTCACCCTATGAATAAAATCAAGGAGAATTTTATTCTACATGGTATCAGTTGTCTAGGTTTCTCTCAAATATTTTTTGGGTTGTTTGGATTCGAAAAGAAAATTCTTTTTTTTTTTGGTTTTTGGTCGTTCTTACTCGGCCACCTTTTTAGTCTCTTCTGTCGACACCACCTCCATCCTAGCTGCCGGCCCTTGCATTCAGACTGTTTTTGGGTTGGGTATTTGATTTTTTGGTACTGATAGTTTTTTTTTCCCGATATTTTTCTTATTTTTTTGGTTTTTCCGTTGTTTTTTTTTAGTTTTTGGATTTTGTTAATTTAATTCTATGGCTAACAAGAAGGTTGATATTATATCTAGCATTTTTCTGATTGCATATGAAATTATCGATCACTAATTAAATGGCTTTAATTTTCTCGATTGAAACCATAAAATCGAGTTGTTTTTGTTAAGCCTTTCTATGGACAGACATCTGACTGATGATCCTCCTACGGATGACTCTCGTCTTCCATAGATGCGTGAAGATGCTCGCCTTTATATCCAGATTCGGAATTCTATTGACAGTGAGGTGGTAGGCCTGGTTAATCACTGCTGAACGGTGAAATAATTGATGAACTATTTGTAATTTCTATATTCAGGAAAAGGAAATTTTTCACGAATCTATGACGTTTGTTAGAATTTTTACAGGGCTGAAAAAGAAGATCGAACTTTAACTAGTTATTTTATGGATTTTAAGAAGACATATGAAGAACTTAATATGTTGCTTCCTTTTAGTTCGGATATCGAGGTTCAACGAAGTCAGCAGGAACAAATGTCAGTTATGAGTTTTCTCGTTGGTCTTTCACCAGAATTTGAGACTACTAAATCTTAGATTCTCTCTTGTTCTAACATCTCTAGTCTCGATGATGTTTTTCGAAGGGTATGTCGTATTGAGAATTCTTTGCCTTCTCCATCTCCGCTACAGAACAATGTTCTAATTAGTCATGCTCTTTCTTTTGAATCTGGTAAGCAACAATTCAAGCCTGGTGGTCCTAGTCGTTCCTTTGGATTCAGGCCCAAAAAATCTTATACACAGTTTGGAGCTCGCAATCCGGATCATGACACTATTATCTGTCATTACTATTACAAACCAGGACATACCAAACATGATTATCGAAAACTACAGTTTAAGAAAACTTCGTCCGCTCATATTTTTTCTAATGTAAACACTTCTTCATTGGCTATTACGATATTTGTGGATGAGTGTGCCAAGCTTCTTCACCTTCAAGACAGATTAAAGCTTACTTTCGATCTTGTTTTACCCTTGTTGAGCTAGGTACACCCAATACATGTCTTGTTTCCACATCTTCAAAATGGATTATTAATTCTGGGGCCACATATCACATTACAGGTAACCCGAATCTTCTTTCTCATTGTACAATCCACCATTCCATCAATACTGTTACTTTAACCGATGGTTCCACATCTTCTGTTATTGGCTCTAGCACTTCGTTTCCAACTTCATCTCTTCCTTTTTTCTCTATTTTGAGTTTACCGAATTTATCCTTCAACCTAATGTTCGTTAATAAACTTACTCGTACCCTTAATTGTTGTGTCTCATTTTTCCTGGTTATTGTGTGTTTTAGGATCTGTTGACAAAGAAGATTATTGGTAAAGGACATGAGTCTGATGGTCTCTACATCCTTGACACCCATACTCCAGAATCTGTTGCTTGCACTAGCAGTGTCAATCCTTTTGAAGAACATTGTCGATTGGGTCATCCCTCCTTCCCTTCTTTGAAGAAACTTTGTCATCAATTTCCTAGTTTAAATTTGTTAGATTATGAGTCTTGTCATTTTTCTAAGCATCATCATCTTAGCTCCAGTCCTAGAGTCAACAAACGAGCTTTTGCTCCTTTCGAATTAGTTCACTCTTATGTTTGGGGTCCTAGTCTTGTTCTTTCTAAACCTGGTTTTCTTTATTTTTTTATTTTTGTTGATGATTACTTTAGAATGACTTAGCTTTATTTAATAAAATCTCGTTCTGAATTATTTACTCATTTTTCTTCCTTTTGTGCTAAGATTTGTACCAAATTTGGTAAGTCTGTCAAAAATTTGAGAATTGATAATATCAAAGAATATGTTTCCTGTCCTTTTCAGAAATACATGATTGAAAACGGTATTATCTATCAAAATTCTTGTGTTGACACCTCTTCACAAAATAGTGTGGCTGAACGCAAAAATAGACATCTCCTAAAAACTGCATGAGCTTTATTATTTCACATGCAGGTTCCAAAATATTTTTGGGTTGATGTCATTTCCACTGCTTGTTATTTGATCTACCGTATGCCCTTTTCTGTCTTGTTAGGTAATATTCCCTTTCTTATCCTTTTTCCAGAAAAAAAATTTGTTTCTTATATCCCAAAAATTTTTGGTTGTACTTGTTTTGTTGGGGATGTTCATCCTCACGTCACCAAACTTGATCCTAAATCTTTGAAATGTGTTTTTTGGGTATTCTTGTGGACAAAAAGGGTATCGTTGTTATTGTCCAAGTCTGGGTAGGTATCTTGTGTTTGTTGATGTTTCTTCTTTAGAGCACAAACCTTTTCCGTTTTCTTCAGGATCTATCGAACAAAAACGAAGATGATTTCTTGTTTTACTAATCACCTTTTCTTTGGAGTTATCCTCACCCTCCTTTGTCAAGTTCACATTAAGAAAATCTATATCCGTCGACCACTACCACCTCCTTCTGATCCAATTCAACATATTCCGGATGTTCTAGATTCATGTCCTGATGAGCCATTTTATTTGTCATTGAATTCACCTCCTCTAGATGATCTTGACCTTCCTATTACCCTTTGGAAAAGGTAAATGTACTTGTACTTATCCCATTTCTTTTATTGTTTTCTATAATTATTTATCTTCTTCTTCTTGTGCTCTTGTGTCAATCCTCGATACTATTTTTGTCCCTAAAACCATTAACGAGGCATTATCTCATCCTGGATGGTGTGCGGATATTAGGGGTGAGCAAAACTCGACTCGAAAAAACCGAATAACTCGACTCGACTCGGAATTTTATAAACTCGACTCAACTCGAAAAACTTTCAAATAAAGTTCAAGTTGTAAAATGGAAATTCGAATAACTCGAAATTTTTAGTAATTAATGGATTAATTTTTAAGTTTGATATAAATCTCTCAATTTTTTTTATGATATATATACATTGATATATAAAAATATAAAGGAATATTGTCAACACTCCCCCTCAAATTGGAGGATGATAAACATCTTTCATCCCCAACTTGTCTACTAGATATTCATGTTGTGCTATTCCTAGACCCTTGGTCATAATGTCAACTTGTTGCTCTTTGGTCAGAATGTGTTGTGCATGCACAAGTCCCTTCTGAATTTTCTCACGTACAAAATGACAATCAATTTCAATATGTTTAGTCCTTTTGTGAAATACTAGATTTGTGGCGATTTGTAAAGTTGCATGGCTGTCGCAAAACAAGGTTGCTGACATCTCATGTTTAATTCCCAGCTCTGTAATCAGT
The DNA here is from genome assembly GCA_035048815.1 of Abelmoschus esculentus. Taxonomy (NCBI): domain Eukaryota; kingdom Viridiplantae; phylum Streptophyta; class Magnoliopsida; order Malvales; family Malvaceae; genus Abelmoschus; species Abelmoschus esculentus. Next base: position 2,371,999 of record JAUCBN010000002.1, read on the forward strand.
CTTTTTAATCACACCAACTCAACCACTGTACTCATTATGCACCGATATTCAACTTTCGCTGAAGATCATGATACTGTGTTTTGCTTCTTCGACTTCTAACAGATCAAACACTCTCCCAATGTGATGCAATATCCACTCACAGATTTTCGTGACATTGGACAACTTGCCCAATCGGAATCACAATATACTCTCAATTCTGGCTTTGAACTTACTGGGAAAAAATTCCATGTGCTGGATGCTTTGAACTTATTGTGAAAAAATTCCCTGTGTTGGATGCTTTCGAACATATCTAACTACTCTCAAGGCTGTTTCGTAATGAATCTTCTTAGGTGTTTGTATAAACTGACTTAAGTGTTGAACAACAAAAGTTATTTCAGGCCGTGTATGAGTTAAGTAAAGAAGTCTACCAATCAACCTTTTATAGATTGTTGCATCCTCCAATGTCTCTTCCACTGCTTCTCTTTGTGTATGTTTGTCAAAGTCCACAGTGTAAAGTGTGTGTTTTGTTCCAAAGGTGTCGAAGCACATCGAGCTCCCCCAGCCCCGAATCATCTATCAATTGAAGAGCATATTTCCTCTGATGTAGTAAGATTCCTTCCTTGGATCAAACTATTTCAATACCAAGAAAATATTTCAACTATCCAAGATCCTTCATCTTAAAGTTCTGATGCAAAATACCTTTAAGCTCGAAAATAAAATCCTCATAATTTCCAGTGATGAAAAGATCATCAACATAAATGAACATCAAGACTATCTTCCCATTCTTAGCTTTGGTAAACAAGGAGTAGCCATGTAGACTTTGTGTGTATCCTGATAAGTGCTCAACACACTATCACTTTCTACTCCTTTTATCGGCATTTCTCACCAAATATTCACCCACTTGAACCAATGCATGTGCTTAATGTGATATATTTAGAAGTTATACTTAAATAGATACTATTTACAGAAAAAGAAACGTTTTACTGCGTTTTCATATCTGTGCAGGAGAACCAGTGCCGCAGCAGAGACAAGGCCGAGGCAGGACCTGATGCCGAGGCAGCAGCAGGAAGACAAGAAGCAAATTGATAGGCGATGGAAAGACAAAAATCCAAGGAACGTGTCTGGACTTGAAGCCCATTGATCGGAGCTGGCTAGCACAAGGAAAAGCCCAAAGGAATACCACGCGGGAAAGCCCCTTAGCCGAATATAAACTTGGAAATATATTATTATTATGTACTTAACTTGTTCCCTACTCCAAGTTGTATTCTACTTAGGAAAGGTTTGCCCTAGGTCTAGCCTATATAAAGACCTAGCCACCCAATGTAATAGACATCGAAATACCTAGGGAGAGCCAACTTCTACTCTTGTTTTCTTTCCTCTCCATCATGTTCTAAAACCTTCATAGGGTTTAGGTGAAGGTTGTGGAGTATTTGTGAGAGGAGATTGTACTTTATCTTTCATTCAATGCAATAAGAATTATCAAGGTTTGCTTATCCTTTGTTATTCCTTGTTCTTGCATTCAAGCTCGGGTGGGAAGTTTGTAAGTGATCCATTTATCTAAGCTCGGGAGAGCTAGATTCACGAAAGGGGTAAGTACGGTGTTTCAATCGCGAAATACTAACTCGGCCTAGGGATAGGTTAAGAGTTTCAGCGGCTAAAAGAAGTGTGAGATTGGTTGGTGAGTATAATTGGTTCACGCCGGGAGGTATCATCAAGGACTAGTCATCAACAGTACTCTGACTTAGGGATAATCGGAGTCATTCAAGGACACTTTGCCGAACTTTGGTAAAGTCTGCCCACGAGCAAGGGATTGCCGCGGCAGACAGCGTTATCGCTGCCCAGGCAGTAAACTGCAGGGCTGCCGAGGCAGAGATATGCGATTGCATTGGATAAAGACAAGTCAATCAAGTCAACAATACAATACAACTGGATCCTGGCCCATCTTTCTCTCTGATATTTTGACCCTTTAATTTTTACTCAATTATTTTAGTTTAATAAATCACACCCATTCACTTGTGTTTTTATTTTTCTACAGAGCAAGAAGATAAAGAAAGCATATTAAGTAGACCGGTCCCTGAGGAGACGATAACTCGATAAATACTTATCACTTATTACTTGCGATGTGTCCACTTGCACTAAATGCACACTTTTGACACGCGACAAGTTTTTGGCGCCGTTGCCGGGGACTAGCAACTAAATTTTGTTTTCCTTATTTTCTTGTTCCTTTTTATTTTTATTTTTATTTTACTTTTGTTCTTCTTGGTGTATGACCAGGGCCAATCCAACCAACCCCTTATACGAGTTAGATCCTGAGATTGAAAGAATAGGGCTAAGGTTGAGGAGACAAATCCGATGAGTCATGGCAGAGGTTCAGGCAGGACAAAACATACCTGCCGGCAATGAAGGTCTACCGCCGCCACCTGGGCCGCGGCAGCTGACTGTCAGAGATTTCTTGGAGGAGGACCTAAATGGACTAAACCTAGGAGTCGTTACACCCGAGATTGAAGCAGCCCATTTTGAACTTAAACCTGTCATGTTCAATATGTTAAACACAATTGGACAATTTGGTGGGTCTGCAACTGAAGACGCAAGGCAGCATCTCAAATCCTTCATGGAGATTTGCAACTCTTTCAAAATCCAAGGAGTCCATGAAGATGTCTTGCGATTAAAGCTATTCCCCTATTCACTGAGGGATAGGGCGAAAGCTTGGTTGAATAGCATTCCAGCGGGATCTATTGGATCCTGGAGTGAATTATGCCGTGATTTCATTACTCGTTTTAATCCTACTAATTTATATGATAGATTTCGTAATGAAATTACTTCTTTCCGACAGGCTGAAGATGAACCAATGTACGAGGCATGGGAACGCTACAGAGAGCTATTGCACAAGTGTCCGCTGCATGGATTTCCCTTATGGACACAAGTGACAATGTTTTACAACGCCACGAATGTCCCGACAAGGATGATGTTGGATGCCTCGGCAAACGGCACACTCCTGGACAAGGCACCCGAAGAAGCTATTGAAATTTTGAATAAACTCGCAAGGAATGACTTCCAGTTTCCCACATCTAGGCGAGGAGGAGTAAGACGCCAAGCCACGGTAAACGAATTAGATTCATCAAGTTCAGTGGCAACACAATTGGCCTCTCTTACCAAGATGGTGCAAAACCTACAATTACAAAATAATACCCGTGAGGTCAAGGTAATTGATTTATGTTGTGAATTATGTGGAGGTAACCACAGTTCCATTGATTGCATGAATCAAGAAACCGGTATGTATGTTGGGAACTACAACCGTAACAATGTGATGTCCAACACATACAACCCCTCATGGAAGAGGCATCCAAACTTATCCCGGAGTAACCCAAATAATGCCTTAAACCCAACCACCCAACCACCAGGATTTCAGCAGCCAATGCTGCAACAGCAAGTCCAACAACCGTTGCCGCCGCCGCAGATGCAGCAGCAACCGGTCAATTCATTGGAAAACACGCTAAAGGCCTTCATGATGAAAACCGAGTCATACATGGCGGAAAATAGTAATTTCATCAAGAGGACCGACGCCTTCATGAATTGGACTGAGATGAGGCTAAAAAATCAAGAAGTGGCCATAAAAACTCTAGAAACTCAGGTTGGACAGTTTGCTCAATGTATAAACACTAGACCACAAGGAGGCCTACCTAGAAATACTGAGGTTGCTAAGGTACTAAGCCATGAACAGTGCAAGACAATTACTACCAGGAGTGGTCTACAGTTGAAAGAGAAGATCTCAGAGAACCGAACCCAACCGGCGGATCAACCAAGAGAAGAGGCTGAGCAAACCGAGACTGATAACACTGCCCCAGCAGCAAGCACTGCAACACCTGAGCAGTCTGCCGAGGCAGCAAAAATTCCAGTGGTGCCAGGTATACGATTCCAAACTAAGGAAACACTGGATGAGATGAGACCACCACCACCTTTCCCGCAAAGGTTAAAGAAACAAAAACAGGATCAACAGTTCAAGAAGTTCCTCGATATTTTGAAGCAAGTCCACATCAACATACCATTCGTTGAGGCCATTGAACAAATGCCCAACTATGCCAAGTTCTTAAAGGATATGGTATCAAAGAGAAAACGAATAGGTGAGTTTGAGATAGTGGCTGCCACTGAGGGATGCATGGCAATGCTGCATAACCGCATGCCACCAAAGTTAAAAGATCCTGGTTGTTTCACTATACCTTGTGCAATAGGAAAGAGTTATGAAGGAAAGGCCCTATGTGACCTTGGAGCAAGTATAAACCTCATGCCTAAATCAGTCTTCCAAAAGCTTGGAATTGGAAGGCCGAAGCCTACAACAGTGATGCTCCAACTCGCAGATAGATCCTATGTGCAACCTGAAGGAAAAATCGAGGACATACTTGTAAGAGTTGATAAGTTTATTTTTCCTGTTGATTTCCTTGTCCTTGATTGTGAAGCAGACGACAACGCACCGATCATCCTTGGGAGACCCTTCCTAGCAACTGGACGTACATTGATTGACGTGGAAAAATGAGAGTTGACTATGCGGGTCAATGACCAACAAGTCAAACTCAACGCATTCCACAACTTAAAGAGATATGAAGATCCAGAGGAATGCAAAGCCATCCGCACAGTAGACAATAAGATATCCTGCCTGGGCAGTCTACTCGGCAGGATATTCGGCAAAAAAATCAAGCCCAAGATGGATGGACAGACAGCACTAAGGAGCGGCCCACAACAGATACATAATTTGGGCCTAAGGGAGAAAATAAATTTGGGAGACCCATTCACATGCTCTCCACCAGTAACCTAACCTCTCCCTTTTTCTTTTCTTTATTATATTAGGGTTAGTAGTTTATTTTTATTTTGTTTTAATTATTTTTGCTTTAAGCATTCTTTTTCTTTTTTGTGTTTAAATTTTTTTTTAGGAATAAAAAGCATCGATAAGGGAAAAATAGTTCACAGCAGGAACTCTGCCGAGGCAGTAAAATAGTGTCAGAGCCGCAGCAGTCTCAACGGGTAGAAAAGTGTAACGGCTAGTCTGCCGAGATCCCTACCGCGGCAGAAAAGGAAACGGCAGAAGAAGGAAACGGTTACAACGACTAGTAATCTCAACGGTTACAAGGCCGAGGCCTATATAAGAAACTCCTTCCTCTTGAACTATTCACTCTTACTTTCTTGCTTTATTTAGTATCCTTGACAATCCCTCTCTCAGTTACTCTCTGCATACTAATCCCTTCTGATTTTCCAGTTTCTCTTCAAGAAAACCGCCAAGAACCAAATTCTCTCTTTCTTGATGGCAACCTACAAAAGATTCGCCCAAGTCAACGTTGAAGAACGATTCAATCGATCATTCATCGCGAGGCAACTTTGGGAAGAACAAGGGTTCCAGCACGCGGACGAAGAGAATTATGGTATCGAACACTACTTGTTCGACAGAATTAAGTACCAAAATTGGGAAGTATTCTGTTTGCAACCTGCCCAGGCAAACGCCACAATGGTACGAGAGTTTTACGCTCATGGGCCCAGCAAAGACTCTCTCTTTGTCTACTTCCGCGTCTGGCCAGTGCAACTCGATGCCGAAACAATCAACAGCTTCTACGGCCTCACCCCGGTCAGCGATCTCCATGTGGACTTCTTCGAAGATATCACTGCCGAGGACTATGAACTGATCAAAGACGATCTTTGTTACGCGAACACTCCATGGGAAACCGGTACCTATCGAGGTTCCGTAACAAGACAAAGTTTGAAGCCGGAGGCCAAGATACGGAACACCTTCGTCAAACGACGCCTCATCCCAACATCACATAATAGCACGGTGGATCGCAAGAGATTAGTGTTAATCCAATCCATCATCAACAAAAGGACCATCAACGTTGGAGAAATTATCCTACGGGAGATTCACGAGTGCGGTAAGAAAGATCGAGGACCATTGTATTTCCCTTGCTTGATTACGGGTTTATGTGTTTTTGCAGGTGTGCCTATTGAAGAAACCGATGGATACACCCCCCCAAGAAGAGGATGGACCAAGGAATTCTGCCACAAAGTCATGCAGATCACACAAGCAGAGCCTGTCCAGGCAACACCGCAGCAGTTCACTGCCGACACTGCTTCCGGGGCCCAGTACACGGCAGATATGCCTGGTACTGCCTATACCTCTGCCGCAGCAGACCCGTATCAAGAAATCTTGCAGCGCATGGCCCCAATGGATCTTCGACAACAACGGTACATGGAGTACCAACAAGACTTCAATGGAACGCTCGCCCAAATGATGATGCACGCATTCCCGGACCAAGGCGTCCAATTCCCGGAGTTCCCAAGCAATATGTTCGTTACTGCCGCACCCTACACCGAGACTACACCAGCCCCAGGAGGACCGCGACCGTTCTTCCATCCGGACCCTCAGCCCCAATACCAGGCTGCTGGACCATCTAGGCCAGCAGATTCTGCCGCGGCCTCATTTGTCAGCCGAAAGCCATCCAAGCGGAGAGCCGTTTTCAGCACTCCACCAAGATCGCCAATTATCATGGGCAGTCTATCCGCCGAGATAGATGCTTATGTACACTAAGGCTCTACTGCCGCCGGCCCAAGCATACACCACACCGGAGGAGCAACTGCGATGGGAGGAGGAACGGACGTGATGATAACCGAAGAGATGGCGGATGTTGAAGAAGGAGAAGCCCCGATGCATAGGACCCCACCCACTCGAGTCCAGCCGCCGAGGCAAGCAAAGGCGCAACCATCGCCCTCCCCAAGCACAAAGCACTTGGCATCTCGGCAACGAAGAAAAATTGTTACGAGCAGCTCTTCGGAGTCGCTCTAAAATTCTTTGTCCTTTATTTCATTATTCAATTGCTTTTACTATCTTCCCTTGCTGCATATAATTCATATTCTGTTTGGCCGCTTAATCCTTCCAATTATAAAGCATTGAGGACAATGCTTGGTTTGAGTTTGGGGGTGCAGATTCACTGCCAAGGCAGCAATCTACTGCCGCGGCCTTGCCAAAAAGGGAGTATTCCAGTGATTTTTTTTATTTTTATGCTCCCCGCCTTACTTGAATTAACTGCCTACACTCTTGCACTGCCCATCATCAGTATTGCCTTAGTTTATTCTTTAAGGCTATAGAAATCTTTCTCCTTACCATGTTTAGGTTCTGTTAAAAGGGCTTAACCTTAGGATGCTTAAGGATGAAAACTTAGAAGCTTACTATAGGAAGAACTTTAAACACTTTTGGGGACTTGTGGATTATAGGAATTCTTTTAATGAACTTAGGTGATAAAGACTTAGATATTTGGGAAAAGTAACTAGAGGTGCCTATCACCGGCTCTAGAAAATCTCTTCTTCATGCTAGAGGTGCCCGAAATTGGCTCTAGTATGTATTCAGGAATATCAAAAAAGAAAAGACAAAAAGGTTTTTAGTGAAACACAAGTCTTTGAGGTGCCCGAAACCGGCTCAAGATTTGGGGTTTGGAAAAGAAGAGAAGACTTAACCAATGTCTATTTGTCTTGAACTTAGAGTTTATCTAAGAAAGCCTTTAATCAACTTGTCCACAAAAATGCACACACTCACAATCCTATAGTTTGTTTCTAGGTAAATTCTTAGGTAGCCGAATGGTTAAGGCTCAAAGATAGGCCTAGCTATGGTGGGGAGAATAGATGGACATGTAAGACCAAGAGAGAGTAAATTTTGGCAAATTGATGGTTTGCATTGCTTGAGGACAAGCAATAGTTTGAGTTTGGGGGTGTGATAAGTGCTCAACACACTATCACTTTCTACTCCTTTTATCGGCATTTCTCACCAAATATTCACCCACTTGAACCAATGCATGTGCTTAATGTGATATATTTAGAAGTTATACTTAAATAGATACTATTTACAAAAAAAGGCACGTTTTACTGCATTTTCATATCTGTGCAGGAGAACCAATGCCGCGACAGAGACAAGGACGAGGCAGGACCTGATGCCGAGGCAGCAGCAGGAAGACAAGAAGCAAATTGATAGGCGATGGAAAGACAAAAATCCAAGGAATGTGTTTGGACTTGAAGCCCATTGATCGGAGCTGGCTAGCACAAGGAAAAGCCCAAAGGAATACCACGCGGGAAAGCCCCTTAGCCGAATATAAACTTGGAAATATATTATTATTATGTACTTAACTTGTTCCCTACTCCAAGTTGTATTCTACTTAGGAAAGGTTTGCCCTAGGTCTAGCCTATATAAAGACCTAGCCACCCAATGTAATAGACATCGAAATACCTAGGGAGAGCCGACTTCTACTCTTGTTTTCTTTCCTTTCCATCATGTTCTAAAACCTTCATAGGGTTTCGGTGAAGGTTGTGAAGTATTTGTGAGAGAAGATTGTACTTTATCTTTCATTCAATGCAATAAGAATTATCAAGGTTTGCTTATCCTTTGTTATTCCTTGTTCTTGCATTCAAGCCCGGGAGGGAAGTTTGTAAGTGATCCATTTATCTAAGCTCGGGAGAGCTAGATTCACGAAAGGGGTAAGTACGGTGTTTCAATCGCGAAATACTAACTCGGCCTAGGGATAGGTTAAGAGTTTCAGCGGCTAAAAGAAGTGTGAGATTGGTTGGTGAGTATAATTGGTTCACGCCGGGAGGTATCATCAAGGACTAGTCATCAACAGTACTCTGACTTAGGGATAAGCGGAGTCATTTAAGGACACTTTGCCGAACTTTGGTAAAGTCTACCCACGAGCAAGGGATTGCCGCGGCAGACAGCGTTATCGCTGCCCAGGCAGTAAACTGCAGGGCTGCCGAGGCAGAGATATGCGATTGCATTGGATAAAGACAAGTCAATCAAGTCCACAATACAATACAACTGGATCCTGGCCTATCTTTCTCTCTGATATTTCGACCCTTTTATTTTTACTCAATTATTTTAGTTTAATAAATCACACCCATTCACTTGTGTTTTTATTTTTCTATAGAGCAAGAAGATAAAGAAAGCATATTAAGTAGACCGGTCCCTGAGGAGACGATAACTCGATAAATACTTATCACTAATTACTTGCGATGTGTCCACTTGCACTAAATGCACACTTTTGACACGCGACATATCCATTCATCAAAAGGGCTTCTTTCAACTTCAAGTTCCACTGACGAGAAGCTTGCTTCAGTCCATATAATGACTTGAGCAACATATATACTCGAGACTTGGACTCCCTCTGGCTACGAAAACCCTCAGGCTAGGTCATATATACCTCTTCATGGAGATCACCTTGGAGAAAAGCATTAAAAACATCCATTTGAAACAAAGGCCAATTAAAGATGGCTGTTAATGAAATCACAATCCTTACAGTGACTTGCTTTGCAACAAGCGAGAAGGTTTCATGAAAGTCCACTCCAGCACATTGATTGTAACCCTTGGCCACCAATCGAGCTTTAAACCTTTCGACCGAACCATCAGAATGGTAATTCACCTTGTATTCCCACTTACAACCAATTGAGACTTTGCCAAGGGGTAAATCCACTACTTCCCATGTGCCATTTGCCTCGAGAGCTTGCACCTCTTGTTGCATGGCTGCAACCCATCGTTTATCTAGGATTGCCTTTTGGTAAGTTTGTGGTTCAACAATGGAGGACAAGGAAATAGCAAATGTACGAGTATATGAAGGCGAGTGAGTATAAGACACTGAGTTGACAATAGAATTACCTGATTGTAGTGTAGTAGATGAAGAACAAGTAGAAGAACAAATAAAATCTTACAACCATGCAAAGGGATTGGAAACTCTAGTTGATTTTCGTAATATATTTTGAGGAGCATGGTGAGGCACAAGGTCTAGATTTGGAATAGGATTGGTTGATATTTCATGTGGACTTGAGGTTGGTTGGTTGGTAGAATTAGAAGCTCCATGTGAATTGAGGTTAGGTGGTACATCTGGTTGACTTGTAGCAGAATTCATTTGTAAAGGAGAAGAATCAACCTCTACATTTTCAGTAAGTGGTTCATGGATATTAGGGATATGCAAGAATTCAGAATCAGAAGTAGATAAGTCAAAAACAACAAGAAATAAGGTTGGACTGGCATTTTCATTTTGAAAAGGAAAAATAATTTCATGAAAGATTACATCGCGGCTAACAAAGAATCCTTTTGATTCAAGGTTGAACGACAGATATCTTTTCTGAACATTAGAATATCCAACAAATTCAGATGCAATGGCTTTGGGCTTGAATTTATCATGATTGTTGAGAACTGTGGCGTAGCAAAGGCATCCAAACACCGGAAGATGAGAAAGACTAGGCGTTTTGTGATAAAGCATTTCAAAAGGTGATTTCTAGTTAAGAACAACAGTGGGCAATCTGTTAATCAAATATAAAGCCGTGATAATACACTTATCCTAAAACTTGACCGAAACAAAGGACTGAAACTTGAGAGCACGAGCAATATTAAGAAAGTGCTTATGCTTTCGTTCTGCCAATCCATTTTGTTGTGGAGTGTACACACAAGAAATCTGATGAATAATACCATGAGAGGAAAAAACTCATGACCTTCTTTATTGAAGAACTCAGCACCATTGTCACTTCTAATTGTTTGGATTGTTTATTGAAAATGATTTTGCACAGAAATCACAAACTGTTTCAAAAGAATTATGGCATCACTTTTGAGGCGAAGAAGATATACTCAAGTCATTCGTGTATGGTCATCAATAATGGTGATAAAATATCGATGACCACCATAAGTAGACACTCGATATGCCCCCCAGAGATCAATGTGTATAAGAGCAAAAGGTTTTGATTCGCGTGTAGTACTAAAAGGAAAAGGTAAGTGAGATTATTTAGCTAGAGGACAAATGCCACATTGCTTTACATAGTCTAGATTATTGAAATCACTAATCAAAGGAATCATTTTATTCATAGTTGTCAAAGAGGAATGACCTAAACAAGCATGCCAAAGTATGTTAGGATTACTTTGTACTAAATTCGTAGTCAAACAAGAATCAAACTGTCGATTTTGACGAGAAGAGGTGATGGGTGTGGTTGCATAAAACGTATACAGATTCCCTTTGACTTTACCAATACCCTTCATCGCTCCAATGCAAAAGTCCTATAACAAACAAAATTGAGGATAAAAGGTGACACAACAATTGAGTTCTTTGGTGAGCTGAAAAACGAATAAGAGATTGTAATGAAAATCTAGTACTTGTAAAACTTTGGATACCATTTAAGTGGGTGAAAGATGATAAGATCAAATATGAGCAATCTGGATAGTCTTACCATTAGACAATTAAACAAAAAAGGGCGAAGCACATGCTACAGGAAGATTCAAGTGTTTCAAGTCAAAAGTCATATGGTTATTAGCTCTTGTATCTAGTATCCAACCATTAGAGGAGGAAACACAAGGGTTATCTGCCATGTGTGCAGATGCCTGAATCCCAGATTCTTTTTCAAGCAATTTCAAGATCTATGGATATTGTTCTGATGTGAAAGTGAGAACTTGTGGCACAACAGAAGCTGCACTCGAATTACCTGAAGAACCAACAATTGAGGTAGTATCCATAGTCGTCACATTTTGAGCAAAAAGAACCATTTTCTTTGCGAACTTGAAATTCTTCGGATATCCAATCAATTTATAGAACGACTTCTTCTTATGTCCCTTAAGATGACAATAATCATAGACCCCATTGAATCATATCTTATTCATCATTAGTTGACTAGTGCTTGTATAAAGCACTGTGGGAAAAGGTTGCTGAGTATACAAATTTTGTCTTTGCCCTTCTTCCTGCACAAACATCGAATATGCTTGGTTGACTGAAGGCAAAGGAGTCATTAACAAGATCTGACTCCTCACCATGGAATATGATTCATTTAGACCCATAAGAAACTGAAACAAGCGTTGTTGCTTTAAGGTTTCAGTATTCTTCTTTGCTGTATAACATGCACACATAACAAAAGGAGAAATAGAATCGTATTCATCCCATAATAAACGGAGCCGGATATGATAAACTACAATCGACGTCGTGCCTTGTGCTTGTGTCGTAATCTCATGATGCAATAAAAGATACTCGACCCATCTACCTTATTGTCGCGTGTCAAAAGTGTGCGTTTAGTGCAAGTGGGCACATCGCAAGTAATAAGTGATAAGTATTTTATCGAGTTATCGTCTCCTCAGGGACCGGTATACTTAATATGCTTTCTTCACCTTCCTGTTCTGTAGAAAGATAAAAACACAAGTAAGTTGATTTGATTTATCTAAACTAAAATAACTAAATAAAAATAAAGGATTGAAATAGTAGAGAGAGATGGGCTAGGATCCAATTGCGTCGTATTGTGGAATTGATTGACTTGTCTCTGTCCAATGCAATCGTATATCACTGCCTTGGCAGTACTGCAGTTTACTACCTTGACAGCGACAATACTGTCTGCCGCGGCAATCCCTTGCTTGTGGGCAGACTTTACCAAAGTTCGGCAAAGTGTCATTGGATGACTCCACTTATCCTTAAGTCAGAGTGCTGTTGATGACTAGTCCTTGATGATACCTCCCGGCGTGAACCAATTATACTCACCAACCAATCTCACACTTCTTTTAGCTGCTGAAACTCTTAACCTATCCCTAGGCTGAGTTAGTATTTCGCGATTGAAACACCGTACTTACCCCTTTCGTGAATCTAACTCTCCCGAGCTTAGATAAATGGATGATTCACAATATCCTCTCCCGAGCTCAATTGTGAAAACAAGGAATAACAAAGGATAAGCAAACCTTGATAACTTTGTTGCATTGAATCAAAGACAAAGTACAATCTCCTCTCACAAATACTCGACAACCTTCACCTAATCCCTAATAAGGTTTAGAACATAATGGAGAGGAAAGAAACAAGAGTAGTAGTCGGCTCTCTCCCTAGGTATTTCGTATATTGTACATTGGGTGGCTAGGTCCTTATATAAGCTAGACCTAGGGCAAACCTTTCCTAAGTAGAATACAACTTGGAGTAGAGAACAAGTCAAGTACATAATTAAATATATTTCCAAGTTTATATTCGGCTAAGGGGCTTTCCCGCGTGGTCTTCCTTTGGGCTTTTCCTTGTGTTAGACAGCTCCGATTTATGGGCTTCAAGTCTAGACACGTTCCTTGGATTTTTGTCTTTCCATCACCTATAGTCTGGCTTCCTATCTTTCTGCTGCTGCCTCGGCATCAGGTCCTGCCTCGGCCTTGTCCCTGCCGCGGCACTGGTTCTCCTACACAGATATGAAAACGCAGTAAAACGTGCCTTTTTCTGTAAATATTATCTATATGAGTATAACTTCTAAATATATCACATTAAGCACATGCATTGGTCCGAGTGGGTGTATATTTAATGATTAATGCCCATAAAAGGAGTAAAAAGTGATAGTGTGTTGAGGACTTATCACTTATCAAAACGCTCCTTCAAGTCTGCCCATACTAGAGTTGCACTGGAAGCAAAAACAACTCCGGCCGATAATTCTTGGCTCATTGTATTCAATATCCAAGACAAAACCAATACATTGCAACATTCCCATTGATCACAACCCTTCTGGGGTAGATTCTATCGTGCAAGAACCATCAATAAAGCCGACTTTGTTCTTGTCTAGCAAGGCTATTCGCATGGACCTGTTCCAAACACTATAATTTTCTACTCCGGTAAGTTGATGAGAGACTAATAGAGTTTCCTGAGTATCCGATGGGTGAAGATATAATTGGTGTGAATAATCGAGTTGAATTTCTAGTGGATCGACCATAACAGAAAAGGAAAAGAAAGGCAAGAAAACCTGAAGCAAGCTGACCTTCTATGGCAGTATCTTGAGAGTAGAAAATGAGCAACCAGAATCGTGACAGTGGTGATCGATCACCGGCATAGGCTTTGATACCATGTCAAGAAAGGGATCTCGCCGGATTATTGATCGAAATAAATGGAGGGAAAGAAAATAAAAGAAGAAGAATAAGAAAAAGAAAAAATGAATTCTTATTTCGTTGTGTATGAGTTATACATGGATGTCTTTATTTATAAGGATGATAGCAGTTAAAACTAACTTTCTAACTAATCCAGCTCATCCAACTAATTACAAACTTCCTAACTAACTATCATTTCAACATATTATTAAAATTAGGTCATAATGCCTCGTGTTTTCGCTTACCGTCATCGAGTCTTATTTTTGCTTCTAGTTCCCACCCTTCCGGATATTTCACACGGTTTGTTTTCACCTTCGGCATTATTAGCTTAATTCAATTTATGGTTACTACTAGGAAGATTAATGATTAAGGTTTATATAAAGACTTCTTACAAGTTACATGTATGATAACTTGTAGTTCAAGTAACAACGAAATAGGGCTTTACTTATTTAACTCAAATTATGATTTTAAATATAATAATTAGTTGTAAAATTAAATACAAATGAAATATTTAATTACAAAATCCACTATTAAGTTGGATTATTGTTTGCCTAAGAAATAGAAATCATTATCGAGTATATGAATTTTCGAATAGTAAAAAGGTCAGACTGTTTATTTGTTTCCTAATATATTAATTACTATAATTATTTTAATACCTTAATTCTCTAATCATTTCCCTTAATTATCTAAATTATTTTTTTAAATACAAGTAAATGAACTTTAAATTCTAAATAAAACTTAGGCATAAAGTTCAAAAATACATCGACATTCGATAAAATAGTCACTTTAATAATTATTTTGGACTAATTCAAACCCTTTATATTTTATTTAGGATTAAAATAGACCCTTTATGGATGAAAACTGTTAGTCAGCTAACGAAAAGTGACTTAAAATGACGTGATAAGCTTATATAACAATGCATACTGACATGGGTAATATCATATAGACAAATATATTGACATGAAAAAACATTACATAAGTCAAAAAATAATTTTACAAAATTATATAAAATATAAAATATTTTTTCCTATTAACTTATCATTCTGTTAAATTATTTTAAATTATTTACTATCAGTTTTCTAATAATTTTCATCCCTAGAGGAGCCATTTTGACCCAAAATAAAATGTTGAATGTTAAATTGCTTCAGAAAAAGGAAGCCAAAATAACTATTTAATTAAACATTAAGATTATATTTTAACTTTATGCTTACAACTTAATCTAACATAAAAAAGCTTAAGGGTTCAATAAGCCTTTAAACTTTTGAAAAAAATCAATTAAGCCCTTAATTTTTTTTACCCAATTAAACCCTTAAACTCAAAGAAAAAAAATGAATTTAGCCCTTTTTGCAAAAAAATCAATTAAACCCTTAAATGTTTACGAATCGGGTTTTTGAGTACTTGTCTAATCGACTATTTTATCTAGGGGTGTGCAAAAATATTTGATCCGATCGATCCAATCTGATTATCCGTTGACTTGATCCATATTTTGAATATCCGATTTGAATTTTATTTGTTGGATAATTCAGATCGAATATCCGAAAATTTTGGATCATATATGGATAGTTATTTTACATTCGGATCGGATATCTGATTATCTGATATTCAAAAATTTTAATTTTTTATACATATAAATATTGTTATATTCGTTATTTTACTTGTTATATATGAAAAATTTTAAAATTTTCATGGATAAAAATCTTGATATATTCATTAATTGTTGATCGTTATATTCAAAAAATTAAAATTTTCATGAATATGACAACCAAATTAAAAAAAATATTTTTTTCTTCATAAATCTAGATATTCGGATATCCGAATATTCGATCTATATTTTCATATATCCGAATTTTGGATATACGATTTTTCGGATCGGATACAAATCTCTATTTAGATGATCTAAAATTTTGGATAACATCAGATCCGATGTCCGATTTTATAAACCCCTAATTTCACCTCGGACCCAACCTATGAACCCATTATATTTAGCAATTAAGGTATTTGACCCAATTTTTTTTTAAATATTCAACCATTTTTTATTTGATTAACTGGTTAACGAGAGCAAGTTTCTCGAATCATATATTTTTATCACCCCTAATGATATTAATGTAGAAATAAAATATCTTGTTTTTTTAATCTATGAGCATAGTGAGATTTGATACAATATTTACACTCAATAAATCTAGACAAATATAATAAAAACGACTATATAGTCATAGGACCTTCAAACGAAAAGAGTTTTAAAATAAAAAAAATAAATTAAATATTTATAAAAAATATAAATATATATATAATTATGTATATATATAATAATTATCTAAAACTTGATATATAAAAAATATCAGTTTTAAGTAAAAAATCGATAATGTTTGATTTTTAGATGTTTAATAATTTTTTTTGGTTCTCAAGAGGATAATCTAATACTATTTTTTATCAAAGTATTTTTTAAAGGAAAAACTTATATATCTTTAAATAAATTACACATGCCCCTTGAATTTTTTAAGATAATAATATTTTCAATGAAGTAAGGACCTCGTTCTAATAAATTACATAGAACCCTCAAAATTTTTGAACCGCCCATAATTACACATAATGAAACTCAAATATTAATATTCGGAAAATATATATAAATATATAATTTCTAGTTGAAAATTAAGTAGGTTTAATATCCATCTAAGTACATGGAATATTGTCACAATCTGAAATTATATATTTAGCAAAGTAGATTTCAATCAAACTTTTTATTCCCAATTCCAAGCATATTACTTTTTGCATAATTTCAAATTGTAAACAACAAAGGCATGTGGACCGACCGTCTGAGGGGTGCATGACTCCATATACTCATTCTTTGTATGAAAAAAATAATGAAATTTTGTGTAGGGTATAATTTACTGATGGCGATAAATATTGAGTGAAATAATAAAATATATTATATTTCAACGAGATAATTAATATAAAAAAACAATCATGATATATAAATCTAGACAGCAAAAAATATATGAAAAATATTTAAAATAGGATTAATATTTAATGTATAAACGAATATGATTTTTTTTACCATTGGTGAATTAAATATCATCTTAAAATTTTAAAACAAAAATTAATTTTAATATAATATCATTTAAGGATGACAATGAATCGGACTTAGACCGGACTTTATAAAATGCAAGTACAATCCAATTAATAATCGAACTTTTTAAAAAATCTAAGTCAGAATTCAAGTCCAATTAGATAAATCAAAATCCAATCTAATAAAATATCTAAAATCCAAGTCCAAATCCAATTATTTTTTAAATTAACAACACAAATAAATATATTTAAATAAAAAACTATTTTTTACCAAAATGAATATTTTTAAATTTATAGCACAAAAAAATCTAAACAAATATTACAATCCAATATAAAACAAATTAAAGTAACAACTCAAACTTTTTAACTCTAAAAGTTTTATATATTTTTATTCGGGTTTATATATGGATCAGATTCATATCGGCTATGAATTCGGATTGAATTCAAATCGGATCATGGTAATATACATATCCGATCCACCTCCTATTAGGACTCAAACTTTTTAGGATTCAGATTTTTTTAATCAAATTTGGATCAATTTTTTTTCCAGATCGAATCGAATTTAGATCGAATTCAAATTATATTGTCATCCCTAATATCATCGACTAATTCTCCGGTTCTGTATAAAATTATATATTGTTGATAGATAAAAAATTTTAAAAATGATAATAGGACACCCGAAAGAGTTTGCTACATGTTTGATGCATGCATGCACTCTGCATACACTATCTATGGACAAAGAAAAGACATGTTCCATACAAGTTGGAAAACATGGATGGTAACCCTTCACTGCCATTGGAATCCAATGAAAATCTTTAGTTTTTTTTAGATTTAGGGTTTATAATTTTATCTTATTTCTTAAATGAAAATAAAAGATTGGAGTTTTGCATAAATGAATTGTGAATAGAAACAATTAATTCAAATCATGTCCACTAGGAGACATATGACTTGTATTTTGACATGTTATATATATATATATATATATATATATATATATATATATATATATATATATGCTTATAGAAGAAGTCGAGGTTCATTAATTGATCTAGTGTAAGGATGAGTATATTATTTGTTCTAGTTTGGTTCTGACTTAATCCAATTCAATTGGGTCAGATTTTTTATAAAAAAAATTAGGGATGGGTTGCGTCGTGTTTGGTTCTGACCCCTCTTTATATATATTTTTTATAATTAGGTCCTTAAAATTAAATTTTTATTTATAATTTAGTCCTTAAAAGTATTATTTTTTATGATTAAATCCCTTAAAATTATTTTTTTATAATTAGGTCTCTAAATTTATTTTTCTATAAGTTAGGTCAGATAAGGTTCAGATTTAGGGTATTTATTTTGGGGTTGATCGAGTTTTTAAAAGGTGTGTTTAGGTCGGGTTTAAGTTTGGGATTGTTACGACCCGGTTTTTCCAGGTCAACATCGGGCGTTGACTCGGGTTATGGATCGTCAAGTCGGGTCTCGTGTTGAGCTCGTGGGATCGTGTTGGATCTTTGTGAGACTCGGTTTTGCCTTGAGGGCCTCTCGGGTTGTTGTGGGCTTGCTTGTTGGGCCTAGCTTTTGAGTTGGGTTGGATAAAGAGATGTTAGTGAAGGGCAAAGGGGTAATTTCCTTGCCCATTCACTTTTGACCAGCCCTAGAGAAAAAGGGGTCACCTCTTTTCCCCATCACTCTCATCTTCTTCTCTTTTCTTTCTCCAACCAAAGTAAAAGGTGGAATCTTGTTAGCATGAAGTGAGGATCTCGTTTTGGACCTTAAGGAAGAGTTGTTCAGCAGCTTGTGATCTTGGGTTCAAGGTGAATATCCTTTGGGTTGGTTGAGGAAGAGGTTTGAACTGCAAAGACAAGGTTTAGAGGTTAGAAAAGCTTGAGGGAAGCTTGAATCCGGATTTGTGCTTGAGGTCAGTACATCTCTGACTCTTACCCTTCATATGTCTCATATAATGTTGTCTTGCTTGATTGTTTGGTTGTAAAATGCTTAGATGGGAGTTTGGGAAGCTTAAAAACCCTAAAACCCTAGGAATGGTAGAATTCGTATTAGGGTTAAATGGATGTAAAAATGGTAGGAAATCATCTTGTATGCTTCATTAAACTTGTAAAATCAATTTGGGAATCAACTATGTAGATTAGGAAAAGGTTCTTGGTGATTTGCAGCCTTAGACCTGCAAGTTCGTGCAGGCGTATCGATACACGGGGGAGGTCTGTCGATACCCCGTAGGCAAAACTTAGGCAAGAAAGGCAAGCGTATCGATACGCCCTGCCTGCGTTTCGATACTGAATTGTCCAGTGGCACTCCCGGTTCGATACCCGTATCGAAGCAGGTAGGTCCTCCTTAGTTGACTTTGAAGTTGGTCAAAGCATATCGATAACCGTATCGATACAAGGTGTTTCAATACCCCCTTAGAGAGGGTATCGATACAGGGTGTTTCGATACCCCAGATGAGAGTATCGATACCCTTAAGTAAATTGCATAAGTTCTTAAGGGCAAAGTTGAAAAGTCTCATAATGTTACCTTAGGGATCCTATGGGTTGTTTTAACTGTAGAATGAACTATAAATTACATGGAACGAGTTTGATGTCCTGACACGAGAGCTTATAACGAATAACTCAGTAAAAGATAGGTGACTTAACTAATATCATGTTTTCCTAAGGATCCCGGGTAGATTGCAAAATAACGCGTGATGGGTAGGGTACTTGTTGTGTGTTGGTAGGACACCAATATATTTTAGAGGACTATGGTTAATGAAATAATCTAAAGAGGATCGTGTGAATAACCTAGTAGTTTGGGTATCTAATCTTAATTATGAGAGATGACTTGAAATATTAGAAGCATGCCTTGAACTTTGTAGATGGTTTGGCTTGTACCCGTTACATGTGTATTTGTGTGTGGATGCTCAGAGAACATGTTTTATTTATATCTTGTTATTGAAATCCGGGTATCCAATTAGTGTTGCAACACAAAGAAGGCCATCCGATGTAACATGCCGGGTGATGTATTGAAGACTTATTCCAAGTGTTGGGCGGCCTCACTCGAAGATGTTCGATGTAACATTCTGAACATGGGATTGGTTGGGCGGCCTCCATCCCGGTTACTATATTCCGAGTGTTGGGAGGCCTCACTCGAAGATGTTCGATGTAATATTCCGAACATGGAATTGGTTGGGCGGCCTCCAACCCGTTTTATTCCGAACGTTGGGCGGCCTCATTCGAAGATTTCGATGTAACATTTCGGGCATAGGATTTGAGGGCGGCCAAAATCCTGAGTGTAGGATCCCGATGTTGTATGGACACGGACCTCACTACATTATGTTATATCTTGAGATAGTTAACTTGATAACTCTAGCTAAGGCAGAATAGGAGACGAACCTTAGTTAGAAGCCTTTTTGTGCACTCTTGATTATACTATCTTGCTTACTTGTTTTATGATACTTATGAATTGTTAGAGTTGAAATGTACCATTGAGCTTGTTAGCTCAGCATGCGGAATTGTGGTTTTTCCGTGTGTAGGTGACAGGTAGCTTTGGAGGGGCACATCGAGGAAGGATTTCCCAGCATCGGAGCTGTTTTAAGAGTATAGTACTTGATCTTTAGTAGGACTTAATGTATTCATAGGATCTTACCACATATCGAGTCTGTATCTTTACTTTGGATTTTATTTTGAGTCAGATAATGTATTTTGAAAGGAGCTCTTGCTTGTAAACACCTTATTATATATTTTTTGATTTACGTGGATTTATGAAACGTGGTATTTCAAGTATTTG
Organism: Abelmoschus esculentus; assembly: GCA_035048815.1. Taxonomy (NCBI): domain Eukaryota; kingdom Viridiplantae; phylum Streptophyta; class Magnoliopsida; order Malvales; family Malvaceae; genus Abelmoschus; species Abelmoschus esculentus. Next base: position 2,392,676 of record JAUCBN010000002.1, read on the forward strand.
AACACGTGCTTTTAAAAGAGTTTTTGATGAGTCGGGTTTTGGGTGACCCGAATGTGGCACTTTGGATCCGGATCGGGATTGGGGTGTTACAGGGATATTTATTTTCGGGTTCGAGTGGGCCAAAACTCCGACTCATTCTCACCTCTAATCGAGTGGTCAAGGATACTCTTGTTATCCCATCGTGTATGGATTCAAATCGCAATATTTACCTTAAGAATGTAATATCTCTCTATTTAATAAAAAAATATTTTGTCTCTTAATAATCTCACTCGTATCATATGCTTTTATGGGCAAAGCTACAATAAAATTACAAAATATATATAATTGACTCATCATTTAAAAGATGACACCCTTTAAATAAATTTGTATTGTACATATATTGTGTTAAATTGTATTGTTTTTTCAAGCCGTAGGAAATTTGATATATGAGAAGTCAATGATTTTCATTAAAGGAGTCGGAATAGATTTATTAAAGTTTTAGAGTTAAAAAGAATAATGCTTTCATTGGATTAATTTATAAATATATAATTTCAGAAGGGACTAAAAAGATAATTTTTCGTTGTAGGTGAAGGTCACTGCTTACCTCCTCAAGCAGTCTCTACCTTCAAGGTTGTCTCCGAAATAGGAGAAATTATATTATAGGTCATTTTTATCGTATCATCTATGAGATCAATCAATTAAAAATATTTATTTAATTATTTTTCACCTCATCATTTTTATCAGGTGAATCTTCACTAATATTTACCGTAAATTAAGTTAAAAAATGTTTTTACCAAGTGAAGATTCACGTGGTTAGAATGACCCATAATATAATTTCTTTTGGAAGAAATTATAGTATGGTCATTCTCACCACGTCATCCATGGGACCAACCAATTAAAAACATCCATTTAATTTTTTTCATCTCATTTTTTTATCAAGTGAATATTCACTAATATTTATCATAAATTAAGTTTAAAAAAATAGTTTTTACCAAGTGAAGATTCACTTGGAAAAAAAGATGAGGTGAAAAAACAATTAAATGAATGTTTTAATTTGTTGGTCCCATGTATGATGTGGTAAGAATGAACCATAATGCTTCAAAAAAATAAGAATGACCTATAATATAATTTCTTCAGGAATAGAGTTGTGGAAAAAATTCCACAAACCAAAATTGAATTTGAAAAAAAAAGTTAATCTGAAAATTCAATTATTTGAAATAAAAAATTCGACTTTGATGCAAGTTTTCTTTAAATATTCTGGTTTGATTACGATTATAATTCTTAATAAAATCGATTTTACCGATCCAACTAATTATTATAAATATGTAAAAATTTTAATTATTAAAATATCTATAATTCAATGATTTCGATGTTCTTATGATTCTCGAAGACTTTTGATCTTGAGTTTGAATATTAAAAATTATAGACTTTTATTTTTCTGTTGTGAATAAAGTAAAGAATAAGAACAAAATAAATGAACAAAGATGATAGACAAAAGAGAGACTTGTATTATATTCTCAAAGTAAGATTGTATATAATGTTTTCTCCAAAAGTCTATATTTATAGGCATAAGATGAAAGTCCTAATTGCAATGAGAATTAAACTCTAATAATAAAGTACATTAAAGTATTATTTAACATATGAATATCCACTATAAATAAAGATATTCATAACACTTCCCTCTTGAATATCCATAAAGATAATGTGCCTCGTTAAAACCTTACTAAAATAAAACCCTATGGGAAAAAATTCTTAGTAAAGGAAAAAGAGTACACACATCTTTGATACGCATAACATGTTGCATCATTAAAAACCTTACTAGGAAAACCCATTAGAAAAAAACCTCGGTTAAGGGAAAAAAAGTGCAATACGTATTTACCCCCCTCACGAAAATATCACATGAGATCTTTGAATCTTCATAATTCAATATTGAATACAATCTTCAAATGTTGAAGTAGATTATTCACTAGTGGATAAATCTTCAAAATTATTGCTTGAAATGATTCATCGAATACTATTCTTCTAAAGACCATGAGGGACAAAACTTTAAAGAAATATGTTCCGTTTTATCACATTTGATGTATCCACCTTGAAATATAAATTTTGCATCTTCTCTACACAAGATAGCTTGCATCTTATCTTGTGAAAGCAATTCACATATCTTCTGGATATGTTTAGCCAAACACATATTTCGGCTTTGCCTCAAGCATAATAATTATTTAAAGGTAATGGTCTCGTAACATTTAAATAGTATTTCTGGACCAGCTAAGATACAATGCTTCCAGATCAATTAATGTATATATAGTGCTTTTAGACCAAGAATATCATCATCTTTTTCTTGAGGTGGAATGGATCTTTGTTTACATTAAGAGACCTTGTCACGAACCGAATTCAGATTTGAGTGTTGGGTTAACCCGAGATATCGGGCTTCGGTTTTGATCCCCGGGTTGAGTGGTATTGGGCCTTAGGCTTTTTGGGTTGAGAGTTGGGCCTTGGTTAGTGGGGGCATTTTAGTAAATGCATAATTGGGATGAGAGTCGTGTAAGGGAAAGTAATTTCTCCTGCAGAAAAGGGGATGGTGGTGAAGTCATCTTGTTTTCTTGTCTTCTTCATCTATCTCCTTTCTTCTTTCACCCTAAACCCCATGTTCAAGGAGCAAGCTTTTTAGTTTAGGTTGAGAATCTCGTTTTTGGTCTGAAGAAGAAGTTGTAGGGCCGTCAAGGATCTACAAAACAAGGTGAGAATGTATAGGTTTGGTGAAGATGAAGGTTTAAGTGGGGGTTATAGGTTGAGTTTGGGAATGGGTTTTGAGATCTTAAAATCTGAGTCTTTTAGTGTTTTTAAGCTTTGGAAATCATCTCAAATCGTTCTTAATCGATGTGTATCTTTACCTTGTAGAGAAAGATCTTGGATATCCCTCAAGAGCTTGAAGAAGAAGGTTTAAGCTTGTTTGGGAGCTCGAGTTGTTGTTTTTACCAAGGTTGGTACTTCTCCAACTTGTAAATATCATTCATGCGTAGTTACTGCTTTGTGATTGCATGTATATTGAATTGGTTGGTTTTTGAATGCTTAATGGCCTTTAATGGTAGATTATGACTTTGTTGATGAACCTTCGAAAATAAGGTGTAATCATGTTTAAGATTGTTCCCTTAGTGTGTAGGATCAATTTGTGACTAAATGAATGGATTTTGGATAGAGTTCTAGGCAATTAGAAGCTCAAAACTGCACCTTTCGTGCAAAGGTATCGATACCCTTGGTAGGCGTATCGATACCCTAGAGAGGAAACTAAGCCTTAGAAGGTAGGCGTTTCGATACGCCTTGCCCATGTTTTGATACTGAGTTGTCTAGTGTCAAAAAGGTTCGATACCCCATATAGGGTGTATCAAAATGGGTGGGTCTTCTCATGGTCAACTAGGAATGACGATCAAAGTGTATCGATACGCCAAGGGTATGTATCGATACGTGGTGTTTCGATACCCCTTTTGTAAGGGTATCGATACGGGTGGTGTTTCGATACACCCTATAAGTGTATTGAAACCTCTGGGTGAAATTCTTAAGTTAGGTTCAAGGGTTTACGTAATTTATGATGTGGGTCTCTTAGGGTTAAATAAGTTATAAAATGAGTATTAAAACCCAAAAATTACCTTTTAGTCGTGTCTAAATAGGAATTGATTAGAAACAATGGAACTAGTATAATCTTGATGAGTGGTGGAAAATCAATGGTTGTGATGATATAAACATATGTCATGGTAAGATAGGGGCCTTGCTTAGTGCTGAAGTGTCGCCTAGGATTATATGTTATTATATGGTATGTCCAGACACCCTTTATTATATGTATGGCTAAAGTGTTGCAACACTCGAAGTCTTTCTGAACGTAGGATCCCGATGCTTAGTGGAAGTGGGCCTCATCCTAGAGTATGAGATCTCGATGCTTAGTGGACGCGGGCCTTACTAGTAGTGTATGATCCCGATGCTTAGTGGTCGCGGGCCGTACTACTTATATATATAAATATGATATGTACATGTGATATATGAGATTGATGGACTTGAGATTTGTGGATTCCTCTTGTCGTATATAGGCTATGGGCCGATAATTGTGCATGCATAATATCCTGTGTTTAGGCGGTTATGGTAGCGTCATCGTATTCATGCCATGTCATTATATCATGTTTCATATGCTTAATTATGTATTCTTGATGTGAGCCGATTGGTAGAGTATCCACTGAGCTTTTGTAGCTTAGCGTTTCGAAATGTATTTTCGTGCGTAAGTTAAGGAAAGCTTGTTCGGAGGAGCATCATCATGGTGAGTTCAACATCGATATCTTTTTTTAGAGTACTGTTATTAGGCATAGTGGGCTTTTTACTTTTAGGACCCTATATGTTTAATGTGTAACTCTGTTTTATTTTTTAGTCGAATACTTTTAAAATGGGTTGTAATATTTAGAGTTTCGCTACTTAACTTACTCGGATTTTATGTTTCAACGTGGTTTGGATTTAATGATTTATGTTGGAATGGTTTTGGACTTAATTCTTGTTGGAATTTTGAATGAAATTTTGAAATATGGATTTTGGGATGGAGGCCCAATGTAGCACCGGTTTGAGGGTGTTATAAACCTAGCAACCATAAGGATGATCAATGAATATGTGTTATGAATGTAAAGTCTCTTTAAACATTTTTCTTTTTATGTCGATTCATGCACAAGGATTCCATTGTTAAGAAGATCTCTCCATGAGTCTCAATGATACTCAAATCATCGACATACATAACAATAACAAATTTGTAGCTAAACAACTTAATAAAATACATGAGAAAATTAAATAATTCATATAGCATTATGCTAATAGGTATTCAATGAGGCTATTATACCAAATACGCCTAAATTGTTTTAAGCCATAAAAAGATATATTAAATATGATTGAATAATATTCTCAAGAACTTGAATTAACTATTTTCGGTAACGAAATCTTTCCGGAAGTTTCATGTAAATATTACTATTAAGAGACTCATACAAATAGGATGTAACAACATCCATTAGGCGGAAACTGAATAATTTTATTTACTGACAGACTTATCAAAATCTAAAAGTAGTTGCATTCACTACCGAGGAATATATTTTACTCATAATTGATTTCATGTTTTTGTGAGAATCCTTGTGCAACCAAATGAGCTTATTATTGTGAAAAATTGATTTCTCAAATCATTTATTGAGTAAGGAGGAACTTTAATGTTTTAAAATCTTTAATTCTCTTATTAAAAGTTTATTTCACAAAGCGGGAGCAATCTGAAAAACAATTTGTCAAGTTGGTTTTATTATATCAATAAGGGGGAGATTGTAAAACTAATATTTTGATATAATAATTGAAAAATGGTTTGGACTAAATTGAAAATATTTCAAAAATGATTTTATGTCCAAACAACTTGAAAATAAGTTTGAGACTCTTTCAAGGACTTGTTAATGTCTTTTAAATGTTTTAAAGAAGTCAAAGAAAACAAAATGTTCTAGGCGTTTCGATACACCTACGAAGTGTTTCGAAACAACTTACTTATTTCAAAGAAAAATATCCAGGCGTTTCGATACGCCCTAAGGCGTTTCCATACATTTTTTTTCTATGGACATAATGATTTCGATATGTGTTTCGATACACCTCTAACGGTCATTTGAAAACCCCAACGATTTTATAAAAAAAACGGCTAGGAGCAGTATCGAAACGGTTCAGGCCTGTTTTGATATGATGAGATAAGGGTTTCGAAATGCCTACAAGGTGTTTCGATATCGATTCTAAAATGTAGGTTTAACGGCTATTTCCCAAAGCAGCTATATCGAAACAACTTTTACGTGTTTCGATATCAATCATACCAGAAGTAGAAATAAGCATTGAAAACAACTCCAAATGGCTCCAAATTAATCCCAACGGTCACCAACGGCTAGAAGCTCATTTGGGATGATAAAAGGAAGACTCAAGCATCAATAGAAAACTAATGCTTACATTGTAACAATAATATGATGAAAGATTTGGATTAATGCTTAATTTCCAATCTTTGGGTAGACAAACACTTGTGAGCTTAATGTTTATCTATGCTCAAGTTTCTTAGGATTGGATGAGAGCTTAGTTGCAAACAATTAGCCTTATTAGAAGGATTATCAAAGTTTTCTTAGTTTATCTCTTTGTTGAGAGGATTTCCAAAGTTTAGGTTGTGAACTTTGAATGCATGATTCGGGTTTGAATCAAGGTTTGTAAGGTTAGCACTTTGTCCTCAAAAGGAAGAGATTCCTAGTGAATTGTGGAAATCCTTAGTGGGAAGCTAAGGTAGCGGATGTAGGTGCTTGTTCGAAGGCCGAACCACTATAAAATCCTTGTGTTCATTGTCTATTTTCATTGCTTCCACAACTAACACCCAAATTACCGATTCTCCATCAACTTGACAAGCTATATCAGTTATTCATCGAGCTACATCATTCCTAACACTTATATCTCACAATTTCTCCTTTTTGATTTCTCTTTCTTACAGAGGCTCATTTATATCCATGAGCTTTACACATTTCAATGTACGAGCTATAAGCCCAAATACTTTTCTTTTCGAAAGAGATTTTAGTTTCGCCTCAATTGTCTTTTTCCATGTTGGCCAATCATTTTTTTGTTTACATTGCCCAATTGAAAATAATTCATGATCCACATGATAATACGTTGATTCCTCGATCAGACTATCATAAAATATAGTTCCTTTTCTTTTTCAAGGATTTTTATCTTTGGAACCTACTTGTTTACCAAGCTAAAGGCGTAAGTTAGACTCATTAGCAGCTAGAGTTTGTTCTTCCAAGACATCAAATTTGATCGGAGCATTCATAGCTAGTATACGTGACTTAGTCACTCTTTTAGGGTCAGCAAAATCATCTGGCAATTGATCTGCTAAATGAATTATCCTTTGAACTTATAGTTCACATTGTTGAATACATGGATCAAACTAATAAAATGATAATTCATTCTAACTTATTTCTTTTCCATATATTTTATTTTATCCCCCTAATGTTGGATAAACTAAATCATTAAAATGATAATTAGTAAATCAAGCTGTAAATAAATTCTCTATCAGAAGCTCAAGATATTTAATTATCAAGAGAAATTTAAATCTGACATATATTTCCAACATAACTTATCTTTGTGCATTGTGGTGGGGCAATTAGAATATAATCGCACACAAAAAAAAATCTAAGATGAGAAATATTTGGTTCTTGACAAAGAACCATTTGTAATGGGGAAAACTTATGATTATTTCTTGGCTTGATGCACATTAGTGATACTACATGTAAAATGACATGTCATCAATATTATCAAGACCGATTGTCTTTATAAGATAATCTGGAATATGTGCTCGTAATTTTATCAACTGATCAAGTAGCCTCGCAAACACCAAGTTGCGGGTTAATAACAAGGATACACATGACCATCTAGTCGATGCATCAATAAAAATCGTAAAATATCTAGATAGACTATAAGAAAGGTGTATAAGCCACATATATCACCTTGTATCCGTTCTAGAAAAATTAATAGATTTACACTATTTCTTAACTGATGATGATTAGATAATCAAATTGCTTTGATAGCAAGTATCACATGAAAAATTACCTTGAAGAAAATTTTAGTTTTTAAATAAATGACCACATGAAAGTGTCAATAAATTTTTGCATCATAATTGAACCGGGATGACCTAACGGTCATGCCAAATAAAATTATTAGTAAACATTTGGTTTACAATATCATGAGCTTTAATTTGTACTAATTCTTATGTAGTACAATATGGATGACAGTGCATATAATTTTGTCAAGATTTTCTTATTGCCTTGAGTTATACTCGTAATATTGAGATAGTCAACATCATTTGATTAATATTCTCAATATATTTCTATAAATATCTTTAAAAATCAATAAGTCTCTTTGTGACTTTGAAGAATATAATACACTATAAATATATAATAAAGTTCCATTTGATAATAACATATTTGCTCAGTCGAAACCTTTAGTGATATTGATATTTCCGCATATAGTACTCACATTATTCTCTTGCATTTAAAATGAGAAAATATGCATAATTTTGCATGTTTTAATATGTGCTTTATTTCATTCACTTCGGGGAATGAAAAATATGTGTTTTGTACCATTCACTTCGGAAAATGAAAATATTAAATATAGCACATCATATCAAAGCGGTTATCTATCAAAGATAAACTCTTAAGAGCTCTTATGAAGCATTGATATTTCAGTACATTGAGATATAGTACTCACATTTTCTCACTTCTCTCTTGTATTTAAAAGTTAAAATATTTCTTATACTTAAGTACAATATGAGTATTTGTATTGTCTGCTTGGCATAAATAGTTACAATTCATTGTATATTTTATTCCGAAAGTAATAATATTTTTCAAAGGATAAATTAACATAAAGCGTAAATAAATAATATATAAAGTAAATTAACATAAATAATAAATAAAAATAATTTAACATAAAAAAATAAATAAAATATCAATTATTCCCTTTAGAGATTATAAAGGAAATAAAATAAATGAAGAATTATTCCCTTCAAGAGTTATGAAAAAAATTAACAATATTCAATTGAGTTGGACCAACAATGTCATAATTATTTACGCCAAAAAGAAAATTTGTTTATATTTTCTTTTATTTATCATTCATGATTATGGATAAAGTTCATAATACTTCGGCGTTTGGCAAGTACGAGACCAATGGTTTGTACCATCAAATTGATAACATAAAGATTTTGATATGATCTCTATTATTCTTATCATCTTTATAATCTCACTTTTGGTGGATATAAATATTCTCAAAAGAATCATTTATCCATGTCTATTTTATGACCTCAATCGTGACCGAATTACCAATGTGGTATTTATTCTTTCCACTATAAAATATCACATTCACTTCAGGAAATGGAGCGGAGGCTAATAGGTATTTAAAACCTTTTCACCATATTATGTCTCCAGAACAATATTAATATGTAAAAAGTGGAGTATGTTTTTCTAACATATCCCCATCAGTGATACTCTTGCACATAACTGAATTTTTTCACTAACCATATAGTGAATTATCATGTTTGCATTCACTTCAAGGAATGAAATAAATCCAATAATCGCATGGAATAAACATCATGTTTGCATTCACTTCAGGGAATGCCTCCCATAAAAATTCTTGGATCAAGACGGTTTTCTTAACTTGAACTTGGGAGAAGTCTATAGTCGAGTTTTTTTACATAAAAAATATTGCTTTCAAGAAAATATACTTTATAACATTCATACTATTAAATAGTAATTGATCAACCAATATATATATACACATTACATACAAAGAATAAAAATTTAATCCTCATACGCGGTATTATTAAATCAATCCACAAGTTCCTTTAAAAAGAACCTCCTTTAAGACCAGTAACCTCACAGAACGGGATGTCCAACCAATATACTCGGATTAAACCAACATAATAAAGAACATATTAATTAATTAAAGGTTCAATATTTGTTCCAATATCATGTAATACTTAAAACATAATTAAAAGCACAAACTTTCATCATCAAAATAAAGAAATATTGGTCATAACTAAAGATAAAATATCAAATTAAATAGATGCAAAACACTACCCATATATGTCATTGTATTTTATATACATGATAATTCCAAGTTTTGAACAACCATCCTTTAATTTGAGAATAATTAATTATCCAATATATCGAGATAAATAAGTAAAACATATCGGACTTTCCAAGCTAAGTTGAATATATGGTAGATTTAGTCACCAATATCTTGTTAAAATCCTTTTCGGGAATTATCGACAAGAACCAATGTAACTGAGCTACTCTATCGCTACACAAACACCAAATAACCAATGATTTTTCAGAAATTAAAAATTAAGTTAAATATCAAGAGAGAAAAATAATCAATAATTAAAATATAATAGAGGGAAAAGAATTTATCTTTGATTCAAGCTAGTAACAAATTCTTTCCAAAAGAGAGATATCTGTATTATATTCTCAAAGTAGAGTTATATATTATAAACTCTGATAATAAAATATATTAAAATATTATTTAATATATGGATATCCACCGTAAGTAAATATATTCATAATATTTTATTTGTTTTTTTTAAAAAAAATCACAATTGAAAAATTATTAAATTTGATATTTTTAGTAAAATAAATAAAAAATAGTATCCAATTGAATATTCTGATATCGGTTTATCAATTATCTAATTCAATTAGTAAATTTAGGATAAAATCTAAATAACTCAAACATACGAGAGATTATATCATATGCCCGGCCTACCACGTCAGCCGTAGTCCCTAACCAATTAAAACTGCCCATTCCCCCACTAATCAGCCATGTAATTAATGTAATTTCCAGAAATCATATTTTTAAAATGACATGGAAATTCTGAGTGAAGATTCATTGGTTGAAAAAAAATGAGGTGGACATTAATAGTGAAGTGAGTGGTTATTATTGGATGGGACCACGACTGACGTGGTAGGCCGGGCTATAATTTCTCCAAACATACCGATTAATTGAAACAAATTGTTACCGATTTAGGATCTCTCTTAGAGTTGCCAGAAAGAAAAAATAATTCATTATTTGTAGATATAAAAAATAAAGATCTTAATATATAGTGTTAAACTCTTTGATTATGTATTTTATTCAGAATAATTATATGAATATAAATAAATGATAAAAATAGAATTTTTATTCATATTTATCATAAATTAAATACAAAAATAATTATTATTAAATAAAGATTTTAATAATTAGAGTACGTTTGCCTTTGTCTTTATTCTTTTTGGCCAAAGATTTTATGCAACAAATTATTAATTAATTAATATTACCCAATTGCCCATTTTCATTTTCATTAGCTTCCTCTACATATAATCCTTGGTCATATCTGAAACTAGAACACCTTTTGAATATGGGAGACACAGACACTCCAGGCCCGGCTGCTGCTGCTGCTGCACATTCCCTGTCTTCAAACTCGAATTTGCCTATGCTTTACTACGGTCTCGTAGTTGTCGGAACTGCTGCTATCGTGCTGGTTATATACAACCTTATCATCATCCGGTGGTGCACGCAGCGACACGATGACTCCAACCGGAGAGCCCGGCTTGCAGAAATGGCTGCTGCTAGGAATTTCGAAAACCAGAGCAGACACTTGCTGTATACCTTCAAGTACAAGAAAGGAAGCAGAAACACAGGGTATGAAGACACCAGTGATGAATATGAATACGAATACGAATACGAATGCGCGGTTTGCTTATCGGATTTCGAAGACGGAGATGAAGTGAGGCAGCTACCGAGGTGCAAGCATTCGTTCCATGCCTCATGCATAGACATGTGGCTCTATTCTCACTCGGATTGCCCCTTATGTCGTGCCTCGGTGGATATCGGTCCAGCTCCGATGTGCCAACGACAAACAGTGAATTCAGGCGAAGGTTTTCCGGGAATCCCAATCTTGGTTTGAGTTGATTGATAATATGTGGGGTTAAGATGGGATGTGTGTCTATGTTAACCAAGACCAAGTTAAAAACCAACTCATTTTAGAGCTCAAACTGGGGCCATGAAATATTGTTGGCCAGTCATGTCTCCTCCATTTTGTACCATATCCTCATAATCCGGTACAGGCAGCTCATACGCTCGTATTCATATGCTGCAATGCTAGCAATTCATTAGCTTATCATCACTTACTAGGTTAAAACCAAAATACATTTAATATGAATATAAACCTAAAACATAACCTATATGAAATTTATTTAAGATAAATCATGTTAAATCATCAACAATAATAAATTAAAGAAACTGAATGTGGAGCGTACCTGAATTAATCGATACTCAAATCATGTTAAATCATCAAGAATAGGAAATTAAAAAAATTGAATCTTGTTGTTGAAATCTCAAATCTTTGATATTGATCTTCCAAGAAGATATGTTTTCTCTTGACGTAAAACTCTATGATCAAGAATGAAAGAAAAATAGATTATCATATTTCTTCGGGGACCACTACCTCTTTGTATAATTGATTTAATAATCAACTATTAACTATTATAATTCAGTACCTCATCGAATTATAAATACATCTTATTGCATGTACACTTTTATTTCCATTATACTTTAATACCTAAGACACGTCTAACATAATTAGTCACTTAATTTTATGTCATTTTATAATAGCATCATACATATTACATATGAGTCCACAATTTCGGATTTTAATCAAACAATCTTTCACTTGGACAACATTTCTTGACAAATGTACAACCTTATGAACTTAGAAATTGCTATTATATAATAGGTATTCTATGACAATCTCGTCTATCAATTATATTCATGTAGGATCAATGTAGCCTTTCTCATATCAATCATGAAAAGAACCATCAATAAGTCATGTATACAAATATAATCAAATTACATAGATCAATCATGGATGAACAACATGGAAAATTACATGAAATATAAATCAAACATGTCAATTTCCAATTGGTCATCTTAAACATTACTGAGATCAAACTTTATTGAATTCAAAGTGTGTATCAACCAAAAGAGCTTTATTTCTATAGAAAAAAATCTTAAAATAATTTTATACAGAAGTACTCGAAACTATGTCAAAAACGAATGAGCATTAAACAAAATTACAAACTCTCACTAAAACTGAAAATCCTTAAATAACATTATACCCATGTGAGTAGTGTGCTCATGAAAGACCCAGGTGATAGTTTCTTAATAAGTGTGCAATTAGAGTTTGTACCAACATGTTCTATAGACACATAATTACTCTGAATTTTTTTAACAACTAGGAATTAAATATTTATGTGCTTTGATTTTAAAGTGTTCATATTTTTATAGAATAAATGAATGCATATTTATTGTCATAAAATAATTGAAGTGGTCGTTCTATTGAATCTATAATTAGTAGCTCATATAACAAAATCCTTTGCACCATTATTCTAATAGAATTGAAGCATGTAAACCTAATGAGCTCTAACTTACCAGAACTCTTGTAACACTCCCTTCCCGGCTTGGTAGGGAACTAAGTCGAAAGATTCTACGGTCGGGAATTTCGGTGGTTCAGTGACATTTCCAGTAGTTCGATTCGGATTAGATATAACTATTAATCAACCCTTTATTAGTCTAGTCTTTAGAAAGACCTTATTCATTTGGGGTTAATTTTAAATCTTTTTATCTTCTGAGTATTTAGGGGAAATTCTTAACAATTATAAGCTTATCTTAAGGGGTGTAAATGCCCGTTTCGAAACAATTGAGGTCCGTATCGATACGGTGTTGTAAGGATCAATAATTCAGTTATCTTGTGGGATCGGTATCGATACGCCAAGTGACAGTATCAAAACAGAGATGTCTAGTTAGGTAATTCAGTTACTTTTAAACTCATTTTGGTACATTGAGGATCTGTATCGGAACGTTATTTTCATTCCCTAGTCAATCAGGTTTGACCAACAGGGGTGTATCGATACGCATGGGAGCTGTTTCGAGACCGAGTTTCATGACATGTAATATCGTTAGGCCTGTTTCGATACAATGGTTAATTATTTTGGTACACGAAGATCGACCAAAAGTCTAAAGGTTTGACCATGGTTATATGTATCGATACGCCTCTGAGCCGTATCGAAACATATATTGGCAGATTCAAATCATACCGAAACACTTCCCAAACTGTTTCGAAACCAAACCAATTTTCCCAGAATTTCCCAAATGTTAAACTAGTCGTATCGAAACGTCTGACCAATAGTGTAAATTTTTATTTGGTTTTTATACATTTTGACCTAGTAGAAGAAATTCAATTATTATGAAATTTTAACAGAAATCTATATTAATCATATTTTTAACTCCCCAAAATTGGGCCTAGAAGTTTAGAGGCCTGTTTAGAGGTCTAGTGGACCAGTTTTGTCGGTTTAGCGTAGTTCAGGATTAAATTCTTAAAAATTGATTTTTAATAAAAAAATAAATTATGGAAAAATATTCTAAAATTCTTAATTGACTTATATTTGACTTAGGTAGACTCAATTTTTAAAATTGACCCTTGAATCCCTAAGATTTTGAAATTAGTGACTATTTTGTAAAAAATTGAAAATCGAGGATAATTTTATAAATTAAGCCAAAACTTTGAATCTTTAAGGGGTTTTGATCCAATACTAACCCTAGTTGATCTAAACCTTCCAAGAGCCTATATAAACAACCTTTAGCCACTTGTTTTAACCTAAGTAATCAAATTTCTCTAATTTTGATCCAAAACCCAAAAATTTACTTTTAAAAAACTACCCTTTTTCTTTATTTCAGTTTCTTATTCTCCTGGGCATCCTCTTCATCATATTTTCAATTTAAATATCCATTATTTTTAATAAAATTTCGTTTGTTTATTTTCCTATATTTTTCTTCTTTAAAATCTCTTCGTTTTTCTTCGGTTTTACTTGAAAAACTCTATTTTTGCTTCAAGCTTTAAAACCTTATCCAAGATTTCGATTTCTTCCTTCCCAAGAAATATTCTTCATCGTCTTTTCAAAGGTAAACACCAATCTTTTCAATAAAAATTTGTTTGATTAATTCTTTATATTTTTCTTCATCAAAATCTCTTTGTTTTTCTACGGGTTTTCTTGTTTTTAAACCTTGGAAGAGGTTGGATCAATTTTGTAGGTGAGAATCATTCAAAACTCTAAAACCTAAATTTATTTAATGAAATTAATAAGTTATTGGTTGATTGCATCAATGTTTAAAGTCTTGAATCAATAAAATTGGTTTTCCTGATAAAAATTTATTTGTTTTCTTGATTTTCGTTCAAGGCTTTTACATGGATATTTTTTATGCCTAAATACATGAATCGTGAAGTGTTTAGATATAATTAAGATTAATTTTAAGTATCTAGTCCCAGACATAAGGTTTAGGGTGTGTTTGGAGAGGTTTTCGGTGAGTTTCGGTTAAGTTTTATGGTGTTTTTAGAGGCTGTCATGTATTGGTCTGACTTGAGGGATGTTTGGGTGTGTTTTAAAGCATTAAAAACTCTTTTTTTGATTCTTGAATTAGTTCAATTGGTAGAGGAAGAAGTTTAAAGGAGATTGGAAAGTCAAATCGCGTTTTCGAGTGACTTGTCGAGCAAGTTAAGGTAAATCGGTGAGTGGATTATGAGGGCTGCCAATTTGGCATAGTTTTAAATGTGTTTTCAAAGGTTTGGGGTGTAGGTAAGGTTTGAAAAACCTCCCTATACTCATAAGTAAGTTTTAAGTATTGCTTTCTTAAAGGTTTCTATATTATGCCTTGTTTTTACAATGTTATTTGTCAAGCTCTTATAGTGTTGTGGATATGTGATTATGCATGTGTTTTAATGCTCATGAGACTACTTTTACAAAAGTTTTTATATGTATATGATTCTCCCACGGTTTTATTTTGAAAACATGAGAAAAGTAGTTTTTACCGTTTTATGCATTTAATGCATTGGTGGGATGCATGAATTTATTTTACTGTTTTTGTCTTAAAACTTCAGCAACTTGTTTCGTTTTTAGTATTGGTATTAAAGATGATGAAACGTGGATAAGTTGATCGATCAATAGGATGTGAGTGCACTATAATTAAAATGCGTAAATGTAAAATTCCATAGTGTTGCATTAAGGGGAGTTAATGTTGTACGGTATAAGGGACTTTATCGCATTCGGGTTTGCTAGCTAACCCGGACACTAAGGTGGACCGATATGGGTCGCTTGGGATTGTGTTAATCAATCACGGGAATGCTTGGCATGCGATTTTTCCGTTTATCCTAACGTTTAGTGGTAATTTAATTGGTTCACTAATACCAATACAATGTTATAAGCAAGTATATTTTCTTAATTGAATAGCGTTTTTAATGAAGCTTTGCCATTGACATGTAATACTTGTGTTTTGCTCGTTGAGCATGTGTTTTCAAAAGTTATTTGAAAAAGGTTTTGTGGCTGATGCCATGGTATACTTGTTGTTTTTAAAATAGTGACGTTGACGGTCATGAACATTTTTCTTACAAAGAGCATCACTTGATTTTCAAATTGGTTTTTACTTGATTATGACTTGGTTTTTAAATTGATTTTGGTATATGATGGGCTGCATTGCAAGGTGTTTTTAAATATTTTTTATTCTCTCACTAAGCTTATGTTTATCCTCTCATTTACCTTGCAATGTAGAGTATTTAGTGTGGAGACAACAAAGAGAAGCAAGGATCCAAATAACCGACGAATGAAAGCTCAAGTATGTTTTTATAACATTATTTGTAGTGAGAAGCAATGGGTATGGGATACCATATTGAGATATTGTTTATGATAATGATACTTGAAATAGTTATAATAAAGTTATATTGAAGTTTGATTCTTGTTATCCCTATGTGTGAATTTAAGTGTCGTTGATATTGAAGCATGACTAATTTGAGTTGAATCTATGATGTGGTTATTTAGGATGGAATGCATCTAGAAATCATGTTGAGTATGTTGATGTTGTTCTTATATGTGTTTTATAGGATTGTTGAAGTTGTAGCAAGCTCTTAGGAGTTTGAGTATATTGTTGCTAACTAGGTTGCAATCCATCTAGCAAGTTGTACGTGATATGTAGATGATGTTTAATTAGGTGTATATGCATCTAAAAAATATCTTGAAACTTGTGCATGAAAATTAAACGACTTGTAGACATCATTGTAATCTAAAATTTGATAATTATGTATGTAATAAACTTAATTAAGGATTGGTAATTTCAATTTCACGTTTAGACCTTAAATTTATGGAAATTACTATTAGGTCCCTAAAACTTGTTCAATTAAATTAGGGCTCGTTTCTTAATCGTTTCCGCTATAAACGAACTCAATCATTGCATGAGCATGTAGGATCTAATTAAAGCATCTAGATGATATAAAAGAAATTTTTTAGGGTTGTTTATCGGGACAGGTCTCCGGATTAGCCTTGGTATTCCCCGTGTAGCTCGTTCGAGTCAGGTGGCATCTAAACCGGGTCGAGGGGGTTACAATATTTTAGTAGTATACCAAAATTCGAATCATTACAAAATCATTTACTAAGTTTTAATCTCTTAGTTCAAAATATGCATATTTAACCACTTCAGTCATTTCCTTCAAAGTCATTTTTCATAATATAAATCTAGGCATGTCTTATATCTTACCAGCATATCAAAATACAAGATTATGGTTTAACAAAACATGTTGTCACCATTCTATGAGTATCTATACAAAGCTTACATACTATAACTTGTGATTTTGCCAAAACCTTGCAAAAAGGGATCCAATCTTCCTCCACAAGACCATAACCTAAAAATACATGGAAAATGAATGTGTTAGGCATACTTTTCCTAATGAGGTAGTCAATAAACATATAGAATGCATTCAATTTACATGATTTTATAATATCTTATCATTTAGGCCAATAAATCATATGTATTAACAATAAATTCAATAAGTTCATATACATCCTTGGATCGATCAAAATAGTGGATACACGGACTCTTAGCCTTACCAAATCAATGAATGGTCTTATTCCTCTGCTTTGCCAGAGTCACCAATACACGAATCATCCCTCCGCCTCTCCAAATAAAGGTCATAACCCAAGGACCGTAGTTCATCCATAACAATGAGCTCATGAATCTTATGGCATGCCAATTGTATCCAATTTTCACTCGAATCTAAGGTCCAATAGAACTTAGGCTTATAAGCAATCTCAATGATGATGCCAATAGGTTCAATGAGTTAATAACAATAATTTTGACCCTTAGGTCCATTTCAATGAGTTCAATAATCAATATTTCAATGATTTAATGATTTAAACACAATCAATGCAATAAAAAAAACAAACCATAACAATAATTTTGACCCTTAGGTCCATTTGGGTGTCATGTCCTTTCCTTGCTTATATCATGCTACATGAAAAAAATAATAAATGAAATGAGATGGGATGGGATAAGAAATTATCTTTCTCCCATGACTCTACTACACTCACCTTGATAAAGAGAGCTTGTAATGCTCTTAGATGACAACTTCCTTGCCTTTGATCCTTATGGAATTTGATGGTGAATCTTCTAAAGCTTTAACTAAGCCAAAAGTTATGAAATTCGTCACTAAAGATTTTAATAACTTGAAACAATGTATAAGCTTAACTAAACTTGAAGATGTCATAGATTTCATGGATTAAAGATCAAACTATATGGGTTTTACTTCAAGACAAAACTCAAAATTAACCTTAAACCTTCCATGGAACTTGACTATTGAGATAGGGGTTTACTTAACCAACTCCTAGCTTCCTTTTTGGTATAGAGAAATCAATCAAATATCAAGTATAAGATGTAGATGCTTGCTTGCTTTAGGAAGAAGATAATAATGGAGGTGTAAGTTTCTAACACTTAAGGAAATTTTGGTAGTAGCTTTCTTGTGATGCTCCTCAGTTTTTTAAGGTGTAAACACACCTATTCTTTATATTTTAATTTCCTTTTTTCTCCAAACCGAGATAATCCATGTGATGGACTCCTTATTAGCCAATCACATGGTTTTCTCAAGTGTAAGGAAACCTTATTTAAATTCATTAATTATTTCCCTCTTTTCATGTATAACTTTGTAATAATTAGATGAAAACTTACACCAACATCACGTGAATTCAGCCACAAGAATGTGACCAGCACCTCTAAAAGGTAAAATTGCAAGGGTTGTCCCTTAACTTTTTAAGGTTTACACTCTTGCCCTCAAACTTTCAATTTTTACAATTTAGTCACTAAAGAACTTTTATTCTTTTCAATTAAATCCTTAGGCCAAAATTAAACTCAATTGAAGTTCCATTACATAAAAATTGAGTACAAAAAGGTTTGATATTACATTTAATATTTTCGTATATAAAATTCCGATCATCGAAACACAATTCCAACTAGACCGATTTTCGGGATGTTACAACTTTGATATGTGAGCATTTAATTTTTGTACTCTAAAGTTATTTTAAAACCCTATTAAATATTATCAAATGGTCCATAACATGATTGTTTAAATATTTATCTAACATTTTAATAATGTATGCAATATCAGAATGTATACATACTTGAGCATAAATTAGATTATCAATAGTTTATGCATATCGAATCTTTTATATTTTTTAAATTTCAAAGTTAATTTTAGGTTAGTGTAATACTAAATTTGTCTTCTTCAGCAATATGAGTATCACTTGATTTACTCCCACAGAACTTGTAGTATATACAATTTTAAGTAAATTTATCTCAAAACTAAATGAGATAATCAATATAAAATTTATAATTTCATTAATAAGAGTCATATTTAAGCTCATAGATGATTTTTTAATTTATATGTCATTGATTTTGTATTGTTAGACACAAATCAATGATTGTACCATATAATTCATTTTTTCAATGTTGTCATTTAAAAACACAAGTTTAACATTCATCTTATGTAGCTCCAGATTAAAATAAACAACAACTATCATGATTATCTTGAAAAAATTTGAGAAAAAGTATCAACAAAATCAATGTCTTTCTTTTAGAGTATATCCTTTAAATACAAGACATCTTTTATACTTATCAACATTATCATTTATATCACTCTTGGTTTTAAATATTCATTCACAGCCAATTGGTTTATACGTTAAGGTAAGGAGACAAGTTTCTAAATTTTATTATCTTGCATAAAATTATACGCTTTTGAATGACATCAATCCACTTTTGAGAGTTAGAACTTTTATAGTTTGATGAAAAAATAATTAGATCATTTTCTATTATTTCATTATTATCTTTATTTTCTTGAAGAATTACAAAATAATAATCCAGAATAGTATTTCTCATTACCCTCATGGATATTTTTAATGACACTTTAGAGATTGTTGAGTTTGTTTTTAAAACAATTACCTTATCTTGAATGAGTGTTAATCAATATTATTTTACTAATGTACTTGATTCATTTATTGATTCATGTAGGTGTAAAAACCTAAACATTATCAAAAGTGATAGTAAGAATTAAATTATAATTCATTTCACTCTCAATAGTAACGTATCTAACCTTATTTTTTCTCCAAACTCAACATCCTAAAAAATATAAATCTCTCCTTAAAATAATCTTAATTGTGGTATCATAAAATATACAGGCCATGGATCACTCAAAATAACTTAAGTAGTTGCTCACTTTTAAAGTTTAATTTCTTCATATGTGTCCTAACTTATACAAAAGAATCAACACTTTGTAACTTATTTTTTGTCTCTTTTGAGTAGCAATTTTATGTTAATATATTTTTTATTGCCCTTATTCTTAGATAAACTAATTAAATGAGTGTTAATTGAATAAATAATTTTACAATTATAATGTTTCGGCTTTTATTCCTCTTTAATACAATGAAAAATAATTTAATTTAAAGTCTATTTTTTCTTTTGACAACTATAACTAATTTTGAATTGATTAAATTGTATAAGAAGCGATACCAAAATTATAAGAAAAAAAAACAATTGTTAGCAAAATTTGATCTTATGTGCCTTCGGTTTTGAAACTATATTAAATATTTTCATAATTTACTCCCTCATATTTCTTTAATCCTCATAGTTTATAGAAATCAAATAAGCTAAAGTGATGTCATATTAAATTTAATATTTTTTTAGTAAAGTATTTCTCAATTTTATCAAAGAAACCCTTAGTATGAATAATCTCTTTAGATTAATGCTTCTAAAAATTTCTAGAATATTATATTTTATAATCATTAAACTTATGCAATTTGAACGAACTCACCTCTCAAAATGCTATTTATGGATGCCTACCGCCATGAGAGGTACAAGTCATTCTTTCATTTATGCAAGGTTTATGTTCATACAATCAAATAATATGTCTTTTTTATTTCTTGAAATCAATTTCACTAAACATGAGTTTAAAATGTATTCAATAGATATTATGATAATAAACATAAATTACCTAAATATAAAAAAAAATAAGTAAATAAACAAGCTTACATAAATATCCATAAGTAAACAATAAATTCAAAATAATAGTTAGTTCCCCTCAATATACCAAGCACAACATTAACATCAAGTCTTTGGACAATAATATTAATTTTAAGCGGTACTCTTGTTGTAGTAATCAAACATTGACAATAAACTATGTCAAACAATATTAATCTTTGAATTAACGTATTGTTCATATAAAATACTTTATAGTGGCCACACATTTATCACTAAAAGTTATCGCTAAAATTCAGCCAAATATTAATTGTCCTTTGGATTAATTAACAAATGCACGAATTACAAAAATACATAATTATCTTAATATTTTAAGTAAATTATTTTACGCAAAAGAGGTCACTTTAGTGATATTATGTGTTGATTAATCTATTAAAATATTAGATATCTAAAGTCAAAATATGAATTTAATTATTTCAAAAAAAAATCTTAATTTTATCTTTCACTCAAATTAAAAGATAACCAAAATAATAATAAATTTGAATAAAGGTAAATTAATCTCAAGATATCAAACACTTTATTAATATTTTATATATTAACTTGTAAGTGATACCTTGGTGTAATAATTAAACATTGATAATAAGAACATGCCAAACAAAAAAAAAATTGGATCGATTTATTTCTCACATTAAAACTAAATAATTATTATATATTTATTAACATAATTGCACATGTAACATTGCTAATCATTAACTTTCTTTTGAGCCGATTAATATTAACATAAACTGAATTACATGCACAAAATCTTTTTTATTTTAAAATAAAATAATTTTCATAATAGAGGTCATTTTGATGACTTAATATTTCAATTAATTTAATTTAAAATATATAATATAAATATACAGATATTTAAATTTAAAATTTTATAACAGTCAAAACTAAAAAAAAATTATAACACATAAATTTTCGAAAATAACCCAAAATAAAGTAATGTAAATGTGGATATCATAATTCAAGGAATCAAATCCTTTTATTATTCTGCAACAATTCCTTAAATATACATTTAGCAAAAAGTTTAAATTCAAAGCATGCAACACCCCTAACTCAGGTGTCACATTGGGACATAAGCCCAACTTGTACCCATAAAATTTTCACATTTTGAAGTACAAGTTTGAAATATAAATGGATCTCCAAATACAAGTTTGAAAAAATATTTAACCTTGACAATTTAAATCAAATAGAGTTACAATTACAACAATGGTCTTACGAATACATAGCCCATTAATCTAGCAATTGCACTCTCTACCAATCGATCAATGTTGAAGTCTACAATGATGGTTCTCCGCCGCGTCGCTTGTACGTTCGTCTACTTACCTACGCATAGAAACAAATTCCAAAACGCTGAGCTACTAAAGCTCAGTGGGTACACAACCTATCGATTGTGCTTCAAGTGAATCATAACTATGAACATGCTAGATAAGAACATAATGAAATGATATGAAGCATTGGCACTACCGTAGTCGTCTAAACACATGATATGGAAAACACAACCAAAGTATAAAATAACCATATCAAAAGTGAGGTCCACTGTCAACCCGATACTGGAGATTCACCTAGCCCAAAATATCACATCTAGTTGCTCGGAATCTCTCATTGAGCTAATATACTCAGAATCTCACATTGATTCTTCACTCAGAATCTCACATTGAGCAAAGTCATCACTCGAAATCTCACATCGGATGGCCTTCGATACATCACCCGGAATCTCACATTGGATGGTCTTCATTGTGTTACAACACTCACTCATTGGGTATCCGGATCCCACCAAACAAAGACACATACCATATAAGATGATCCACTTCAGATCCTCACATCAAATTATACCACAACCAAACCAGAGACCAAGCATGCAAGGCATAGACCATCATATCAAAGTCAATAACACCAATTACAAGTTTTAGTATTCATTTTATGGCTTAATTAACCCATAAGAACCCATAGAATAAATTATGGAACCCCCAAACTCAACCCTCAAAAACTTGGGCAGATTGCCTAGGGGTACCGATACGCTTGTAAAGGGTGTATCTAAATGCTCCAGTATCGAAAAGTTTCCCTTGTGTCTTAATATGCTAAGACGATGACTTAAGATCAAGAGGAAAACAACCTATATCGATACACCTATATGGGGTATCGATACGCCCCTAAGGAGGTATCGAAACGATTTACCACTAGAAATTTTGGTTTCAAAACACGGGCATGGCATTCCGAAACGCCTGTTATTCTACCCTTGTTTTCTCTCTGCGGTATTGATACGCCGACCAACGGGTATCGATACGCCTGCACGGAAGTATAGGTCTATACCCTAAAATACCTAAGAATATCAACCTAAACCAAATCATTCGATCCCAAAACGTTCCTACACATTATTGGAGTAGTTTAGGTGAGTTTCTAACCGATTTTACCCAATATGATCAACCATAATTCAATCCACCATTAAAGCATGCATAGGCTATAACCCTAACTAAACCATCACAAACCAATCAAGCATGCCAAAATAATGATGATGCACATGAATGCAAGGATTTGGAATTGTACCAACCTCCAAAAACAAGATGAAGAAACAAAACAACAAGCTCCTAAACCTTCTCCTTGTCCAAACTCCTTGATGGTTCTCCTTTCTCTCCAACTAAAAGAAAGATGACCAAGATATTAGTAATCTATTTAGATGATTCTAATAGGCTAAAAATAAGTTCTTAACCAGCCTAAAGCTCTCCCAAAACTTAATATCGTTCTCACCTCAAAAACCCTCCAAAAATCTTACCTTCACCACTTGGAACAAAGCTTACCTTGCTAGATAGATCTCCCAAAGCTAAACAAACTTCCCTCAAGCAAAAAAATGTGATTTCACTCTTTAAAATTCAAGATTTGACCTTTTGTGATGGCAAATTGGAAGCGAAATGGTTGATAAAGAAAGGTTGAAGGCAATAAAGTAAGGTGATATCACCTCCTCTGCAATATGTAGAAAAATAGTCCTTTCTCCCCCTTTTTCCCATTTATCAACTTAACAAAATTCCCCCAAGGTGCCATCCACACAAGCCCAAACTCAAATACAACCCCTTAAGCCTAAAAAGACCATCAAGGCCTATTATGTCGAGTTAACCCAACTCCGAGTCCCTAAAATCGGGTCGTGACAACTCTCCCCTCCTTAAAGAAAATTTTGTCCTCGAAATTTACTTGGGGAAACAAGTGCGGATAGAGCCTCCTCATGCCCGCTTCAACCTCCCACGTAGTCTCCTCGACTCTCTGGTTTCTCCAAAGCATCTTAACTAGGGGTATACACTTGTTCCGAAGCTCTTAACTCCCCTATCAAGCACTCTTATTGGTTACTCTTCATAGATTAGATTCGTATTAACCTCAACATCCTTAGAAGATAAAAACATGCAAAGGGTCTGAACGATAACGCATCAACATCAACACGTGGAATACATTTTGGATGTGTTCCAAGTCCGTAGGCAAAGCTAACCGATAAGCCACTGGATCAACTCTCTCAAGCACCTCATATGGCCTGATAAACCTTGGACTCAACTTGTCTTTCCTTCAAAAGAGGATGATACCTTTCCACGGTGAAACCTTTAAGAATACTTTCTCTCTAACCTCATACTTGATATGCTTTCTTTTCTTATCCGCATAGGTCTTTTGGCGATCAAACGCTGCTTACAACCTTTCTTTGATGATTTGAATCTTCTCTTTTGTTTACTTAACTAGATCAAATCCCGCAATCCATCTTTCATTGAGCTTGCTCCAACACAAGGGTGTCTTACACTTGCTTCCATACAACGCATCAAACGGTGCCATGATTCGTGAAAAGTTTATTTTTCTTCAAGTACACTCGAAGTCCACAACACCGAAGCATGTCCTCAAGAATCTGAATGACCCTTTCATATTGACCATCAGTTTGTATATGAAAAGTTGTAATGAAGTGCAACTTGGTATCCAAAGCATTATGGATCTTTCTTCAAGGCCTTACCATGATTCGTGAATCTCTATTTGATATGATCGAGGATGGCACTTCATGCAAGAAAGACAAATTTATCTGCAAGAAATGATTAAAAATATTACCTCTTGATTGATATTAGAAAACTTCCAAAATTCAAGAATGTTCTAAAGAAGTCCATATTCATGAATGGCTACATATATAGTCATGTATCCCTTATGAACATGAGGAAGAGGTTTACAAATCAAAAGAATTTGCATAAACTGACGATCACAAGATTGCAATATCTTTCATATACTCTTGCATAATTCCATAAACAAAAGAATAATTTGAAGAAGATGGTTACTTCTCAAGAATGAAATAAATCTAAATAATCAAAAAAAACGGGAAGAAAAAAATTACAACTTATCTTTTACAAGATACTTTTTGAAGGAACATACTTTAGGCTCTTAAGTTAACAGGACCTCTTGTTAAAGTTCTTAGAATAGTTAATGGTGAGAAAAAAACATCTATGAGATACATTTATGAAGCCATGGATAGAGCTAAAAAAGCTATTTCTAAGAGTTTTTCAATAAAGGAAGAGGAGTAAAAGAAAACTTTTGAGTTTATTGATAGAAGATGAGATTTTCAACTTCACCAACCTTTACATGCGGCTAATTATTTTTTAAACCCAAAACTCCATGATGATGATCCCAAGAAATCAACTTGTGAAAAAGTTATGAATGGTTCATATGATTACATTGCAAGGTTGAATCCGAATAGTGAAATTGAAGATAAGGTCATCACAGAAATAGAGTTTATCGAAATGCTAGTGATATTTTCGGTAGACCAATGACCATTAGGAAAAGAAAGACAAGATCTCCCATGTATTAAAAGTTATGATACAATTATGCAAGTTCTTAGTCTAATTTGTAAACATGTAGTGCTACTTAAAACTTATAATTTTTTTTAATTTTTTGATATGATAACGAAGTGGTGGTCTTCATTTGGATCTTCAACTCTCAACCTCTAAAAGTTCGTTATACGAGTTCTTAGTCTAACTTATAGTGCTACTAGTTGTGAGAGAAGTTAGAGTGTTTTTCAGCTGGTAAGGAACTTTCTTTCTATATTCTTTCTTTCATATTGTAATGAACTATTAGTCTTTAGTTGCTTAATAATTTATATAATTTTTCTTTTTTTTAGCTTCATACAAAAAAGAGAAATAAATTGACACAAAATCGACTGAACGATTTGGTTATTGTAAAATACAATTGTGCGTTGAGACATCGATTTCAGTTGAAAGATGTAAGCATTAAACGAGCATAAACGCAGCGGAAAATGATCGAAATAAATACTTCCAGCCATTGTCAAGACCTTATGCCAACTTGAGATGTGGTTGCACCACCGTCGAGCTCGTCGGACCACCGTGGTAACACCTCGAACCACCGTAAAAATAAAGAACTCGGCTACAAAAAATAATTAGAACCGCCAAGATCTTCTAAGCACTCAAAACTCACTAGATGGAATATGTGATTCTTGTGTTTGATGCTTAGGGACCTTAGGCTAGGTTGGTATTTATAGGGGTTCATCCATCAAGAACCACCAACCAAATGGACAAAATTGCCCCTTAACTTCCCGGCATAAAGGCCTTAACCGACAAAACATGGGAAAGTGGGAGTGAATTTCTTTCCACATTTCCAATAATGGAAACATGGGAAATGGTTCAAGAAAACCACTAACATGGTTGGTTATACAACCAACATTCTCCCACTTGGTTCGTATTGTCCGTGAAAACTTAAAGTTAAAAAATAATGTATGAATCATGGCGACATTTCCTCTAATGATTGAGTTATATCTTCCATGTATCACAATACATCAAGTTTTAACGCTTTAGCCCATATACTTTATGAATAAACCCAATGTTTATTCTAGGTCCAAACTTTAGTGATATTTCTCGAAATAATTAACTTAATGTGTACACAACATAAATGAGAAATATCAAACTTTATTAGAGTTTCAACTGAATTGTTCTTACAATGAAAAATTACAAAGTAGGAGCAAGTCCCATAGTGACAACATGATCCTTAAATTTATGTGGTGGCATGCCCTTAGTCAAAGGATCAGTTAACATCTGCTCAGTGTTAATGTGCTCAATAACCACTTTCTTTTCTTTAACACGTTCCCTTATGGCTAGATACTTAATGTCGATGTGTTTACTTCGACTTCCACTTCTGTTGTTCTTAGCCATAAAGACAGCAGCTAAATTGTCACAATATATCCTTAATGGCCTAGAGATTGAGTCCACAAGTCTAAGCCCAGAAATGAAACTCTTTAACCATATTCCATGTGAGGTAGCCTCAAAACATGAAACGAACTCGGCCTCCATAGTGGAAGTAGCAGTCAAAGTCTGCTTAATGCTTCTCCAAGATATAGCTCCGCCGGCAAACATAAATATGTAACCTGATGTTGATTTACGTGAATCAACACAACCAGCAAAGTCTGAATCGGAGTAGCCAACCACCTCCAAATGGTCGGATCGTCTATATGTAAGCATGTATTCTTTTCTCCCTTTGAGATATCTCAAAACTTTCTTTGCAGCTTTCCAGTGGTCTATACCTGGATTACTCTGATATCGTCCCAACATCCCAACAGCAAATGCAATGTCAGGTCTTGTACAGACTTGAGCATACATCAGGCTTCCAACAGCAGAAGCATATGGAATGTTTTTCATTTGCTCCTTCTCAAATTCGTTCTTCGGGGATTGGTTCAAATTGAACTTATCACCCTTCACGATAGGAGCAACACTAGGTGAACAATCTTTCATCCGAAACCTTTCTAAAACTTTGTTGATGTAGGTTTCTTGAGATAGACCTAAGATACCTTTATGTCTATCACGATGAATCTTAATGTCAATGACATAAGAAGCATCACCCATATCTTTCATATCAAAGTTTTTAGAAAGAAATTGTTTCACCTCATGTAGCATACCCCTGTCATTCGTTACAAGTAAAATGTCATCCACCTATACGATAAGGAAACAAATTTTACTCCCACTGACCTTCTGGTATATACATTGATCCATGATATTCTCAACAAAACCAAATGAAGAGATAACTTCATGGAATTTTAAATACCACTGGCGGGAGGCTTGTTTCAATCCATATATAGATTTCTTTAACTTGCAAACTAAGTGATCACCATCACTAGAGGAAAAAGCTTCAGGTTGTTTCATGTATACCTCTTCCTCTAGATCACCATTAAGAAAGGCAGTTTTCACATCCATCTGTTGTAACTCAAGGTCAAATTGAGCTACTAATGCTAACAAAATGCGTAAGGAATCTTTCTTAGATACTGGACTAAAAGTCTCAGTGTAATCGATTCCTTCTCACTGAGTGAATCCTTTAGCAACGAGTCTTGCTTTATATCTCTCTATGTTGCCTTTTGAGTCTCTTTTTATTTTGAAGACCCATTTACATCCGATGGCTTTTACACCATCAGGCAACGGCACAAGATCCCAAACTTCGTTGCTCTTCATAGAATTCATCTCATCCTTCATAGCATCATACCATAATTGTGATTCGTTGCAGCTCATGGCACTTGAAAATGATTCAGGGTCATTTTCAGCTCCAACATTATAGTCAGATTCTTGTAAATACACAAAATAATCACTAGAAATTGCTGACTTTCTTTCTCTAATAGATCTTCTTAATGTTGAACCAACATTCTCTTGTGGATCATGTTGTTCAACTGATTGTTCAATAATTTCTGGAATTTCTTGAACACCTTGATCTATTGGAGTATTTTCAACAGTTTGTGGAACTTCATTGATTGGTTGTTCAACACCCGATTGAGCTTGAGGGGTGTTATATATGATAACCAATCTCTCACTTGAAGTGGATGGTTGATCTATGGGTATTGAATCCCGAGACAGATCACTCCCATTGATTGAGTCATTCTCAAGAAATTTTGCATTTCTTGATTCCACAATTCTAGTGCTATTAGATGGACAATAGAATCTGTAACCTTTGGACTTTTCGGCATATCCAATGAAATACCCACTAATAGTCCTTGGGTCCAGTTTCTTTTCTTGTGGGTTATAAATTCTCACTTCAGACAGGCATCCTCATACGCGTATATGTCGCAAACTCGGTTTCCAACCTTTGAATAACTCAAAAGGTGTCTTTGAGACAGCCTTGGTTGGGACCCGGTTTAATATATACACAGCCGTCTTAAGAGCTTCAACCCATAAAGACTTAGGTAGCTTAGAGCTACTAAGCATACTTCGCACCATGTCCATTAAAGTTCGGTTTCTTCTTTCCGCAACACCATTCTGATCAGGCGAGCCTGGCATGGTGTATTGCGCAACTATACCGTTGTCTTGAAGAAACTTCGCAAATGGACCATGTGCTTGTCCATCTTTTGTGTATCTACCATAATACTCACCACCTCTATCCGTTCTCACAATCTTTATTTGCTTACCGCATTGTTTCTCTACTTCAGCCTTGAAAACCTTAAAGGCTTCTAATGCTTCACTTTTATGATGAAGCATGTAGAGATACATGTATCGTGAGTAATCGTCTATGAAAGTGATGAAGTATTTCTGACCTTGCACATCCATATCTGGGCAACAAATATCAGAATGGATGATTTCCAATATGGTCGAACTCCTCTTGGCACCTTTCTTTGACTTGTTAGTCTGCTTACCCTTAATGCAGTCTACACAAGTATCAAAATCAGTAAAATCTAAGGTATTGAGTACCCCCATCATTTACTAATCTTTTAATCCTTTCAATGGAGATATGTCCTAATCTCCGATGCCATAAAGTAGAGGAATCTTCATTTATAACACAACGCTTGGTACCAGTTTGAATGTGCATAACATTATGAGTGGCATCATTTTGTAAATCAATAGAGTAAAGACCATCGCATAAAATTCCATATCCAATAATTTCTGATTTATAAAATAAATTGAAACCAATATTCGAAAAATTAAAACAATACCCCAAGGGTACAAGTCTTGAAACAGAAATTAAATTTCTTGAAAAACTAGGAATATAGAAAGTCTTTTTCTAAAATTAAAATAAAGCCACTACTAAGCACTAATTCACAGGTCCCAATAGCTTCCACATGCGATTGCATCTTGTTTCCTGAGTAGATGTATCGCTCAGCTCCCACTGGTTCCCTCAGGTTTTTTAATCCCTGTAAGGAATTTAAGACATGGATTGTAGAACCAGAATCAATCCACCATGTGTTATAATTAACATCAACCATATTTGACTCAAAGCAAACAAGTGAGATTGATTTACCTTTCTTTTCAAGCCAGCCCTTATACTTGACACAGTCCTTCTTCATGTGTCCCTTCTTTTTACAGAAGAAACACGTGGACTCTTTCTTGATGTCAACTTGGGGTTGCATTTTAGCCTTCCCCTTTTGCTTGGCTTGGACTGAATTCTTTCCCTGAGTAACCGTCAGTGCACTCTCTCCCATCTCTAATACGAGCCTACCCTCTTCTTGATCACACATGGTCAAAAGATCATCAATAGACCATTTATCTTTATGTGTGTTATAAGAGATCTTAAATGGCCCGTATTGAGGAGGAAGAGTGTTCAATATATAGTGCACCAGGAAAGATTCAGACATTTCAACCTCAAGTGCTTTAAGTCGAGCTGCCAAATCACGCATCTTATTGATGTGATCACGCACACCTCTCACTGTAGTGAGCCTTAGAGATGTGAACTTCATAATTAAGGTGCTGGCTAATGACTTTTGAGAAGTCTGAAATTGTTTCTCTATAGCCTTTAATAGCTCTTGGACATTCTCATAATGCTCAATTGAACCACGAACATCAGCAGGAACCTTGCTCTTAATGAACATAATGCTTAAGCGATTAGATCGCTCCCACTTTTCATATAGAGCAAGATCAGCCTGATTGCTGGTGTCACTGACATGTGGCTCAGGTTTCCTTATAGCATAGTCAATATCCATACACCCTAATTGAAGAAGAATACCTTCCTTCCAGAACTTAAAGTTCTCACTAGTTAATTCAGGGATATCTACTCTATTATCAGAGATATTCACAGGTAATAATGCTGCAAAATAAATTGACATACATGCTTAATATAAATTTGAGGCATAACATAAGCTATAATTTACCAATGCAAATTATAAAAATAATGAATCTAGTGACATAAAAATTGCCTGTGGGCTAAATTTTTAATTCGATTAGATTCATTTGATAGAATATTTTCTATCCTTTATGTAAAAATTATTAAATTCATTTTTATAACTCCTGTGGGTAATTATAAAAATTCGTCTAATAATTTTTACCTTTATGTTAAGGGATTTAATATCTAACATTTCGGTATGTGATTTTTAACCTTAGTAATTTTATTTAACTAAAGATGTTGTGGCTAGTCTTTAACTAAATAAAATTATTAAAATCACTTAGCTAGATATTAACCCTAAACTTTATTTAAGGTATTGCTTGTACATTATGCAACGTTTTATTTCTAGTCCTTATGAGATCCTTATAATAATTTTATTTAATTAAAGTTATTGTGGATAATTCTCTAATTAAATAAATTATTTAGATCTCTAGACATATACTATAGTTTTATTGCTAAAGCTTTATGCAATAAGTCTTAAGGTTTATGTACCTAATTTTATGTATATAACTAAGTTATATCATATCTTAATTTAGGAACATACTATATATTAATTTCTAAAATTTATTTAAGTAAAATAAATTAATAAATTTTAGAAATTAATCTTATAAAATTTCTGCAACATAATTTTTCTCAAAATTTCAGAATTTAAAGATCAAAAAGGCATTTTAATTTTGAGAAAAATTAAGCATGACAAGGCAGAGATTTAACCTGGCTCTGATACCAAATGTAAGCATTAAACGAGCATAAACGCAGCGGAAAAGGATCGAAATAAATACCTCCAGCCATTGTCAAGACCTTATGCCAACTTGAGATGTGGTTGCACCACCGTCGAGCTCGTCGGACCACCGTGGTAACACCTCGAACCATCGTAAAAATAAAGAACTCGGCTACAAAAAATAATTAGAACCGCCAAGATCTTCTAAGCACTCAAAACTCACTAGATGAAATATGTGATTCTTGTGTTTTATGCTTAGGGACCTTAGGCTAGGTTGGTATTTATAGGGGTTCATCCATCAAGAACCACCAACCAAATGGACAAAATTGCCCCTTAACTTCCCGGCATAAAGGCCTTAACCGGCAAAACATGGGAAAGTGGGAGTGAATTTCTTTCCACATTTCCAATAATGGAAACATGGGAAACGGTTCAAGAGAACCACTAACATGGTTGGTTATACAACCAACAAAAGACACTAATTTTATTCTTTTAAATGATATTGATAAAAGTAATGAATGATTAATTGGGAGAATAAAGAATAATTCTTGTGACAATGAAAATAAATTTGTGTTTGATGGCGATGATCTGACATGGAGTCAAGTTGGTAGAGCTGTTGGAGCCGATGATCTTATCTATTATGCTAGAGCATCAAAAAAAAATTG
Source organism: Abelmoschus esculentus (assembly GCA_035048815.1). Taxonomy (NCBI): domain Eukaryota; kingdom Viridiplantae; phylum Streptophyta; class Magnoliopsida; order Malvales; family Malvaceae; genus Abelmoschus; species Abelmoschus esculentus. The sequence continues at coordinate 2,425,115 of JAUCBN010000002.1, forward strand.
TGATTAGCAATTAAAGGATTTTTCAAACTCATTACCAAACAAAAATATTATGTCAACAGCAAATATCTAATTTTATGATTTTTAAGAACACGAAAGTTAATATTGTATTAATCTTGATTAAAAGTTGGAAAAAAGCTCCTGAGCCATACTTTTCAAGACTTTTTTTTCAAGCTCCTTAAAAAAAATCCCCACCTCCTTCGCTACATGAGAAAGTTATAAAATTAATTATCTTATACTCCCTCTATCCCATAAAAATTGTCCCTTTTGTGTTTTAAAATTGTTTCATTTAAATTTTTCTCTTGAAAAACTCAACAACTTTTATTAAATACATTTCCTTTTTTACCCTCTTTTTAGTTTTCTAATAAAACAAACTCTAACTTTTTAAGGATAAAATTAACATTTGAATTACTTTACAATACATTTATTATATAATTTTTTTTTCTTTCTAAAACTATGTGAAAATTCAATAAAAGATATTATTTTCGAGACAAAGAGAATAAAAAAAAATAAACTAACTAAAATTTATTCTCAAACTAAAAGAACAAGATTGACTCCCCCTTAAATCATTTTCCTCAAAACCTTTCATCATATTTGTTTTTCTCATCCACTTTTAAATTTGATAAAACTTATCTTGAAAGGTAAATCTTTGGATGAAGAAAAAAATTATCCTAAACCTTAACCAGGGACGGAACTACTAAGGGGGCGAAGATTTTTTTTACTTTTGTCCCCTTATTTAAATTCTTTTAAAAATTGTTTTTTATGAATTTACCCCCTAGTTATAAGCATTTATATTTTGCTCCCTTAACCTCAAATCTTAGTTTTGTCCTTGATCTTAACTCCGAAATTTAATTTTAATCTAACAAAGATTAAGCCTTTCCTTATAAAATGGTTAAAAGAAAAATAAAAGATTAAGAAAAGTAATGAGAGAGATGGGTGATATCACCTCCCTTTATACGTAAAATATAAATTCTATCATTTTTTTCTCTCGTAAATGGGAGTTAATTTTTTTTCAAACCCACTTTTATACAAAATTACTCATTTATCTTTGTTTATATTATTAATTATATTTTTAAAAAGAAGGTATAAAATAAATATTTTATCTACTTAAAAATATTTTTAACAATAATAGTAAATATTTTTATTTGAAATTAAATAATTTAAAAATATTTTCAATTCACTTTATCGCCTCACTTTTTAAAAGTAATATTAAACTGACCCTAAAAAAAAAAAAAATATCCAATTCAAATCGTGTGTTTTTTATTTTTAACAAATTTGTATATTCGTGAAACTTTGTTTCTATATTAGGTGAATATTTTGACTAAAAAAATTATGTTATGAAGAGTTTCAGTTATAAATAAAGTATATAAATAGTCATTAAACTAAATAAATATGATCTTTCTAATCATTAAAGTTTTAAAAATTATAAAATTAATGAAATTTATTAAATTGTTATATCACTACACCACGTTATAAAAATAATGATAAATTTTGATAAATTTTAAGAATAATTTTATAACATTTCAATAAATTTTAATGATAGTTTTATAATAGTTTGATAAATTTTAATGATTATTTTATAATAATTTAATAAAAATAATGACAATTTCAAAAAGAATCTTAGTTTTGTGACAAGAAAAACTTTGATATAAATAATACAATAATTAAGTAAAAAAATTGAATTAGCTAATTGTGATTATAATTGATTATAATAGTATCTGTTCTAGAATATAATCTCTACCATTTGACATTAATCGTTCAATCACTCTACTAACATCACTGATACTCGAATCTGTAACCTCTAAAATTTATAAACTATGTTATAAGGTTAAATTTTAAAATTTAAATCTTAAGTTTTAAATTTAAAATACATCTTGTATATATAAATATAACTTTAATTTAACAGTATTAGATGCTAAATAATCCTATATTTTATCATTTTATTTAAACAAATCCTCACATTTTCATTTTGATCAACTAAATACATATTCACACGCATATATATTAAGGGATGGGTATCTATTTTGTTTTTAGTACTTGATAAATTTAAGTATAATTTTCGGATAAAAGCGACTCTAGGGATGGGTATTTTATCCGGCCTGATTGAATTTTGATCCGACCCGGTCCGATCGAGTCAGATTTTTTATGAAAAATTAGGGTCGGATAGAGTTTGGATTTAAGGTGTAAAATACCCGACTCGGGATTAAATATATAATTTTTTTAGGAATATTTACAATAATGATCCTCTATCTATATATTTTTTATAATTAGTTCCTAAAATTAATTTTTTTTATTTATAATTTAATCCTTAAAATTATATTTTTATAATTAAGTCCCTGAAAATTATTTTTTTACAATTTAGTCCTTAAATTTATTTTTTTTATATGTTGGGTTGGAGTCGGGTTTAGTGTATTTATTTTCGGGTTGGGTTGGGTTAGATTTTTTGAGAAAAAAATATTTAGGTCAATCAGAATCGCGGGTTTAAGGTATTTGTGTTCGGGATGGGTTCGAGGGGACCAAAAATCCAACCTGACCCGTGCCCATCTCTAAGCGACTCAAATCTGAGTTTCCGCAAAACATCATCCCATTTCAACTATACCACTCATTGGAGAGATTATTAGGTGAACCATGTTCACCGTGTCATCCACGATCCAAGTAATCAGGAACAATCATCTTTAAATAATTATCCACCCACTAATTATATGTAAGAAAAATGTAATGATTCACCTTAAAAAATTAAATTAAATAAATCTAATTGGTTAAAACTACTGATGACGTAATGAATAGAATTCGCCTAATAATTTTTTCACTCATTGGTTACAATAGGGTTCACTCCAACAAATCATGCCCTATAAAATGCAACTATTGTACTTAATTACAAAAACGGAAAGACCAAAATACCCTTTTTGGGCAGAAGACCAACCTATTTCTGTATTGCACGTAATCACAAAAATGGTGATAATGGCTTCTTGAAGAAATTCCCCATGTTTTTGTAACATGGAGAAAAGAATGCAAACCAAGGGGAAAAAATAGTATGGTATAGTTATATGCACGAACGAGTACGGTTTGAGAACCGTCGATAGTTCGTGGTGACCGTGATGATAATCATTCTGAACGTGGAAGTAAGAAACCAAACCCGGAATTCTCACGAATCAACGATGGAGGTTCGACATCGGTTATGTCAACTTGTTGCAGGGACTTGGAGATGTCATCCACCGTAAACGGAATGCTGCAATGACATATATGAATTGTACATATATAAATCATAATGGTACTTGTCTTTATGAAGCTAAGAGGAGGTACAAACTAACCTTGAGTCGTCGTCTAGTAGGAAAGAACTACTAACGGCATTGTTGGAGTCTTCGGTCATCATAACTCTCATTTTTGCAATGACCTGTTCAACGAAGAGTTTGTCGATAAATTTCACTGGCCGACTTACGTTAACATTATGGATTTTGGTAGTTTGAACTTACATCTGATGATACACTATGTGTTCCATATTTGTCATCCCAGTACATTGTGCTGATTCGGTACAACTGTTGTATGCTTAGTACCTGAAGAAACGACAACACCGGAAGAAAAAGGTTAAGGTTTAACAAAGGAAAGGTGTTCAGAGGCGCGGAATCTGACACAGAAAGGGATGTGTACCGGACAAAGTTCTTTAGTTATTTCATCCAAGGTCTTTTTGGGTTTCTGGTGAATGACCTGTGAGTTGCAGAGCAACGGTTCCGGTAGTGAGTCACACGAGATCGTTATTAAAAACTGTTATTGAGCAAGGGATGTTATAGAGTTAATCTAACCAGGAATCCTATGGCCTGTCTTATATGCTTGAGTTCATCACATGCCGAACCGGCATACTGTTCACAAGAAGAATTCGGGTAAAAGAACAGGCAAAAAGAAATGGAATGGTATTAAAGTTGTATATGTTTGCCGAGAGTTTACCTCTTCGGTTGCCTCATTGCACCATTGTTCTAATTCAGCCAAACCAGCTTTCACATACTCTCCATTACTGAACGAGCAACACTCGCGTCGCAAAAGAAGACTGCATAAATGTGTAAAAGAACAATGCCACAAGAATTAATCATAACCTTTTTATTTTAAGTTTCTCATGTAACACATTCACGAAGAGACACGCAGAGATATACCTGTTGAATAGCTGAACATTAATGAATGAGAATGTCTGAGTGAACACTTTACGGGCTAAGAAAGCAGGTACCTGTAGAACCGGAAAAGCGAGACTTGTAAAATCAGTAAAAGAATCTGTTACAATATTTTTCAAGCAAAGTTTTATATCTTACATAGTTTTCTGTCATTATATTCAAATAACGGCCCAAGCTTTTCACAATGCTTTGCCAATGAGCAATTAAAGCTTTCTGAACAATGGCATTTGCTAGAGTACGTCCCTTTACCATACTTGCCCATGACGTCCTAGGAGCCTGCATTGTATCGAATTGTCACAGTAAATAAGCAATTTCTTAAAGTAGTAGCGGTAAGTTAGTAAGGTTCATAATCCACTCAACCACACATACTACTTTAAGCAACAACTGACTGCCAAGTACCCTGCACTACTGTTCAAGTAAATAAGCAATTGTCACAGTAAATCAGTGGAGAGATCTCTTTCTTTAGATTGTCTCTTATCATTCCATATATCTTCTCCAGGAAGGCAGTCAGTTGTTGCTTAAACAGTAGTGCAGAGTACTTGGCCTCAACTTGCTGTAAGTCGTCTAGCCTACCAATCCCACGACCACTAAGAAATGAAAGCCCGGGACTTTGGGGAGATCCACGTAGTCCCTGGAAAGCAGGAAAAAATTGATTAAAAATATATGGCAAGAGTGAGATGAAGTTTTCAGTTAGATAACAGCGTTCTTTCTTACTTGAGACATCCTCCCAAAGAGAGAAGCCGACGATGCTCTTCGCCTTTGTGGTGTCAAACTTGCAGCTCCACTTGCTTTAAGCGTGCGTTGGAGCAGCATCTATAAAGTTGATGAGTTGGATAACCAATAAGCTAAGACATCGTTATTGTCCTGGACCTTCAGTAAGTAGACATGGCTTATTAATAATATTCTTTAGAGAGGTGATAACACTGATGCGGAAAACTTTAGAAGCCAAACTATAGCTTACCTCTATGGAAGAAGCTATTGATCGAATGATGCGGTCAAAAACAGTCGTTTTTTCAACTTCAAATGACCTCCAATGAAGAAGAGATTTGTAAATAACACAAGCAGCAATCGGTTTGCTCCCAGAGAATCCCAATTTTTGTGATATACACTTGATCAGAAGGTCCTGGTTCTCCTGAAACACAAAAGGAAGATTATGAGAAATAAATCAGGACTGGTACATCTATATAAATAGAAATATACCACTCAAAATTATCAGGTAAGATGTGAGAATTGAGTTTAATAGAAGTTTCATGCATTTCAATGACTGCTAACCTGCTGCTTTTCATTGAGGTTTTTCTGAGGTTTTTCCTCAGATTCAGGCTCATGTACATTTGATACGGCAAGAGTCATGTCCTGAGAAGATACTACGCAGTAAGCAATATAATATAATTGATATAACATCTTATATCCTATAAATTTTCAGTTTCAATTATCACAAATAATGATATTCCCTACCGATAGAACCTTTGTTTCTCCATTTATAACATTTCCATTCTCGGGTGTCCTCTGCAAATTAAGTAACATATAACCAGGTTACATTTCTCCATGCTTGTACTAAAGATACGAGGATGTGAAATGAACTAATAATAACTATTTTTACCGGAACAATCCTTGTTCTTTGTCTTGTGGTCAAGGATTTCCCAGTTGGTGATATTACCAGCGACTGCTGACAAAGTACTTGAATCTCGGATTGTGAATTGGAAAGCTTCTCTTCCAACCTAAAACATTGAATAAAGTTTTAGAAAAAAACGGGGGACAAGGGTGCTTGTAAAAGCGGAGCAGTAAATAAAGTAAAATGTGTGGCAGACATTTGAGTGTCATGAAAACTGACAACCAGACAGGATAGGAAAAGAGAAAATTAATTTTTTCACTTATTTTCTGTTCAACATTTTGATGCAAAGTACTGTTAGTTTGTATTCAAACAAGTTTCTTTTCAACACAGACCTCTGCACAGATTCCTGAAGTTGATCCACTTTCCGTTCTGAGTCTTCCAGTTTCTTTACCAGCTCTGTCTGCATTTCTTGTCTCGGCATCTGTACAATCATTACGAGCCTCCTCCGTGGCTTTTCTTTCTGATAGCAATGAAGCCTGAAGAGACAAATGAACATCAGCCTTGCTGTTATATCAAAGTTTCTAAAGACTTGAGATGCATTATATATATAATGCATGATTTTACTAATTTCAGTTAACTACAGTAAGTAATTACTGTCAATGAAAATTGCTGTTAACATCCTTGATGTTTATCCTGCAACTTCATAGATTCAGTAAATAGGAAATAAAATGTACGTGAGCCTGAATTATATGCTTAAATAGGTGCAGCAGGTTAGCAGGTTTTTTCATTCATATCCTGCAACTTCATAGATTCAGGTTTTTTCATTCATAAAATGTACGTGACTGCAACTTAATGTTACTGATGCATTATATATATAACTTGCTGTTAACATCCTTGATGTTTATCCTGCAACTTCATAGATTCAGTAACATTAAGTGCTTTTTTCATTCATATCTTGATTGTCAATTTCATCTTATTTTCAGGTTTGATAACCTTCAGAAGTTGTAGCCATTGGCAGAACTTAAATCATATCAGCACATGGGATCATATCAGCACATGGGACAACGGCCAATATTCATTATATGCTTAAATAGGAAATAAAATTGTTTTGCATCTATTCAAATTAAATTTCTTATTGGATACGAAAGCAAGGAAATAGACAGTGAAGAACCGACCACAATCATGTATATTAGAATACTTACCTTCAAGCTCTCTACCTCAGCAGTTAAGGAATCGATCTTTTCAGTGTCCTGAACTATAACAGGAGTCTCCTTGATGATGGGAGGAGCTTCCTCAATAGCTTTCCGAGCAGCTTCTTGCCCTTTCTTGACTCTTTCATTTGCTTCTTCCACTTGTAATTGCATTGCGTGCAAGGCATCCTGTAACTTGGCAATTTCTTGTGCCTTCTCCTCTTCTAAATCAGTCTGTTACAAAATTATAAAGTAAAGGTTTAACTGGTTAAAGATGGATAACGATCATGTTTCACAGGAGACTGCAACAATTGTAAATGATAATATATGTTAGAACATTAAATAGCATACCCTCAAACGTTTCTCAAGGGACAAACGCCATGTAAGTTCTTCCACGCGCTTTTCAAGTTTGTCTTTTGCTTCTTTTAGAGCTCCTGTTTCGCGGGCAGCCTAAACAAATTAAGAGTAATGGTTATAACATATGCAAACTGTACTAAAGCTTTTGTGAGCAACGTTGTCCTATGATCAGACCATCTTAAGATTTCTGAGCTCTCTCCTCGCAACCCTTCTCCTCCAACCACATTGAGTAGTTAGTGCAGCCTTCTGGAGATTCTTATAATAAGAGTATGCAGCATGGAAACGGAAAGTAGCCTGAATGTTGAAAATAGTATTCAGTCAATATTCAATTTTCTTAATTGAGTTTGATACCTTCACTTCTGCAGCAATGATGTGTGCAACTTTCTTTCCAAAATCAAATTAATTTTATAGAGACAAGAGAACATGTTCAACTAGTGGTAGTAATACCTGAACGATGATTGCAGCCTTGGTTTGCTTTCTGAATCGGAACTCATTTCGAGCGGTCATTGCCCTTAAGCCAGTCTGTAATGTGATTGCAGACAACCTTGCATTTAAATAGGATTCCCTATCAATGTGACGCCTAAAGATCTTTTGGATCTTCACACTAGCTGCTTCCCTTCTCAACTGCTCATAGAGTTTGCAGGCTAATATGCCTAATTACAGTAAAAGGAAAACATACAGATCATAAATAGGATATACATTTCAGTGTGCTCTGGGCCCCAAATAAATGTATCCCAGAGACATTATTGCATTCCAAAAAGTAATAATTTCATGTTTCTATTTCTGAAGTTCATCAGCTTCATACATAAAGAAATGAAAAAAAAAAACTTTTAATGACGGTAAAATGATTTGGCTATAACTGTTTGTTTTGAAGATTTTCGTGACATAACTGCATCTCCTAGTGTAAAAACATATCCACTAGTAGACTTAGAGTCTTTTATATCAAAAATCCAATTAGTATCACTGTATCCTTCTAGAATTGGTGGATATCTCGTATAATGTAACCCATAGTCACGAGTGTTTTTCAAATACCTAAGTACTCTAATAATTGTTTTCCAATGATCAGTACCCGATTATTAGTATATCTACTTAATCTGCTCACAACATAAGCAATATCTAGCCTAGTACAACTCATTAGATACATCAAACTTCCAATAATTCTAGATGTAATCACTAATTTTATCCGGGTCTAAACCCGTTTTTAATTTTTATTTTCAATCGAATAATGGGTTTAAATTCGATCTTAATTGTAATAAAAAAAATTTAATTAAAAATATATAAATCCGACGTCCCCAGTGGTCCCCTCGCATCCTCCGGCGGCCACGATTGCAAACAAACAAAAAAATGTCAGATTGTCCAAAGAAATAGGCCGAATTTCACAGTCAAAACGCGGAATCACAGAGCCAAAAACAAAGAATTTCAGTACGATTCCTGCCAAACGAACGACGATTTCAGATTCGCATAGCCAACAATACGGATTTCAGAGGCAATAGACGCAACCAAACAAAACCATAGTGACAAACCAATAGGAAATTTCAAAGCTATTTTCCTATTTCTATTTTCTTGAAAATTAGGTTATTTAAACCGATTTCCATCACCATTGTAAGGGGTTCACCCACCACAAAAAGATAAATAGAAAGCATATTTGTTTTGAGGTAACAACCTCTCGGTTCTTCTTTTCGCATGTACAAAAAAATAAAAGGGGAAATAGTTAGGTTTCATAGTTTTTACCTTTAAAACTAGTCGCGTCTTTTCGGTTTCCATCGCCGGTGATAATCCTTACAACTTCGGGTGTTGTTGGTAAGCCGAGCCAAGGAAGAGAACTCTCGCTTCTTTCTCTTTCGTTTCCGGATCCGAAATAGGAAGGTCTTCTTTTATTTTTTTATGTCAAAACAAAGGTTTTTGGATTCTTTTTTTATACGAAGCGTTTTTGACTCGGGTTTTGGTTTCAAAATAAAAAAGGAATCTTTTCTTTTCGGATTTGGTTTCGAAAAAGAGTTGTTTTTGAAGGATTTTGGTTTTGTCGGCCACCGCTAGAAATCGCGGAGGCTCTTGATGTTTTTCTGAGTTTTGAGATGAACACCATCTTCTGTTCTTCATTTTAAGATGAATTTCAGAGAGAATTTGTTTCTCTTCGGTTTTTGAAAATGAGAAAGAAGAAGCAAGGCTGAAACTTTTGGCTTTTATAGTAGTTTTAAAATGAAAGTATGGGTTATTCCCTACTTAAACCCTTTCGTGTTTTCACTTAAACTTTTAGATCTTTGGACTTTCTGAAATCCCTTCCCGCAGTCCCCTGTGTTGTTTAAACCTCTTCAATTCGGTCCTGATCATTTTATTTTCCTTTTATTTTGGTCCTTTACAGTATTGATATTGTTTTATTTTATTTTACTTCATCTTATTGCATATTTATTTTGATTTCTTTTTATTTTTGTGTTATTTCATGTTTTTTATTTATTACGTGCGTCATATATTTATGTATATGTTTTGTTGCATTTTGTTACATATTTTATGCATGTTTTTATTTAATGGTGTATTTTATTTTATTGTTCATTCTTGTTTATTTTGTATGTTTGTATTATCTTGTCTTTTATTTGCTCATGCATTTCTTTATTTTATTTATGTGTTTTAATTATTGTAATTATTTTATTATATTGTATGAATTTATTTTTGTGCATATTTATTTTATTTTGCTTTTATTATGTCATGCATGTTTTATTTAGTTGTGCATTTTTAATTTATTATTCAATTATGTATATGTCGTATATCTTGTAACATTTGTTTTATTTTTTGCTTATGTTACACATCCTTAATTAATGAACCTAATTAATTATGTCTTTATTCGATCGTAACGGACCCGACACCAAACGTAGTGATGGCGGCGTATGCGTTTACCTTCGAATAAAGATATGGTAAAATTAAAATTTGAATCCGAATTTTTAAACAAATAATTAATTTAATGCAACTTTAAATCGGAAATTCCAAAAATTAATTATGCATTTATTTTGATAAAGGTGCCAATTTTTGGGCGGTTTTTAACGATAATATCATTTTAAATCGTAATCGACTCTCGAACCCAAATCTTTTCGGATCTCTGGTTTCCCGTGTCCGGTCTACCAAAGTGACTGGTGGCGACTCTAACTTTTTCCAACCTTTTAAACCCTAATTTCAAAATTCCTTTTTTTAATTTCAAATCTCTAACCCTAATTTTCAAAATTTCCTCTTTCGGGATTAAAATTCCCAATTTTCAATTTGAAACCCTAATTTTCAATTTTAACTTTCAATAATTTCAATTTCTCAATTTCAATCCCTAATTAGGGTTTTAAGACTTAAATCCTAATTTTTAAACCCTAATTTTCTAACTTCCAATTTTTCGATGTTTCCACTAGTGACCCCTTTTATTATCACCCCTTTTTTCCTTACACTTTTTCATTTACACTTATTAATTTTAATATTAATTTTTAAAAAGGGTCGATACACTAAAATATTCTACTTGAGAAATACATTCTCCTTGATTTTTGGATAGATGAACACTAGTATCTAAAGGTGTTCTAGCCACTCCTATATCATCTTTGTTATTTTTTTCAAGAATTTTATCTACATAGTGTGACTGACTTAATATTAGACTATCTTAACTTTGTATAATTTTAATTCTTAAAATTATTTCAGCAAATCTCATATCTTTCATGTCAAATTTAGAATTTAACATATTTTTGGTAGATTTAACCATTTTGTCATTACTACCAACAATTAACATGTCATCAACATATAAGCATAATATGATATAACCATATTTCGTGTCCTTTACGTAGATACATTTGTCACACTCATTGATTTTAAAGCTATTGGTTGTCATTGTTTGATCAAACTTTTGATATCACTGTTTTGGTGCTTGTTTCTAACCATACAACGATTTAACCAATTTACAAACTTTCTTTTCTTGACCTGGAATTATAAACCTTCAGGTTGTTCCATGTAGATTTCTTCATCTAAATCTCCATTTAAGAAAGTTGTTTTTATATCTATTTGATGAATTTCTAAATTTCGCAACGCTGCAATTGCGAGAATTATTCTTATGAAGGTTATTCTCGTCATAGGAGAATATGTATCAAAGTAATCAAGACTTTCTTTTTGTCTATAACCTTTAATTACAAGTCTGGCCTTCAATTTTTCAATGGAACCATCAAGTTTTATTTTCCTTTTGAATATCCATTTGAATCCTAGAGGTTTACTACCTGATGGAAGGTTTACTAGTTCTCAAGTATGATTCTGTAAAATAGAATCTATTTCGCTTTGAATAGTTTCCTTCCAAAAAGGTCTTTTAGAGGAAGTTACTGCTGTTGTATACGTTTGCAATTCATTTTTTAAAAAAAATGTTAAAAATCTGGACCAAACATTTTTCAGCTTTTGCTCTTTTATTTCGTCTTGGTTCTAACTCAACTTCTGAATCATCACTTTTGTTCATAGTGTCGTTATAAATTCGTTTAGATGAACTTTGTCCTTCTTTGGACTTGCATGGAAATACATCTTCAAAGAACGATGCATTCCTTGATTCTATTATAGTATTCTTGTGTATATCTGGATTACTGGACTCATACACAAGAAATCTATAAGCAATATTGTTATGTGCATAGCCTATGAAGATGCAATTCATTGTTTTTGGACCAATCTTCATTTTTTTGGTGTTAAACAACTACTTTTGTAAGACACTCCCACACTTTTAAATATTTGTAGGATGGTTTCTTACCTTTCGATAACTCATACGGAGTTTTATCTTGGTTTTTTTCGAGGTACCTTATTTAAAAGGTATTTGCTGAAAAAATAGCTTCATCACACAAATTTTGTGGTAACCCTGAACTTATCAACATCACATTCATCATTTCTTTTAAAGTGCGATTTTTCCGTTCTACAACACCATTTGATTGAGGTGAATAAGGTGCAATTAACTCATGTATAATTTTATGTTACCTATAGAATTCTCCAAATTCATATTCACCACCTCTATCACTTCTAATCACCTTAATTTTACTATTAAGTTGATTTTCTACTTCATTTTTAAAAAGAATAAATTTTTCTAAGGCTTCATCTTTGCTTTTAAGCAAATACGCATAACAACATCTTGTGCTATGACACGCGTCGTGTAGTGTCAAAAATAAATTTCTTATTCTCAAATAAATAATAGGAAATTAAATATAGTAAAGGAGAAGTAAGGGTCAATCCCACAGGGACTAGAAACTTCCTGATTACGCTTGTTTGATTGGTGATCCAAGAATATTGAATAAGTTTTTAAGTAAAATGGGGTGTTGTTGAATATAATGAAACTAAATGATTGAAGAGAATAAAATAAAGAAAGTAATTTAATTATAATAAAAACTAGCCTTAGGCTTTCGCTTTGACTCGATTTAAATAGATCATTGGAAAAAGATTTTCACTTTGGGATTTTACGTAGGTAATTAGCTTTCAAGGTTCTATCCTTGAAACAAAAATTCTAAACCGAATACCCAAGTCTATCTTTGATATTGATTTCATGACCAAATCAATGTTTGTAGAAAAATCATTTAAATCATTTAAACCGACTTTGATTATATTATTTCAATAATAACTGATCCAATCTTAGTTTTCTTCTTAGCAATCAATTTGCTAAGTGTGTTCCCAGGAAGTCGGATTGCTTCAATAGCCGATCTTTCCTCCCACACAAGTAATTAAATCAAAGTCTTGACTAAAGTCAATCTTTAGTTTTGAAATCAATTTAATTTTAAAAATAATTTTAAAAGAAAACTGAAGAAATAAAAGTCGAAGTTAATAATATGTTTTTTAATCCTTACATTTGGATCGAGTCATTGCTTAAGCCCTTGGCTAAAAATAAATTAGCTGAGCATAATTATGGAAGAAATTATGCTCGACATAAAGTAAAAATAAAAACAAGAAAAATAAATAAAGAAAACTTAAAACAAGAGATAAAAGAAACCCAAGGATTTTCGAATTAAAAGAGGAAAAAATGGAAGATGTTTTAGGCTTACGGGTATTTATAGCCTTTTACAAACCCTAAAATAAAGAGATAAATCCTAGATAATTCTAAAAATATTTAAATTCAAATTACAAAAGATAAATCCTAATTTGAAATTCAAAATGCAGCTAATAAGCTATCTGGAACGCTGATAAGCTATCACGCGCTTACTAACGTCATCTTCTAGAAGCTGTTGATCGAATGCTTATGTCAGATTTCATGCCCAAAGTCATGCCCACTAATCCAGACTCGATCCAAAAAATAAAAAAAAAAAGCTTCAAAAATCAGCCATTTAAGTGCATTTTCCATATTCAGAGTCATGCATAAAAACATACGAAAAATAGTAAGATCAGTAACATATTCATCAAATCAAAGAGTAATTAAGTACAAAATATTAACTATTTTAAACACTATTATTCTATCATCAATAAACGTGACAATGTATTTATTATCACCTCTCGTTTGTACAAACTTTAAATCGTACAAGTCACTATGAATTAAATCAAGTGGTTTTGTATTTTTTATTGTTTAAAAAGATCGACCTTGTCAATTTTGTTTCTACACAAGTTTCACACTTATGTTTTGAATCAATTTAGAATGAAGGGATATGTTCTAAGTTAATTAACCTACGCAAGGTATCATAATTAACATGTCCTAGCCTGTCATGACATATATTGGAATGACTCAATCAAGTAAGCATAAGAAGTACTTGCTTTATTATTAATAATTGTCATTACATTGAGCTTAAAAACTCATCCATAACATACCCCTTCTTCACATACATTATTGATTTTGAAAAGATAATTTTTTCTGACTCAACGACCAACTTAAACCCATGTTTGGTCAAGAGAGATCCATACACCAAGTTCTTCCGGAACTCAGGCACATACAAAACGTTGTTGAGAGTCAACAACTTTCCAGAAATCATTTTTAGCATCACCTTGCCTACTCTTTCAACAGATGAAGCAACAAAATTTCTCATGTAGACAAGGAGTAGGCAAGGTTGATGTCACAAAATTTCCCAAAGGTAGAGAACATCTCACGGGTTTAGCAGATGTGACATGTGGGACCAATGTCTATCCACCACACCTTAAGATTGGACCTTACCATATCTTTTTCAAACACCATAACAGAAAGATTGATGTCACCCATATCTTCATCAATGTAGTTCACCAGGTTAGCTTGAACATTCTTGTTCTTCTTCTGTGGAAGCTTGCATTCATTTGATTTGTGCTCTCCTTGCCACAATTCAAGCATTTTTCTTTGAATTTATGTTTCCTAATTCTACTTTTAGGTCCAAACTTCAGCGTTTGCTTCTCTTTCCATTTTTGGACTTTGAGCAGCTTTGGAGCCTTGACAATGCTCCACCACATTTGCCTAGACTACAGAAATATGGCTCCTCCTATTATTAGTTTGATTCTTTTCTTTAATTATAAGTCTGACAATGAGCTGCTCCATGTTCATCTCATTTCTTTTATGTTTGATATAGTTTTTGAAATCCTTCCAGCCATGAGGCAGCTTCTCAATGTTGCAACAACTTAAAAAAGGTTTCACTAATAGACATGCCTTCATCATGAATTTCGCCTAAAATCACCTGAAACTCTTAGACTTGGCTTATGACAGTCTTGTTGTCCACCATCTTAAAATCTAGAAATTTGACAACAATAAACTTCTTTGCTTCAATGTCTTTTACTTTGTACTTCTTGTCCAAAAACTCTCATAAATCTTTGTCTATTTTCACTTTTTGATACATGTTGTACAAGGCAACAATTAAACCATTCAAAATGTAATTTCTGCAAAGAAAATCTGAATGCTTCTAGGCTTCAACAACACTAATAACTTGGAAGTCAGTCTTATCTTCTCCCAACGTTAGAGAATCTTCCATCAAGAATCTCACAAGATTCAGTGTGGTTAAATAGAACTTCTGTTGTCACCGCTTGAAATTTGACCCGATGAATTTTTCTGGCCTTTCAGTCGTGTTTGTAGGTACCAAAACAAGTACCTGAAATGAGGCAGACCATAGAGGAGCACTCGTAAAGGACCTAAGAGCAACGATGTTCGTAGGTACCGCAACATCATTGACTCCATCAACAACAGGTGAAATCACACCTTGCTCTTTTTCCATTTCACAAAAATGAAAATGTTTTAAGATTGTACCAAAACAAACGAAGCAAGTTAATAAAATGTTAAAACCAATTTCTATAAATGAAATTGAAATAAAACATATAAAATTAGAAATTCAAAGATAACAAAAACCAAAGAAAATCAATAAACGATCAAAAAACTTAGACTGAGGCTAGTGTTATCACAGTGTCCATAAAACAAATTTGTCCCCTCACGGAGCTGAAGTTTTTATGGAACGTCTGTCTCCCAGGATATAACGGTGAAATACAGCAAAGAGAGCAACGCAACCTTAACTGCAAAAGCGAACTTTACAAAAACAAAACACTATCAAGAATTTGGCTAGAGGTTTTTATGTTTTTCAATGTATAGAGATAAGAACAAGAGGTCTCCTTTTATA
Organism: Abelmoschus esculentus; assembly: GCA_035048815.1. Taxonomy (NCBI): domain Eukaryota; kingdom Viridiplantae; phylum Streptophyta; class Magnoliopsida; order Malvales; family Malvaceae; genus Abelmoschus; species Abelmoschus esculentus. The sequence goes on from JAUCBN010000002.1 coordinate 2,440,896, forward strand.
GTGTTCAGGTAGGGGACATGTTTAATTACGGAATTAATCTGCTAATTAAAATTTCCTAAAGAGTTGCAACTTTCATAAATCAAAATGGTATTTATCACAGAATTAATCCAAATAAATTGGAGGTTACAACCAGCTGAAGGGTCTCTAACTCCATAAAAGGTGAGTTAATTCTATAGTATCTGTTGAAAAATTAAATCAGAAAAATAGAAGAAAAAATTATCATTTTAGAAGTACAAAGGCCATAGGCCCATCTTTAGCTTTTATATAAGTCAACTATGACTAACCTAAAGCATCTAGCCATAGGTTAGGCATAACCAGGGTGTCTAGTCCAAACCTTTGTCTTGTTTCTAATAATAACATGAAGAACTTCTATATATAAAGCTTTCCAAATCCATGTTCCCAATAAATTTGGGATATTATACTTTTCATCTCATTTTTTCCAACATCATGGGTGTTACTTTGAGCAACAATTTCCCATTCACCCATTGAACATTTTGAGCATGTAAATATACAAATTTCATCTACTCTTGTAGTAAATCAATAATCCACTTAGTCCAAATTAATTTGACTAATGGAACTTACTCAAATTTAAGCTCTAAAATGTCCATGTACCATACCATTTTTTCTAACAATTTTTATATCTAAATTATAAAATTTAAAAATTAAAATTTTAATCTATTGTCTTAAATTTTAAACTCTAAATTTTAAATCTTAAAAGCTAAATTATAACTATGAACTCTAGATTCTATAACCTATAACTTAAATATCTATTTCTTAAATTCTAACCTTAATATATACACACTAAAATTAAAAGATATAAACTTTAATTTACATAAGTTTGAGTATCAAAGTATTTTTTAAAATATTTTATTAAGATTTTTTAGTTTAAAAACGTCAAATCAACTCTTTAATTGATTGATGTGAGATGGATTTTGTAGAGGCTTGACATAGAATGATCTTTCTAAATTTAATTTTCTTCACTCGTAACGTTAAGATTTAAACTTCTAATATTGTTTAAGAGATGTAACGCTTCATCCTCTAAATCAATATGTTTTTTTAAATTAATTTATTTTTCATATTCGTATTTTTTATGCTTTTATTGACACGAGTTTTATGTGTTGAAAAACAGTGAGAAATGAGCAACTTTGAGCCATATTTTAGAGTAGTAAAGATGGAGATTCGAATAAGAAATTTATTGTCTATTATTCTACTACATGAGATCTTTACAATGGTATCTCATATGGTCAAAATGGTTGAGTGATGAATGAGAAATTGATGCTCAAAATAAGAAGGTTATGAATAGAGTAAAGAATAAAAAACCTTATTATCTCACATAGATGTGATAAATGAAGTGAAGAGTATTTATATACACTTACCCATATTATTATTGTAGCGACCCTCTCGCTAATTAAAAATTAAAAATTTAATAAGTGTAGAATAAAAACGTCGTTAGTTTACGTTAGTTTTGTAAAGGGAAAAAATTAAAATTGAAATTTTAAAAAAGGGTAATTAAAAAATATAAAATAATTGGAAAAGGTTTAAAAGACTTGGAGTCGGTTACAATTTAAAAATGGTGTTAGCATTTTAAAACCGCCCAAAAATTGACACCTTTATAAAACAACCGCTTAATTAATTTAGGATTTTTTTTATTTAAAGTGACATTAAATTAAAATTTGTTTAAAGATTCGACTTCAAATTTATTTTAATCGTATCTTTATTTGAAGGTAAACACATACACCTCCACCATTACGCCTAGTGTCGGGCCCGTTACGACCGAATAAAGACATATTTATTAAGTTCATTAATTAACGAGGTGTGATAAAAGCAAAATGAAAAATAAATGATATAATAAGAATAACACAATAATGTAAACACACATACACAAATATATGAACAAATAAAATGCATAAATAATAAAGGAATAAATGTAAGCATGACAAAAATAAAACATGTACAAACATAAATATGCGAAAAGCAAATAAAATAAAATAACATGTACAAAACACACATAAATAATTAAAGTGCATAAATAAAAATGCATAAAGTAAAAACATACAACAAGGGAATATACACATGAATAAATAAACAAAAAGCAAATAAATAAATAAACCAACAAATAAAAAAAAATGAGTTTCAAAACTGAAAAAAGGACTAAATTGAAAGAAAAATGAAATCAAGGACTAAATTGAAAGAAAAATGAAATTGCAGGCAAAATTGAAAGGAAAACAAACTTCTCTTTTAAACAATGGCCCAATCGAAATGATTTAAAAACATTTAGACCCTCAAAGTGCTATTTTGAAGTGAGGAAGGACCTGAAAATAAACTCTAAAATACGGGGACTTAAAACTAAATAAACTATTTTTGAAAAGGCGATTATGATTGAATTGGTGACTAAATCGTAAAACCAAACAAATTTTCGATGACCGTGGGGAGGATTTAGCAGACACGGATGAAGTTAATGACCGTAATAAAATCATTTTATTTGAGGGATTAGTATAAAACATAAACAAAAATTTTAATTCGGCCTTCAACCCCCATTTTTCTTAATCCGAAATAAAAAAAAAAAACTCTCTCCTTGTTCTTCAGGAATCCCAAAGAATTAAAGAACATTCAACGTTCTTCTAGAATTTCCAGAAGAATAAGAACTCCGACCACCATCTCTGCCCAGAAACCACCACGAAATCTCCAGAAAACACGGTGGTTGGCGAGTTTGAAGAACCCCTTTTTCGAAACCAAAAACAAAACAAAACCATTTCCCTTTGTTTTCGAAACCAGAAAAGTAAAACAAACTTCCTTTTTTGGTCTTAACCCCCCCCAAAATCAGTTAAACCAAAATGTTTTTCTTTAAAACCCACGAAGGAAAACTCTTCAGTTCGAATCGACTAGAAGAGAACAAGACTTCTCCCTCCCATCGGCTCACCAAAGACACCCCAAAAGTGCGAGGCTTGTTGCCGATCGAAGGAAGAACGAAGAAAGAAGACCCGGTGAAAAGCTTTCGCAAGTAAAAGAAATTTTAAAACTTTGTTGTTTCCTATTTCTAAACGTATGCGAAAAAACAAAGGTTTTACCTCATTTTTTTGTTGTATTCATCGAAATGAGGGAAAAAGATCCCTTTTACATTGCTTGGCTTTCAGTTTTATAACCGATTTTACATGGGAGTCGAAAAAAAGAAAAAAAAATCATATTTTGCTATTGGTTCTGCCATTTGCTCTCTACTGGAATTTTTTTGATTTTGTCGATTATATCCCAACATTCGTCTGAAAATTCTGAGTATTTTGGTTGTAACCGCTTTGAAATTCTCTGTTTTTTGGTGTTTTCCTTGTACGAATCTGACATTTTTTATTTGTTTCTTTGTGCATGTGAATCGGTTATCGAAATCGTGCGAGGGTTATCAAAAAAGACTACCGGTGAACGGACGACGAGGAGATGAACAGTTATTGGCTATTCGAGAAGGTTCTCTCGTTCAAGATCTGAGCCGTTGGATCTTGATTAGATCCAACAGCTGTAAGCCGGTTTCGCATACAACAAAAGGGGGATAATTAGGGTTTCAATTATTATCCGGGTTAAGGGCTAGCCGGGCTAAGGGAGCGGGTTGCAATTGTATGGGTTTTGTAATTAAATTTTTGGGCTAGAGTATTTATTTTGGGTTTAAATATGTATTTGGACTGTTTAATAATAAAAGTTGACTTCTTGTTATTTAATTAATGGACTGATATTACTATTTGTTTTAGGTTTTATTATTTACATTCTATTTTTTATTTATTTAATATTTGACTTATAATAATAATAAATAATAATAATAATAATAATAATAATAATAATAACATAAAACCAAATAAACGATTAGTTACTTTCTATAATAATAATAAGATAAAAATACTGTAATATATATTTTTTAAATAACATTTTAAACAAAAATATAAATAATAATAAGACAATAATGGATATCAAGTTAACAAGGCAAAGAATGATGTATATTTACAAAAACTAAATTAAAATAATATATATATATACATAAAAAAGAGAATATATAATATAATAATGTATTTTTTTAAAGATAATAAAAGCTAATGGAAAAGAACAAATACAAATTAAAGTAATAATAATATTTACACATATATTAATATTTTTTTGAATTTTATAAAATTAAAGCCCGTTTATTCAAAAATGAAACAAAATTAAAATCGTGTTTTTAACTTCGGATAAAATTAATGATTATAATTATTATTAAATCACTTAAGATGATTTTGTACCTTACGACGCGAATGTCCGAATCGATTGAAATATTTTAGTAATTTTTTCCTTAAATTACTTATTTTTATTTAATATTTAAGAAGAATTTTTATTTTACTTAAATACGAATTAAGAAGAATTTGAATTCCCCTTAAATACGGATATTAAATAGATAAAACTGACTATTCATAATAATATTTAAATTATTTTTTGAATATTCCTTTTACACGTTTGACCTATTTTTTCCTATAAATATGAACAAAACCCGTTAAACATCTTCTTGTCCTTATATCATGAAGGACGAACGTCAAATAATTCAAACACCACGAAATTATCGAAAATTATCTTAGGAAACTGTTTTCACATGCATCAACATTTGAGAATTAAATCAGTTTGATTTTTTAAATTTATTTTTGAGATTAAATTTATTTTATTCTATTTGTACCGTCTTGGATTGATTAATTTGTAACATTGTTGATAGTAAATTATGGATATTTATTTGTTTTCTCAATAAAAATTTTCTTATTCAAATTCATTTTTCATAATCAATTGTGTTTTGTTTCACCTGTCTTTGTCGATTACCTCTTTTATGTTATTACTTGATCGTTTAGTTGGATAAAGATACAAAGAATTGTTTGTTGAATTTTTATAAAATATGAACACAGGCAAACTGAGATTTTAATTTGTTCTTTTAATACCCTTTGATTTCCCATGGTTTTATTATTTGTATGTTTGAGACGAATATAGTCCTGATTTCTTTTCTTGTTTTAAGTGTATTTTGTTATGACATTTTAGAATTTTATTATAATTTTTTTTTTTAGAAAAATAAAATTAAACATTGTATAAAAATCAATTGTTCAAATGATAGTAGAGGCTCAACAAATTTTTAGTCTTAACTAACGGGTTAGTACAAGTGGTAAGTAGCTTGGTTCTGTTTAAACAAGTTTTAGGTTCGAGATGTTGTGTACATAAAAAATCAGACTCACCCACCAAAACAAAGTGTGCGACCCGGATCAGTATAGATTTATCAGGTTTAAACCCTGAAACCAAAAGAGCAATAAAAAACAAATTTTTAGTCTTTTATTTTCTAACAGTTCACAACATAGTAGCGGAATTGAAGTCAAAGATAAGTTTGGAGCAACTTAAATTTTCAAAAAGAAAAAAAGGTTTAAATAAAAATTTTCAAAAAAAATAATTAAGGGTTTAACTAAAAATTGTAATAACTTTGAGAGATTAAATAATTTTTTAAAAATTTTGAGAAAAAATTTAAAAATATTCAAAAGTATAGATTTTAATATGAATTTTTAAAAATTTTAAGGGGTCAAATTAAAATTTTTAAAAGTAAAATTTGGGGCTGACCCTAGTCCCTTAAAAGTTTCACCCTGTTATAGAGATGGTAATATAATCTGAATTCGATCCGAATCTAATTCGATTCAAAGAAAAAAATTCGATCCAAATCCGATTAAAAAAATTCGAATCCATATCCAAAAATAATGTTCGAATCCTAATAGGAAGTGGATCGGATATAGATATTATCATTATCCGATCCCAATTCAATCTGAATCCATATCAGATATGAATCCGATCCATATATAAACCCGAATAAAAATATTTAAAATTTTTATATTTAAGAAGTTTGAGTTGTTACTTTAATTTATTTTATATTGAATCGTAATATTTGTTGAGATTTGTTTGTGCTATAAATTTAAAAATATTTGTTTAATAAAAAAATATTTTTAAATATTATTTTTGTTGTTACTTTAAAAAATAATTAGATTCGAACTTTTGGATTTAGATTTTAGATATTTTATTGAATTGGATTTGGATTTATGTAAATGAACTTGGATTCGGACTTGAATTTTTTTCGAAAGTCCGATTATTAATTGGATTGGACTTGGACTTTATAAAATCCGATACAAGTCCGATCCATTGTCATTCCTACCGTGTTACAACAATTCATGCTATATTAGATTCAGCGTCACTTATTGAACCGGTCGAACCACCAATTCTCGATTAATCGATTCAATCAACTGATTTAATCCGATTTTGATAACACTATTAAGATCTAACCCAAAATATTATTAAACCGATATTGAGTTATTGACAAAAAAGTAGTTTTATGTGAATTTCGTGATTTAAATGTAAAGAATACAAGGACATGAGGCAGAATTATACCTTTTAAAAAAGAATACCTTGCACTTGCAGCACTTGTATATACTGACTGGTTCCTTTCCCCCAGGCTTCTTCATGGACCATCCAATCTTACAAACCAATTGAATCGGTTGCATTCCCATGTACTGAATTTTTCACAGAGCAAGAACATCATACAATGGTGCGAAAATCGTATTTTGAATTTACGAAAAGCGAGAAAAATAAACAGAACAAAGTCTAAAGCCGAGTTTCATATTCATCAGATCGTTGATAAGCTAAAAATGTAACATCTTGTAATGAAAAACAAATCCTTACTGGTTTTGATTTCGACGAGCAGCAAACACTCAGGAATAATGGTACAGTGATATACTCTTGTCATCTGAGACGCTAGCAAGACGACCTCCTCGGCCGCCGGGTCGAAATGCCACCGCCCATACCTGGTCCGTGTGATTGCTCATTGTCTGTAGAGCTGCTCTCATCTTAAAATCCCAGAGTCTTACAGTTTTGTCACTAGAGCCGGTTGCAATAGCCTCTCCATCTGGACTTACATCCACGCTTAACACCCAGCCGGAATGACCAGACATGGCCCCAATTATAGCTTTCCCTTCAACATCATAGATATGCACGTGACCGTCATCCGAGGCCGAGTACAACTTCCGCGAATCAAGTTCAGGTGAGAAGACAAGAGACCTTACAGGCATGTTATGGCCTTCAAGGTGATGTAGAAATTTGGCACGGGTTACATCGAAAATGGAAATCGTGCCATCCATCGAGCCACAAGCAAGTCTTCTTCCATCCGGACTCCATGCTACAGATAGGACAAACTTCTTGCTGCTGCTCTTATCAGATGGCTTGGTTCCTTCAGGACGTGGAATCGATAAAGTTGCAACCAACCTCCACGTAGCGGTATCCCACAACTTGATTGATGCACTACCTCCACCGGCAACTGCGAGCGTTTTACCCTAAATTTGAAGCTACCGTTAGAACACTAGTCGAATCGAATTCAATAAAACAAAAATCAATACCATAGCACTTTAATCATAAGTAAACCAGCAATAGAATTCCAGAAGATTATTCGATAAAGACTGAAAACGAAAGAAGCATAGTGTAATCTAGCCATTAGAACCGTGTCTGACACTCGAACTCGAGTCCAAATAACATAGGTTACCTAGAATGTTCAATCAGGCAACAAGATAACACTAATGGAGACATTGGAGAACTATATCATTAAAGCATTCTTAATTTGAATTTCTTCCGTTTAGATGAACACATTGACATTAGCACCATTTATCAGTTGCCTTCAAGAATTTGAAAAATTCAAACAGTTCATGAACTAATCGGTTTAATTACAGTAAATTCTCATAAATTACTTTGCCAAAAGAGTTGGGCAAGAATTATTACCTTTGGATCGAACTGAAGTTGCCAGACCTCGGACGGAGGAGCTTCGAGAGTGGCGATTGTAGCATTGGTGTCCACGTCAAACACGCGGACGAAGCTGTCGAGTGCGGCCGAGGCGGCGATCACGCCGGAAGGATGCGCGGCCACCGAGACGACGCCGAGGCAGTGGCCGGAGTTGGTGCGGACGGGGTCGAGCTCGTCGGGCCTCCACAGCTTGACTGTCTCGTCGAGAGACCCGGTTAACAGGAGCGACGGGCGGCTGTCGGTGGCGGGAACCCACGTGGCAGTCCAAACCGACTCGTCGTGGACGTTTTCAACGGATTTTAAGCTTGCCAGTTTCATCGATTTTGCCATCTTCGAAACAATTAAGAACCCTAGCTGACTGATTTTACAAATAGAAACTTAGGCGTGAGATAAATCTGGGTTTTGTTGGGGGTTTGATTTTTTTTCTTCAAACAGGGCATTGAATTGAAAATCGTACACCGTTATCAATTTTGGGGCAAATTCAAGCCCTAGTCTTATTAATTTTGGGCCTTACAAATTCGTTACTATTTTCGCTAGGGGTATAAACGAACAGAGCGCTCGATAAACTGTTACCATATGTATAATGTTCGATTATGTTCGTTTATTAAGTTAAATAAACGAGTATGAACAGATATTTTATGTTCGATTAATAAACGAACAAACATAAGTGTGTTCGACTCGTTTATGTTCGTTTATAAGCTCGTTTATAGGCTTGTTTTTGTTCGTTTATATATTCGTTTATAAGCTCGTTTATATTCGTTTATAAGTCCGTTTATTAGCTCATTTATGTTCTTTAATAACCCTAAATTCAAAGTATATAAATCATATTGGAACCCCAATCACCTTTTTCTCTAATTTCTTACAGTCACATTCTTCTTTCAAATATCTCTAAAAATAAACATTGTTTATGTTTTTATTTTGTTGTTGTGGTACGTTATATATTTATGTTTTAAAACGAATATTTATGCTGATTAATTTTATTTTATTTAATTCATGTATGTTTATTTAATTAAAATTGTAGAAATCATAAACGAGCATGTTCACGAACGTTAAAACAGACATGTTCGCGAACGCTAAACAAATCATGTTCATGAACACTAAATGAACATGTTCGTGAACGTTAAATGGACAAGTTGATGAATATAATATACAAACGAATTCATTCGCGAACGCTTAACGAACATGTTCACGAATATTAAACAAACAAATTATTGAACATATAAAGGAATACGTTCGTGAACGTTAAACGAACTGAACCCGAACATAACAAAAAATAAACGAACCGAACTCAAACATACCATTAAAAATTTAAACCAACACGAACAAAATTTGAACACCTTCAAAATTACGCCCCTAATTTTCACCCTACAACTCATGAAATTTAAGATCATGAATCCACTTCAAACTCATTTTTCGGACCTAATAATTTTATTTAGGGTAAATTTCACATTATGTCCTTTATATTTAAGGTTTATTCTATTTTGATCGTCTATTTAAAAAAGATCTTATTATTTATAATTTTGATGTTATTATTTTTATCACTCGATTGTTAATATTTGCTAAAACTCGTTAATACAATAATACGATATGTTATTAAAAAATAATTTTTTAACCCATAATTTTTTAAACTTTATTTTTCACCATCTACCACTTTTTCTTCCTCGGTTTACTTAGGGATAATAATTTGACCTGAACCCGTCGGGTTTTGATCCAACCCAATAAAAACGATTTTTTATTTAAAAAATCGGGTTTAATTCAAGTTAGTTTATTGAAAAATAGAGTCAAGTTGGATTGGGATCGTGTTTAAATTAAAAATTCATTGATTAGATATATTTATATTATATTTTTTTATTTTTTTGATCGAGTTGGGTTTAATCGAATTTTATTAATATATCGAGATTAGGGTCGAATTATAGGTTTATTATTTCGGATTAAGTTGAATCGAAGAAATATATATTTTGTTTGAGTTAATAACGAGACAAATATTTTATTTCTCAAATCAAGATCTGAACGATCAAAACCCCACCCCTATCCAACCGGTGGCCAAGATTTGCTCGAGAAAACACCATCTACAACACAAAAAAGTCTCCGCAGCTCTTAGGAAAAGCCCCCAGTTCTCACATGAGATCATA